>CM035624.1:94189762-95558096 GCA_020496765.1 Gossypium stocksii
CAGAAGAGGTACAACACATTTAACACACTCTGTTGGTGTACAAGACAATTCATCAAAGACTCAAATTGTATTCTCAAGCCCAAACTTGGCTCTCTCAAGATCATCATCAACTGTAGCTCTTTACTCTTTAGCCTTGTATTTTCGAATTTTATCAACAGGTGGCTTATTCATTCATAAAGGTTTCGAATTCCCTGATGAGCTACGAGAATCAGTCGGGTAGTAGGTGGGGATGTGGGTTGTTGAGCAAGCAGATTCGTTTGAACAAACTCAATAACCACTCATTCACCATCTGGAAGAAGGATTTTTTGCCTCTCCTCCACAACCCTCAGATACGGGTCTCGATTTAGATGGCGCTGCTCCATGCACGGAGGCTGGTGCATTACTTTCTACATCATCAAAGTTAGCTCGATTGGAATCCATTACTACATGAAAACATGATTTAAAAGTTGTCAGAAGATATTACACTATCACAGGTTAAATATGGCATGTATAGCTAGACACACATATGCTACATTAGTCCTAGAATCTATTAAACCGTAGCTCTGATACCAATCAAATGTAACACCCCTAACCCGTATCTGTCGCTACATTAGGGTTATGGAGCATTACCATACTTATTACATAAATAATCATTCATTCACATCCATAATTCATATATATACATAAATCATTGACACACATTCATATAGTCCCTAACACGAGCTTTCAAGGGTCAAAACAATCATTTAAAACAATTCAGGACTTAATTGTAAACTTATGAAAATTCTGAGAAAGTTCTAAAAATTTCAAAGTACAGGGGATGCACGTCCGTGTGGCCAGGCCATGTGTCTCACACGGCCAAAAGACACGCCCATGTCATAGGCCATGTGGACATTCGAAATGGGATCACATGGCCGTGTCCCAGATCATATCCTACCCCGTGTAACTCCCTAACTTATGTCACACGGCCAACCACACTCCCGTGTGACTAGACCGTGTAACTCACTGAGTTGCTTTCATTAAAAATCTAAGGGGACACAAAGCCATATCACCTGACCCTATTTCACACACGGCTCAGACACACGCCCGTGTCTCTGCCCGTGTGGATGAAAATAGGCTAGGTTACAAGCCACATTTCTCACCCAATTTTGGTGCCAACATACACATTTCAAAGGCATATAACCGCAACAAAAAAATAGGCATTCAAATCAACCAAATCAAGCCTAAAACATACAATTTCATTACCAACTACACATTACTCATAATCATCACAAATGTCCATTCAAGCACATACCAATTTCATGTTCAAAATCACCTAAATGGTCAAGTGCCTATATTCACATTCATGCCTATTTCATAATCAATATGGCACGTCTAAATTTTACCAATTTGGTATTAATTTCATCAACTCACAATAGATGCATTTCCATGTCAGTCCATCAAACATAATAATGCTTATACATGCCATATAACCAACACATATCAAACTCATTACATATCAAACTCATATAGGCTTTATTAGCCAAAATGAACTTTATATAACATATAACCACAATGCCTATACATGCCATATAACCAAATTCACTAAGTTAAAAAGTACCAAAATGGTAGTTGGATAGTGTGATGAGATCTCTGATGACTTCCAATCTGAGTGAGCTTCCGAATAACTATAAAACATGGAAAAGCAAACAAAGTAAACTATGAAGCTTAGTAAGCTCGTATGGCTAATAGGTGCTATATATCAATTCATTTACAATTTAAAGATGTATAAGTAAATGTAAATAAACTTCATTCAATCCAACAATTAGCACATTTTCATAACCATATGAATCATACTTGAATTTATCATCTACCACTTACTCATCATATGAATTTATTAAATATCACTTGTTAAAATTATCACGAGTACCTGAACTGATCCATATCTTCCCTTATATCCTCGTACTATCATCTTTGCCCATTGAACCATTCACAATAATACCGGATACTCAGGTATCTCACACAAGTGCCATGTATGTGGTTTAACCACCTCTATCACATATCTCATATCGATGCTCACTCTCGAGTCATCACTTGGTCTGCTCACACAAGCTGTCGGGCAAGACATAGCTACACGGTGCTGCTCACACAAGCTGTCGATAACCACAACACATACCGGTAAACTCAGCCACAGGTAGGACATATGGGACCAACACCCAAACCACATAATCACGAAAACCCCAAATAACATGCCATTTGTATCCTATCTATTCCTAAGGTTCAAACAGGATATATTTTCTATCGATGCCTCTTTGATAACTTCCACAATGTCATTTAACACAGTTACTGTAACACCCCAAACCCGGCCCAGACGGTACGGCCGAATCAAGTAGTGTCACATTGAGGGGCGTATCTTAAAACTTTGATGTTTGGAAAACATCAAGATCATTTGATCAAAACATTATTAAACCAAGATTTTAAATAGGTTTCTCTTTAAAAAAACCATACACTTTTATGTTTTAGCTTTCTAAAAACATATGTAATCTGAAAATTTAAGCTAAACTCAATTTCTTTATAGCGTTAAGAATTGGTTGTAAACCTTATATTGTTAACGAAAACCTTTGTTACTTTAAAAACATTATTAGACTTTCACATTCATTTACAGTGGAAGCAATTCTTTGAAAATGTTTACGTATTTGCATTTGTTTTGAAAAACGTCATTTTTCTTTTAAACACGAGACTTAAAAACTAGATGTTAAGCAATTCAAGCATAATAAAATCCTAAAATTAAAAATAAAAACCACAGAAAGGCCTTATTACAATAAAAACCCAAATGAAAGAAATGCAAATAAAGCAAAGTATTTTAAGGTACTTAAAAACCATTTGTCCATAGTGTGGCTACCTCCGAATCCTCTGCTACGTCGACCCGCCATACTACTAGAGATTACCTGGAACATTACAAGGAGGGGTGAGTTTACAAGAACTCAGTGTGTACTACCCCATTAATCAAACAATCTGGGCCTAAGCCCATTACAATAACAGTGGCAAATTGGCCTGAGCCCTTAACAGCCTCGCTTGGGCCTTAGCCCATATCAATATTCAAATCAGAATATGCAACGTGTGTAACCCAACCAGCCCTGCACTCTGTCTCCTGTCCAACCCTACACTCCTGTGGGTATTAAATCGACCCACCCATCCCTACTTTTCACTTGGTGGTTTGGCCGAATACTTCACCTTTTCACTTGGTGGTTTGGCCGAATACTTCACCTTTGTCCTGTCCGTTTGGCTATTATTATTTGACTAATCAGGGTGATTGTTATGGAGATAGACTAAATACTTTCCTTCTCTATAAGTCAATTTTACGTTTTCGGTAAGTGGTTTATGCTTGGTTCAAACGATTGTGTGAGCATTGTGATTAAGGCCAATAGGTTTGGTTGGAATGTAGGTGATTTCTAAGCCCTTTAATCAGTTCCTGCAACGGTTGAAGGAAGCGAACCTAAAATGGTTGATTAAGGCAAGTGTCAATCTACTTCTATTTAGATAAGTATTTTTTTAGAAGGATCTTGTAACCCTGTCACGAAAGGATTAACGGTGCTTTATGTTTGACTTTAGGTTAGAGTGCTCTTAAGTGATGTGCACGTTTTCACAAACAGGTGTGTATTCAACTATTTTAACTGTAAATCGACAAAAAGCCAAAAAGCTGAAAAATATGGCATTTGATGCCACACGGGTGTGCGATCGCTCGCATGGTAAACTGAGCGCTTGAAACATGGGCGTTTTACTGTAGATGCCACCATGAGCGATCTCATGGGCTTAGGCAGTTTTGGGCCATGTTGGGCCGAAATGGGCCGTGTGGGTCCAATGGGCTCATGAGCCTCACACGGGTAAGCCATACGGATGTGTGGAGGATATTGACCTGACTGTGTCATTCACACGGCCAAGGTCATTTCTAGGCTTAGTGGGCCACACGGGCATGTGGGCCTATATGGGCCGCATAATGGGCCTTAGGCCCACTTGCACTGTTTTGACTTATGAGATAAAATGATTGAAATACCCCCATAAGGTAAAATGACCAAAATACCCCCATAGGGTAAAATGACCAATATACCCCCATAGGGTAAAATGACTAATATACCCCAATAAGGTAAAATGACCGAAATACCCCCATAAGGTAAAATGACCGATATACCCCTCTAGGGTAAAATGACCATTATACCCCCAGAGGGTAAAATAACCGTTATACCCTTATAAGGTGAAATGACTGAAATACCCCTATAGCGTAAAATGACTATTATACCCCTATGTGACAAATGGTTGTTTTGCCCTTACTTGTGTATGACTGTATTTGAGCATGACATTTTGCAAACACGTATGATATTATGTCATGACATATTGCATTGCATGGGGATGGGTTATAATATTTGGAGGAAGTCTACTGCAGTGATAAGGTCACACGAGTCACATAAGACGATTGTGGACTGATAAGGTCGCACAGGTTGCACAAGATGACTGTAGGCATACTGATGGCTTTAAGCCACTTATTTTACTGGCAACTTTGCTGCACTGGTTAGTGCCGCAATCGGTGCTAACATTGAAGTGTAGGGATGGGTGGGTCGATTTATTCCCCACAGGAGTGTAGGGTTAGACAGGAGATGGTGTGCAGGGTTGGTTGGGATTATGTGCATCATGCATTCTGATTTTTGATATTGTTTTGGGCTAAGGCCCAACTAATACTGTTATGGGCTAAGGACCAACCGATACTGTTATGGGCTAAGGCCCAACTAATACTATTATAGGCTAAGGCCCAACCGATATTTTTATGGGCTAAGACCCAACTAATGCTGTATGGGCTAAGGCCCAACTGATACTATTGTGGGCTAAGGCCCAACTGATACTGTTATAGGATAAGGCCCACGCCGATATTGTTCTGTGATGGGCTCAGGCCCAGACTGTTACTGCATACTGTATGTTTGACTGTATGATAAGGGATTACACATTGAGCTTTCGTAAACTCACCCTTCTGTTTAACTGTATAGGTAATCCTCAGTTGTAGGCGGGTCAGTGCTGCGGTGGACTAGATGGAGGTGGCCACACGATTGCATCTATTTTATTCCAGATTTTATTTACTCTTAAATTTCAACTTGGGTATTTATTTTATGTAATAAGGCCTCTTTAATTTTTTTTAACTGTTAATTTGGGCTTTTACTTTAGTTCGTATCTAATAGTAGTAGGACGTGGTTTTTTTTCAAATGAGTAATGCTTTACAAAACATCATGTTTTCGTAATTTACTTTAAAAGCTTCTGCAACAAACTTAATTTTAAAGTTTAACAACAATCAAATTTGATTATCAAATTTTTGTTAAAGTCAGAATAAGGTTTTAATATGGAACGAGTTTTTAAGGAGATCATGTTTTCAAAAAGCATTTCAATGTGACACTGCCAGATTCGGCCATAATGTTTGGGCCGAGTTTGGGGTGTTAGAATTTGGATCCGAAAAATCAGGCTAGGTTTAGGGTGTTACAATCATAACCTATGTCCGCTTCACCTTATGTACCAGTGTAGACACAATGGCTTTCTCATATTAACAAGTCACCCCTTTCTCAAACTTATACTAGTAGACATTGTAGAATTACAATCACAAGATAGTTTTAGCAAATTACCCTTACAATTGTGGTCCTAGTGGACTTTTCCCATATCAGATAGCCCTGAAGGACCTCTCACATAGACAGTCCTAGAAGACTTCCCACATAGATAGTTCTAGCAGACTTCTACATAGATAGTCCTTTCGAACTTCCATTGTAGGTAGTCCTGACGGGCTATTCTCGTATTAGCCACTCTCTATGGACTTCTCTTATTAAATGGTTCTTGTAGACTTTTCCATTAGATAGTCTGTGCGGACCTTCTTATTAGATAGTCCCTATAGACCTTCTCATCAGATAGTCCTTGCAGACTTTCCCATTAGATAGTCCATGTGGACTTTCTACATTTACAAAAATGCCATGGACATGTACTTCCATTTGTCCCACTAAAGTCTCTCATACGTCCCCCAATAGGCTCTTAACCGTCCTATAAACGGTACTATTACGTCCCACATAAGAGGCTCTCATTTACAGGTATGTACTGAGTCTCCATATCATTCAATCTCCTTTCCTGGCTTATTCCAACTGAACCTCCCTCAAAGCCACATAAATATAATGCATAACATACACATATCCGACCAATAATGGCTAGGAATATTATGACATACAGAACGCCAACATTTCCACTAATATATCATGCATACTACTCGCCACCATATTACTTAAATAATCATCAATACATGACGCTAATCATTTCATTTACACACTACAATCAAACTTATTCGCAGTTATACACTTTCTCACCTTTACTGTAACACCCCTTACCCGTATTTGATGCTGGGACAGGGCTCGAGGTGTTACCAGACTTAAATGTAAACATCCATGAAAAACCAAGCCATAAAATTTCATTCATCTTTAAAAATCATTCAAACACACATGCATCGTCCCTTAAGTGAGCCTATAAGACTCAAAACATACTTTGGGAGTGATTCGGGACTAAACCGAAAACTTTGGAAAACTTAGAAAATTTTTCATCAAAACAAGGGTCACACACCCGTGTGGATATAGAACATGCCCGTGTGGGTAGGCCGTGTGATCACAGACGCCCGTGTCCATACCCCGTGTAACTCTCTATTTATGATGTCATCAACTAAATGAAACCACGCGGCCAAGCCACACGCCCATGTGCTAGGCTGTGTGACGAATTAAATTCTCATAAATTAGGTGTAGACTTTACATGCCCTTGGCACAAGCCCGTGCCCTAGGTCGTGCCATCCACACAGCTGAGAAACACGCCCGTATGCTCAGCCTATGTTGAATTATTTTTCATTTCAAAGCTAAAGTAGTTTTTACACGGCCTACTACACGCCCGTGTTCTAGGCTGTGGCCTTCACACGGCCAAGACACACGCCCATGTCTCTGCCTATGTGCTCCATACTGAGCATTCTATTTCTTACAAATTAAGGTGTAGGAGACATACAGCCTGTTCACACGCCCATGTGGCTAACCATTGTCACACACGGTTGAGACACACTGTAACACCCCCAAAGCTAGCCCAGACGTTATGGCCGAATCCAGTGGTGTCACGTTGATGGGTGACTTGCATAAACTGAATATGATGGTGGACTTGAGATATCTCATGGTTCAAATAAGGGTTTACTTCCAAAACAGCTTTGCTAGCAAAATAGTTTAGTTTAAAACGAATCCCCTAGAATGTTTGCTTGATTAAAAGTTCAGGTCAATTTCATAAAAGCATTTGATTTTTCTAGCTAAAAACTCGGGTTTGCATATCTTAAGAGGTGTTTCGGTAAATATGACAGAAGCTCAAGTTTTATGAAAACATTAAGATATTTGTGTTGATTTAGAAACCGTGTTTAATTCTACAAATAGAGTTTAAGTTTGAAAATTTAGTAGTTACGATAATAATAAGTAGAACCCCAAATATAAAATCAACCAAAGATAAAAGGCCTTATTACAACCCATAAACCAAAAATTAAAAAGAAAACTAAAGTAGCTACTATGCCGATAAATAACTTATAGTGTGGCCACCTCCGAGTCCTCTCCTACGTCGCACCGCCTACTGGGGATTCCCTGAAAAATTAAAGGAGGGAGTGAGTTTTCGAAACTTAATGTGTACAATCCTCGTGACTACAAATCATGCAATCGATTTGGGCCTAAGCCTTACTCATTACTAGTGGCCTTTGGGCTTTAGCCCATAGTGGCCTCAGTTAAGCCTGAGCCCATATCATACTAACATTGGCCTTTAGGCCTTAGCCCATAATAGCCTCGGTTGGGCCCGAGCCCATAACACAAATATCAAGATAATTATCCCATATTCAATTACCTATAACCAACCCTGTACACCCCTTTCCATCCTTACACCAGTGGGAAGATACTCAACCCACCAACCTTTATACACCTGTTGTGACACCGGTTGCGGTAACACTCATCGTTGTAGCAGAGCTGCTAATATTTGTTGTAGCGCCGGTTGCGGCGCTACTCATCGTTGTAGCAGAGCTGCTCGTGGCTCAAAAGCCTTCGTTGGATCCACAATCGTCAAGCGACCGTGCGACCCTCCTACATATTTCCTCCAATCATAACCCATCCTATATGCAGCATATAATCCCATGAATGCATCATAATACACACATGACATACAAATCGTACCTATATCAAATAGGTGCAAGTTAGTCATTTTGCCCTCAGGGGTATATTTGTCATTTTGCACTTAAGGAACAACGGTTATATCTTATCATGGGCCTAGATATACATTCCAGCCTATTAGCATACTCATCATTATTCAAGCGTTTAAAGTCAATTCATTAGGGTTTGCAAATTTACTAGGGCTCAAAAGCCCAAAACATAGCCCAAGTAGGGTCCATACACTTATTCAACCCATTAGGTCCAAAACTACCATAAGTCATGTAATTAACCTAACTAGCTCATCAAGTCCTACTAATCCAATAATTCTACTCACGATGGGTCTACGGGCCCGTTAGGCCCATTTGGCCTATTTGGCCCATTTTGGCCCAGTTGGACAAAAAGTGGCCCGAGTCTATGGAATCACCCACAGAGCCTCTATCGTCGTATCGATATCTCCACACGAGTGTTCGCATGCTCGTGTGGTTGCTGGCGCCAACCTTTCGACTTTTTAGCTTTTCAGCATTCTGACTTTTCAAGATTTCGAGTTTTACCGATATGTCGTGTGTGTAGTGTGCGTACACACCTTATTACGAAACGTGCTGCAATTCCTAAGTCTCAAACCTACAATCAAGCAAAACTAACAGTTAAACCCATGTTTAGTACCATTCTCTCCCCTTTCCTAAAAGCTGAGATCACACTACTTCCCATTACCTTGAACGATTCAGCCTTAACAATCTTTTACTAACTGCTAGCAACGATCAATCCCCGGATCTACGTTACAAAAACCTCAATCATCAAAGACTAAATAAACTTGTGACTTTCGACCACGTTAAGCCACCCCTAACATCTTACGAAAGTATTCAGTCCTATTTGAAACACCGAAAACCCCTTACCTTAACAATCGGTCAATAAATAGATTCGACACTTCCAGAACGCACAAGATCGTTTGGCAAATGAGAATTTGGGTCCCCAAGGATATGAACTAAGGAATAAGATTCAGCTTGAGACAAGAGGATATAATCGGCCCAAGTATAACAAAGGGTGAAACCGAAAACACAAGGGTAATATTTGGCCAACTTAGAATGATAGCAATTTGTTTTGGGTTACAAGAAAAGAAGGGTAGGAGGTTAGTATAACAAAGGAGAAATGAAGAAAAGAAGGGAGAGAGCAATCGGCTATGGAATGAGAAGAAAAAGAAGAGAATAGAACTCGTGTAAAACGAATGCGCAAGAAGTTACCCTTTTTGGTGCAGTTTCAGCAATATATACAAAAACAATGAAAACAAAAGAGCTTCGGTTCTGCAAACTTATGCTCTCCCAAACGTCAAAAATGCAATATGAGAATTTAGCTATAGTATTCCCCAAAAGCAAAAATCGGCACTTAGACTCTATCCTAGCCAAATTTCCTTCAACAATTACAAAAATAGCTCCAACTCCTCCTCACACCTCATCTCCTAAATTTTCTCCATAATCCCTTCCTTGAATCTCTCATATGACCACTTCAAACTCCTCCCATCAGAGTTCAACTCTAACTCCAACACTGGATATCAAAAGATACAAAATAAAACACCCATCTCTGCATCAACCAAGCCTTGAACCTTGGACCTCCTAGCCTCCCACTAACGCCACCTTCTTGCTCCCCAAGTGGCATTATCTAGCCACTTCACCACAAGCTGATTTGTGTCCTATTACCTCTGCATTAATTTATAAACCCTACCACTTGAGGTCAAGGCTAGCTCTAAGGTCCAAAAACCAAAATTTTCCCAAGACTTCATAGGAACCCTATAATACCTTAAAATCACCACATAAACCATGCTAACATACAACCCACAACACCTCACGTAAAACTAAAAGTTTTCGAGATTTTTGGGGTGTTACAACTCTACCCCCAAAAAGAAATTTCGGCTGCAAAATTTACCTGATTCAAATAGCCGAGGATACTATCGCCACATTGCCTCTTTTGGTTCCCACGTAGCTTCCTCAGTATTGTGGTTACGCCAAAGCACCTTGACTAGTGGGACGGATTTCCTTCTCAACACCCTAACTTCATGATCAATTATCTAAATAGGCTCCTATTCAAAGGTTAGGTCCGGCCTAACATCAATTTCCTCAACCGACACGATGTGAGAAGGATTTAAATGGTAACGCCTCAGCATAGACACATGAAACACATTATGGATTTGACCCAGTTCAGAAGGTAATTCCAGCTGATAGGCAACCGACCTAACCTACTTCAGCACACGATATGGTCCAATGAACCTAGGGCTTAACTTGCCCTTCTGCCCAAACCTTAACACCTTCCTCCACGGATAAACCTTAAGGAAAACAAAGTCTCTCACTGCATACTCAATTTCATGACGCTTCAGGTCAGCATATGACTTTTGCCTATCTGACGACTCTTTCAACCGATCTCGAATCAACTTCACCTTATCCTCAGCATCTACCACTAACTTAGGGCCCAAAACTTACCACTCACCCAATTCTGTCCAACAAGTTAGAGTACAACACCTCCGCCCATAAACTGCTTCATACGGTGCCATCCCAATACTTGCCTGATAGCTGTTATTGTACGCGAATTCAGCTAACGGCAGATGGTCCTCCCAGCTGCCCCGAAACTCGATTATACATCCCCTTAACATATCTTCCAGAACTTGGATTACCTTCTCCGACTGACCATCCATCTGAGGATGTAATAAAATTCAATCTAGTACCCAGTGCCTTGTGCAGTTGTTTTCCAAAATCTAGATGTAAATCGAGGGTCTCTGTCAGATATGATAGAGACCAGCACCCCATGCAGTCTCATAATTTCAGCTACATATAACCTTGCTAGTTTCTGCAATGAGTAATCAGTGCGAATCGATATAAAATGGGCAGACTTAGTTAATCGATCCACAATAATCCATACAGAATCTTTCTTAGTGGGCATCAGGGGTAGCCCACCAAAAAAATCCATAGTAACTCTTTCCCACTTCCACAGTGGAATCTTAACCCGCTGAAGTAATCCTGAAGGTAACTGATGTTCTGCCTTTACTTGTTCACATGTCAAGCACTTGCCCACAAATTCAGTAACCTCACGCTTAAGTCCTGGCCACCAATAAAGCTCACATAAATCCCGATACATCTTGGTCCCACCGGGATGCATAGCATGGAGACTACCTTGCACTTCCCATAATATAAATTGCCTTAAATCATTATCCTTCTGAATACAAATTCTCTCACAGAAACATAGCAAACCATCCCCATTCACCACAAAATCTGACGCCTCCCCAATCTCAACCTATCTAAATCGGGGACCCAGAGTCTCATCCAACACCTGCTTATCTTTTATTTGCTCAATCCACAATGGCTTCACTTGCAACTCAGCTAATAGGCTACCATTATCATACAAACTCAACCGAGCAAACATAGCCCTCGAATTCGATATGGCCCTACGGCTCAATGCATCGACTACCACATTTGCTTTGCCAGGGTGATATTCTATCTACAATTGTAGTCCTTTAGCAGCTCAATCTATCTACGCTGCCTCAAATTCAGCTCCTTCTAAATAAGGAGATATTTCAGACTCTTGTGATCTATATAAATGATGCACTTCTCCCCATACAGGTAATATCTCCATATTTTCAATGCGAACACCACCGCAGCCAACTCTAAATCATGGGTTGGGTAATTCCCCTCGTGAGTCTTAAGTTGGTGCGACGCATATGCCACTACTTTTCCTTCCTGCATTAGCATAGAGCCCAAGCACACATGCAACGCGTTATTGTAAACTGTAAACTCCTTTTTGGGCTCTGGCTAAATCAAAACAGGAGCCTCCGTTAAAACCTTTTTTTGCTTCTCAAAACTCTCTTATTGCTTAGTAGTCCATACAAATGGCATCCCCTTTCGTAGTAACTTGGTCAGGGGTGCAGCAATTAATGAGAATCCCTCCACAAACCATCTATAATACCCTGCCAAGCCCAAAAAGCTTCAACCTTCTGACACTGTCTTCGGAGGTTTCCAGTCCAACACTAATTCAATTTTTCGAGGATCAACCCTAATCCCCTCAGCTGAGACCACATGTCCCAGAAAAGTGACTTCCCTCAGCAAAAATTCGTACTTGGCATATAACTGCTTTTCCCTCAAAATCTGCAACATAACCCTTAAGTGCGCATCGTGTTCATCCTTCGTTCTTGAATACACCAAAATATCATATATAAAGACCATCACGAACTGGTCTAGATAGGGTTGGAAAACTCGATTCATGAGATCCATGAAGGCAACAGGCACGTTCGTCAATCCAAATGGTATTACCAGAAACTCGTAGTGTCCATAATGAGTTCTAAAAGCTATCTTGTAAACATCTGCCTCCTTAACCCTCAGTTGATGGTACCCCGAACTTAGATCAATCTTTAAGAAAACTGAGGCTTCCCTAAGCTGATAAAAAAGATCATCTATTCTCGGCAGAGGATACTTATTCTTGATGGTTAGCTTGTTTAACTGCCGATAGTCGATACACATATGCATGGACCCATCCTTCTTCTTCACGAACAATATTGGTGCTCCCTATGGAGACACACTTGGTCGAATAATCCTCGGTCCAATAATTCCTGAATCTGAGCTTTCAATTCCACCAACTCCTTCGCTGCCATTCTGTAGGGATAAATGGACATTGGAGCCATACTAGGTAACAACTCAATTCCAAACTCCACCTCTCTACTGAGAGGTAGCCCAGGAAACTCATCAAGAAAGACATCAGGGAACTCCTTAACTATCCTCAACTCCCCAACAGTAAGGCCCTTAGATTCCACATCACTAATGTAGGCCAAATAGGCTTCATCATCATTTGCTTTGCATCACAATCTAAAGTCGCATGATGTTTCACCAACCAATCCATGCCTAATATTAGATAAAACTCGCCAAACAGCAATTCCATCAAATCGGCTAAGAAGGTAACATCTTGGATCACTAAAGGTACATCCCTAAATAACTTATTCACCTTCACAGACTGGCCTAAAGGACTTAGCATAATAATCTCCCTTACAATGATCTCAAATATATCACCCAAGGGTTTAGTAATACCACACACGATATATGAGTTAGTCGACCTAATATCAATTAGTGCAGTATCTAGTAGCTCATGGATAAGAAATGTACTCGTTATCACATCTGGGGTGTCCCTGTCCTCTCTGCGATGAGCCGCATAAACCAAGGCTAGCTGCCTTGCATCCACCTGTCCTACACCTCTGCCTGGTGCTCCACGACCACGTCCTACACCATTACCGCCCCTGGCCTGACTAGGGCCCCTAGATAGCTGCTAACCACCCCACTGAGGCTGCTTATAACCTCTGCCACTAGTTTGCATCTGACCCAGCCTTTTAGACACTCTCTTTAATGATGCTCCATGGAACCACAACTTAGACAAGCTCCCATCCTTCTCCAGCATTCACCCAAATGCCCTTTTCCACAAGTAGCGCAAGGTGGTATTCTAGTATTAGTATTAGCTACAATAGCCCCAGCCCTAACTGGCCCTTCGACACTAGCCCTCCTCATAGGCCTCTATTTGGTACAACAGGTTCTGCATTCTGCTTATTCTTGCCTCGTTCTTTCTCTCGATTTAGGCGCTCCAAGCGCTTCACATCTTCTGCTATCTTCGCTTTTTCTACCAGTGCCGCGAAGTCCCGCTCCCTCTGTGGAGCTATCAGCACCCTAAGACTGTCCCTCAAGCTATCCTCAAATCGTACACAACGCTCATAATCCGTTGCAACTATTCCTTTAGCATAACGACTGAGGCATAAAAACTCAACCTCATACTCTGCCACAAATTTGTCTCTCTAAGTCAGGTTCAAGAACTCCTTTCTCTAGGCATCCACATAACTTGCTCCAACGTATTTTACTTGAAATGCAGATTTGAAGAATTTCCAGGTGATACGCTCAGGTTGGGTGCCCTATTTCACAGTTAACCACCACTGATAGGGTTCCTCTCTAAGTGGTGATACCACTCCTTTTAGCTTCTGCTCCGCCGTGCAGTCCAGGTTGTCCATTATCCTTTCAGTGGCCTCCAACCAATATTCAGCCACATTTGAAGCCACACCAGTAACTCTCTTGAAGATCTCAGCCCCATTAGATCGAATTCACGCCGAGATTGACCCACGACTTCCCATACCATTGTTGGGCCCAGTGACTCTCTTTAGAATCCTTAACATCGCCTGCGATAGAGCATCGTCCGTAGTGGCCCGGTCATACAATCTTGTCTCAGCTATTGGTGAGGCCGGAGCCTCCTCCACTCTAAATTGGGCATGTAGCTTGATGCTGACGACCCAACCGTAACACTTCCACGGCCTCTGTCGCGGCCTCTCACACCTCTTTTAGCGCTGGAAATACAAAAATTTATATAATTTTTCATACCTATTTTTACTTAAAATCAGGCAGTTTTGGTAAAATTCTTGTCATAAAATAATTAAATTTTATAAAATAAATTAAATGTGCTAAAATTTTGAACATGTTGATTTTTAGTCAATTTGATAATTATTTTTAGTGAATTTTGATTATTTTTAATAGATTCGCACAAAAGGCGAAAATTGACTGGCAGACACTGTTAGAAGAACAAAACCGAAAAGCAATTTGAATTAACAAGGCGAAATAATTTCTAGCCTAAGACGGTCCAAATATGTGTATTAATTCTTAATATAATTAATTTCAATTTATTCCCAATTTAATTTAGGCTAAATAGATTAATTTTAATTAATTATAGAAAAAGGGCCCAGTTGAATCACACCAGTTGAACCCAATTTATCGAACCGAACCAACCACCATTTGGGCAACCCATGTAACACCTTAAATTTGGGCCTAGAAGTATTAGGCCTTGAGTCTGGTTCGGGTAGAAGACGGCCTGAATAATTTGGATGTTTTAAATTCTTAAAAAAATTATTATTACTATTATTATGTTTAGTTTAGTAATTAAATAAATTACGAAGCATTTATAGTGTGGGAAAGGTCCTGGACTCGGCCTAGGGCTCTAGCAAAAAAATTATTAATTTGGCTTCCTGAGGGAAATCTGGGCATTAGGCCTTATAATTAAATTTGGCTAAATTTAGGCACAAAGGAAGTGCTTGGCCCAATGGTTAGACACGCTAGGCAACAGGAAGAGAGGCTGGGGTTTGATTCCCAGTGTGCGCAAAATGTTTTTTTTTGGTAAATGGGTTGCGATGAAATAGGGCTTAAGAGAAGTTACGAACGGAGTATACTGCAAGCGCGCCTATGGCGTAGTGGCAGCAACGTGTTAAGGGGTCCGATTGAGCGTGAGTTCGAACCCACGTGCATGCGAAATTTTGGTTTTATTTTTAGTAACCCGTGACTAAAGCGGATAAGACTTATTAATAATTGCGACGGTATATTATCGAAAGCAAACTCGCCTCTCAGTGGCCAGCAGCGTGTGTGGGTGCCTGGAGGTCCCGGGTTCGAGCTGCTGTGCACGCAGGAGGACTGGTTTTTTGCTACACGTGTGGGAGAGGAGTTCTGTTGGACTAAAACTCCTCCTAGCAGCAGATTGAGTCGTCTAATTAGTGGGGGGGAGTGGATAAGGCTGCTGTTAATCGGTGGGAAGTTTGAATGAAATTCAAACTTTACTATTAGCTAAATCAAGGAGAATTTAATTTTGGGAAGGATTCTTTTTGTACCGAAATAGACTCATTCGGCTATAGGCATTAAGTGCCGAATTACACTTAAAATTTTGGCCCTTATGATTCATTTTCTTTTTTTGGTGAGTTTTGGGTATTTTAGCGTTAGCCAACTTGGGTTTTTCCTTCTTTCTTTCAATCGGTTTGTGGTTTTGTTGTTATTTTTGCTTATCTTCTTGTTCCTCTTTTCTCTTCATCCATCTCTACTCTTTTTTTCTTCTTTCTCTAAATTGATTTCACTTTATCACCTTCCTTCTAAAACAAATCTACTTTTTATTTTTCCTTTTTGTTCTCAAGCCTACTGGTTGATACTCCTAAAAGCTAAAATCCCGAAAGGTTGTAGGTTGTCCCGATTTCTTCTTGGTTGAATACCTCTATTCTTCTATTCTCTTTTAGCCTACTATCATAACCTTCCTACCCTCTATCAACATCTCTTTTCTTTTCCACTATAATTCCTACATTTCTCTCTTTTATTTTATCAAAAGCCAAACCTCCATATTCATAGTGATTCGGGATCTAAACCTCTAGATCTGTTCTTCATTCATACTTTAAGTTAGATCTACATCAAATCTGAGATAAGAAGGTGTTTGGGAACGATTCAGGATTAGTAAACCGTTGGTAAGTTATCGTAATCTCTTATCCATTCTTTATTTTGGAATTTAAGAAAGCCGAAACCCCTATGTGCATAGAGAGGCTGTCGATTTGGGGCTTAAGGCTCTATGGGTCTTAACAGTTGATTTATTTTGTGCTAGCGTGATCTAAAGGCTACCGGTTGAGGGTTTGGGCAAGTGGAACGACTAGATCTAGATCTAGTCCCTATTTTCGACAAGGTAAATGTTCTAAGGCATTAAGAGAGGTTAGTCGATTTTGGTAAGCAAGTTTATAATTAGTATCATTGAAATCTTGGATCTGATTTAGTGGTAATCGGTTGTAGGATACCGAGGGAGATCTCATTAGCATTCGTCACAAATCAGATGTGTAAACGAACACCCTTCTGTAGTCTAAATCGGTAAAAGTCGAAAAGCTGAAATGTCGAAATTTTGGCATTTCATGGGCTTACGAGCGTGTGACCGCTCACGAGTCGGTTGGAAGTAGTAGATCTGTAATTGGAATCGGTAAAATGGGTGAGTGCGCGATTTCATGCACTTCGGTAAATTTGGGCCTCGATGGGCTGAAATTGTGCCCAATGGGCTTACGGGTCCATGTGGATAAAAGTAAATGGTAAGTGTATTCTGGTATACTGTAGGATAAATCTGCTAAACTAGACCTAGAATTTGGGCTTAACGGGCTTAAGTAGCTAAATGACATTGTAAGGCCCATTAGGGGTTTTAGGGCCCAATAGCTAAAGACTGCTAAAATGGGCTAAATTAACTACTAAGATGAAAGTTGGACTATTAAGGACTAAAATATGCATAAAACCCTAAAAACTAGCATAATTACTGAAATACCCCTTAAGGGGAAGAAATTACTATTTTACCCCTAGGTGCAAAATGACCGTTATACCCCTAGGGCTAAATTTGACTGAATGCATGTTTTACTGTTTCTGTCCATTAGATGCTATGACATGATTATCTATTGCATGGGACTGGGTTTATTGATGGAGAAAGTGCTAGTGGCATTGCCACAATTACTAAAAGAGGCTTTGCCTCGTACTGATTACTGAAAGAGGCTTTCCCTCGTACTGTTTACTGAAAGGGGCTTTGCCTCGTTATACTGTTAGTGGCTTGGCCACATTATTTGAGCAGCTATGCTGTGACTATAGAGTGTAGCGGCTGGGTGGGTTAAGTTATTACCCCACATGGAGTATATATGGCTTGTACGGGTTGAGTGTAGCGGTTGGACATAGGATGGGCTATGGGCTTTACATACATGCTTGATATCTGTTTTGTTACTGAAATGGGCCTATGGGCCGTACTGTTATCTGAAAAGGGCTAAGGCCCAGTTGTACTGTTATCTAAATAGGGTTAAGGCCCAGTTATCTGAATACTATATAGGGCTTCGACCCAGTTATTACTGAGACTGGATAGGGCTTAGGCCTAGAAGGCTTGAGCTGATTTGGGCTCTGGATGGGCTTTCTTTGCACACTGAGTTTTTAAACTCGCCCTTTTTTCTTCCATCCATGCAGGTGAGCCCTAGATTGGTGGACTTGGAGCTGGGAGGGATTCAGAGTGGCCACATGGACAGCATTATTATTCTTAATTAAGTTATTAATTATTCTTATTTATTTTTAATTATTTTTATTCTAATTTTGGGTTGTAATAAGGCCGCTCTAAATATTTTAATTTGAGTTTTTTAATTATTTGTTTTTAACATACAATAATCGATTTGAATAAGGCTGTTCGAGTTTTCTTAAAATTTAATCAAACGTTTTTAAAATCAATCACACGTTTCAAACGAATAATAAAGTTAAATCTTATAATAAGGAATACCCATAAAAATTGGTAGTGGATAGGACATTCGCAATTTAACCGGGATTTTCACTTTAAACTTTAATTATGGTTTTACAATACTCACCCTAATCATGGTAACTAGGTAACATGGTTAGTTCATCGTTAGTGTGACACACCAGACTTGGTCGTAACGTTTGGGCCGGGTATGGGGTGTTACAACCTAGAACCGTCCAAAAGCTGACCCAAATCAACATTTTAGCTGATTAAATAAGCTTGCAAACAAGTCCTTGAAAAACCTCCAAACTGCGTTCAAACCCCGCCTTCATTCAAGGCTTACGGATTTACCCCAGGTCTATTTTAGCAAAGTTAAAAGCTTCAACTTTGCCATGTGGATGGCCGGCCATGTGGGGGGTCTCTTGGCTGTTGGAGTTTGCTATTCCTAGCAGCCCTCCTAAGCTATAAAAGGCACCAAATGCTGCCCATTCTAGTTATCCCTTATTCACTCACATTCTCTCATTCATTCCTCTCCTCTCCATTCTCTTTTCTCTCCATTTTCCATTCTATTTTCCTCTAGTTCCTATGCCGATTTATCCTATTGGAAAAGAGGTATTTTATCAGCCATTTTGAGTAACAAGCAAGTGTTCATAGAAGCCTTAATCGGCGAGGGCAACGGAGACGAAGAATGGAGCAATCAGTCAAGCCACAGAGAAACACCAAATTTGCTTCTTGTTCCCTATCTTTTTAATTTATGTTGTTTTTATGATGAACATATCTATGAATATTCATGTTCTTGAAATGGTTATTTTAATCAATTTAGCTTGAATTTAATTCTCATTGGATTGATTGCATTTCGTCCTCTTAATTTATTAAATTTATGTTTATGTTGTTATAGGCCTCAGTAAAATGCTTGATTAAGTAAAATCATGCTTAGGTTATTTTGGCATTATAATTGTTTAGATAACTAAAGAATTAATTATTTAATCAGATTGAAATTGTAATTAATGGACACAGTACTTAATTAATGCATGTTTAATTCTTCTAAGGTAGCTGAAGATTAAATTAGCATTGTATTTGGCGATACAAACATAACTTGCAAGATTATTGTGATTAAACTGTTTCAAGATAATGGAGTCTTGTTACCTCACTTAGCCTTTTATATGCTTATTAAGTTATTAATCGGTTGAATCGACATAGGGATATGCTAGAGATTATTTAATTCAATAAGTATGTCTGTGCAATAGCATGTTTACCTTTATAAATCTATTTAATCGGTCGAATTGGCATAGGGATATGTTCCAAAAGATGAATGGATTTTTAATTAGTAAATATGTTCATAAGTTAGCAAATTACCGAGTTGTCGTGAATTTATTCGTAATAGTATAACATAAGTTTAATAATTCTAAGTCAAAGAAATGTAATTACCCCATTACAATTATATCACCTTGATTAAATCTTAATTGAAATCGTGTATTAGAATTTTATTTTATTTTATTATTTTACTTAGTTGTTAATTAGTTTTAATTCATCTTCCAAAACCAAATTATTTTTACCTCACCAAAGTGTTTTAATTACATTCATAAATAATTCTTTTATAGTCCTTGTGGGTACGATAACTCGACATTTACTTGTCACTGTATTACTTGTTGCGATTGTGTACACTTGCACATTTTCTTCGTTCCAAGTTTTTGGCGCCGTTGCCAGGGACTATTTTTTTAAAAGCCATTATTTGTGAATTTGTTAGTTTTACATTTTGGTTTAATTTTCTTTTTTTTACTTAATTAATTTTTCTGTGATTATTTCAGGTGTTTATGAGTATTGACCAGATTATTGACTTACTCCCTGTAGACACTGAGATAGAGCTAACCTTTCGACAACGAAGAAGGCAAGTGAATTAGAGAAGGACTGAAGGAATGAATTTTGAGAACGTGAATCAAGGATACGGAGCAAACCCTACTCAAAATCCTATCCTTATTGCTGATGATAGGGATAGAGCCCTAAGACAATATGTCATGCCAGTATTTAACGACCTTAATCTAGGTATTAGGAGACTTGAAATCGAGGAACAATAATTCGAGTTAAAGCCAGTTATGTTCCAGATGCTTCAGACTGTGGGCCAATTTAGTGGAATGCCTACTGAAGATCCTCATCTTCATTTAAGACTATTTATGGAGGTGAGCGATTCTTTCAAATTAGCTGGAGTACCCAAAGATGCATTACGATTGAAGCTGTTCCCATATTCGCTAAGAGACAGTGTAACATCCCAAAATAGGGCCTCAATGGAATGGTGGTTGTGAAACCATGAATTCGAGATAGAAAAGTTTATTTCGATTAATTTTTATGATTTACCAAGTGATTAGATGTATGTGTTAAAGTATTGATAGAAATTTTTATGAATTGCATGACTAATTTGCCTATTAGGGCTTAATTGCAAAAGTTGATAAATATGAGTTCTAGATGTTAAAGGATTTAATTGATGAGCATAATTGAAGTAGAGGTCCTTAAATGGTAATTATACCATTAGGTTTCATGGACAAAAATGGACATACATAGGTAGAAATAACCAAAGTTTTTAATGAAGGGTATTTTAGTCATTTGGTAATTAAAAGATTAAAAAAAGGGAAAAAGATGGCAAAATATGTCCATCTTCTTCATTAGCATGAAATTTCAAGGGTTCTCCATAGCTAGGTTTGTTTCAAGCTTCCAAGCTCCATAGTAAGTGATTCCAAGCCCCGTTTTTAATGTTCTTTACGTTTTCGAAGTCCCGGTAACTTGATTTAGCTTATTCTAGCAATAATTTAACCTAGGGTTCATATTTGGAAAAATACCCATAGGTGAAAAGTGTTTATTTTGATGTTTTATGATGGAATATGAGGTTTTAAATTATGTTAAACAACTTGTGCTACTCGGTTTTAAGTGAAAACGAGTAAAATGATGTAATCGGTAAAAATACCTATTGTTCATAAGTACATGTTAGAGTGAGAATTTGATGTTGCCATTAAGGGAAAATGATCAGCATGCCATAAAACATAAGAATTAGGGAAAAACTTTAATTTTCGAGCATTGGGACAAAAGTATAAATATGTAAAAGTTTAGGGGCAAAATTGTAATTTTGCCAAAGTTAGAGTTAAGGATTATTTTGATAAATGTGGGTATTAAATAAGCTAAAATTGCTAATTATAGATCAAGAAGAATGAAATTTGGGGATAGACTGAGGAAAGAAAAAGGTAGAAGATTAGGTTGTCAAGTCGATCGCATTTTGCACTGAGGTAAGTTTACGGTAAATAAATGCAATATTTCATTATTTTACATTAATGTTGTTAATTTCCAGCATATATACATTTACTTTATAAAAATATTTGAAGTTGAACCAAAGACTAGATAACAGAGAAAAAGTATCAGAAAGCCCCGTTTGAACTCTAGGAATGTTTGGGATACAGAATGTCATGACATTTTGGGTTATCAGACAAGACAGGAATATCCCATGTAAGTCCATATCAGATATATGGCTTTGGCAGGAAAGGGAACATCCCATGTAAGTCTATATTAGATATATGACTTTGTCAGGACAGGGAACATCCCATGTAAGACCATGCTAGAGCATGGCATTGGCAGGCTATTATCAAGCAGGAAAACCCAAGTATCCTTAGTATTCCAAACGGTTCGGTAACGCCTCGTGCTCGACTCCGGCGACGGTCTCAGTAAGGGGTGTTACATTTATTGGTATCAGAGCAAAGGTTTAGTCAGTTCTCGAAATTGTTAGTATGAGTAAGAGTCTAGCTATACATGCCATGCTTATGTTTTGATAGTGTAACGACTCTTGACGATTTTAAAATGCTTTTCTTTTATAGTTATGGATCCCAAACGAGTTAGTGCAGATGATGTAGAAAGTAATGCTCCCGTTCCTGCAGAAGGGATGGTGCCACCAAGTAGTAGTGAAAGGCCCGTTACAGTTAGTCAAGGAGGAGGGGCTCGAGAAGCCTTCTTCCAAGCTTTGAATGAATGGTTTGCCGAGTTCGTTCATACGAATCTGGCTGTTAGACCTCCACCCTCTCATGATTCTCAGGCCACCCATATAGCTCAAGCTCCCCCAGTCACAGGTACAGTGATAAGAGAAAAGCCACCGGTAGATAAGATTAAAAAACAAGGGGCCGAAGAGTTTTGGGCTACTAAGGATGACGATGCAGAGAGAGCTAAATTTTGGCTTGAGAATACTATCAGAGTTTTTGATGAGTTATCTTGCACACCTGAAGAGTGCATGAAGTGTGTTGTATCACTTTTACGAGATTCAGCTGACCATTGGTGGAAGACACTAGTATCAGTAGTACCGAAAGAAAGGGTCACCCGGTATTTCTTTTAGAAGGAGTTCCGTAAGAAGTACATCAGTCAGAGGTTTATCGATCAGAAAAGAAAAGAATTCCTTGAACTAAAGCAGGATAAGATGACAGTAACTAAATATGAACCTGAATTTTTCAGACTTAGCAACTATGCCAGGGAGTGTTTGTCAACCGAAGCTATTATCTGCAAGAGATTTGAAAATGAGCTCAATGATGATATTCGACTATCCGTTGGTGTTCTAGAGATAAAAGAGTTTGTTGTTTTAGTTGACAGAGCCTGTAAGGCAGAGGAGTTGCTGAAAGAAAAAAGAAAAAGGCAATGCTAGAATTGAGACAAAAGATACAAAGAAAAGACAGATGAGTAGATCGTTTCAATCTACATCCAAGAGGCCTAGAGAGTTCTCTACTAGATCAAACTTTTCAACTGGGTATTTGAGCAGAAATAGAGATAACAGAAATATGGGTTCGAAAGCTCAGACTACCTCGATTGTGAGTGTAAGCAATGTCCAACCGGGTAGACCAGAGTGTCCACAGTGCTGTAGGCATCATTTTGGCTAGTGTCGAGCAGGTGAGAGTGGTTGTTACAAGTGTGGTGCTCCAAATCATTTTATGCGAGGGTGTCCAAAAATGGTTAAAAAGGAAGAATTACAGAGTGCTAGGTCCGGGAATGTTCCAGTACGAGGTAGACAACAGAGAAACCCGGGAATAGGGGCAGGTAGAGGTACATCTAGAGATTCAATAGCGAGACCTGATGTTAAAGCACCTGTAAGGACCTATGCTATCCGTGCTCGTGAAGAGGCATCCTCCCCCGACGTAATTACGGGTACATTTTCTTTTCTTGATGTTAATGTTATTGCTTTGATTGATCCGAGTTCGACCCATTCCTATGTTTGCATGAAATTGATGCCTCGTATGAACATGCCCATAGAGTCTATGGGATTTGTGATTAAAGTATCGAATCTATTAGGTCAATATGTATTAGTAGACAAAGTATGTAAAAATTACCCTTTGATGATTAGAGGTTACTGTTTTCTGGCCGATCTCATGCTCTTGCCATTTGATGAGTTTGATGTGATTCTTGGTATGGATTGGTTGACTGCGCATGACGTGATAGTGAATTGTGGAAAGAAATTCATTGAGTTGAAATGTGAAAATGGTGAAATTCTTCGGGTTAATTCATATGAATTAGATAGTTCATTTGCCATGATTTCTGTTATGTCTGCTCAGAAATGTTTGAGGAAAGGATATAAAGCTTATCTTACATTTGTGTTGAATACTAAAGATCTAGAGTTGAAAATTGAATCTATGGCTGTGGTATGTGAGTTTCTTGATGTGTTTCCAGAAGAACTACCAGGTTTGCCTCCTATTAAAGAAGTTGAGTTTGGTATTGAACTGGTTCCGAGTACAACACCCATTTCTATCGCTCTTTATAGAATGGCTCCAATAGAATTGACAGAATTAAAAGTTCAGTTGCAGGAATTAACAAATAAAAGTTTTGCGATACCTAGTTGTTCACCATGGGGTGCACCAGTACTCTTTGTGAAAAAGAAAGATGGTTCGATGTGGTTGTGCATAGATTATCGGCAACTTAAAAAGGTAACTATTAAGAACAAGTATCCACTGCCTAGAATTGATGATTTGTTTGATCAATTGAAGGGAGCTACTATGTTCTTCAAGATAGATTTAAGATCCAGATATTATCAGCTGCGAGTTAAAGAGTCAGATGTTCCGAAGACTACATTCTGAACTAGGTATGGTCATTATGAATTCCTGGTGATGCCGTTTGGCTTAACTAATGCTCCTGCCATTTTTATAGATTTAATGAACCGAATATTTAGACCGTATTTGGACAAGTTTGTGGTTGTGTTCATTGATGACATCTTGATCTATTCTCATGATGAGACTGAGCATGCAGAGCATTTGAGAACAGTTTTATAGATTCTGAGAGATAATCAGTTGTATGCTTAGTTCAGTAAAAGTGAGTTTTGGCTCCGAGAAGTTGGATTCCTTGGACATATTGTTTCAGGTAAAGGTATTAGAGTTGATCCAAGAAAAATTTTAGCCATTGTCGATTGGAAGCCTCCTAGGAATGTTTCAGAGGTTAGAAGCTTTCTTGACTTAGTTGGTTATTATAGACGATTTGTAGAGGGATTCTCTATGATAGCTACCCTGTTGATGAGATTGCTACAGAAAGATGTTAAGTTTGAATGGACTGAAAAGTGCGAGCAGAGTTTTGACAAGTTAAAGGCATTGTTGACTGAAGCTCCTATCTTAGTACAATCAGAACTAGGTAAAGAGTTTGTGATTTACAGTGATGCCTCCTTGAATGGACTAGGCTGTGTACTTATGTAGGAAGAAAAGGTAATTACTTATGCCTCGAGACAGCTAAATCCACATGAGAAAAATTATCCGACACATGATTTAGAATTAGCTGCCATTGTATTTGCACTGAAAATCTGGAGACATCACTTGTATGGTGAGAAATGTCAAATATTTACTGATCATAAAAGTTTGAAATATTTGATGACACAAAAAGATTTAAATTTGAGGCAGCACAGGTGGCTTGAACTGATTAAGGACTATGATTTGGTTATTAATTATCATCCGAGTAAGGCTAATTTGTAGCTGATGCATTGAGTAGGAAATTTTTATTTGCTTTGCGAGCTATGAATACTCAGTTATCATTGTTTGATGATGGTTCTATCTTAGTTGAATTAAGAGCAAAACCAATGTTTCTTGAAGACATTTGTAAAGTTCAGAAAGATGACAGTGAGTTACAAGCCAAAAGAGCTCAGTGTGAGTCAGGTATAGAGTCAAATTTTTAGATTAGTTCTGATGGTTGTTTGATGTTCAGAAATCGAGTATGTGTACCAAAGAATGATGAGCTTATTCGAAACATTTTAGAGGAAGCACATAGTAGCTCCTTGTCTATTCATCTAAGTAGTACAAAAATGTATAATGATTTGAAGAAAATGTATTGGTGGGCAGGAATGAAGAGAGATATCTTAGAGTTTGTTTTTAGATGCTTGATCTGTTAGCAGGTAAAAGCTGAACATCAGGTACCTTCAAGTTTATTGCAGCCTACGTTAGTTCCTGAATGGAAATGGGACCAAGTTATTATGGATTTTGTGATAGGGTTGCCGCTAACACCGAAAAAGAAAGATGCAGTATGGGTAGTGATTGATAAGCTAACTAAGTTAGCTCATTTTATCCGAGTTTGTATGGATAATTCACTTGACAAGTTGGCCGAGTTGTATATTTCAAAGATAGTCAGACTACATGGGGTACCGTTATCGATCATTTCAGACAAAGATCCGAGATTTACTTCACGATTCTGGAAGAAGTTACAAGAAGCTTTGGGCACAAAGTTGAGTTTTAGTACAGCTTTCCATCCTCAGACCGATGGTCAATCAAAGAGAGTTATTCAGGTACTTGAGGATATGCTTAGATGTTGTGTCTTAGAATTTCAAGGTACTTGGGAAAAATTTTGCCGTTGGTAGAGTTTGCCTATAATAATAGTTATTAGTTGAGTTTGAAGATGGCACCTTATGAATCTTTGTATGGACGTAAATGTCGCACACTTTTGAATTGGACAGAGCTTAAAGAAAATTAGATTTACGGGGTTGACTTAGTAAAAGAAACTGAAGAGAAAGTGAAGGTTATCAGAGATTGGTTGAAAGCAGCTTCAGATAGACAGAAGTCTTATGCAGATTTGAAAAGAAAAGAGATTGAGTATCAAATTGGTGACAAACTGTTCTTGAAAGTATCCTCGTGGAAGAAAGTCTTTAGATTTGGCAAGAAAGGCAAAATAAGTCCACGTTTTATTGGAGTGTTTGAAATGACTGAAAGAGTTGGGCCATTAGCATATCGGTTAGTGTTGCCGACAGAGTTAGAGAAAATTCATGATGTGTTCCATGTGTCCATGTTACATCGTTACCGTTCTGATCCGTCACATGTGATTTCAGAGACAGAGGTTGAGATTCAGCCAGATATGACTTATGGTGAAGAACCGGTAAGGATTTTAGCTCGAGAGGTCAAGCAATTAAGGAACAAAAGTATTGCACCTGTGAAAGTATTATGGAATAGACATGGGGTAGAAGAGGCTACATGGGAGCCTGAAGAGGCTATGCGAAAACAGTATCCAAACCTATTCACAGGTAAGATTTTCGGGGATGAAAATCCCTAAAGGGGGAGAAATGTAACATCCCGAAATAGGGCCTAAACGGAATGGTGGTTGTGAAACCATGAATTTGAGATAGAAAAGTTTATTCCAATTAATTTTTATGATTTATCGGGTGATTAGATGTATGTGTTAAAGTATTGATAGAAATTTTTATGAATTGCATGACTAATTTGCCTATTAGGGCTTAATTGCAAAAGTTGATAAATATGAGTTCTAGATGTTAAAGGATTTAATTGATGAGCATAATTGAAGCAGAGGTCCTTAAATGATAATTATACCATTAGGTTTCATGGACAAAAATGGACATACATAGGTAGAAATAACCAAAGTTTTTAATGAAGGGTATTTTAGTCATTTGGTAATTAAAAGATTAAAAAAAGGGAAAAACATGGAAAATGTAACATCCCAAACCCAGCCTGGACGTTACAGCCAAGTCTGATGTGTCACATTGAAGTGTTTTTCGAAAACCGTGTTTTCATTGAAAACACTTCTTAATGTTTTAAAACTCTTACCGTTAATCTTGTATAAAACCTTAGCTTTGTGTTTGTTTATTGTTCCAAAACGTGATTTCATTGTAAAAAACAAAACATAACAACTTTGTAAAATCTAATTGAAAATTTCGAAAGCTTGAAAACCTTTATAGTTGCGAAAACATGTTAGGTTGAAAGGCAGTTTAAGTACCGAAAAGTTAGACCTTCTTTGTGATGACTTAAAGTGAATGGAAGCTATACACCAGGTAGGATTCCAGAAAAGAGGAGGTGAGTCGAATAGACTGCTTAAGTACCAAGCTCTTCTTGGATCCACTCCTAGACATGCACACGACCATTGCCACACTTTAACCATCTGAAATATTTATTTACGAAAACATTTAATTTTGCGGAAGCTTTGCTTGTTTATCATGCTATTTTGAAAACAAGTAACTTTTATAAAAAAAAGGGTCTTAAAATCATTTATTTTGGACTCGATTTAAATAATATCCTACGTAAGCTAAAATCAATTTAAATAAGTAAAGAATAAAAACCCAAAATAAAAATAATTAAAAAGGCCTTTTTACAACCCAAAACCAAAATAACTAATTAAATTTAAATTGAAATAGATAACTTAATTAAAATCCAACAGTCCAGTCCATGTGGCCACTCTGAATCCCTCCCAGCTCCAAGTCCAACAACTAAGGCTCATCTGCAAAGTTAAAGAAATGGGTGAGTTTGGAAAACTCAGTGTGCAACAAAGCCTTTCCAGAGCCCAAATCAACAAAAGCATACTGGGCCTATGCCCTTTTTTAATCTCAACAATTACTGGGCCGAAGCCTTTTCAAATATCGGTATGGCCCATAGGCCCATTTCAATAACACATGTAAACATCAATGCATGTATGCAAAGCCCATTTGGGGAGACTACTCAACCCACCATCCGCTACTCTCCACCCGTACCAACCAACACACCATGTGGGGATGCTACTCAACCCACCCCGCCGCTACTCTCCACTGGCAGCATAGCTGCTTTATTATATAACATGAGGCCTAGCCTCTTTCGGTAATTGGGGCAAAGCCCTTTTTGATAAACTGGGGCAAAGCCCTTTAGCACTTCCTCCTTTCATATAAATCCCAACCCATGCATAAAATGAACATATCATGGCATATCATGTACAATAATAATGTCACATGCATTTCAATAAAAATAACACCCTAGAGTACAATAGTCATTTTCGCCTAGGGGTAAAATAGTAATTTTCACACTGAAGGGTAATTCAGTAATTTTATCAACTATTAGGGTTTTCATGCTCATTAACTATTATCAATAATTTCCAAGCGTTTAAACAGTATTTCCAGGCCATTTTAGCAATTCTGAGTTATTGGGCCCAAAACCCTTAATGGGCCCTACGTAGCCGATTTAGTCATCTAGGCCCATTTAGCCCATGTTCCATAACGGTTTTAACAGTCTTAACATGCAATTTATCCATATTTCTTTTTTTATCAAATTTACCCAAATGGGCCTGAAAGCCCATTGGGCCTGATTTCAGCCCCTTGAGGCCCAAACTTACCGACTTGCACGAAATTGTGCCGTTACCTATCTCATCGATACCGATCACCGATCTCATCGTTTCTAACTAATCTTGGAACAATCGCATATTCACAAGTTATTGAAATGCCGAAATTTTGGCATTTCGACTTTTCGGCACTTGTCAACTTAAGCTACTAAGAGGGTTCGTTACACACCTGATTTATGTCGAAACGTTGACGAGATCTCCTATACGATTTCTCCTACAATCTATTATTTAAACGATTAACCAAAGAAACTACGAAAGCCGATGCTAAGATCCCTTACCATATTCGGCCACACCTTTAATGGCCATGAAACCTTACCTCTATCGATTTGGATCTACTAAATCTAGATCTGGTTGAATAGATTCCTTCAGTTCCTCGCTAGATCACCTTCTTCGCTAAATAGCACATATAAGAACCGAAATATATCGTTAAAACACCCTTAGGCCATGTCGACAGCCTCCCTACATGTATACAGGGATTTCGGCTACTCTTAATTTCCAAAATAACGAATAAGAAGGAGTATAGTTACTTACCAAAGATCTATTTGCTAAAAGCGTTCCCAAGTGCCACCTTTCCAGATTTGTTGTAGATCTAATCCACAAAATATGAGTAGAGAACAGATTTAATAATTTCGGCCTTTCGATAGACGAGGTGAGAAGAAGTGATCTTGTTTACAATGGTAATCGGCTATGGTGAATTGGTTTTAGCCTCTAGAATTTATAAGTAAAGAGGGAGAAGAAATATTCGAATGGATCAAAAAGGGATACAAATTTTAATTATAAGAAAAGGGACCCCATAATTGGCTCTGAAAATCAAAAAGGAAAAGAGAATAGAAAATAGGGGAGAAGGTTCGGCTTTAATGAAAAAAAATAGAATAGAAGAAAATAAAAGAAGAAGAACACAACTTAAGGAGCAAGTGGTTTCGGCCTTGAAAAAAAAAACACTAAAGAAATAAAAATATGCATAAGGAAATTGGTGAAGAGAAGATGAGCTAACAGATAGAAAAATTAAATAAAATAAGGAGAAAAGATAAATCGATTGAAAGACCATAAATTTGGCTAATGTTTATCACCTATTTTCAAGCTAATCCCAAAGTTTGAATTTAATTCAAACTCTCCTTGCGCAAACAGCAGCAGTCCACCGCTTGCACCGCACGCTGCTAGGAGCCTCATTCCCACACGGCTCGCTGCTACGGTCCTCCAGCCCAGCACGTCTCCTTCCGCGCTCGCACAGCAAAAAGGAGCACCTTCTTGCGCGAACCACTGCTCGAACCACGGACCTCCAGGTTGCCCAGCACGCTGCTGGCCACTGGGACGCACGTTCACCTTCAATAATATGGCGTTCCATTTATTCTTAAGCTATACCTTTTGGCGTCCCGCTCATTTTAAAAAAAATTAAACAACCCTGCGCGCACCGTGCCTTGAACCCAGGCACTCCTCCATGCTTCAAGCGCCTCCTGCCACTGGACCGAGCTTCACTTTGTGTCATGAGCCAGTTTCATCTGGTTATAATGCCTTCCTGCACAGCCCAGCTTACTTAAAAATAAAATTTACCCCCTTGCGCATGCTGGGAGTCGAACCTGCTCCTCCCCTCCTACTTCCTAACGTGCTAAGCCACCGAGCCAGGCACGTTCCTTTATTCCTGAATTTGCCCAATTTATTTTAAAAGCCTTATTCCCAGATTCCTTCTATGATGCAAAAATTACTTATTTTTTTTCTAAAGTTTTAGATTGAACCCAAAATTTTCCCACAACATAAATACTTCCAAATTTATTTAAAAAACAAATTTAAACACCAAATTAGTAATAATGTCATAAATATTTTTATAATTAAAAATAAGAATAATAATAAGAATAATTTTATAAATATATTTTTATAAAAATTTCAAATACAGTAATTTCTTTCTTAATACTAATAGTTATAATTTTCATAAATCAGTAATAATAAATACGGTAAAATTTTCTAATAATATTTTAATTTAAACACTAAATTAACAACAATAATTTTATAAACATATTTGTATCTAATAATTATAATGATAATAATAATAATTTACAATTTTTCATAAAAATTTTAAAATATCAGTAATAATAACAGAAATATTTTATCAATAATAATTAATTAAAATTTCTTCTTTTTTTTAAACACTAGCAATATTTAAAACTTCTCAATATTCAGATTTTCTTCTATCGGAATCCCGACTCAAAGCCCAATTCTTCCAAACCCAAATTCAGGGTGTTACAACTCTACCCCCTTAAAGAAATTTCGTCCTCGAAATTTCAAAACTAAAATAATCGTGCAACACTATGCTACTACGCTACCGCTGCGCACCCTGATCTAAATAATTTTAGTACTACCCAGAACATCTAATTACCGAGGTAAATATCTATCCAACACACATACCAAATAACTACAAAGATCTTAATTCAAAATTTCAGTATTTAATCAAATATTTATGCTGAGATAGTATTTCAAAGTTTTTGTTCTTACAGAATCATATCCTAGCTACAGTCTCAATCTTTTAGTTTCCCTACAGTCTCAGTCTCTACAATTTTTTAGTATTACTCTATCTACAGTATCATAGAAAAGTCTCAAGTCTATCTACAGTACAGTTTAGTATAAGAGAAGGAATACTTACAGACTTGGTGCCGGGGATTCAGTGTGCCACATCTCAATTTATCAGATTTCAGAAAAACTCAGAAAGATTTAAGTCTTAAAATCAATTTCTCAAAGCATGTTGATTTACAGAAAACAGTTTGAAAAAAAATCTCTTTAAAACAGAAATTTTCGAAAAATTTGATTTTTCCAAAAAATACCCTTCTTGAGCTTAAAAATTTTGAAAACCTTTTTAGACCCGATCCACAGCCGAGTTGTTGCAACAGGGCTCTGATACCACTAAATGTAACACCCCAAACTCAGCCTGGACGTTACGGCCAAGTCTGATGTGTCACATTGAAGTGTTTTTCGAAAACCGTGTTTTCATTGAAAACACTTCTTAATGTTTTAAAACTCTTACCGTTAAGCTTGTATAAAACCTTAGCTTTGTGTTTGTTTATTGTTCCAAAACGTGATTTCATTGTAAAAAACAAAACATAACAACTTTGTAAAATCTAATTGAAAATTTCGAAAGCTTGAAAACCTTTATAGTTGCGAAAACACGTTAGGTTGAAAGTCAGTTTAAGTACCGGAAAGTTAGACCTTCTTTGTGATAACTTAAAGTGAATGGAAGCTATGCACCAGGTAGGATTCCAGAAAAGAGGAGGTGAGTCGAATAGACTGCTTAAGTACCAAGCTCTTCTTGGATCCACTCCTAGACATGCACACGACCATTGCCACACTTTAACCATCTAAAATATTTATTTACGAAAACATTTAATTTTGCGGAAGCTTTGCTTGGTTATCATGCTATTTTGAAAACAAGTAACTTTTATAAAAAAAAAAGGTCTTAAAATCATTTTTTTTGAACTCGATTTAAATAATATCCTACGTAAGCTAAAATCAATTTAAATAAGTAAAGAATAAAAACCCAAAATAAAAATAATTAAAAAGGCCTTTTTACAACCCAAAACCAAAATAACTAATTAAATTTAAATTGAAATAGATAACTTAATTAAAATCCAACAGTCCAGTCCATGTGGCCACTCTAAATCCCTCCAAGCTCCAAGTCCAACAACTAAGGCTCATCTGCAAAGTTAAAGAAAGGGGTGAGTTTGGAAAACTCAGTGTGCAACAAAGCCCTTCCAGAGCCCAAATCAACAAAAACATACTGGGCCTATGCCCTTTTTTAATCTCAACAATTACTGGGCCGAAGCCTTTTCAAATATCGGTATGGCCCATAGGCCCATTTCAATAACACATGTAAACATCAATGCATGTATGCAAAGCCCATTTGGGGAGACTACTCAACCCACCATCCGCTACTCTCCACCCGTACCAACCAACACACCATGTGGGGATGCTACTCAACCCACCCTGCCGCTACTCTCCACTGGCAGCATAGCTGCTTTATTATATAACATGAGGCTTAGCCTCTTTCGGCAACTGGGGCAAAGCCCTTTTCGGTAAACTGGGGCAAAGCCCTTTAGCACTTCCTCCTTTCATATAAATCCCAACCCATGCATAAAATGAACATATCATGGCATATCATGTACAATAATAATGTCACATGCATTTCAATAAAAATAACACCCTAGAGTACAATAGTCATTTTCGCCTAGGGGTAAAATAATAATTTTCACACTGAAGGGTAATTCAGTAATTTTATCAACTATTAGGGTTTTCATGCTCATTAACTATTATCAAAATTTCCAAGCGTTTAAACAGTATTTCCAGCCCATTTTAGCAATTCCGAGTTATTGGGCCCAAAACCTTTAATGGGCCCTACGTAGCCGATTTAGTCATCTAGGCCCATTTAGCCCATGTTCCATAACGGTTTTAACAGTCTTAACATGCAATTTATCCATATTTTCTTTTTTATCAAATTTACCCAAATGGGCCTGAAAGCCCATTGGGCCTGATTTCAGCCCCTTGAGGCCCAAACTTACCGACTTACACGAAATTGTGCCGTTACCTATCTCATCGATACCGATCACCGATCTCATCGTTTCTAACTAATCTTGGAACAATCGCATATTCACAAGTTATTGAAATGCCGAAATTTCGGCATTTCGGCTTTTCGGCACTTGTTAACTTAGGCTACTAAGAGGGTTCGTTACACACCTGATTTATGTCGAAACATTGACGAGATCTCCTATGCGATTTCTCCTACAATCCATTATTTAAACGATTAACCAAAGAAACTATGAAAACCGATGCTAAGATCCCTTACCATATTCGGCCACACCTTTAATGGCCATGAAACCTTACCTCTATCGATTTGGATCTACTAAATCTAGATCTGGTTGAATAGATTCCTTCAGTTCCTCGCTAGATCACCTTCTTCGCTAAATAGCACATATAAGATCTGAAATATATCGTTAAAACACCCTTAGGCCATGTCGACAGCCTCCCTACATGTATACAGGGATTTCGGCTACTCTTAATTTCCAAAATAACGAATAAGAAGGAGTTTAGTTACTTACCAAAGTTCTATTTGCTAAAAGCGTTCCCAAGTGCCACCTTTCCAGATCTGTTGCAGATTTAATCCGCAAAATATGAGTAGAGAACAGATTTAATAATTTTGGCCTTTCGATAGACGAGGTGAGAAGAAGTGATCTTGTTTACTATGTAATCGGCTATGGTGAATTGGTTTTAGCCTCTAGAATTTATAAGTAAAGAGGGAGAAGAAATATTCGAATGGATCAAAAAGGGATACAAATTTTAATTATAAGAAAAGGGACCCCATAATTGGCTCTGAAAATCAAAAAGGAAAAGAGAATAGAAAATAGGGGAGAAGGTTCGGCTTTAATGAAAAAAAATAGAATAGAAGAAAATAAAAGAAGAAGAACACAACTTAAGGAGCAAGTGGTTTCGGCCTTGAAAAAAAAACACTAAAGAAATAAAAATATGCATAAGGAAATTGGTGAAGAGAAGATGAGCTAACAGATAGAAAAATTAAATAAAATAAGGAGAAAAGATAAACCGATTGAAAGACCATAAATTCGGCTAATGTTTATCACCTATTTTCAAGCTAATCCCAACGTTTGAATTTAATTCAAACTCTCCTTGCGCAAACAGCAGCAGTCCACCGCTTGCACCGCATGCTGCTAGGAGCCTCATTCCCGCACGGCTCGCTGCTACGGTCCTTCAGCCCAGCACATCTCCTTCCGCGCTCACACAGCAAAAAGGAGCACCTTCTTACGCGAACCACTGCTCGAACCACGGACCTCCAGGTTGCCCAGCACGCTGCTGGCCACTGGTACGCGCGTTCACCTTCAATAATATGGCGTTCCATTTATTCTTAAGCTATACCTTTTGGCGTCCCGCTCATTTTAAAAAAAATAAAACAACCCTGCGCGCACCGTTCCTTGAACCCAGGCACTCCTCCATGCTTCAAGCTCCTCCTGCCACTGGACCGAGCTTCACTTTGTGTCATGAGCCAGTTTCATCTGGTTATAATGCCTTCCTGCACAGCCCAGCTTACTTAAAAATAAAATTTACCCCTTTGCGCATGCTGGGAGTCGAACCTGCTCCTCCCCTCCTACTTCCTAACGTGCTAAGCCACCGAGCCAGGCACGTTCCTTTGTTCCTGAATTTGCCCAATTTATTTTAAAAGCCTTATTCCCAGATTCCTTCTATGATGCAAAAATTACTTATTTTTTTCTAAAGTTTTAGATTGAACCCAAAATTTTCCCACAACATAAATACTTCCAAATTCATTTAAAAAACAAATTTAAACACCAAATTAGTAATAATGTCATAAATATTTTTATAATTAAAAATAAGAATAATAATAATAATAATTTTATAAATATATTTTTATAAAAATTTCAAATACAGTAATTTCTTTCTTAATACTAATAGGTATAATTTTCATAAATCAGTAAAAATAAATACAGTAAAATTTTCTAATAATATTTTAATTTAAACACTAAATTAACAACAATAATTTTATAAACATATTTGTATCTAATAATTATAATGATAATAATAATAATTTATAATTTTTCATAAAAATTTTAAAATATTAGTAATAATAACAGAAATATTTTATCAATAATAATTAATTAAAATTTCTTTTTTTTTTAAACACTAGTAATATTTAAAACTTCTCAATATTCAGATTTCTTCTATCGGAATCCCGACTCAAAGCCCAATTCTTCTAGACCCAAATTCAGGGTGTTACAGCAAAATATGTCCATCTTCTTCATTCACACGAAATTTCAAGGGTTCTCCATAGCTAGGGTTTGTTTCAAGCTTCCAAGCTCCATAGTAAGTGATTCCAAGCCCCGTTTTTAATGTTTTTTACGTTTTCAGAGTCCCGGTAACTTGATTTAGCTTATTCTAGCAATAATTTAACCTAGGGTTCATATTTGGAAAAATACCCATAGGTGAAAAGTGTTTATTTTGATGTTTTATTATAGAAAATAAGGTTTTAAATTATGTTAAATAACTTGTGCTACTCAATTTTAAGTGAAAACGAGTAAAACGTCGTAATCGGTAAAAATACCTATTGTTCATAAGTACATGTTAGAGTGAGAATTTGATGTTGCCATTAAGGGAAAATGATCAGCATGTCATAAAACATAAGAATTAGGGAAAAATTTAATTTTCGAGCTTTGGGGCAAAAGTGTAAATATGTAAAGTTTAGGGCAAAATCATAATTTTGCCAAAGTTAGAGTTAAGGATTATTTTGATAAATGTGGGTATTAAATAAGCTAAATTTGCTAATTATAGATCAAGAAGAACGAAATTTGGGGATAGACCGAGGAAAAAAAAAGGTAGAAGATTAGGTTGTCAAGTCGATCGCATTTTGCACCGAGGTAAGTTTATGGTAAATAAATGCAATATTTCATTATTTTACATTAATGTTGTTAATTTCCAGCATATATACATTTACTTTATGAAAATATTCAAAGTTGAACCAAAGACTAGATGACAGAGAAAAAGTATCAGAAAGCCCCATTTGAACTCTAGGAATGTTTGGGATACGGAATGTCATGACATTTTGGGTTATCAGATAAGACAGGAATATCCCATGTAAATCCATGTCACTACCTTCTGAAACTAATTCCTATAGTTCAACTGAGCTTTCCCAATCTCGTTTTCTATTGCGAACTCAACCACATCACAGTATCTCTAATTCTACCTCTTCTAAGGTTCCATTCATTTTAATTCATTCAAAAGCAATGCAATTAACAGCTTTATAATGAAATTACTACTTATGAACTTACCTCGAGTGTGAATTGTCAAAATAAGTCGATTACTCGTCAACTTTCGATTTCCTGCAATCCAAGTCTGGATTTCACTTTTCTTGATCTATATGTATTAAAAATAACTCATTCAATCACACATTGAAATAATTCAATTCAAGGACTCACAATTAGGATAATTTGCAATTTAGCCCTCACATTTCCACATTTTGACATTTAAGTCCTTATTTCATAAATTCATCAAATACACAAATTTATTTATATAAGGTCTAGCTGAACTTTCCTATAGTTCAATCAAGCCCACATAATTCATCTATTTCACATTTTAGTCCCTATATAAAATCATTTTAACAATTTAGCCCAAATTAGCTAATCGCATCAAAAATTCTATACAAATACATCAAACCCATTCATATTTTTCATTTAATACCAAAAATAATCATAAATCTCACCATTTCATCAATGGCTCATCTCAAAATCTTCATCAAAAATAGAAATTGAGACATGGGCTTTGTAGTAAACTAAGCAACAGTCTCAAAAACATAAAAATCATTACAAACTGAAGTGAAAACGTACCTCAATCAAGCTTAAAACTAGTCAAACCCTAGCTTGTATTCTTTCTTTTCTTTTCCTTTGAATATTCAGCCAAATGAACAAATAAAAAACCAATTTATGCTTTAGTTTTATTTTAAACATGTTAATAATTTAATTACCAAAATAGCCATCATTAAAAACCATATAATATACATGCATTAAGGACATAAATGTCCACTACCATATAAAATGGTTAAATTACCATTTAAGGCCACCATACACAAAAGCCAAATCAATTTAATGCATTAATCAAATGAGATGCCACTTTTAATATCTATACAATTTAATCCTTTTTCATAATTAAGCACACAAACATCTAACTTTTCATATGATACTTTCGCACATGCCAATGCATATATAATCAACATAGAAAATAATGATAAAAATATTTTTTTGACTTAGATATGAGGTCCCAAAACCACTATTCCGGCTAAGGTCTAAACTGGGCTGTTACAGAATTACCCTACTCACGACTTGGAGTTAGCCATGGTGGTATTCGTGCTAAAGATATGGAGACATTACTTGTACGATGAGAAGTGTATTATTTACACGGATCATGAAAGTTTCAAATACCTCCTTACTCAAAAGGAGTTGAATCTTAGGCAGTGGAAATGGATAGAGCTGCTCAAGGACTATGACTGTTCGATTGAGTACCACCCTGGTAAGGCTAATGTGGTGGCCGACACACTAAGTCATAGGGCTGTAATTGATTTGAGAGCAATGTTTGCTCGTCTCAGCTTGTTTGGTGATGGTAGTTTGTTGGCTGAGCTTCAAGTAAGACCGTCATGGACTGAACAAATTAAGAGTAAGCAGTTGTTGGATGAATCACTGGTTGCTCCGTTCCAACAAGTTGAGAATGGAGAAACTGTAGATTTTGGGCTGAACAGCAAAGGGGTATTGTGTTTTCGTGATAGAGTTTGTGTTTCGAAGGACTCTGACTTAAGACTGTCTATACTACAGGAGGCGCAGAGTAGTCCCTGTTCTATGCATCCTGGTGGAAACAAAATGTATCGAGACTTGTGTGAACTGTTTTGGTAGCCAGGACTTAAGCGTGAGGTTACTGATTTTGTAGGTAAGTGTCTGACATGCCAGCAAGTTAAGGCTGAGCATCAACTACCTTCTGGGTTACTATAGCCAGTTAAGATTCCACTCTGGAAGTGGGAAAGAGTAACCATGGATTTTGTGAGTGGGCTACCCATGACACTTACTAAAAAGGATTCGGTATGGGTTATCGTAGACAGGTTGACTAAATCTACCCATTTTATACTGATCCGTACTTATTACTTATTATAGAAGCTGGCTAAGTTGTATGTGGCAGAGATTGTGAGACTACATGGGGTACCGATTTCTATCATATTTGACAGGGATCCTAGATTCACATCTCAGTCCTAGAAGGAGTTACACGAGGCCCTGGGTAGAAGGTTGGATTTTAGTACTGCATTCCACCCTCAGACAGATGGTCAGTCAGAGAGGGTGATCTAAGTACTGGAGGACATGTTAAGAAGCTGTGTAATTGAGTTCCAAGGTAGCTGGGAAGACCACTTGTCATTAGCGGAGTTCGCGTATACGAATAGCTACCAGTCTAGTATGCAAATGGCACCATACGAGGAATTATATGATCGTAGGTGTCGTACTCATATGTGTTGGACTGAGCTAGGTGAGCGGCAAGTTCTAGGGCTAGATATTATTTCTGATACCAAAGAAAAAGTGAAGTTGATCCGAGATTGATTAAAGGAAGCATCTGATAGGCAGAAGTCATATGCAGACTTCAAGCGTAGGGAGATTGAGTACTTTGTGAAGGATTATGTCTTTCTGAAGGTCTCACCGTGGAAGAAAATTCTTAGATTTGGATGGAAGGGCAAGCTGAGCCCTAGATTTATTGGGCCTTACCGAGTACTGAAGCGTGTGGGGCTAGTTTCTTATCAGCTTGTGTTGCCTCCAGAATTAGACTGGATTCATGATGTGTTTTACGTCTCCATGCTGAGGCGATCCCACTCTGATCCAACACATGTAGTGTCGGTCGAGGAGATCAAGGTTAGGCCTGATTTGACCTTTAAGGAAGAACCGCTGCAGATACTGGATCGTGACGTTAAGGTACTGAGAAAGAAATCTGTCCCACTGGTCAAAGTGCTTTGGCATAATCAGGGTTCAAAGGAAGCCACGTAGGAACCTGAGGAGGTGATACGACAGCACTACCCTCACCTATTCTGACTAGGTAAATTTTGAGGCCGAAATTTAATTAAGGGGGTAAAGTTGTAACGCCCCAAAAATAGGGGGTCTTTAATTTTGTGTTGTTTGACACAAATTGCATGTTTGATATGTTGGTTAGATAATTTGGGTGTGTTTGGGGGTGTTGGAGAAGCCTGGGTTCAAGTCCTTGCTTTTACAAAAGTTTTAGTTTTTGTTCTTAAGTGAATCTAGATGTTAGCAGTTGGACCTCATATTTAAATGTAAAGGGTTTATGTCATAATAAGCCTTGTGGCTTGGTGGCAAATGGTGTGACTTGGTAGCTGGGAGAGCTAGTGTTCGATTCCCATGGCATACAAGGTACATTTATTTTATTGCCAAGAGGTGAGAGAGGTAGAGTTGGATTAAAACTCTGTATAGGTGGTTGGATACTTGGTCAAAAGTGATATGGATGAAGGTTGGTATGGATTTGAAGGAGAAAATCATGGAGAGATAAGGAGGAGGCAATCGTGAAGGTTGAAGTGGGTAGGTGTTGGCCGAATTTGGGTTTCTTTAGAGTGTCCATTCGACATTTTGAGAGAGCATTTTGAGATATCTTTTCTTTTAGTGGAGCCGAATTGGTATAGGGGTTTTAGGTAGTTTCTCATTTTGGTATTGGTAGCTGCGTTTTTACTCTCTTTTTGGTTTTGTGTGTCTTTACTTTTTGACCGTTCGAGTTTTTCTTTTTCTCTTTGAAGTATTCTTCAATTTATGTTTTGTTCACCTTGCCGAAACCCAAGACTTCAAGTGACAAGTTGTGGTAATCTTCCTTGGAACTTTTCTCTTCTCTTCTTCTTAACTTTACTCTTGGCTGAACACTGCTTCATTCTTTTCTCAGTCTCAATTCTTCATTTAGTTGAATCCTTTACTCTTCATTTCTTCCATTATTCTGTCTAATTTCTTCTTAAGGGCCGAACCTTTCTCTGTTTTCTTCTCGACCGATTTGTTCTACCTTATTTGAACTTGGTCGAATATCTATTTCCTACCTCTTTATCTCATTCGGTTTTAGCCTATAGTGACCAACCCATTCTTTGTTCTTCTCTATCAATCTTGGTGGTAAGTGACGAGTTATAGGAGGTGGTCTCTGTTCCTTCTTTTCTCTTCTTCCGTAACTATGGTTCTTTTAACCTTTTATTTTCAGCCGAAATTGTTAGGGGAGTGGTGGTGCTAGTCCTGTCTCATCGTTAAGGCTATCTTGCTGGAGTTGTGAATTGATTGCTTTCCATTCTTTGGAATCAGTTTCGCAGTTCTCGCGGGTAAGTGTTATTTGTTGATTCAATTGGTTATGCGAACTTTCTAGTAGAGAATAACAAAATCTCGAGTTGAGTGTAGTTGACCAGTAAGAAGCTATACGCAATCTTCAGCAGCGACTAAGGGGTGGGCAACTTTAAGAGTTTGATCAAGGTAAATGTCGAACTATGGTTTAAATACATATTATTAAGGGGATTGGTTACCCATTTGTTAAAGGACTGTTGTTGGGGATATGATGGTATTTAGGTTGGTGTTCGTGGGAACTGCACTGATCTTGCAACCAGGTGTGTAACTGTACACAGTAGATCATTACTGTCGTAAAGTCGAAAAGGTGTGCAATCACATCCTTCTCTACTATAAATTGGTAAAAGCCGAAACCTTAACATTTGAGACCTCACGAGCGTGCGAACGCTTGTGTGGTAAATCGAGCCCTTAAATTATGGGCAATAGACTATAGAGGCCATCACGAGTGTTCTCGTGGACTTGGGCCATCATAGGCCACGTTGGGTCAAATGGGCCATGTGGGCCCAATGGGCTCATGGGACCCACACGAATAAAATCCACGGTAAGTGACAATTATTGGATTGGGCTTTGTAAATCATATAGCCGTGACTGAACTTGGGCTAAATGGCTACATGAGCGTGTGGGTCGTTATCTGTTATGACCACTTAGGTCGCCTGAGTCGTTTGAGTCAACTGTAGACCTTTTAAAGGGTCATTATCTATACCGAGTCCTCACAATTGGTAAAATGACCAAAATACCCCTAAGGGGTGAAATTACCATTTTACCCCTAATTGATGAAAAGACCGTTTTACCCCTAGTGGTAGGTTGATTGATGTGTGTATGATATTGATATGACTGATTCTGAGTATGACATACTGCACACATGTAATATTTATGTCACGACATTCTGCATGGCGTTGGGATTCTGATATGAAGGAAGTACTGTATAGTGGCTTTGCCACTTAATTACTGTTACTGGTGGCTTTGCCACATCTTTTGATTCTAGTAGCTTTGCCACGTTTCCTATCACTAGTAGCTTTGCTGCATAATTACTTCTAGTAGCTTCGCTGTGATATTAGTGTGTTGGCTGGGTGGGTCGATTTTATCCCCACATGGTGTGTTGGTTGGTACGGGTGGTGTGTTGATTGGATTGGGATGGGTTGCATTATTGTACTGTATTGACTTTATATTAGGCTTAGGCCCACATTGTTACTGTACAGGAATAAAGCCCAGACTGATCTGTTACTGAATAGGGCTCAGGCCCAGACTGTATCTGCATGCACTGTTTTGTTTGACTGATAGGCGATTACAAACTGAGTTTTTACAAAATCACCCTTTCTTTAACGGCACAGGTAATCCCCAGCCTTAGACGATTTGGGCCGCAGAGGGACGGAGGTGGCCACACGATCGCTGCTATTTTGTTTTTGATTTTATTCACTTAAATTCAATATTTGGTTTTTTATTATAATAAGGCCATTTGAGGATTTAACTTTTAATTGGGCTTTGATTTCTTGCTTTTAACTGCTAGAGTAGGATAAACGAGTTTTCAAAATAATAAATGTTTTCAAAGAGAAACACGCATTTTAAACCTCATGGTTTTCAATTTCAAAAAAAAACTTCTACGGTTTTGACCAGTCTAACAAATTAACGATAACAAACATGGCAATCGTTTTGCTAAAATATTTTCAACTCTTAATAATGTAATTTGTTGAATTTTTCTCAAGAAATGAAAACTAGATGGGTCTTAATTAAATTCAAATTTTTGCTAACAAGTCTAAATTTTGGAAAGCTTTTGACGGGATGATTTGATAAACACAAAAACAAAAAGGATTTGATCACAAATGAACTTTCACCGACAATTTCGTTTCTTTTTTGACATTTGGATGTGACGTGCCAGATTCGGCCATAACGTCTGGGCCAGGTTTGGGGTGTTATATTTAGTGGTATTAGAGCCAAGTTGCAAAACTCGGCTGTGGAATGGGTTTGGAAAAATATTTTTTTTGAAAGTTGATTTTAATGTTTGAAAGCATTCTAAAAGGATTTTTTTTTAACTGATTTAAGTGAGTTGAAACATTTTTAAAGGTTCACAAGTGTGGCACACCGAGTCTCCGGTGCCAAATCTGTAAGTTCTCTTGTACTGTTAACTGTTAGACTAAAACTACTATAGATAGTAGGATTGTATTGTGAAACTTTAGATAGAGGAGACTGAAAACTATAGTGAGATTCCGTTCTGCGAAAGTAAAACTTTAACTATGCCAAATTCAGCCATAATGTCTGGGCCAGTTTTAGGGCGTTATAACTAAATTCTGGTTTTGGTTTCCCAACCAAATGGTCTGTTCCTCCAAAAAGCATCTGCACTAAGTGCCAGTCAGCTGATGCTCACCTTGCTGAAAAGAAATGCCAAAGGTTGAAAAGGGGTCGCACACTTGATTTAGTGGAGTTGGTTTCGGTCAGAAATGTATTTCAACACTGCTTGGAAAATCTCAGTCCAAATGGTTACAATCCAACCTTTTCAACCACTCAAATAATCAATCCTTCTATGGTGCCCACCTTCAAGGCGTAGCCATATAACTTAGCACATCTTATTGGGCAAATTAGAGAGTCTACACCATACTTTTATACTATTTATAATCTATACCAAAGTAATTGGAAAAATATATCTTCAGATCAAGCTAACTCTCCTATTGGTGGTGCAAGATCCTCGTCACATTCCCATCACCATGACATGGATATTTCCTCAATTCTTAAGGAAGCTTGAGATAAGGAAAAGAGTATTGCTACTTCGCCATGTAAAATAGCAGCAAAGATCACAAAGAAAAGGGCCAGACCAAATGAAGGTACTCAAGAATCTCGTAGCAGTGAATGCCCTTCATTAGTAAGGCATAAGTTAAACAATGAGCTTATTGCTACAATTACTCACTCATCCCTAGGTCGTATCCTTTTTGAGATTCCATTAGCACCTAAAGGCCTTGCCTCTCAAATAAACTCTCCTAAGTGTGCTTCTAATCCCTAACCACCAGAGAATCCCATAGAGGATAACCCTCTAGTCAAGTTAATCGTCCTTCCTTCTTAAACACAAGTTACAACCCCCACGGAATCAGGTAACAACTTTTCTTGGTGCAGTTTAATAAAGTCCAGGCCATCTTCCACATCTCGCAGCCTTATCTTTCAGCAACAACTAAGCTTGTTGCCTCAATAGTTAAGAGAAGCTTTCTCCTCTTACCTCACATCTAATTATTCAAAAGATCATCTATCTCTCATGGCTCAAATCTCAAAGATCGTGTCTCTCAAACATGGTCTTTGCAGCGGGGCTCTCAAAGAGGCTAGTAGGCGTTACAATAGTAAGATAGTAGATTTAGAAAATTTTGTGAAATCTAGCAAAGATGCTTTGGTTGAACTTCGCTAGAAATATCAATATTTAAGAAACTTGATCGCAAGGTTGTCTACACAAATCACAACTCTAAAGAACAAGCATGGGTATGTTCAGAAAGAAAATAATCTATTGACAGATGAGATCAACCATTTGTAGAATGAGAAATCTACTTAGAAGAGAAGTTCAAGGCCTGAGGGGAGCGCCACAAGGTAAAGTTGGGAAGGCTACACCAATCCCACGATGAGACCATCAAAATTTTTGAAGAGGATACTCAAATGATTCTCATTGAGACGCTGTCAGAATGGAGATCAAAACTGATTCTGCACGCTTAAGTGGCCTTTAGTCCTCTTGATCTTAGTAAGGTAGACTTCAATTATCTAAAGGATATCTCTACAGAATCACTCATCTTTGGCATCTACCATCCCGATGGTGAAGAGTGGAAAGCCTTTTAGAGTGAGTGGAAACAATAAGTTGTCATTTCCATTCCCGCTATGCCAAGAGCTACAGATAATGAGGGGATCTTCGAAGATATTGGGCAAACTCTAAAGGTCATCATTAATCAAATGAGGTACCTATTGAGCCTACCGACCAGCTTGCCAGAGAAGGAAACTAAAAATTTTCTTTTTCTTCTTGTATTTTCTTAACTACTAATGTAATAGTCGCTGTATTTTTTTTTGAATTGTTCTTCTATGAAATCCTGTTCTTTGATTTCTTTATCACTTTAGTTATACAATTCACCTTTAGCGTCAAAACCACCATTCACCTTTCTTTTATCTTTTCAATTTAGCCTTACCTCTCCTTTATATACTTTCTCATTACAGAATTACCTTTACCAATAGACATGAAAATTACTTTTCAACAAACATAAATTTTAACATACTTAAGGAACTCTACCAAGTTTAGTGTATTATGCATACAGGGTTTCTTCACTTTTCATGGTCCAAAAACTGGCTAAGCAAAACTCTAATACCAAACTTGTAACACCCCAAACCCGACTCGATGAACGAAATTTGAATCTTGGGTGTTACCACACTAATATAGATATAACTTAACTCTACTTACACAAATTACAATTGATTTGAACTACTTAATTACAAGACTTCATATTACAATACATAAGTATAAACATTTAAGAATTTTGATTTTAATATATAGGAAATTTTATTATAAGTATTACTAAAATGATGTCCTAGTCTAACGTAGTTGTCCCAATTCAAAGGTTTCTATGTGCCAAACAGACTCGATCACACCATCAAAGCTTACTCTGTATGCCTAATAATCTAATGTCCCTCATTGGGTGTAGTCCTAGTATCATTTCCCCCAAGCACATCCTCACATTCAACCTAAAATAAAGAACCCAATCCATGTAAGTTCATGATAACTTTGTGAGATATAATCATTTGTACCTTAGTCTTTTCTCTCAATAAATGGGCGGATAACCTATCACCATCAGTTCATTTATCTTGAATCTTTAGATTTTTATCACCAAGAACAATTTACCATTAAAAAAACATAAACTTTCCTTCTATCTACTATATTATGGTCAATTTCCCTTTAACATTGTCTCCATAGTGGCTTCATTCTTTTGGAACTTCTTCCCTTCATACTTATCTTCATCCTGATTCCTTTAATCAATATTTTTTGCCAAAACAATCTTTGAATTTTCTTTCCTTACCCTATCTTTCTTCGACTACCATTTCTTCCTACTGTTTATTAATAGATGCCCTTCATCAAATGATCAGATGTAACCTTTACCCGTACTATGAATTCACCCTAAGCTTTGGTGCATTCTAGTTTCTTTTTTCTTGTCTTAAGACCATGTAGGATACACCATCACATTTCATACGAAACTCACCACAAAAGAAGCTCATTAGAATATCTTATCAAAGGTGTAACATGATACGTCATAGAGACTTTTCCTCTTGAGTTCATTATAACTATCATTCCTTTAGAGTTCGCCATAGAGGTGTTTTCCTTTAGATAGTTGCCACAAGGGTCATTCTTTAGAGAGCACCACCCTTCATAGATTTCCACAAAGGCTCCCTTTTTTTAGGTCATCACAAAGGCTTCTTTTTCATAGATTACCACAAAGGCCTCCTTTTTCTAGTGTGGTCATAATAGAGATTCACCGAGACTCACATTCGTGAGGCTTGCCCCTTATCATCTTGGGTCAAACGGAGAACCCCCTTTTGGGTAATCACCTTCCTTTAGTTTTTTTCTGTATGATGCCATAGCCTAGATATGGTCTAACATAATATGGTGCCATAGGCATGGAAGTTTTCTTTTAGAGATCTTGTTTAAAGTCCTAACGGACCCCTTTAGATGACTCTGTGGGGACAGACACAGACTAATCATGCTTAGACCCACTATTATCAAAACATATCGTACTGTATACCACTAACATATACATTATCTGTACATCCAGATGCAATCATCTTTCAGCCACTCTCTTACAGATCTATAAGTACTATCATCATATAAAAAAGAGTCAGCATAGAGACTCATCTGATTCTCTCCTGCTGTAGCTCAAAGCTTCAGATCCAGACTTCCATGGTGTAATTAGTAGCATCTACTCGACATGGTGTATTCACTAGTAAATATCCAAATCTACAACTTTAGCTCAAGAGAGAGAAGGAAATACTTTGGGTTTCTTTAGATCTAGACAAAAATAATTCTTAAAGAAGGAAGAAGAAAACTCCTCCTTTAGCCCTAAATATATATATATAGAACACAAGCTCTTATTGGGACCTACCATGTGTCACACATAAAGGCTACCTTTACAAATGGTTTATAATTGTAAAATAGAAATACATTATTTTTAATATTCCTGGTTCATCCCTTTATTCCTTTCTAACTACCTCGTTAGAACATAGCTACCACAACAACTCAATAAATTGGGTATACCTTACTTTTGGTAGTAATCCCCTACTTATAAGGTTCTCAACACTCTTACCAAATCTCTTCTTCTTTATAATTTAATACATTTTAAGAAAAATCCTCATTAATAATCTAATACATATCATGTGCCCGATCTATACGCCATAACAACAATTAGGTAGATATCACTACACTGCTCAGGTTACTTTTAATTTACCTACCAAATCCAAAACTTGCCAAAAGCTAGGTGTTAGAACATTATGGTAGTTCATTCCCTATAAATTCGTATTAGCAGCTAGGGGTTAAATCTTGACATTAACTGGTGGTGGTATGGCTTATTGGAAACATTGAACCACTTTTTGTTCTATTCTTACAAGGCCATAAAAGTTTGGAACTCATTACATATTATTGTGGAAAATGCTACAACTAATAGCTTCATCGTGGACTATTTAGAGGGAAAATATGGTGTTGATAGTTCATGACTTCTAGTTTGTTTATTAAATATATGGTTTAGGCGTAATTCATTTCTTTGGCACCAGAAGGACTATACGAACTACCTGCCAACATCTTTTGCTAATACTTTTCTGCAAAATTAGGAATATTTCAAAGTTGTGTTTCGAAAGCTTCCTAACTGAGCTCTTCAAGTATCATATTCTGTGACTGCCTAGCAAGACATGGATAGAGTAAGTGCAACGTTGATGCAACGATTTTTCATGTTGACAAGTTTTCAAGTTTAGTTGTTGTAAGGAATGACGAGGGTCATTTTCTAAGGTGTTTTGAGAATATAGATCTGACATTTTGAAGGCACATATTATCAAAGCCATTTTGATTCATGAAGCTCTCTCGTAAATTGAAGTCTCAAACTTTGACAAGGTAGTTTTTGAGCTTAACAACATGGAAGTTATAGTTCTTTAGTTAGACCCTCGAATACTCTGTCTAAATTTGGTATGATTATGAATGACTGTATTGAGTTGAAAAATCATTTTCTTGATGTGTCCTCCAATGGGCTTGAAGAAGTACTAATAAGGTTTCTTACTCCTTGGCTAGGGCAACTTTATTATATGAAAATCATGTTACTTGGTATTATGACCCTGTTAGAACATTTCAAATATTTAGAATGTTCTAATAACTATAAATGAAAGGGTGTAATGTCTTTTGGTTATTGATCAAAAGTTATATCACTAGAATTTTGAAAAAGAATTATATGTTAGAGTATGCCCAAATACCAATCATGAGATGATTGTAATCACATACCCGTTTTACCTTGGTTGTTAATATATGACATTGACATTATTATTTTAGTTTCTTTTTATGTGTGTGTAAATAAGCTTATTAGTAATAAAGTCTTGAGAATGATGTGATTATTCTTAAAAGGTCCTTAGTCAATTATTATTGTAGGCTTAGACAATAATAATGCATTGAGACTAATGTAACACCCCTTACCCGTGTTCAACACTTGAACAGGATACGAGGCATTACCAGAACATACACATGTAATCGTACAAAATCGAGACATAAGTTTTACATCCAAATTAAACTTTTCAATTTTGATCACTAAGTCCCTGATATGGACCTATGAAGCCCAGTACATACTATGGAAGCGGTCCGAAACTAAATCAAGAACTTTGGAAAATGTTGGAAAATTTCTTAAAAATAGGGGCTTATGCCCGTGTCCAAGGCCGTGCCCTTCACACAACCATTCACATGCCACATTTATCACATCAACATCATGCATTAATTCATCCACACATATATGCAAGCATGCTCATTCATAAATTACATCATTTTAACTTGTAACATAACCAATAATAGATACATTAAATGGCCTTATACAACAAAGACCTTCAAATAGCATAGGCCAATATTTTAGGCCAACTCATAATAGCATATAAATAATTAACCAAGTCCCTATACATGCCATAGACTTAAAAATACTTGAAAACCTTTTTATATCAACCAATAGCTTGATAGTGTGATTGAGTCTCCAGCGACCTCCAACTCGAGCTAACATCTGTGACATTATAGGAAAAAGAAAAGGAAGGGAGTAAGCATTATAGCTTAGTAAGTAAGTATGCAAATAATAAGCAATTCATTAACATGCTATTATAAATCTTCACAATATGTCCCCCAAATAATACAATCATTACTATACATAGATCCATTATTTACTCAAGTTAAAAACAAGTTGTCTATTCAAGCCACAGTCACTAAATTATTTATATTTGGAGCTAAAAAACTCCAAATTAAGATCTACTAATTTTCCCTAAAACTAGACTCACATATCTTCTTACCATAAATTTTTTAGAATTTTTTCTTTAGCAAATAAGTACAGTTTATTCATTAAAGTCTCCCCTGTTTTGCTGTCCGACAGTTCCGACCCTCTGCACTAAAAATTAATTATGCTTTCGTACAAGATTTGGTTAATGTTTCCATTTGTTTCTTTTGAAAATAGACTCATTAATCATTTTAAACATATAAATTACAACTCATAATTATTTGTTTACAATTTTTAATGATTTTCCAAAGTCAAAACAGAGGATTCCAAAATCAATCTGACTCTGTTCCATGAAAATTCAAATATCTCATAATATAAAATTCTTTTTCTTACATCGGTTCTTTTAGATGAAAATAGACTCAATAAGATTTAATTTCATATCTTATTCAATCTCTAATTCGATTTCCACCATTTTGGTAATTTTTCAAAGTCACACAACTGCTGCTGTCCAAAACTATTTTATTACAAATTTCACTCTTACATACTTTCACTTACTCCATCTCATCTTGTCGAAAGTTCGATCAACTATCGAGCGCATTGCTCATAAATTTTTCACATGCATATACCTATACTTATTCATCACATAGTCATATTCAATTACACTAGTCATTACATGATCACATGTATTTTTCACTTAGTCAATTTCCCGTTGAACTCGTCAGAATAATAACAGATATACGGTGGCCTACACATTGTACCACCCTTATAGCCGAAGCTATCTGGTGCACATAGTAGCTTGCACTTAGTATTACATCTGTGACCAAAACCATCTCTTACACATAGTGGTCTGCATTTAGTACTACACATGAGATCGAAGCTACCAGGTAAGCATAGTAGTCTGCACTTAGTACTACACATGTGACCTAACCATCTAGTACACGTAGTAGCCTACACTTAGTACTACACATGTGACCTAAAACCATCTTAAACACATAGTAACCTGCACATAGTACTACACATGTGTTCTCGCAACGGATCATTCATATATTTTCTATTCCGAAGGTCCAACTGGGAAATTCCTCACTTTTCAACATTTTTACCAATTCATCCATACTCAATTTCAATTCATAATTTACCTCAACTGATCATTCAATATGCAACCACATCTCATATAATAACAAAATATGATAACAGAAGTAAAAACAATATATTATTTACATACAAACTTACCTCAACCGAAAACGACAAACGACGTATTCGACATTTTCTTTGATTTTTTTCCCCTTCTAAGTCTAAAACTCATTTTTCTCAATCTATAACAGCACATTTAACTCATTTATTCAATATACTACTAAAATTAACCCCAATTCAAATTTTGGCAAAAATTACATTTTGCCCCTAAACTTGGTCATAATTACACTTTTGCCCCTAGGCTGGTAAAATGATTTTTATTCAATTTCCTTGCACTTTAAACCTAGCCGAACCACTTTCATAACTATAGCAGTCCATATTTCCCACTTAATCACACATTTACTCACATTTTTACAACTTTTACAAACTAGTGCTTTTTAACAATTTTATAAAAAATACTTAGTAAAAGTCGTCTATTACACTCCGAACATTCATATTCTACCATTATACATCAAAACACAGACATTCACATATGGGTAAATTTTCAAATCTCAACCCTAGCTCAAAATAATGGTAGAAATAAAGAGTTCATGTTACAAAGATTTCAAAAATGTAAAAAACATTAAAAACGAGGCAAAGACGGACTTTCTATGAAGCTTGGAAGCTTGAAAACCCTAGCCATGGCTTCCCCCATGCTAGATTTGGCCATATAAAGAAGATGGACAAGAATTTGGCTTGTTTTGTCTTTTTAATTCATTTTAATTACTAAATGACCAAAATGCCCTTAATGAAAAACTTTAGTATTTTATCTTACTATGCCCATTTTTTTCCATCTTGAAATATAATGGTCTAATTACCATTTAAGGACCTCCCATTTAAAAAACCCATTCCAATCAAGTACCTTTATGAACAAGAGCACACATTTTTCATTTATTTCAATTTAGTCCTAATTATCAAATTAGACACCCAGTAGATAAAATTTCTTAACGAAAATTTCACACAACATTTCAAACACACAATAAATTTTAAAGCTCAATTAGAATAAATATTTTGCCCTTAGATTTATGGTTTCGTAACCACTATTCCGTTTAGGCCCTATATTGGGCTATTACAACTAATGTATAGTTGATTGATGACAAAGCATTGTCATTGATGTAGGGATGTCAAAATCAATACATGAGTATGTACTGGAGAATAACATACTGAACTGACTCGCTATGAGTACATTTCTTGGAATACTTTGTAATAGTCACAAATTACTCATAGTGATAACTATGTATACAATCCTCAGATTTGAGATCATTTTCCTAACATCGTGAGTTGTATATTTTGATAAGTAAAACATCTACCGTTACATGTTGTACTATGAAAACTGATGTTGGATATGCCACAACTATGTAGTGGCATATGATTGATTAAGACATTATTTGTCCCTCCTACTTAATGGGAGCAAAATCTTAGGCCACTTGATGGAGTAAAACTAGAAATGTATGACCCTGCTCAAATAAGTTGATATGAGATATCACACTTACTTGTTTATTATAGTCTACTCAGAATATCAAGAAATATGAGATTGGACTATACAAGTGTGATTGTTCCATGACTTGTGTCCAATCTAGATATAAAGGATAAAAGGATATAATACATAAAAATTTACCATAGAAAGGTTATGTCGGTTCACGACTTCTTGTAACTTGGGTAGCAATGATGCATTGGTAGATGCCACTCATTGCTTGTAACATAGAAATGTTCTAATATTACTACTAGCGTTACAAGAGCCTATAAGGTCACAGCCTTTGGTTGTAGTGAATAGAATTCAAAGACAATTGGTGTTATGTTTAGCTATCACATGATTTAAATCACTTATTGAATTAATTTAAATTTACAGTTAAATATTGAATGCATTACGTGTACAAACCTGTTGTACATAAATAAAGAACACAGTCAAAATTAATATATGAACTTGATTAGAATAAAAGTTTAATATTAACTGAATATAGTTTACCGAAATTATTAAAATAAATAGCTATAACAATACTTTCACTGAAATATTAAACATGGAGGTTAATATCCTTTTGGAAAAGATATAATATTTTAATAACTTTTCATATGTTTCTCTAAAGAGATAATTCTATTTTTAATATGTGATATTAAAGAAAAGGAAAGATAATCCTGAATGTAAGTTAGGGTTTTTATAGCAGAATTGAGTATAGGGTCTAACAACCATTTTTACTCTGTCTGAAAAAGTTCAAAGAAATTTCTTTTGATGTTCGTTCTTTGACCGGGTTGACTATGTAGAGGCCGAGACGCTTTTGTTGAGGCTTGAATTGACATCGTCCAAAGGGGTCCAATCAACAACGTTATTCATCACTTTTTAGTTTTAAAAAGGTATATATTCAACCCTATTTCAACCCAACTCATTCCTTGTACATGGATTCATGGTTGATGATCACCAGAATAATTTTTTTGATGTGCCACAAGGCGTGCCTATGATCCAACACTATAACTATATAATTAATATTACTTGAATAGTTATGAGATATTAGTCGAATAATTATGTCTCTTTTAAAGATGTGATTATTCAAAAAAGATACCTATTGGAAGTCCTGTCTCTATGAAAAGACATGAGAGTTTCTATAAATAGGAGCGAGATTTCATTCGGAAGACATACATAAAATTCTCAAAAGTTCATTATGTCCTTTCTCCATCGTCTACTATTTTTAAATTGTTTTATAAATGATTTTTATAGTAATTCTTTATAGAAATTGATTTTCTTGTTATACTCTGCTCAGGTCTTAGTGGAGTATTTTTGTCAATGCAAAATGTAAATAGTCACCGAGACTCATTGTATCCTTTAGGTTCATTTGCTTCAAACTCATTTGCACTCCGAGTATACATAGGGGTGGATAGAACCTTAAAGATAGTGGCTTGATAGATGGCTTGGAGCCTTGTCCTATTACTTCATTTTTCTGTTCAAGTTATTGTTCATGTTCCATTCGTGTGTTTGAAATTTTACTTACTGAAGTTTCACTTTAAAAATTTTAAGGTTCTATTCCTCTTTTTGATGGGGAGTTTCCTTCTAAAATTTTCAAGCTTGATCGGTTTGTGGTGGCATTTTTCGATGATGACAAAAAAAGGTGCACTTCTGATTATCAACTTTGAAGATTGCTTATGTTTTGGATACTCCAAGACCAGAAGAGAATGAAAATAAATATGTTATTATGACTCGAGAATGTAACACCCCTAACCTGTATTCGTCACCGAAACAGGGTTACGGAGCATTACTGGAGTTTTCAAAACAAACGAAACTAAATTTCAAAATTTTTCATATCATATCAATAAATACATTAAAACCAATTCAAAACATACATATTGTCCCTTATACGAGCCCTCAAGGCCCTAAATACGTGTTAGAAACAAGTCAAGACTAAATCAGAAACTCAAAGAATTATTCAGAAAACATTGAAAATTTTCAACATTGCAGGGGTCACACAGTCGTAGGGCCAGACCATGTAGGCATTCAAAATAGGGATACACAGCCGTGTCCCAACCAGTGTCTGTGCCCGTGTAACTCACTGACTTGGGTCACATAGCCAAGCTACACGCCCGTGTGCCAGCTGTGTGCTAGGCCATGTAACAGCATGACTTGCAACCCTTTGAAAGCTACAGAGGACATGCAGTTGTGTAGCTTAGACATGTGTCACACACAGCTGAGACACACGCCCGTGTCTTTACCTGTGTAGACGAAAATAGGCCATTTTACAAGCCATTTTTCTCACCCAACAAAGCATGTACCTATAACCAAAAATGAAGATATATATAAGTTATAGCAAGGCACCAAAATCATGCATATTCTAGCTTCATACATATGGTATAATCATATACAACCAAGATGCCCTGAGGCAGCTCAAATGACAACACGAAAACATGTATAACCATGTACTCTATGTGGTCAAAATGAGCAATTAACTTAAAAGGCAGATTTGCATCAATACATGCTATTTAGTTTACTTACCAAAACATACCAAAGCTTATCAAATGGTACAAAAAATGTCATTCAATCACTAATATTAATAGACATATTTGCCTTTCATAGCAAAGCACCAATTCACAACAAATCACAAGACTTATACAATATGCATAATCAAACCATAATTTCATCTTCCAACTTCAAATATATTAAGTCAAACATCAACCATTATAAAGCTAATATTTACATGCCATAAACTAAGCTCACAACATTATCAAAGTACCAAATCACAAACCAAACCAAATGGCCATTCCAACAACCAAAACACATGGCCAACATTAGCCAAAATACCTATTTATGCCATTATAACAAAAGTAAAACAATCGAAAGTACCAAAAAAACTGATAGATAGTGTGATATAGTTCTGACAAGCTTCCAACCCAAATGAGCTTTTGATTCACCATAAAACACAGAAAATAACACGAAGTAAGCATTTAATGATTAGTAAGTTCATTTAACATAGAACATAACTTACCATTTAATCACAAATTAGGTAAGTAACTTAGCAGACTCCAACCATAATTTGGCCAAAGCCTATGCATATACATCAAACAAGTTAACTATGTAAACATATACATAAACCAAGTAAACATGGTTGAGCACATCATGTAATTATGTTTCATAAACATGTATCATCCATTTCAATTTCCAAATACCATGTAACAACATTTCCATATAATTCATATGTATCCTTGTAATAGTCTGTAATGAACCCTTACCATTTCATATTAGAATAATACTCGTTAAACTATTTAGAATACCTAAGATACCCGGGATAGCTCACACATAGTGCGCTAGCTCATATAACTGTAATCCGTCAATTCATGTGCATATATGCTCATTTAAGCTGTGAATCAGTATAATCACTCGAGCTATAGACCAGTATGCTCTCGTGAATTGTGGGTCAAAACGTAGCTACACGATGTTGCTCACACGAGCTACAGAGTATCTGCAACATATGCAGGACCTCAGCCATCGGTAGAACGTTTAGGACCAGTACCCAACTCATGTAAACCCTAATGACATATCATTTGTATCCTATGAATTCCTAAGGCTCAAACGGGGCTTGGTAATTGTCATATGTCGTTGGATATGCAACCATGTATACATATAGAAACTTTACAATTCACTTATATTTCAAAATAAAACATATATTCACAACTTAATCACATGAACTTACCTCGACGAGTATACGTAGATACGAAGGCAATTGATCCGAGATTTTCTCTTTGTCCTGATCTAAAGTCGTCCGAGGTCTACCTTGATCTATACGTCTAAATTTAACACAATTCAAAATAAATGTCATTCAATTTAACCCAAAATCATATTTTAGGAAATTACTATTTTGCCCTTATACTTTTAATTCTTTGCACTTTTGTCTCTATCACATAAAAATGGAAATTCTTGAAATTCCACCACAACCTACTATAGCTGAATAAAAATTAGGTCACTAGCAAGCCCTGTATTTTATTTGTTTCACAATTTCACCATGTAAAAATTTCTATTTTTCAATTTAATCCCTATTTGAAAATTTCATCAAAAATCTCTTAACAAAAGTTGTTTATCTAACAACAACCATCCATTTTCTATCATCGTCATTATGTTCATCAATGGAAAAACCCTAATATTTTAACAGTTTCACAAATTAGTCCCTGCTCTAACTAGATTAAGCTAAAACTATCTCAAAAAATGTAGAAATCATTGAAAACGGGACAAAAACCACTTACCTAAGAGCAAGATGGAGTTGCTGAAAGCTTAAGCACAAAAATGGCTTCCCAAAACCTAATTTTTGGTTGATGATGATGAATAAAAGATGATAGCATAATTTATTTAATTAGTTTTTTTGATTATTTACCTATATAATTAATTAACCTTAAAAATTAATCAAATTTACACAAATGCCAAGCCATGCTCATCCACTAACATATAAATGGTTTAATTACCATATAAAGACTCTTACTTTAAGGTTCTATAGCTATTTAATACCTTTAGCTATTAGAACTCAACTTTTGCACTTTATGTGATTTAGTCCTTTTTATCAAATTGAGCATGTAAACGGTTCTTAACAAATTTTTTATAAAATATTGCTTCCATGTTGTAGGAAATAAAATAATAATAAAATAAATTTTTTGACTTTGAATTTGTAGTCCTGAAGCCATTGTTCCAATTTCACTGAAAACAAGTAGTTATAGAGGAAGGCAAAAATGGGACAATGTTGGTTACATGTTGATCTGTTATAATTTGTTATGTCAAATTAGGCTCTCCATTACACTTAAGGAGCTTATTCTTGAGCAACTTAGGTGTCTTTTTTATGTTTTTTTTTAGTTTTGTTAACAATTTTTTTATTAGTTTGAAGTCATTTTTGAGACCTAAATTGGCCAATCGTGCCATGGGAAACTTAACAATGTGCTTGAGTGGTGTAGGGATTCGATAGTGGCTCAAACGTAAAGAAAACATCATTAAGAAAAGGGGTATCGTGATATCTAAGCATGAAAGCCATGATACCCTTGACAATGTTGAAATGAGAAAAATTGAGGCCATCGACAATGGTATCGCGATACCATACCATAGGTATCGCAATACCGAAACCCTCAATAATCCTAATCTCAAGACTATTGTAGGTATCACAATACCACTACCTAACAGGTGAAAAAACTGCAGGGACATGTAACACCCTAAAATATGGCCTAGGAGTTTTAGGGGTATTTTAGGTATTTTGGCCTTAGAGTGTTCAAAATTTTGTGACATGATTTATCAGTAATGTTTTTTACTATGGTTTTTAAAAAAATTAAATCAATTTTTGAAAATGAGTTTTAAATACCTTTAAAATTTGAAAATAGGATTGATTTGTAAAAGAGTTAAAACTTAAAGTTTTTAAAAGGCAATTAGACCAGATTTTAAAATCCAACCTAAAAACCCCAATTTATAGCTCTATTTTCACGTTTGTTTTCACTATCTTTATGCTTTAGCCGTCTATTGCTCCTAAAGCTCCCCTCTTCCACTTTATGTTCTTCACACCTTAATTTAATTGGTTTTCATCATTCCCAAAGCATTAAATCTTCATAAACATTCAACAAAAAACTTAAAATTCCAAATATTTCATTATCTTCTTCGCGTATGGGTTTTTCAAGCTTTTGACAAAAGTTTGTTTTTCTTCCAACTAAGGTAACCATTCATCTTTCTATTAGTTTTTAATGTTATCTAGTCTTTTAAACGGTATTTTTATCCATTAAATCACATGATTTTAATAAAAAGTTGAAAATCAAGTTGTTAATGGTGAATTGTGAGATTTTGGGTAAAAACGTGGTTTCAAAGTGTTTTTCAACTTATTTTAACACGATTAGAAGGTTTCTAAACTTACTTTGAAGGATTGTTAACGATTTCTTGAGTTTTTAATGAATTTTCATTAAAATTGCCATAAACATGTCGAGTGTAACACCCCAAACCTGGCCTAGACGTTATGGCCGAATATGCGATGTCAAATGAAAGTGTTTTCAAAATTAAGTCGTTGCTAAAACCATTTCTCTGTTTAAACACTCTTCATCGTCTTTTGTTAATTCAAAACCATGTTATTTGTTTCTAAAACGGTTTCCATTTCCAGACGTTATCAATTTACCAGTCGTCTATTTATTTCCAAAATGTTATACCTTGCGGAAGCTTCTAAAATGGTTTGATTTATTTTGTTAAAACATTTGTCTCTTTTTTTAAAAACCAGTGTTTCCTACCTCTAATAATTATAAATCATAAACAACGAAAAATAAAACCCAAATTAAAGTATAATTCCATAAAGGCCATGTTACAGAAAAATAACCCAAATAATACTTAAGTTCATAATTAAACATGAAACTGTAAATGGTCATGTGGCGGCCACTGAGTCCTCCGTCACACCAATCCGCCTATGTCTAGGGGTTACCTGTACAGTAAAAACAAAGGGGTGAGTTTATATAAACTTAGTGTGTAATCCCAATGCAACCAAACAGACAGTATGCAAGCAAATAACTGACTGGGCCTAAGCCCTTCTCAGTAACAGTAATCAGTTGGGCCTTGGCCCATTACACTAATAATAACAATGACAGTAGTAGTAGGGCCTTAGCCCATCAAAGAATCAGTATACCATAATGTGGTGTATAGTATGCAATTCCTACCCAACCATCCACAATACACCATCTCCTGTCCAACCCTGCACTCCTCTGGGGATTAAATCACCCACCCATCCCTACACTTACAAATTAGCACTGGTTGCAGCACTAAACAGTATTTGCAGTAGAGCTACTAGTATAATAGGTCTTTAGGCCATCGGTGATATGCAGCAGAGTTGCCAGTAAAACAGGCATTTTAGTACACTTCCTCCACATATATCATCCCAACCTCATGCAATGCATCATACAATTGTGACAAGCTATCTCATGGAATCTTACTTATAATTAATATAGTATAAGTAATCATGCTCGATATACAGTCATACATACACATGTGTCATACAGTTACTAAGGGATCAAAGTAAAGCTTACTGGCCCTACAGTAGGTTCACAGTCGATTCAGACGACCCATGCAACCTTACCAGACAATCAGTGAAAATGGCCCATAGGCCCATGTTGTATGCCCATGTGGACCCACACGCTCGTGTGGCCCACACGCCCGTGTGGCCCACATGCCCGTGTGGCCCACACGGCCTAAAATGGCATTGGCCTTGTGAATCACATGGCCTAGCCCATTATTCCCACGCGCCTGCGTGGATCACTCGTGTGGGCCCACGTGCCCGTGTGGATCACCCATGTGGGCCCACATGCCCATGTGGGCCCACATGCCCATGTGGCCCATATGGCCCAATTTGGCCTGGCCCATGAATTACACATGGCCACCTTTGTCGATCACACGCCCGTGTTTGGTCATACGGGCAGCCACACGCCCGTATGGCATCGACAATCCTATTTTTCTGCTTTTCACAAATTTTCGTTTTAGAGTTGTGTTTACACACTTGGTTACGGAAAATATGCACACCATTCTTGAGCACTCCAAACCTATGTTCGACCATAACACACAATTAATCACGTATCAATCGGATTAAAATGACCCCTCTTCAAAACACTTGTCCAAAAGATCGACTGCCACTTACCTTATTTTAAACAATTGAGGCCTTATGATATCCTCGTGATAAGAAGTAATAAAATTTATAAAGAAATTGATCAAACCCAAACTAACTAATATCACGACGTTTAAATGCAAGCGCACCTATCGATAGCAGTATAGTCTAGTGATAAGATCGAGTATCGTACCCAAGGGAATCGAAAGTACTATTACTCACTTCCTTTCTATTATTTAACTTAGAAATTAAATGGGGATTTATTTTAAAACTAAATTCTAAAATCTAAACTAAGAATTAAACAAAAGAAAAAGTAAATTGGGAAGACTTTTTAGGGAAAGCTGATTGATATGATTAATACTCAAGGGAGAATCCACCTAGACTTCACTTGTTATTATCTTCTTGAATTATACGAGTTATTTACTTGACTTGATCCGTAGAGATCCCTAATCTATGCTAAACCCTCCGTCGAGGTGAAGAGCAACTAAGCCTAAGTTGTTAATTAAAGTTCCTTTATTAATTAACTCCCTAGGTTGCATTAATTCGATCTATGGTTCCCCATATTAGGTTTGACCCTAATCCGGCAGATTTATGTCGCCCTATGTCTAGGGTTGCATGCAACTCTGCTTAATTATGGTAGATCTACTCTTATCACAGGGACTTTTGCTCCTCTGCTCTAAGCACATCCAATTCCTGAATTAATACCTAGGATTATTAATTCAAGGATTAAAACACATAATTAAGAACAATTCAAATAATTATCATATAAATCAAGAATAAATAACAAGATCTTTCTTAGGTTTCATCCCCCTCAAGTATTTGAGGGGCTTAGTTCATAATGATAAAAGAAAACATCTTAGAAGTTATAAAATAACAAATCATAAAAGAGACCAAAAACCCCTGAAGGAATTTAGGAGAATCCTCTATGTTGATGCAGAATTCCGGCTTCTGAGATGAATCGATTGGCTTCTCCCTTCGAGTAATCCCTTGCTTCTACCTATGGTGTGGCAGAAAGACGAGAGGAAACGAGTATAGAGGGTGTATAAAAGTGGGAAGCAGCTCCTTCTATGTTGCCTCATGGGATCTTTATATAGAGAAGTTTTGGGGACTCTTTCTTAGCCCCTAAGCATCCCAATTTGAGTGAAATTCGTCTTTCCCACGACTAGAACACGCCCGTGTGCCACGCCCGTGTGGGTTTCGACAGAGGCCGTGTGATTTAGCACGCCCGTGTATATTGGCCGTGCTTGTCAGGATTTTGTCCGTGTGAGCTTTGTGAGGCACGCCCGTGTGGAACGGCCGTGTGGTACCTCTTGGCCCATGTGATTCGTGCATTTTGGTTCATTTTTCACCGTTTTGGGCCCGTTTTCTATTCTTTTATCTTCCCTAGGCTCTCCTGAGTATAAGATATGAAAAAGAATGGTTAAGAGCACCAATTCTCACTAATTTGATACTAATTCATCCAAAATATAGGCTAAACATGAGGTAAAAATATGTATAAATTAATGCTTATCAAATACCCCCACACTTAAGCCTTTGTTTGTCCTCAAGCAAAACCTCAATCCCTAAAGGAAATCATTCTTCTTAATCTACAATCCTTATCAATAATATTTCAAATTAATCCATAGGTAGTCATACAATGAAAATTCAATCTAAAGAACATTTAGGACTCAATCACTTCTAAGTTGAGAATTTTATCATTGAAAACATAAGTCTTTTCCTTCCTTTCAAGTAATTATCTCTCCATCTTAATTAACAGGAATTGACATCCTCACTAAAGGTTCACTCTATCCACTTGAAGTGTTTAGGGTTCAAATTTAAGGCACTCCTTAGTCAACCTGAAAAGTTATTACCATAGGCTTGCAAGAAAATCAAATCTCCACCACTATAGTTTGATATGATACATTGATCAAAAGGTCTTTTCATGGTTGTAACGGGGCTTGGTTAGGGGTGTTGTCACAGGCTGCAAAAAGAGGGTTAGAATCGAGATTGAACTTGAAAAATTATCTAGCTAGAAAAATCTCTATCACTGGAACATATTTCTCAGCTAATTCTTGTGATATTATCATTTCTGCCTTGGTAGCCTTAAAATAGAAACATGCAAAAACTTTGACGAACTATTTACAATCTATAATTTACAATCGAAGTTTATTATATGTACTTTTTTTTAAGAACAATTCAAATAATTACAATAAATTGAACAAAACTTTACGATCTGGCAGAGAGAATAAAGCTAGATGAAAAAATTCAACTCAAATCTCGACAAAAATAGGGATCAAAATAATTGAATGAAATTTAACAAAAATGGGTTATTGGTTAATAATTAGAGGGTGAGTTAAGGAAAAGGTTATTAGGCTCAACGGGGTTCACTAGGGGTTAGATTTATGTAGGAAGGCTTTTTCTGTGGGGTAAGTAGGTTAAATCCTAGGTGCCTTTATCATTTCAGTATATCAAATCAATGATGTGGTCTTGATATGTACAATCAAAGCAAGTTCTAGAATAACAATTTAGTATTGACTCACTCAAAGCAATAACAAAAGTGAGCACGAAGAAAATGTATGCTCAATAGGCTCAAAATCTCACCAGAATTACTGCTTTTGATGTCATTCATGCGAATTTCAAATCTCAAGATAATGCTTAAAATTAGGGAAAATAAGTTATGCAAAAATTGGGGATTCTCAAAAATTTCAACTTATCATGCTTGATTCCCTAATATTTTAAAGTTTGGATAATCAAAGTACAAGCACTTATAACTTAATTCTCAATATATCGATAGAAATCATAAACTAATCAGAATAAATTCCTAATAGGAGACTGAAGATATTGCTATTAGGAAAAGTTCAGGGATTTCAAAGATAGCATAAATAGTAAGTTACCCCCCACACTTAAGATGTACATTGCCCCCAATGTACAAGGAAAATATTAACAACAATAAAAGCATAAAATCATAGGATAGAGGAGAGTATGAAACTCTCTACTTTGGATGGATTTAGTGGAAGAGCTGGTAGATTTGGCACTGTGTTCCCTTTTTTGGAAAGATTTGAGCTGTAGAGCTCCTTTGAAACTGCGAAGGGTTTTATTAGTCGTGGGAGGTTAAGATGAAGAGGGATTATTTCGTTAGGAGATAGCCGTTATAATAATAAAATAGTAAATTTACTAAAATTCAAAATAAAAAAAATAAATAAGAAAATTAAAAAGCTGTAAGAAAAACTAACATTAAAGGTTAAGATTAGTGTGCACTTAGGTAAAGAAAATAAAGAAAAATAAAAGATAAAAGAAAATAAAATAAGATAAAAAGTAAAACTTAAATAAAATAAAATAAAAGAGGATTTAATCCTCTGGTGGGTGTCGTGGTGGTGGGACGATGCCAAGGTGATGACATATGTGCGCTAAGGTGGCGTCGATGTAATCGAGGCGCTGTTCAAAGTGGTCCAGGCATTCGGATATGTCAACACTGGAAGCTGCCGTCTGGTGTGATTGTGTAGGGCGTGGTGGCTCATCTGGCGCATCCTCGGCTGGTGGTGGTGATGGGACATCATCAGGAATGTCCTCTGAATCCTCGCCTTCTTGGATAAGGCAGAAGTGAAAGTGGTCGCCACCGAGTCGTCTCTCGACCATCCTCATCGAAAGCATGCTCTGGATGCCCTGGGAGGACATCTGGCCAATTAATGTGTAGGAAGAGGTCTGGGCTGTGGTGTTAAATAGGCCGAAGTAACGGCCTAGTCGAGTGATATACGGGCCCATGGATACGACTCCCTTTCAGTGCCTCTCGGTCTGATGCTGCATGGCGAGGGCGATGAAATATGCAAGGTCGATGGGGTGGCCATTCACCATGCACCATAAAAAGTAGACGTCGTGTGTGTTGACGACGCCTGTGCTCTCTCGGCGGCCTGTAATAGTATGAGCAAGAAGTGCATGAATATACCTGAGAGAGGGAGGGAGAGCGGAGGCTTTGCTGACGTTGGGGTTGTATAATTGTCTTCCTGGGGCAATCTCTTTCCAGCAATCAAGGGGTCGGATATGGATGCGCCTAGAGAGGGTGGGGAAGCTCTCCTCAGCCATAAACTGCGCGGTGTAAAGCCCGAGTGCCACACCGAGCTCTAGGACGCTGAGCTGTCGAACGAGTCCTCCCAAATGAAACTGGACCGTCCCAGGATCGTCGAATCGTGTCATCACCGTCTGAAGGTGGAATGTAGCACAGAACTCGAGAGTGAGTTCAAGGTATGTGGGCTCTACGATCCGAAAGAACTGGTCCCAAGGGTCGGTGGCGAGCAGGGCCCGAACATCATCTGCCAAGCGTACTTCTGCGAGGGCACTCCAGTCGATGCATCGGCCCATCGTGATATTGCGTGCGCGCAACAGCTGGTAGCGCTCTTCCTGAGAGTCTTGTGGAAATTGAAGAAATGGGTGGCGCATCTTGGAAGTGGGCCTAGTTGAAGAGCTCCCTGGTCCTTTTCGTTTCTTAGATGCGGGGACGGCAGCTTTCTTGGCTCGGGAAGATGACATGGTATCTAAAAAAATTTATTAGGAAAAGACAAATAATATAAAAGAAATGTAAATATTTAAAATAAAGAGGCTGAGGAATAAAATGAACATGTTCCTAATATGAAAATTTACCTTGGTAGTAAAATCTAATCATTTTTTGAAGTTGGGGATGAAAATAAAAAAAATCTTCTATGAATGGATGTATATATACTAAACTAAATAACAAATAGCATAATTATGTGCGTTTAAGTGGCCTATTTACAAGGTATATTAAGTGGCAACTAACTATGATGTTAAATGGCAGGAAATTGTGAAATAGAATCTAAAATGGCAAGCAAAATTAGAATTTTAAATGATTCTAGATTATTCTCTATTTCCTAATTCTCTAATAGCCTAAATCAATAGTATTAATAAATAAATAAAATAATAAAAGAATGTAATGTAAAAAAAAATTGCAGGAAAAATAAATAAATGAGAAAAAAAAAAGAAAAATAGAACCAAAATTGGTGTCACACGGTCGTGGGTACTGTTGCACGGGCGTGTGGATCGTGGAAATCTAGTATGGTGGCGGTAAGAGGGCTGGGATGGTGTTTGTGGAGGTTTGGGGAAGGTTTGGGGAGAAAATTTTAGGGTTTGGGTGAAATGGGAGTTTAGAAATGGCCCTGTATATATACATTTTGGGTCACACGGGCATGTCACACGCCCGTGTGAGTCGTGTTTAGCCCGTGTTTTTCGAAAATCGGACGTTTTGGCTTGCCACGCTTCGATGAGCATGCTCGTGTATAGTTTGAGCACGGCCGTGGAGATTGGTCCTTCGTTAAACGCACGGGTGTGGTGATGTTCACACGGCCGTGGAGATTGATCGTTCGCTAAATGCACGGGCGTGTAATAAGGTGCACGGGCGTGTCTGAATTGACAGTAGCTTCCACGGGCTTATAGCACGGGCGTGTGTTTCTATGTTTGCCCGTGTGGAAGGTGCAGGGTTGCCACGGCTATTTCGCACGGCCGTGTGAGTTTATCGGAAGCCCGTGTTTTGGGGAAACGGTGCTCTGTTTGCACACGGTCTGCCCACACGACCGTGTCTCTGCTTTTTAGTATACACACGGCCTTAGACACGCCCGTGTTCCTGGCCGTGTTGTCCATATTTTCTGCAGGAAAAACGTTAGTTTATGCAATAAAATTATGAAAAATTTTAAAATAAAAGAAACTTACTACGTTAGTGCTCGGGTTGCCTCCCGAGGAGCGCTTATTTAGAGTCTAAGCTCGACTCTTCCTAGAGGTGTCAAGAAGAAACGGGATGGAGCCTAAGCTCCTCCTTATTTTCTGTAAAGTTCTCACCTATATAATGTTTTAGCCTATGGCCATTTACCTTGAAAGTACCGTGGTTGGGGTGAGTTACCTCGACAGTGCCGTATGGAAAGACTTTGAGAACGGTAAACGGACCTGACCACCTTGATTTGAGTTTTCCAGGGAATAGTTTCAACCTTGAGTTGTAGAGTAGGACAAGATCACCTGTTTTGAATTGCTTGGGTCGTTTTAGCCTTTTGTCATGACGTCGCTTTACGGCTTCCTTATATAATCGTGAGTTCTCGTACGCGTTGTAGCGCCATTCATCTAGCTCATTTAGCTGCAGAAGTCTCTTTTCACTTGCACTTTTAAGATCAAGGTTTAGAAATTTTATAGCCCAGAAGGCTTGATGTTCGAGTTCAAATGGTAGATGGCAATTTTTTCCATAAACGAGTTTATAAGGAGATGTTCCTATGGGTGTTTTAAATGCAGTTCTGTAAGCCCATATTGCATCATCTAATTTCCTAGACCAGTCCTTCCTATTTGATTCTATTGTCTTTTCTAAGATGCGTTTTAGTTCTCTGTTCGTTACTTCGACTTGACCGCTAGTTTGTGGGTGGTAGGGGGTGGCTGTTCTGTGGTGTACTCCATATTTTCTTAGGGTTTTTTCAAATTGGGTATTGCAAAAATGTGTACCCCTATCACTTATGATTATCCTAGGTGTTCCAAATCGAGCAAAAATTTTCTTCAAAAATCGTACTACCATTCTAGCATCATTTGTGGGTAAGGCTTGAGCTTCTACCCATTTTGACATGTAATCTACTGCTACTAGTATGTACTTATTTCCGAATGAATTAGGAAAGGGTCCCATGAAATCTACACCCCATACATCGAATATTTCACATGAAAGCATATAATTTTGAGGCATTTCATTAAGTTGGGAGATATTACCTGTTCGTTGGCATTTATCACAAGAGGTCACATACCTGTTGGCATCTCTGAAAAGGGTAGGCCAGTAAAAACCTGATTCGAGTACTTTGTGAGCGGTTCTGTTTCCACTGTGATGTCCTCCTGTGGGTCCTGAGTGGCAGTGTTCCAAAATTTGATATGCCTCTATGTCATCCACACATTTTCGTATAACCTGGTCTGCGGAAATTCGAAAAAGAAAAGGATCTTCCCAAAAGTAGTTTTTCACATTAGCAAAGAATCGCTTCTTTTGCTGATGGGTTAGCCCTTTTGGGGTTATATTGGCTGCTAAATAATTTGCAAAATCGGCAAACCAAGGAAGTGTCGTACCTGTTAAATTTAGAAGTTGTTCCTCAGGGAACATATCGTTTATATTCTCAAGGTACCTGGGCTGTGTATTTTCTAATCTTGAGAGGTGATCTGCCGCTAAGTTTTCAGCTCATTTCTTGTCTTTAATTTCTAAGTTGAATTCCTGTAAGAGTAAAATCCATCTTATTAAACGAGGTTTTGCGTCAGGTTTGGCTAAGAGATATCGAAGAGTTGAATGGTCAGTAAAAACGATGACTTTAGACAAGATTAAATAAGATCAAAATTTATCAAAAGCAAAAATAACGGCTAGCAGTTCTTTTCCCGTGGTGGTGTAGTTGGCTTGAGCGGCTGTCAATGTTCTGCTAGCATAGTAAATCGGTTGGAAATGCTTGTCTCTTCGCTGTCCAAGAACTGCACCTATGGCAAAATCACTTGCATCGCACATCAGTTCAAAAGGCAAATTCCAATCAGGTGAAATCATAATTGGCGCATTGACTAACTTGTCTTTAAGGGTGCCAAAAGACTCTAAGCATTCTTGGTCGAAGTTAAAAGGTATGTCTTTTTCTAGCAATTTAGTTAAAGGCTTAGCTATTTTAGAAAAGTCCTTAATGAATCTACGATAAAAACCAGCATGTCCTAAAAAACTTCTTATGGCCTTAACTGAACTGGGAGGGGGTAGTTTCTCAATAGTTTCAACTTTAGCTTTATCTACCTCTATTCCTCTGTTAGAGATTTTATGTCCTAGCACAATACCTTCCTGAACCATGAAATGACATTTTTCCCAATTTAGCACTAGATTTGTCTCTTCACATCTCATCAAAACAAGCTTTAAATTATTTAGACAGTGTTGGAAAGAGTTGCCAAAAACGGAGAAATCATCCATGAATACCTCCATGATATCTTCCACAAATTCGTTAAAGATAGCTAACATGCATCGCTGAAAAGTAGCAGGAGCGTTACATAAACCAAAAGGCATTCTACGATATGCAAACGTACCGTATGGGCATGTGAACGTCGTTTTTTCCTGATCTTCTGGGGCTATCGGAATTTGGAAGTAACCGGAGAGGCCATCTAGGAAGCAGTAATACATGTGACCGGCTAATCTTTCTAACATTTGATCGATAAAGGGCAGAGGAAAATGATCTTTTCGTATGGCGTCATTTAGCTTTCGGTAATCTATGCATACTCTCCATCCTGTGACTGTTCGTGTTGGCACGAGTTCTTCTTTGTCATTGGACACCACGGTTAGCCCACCTTTTTTAGGAACAACCTGCACGGGGCTTACCCAAGAACTATTAGAAATAGGATAAATGATACCTGCATCAAGAAGTTTAATTACCTCGGCTTTTACGACCTCCTTCATGTTAGGGTTTAATCGTCTCTGAGCTTGCACTGCTGGTTTATATTCATCTTTCATTAAAATCTTGTGGGTACAGAAAGAAGGATTAATTCCTTTAATATCCGAAATTTTCCAGGCTATGGCTTGCTTATGTTTTCTTAATACTTGGAGCAGTTCTTCCTTTTCTCTAGATCTTAAATTTGATGCAATAATGACCGGTAAAGTTGAGTTTTCCCCTAAAAAGGCATATTCTAAGTGTTCTGGCAGTTGTTTTAATTCTAACTTAGGGGGTTCCTCAATGGAAGGTTTCTGTCTTAGCTTATCATTCATCTTTAGATTCTCATAAATTATATGTCTAGTGATCGTTTCGCTAGAATCTATTTCTTTTCTTACCTTCTCTACTTCTAAGGTGGTTTCACCCTCCCCCTGGATAAGACACAGTTCCAGAGTGTCGGTGATAGAGATTTCCTGCAAATTATCTTGAACAAAGTGATCAATTATATCGACAAAATAGCACGAATCATCTTGCTCTCTAGAAAATTTCATAGCATCATAGATTTTGAAAATGACTTCCTCTTCACCAACTCTAAGAACTAATTTACCATCTTTTACATCGATAATAGCTCTGGCAGTGGCTAAAAATGGGCGTCCTAAAATTAAAGGTACGTCAATGTCTTTATCCATGTCAAGCACAACAAAATCTACAGGGAATATAAATTTATTTACTTTTACTAGCACGTCCTCAATGATTCCCCTAGGATACTTAATAGATCTATCCACTAATTGGATGCTCATCCTAGTGGGTTTAGGTTCCCCTAGACCTAGTTGTTTGAACATTTATAAGGCATGAGATTAATACTTGCACCTAAATCAGCCAATGCTTTATTAATAATTAAGCTACCAATTAAACAAGGGATAGTAAAACTCCCTAGATCCTTTAGCTTTGTTGGTAGCTTATTTTGGAGAATGGTTGAACACTCTTCGTTGAGTTCCACTGTGGCTAATTCTTCCAGCTTTCTTTTGTTTGTCAGGAGCTCTTTTAGGAATTTCGCGTATTTCGGCATCTGTGAAATTGCTTCAACAAAGGGTAAGTTAATATGTAATTGTTTGAAAAGTTCAAGAAACTTACCGAATTGGGCGTCTGTTTGGTCCTTCTTTAACCTTGCTGGGTATGGGATGCGTGGTTTGTATTCTTTGAGTGTTGGAATAGCGTCATTCTTAGATTCCTCTACTTTATCTTTTGGCAGTTCATGGGCATGCTTCTTTTCTGGTTCGGCTAGCATTTTACCATCTCTTAGGGTGATTGCTTTCACATGTTCTCTGGGATTTGGTTCAGTGTTGCTTGGAAGCCCACCCTGAGGTCTTTTCGAGATTAATTTTGCAAGCTGACCAATTTGGTTCTCGAGTCCTTGGATAGAGGCCTGTTGATTCTTTAATGCTATTTCAGTGTTTTGGAAGCGAGTTTCTGAAGCGGCCATGAATTTGGTGAACATATCTTTAAGATTCGGCTTCTTTTCCTGTTGTGGTGGTGGCTGTTGATATACCGGAGGCTGTTGTCTTTGATTTCCTTGTCCTCCCCATGAAAAATTTGGGTGATTCCTCTAACCTGCATTATAAGTGTTACTATAAGGATTATTTTGAGGTCGAAAATTATTACCCATGTAATTGGCTTGTTCGGCGTCCATGTTGTGTAGATGGTCTGAATTGAACATGTTTCCTGGGGCTGTATCACATTGCCTCACTGGTTGAGCCTGCGTAGAACCAACAAAATTATCAAATTTCTTATTCAATAGTTCTACTTGGTTAGTGAGCATAGTAACAGCATCAATATTATAAACTCCTGCGGCTTTCGTCGGCTTTGTCCTCATGACTTGCCACTGATAGTTATTCAATGACATCTCCTCAATAAATTCGTAAGCTGCGTCAGGTGTTTTATTATTGATAGTTCCGCCTGCGGCTGCATAGATCATTTGCCTAGTTGACGGGTTCAGCCCATTATGGAAAGTTTGAACTTGTAGCTACAAGGGTAATCTGTGGTGAGGGCATCTTCTTAAAAGATCTTTGTACCTTTCCCAGGCATCATAAAATGTTTCTAAATCCATCTGCACAAAGGAAGAAATATCGTTTCATAATTTAGCAGTTTTAGCAGGGGGAAAATATTTAAGCAAAAATTTTTCAGTCATTTGGTCCCATGTAGTAATGGAGCCTCGTGGTAAAGAATTTAACCACTGTTTTGCCTTATTTCTCAAAGAAAAAGGAAATAGCCTTAGACGAATGGCGTCATCAGTAACGCCATTGATTTTAAAAGTATCGCATAGCTCCAAAAAGTTTGCTAAATGAGCGTTGGGATCTTCATCCTGTAGACCATCAAATTGCACAAACTGCTGAATCATCTTAATAGTGTTAGGTTTTAGTTCAAAATTATTAGCAGCAATAGCAGGTCTAACAATGCTAGTTTGAGTACCAATCAAACTAGGTTTAGCATAATCGTACATAGTTCGAGGAGCTGCTTCTGGTTCGGCTGGTAGTGCTGGAGTTTGATGAACATGTTGATTTGCGGCCATCTCTTCAGTAAGTTCTGGCTCTTGCTCAAGTTCCTGCTCTGGATAATGTAGACTTCGTCTAAGTTCTCTACGATTTCTGCGGACTGTGGCTTCCAAATCTTCGTCAAAAAGTAGTGGTCCTATCGGGTTGTTTCTAGTCATAGACTAGAAAAATCCTAAAAGGAAAATAAATAAATAAAAAAATAATAAAAGTAAAAATAAATAAATAAATAAATAATGGCTAAAGTAATAGAAATCGAGCTTTCATAATATTTCAGTTAGTTTCCCCGACAACGGCGCCAAAAACTTGATATCCTCGTGATAAGAAGTAATAAAATTTATAAAGAAATTGATCAAACCCAAACTAACTAATATCACGACGTTTAAAGGCAAGCGCACCTATCGATAGCAGTATAGTCTAGTGATAAGATCGAGTATCGTACCCAAGGGAATCGAAAGTACTATTACTCACTTCCTTTCTATTATTTAACCTAGAAATTAAATGGGGATTTATTTTAAAACTAAATTCTAAAATCTAAACTAAGAATTAAACAAAAGAAAAAGTAAATTGGGAAGACTTTTTAGGGAAAGCTGATTGATATGATTAATACTCAAGGGAGAATCCACCTAGACTTCACTTGTTATTATCTTCTTGAATTATACGAGTTATTTACTTGACTTGATCCATAGAGATCCCTAATCTATGCTAAACCCTCCGTCGAGGTGAAGAGTAACTAGGCCTAAGTTGTTAATTAAAGTTCCTTTATTAATTAACTCCCTAGGTTGCATTAATTCGATCTATGGTTCCCCATATTAGGTTTGACCCTAATCCGGCAGATTTATGTCGCCCTATATCTAGGGTTGCATGCAACTCTGCTTAATTATGGTAGATCTACTCTTATCACAGGGACTTTTGCTCCTCTACTCTAAGCACATCCAATTCCTGAATTAATACCTAGGATTATTAATTTAAGGATTAAAACACATAATTAAGAACAATTCAAATAATTATCATATAAATCAAGAATAAATAACAAGATCTTTCTTAGGTTTCATCCCCCTCAAGTATTTGAGGGGTTTAGTTCATAATGATAAAAGAAAACATCTCAGAAGTTATAAAATAACAAATCATAAAAGAGACCAAAAACCCCTGAAGGAATTTAGGAGAATCCTCTATGTTGATGCAGAATTCCGGCTTCTGAGATGAATCGATTGGCTTCTCCCTTCGAGTAATCCCTTGCTTCTACCTGTGGTGTGGCAGAAAGACGAGAGGAAACGAGTATAGAGGGTGTATAAAAGTGGGAAGCAGCTCCCTCTATGTTGCCTCATGGGATCTTTATATAGAGAAGTTTTGGGGACTCTTTCTTAGCCCCTAAGCATCCCAATTCGAGTGAAATTCGTCTTTCCCACGACTAGAACACACCCGTGTGCCACGCCTGTGTGGGTTTCGACAGAGGCCGTGTGATTTAGCACGCCCGTGTATATTGGCCGTGCTTGTCGGGATTTTGTCCGTGTGAGCTTTGTGAGGCACGCCCGTGTGGAACGGCCGTGTGGCACCTCTTGGCCCGTGTGATTCGTGCATTTTGGTTCATTTTTCACCGTTTTGGGCCCGTTTTCTATTCTTTTATCTTCCCTAGGCTCTCCTGAGTATAAGATATGAAAAAGAATGGTTAAGAGCACCAATTCTCACTAATTTGATACTAATTCATCCAAAATATAGGCTAAACATGAGGTAAAAATATGTATAAATTAATGCTTATCACCTTACACACTTAAACCATTGATAAAAAGTGATCACTAGCTCCTCGATTAGTACCTGTACTCCAGTCGAACCCTATAAATAAGTATTCACATGATTAGTTTGAAACAAAATGGAAATCAACTTACCAAAAATGCAAATCCATGTATAGGGGAAAGAAACTATCAGCCTACAACCAATAAAAAGGCCAAAGCACAATGATTTTACAGAGACAAAATGTAGAACAACCGTACCCCTAAAAATAATCAGTAATTTAACCAAAATAAATAAACAAGAAGAACGAAAATGAGAAGAGGAGCTGTAGGTAGCGAAATCGACGGCAAAAAGGGAGGTGTTTGGTGAAGCAACCAATTCGACAGAGAGAGTAAAGATACAACCATTAAGCACAAAAAACTGATTGGACAAAGAACAAAAAGAGGACGGCAGGAAGAGGCGGGTTTCAGCTACAAGAAAGGATGGGAAAAAGAAACCAAAAGATAAAGTCGGCAGCCAATAAGAGGTGAAGAACGACAGAAAAGCAAACAAGATGAAAAGAGAGAAAATTGCCAAAACCAATAGAATTGTGAGAATGAGCGGAAGAGTGCTGAAATTTTTAGCCAACCAAATATGGGATAACCTCACAATCCCCAAATCTTCTCCTAAAAACTCTCCAAACTTTCCACTACTCAGACTTTTAATGAAATACAAACTCTAGCCATCCATAATAGCAAAAAATTCAACCCCTATTTCGCAAGTAGGGGTTCGAACTCCATTCCTCTTGCAACATGAACACTCCACCTAACCACCAGACTAACAAGCCCATTCTAACATATTTTACCAACATATAATTATAAGCCTACTAATTATTGATAGGGGTTTATTCATTTAAAAACAAAAATTTACCTAAGCTAATGCTTGAAGTAGGGACCTCTCAGACACTTACCAGAACACTTAACCATTGAAGCAGGCATATATATTGTCACAAACATACAAAAATAATTATAAAGGATTTTTGGGGTGTTACAATTCTACTCCCCTTAAAGAAAATTTTGACCTCAAAATTGTACCTTATCAGAATAGATGAGGATACTGCTGTCGCGTCACATCCTCAGGCTCCCACGTGGCCTCCTCAGAACTATGATTATGCCAAAGAACCTTAACCAGTGGGGTGGACTTCCATCTTATAACTTTTATATCATGATCCAATATCTTTAGTGGCTCATCCTCGAAAGTCAGATCTGGCCTAACATAAATCTCCTCAACTGGAACAATATGTGTAGGATCAGAGCGGTAGCGCCTCAACATCAATACGTGAAAAACATCGTGAATCTGCTCCAACTCTAAAGGTAGCTCTAACTGGTAAGCAACTGGTCCCACTTGTCTCAGTATGTGATAAGGCCCAATAAATCTAAGGCTCAACTTGCCCTTACAATAAAACTCAGTATATTCTTCCATTGTGAGAACTTGTGAAAAATGAAGTCCCCCACAGAATACTCTATCTCTTGATGCTTCGATCTACATACGACTTTTGTCTGTCAAATGTCGCTTTCAGTCGGTCCCGAATCAATCTAACTTTATCCTTGGTATCAGAAACCAGTTTAGGACCCAAAACACGTCGCTCGCCCAACTCAGTCCAACATGAAGGTGTGCGACACTTACGACCATAAAGTGCCTCGTAAGGTGCCATCTTTATGCTAGACTGGTAGTTATTGTTACAAGCTCTACAAGCGGCAAGCAATCCTCACAACCGCCTCAGAAATCAATCACACAACTCATCAATATATCCTCCAGTATCTAAATTACCCTCTCAGATTGACCATCTGTAACACCCCAAACTCGACCCAGAAGTTATGGCCAAGTCTAGTGTTCATATCAACGAAAGACTAATCACAGATCCTAGCTACTATGATTAGGGTGAGCTTTGTAAAACACTTTCTGTAATTTGGAAAGAAACTCCATGTTTAATTAGTGCTTGTCCTATCCACTAATCGTTTAAAAGTTATCTTGTTACCATATCTTGATCGTTGATTTGTTATTCATTTGCTACAAGGGTTTTATTTTGAAAACGTTGATTAATTTTAGGAAAACTCGCGTAGCTTTATTCAAATCATTTAAGGTATAGTATTAATAAATAATTGAGAACCCAAATCAAAATAATTAAAGCTGCCTTATTACAAACCCAAAACCGAAATAGAAACCATTAAAAAATAAATAAGAAAATAAATAACTTAATTAAAAACCAGCTATTCAATTTACGTGGCCACTCTGAATCCCTCCCAGCTCCAAGTCGACCAGTCTAGGGCTCATCTGCATGGATGGAAGAAAAAGGGTGAGCTTGGAAACTCAGCGTGTAAAGAAAGCCCATCCGGAGCCCAAATTAGCTCAAGCCCATTGGCCTAATCCCTAACCAGTCTCAGTAATAACTGGGCCGAAGCCCTATTCAGATACAGTAAGTCTGGGCCGAATCCCTATTTAGATATCAATTTAACTGGGCCTTAGCCCTTTTCAGATAACAATACGGCCCATAGGCCCATTACAATAACCGAATAGATATCATGCATGTATGCAAAGCCCCAAAGCCCATCCTATGTCCAACCGCTACACACCACCCGTACCAGCCTTACCCACCATGTGGGGAATAACTCAACCCACCCAACCCTACAGTCCACAGTTGCAGCATAGCTGCTCAGATAACGTGGCCAAGCCACTAACAGTATAACGAGGCAAAGCCTCTTTCAGTAATATGAGGCATAGCCCCTTTCAGTAATACGAGGCATAGCCCCTTTCAGTAATACGAGGCAAAGCCCCTTTCAGTAATCGTGGCAATGCCACTTAGCACTTCCTTCATCAATAAACCCAGTCCCATGCAACAGATAATTATGTCATGGCATACAGTGAACAGAAACAGTAAAGCATGCATTTCAGTCAAATTTAGCCCTAGGGGTATAACGGTCATTTTGCACCTAGGGGTAAAGTAGAAATTTCTCACCCTTAAGGGGTATTTCAGTAATTATACCAATTTTTAGGGTTTTATGCATAATTCAGTTATTAATAGTTTAATTTTTCCATCTAAGTAATTTATCTATCCCATTTTAGCAGTTTAGAGTTATTGGGCCTAAAACCCCAAATGGGCCCTACAGTGTCATTTAGCTATTTTGGCCAATCTAGCCCAAATTTCATAAATGTGTTAACAGTTTTAACTTACAGTATACCAGAGTATGCTTACCACTTATTTTTGCCCATATGGGCCTGTAAGCCCATTGGGCCCATATTTAGCCCATCGGGCCCAAATTTATCAAGCTGCACGAAATCGCGCACTTACCAACTTTAGCGATTTTGGTTACCGAATCTTACCGCTTCCAACCGACCCACGATCCCTCGTACGCTCACAAGCCCACGAAATGCTAGAATTTCAGCATTTCAGCTTTTCGACTTTTGCTGATTTAGACTACAAAAGGGTGTTCGTTTACACACCTGATTTGCGAAATACTACAACAGTCCCCTTACATATGGGTTTTCGGCTTTACCTTAAATCCTGAAATAATGAATAGAGAAGAGATCTAAGCACTTACCAAAGATTCAATAAATTAGAATGATTCCAACCCTTTTCTTTCTCAAATCTAACGCAGATCTAGCCTCAAGACACGAGTAGAGAATGAGTTTAACTATTTTGGCTTTTGAATCTGACTTAGAGTATGCCTATTCGGTTTAAGAAGTGAATGAGGGAAGAAAGTGACGAAAAATGTTTTACGAATTAATAAGAATGATCGACCGAGGGAGGAGAAGTTTAGGATTCAGTTTTTGAAAGGTTTGAGTGGAAAGAAGAAGTGATCTTGTTCAATAAGTAATTGGCTATGGTAGATTGGTTTCAGCTTTTAGTAGTAATTGACTAGGCTTGAGAAGAAGAAAAGAAGTAGGTTCGGCTTTGTGGAAATTAAAGAGAAAGGGGATGAGAAAAAGAAAGAGATGAGAGGAGAAGAGAATGAAAGAAGAGAGGGGAGATTCGGTTATGGTCAAACAGCACAGAAGGAACCAAAGGCTACGTTTTCAGCTTTTTGGAACCAAGGAAGGAGAACAAAATGAAAGCAAAGAAACCCTAGCAGATACTACCCTAATTTGGCAAAAGAAAAGAGGCCACACAAAGAACAAATGCCGAATTTGATACCTAAACTCCCCTAGCCGAATGCACTCCAACACCAAATGACCAAATCGGCAATGTTTCCCCAAGATCCCCTTGTTCAGCCACCACATGTTCCCATTCAAAAATCCTAAAATCTCTCTCCCTTATCTTACCTGATCTAATCTCATGAATAACTCAAACTCTCCCCAGCAGAGTTCTACTTGAAAATCATCACATGTTTGGCACATGCACAAAAATAATTAAAACACACAATGCTTACCTTGTGACTTGAACTATGGCCCTTGCACATATGTCCACACCCCACTTTTTTAGGCACTTAAGTGATGCCACATTGCCACTTTACCAAAGGGTTACTTGAGTCTTATTTCACTCACTTTTTCTTAAAAGCCTACTTAACCAAGTCCCATTCACTTTAAATCCAAAATTTGATATTTTTGCCGGGTTTTATCTTAGGCTTGGGCCTTCTAAAGGCCCACTAACACACTGAAAACATAAATTCCATAATCTAACAACCAAATTTCAAAATTTCATCAAAATCGCAAAAAATCCCGAAAAATCCCGAAAATCAGGGCGTTACAACTCTACCCCCTTAAAGAAATTTCAGCCACAAAATTTACCTGATCCAAATAGGTGAGGGTATTATTGATACACCGCTTCTTCTGGCTTCCAAGTAGCCTCTTCTCTACCATGATTGCGCCAAAGCACCTTCACCAATGGAACTGACTTCTTTCTCAGCACTTTGACCTCTCGATGCAGAATTTGCACAGGCTCCTCTTCAAATGTCAAAAGCCTTTACCTCAATCTCTTCGACTGGTACGACATGCGAAAGATCCGATCGATACCATCTTAGCATGAACACATGAAAGACGTCATGAATACGGTCCAACTCCGGTGGTAACTCCAGCTGATACACTACTGGCCCTACCCGTTTAAGAACCTGATAAGGCCTAATAAATCGCGGACTCAACTTGCCCTTCTTGCCAAATTGATATCCGTGATATGAAGTAATAAAATTTATAATAATGATTAAACTAGAAACTAACTATTATCACAATTTTAAGGCAAGCACACCTATCGAACAGTAGTGTAGCTTAGTGGCAAGACTGAAATATCGTACCCAAGGGAACCAAAAGTACTAGTACTAACTTTCTTTCTATTATTTAACCTAGAAATAAAAGGGGTTTTTATGAAACTAAACTAATTCTAAAACTAAACTATGAATGCACAAAAAGTGAATTGGGGAAAAACTCTTAGGGAAAACTGATTGATTTGGACAATACTCAAAGGAGAATCCACTTAGACTTCACTTGTTATCGATTCTTGAGCTAGAAGATTTATTCACTTGACTTGATCCGTAGAAATCCTTGATTTATGTTAATACCTCCGTCGAGGATAAGAACAATTGATATACGTGATATGAAGTAATAAAATTTATAATAATGATCAAACCAGAAACTAACTATTATCACGATTTTAAGGCAAGCGCACCTATCGAATAGTAGTATAGCTTAGTGGCAAGACCGAGATATCGTACCCAAGGGAACCAAAAGTACTAGTACTAACTTTCTTTCTATTATTTAACCTAGAAATAAAAGGGGTTTTTATGAAACTAAACTAATTCTAAAACTAAACTATGAATGCACAAAATGTGAATTTGGGAAAAACTCTTAGGGAAAACTGATTGATTTGGGCAATACTCAAGGGAGAATGCACCTAGACTTCACTTGTTATCGATTCTTGAGCTAGGTGATTTATTCACTTGACTTGATCCGTAGAAATCCCTGATTTATGTTAACACCTCCGTCGAGGATAAGAACAACTAATCCTAGGTTGATTAACTGAAATCTCTTTCTATTTAAAACCCCTAGTCTCGCATTGATCTATAGATTCCCTTATTAGGTTTGACCCTAATCCGGCAGATTTATGTCGCCCTATGTCTACGGTTGCATGCAACTCCGCTTAATTATGCTAGATCTACTCTTAAATAGGGATTTTTTTCTCCTCTGAATAAGCACATCAATACTTGAATTAATACATAGGAATATTAAAACAAGAATTAACAACACATAATTAAGAACAATTCAAGTATTTATCATATAACTCAAGATAAAATAATAAAAAGCTCTGTCTTAGGTTTCATCCCCCTCAAGTATTTGGGGGGTTTAGTTCATATTTAATAAAGAAAACAACTCAGAAGAATTAAAATAGCAAAACATAGAGAACCCAAAAACCCCTGAAGGATTGAAGGGAGATCCTCTATCTTGATGTGAATTCGGCTTCTGGGATGAATCAATCGACTTCCTTTGGAGTATTCCCTTGCTTCCACTCTCTATGTTGACAGAAATAAAGCACCCTTTTGAGGAGAGAAAAAGTATATCTTTGTAGTTGCCCCCTAGGGTCTTTATATAGAGCTTTAGAGTGTCTTTCTTAGCCTCTAAGTATCCTTTTCTGAGAGAAATTGCACTTCCTCAGTACAGGGACACGCTCGTATGCCACACCCTTATGGATTAAGGCCCAGGCCGTGGTCGGGTTTGTTGATGTTGGCATGGCTGTGTGGTCCGTCCGTGCCTGTCGGGCTTGGGCCATGTTGGGCTCAAGGTGACACGACCGTGTGACACAGCCGTATGGTGAATCTCCAGGCTGTGTTGATTATTGAATTGGGCCTAATTTGATTGTTTTTGGCCTGTTCCTTGCTCTTTTCTCTTCCTTAAGCTTACTTGGGCGTAAAACATGAAATAGAAGGATTAAGAGCACCAATTTCCATAAATTTAATGATAATTCATCCATCAATTAAGCAAAGCATGAGGTAAAAACATGTATAATTTATCGTTTATCAAATATCCCCACACTTAAGCCTTTGCTTTTTGTAAAGCAAAATCTCAACTCATAATTAAAAATCATTCTTCTCAACTTATAACCCTTATTAATAATGTTTCAAACTAATTTATAAGTAATCATACAATGAGAATTCAACTAGAAGAACATTAAAGATTCAAACACTTTAAGTTGAGAATTTTATCGCAGAAACGTAGGTTTTCTCCCTTCTAAGTAATTACCTCTCAATCAAAATTAACAAGATTTGACATCCTCACTAAAGATTCACTCTATCCATTCAAAGTGTTTAGGGTTCAAAATTTAAGCACTCATTAGTCACCCTGAAAGGTTATTACCATAGGCTTACAAGAAAATCAAATCTCCACCACTATCGATTGATATGACACATCGATCAAAAAGTCTTTCCATGGTTGTAATGGGGCTTTGGTTAGGGGTGTTGTCACAAGCTTAAAAAGAGAAGGTTAGAATCAAGATTGAATTGAAAAATCATCTAGCTAGAAAAATCACTATCATTGGAACATATTCCTTATAGCTAATGTCTTATGATGATTCATTCTGGATTTGGAAGCTTGTAAAAATATGCAAAAACTATTGACTTTTATAGATTACGACTGAATTGACTGTATATACACATTTTTTTAAGAACAAATTAAATACAATACTTTGAATATTTACAAACTTTACAAACTAGAAAAGAGAATAAAGTTAGATAATAATTCAACTCAAATCTCAACAAAAATAGGGATCAAAATAATTGAATCAAATTCAACAAAAACGGGTTATAGGTTAATATTTAAGGTAAGTCAAAGAATGGGTTGTTAGGCTCAATGGGGTTCACTAGGGGTTAATTTGTGGAGGTAGGCTTTTATGGAGTAAGTGGGTTAAAACCTAGGTGCCTTTATCATCTCAATGTATCAAATCAATGATGTGGTCTTGACATGTATAATCGAAGTAAGTTCTAGAATAACAAATCAATATTGACTCACTCAAAGCAATAATAAAAGTGAGCATGAAAGAATGTATGCTCCAAAGGATCAAAAATCTCACCAGAATTATGGCTTTTTGATGTCAATCCTTCGAATTTCAAATCTCAAGATCATACTTAAAGTTAGGGAAAATATCCTATGAAAAAAAATTATATTCTCAATAATTTCAACTTATTATGCTTGCTTCCCTAGTGTTTTAAAGTTTGAATAATCAAAGTACAAGCGCCTATGTCTTAATTCTCAACACATCAATAAAAATCATAAATCAATCAGAATTAATTCCTAATAGGAGATTGAAGATAATGCAAAGAGTGAGAATGAGAATTCGAAATTTTGAGAACAATGCAAAAAGTTAGTTTAAAAATTTTAAGAGATTTCAAAGAGAATGCAATGACTGAAAGTAAGTTCCCCCTCCACACTTAAGATGTACGTTACCCTCAATGTACAAAGATACATTAGTAGCAATAGAATCACAAGATCATAAGATAGGGAAAAGCATGAAACTCCCTGAATTTTAGATGAATTTGTGAGACGGAGATTGGAATTGGAAGAGCCGGTAGTTGTGGCAGGGTTTTCCCATTTGCATATGGATATGAGCAGTGGAGCTCCTTTGAAACTACGAAGGCATTTACCAGTGTTTAGGCATTTTAGTGAAGCGTAATTTTCTCATTAGGGAATAATCGATGTAAAAATAAAATTAAAAACTAAACTAAAATATTCACTAAACATATATATCAAAATAAAGATAAAGAAAAATCTAAATATTCTAAGGAAACATAAAGCTTAAGAGAAGGTGAAATAAAGATTAAGAATAAAAATAAAAATAAAGATAAAAATAAAGATAAAAGGAATAGAAATCTCTAATCCTTAGATGGTCCGGGAGAAGGAGATGGTGAGGTGATGTGAAGGTGCTGACATATCTGCTGTAAAGTAGCATCAATATGGTCGAAACGTTGGAAGCTCTGCTGCTCAAATCATGAGAGGGGCTCAGATATGTCAGAGTATAAAGCTGTCGCATGAATTGGGCAGCGAGGGGGTGATGGCTCAGCTGGGCCCTCCTCTGGTGGTGGTGGGATATCATCAGTAATGTCCTCTGGATCCTCGACCTCTCTGAATAGGTGGTACTTTGGTGGGTCGGTCCCTGGTCTGGGCTGGATCATCCTCATATGGAGCATAGTCTGGATGCCCTGAGGGGACATCTGACCAATCAGTGTGTATAAGGATGTCTAGGCCGTGGTGTTGAGTAGCCCGAAGTGGCGGGCTAGTCATGTGATGTATGAGCCCATGGATATCACGCCCTTACGATGCCTCTCTGTCTGATGTTGGATGGCGAGTGCGATGAAATAGGCGAGGTCGATGGTATGTGCGTTCGTTATGCTCCATAAGAAGTAGGCATCGTGTATGCTTACGACACCTGTGCTCTCGCATCTACCTGTCAAGGTGTGTGCGAGGAGTGCATGAAGGTACCTCAAAGATGGGGGGAGGGTGGTCGCCTTGGAGCGACTAGGGTCGTATGAGGGCGATGCAGGGACTAGGGAGCACCAACAGTTGACTGGGGAGATGTGGATGCGGCGGGAGAGTGTGGGAAAGTCCTCATCTACTATGAACTTATCTGTGTAGAGCCCTAGCGCGATACCAAATTCTGGAACGCTCAACTGTCGCACCAATCCACCGAGGTGAAATTGAATGGTGCCTGGGTCATCGTGGTTCGTCATCACTACCTGTAGATGACAAGTAGTACAGAACTCTAGTGTCAGCTCAAGGTAGGTAGGCTCGATGTTGAAGAATTGCTCCCATGGGTCAGTGGACAGTAGGGCTCGAACAGCATCACAAGCTGGAGCGGTCCAATCAATGCAACGGCCGGCTCCTAGAGGGCGGGCTCGTAGGATCTGGAATAACTCCTCTTGAGAGTGCTAGGGAAATTGAATGAATGGATGGCGGGTTTCGGCTATGGGTCTAGAGGATGAGCTACCAGGCCCCTTTCGCTTCTTTGAGACGGGGACGGCAGCTTTCTTTCTGCGTGACGAAGACATAATTCCTAAAAACAAAATAAAAAAATGACATGCATTAGTCCCAAAAATTGAAATTAAATAAAAAATTAAAAATACGTTTTTATCCTTGAATGACAATTTAAACAAAATATTTGAAATGAAATATGGATTTTACTAACCTAAATAATACGGTCTATTCATCCTAAGCATGGTATTTAAATTATGAAGACATGTGTATGAATTTATACTAAATGAATATTATTCTAGATAATGAAAAGTGGCAAGCAAATAGGATTCTAAGTGGCATGGCATCATGGAATTCTCTAAAATATTCTAGATTGTTCATGCTAAATCAATGACTTTTATGCCCAAAGAATAATGCAAAAGCTAAATCAATCATTTTTCTCACATAAAAATAGATCGTTCAAAAATCAGTGATTTTGGCGTGCCTGGTTCGAGGCACATTCCCGTGTACCTAGGGCGTGTTGAGGTACACGGTCGTGTTGCACGACTGTGTCATTCAATGTTTGCTTCTCCCACGGCCATGTATTAGGTTACACGCCCGTGTCTGAATTGACAATGTCGACCACGATCTTGGGGCACGGGCGTGTCGCACGCCCGTGTTTGAATCAACACGGCCATATCGCACGGCCGTGTCATCTAGTCTAAGCCCGTGTCCGAATTGACAGTGTTGGCCACGGCCACATCGCACGGCTGTGGCACCTTGTCGTAGCTCGTGTCTCTGGAAAATTTTTACCCTGTTTATACACGGTCAAATTGCACAGCCATGTCTATGCTCATAATGTCCACACGGCCTTAGGCATGCCCATAGGCATGGCCATGTGGTCCGAAAATCCTGCATTCGAAAGGGTTAGTCAATGTATTAGAAGGCTGAAATAAAAAGAGTTACTAAGCTAGTGCTTGGGTTGCCTCCCGAGAAGCGCTTATTTAGAGTCTAAGCTCAACTCTACCTGTATATATCATGACGAGAGTTCGTGGAGCCAAAGCTCTTCCCTATTATCTTTGAAATTCACACCTATGTAATGTTTAAGCCGATGGTCGTTTACCTTGAAAGTGCTGTGGTTTAGATGAGTTACCTCGACTGTGCCATATGGAAAGACAGTTTGAACAGTGAATGGACCGAACCACCTCGATTTAAGTTGTCCAGGGAATAGTTTAAGCCTTGAGTTGTAAAGTAAGACAAGATCACCAGTTTTGAACTGCTTAGGTTGTCTTAATCGATTGTCATGGCGACGCTTTGTGGCTTCCTTATACAATCGTGAGTTTTCATAGGCATTGCAACGCCATTCATCCAGCTCGTTTAGTTGCATTAGACGTTTCTCACCTGCAAGCTTAAAATCAAGATTTAAAAATTTAATAGCCCAAAATGCTTTATGTTCAAGTTCAAATGGCAGATGACAGCTTTTTCCATAAACAAGTTTATAAGGAGATGTTCCTATTGGAGTTTTAAATGCAGTTCTATAAGCCCATAAAGCATCATTTACTTTCCTTGACCAATCTCTCCTATTTGCTTCTTCTTTTTTCTCTAAAATGTGTTTTAGTTCTCTATTTGTCACTTCAACTTGACCACTGGTTTGTGGGTGATAGGAGGTAGCTATTCTAGGGTGCACTCCATATCTTTTTAAAACTTTATCAAATTGGGCATTGCAAAAATGAGTACCCCTATCACTGATAATTATCCTAGGTGTTCCGAATCGAGAGAAAAGTTTTTTTAGGAAGCGTACTACCATTCTAGCATCATTAGTAGGTAAAGCTTGGGCTTCCACCCATTTTGATATGTAATCTACTGCTACTAGTATGTACTTATTCCCAAACGAAGTATGGAATGGACCCATAAAGTCAATACCCCATACATCAAATATTTTACATGAGAGTATATAGTTTTGAGGCATTTCATTGTGCTGAGAGATGGTACCTGTTCTTTGGCATTTATCAGAAGAGGTCACATACCTGTTGGCATCTTTGAAAATGGTAGGCCAATAAAAGCCTGATTCGGGTACCTTGTGAGCAGTTCTAGCTCCACTATGGTGTCCTCCTGTAGGTCCTGAATGGCAGTGCTCTAAAATTTTATATGCTTCGGTCTCTGTAACACATCTTCGAATGACTTGATCTGTACAAATATGAAAAAGGAAAGAGTCTTCCCAAAAGTAATTTTTCACATCCTTGAAGAATCGCTTCTTTTGCTGATGGGTTAACCCTTTTGGGATTATGTTAGCTGCTGAATAATTTGTGAAATCAGCAAACCAAGGAACGGCAACCTCTGCTATGGCTAGGAGTTGTTCTTCCGAAAACAAGTCGTTTAATTTTATTGAGGTCCTTGGGGTGTGGATTTTCCAATCTTGAAAGATGATCTGCTGCCAAATTTTTAGCTCCTTTCTTGTCTTTTATTTTTAAGTCGAATTCCTGTAACAATAGAATCCATCTTATTAATCAAGGTTTTGCATCAGTTTTAGTTAAAAGATAATGAAGAGCAGAATGATCTGTATAAACGATGACTTTCGACAATATTAAACATGATATAAATTTGTCAAACATAAAGACAGCAGCTAGCAATTCTTTTTCTGTGGTAGTATAATTTGCTTGGGTGTCTATCAAAGTTTTTCTAGCATAATAAATCGGTTGGAAGTGCTTGTCTCTTCGTTGCCCCAAAACTACACCTACTGCAAAATCACTCGCATCACACATTAGTTCAAAAAGGTAGATTCCAATCAGGTGAAATCATAATCGAAGCATTAACTAACTTTTCTTTGAGAGTGTTAAAAGACTCTAAACATTCTTGGTCAAAATTGAAAAGCACATCTTTTTCTAGTAATTTTGTTAAGGGCTTAGCTATTTTAGAAAAATCTTTAATAAATCTATGATAAAAACCAACATGTCCTAAAAAGCTTCTTATGGCCTTAACTGAATTAGGGGGAGGTAACTTTTCGATGGTTTCAATTTTTGCTTTATCTACCTTTATCCCTTTACTAGAAATTTTATGTCCTAATACAATACCTTCTTGAACCATAAAGTGACATTTTTCCCAATTGAGCACTAGATCCATCTCTTCACATCTTATTAGAATATGTTTTAAATTATTAAGACAAAGTTGAAAAGAATCACCGAAAACCAAAAAATCATCCATAAATACCTCTATGATGTCTTCCACGAGTTCGTCAAAGATAGCTAACATGTATTGCTGAAAAGTAGCAGGCGCATTACATAATCCAAAAGGCATTCTATGATAAGCAAACGTATCATATAGACATGTGAATGTTGTCTTTTCCTGATCTTTTGGAGGTATCAGGATTTGGAAGTAACCAGAGAGGCCATCCAAGAAACAGTAATACATGTGTCCCGATAATGTTTCCAACATTTGATCAATAAAGGGTAGGGGAAAATGATCTTTTCAAGTTGCATCATTCAGCTTTCTATAATCAATACAAACTCTCCACCCAGTGACTGTTCTTGTAGGTATTGACCCATTTTTGTCATTAGACATTTAGTCATCGTTAAGCTTACACCGACGGCTTATATTCATATTCCATTAGAATTTTGTGGGTGCAAAAAGAAGGACTAATTCCTTTAATATCCGAAATCTTCCAAGCTATAGCCTTTTTGTGTTCCCTTAATACTCTAAGTAATTCTTCTTTCTTTTCAGCGCTCAAATCTGATGCGATAATTACTAGTAATGTAGAATCATCTTCTAAAAATGCATACTCTAAGTGGTCAGGCAATTGTTTTAGCTCTAATTTAGGAGGTTCATCAATCGAGGTTTTCTGTCTTAGTTCGTTATTTAACTTAAGGCCTTCATAACTTATGCGCCTTATGACAATCTCATGAGAGTTCAACTTCTTCATTACTTCTTTTACTTCAGTGGTGGCTTCATCTTCCTCCCCACCTTGAACGAGACACAGTTCAAACGTGTCTTCAAGAGTGATTTCCTAAAAATTATCTTGAACAAAATAATCAATAACATCAATAAAATAACAAGAATCATCTTGTTCTCTAGAAAATCTCATAGCATCATAGATTTTAAAGACAACTTCTTCCTTACCAACTCTAAGTACTAATTTACCATCCCCTACGTCGATAACAACTCCAACAGTAGCTAAAAATGGGCGCCCTAAAATTAAAGGTACCTCAATATCCTCATCCATGTCAAGCACAACAAAATCAACATGGAATATAAATTTATCTACTTTTACTAGCGCATCTTCAATGATTCCCCTAGGATATTTAACAGATCTATCAGCTAATTGTATACTCATCCTAGTGGGTTTTGGTTCCCCTAGACCTAGTTGCTTGAACATTTTATAGGGCATTAGGTTAATACTAGCATCTAGATCAGCTAAGGCTTTTTCAATAATTAAACTACCAATTAAGCAAGGAATAGTAAAACTCCCGGGGTCTTTCAGCTTGGCTGGCAGTTTATTTTGGAGAATAACTGAACATTCCTTGTTGAGTTCCACTGTGGTTAGTTCTTCCAACTTCCTTTTTTTTTTTTGAGGAGTTCTTTTAAAAATTTTGTATACTTCGGCATCTGCGAAATCGCTTCAACAAAAGGTAAGTTAATATGTAACTGTTTAAAAAGTTCAAGAAATTTACCGAGTTGAGCATCTGTGTGGTCTTTCTTTAACTTTGCCGGATATTAACTTTGCCAGATATGGTATGGGTGGGTTGTATTCTTTAGGTGCTAGTGGAGTACTTTGCTTGGGTTCCTCTTCTGCTACCTTTTCTTGAATAGGCTTCTTTTCAGACTCAGCCAGTATTTTCCCACCCCTTAGAGTAATTGCTTTGACATGTTCTCTAGGATTTGGCTCAGTGTTACTTGGTAGTCCACCTTGTTGTCTTTTGAAATTAACTTGGCAAGCTGACCAATTTGATTCTCGAGCCCCGGAATGGATGCTTGCTGATTCTTTAATGCTATTTTGGTGTTTTGGAAACGGGTTTTTGATGCGGCCATAAATTTGGTGAACATCTCTTCAAGGTTTGGCTTTTTCTCTTGTTGTGGTGGTTGTTGTTGAAATCCTGGAAGAGGTGGTTGTCTTTAATTTCCTTATCCTCCCCATGAAAAATTGGGGTGGTTCCGCCAACTTGCATTGTAAGTATTACTATAAGGGTTATTTTGGGGTCTAAAATTGTTACCCATATAGTTGGCTTGCTCAGTTTCGATACTATGTCCATAGGAGGAGTATTCTGGATTGAACATATTTTCCTGGGTTACGTCACACAGCATCACTGGGTGTGCCTACGTAGAACTAACAAAATTATCAAACTTTTTATTTAAAAGTTCTACTTGATTAGAAAGCATAGTGACGGCATCAATATTAAAAACTCTTGCAGCTTTGGTCAGCTTTGTCCTCATGACTTGCCACTAATAGTTATTCAGTGACATCTATTCTATAAACTCATAAGCTGCTTCAGGTGTTTTATTGTTGATTGTTCCTTTGACGGTTGGATCGATCATTTGCCTTGTTGATGGATTCAAACTGTTGTGAAAGGTTTGAACTTGTAACCACAAAGGCAACCCATGGTGAGGGCACCTTTTCAAAAGATCTTTGTATCTCTCCCAGGCATCGTAAAGTGTCTCTAAATCCATCTGCATAAAAGAAGAGATATCGTTTCGCAATTTAGCTATTTTAACTGGAAGAAAATATTTAAGTAAGAACTTTTTGCTCATCTGTTCCCATGCAGTGATTGAGGCTCATGGTAGAGAATTTAACCATTGTTTAGCTTTATTCCTTAGGGAAAATGAAATAATTGGAGGCAAACGGCATCATCAGAAACGCAATTGATTTTAAAAGTATCACAGAGTTCCAAAAATTTGCTAAATGTAAATTGGGATCCTCATCCTGTAAACCATCAAACTGCCAAATTACTGAATCATCTGAATAGTGTTAGGCTTTAGTTCAAAATTATTTGCAGCAATAGCAGGTCTAATAATACTAGATTGAGTACCAGCCAAATTCGGTTTAGCATAATCATACATAGTACGAGGTGCATCATTTTGGTTCCTCGATTCTGCGGCTATCACAGGAGGTGGTAGATTGTCTTGATTTGCTTCCATCTCTTCCGTAGGTTCAGGTTCTTCCTCTTGTCCTTGTTCAGAACAATGTAGGCTTCTTCTGATCTCTTTACGAGTTCTACAAACTGTAGCTTCTAAATCCTCGTGAAAAAGTAACGGTCCTCCTGAATTTCTTCTAGTCATAAACTAGAGATACCTAGAAAGGGAATAGTATATAAAAATAAATAAATAAACAAATAAACAAATAAAAAGAAAAATTAAAAATTTATATAAATATAAATAGTAATGGCTAAAGTAATAAAAATTGAGCGAATTAGTTCCCAGGCACGTGATATAAAGTAATAAAATTTATAATAATGATCAACCCAGAAACTAACTATTATCAAGATTTCAAGGCAAGCGCACCTATCGAATAGTTGTATAGCTTAGTGGCAAGACCGAGATATCGTACCCAAGGGAACCAAAAGTACTAGTACTAACTTTCTTTCTATTATTTAACCTAGAAATAAAATGGGTTTTTAGGAAACTAAACTATGAATGCACAAAAAGTGAATTTGAGAAAAACTCTCAGGGAAAATTGATTGATTTGGGCAATACTCAAGAGAGAATCCACCTAGACTTCACTTGTTATCGACTCTTGAGCTAGACGATTTATTCACTTGACTTAACCCGTAGAAATCCCTAATTTATGTTAATACCTCCGTCGAGGATAAGAACAACTAATCCTACGTTGATTAACTGAAATCTCTTTCTAGTTAAAACCCCTAGTCTCGCATTAACTCGATCTATAGATTCCCTTATTAGGTTTGACCCTAATCTGACAGATTTATGTCGCCCTATGTCTATGGTTGCATGCAACTCTGCTTAATTATGCTAGATCTACTCTTAAATAGGGACTTTTGCTCCTCTGAATAAGCACATCAATACTTGAATTAATACCTAGGAATATTAAAACAAGAATTAAGAACACATAATTAAGAGTAATTCAAGTATTTATCATATAACTCAAGATAAAATAATAACAAGATCTATCTTAGGTTTCATCCCCCTCAAGTATTTGGGGGATTTAGTTCATATTTAATAAAGAAAACATCTCAGAAGAATTAAAATAGCAAAACATAAAGAACCCAAAAACCCCTGAAGAATTGAAGGGAGATCCTCTGTCTTGATGTAGAATTCGGCTTCTGGGATGAATCAATCGGCTTTCCGTGGAGTAAGCCTTTGCTTCCACTCTCTGTGTTGATAGAAATAAAGCACCCTTTTGAGGAGAGAAAAAGTATATCTTTGTAGTTGCCCCCTAGGGTCTTTATATAGAGCTTTGAAGTGTCTTTCTTAGCCCCTAAGTATCCTTTTCCAAGTGATATTGCACTTCCTCACTACAGGGACACACCCGTATCCCACGCCCGTGTGGATCGAGGCCCAGGCCGTGGTCAAGTCTGTTGATGGTGGCACGGCCGTGTGGTCCGGCCGTGCTTGTCGGGGCTGGGCCGTGTTGGGCTCAAGGTGACACGGCCGTGTGGTGAATCTCTAGGCCGTGTTGATTATTGAATTGGGCCTAATTTGCCTATTTTTGGCCCGTTCATTGTTCTTTTCTCTTCCTTAAGCTTACCTGGGTATAAAACATGAAATAGAAGGATTAAGAGCACCAATTTCCATAAATTTAATGATAATTCATCCATAAATTAAGCAAATCATGAGGTAAAAACATGTATAATTTATCGTTTATTAACAACTAATCGTAGGTTGATTAACTGAAATCTCTTTCTAGTTAAAACCCCTAGTCTTGCATTAACTCGATCTATGGATTCCCTTATTAGGTTTGACCCTAATCTGGCATATTTATGTCACCTTATGTCTAGGGTTGCATGCAACTATGCTTAATTATGCTAGATCTACTCTTAAACAGGGACTTTTGCTCCTCTGAATACGTACATCAATACTTGAATTAATACCTAGGAATATTAAAACAAGAATTAAGAACGCATAATTAAGAACAAATCAGGTATTTATCATATAACTCGAGATAAAATAATAACAAGATCTATCTTAGGTTTCATCCCCTCAAGTATTTGGGGGATTTAGTTCATAATTAATAAAGAAAACATCTCAGAAGAATTAAAATAGCAAAACATAAAGAACCCAACAACCCCTGAAGGATTGAAGGGAGATCATCTGTCTTGATGTAGAATTCAGCTTCTGGGATGAATTAATTGGCTTCCCTTGGAGTAATCCCTTGCTTCCACTCTCTGTGCTAGTAGAAACAAGGTGCTCTTTTGTGGGAGAAAAAGCACCCTTTTGAGGAGAGAAAAGTATATTTTTGTAATTGCTCGCTAGGGTCTTTATATAGAGTTTTGGAGTGTCTTTCTTGGCCCTAAGTAGCCTTTTTCGAGTAGAACTGAACTTCCTCACCACAGGGACACGCCCGTGTGGATCGAGGCCCAGGCCGTGGTCGCGTCTGTTGATGGTGGCATGGCCGTGTGGTCCGGTCGTGCTTGTCGGGGCTGGGCCGTGTTGGGCTCAAGGTAACACGGCCGTGTGGTGAATCTCCGGGCCATGTTATTTATTGAATTGGGCCTAATTTGCTCGTTTTTGGCCCATTCCTTGCACTTTTCTCTTCTTTAAGCTCACCTGGGCATAAAACATGAAACAGAATGATTAAGAGCACCAATTTCCAAAAATTCAATGATAATTCATTCATAAATTAGGCTAAGCATGATGTAAAAACGTGTATAAGTTATCTTTTATCAAATACACCCACACTTAAGCCTTTACTTGTCCTTAAGCAAAATCTCAACTCACAATTAAGAATCATTCTTCTCAACTTATAACCCTTATCAGTAATGTTTCAGACTAATCCACAAATAATCATACAATGAGAATTCAACCAGAAGAACATTAAAGATTCAAACACTCTAAGTTGAGAATTTTATCACAGAAACATAGGTTTTCTCCCTTCTTCTAAGTAATTACCTCTCAATCAAAATTAACAAGATTTGACATCTTTAGTAAAGATTTACTCTATCCACTCAAAGTGTTTAGGGTTCAAGAATTAAGCACTCTTTAGTCAACCTGAAAAGTTATTTCCATAAGCTTGCAAGAAAATCAAATCTCCATCACTATAGACTGATATGACACATCGATCAAAAGGTCTTTCAATGGTTGTAATGGGGCTTTGGTTAGGGGTGTTGTCACAAGCTGAAAAAGAGAGGGTTAGAATTGAGATTGAATTGAAAAATCATCTAGCTAGAAAAATCTCTATCATTGGAACATATTCCTTAGAGCTAAGTCTTATGATGATATCGTTCTAGATTTGGAAGCTTGTAGAAATATGCAAAAACTATGGAACTATTACAAATTACAACTTGAATTAACTGTATATACTTTTTTTAGGAACAAATCAAATCGAATACAATAAATTGAATATTTACAACTTTACAACCTGGAAAAGAGAATAAAGCTAGATATAATTTAACTCGAATCTCGACAAAAATAGGGATCAAAGTAATTGAATGGAATTCAAGAAAAACAGGTTATGGGTGAATATTAGAGGTAAGTCAAGGAATGGGTTGTTAGGCTCAATGGGGCTCACTAGGGGTCAATTTATGGAGGTAGGCTTTTATGGAGTAAGTGGGTTACATCCTAGGTGCCTTTATCATTTCAGTGTATCAAATCAAATGATGTGGTCTCGAATTGTATAATCGAAGCAAGTTCTAGAATAACAAATCAGTATTGACTCACTCAAAGCAACAATAAAAGTGAGCATGAAAGAATGTATGCTCAAAAGGCTTAAAAATCTCACCAGAATTATGGCTTTTTGATGTCAATCGTGCGAATTTCAAATCTCAAGATAACACTAAAAATTAGGGAAAATAACCTATGAAAAAAATTATATTCTCAAAAATTTCAACTTATCATGCTTGATTCCCTAGTGTTTTAAAGTTTGAATAATTAAAGTACAAGCGCCTATGTCTTAATTCTCCACATATTAATAAAAATCATAAATCAATCAGAATTAATTTCGAACAGGAGATTGAAGATAATGCAGAAAGTGAAAGTGAGAATATGAAATTTTGAGAACAATACAAAATGTTAGTTTTAAAAATTTTCAGGGATTTCAAAGAGAATACAATGACTGAAAGTGAGTTTCCCCCCCACACTTAAGATGTACATTGCCCTCAATGTACAAAGAAACATTAGTAGCAATAGAAGCATAAGATCATAAGATAGGAAAAGGCATGAAACTCCCTGGATTGGATGAATTAGTGAGGTGGTGGTGCATATAGAGTGGCTGGGACAAAGGAAGGTACAGAGGTGGATACTTCGGTGGTAGTAGCGTTTGTTTTTCCATAGCTTTCATGTTGTGAGTGTAGGCTTTGGCAGTGTCAACTGGGTAAGGTTGAAGCAAGGTTCCTTTTAGTTTTTGGAGTTGAGCTGTAAAGCTCCTTTGAGACTGCGAAAGCATTTATCAGTTTTAGGGAATTTGGATTAACAGAATATGTTTGTTAGGGAATAGCTGATATGGAATAATTAAAATAAAGAAATAAAATAAATTAAGTTCTAAAAATATTAAAATTCAAATAATGAAAAGGATAAGATGAAATAAAATAAAAAGAAAAATGAATAGGAAAATAAAAGAGAAGAAAAGAGGATTAGGAAGTCCTAATTCTCAAATGGTTCGCGAGGTGGGGGCGGTGAGGAGATGTGAAGGTGTTGGCATATTTGCTGTAGTGTAGCATCGATATGATCGAAACGTTGGAAGCACTGCTACTCGAATCGTGAGAGGAGCTCAGATATGTCAGTGTATGAAGCTACCGCACGAACTGGGCGGCAAAGGGGTGGTGGCTCAGCTAGGCCCTCTTTCGGTGGTGGTGGGACATCATCAGTAATGTCCTCTAGATCCTCGGCCTCTCGGAGGAGACGGTACTGTGGAGGGTCGGTCCCAGGTCTGCACTGGATCATCCTCATGTGGAGCATAGTTTGGATGCCCTGAAGGGACATCTGGCCGATCAGTGTGTATGAGGATGTCTGGGCCGCGGTGTTGAGTAGCCCGAAGTGGCGGGCCAACCGTTTGATGTACGGGCCAATGGATATCACGCCCTTACGATGCCTCTCTGTCTGATGTTGGATGGCGTGTGCAATAAAATAGGCGAGGTCGATGGTATGCGCATTTGCTATACTCCATAAGAAGTAGGCATCGTGTGTGCTGACGACACCTGTGCTCTCGCGCCTGCCTGTCAAGGTGTGTGCGAGGAGGGCGTGAAGGTACCTCAAAGATGGCGTGAGGGCAGTCTCCTTGGAGCAACTAGGGCCGTATGAAGGCGATGCAGGGACTAGGGCGCGCCAGCAGTTCACTGGAGAGACATGGATGTGACGGTGAAGTGTAGAGAGGTCCTGTTCCTCCATGAACTGCTCGGTGTAGAGGCCGAGAGCTGTACCGAACTCCGGTACACTAAGATGATGTATGAGCCCTCCTAAGCAAAACTGGACCATCCCTGGATCATCGTATCGGCTCATGACGGTCTGAAGATGGAACGTGGAGTAGAACTCGAGAGTGAGTTCCAAATATGTGGGCTCCATGATCTAGAAGAATTGCTCCCAGGGATCTGTCGTCAGCAGTCCTAAAACCAAAAATAATATGCATTAGTAAAATTTGAAACTTAATTAAAGAAAAGTAATATGTGTTTTAAACAAAACAAAACAAAATAGTATTGAGATGTTGATTCACTAACCTAAGTAAAGTATTCTACTCATCCTAAACATGATATCAAAATGGGGGTATGGGTATCAATTTATACTAAGTGAATATTACTCTAGATAAGGAAAAATGGCAAGCAAATAGGAATCTAAATGGCATGGCATCATGAAATTCTCTATAATATTCTAGATTGTTCATGCTAAATCAATGAATTTCATACCCAAAAAATAATGCAAAAACTAAATAAAATAATTTTCTAACATAAAGATAGATAAAAACATTAGAAATTAAAGAGAAAATCAAGAAAATAGAACCAAATGGATGACTAAGGGGGGTGGAGCATGGTCATGGAGGCGTTGCACAGTTGTGAAGATGCCTTGGGAGGCTGTCGGCGGCGCTTGTGAAGGCTAGGATGGGTGTTTGGTGAGAGGTTTTAGGGTTTAATTTGGAGAAGAAGGTGAATAGTAGCCTATTTATATAGGTTCTTAGGTCACATGGGCATGTCACACGCCCGTGTGGCTCAGGTTTTGCCCGTGTGGTTTGAAAATCAGGGATTTTGGTGCCCCTGGTTCAATGCACACGCCCGTGTACCTAGGGCATGTTGAGGCACACGGCCGTGTCGCACGGCCGTGTCCTTCGATGTTTGTTTCTCCCACATCCGTGTAGTAGGTTACACGCCCATGTCTGAATTGACAGTGTCGACCATGGTCTTAGGGCACGGGCGTGTCGTATGCCCGTGTTTTAATCAACACGGTCATATCGTATAGCCGTGTCAGCTGGTCTAAGCCTGTGTCTAAATTGAAAGTGTTGGCCACGGCCAAATCGCAAGGCTGTGGCACTTTGTCGTAGCCCGTGTCTCTGGAAAATTTTTACCCTATTTATACACGACCAAATTGCACGGCCTTGTCTATGCTTATAATGTCCACACGGCTTTAGGCACGCCCGTGGGCATGGTCATATAGTCCGAAAATCCTGCATTCGAAAGGGTTAGTCGATGTATTAGAAGACTGAAATAAAAAGAGTTACTAAGTTAGAACTCGAGTTGCCTCCCGATAAGCGCTTATTTAGAGTCTAAGCTCGACTCTGCCCATATGTATCATGACGAGAGTTCGTGGAGCCGAAGCTCCTCCCTATTATCTTTGAAATTCTCACCTCTATAATGTTTAAGCCTATGGCCGTTTACCTTGAAAGTGCCGTGGTTTGGATGAGTTTCCTCGACTGTGCCCTATGGAAAGACAGTTCAGACAGTGAATGGACCTGATCATATTGATTTAAGTTTTCCAGGGAATAGTTTAAGCCTTGAGCTGTAAAGTAAGACAAGATCACCAGTTTTGAACTACTTAGGTTGTCTCAGTCGATTGTCATGGCTTCGCTTTGTGGCTTCTTTATATAATTGTAAGTTTTCGTAGGCATTGCAATGCCATTCATCCAGCTCATTTAGTTGCATTAGACGTTTCTCACCTCCAAGCTTAAAATCAAGATTTAAAAATTTAATAGCCCAAAATGCTTTATGTTCAAGTTCAAATGGCAGATGACAGCTTTTTTCGTAAACAAGTTTATAAGGACATGTTCCTATAGGAGTTTTAAATGCAGTTCTATAAGCCCATAAAGCATCATCTACTTTCCTCGACCAATCTCTCCTATTTGCTTCTACTGTTTTCTCTAAAATGCATTTTAGTTCTCTATTTGTCACTTCAATTTGACCACTGGTTTGTAGGTGATAGGGTGTAGCTATTCTATGGTGTACTCCATATCTTTTTAAAACTTTATCAAATTGGGCATTGCAAAAATGAGTACCCCTATCACTGATAATTATCCTAGGTGTTCTGAATCGAGAGAAAAGCTTTTTAAGGAAACGTACTACTATTCTAGCATCATTAGTAGGTAAAGCTTGGGCTTCCACCCATTTTGACATGTAATCTACTGCTACTAGTATGTACTTATTCCCAAATGAATTAGGGAATGGACCCATAAAATCAATACCCCACACATCAAATATTTCACATGAGAGTATATAGCTTTGAGGCATTTCATTAGGCTGAGAGATGTTACATGTTCTCTGGCATTTATCACTAGAGGTCACATATCTGTTGGCATCTTTGAAAAGGGTAGGCCAGTAAAAACCTGATTCGAGTACCTTGTAAGTAGTTCTAGCTCCACTATGGTGTCCTTCTGTTGGTCCCGAATGGCAGTGATCTAAAATTTCATATGCTTCTGTCTCAGTAACACATCTTCGAATGACTTGATCTGGACAAATACGAAAAAGGAAAGGATCTTTCCAAAAGTAAATTTTCACATCAGTGAAGAATCGCTTCTTTTGCTGATGGGTCAACCCTTGTGGGTTACGTTAGCTACTAAATAATTTGCAAAATCAGCAAACCAAGGAGCTGCCATTTTTGCTATGGCTAGGAGTATTTCTTCAGGGAACAAGTTGTTTATTCTATCGAGGTCCTTGGGGTATGGATTTTCCAATCTTGAAAGGTGATCTGCTGCCAATTTTTTAGCTCCTTTCTTGTCTTTTATTTCTAAGTTGAATTCCTGTAATAATAGAATCCATCTTATTAATCGAGGTTTTGCATCAATTTTAGTTAAAAGATAACGAAGAGCAGAATGATCAGTATAAACGATGACTTTAGATAATATTAAATAAGATCTAAATTTGTCAAACGCAAAAACAACGGCTAGCAATTCTTTTTCTGTGGTAGTATAATTTGCTTGTGTGTCTGTCAAGGTTTTGCTAGCATAATAAATCGGTTAGAAGTGCTTGTCTCTTCGTTGCCCCAAAACTGCACCTACTGCAAAATCACTTGCATCACACATTAGTTCAAAAGGTAGATTCCAATCAGGTGAAATCATAATCGGCGCATTAACTAACTTTTCTTTGAGAGTGTTAAAAGACTCTAAACATTCCTGGTCAAAGTTGAAAAGCACATATTTTTCTAGTAATTTTGTTAAAGGCTTAGCTATTTTAGAAAAATCTTTAATGAATCTGCGATAAAAACCAGCATGTCCTAAAAAGCTTTTTATAGCCTTAACCAAATTAGGGGGAGGTAATTCTTCAATAGTTTCAATTTTTGCTTTATCTACCTCAATCCCTTTACTAGAAATTTTATGTCCTAGGACAATACCTTCTTGAACCATAAAGTGACATTTTTTCCAATTTAGCACTAAATTTGTCTCTTCACATCTTATTAGAACATGTTTTAAATTATTAAGACAAAGTTAGATAGAATTATCGAAAACCGAAAAATCATCCATAAATACCTCCATGATGTCTTCCACAAGTTCATCAAAGGTGGCTAACATGCATCGCTGAAAAGTAGTAGGAGCATTACATAATCTAAAAGGCATTCTACGATAAGCAAATGTACCGTATGGACATCTGAATGTTGTCTTTTCCTGATCTTCTAGAGCTATCGGGATTTGGAAGTAACCAGAGAGGCCATCCAGGAAATAATAATACATATGTCCTGATAATCTTTCCAACATTTGATCAATAAAGGGTAAGGGAAAATAATCTTTTCGAGTTGCATCATTCAGCTTTTTATAAATAGAAACTCTCCATCCAGTGATTGATCTTGTAGGTATTGACTCCTTTTTGTCATTAGACACAACAGTCATGCCTCCCTTTTTAGGGATAACCTGCACAGGACTTACCCAAGAACTGTCAGAAAGAGGATAAATAATGTCTGCATCTAGAAGTTTAATTACCTCGGCTTTTACGACTTCCTTCATGTTGGGATTCAATCGTCTCAAAGCTTGCACCGACGGCTTGTATTCATCTTCCATTAAAATTTTGTGGGTGCAAAAAGAAGGGCTAATTCCTTTAATATCCGAAATCTTCCAAGCTATAGCCTTTTTGTGTTCCATTAATACTTTAAGTAATTCCTCTTTCTTTTCAGTGCACAAATCTGATGCGATAATTACTGGTAATGTAGAACCATCTTCTAAAAAATCATACTCTAAGTGGTTAGGCAATTGTTTTAGCTCTAATTTAGGAGGTTCATCAATTGAGGGTTTTTGTCTTAGCTCATCATTTTACTTAAGGCCTTCATAACTTATGTGCCTTGTCACAATCTCATGAGAGTTCAACTCCTTCATTACTTCTTTGACTTCACTGGTGGCTTCATCTTCCTCCCCACCTTGAACGAGACACACAACGTGTCTTCAAGAGTGATTTCCTGAAAATTATCTTAAACAAAATAATCAATAACATCAATAAAATAACAGGAATCATCTTGTTCTCTAGAAAATCTCATAGCATCATAAATTTTAAAGACAACTTCTTCTTCACCAACTCTAAGTACTAATTTACCATCCCCTACGTCGATAACAGCTTTAGCAGTAGCTAAAAATGGGCTCCCCAAAATTAAAGGTACCTCAATATCCTTATCCATGTCAACCAGAACAAAATCAACAGGGAATATAATTTTATCTACTTTTACTAGCACATCTTCAATGATTCCCCTAAGATATTTAATAGATCTATTAGCTAATTGTATACTCATCCTAGTGGGTTTTGGTTCCCCTAGTCCTAGTTGCTTGAACATTTTGTAGGGCATTAAGTTAATACTAGCACCTAGATTAGCTAAGGCTTTTTCAATAATTAAACTACCAATTAAGCAAGGAATAGTAAAACTCCCTAGGTCTTTCAGCTTGACTGGCATTTTATTTTGGAGAATAGCTGAGCATTCCTCGTTGAGTTCCACTGTGGCTAATTCTTCCAACTTCCTTTTATTTGTGAGAAGTTCTTTTAAAAAATTTGCATATTTCGGCGTTTGCAAAATTACTTCAACAAAAGGCAAGTTAATATGTAGCTGTTTAAAAAGTTCAAGAAATTTACTGAATTAAGCATCTGTGCGTTCTTTCTTCAACTTTGCCAGATATGGTATGGGTGGGTTGTACTCTTAGGTGCTGGTGGAGTACTTTGCTTGGGTTCCTCTTCTACTACCTTTTCTTAAATAGACTTCTTTTCAGGCTCAGCCAGTATTTTCCCATCCCTTAGAGTAATTGCTTTGACATGTTCTCTAGGATTTGGCTCAGTGTTACTTGGTAGTCCATCTTGTGGTCTTTCTGAAATTAACTTAGCAAGCTGACCAATTCAATTCCTGAACCCCTGAATGGATGCTTGCTGATTCTTTAGTGTCGTTTTGGTGTTTTGGAAACGGGTTTATGATGGGGCCATAAATATGGTGAACATCTCTTCAAGGTTTGACTTTTTCTCTTGTTGTGGTGGTTGTTGTTAAAATCCCAGAGGAGGTGGTTGTCTTTGATTTCCTTGTCCTTCCCATGAAAAATTGGGGTGGTTCTACCAACCTGCATTGTAAGTATTACTATAAGGGTTATTTTGGGGTCTAGAATTGTTACCCATATAGTTGGCTTGCTCAGTTTCCATGCTATGTCCATAGGAGGAGTATTTTGGATTGAATACATTTCCCTGGGTTGCGTCACACTGCATCACTGGGTGTGCCTATGTAGAACCAACAAAATTATCAAACTTTTTATTTAAAAGTTCTACCTAATTAGAAAGCATGGTGACGGCATCAATATTAAAAACTCCTGCATCTTTTGTCAGCTTTGTCCTCATGACTTGCCACTGATAGTTATTCAGTGACATCTCTTCTGTAAACTCATAAGCTGCTTCGGGTGTTTTATTGTTGATTGTTCCTCCGGTGGCTGCATCGATCATTTGCCTTGTTGAAGAATTCAAACCGTTGTGAAATGTTTGAACTTGTAACCACAAAGGCAACCCATGGTGAGGGCACCTTCTCAAAAGATCTTTATATCTCTTCGAGGCATCGTAAAGTGTCTCTAAATCCATCTACACAAAAGATCTACACAAAAGAAAAGATATCGTTTCGCAATTTAGCTGTTTTAGCTGGAGGGAAATATTTAAGTAAAAACTTTTCAGTCATCTGTTCCCATGTAATGATTGATCCTCATGGTAAAGAATTCAACCATTGCTTAGCTTTATTCCTTAGGGAAAAAGGAAATAATCAGAGGCGAATGGCATCATCAGAAACACCATTAATTTCAAAAGTATCATAGAATTCCAAAAAATTGGCTAAATGTGAATTGGGATCCTCATCCTATAAACCATCAAACTGCACAAATTGCTGAATCATCTGAATAGTGTTAGGCTTTAGTTCAAAATTATTTGAAGCAATAGCAGGTCTAATAATACTAGATTGAGTACCAGCCAAATTTGGTTTAGCATAATCATACATAGTACGAGGTGCATCGTTTTGGTTCCCCGGTTCTACGGCTATCGCGGAAGGTGGTAGATTGTCTTGATTTGCTTCCATCTCTTCTGTAGGTTCAGGTTCTGCCTCTTGTCCTTGTTCTGGATAATGTAGGCTTCTTCTAATCTCTCTACGAGTTCTATGAACTGTAGCTTCTAAATCCTCATCAAAAAGTAACGGTCCTCCTGGGTTTCTTCTAGTCATAAACTAGAGATACCTAGAAAGGGAAAAGCAAATAAAAATAAATAAATAAACAAATAAAAAGAAAAATTAAAAATTTATATAAATATAAATAGTAATGGCTAAAGTAATAAAAATCAAGCGAATTAGTTCCCCGGCAACGGCGCCAAAAACTTGATATACGTAATATGAAGTAATAAAATTTATAATAATGATCAAACCAAAAACCAACTATTCTCACGATTTTAAGGCAAGCGCACCTATCGAACAGTAGTATAGCTTAGTGGCAAGATTGAGATATCGTACCCAAGGGAACCAAAAGTACTAGTACTAACTTTCTTCTATTATTTAACCTAGAAATAAAAGGGGTTTTTATGAAACTAAACTAATTCTAAAACTAAACTATGAATGCACAAAAAGTGAATTGGGGAAAAACACTTAGGGAAAACTGATTGATTTGGACAATACTCAAGGAAGAATCCACCTAGACTTCACTTGTTATCGATTCTTGAGCTAGACGATTTATTCACTTGACTTGATCCGTAGAAATCCCTGATTTATGTTAATACCTCCGTCGAGGATAAGAACAACTAATCCTAGGTTGGTTAATTGAAATCTCTTTCTAGTTAAAACCACTAGTCTCGCATTAACTCGATCTATGGATTCCCTTATTAGTTTTGACCCTAATCCAGCAAATTTATGTCGCCCTATGTCTATGGTTGCATGCAACTCCGCTTAATTATGCTAAATCTACTCTTAAATAGGGACTTTGCTCCTCTAAATAAGCACATCAATACTTGAATTAATACCTAGGAATATTAAAACAAGAATTAAGAACACAAAATTAAGAACAAATCAGGTATTTATCATATAACTCAAGATAAAATAATAACAAGATCGGTCTTAGGTTTCATCCCCTTCAAGTATTTGGGGGATTTAGTTCATAATTAATAAAGAAAACATCTTAGAAGAATTAAAATAGCAAAACATAAAGAACCCAATAACCCCTGAAGGATTGAAGGGAGATCCTCTGTCTTGATGTAGAATTCGGCTTCTGGGATGAATTAATCAGCTTCCCTTAGAGTAATCCCTTGCTTCCACTCTCTGTGTTGGTAGAAATAATGTGCTCTTTTGTGGGAGAAAAAGCACCCTTTGGAGGAGAGAAAAGTATATTTTTGTAGTTTCCCGCTAGGGTCTTTATATAGAGCTTTGGAGTGTCTTTCTTAGCCCCTAAGTAGCCTTTTTGGAGTAAAATTGAACTTCCTCACGATAGGGACACGCCCGTGTGCCACGCCCGTGTGGATCGAGGCCCAGGCCATGGTTGGGTCTGTTGATGGTGGCACGGCCGTGTGGTCCGGCCGTGCTTGTCGGGGCTGGGTCATGTTGGGCTCAAGGTGACATGGCCGTGTGGTGAATCTTCGGGCCGTGTTGTTTATTGAATTGGGCCTAATTTGCTCGATTTTGGCACATTCCTTACTTTTTTCTCTTCCTTAAGCTCACCTAGGCATAAAACATGAAAGAGAAGGATTAAGAGCACCAATTTTCACAAATTCAATGATAATTCATCCATAAATTAGGCTAAGCATGAGGTAAAAACATGTATAATCTATCGTTTATCACAAACCTCAAGATCTTCTTCCAGGGCGAGACCTTCAAAAATACCATATCCCCTACAGAGAACTCAATTCCCTTACACTTTAGATCAGCATACGACTTTTACCTATCAGATGCCTCCTTTAACCGATCTCTGATCAACTTAACCTTATTCTCAGTATCTGTCACTAACTCTGGTCCAAGAACCTATCGTTCTCCCAACTCTGCCTAACACATAGGCTGTAACACCTTCAACCCGAAACTGTCGTCGGAGGGTTACTATGTATTACCGAACCAGTTCATCTTCCATCAATCAATAAAATATTCAAAATTCATGAAAGAATCCGATTATAAATAGTTCCATAAAGATTTTATCTGCAACAAGGTATATCATTGAATAGTTATTAAAATGACACTAATAACTACAACTAATCCAAATTCATAAGCTAACAATATGCCTTGAACCTAAATATGCACCATTTAAGAATGTTACTATTCATTTGGTAAAATTTTCTACTATAGTCGATTACAAATAGGATATAATCACATTTCATTTGATTCATTCAAAGTAGAAACGATTACTTCCCAAAGTCCAATTTATAAATCAAATGTAGGTGATAATATTGAGTTAGTAGATAGTCCATTCATAACATATCATTTCCATTCAATCAAAAAGATTTTTAACATACTCAAACATAACCGTTTTCAACTTAAAGTTTAAGCCATATTCACATGCCTTTAGGTACAAGTATGATTAACATATTGATGTCACAAAAATATATAGCTCATACATGCCATAATATTAAACTAAAACCTTTGATAAAGTACCAAAATGATGCAGACAGATGCGATGACTTCAAAACGGTCCCGAGCTTGCGACAGATTTAATCTAAAACGGAATAAGCAAACGCACTAAAATGAGCTATCAACTCAGTAAGTCATAAGCAATATAATAAGATAAAAATCAATCGACTTGGCATAAGACTAATGTTAGCTAACGTAAACTTAACTTTTCAAAAGTAACATATAACTCCTTATTGTCACATTCTTATTTTCGATATTCATATACTCATAACCATTATTCATTTGAAAGTCAATTATCACACCCATACTAACTGAACATTTCTAAATCATAACATATATAAGTGACACCTATACTTCAATGCCATATAACAAAACGCTTATACTCTTTAATTTAACTACAAGCTAATATCACTCCATAAATTTATCAAATGTAAACCCTCATATATATATCATATTGATAGACTTTAATCAACCATATTCTCATTTAGCCGAATGCCTTTATTCTTCTTCTCACACATTATACAATGACAATTCAAATGCATGTATACATAAACAATCACCACATACATCATCCACTTCATCCATTAGCCTTACTTCCTTATTCATTTTGCACACTTAATGCTCCAACAACCATTTTTTCACACACAGTGCTCAGTTAATGAATTCGCACACATAGTGCCCATAGTCACTCGCACACATAGTGCCCATATTATTTCGCACACATAGTGCCCATATCCACTCGCACAAATAGTGCCCATGTCCATTCACTACTAACATATCAATGTACTTAATTAAATATATATAACATCACATATTCAACTATCACATTATACGTATACATCATTTGCCCATAAAATAGTCAAAGTTTTTAATTACTAAATGACTTACCTTATGTCGGATGAAACAGCTTCGATCGGCTACTCAATACCCTTTGTTTTTCCCTTACTCGATTTTCCTCCTTTAGGCTCTTGAGCTTGAATAAACAAGTTAACTAGTTTAATCACCATATTAATTCATTTATAACCCAAAATACTAATAGCTTCATATAACAAGGAACACACGGCACTTTCATTTCCATCCACATTATACGTGCATTAAAATTAAACCATTCGATTTTCATTAACATATTCGAACATCTCAACACTCAAAATTAATATTAAAACATCATCTCTTAACATTTAACATCATGCTTTATGCTAGATGCATTCTTGCCAAATTTACTCCCTTTAATAAAATATTCATCAATGCCTTAAATAAACAATTCGGTCCTTCACAACTAATTATTTAAGTATTATAAACAACAAATACACTTTCTCAATGAAACACGTACACATAGTAAACATTCTTAACTAAATACTCACACACGGCAACCTTCATTTTTTTCTTCATCTCAATTGTATTCAATTAGGCCATTCCTTGATTTTTAGCTCATTCGGCCATGGTACAAGCAATTCCGACTCACAACCATTATTATCCAACATTTAACATAAGGTTTCATGACTAAACTACAAGGGCCGAATATCATATAGCCTTTAAAACCGCATTTGGCAAGCTTTGACAAACTCATTTTTTAACATTGACACTCTCGACTCAAACGAGGACAAATTCTCTACCTAGTAAACATATTCGCCCATTCTCACCCTCCATCAACTCAATAACAACAATTTGCGTGAACCATTAATTAAAACACATTTGACAATATGCTCAATCTAATTTATAATCTAACAACATTTTTACAACATTTAGCTTAAGGTGTCTTATATTGCAACATAGCCGAATATCATTTGTTCCTTTAATCACATACATATGCCAAATTTAATAAGCTCATCACTCATTTTACTTCTATTTCCAATTCACAACATTAAAACACCATTAAATTCACACATATATACCTTTACCAAATGCACATAGCTCTTAAACTCACCCCTTAACTAAATTATCAAGCTTTAATTCAAATTCAAACTATCTTTTAATTAAAGCCATCCAACCTCGATTCTTCATACATAAAGGCCATAGCCGAATGCTCCTTTGTACAATTAAGCCATTCAAAGCATAATTTTCACCATTTAACTTACAAGCTTATAATATGATAAATTTTAACATCAAAATGTCTAACTAACACTCATTCCTCAATTTCCAACATCAAATTTGAAATTTATAGATTATCTACCATAACCGAATTCATTCTTTACCACAACTCAAAATTTTATACATGGATGATGTCAAGAACTCCACAAACAACTCAAATTCACAAGAATTTAAAAGAAATCACATGAACCTTGCCTTAATTTAGTTTCTTCAATGGCCGAATGCTCCTAACTTTTCTATTTCTTTTTCCTTTAGTGGTTTCGGCAAAAACAAGAGAGAATGGCAACTATTTTCATTTTCACTATTACATGCAAATGTTTTAATTGTTAGTTTACCAAACTAACCTCACTAATATTATTTCTTTTCTACTATCAAAGGCCGATTTTGTCCATGCATATTTCCCTTGGTCTAATTGCTCATTAAACCCTCCATCATTAAGGATGAATCAAAATTCGGCACTTACAATATATCCATCAAATTTTACTTCTATTCAATTAAGCCCTAAGTTAATAATTCAACATCAATTTGATAAAATTAAGACACAAAATTTTCACACATGATCATTCACAAAATAAAAAACATAGAAAATAATATTTTAAAATTTTTCTAACTCGGTCCCGTGGTCCTGAAACCACTTTTCTAATTAGGGCCAAAATAGGCTGTCACATAGGCATACGACACCTTCACCCATAAAGTGCCTCATATGGAGCCATCTGAATACTTGCTTGATAACTGTTGTTGTATGCAAATTCTGCCAATGGCAAGTAGTCCTCCCAACTACCACAAAAGTCGATAACACAACCCCTTAACATGTCCTCTAGAACCTGCATAACCCTTTCCGACTGTCCATCTGTCTGAGGGTGGAAAGCAGTGCTAAAATCCAATTGCGTATCCAATGCCTCATGTAACTTTTTCCAGAATCAAGATGTAAACCTAGGATCCCGATTAGAAATAATCAAAATTGGCACCCCATGCAGTTGCACTAACTGGCACCTCATGCAGTTGCACTAACTGGCACCCCATGCAGTTGCACTATCTCCACCATATACAATTTGGCCAACTTTTAAAGTCAGTAATCAGTTCGGACAGGTATGAAAGTAATCAGTTCGGACAGGTATGAAATGAGTAGATTTTGTTAACCTATGTACAATTACCCAGACAGAGTCCTTCTTGGAGGGTGTCAAAGGTAGCCCACTCATAAAATCCATGGTTACTCTCACCCACTTCCAAAGTGGAATTTTCACTAGCTGCAACAGTCCAGAAGGCAGTTGATGCTCAACTTTTAGTTGCTGGCACGTCAGACATTTCCCCACAAATTCAGTCACCTCTCACTTAAGTCCAGGCCACCAGTACACCTCTCACAAGTCTTGATACAGCTTATTCCCTCGAGGATACATGGCACAAGGTCCACCATGAGCCTCTTTCAGGATTAACTGCCTCAAGTCAGAGTCCTTCGGAATACAAACTCTTCCATGAAAGCACAAAACTCCATCAGTATTCAGTCCAAAATCTGAATTCTCCTCATTCTCAGCTTGCTGAAACCGAGGAACCAACGAATCATCCTCTAACTACTTCTCTTTAATCTGCTCAGTCCAATTGGTCTCACTTGCAACTCCGCTAACAAGCTTCCATCATCATATAGACTCAAACGAGCAAACATTGCTCTCAACTTAGTGATAGCCCTTCGGCTCAGTGCATCAGCCACCACATTTGCCTTGCCTGGGTGATACTCAATTGAACAGTCATAGGCTTTAATCAATTCTATCCATCTTCGTTGCCTAAGATTCAATTCCTTCTGAGTCAACAAATACTTGAGACTCTTATGATCTATGTATATAATACACCTTTCCCCATATAGATAGTGTCTCCAGATTTTTCACGCGAAAATCACCACTGCCAACTCTAGATCAAGCTTAGGGTAATTCTCTTTGTGAGGCTTAAGCTGTTGAGAAGCATAAGCAACCACCTTACCCTTCTGCATCAGTACACAGCCTAGTCCCACATGCGACGTATCACTGTACACAGTGAAATCCTTCTCAGACTCTGGCTGTATCAACACTAGCGCCTCAGTCAATACATTCTTCAACTTATCAAAGGCTTCTTGCTGTTTCTCAGTCCATACAAATGATACTCATTTTCTTAGTAGTTTCATTAACGGTGCAGCAATCAAAGAAAATCCTTCTACAAACCTTCTGTGTATCCTGCCAAACCCAAAAAACTCTAAATTTCTGATATTGACCTTGGCAGCTTCCAATCCAGAACTGCCTCAATTCTCTGAGGATCCACCCTAATCCCCTCAACAGAGACAACATGGCCTAGTAAAGTCACTTCTCGCAACCAAAATTCACACTTACTAAATTTTGCATAGAGTTGCTTCTCTCTCAACACTTGCAGAACAATACGGAGATGCTCGTTATGCCTCTCCTCAGTTTATGAATATACCAGAATATCGTCGATAAATACGACTACAAATCAATCCAAATACGGGTGGAATACTCGATTCATCAAATCCATAAAAGCTGCAGGTGCATTCGTCAGTCCAAACGACACAACCAGAAACTCGTAATGACCATACCGAGTTTTGAATGCTGTCTTATGAATATCCACCTCCTTGACCCTTAACTGGTGATATCCAGACTGAAGGTCGATCTTAGAAAATATCAAAGCTCCTCTAAGCTGGTCAAACAGATCGCCGATTCTTGGCAGAGGGTACTTGTTCTTTATTGTCAGTTTGTTCAACTGGCGATAATCGATGCACATATGCATCGTCCCATCTTTCTTCTTCACGAAAAGTACTGGTGCCCCCCACAGAGACACACTGGGTCTGATGAAACCTCTATCCAACAATTCTTGGAGTTGCACCTTCAGTTGCACTAACTCCTTCGGCGCCATCCTATAGGGTGCGATGGACACTGGAGCTGCTCCAGGTAGCAAATCAATTCCAAACAAGACTTCTCGATTCAGAGGTAATCTAGGAAGCTCCTCAGGAAAGACATTTTGAAATTTCTTAACAGTTCTAACTGTCTCTACAGTCAAATTCTTAGTCTCAGTCTGAATTACAAAGGCCAACTACGCCTCGCAACCTTTACGAATTAGCTTTTCACCCCTTAAGGCCGAAACAACATTGGACAAGTAGCCCCTTTGCTCCCAAATAACCATTACCTCCTCATCCTCGATAGTCCTTAACATCATCCTCTTAGCTACACAATCCAGAGTCGCTTTATGCTTAGTTAACCAATCCATTCCCAAGATAAGATCAAACTCTCCTAATGGTAGTTCCATTAAGTCTCTAGCAAAAATCCTACCTTGAGTCTCTAAAGGCACCTCTCTAAAGAGTTTATCTACCCTAACCGAGTGACCCAGTAGACTAATCACAGTTACCCCACTCACAGTTTCCTCAGAGTACACACCCAACGACCTAGAAATGTCACATGCAACATACGAATGGGTTGAACCCACATCAATCAAAGTAGTGTAGGGCATGCTAGAGATAAAAAACGTACTAGTTATGACGTCAGGTGCGTCACCCTCCTCTCGGCGTCAAGCAGCATATACCAATGCTGGCTGGCGAACCTCAGCATTTCCAGCACCCCTGCCAGGTGCTCCACGTCCATGACAATTTCCATTACCGCCTCTACCTTGACCACGGCCTCTCAGCGGTAGCGGTCCACCTCGCACTGGTTGAGCAACCCTTTGTTCAGCCACTTGAGTCTGAGCTAGTCTCCGAGGACAATCCTTAATCCTATGCTCCTTGGACCCACATCGGAGACATGTCCCAGTACGCTTCCAGCATTCTCCCAGATGCACTCTACCACAGTACGCAAGCCTGTGGTCGAACTGTATTTACCGAAACTGCTCAGACCGGTTCCTCCACTCTAGCTCTCTTGGTATTTCTATTTGTAGCACCAGAGGGTCCAGAATCCCTCCTGAATCGGTTCTGATCCTTATCACAATTCTGTCATTCAGTTCACTTCACCTCCTCAACTATCTTAGCCTTCTCCACCAATGCAGCAAAATCGCGCTTCCTCTGCGGAGCTATCAGCACCCTTAGCTCATCCTTGAGGCCATCCTCAAAACAAATGCTACGCACGTACTCAGTAGCAACTATACCGCCGGCATTTCGACTCAACCTTAGAAATTCAGCCTCATATTTAGCTATAGACTTACTGCACTGGGTCAGGTTCAGAACTTCTTTCCTACGCGCATCCACATAACTTGCTCCGACGTACTTTCCCTTGAAAGCCGTCTTAAACAGTTCCCAGGCTACCCGCTCAGCTGGGGTACCCTCCTTCACAGTGATCCACCACTGATATGCCTCGTCTCACAGTAGAGACACTGCTCCTTTTGGCTTTTGCTCCACCGAGCAGTCCAGGTCGTCCATAAGCTGTTCCGTAGCTTCCAGCCAATACTCAGCCACATTTGGGACAACTCCAGATATGCCTCTGAAGACCTCCACTTCGTTAGCCCGGAGTCGCTCAGAAATGGATCCCCTATTCACAGTTCCAGTGCTCGCCCCAGCGACCCTCTCCAAAACCCTTAACATTGCTTGAGACAGAGTGTCGTTCCCTGCAGCCCTATCATACGATCCAGTCTCAGTCGTTGGCAGAGCTCGCACCTCCTCAGCTGGCATATGTCTAGAAAATGAAGATCTAGCTTGCACACTACCTCGGTCACGTCCACGGCCTAGTCTACGAGCAGCACTCATACTCATATTGACTTTTCTGAATACGAATTTTATGACATTAGTTTAATATTTCAATTATTTATTACAGAATGTTTTATATACAGATAGAGTTTCAAAGTTTATTTTCGTGAAATCGTTGCCTAGCTACAGTCTCAGTCTTCTAGGGTTTAGTTTCTCTACAGTCTCAGTCTTACAGTTTTTAGTACTACCCTATCTACAGTATCATAATAGGGTCTTAGTTCTATCTACAGTAATGTCTCAGTACAGTATGGTATAAGAGAAAAACACTTACAGACTTGGTACCAGGGATTCAGTATGCTATTTCTTCAGATACCCAATTTCAGTAAGCCCAATTTATCAAAACCTTTTGAAGTAATGCCTTTAATAAATATATTCAAAGGAAAATGAGTTTGAAAAGGGTTTTCTTAGAAATTTCCAAAACCATTTTTAAAATACCCTTCTTGGGCCTTGATTTTAAAATTTTTGAAATCTTTTTGGACCCGATTCCACAGCTGAGTTGTTGCAACCTGGCTCTGATACCACTAAATGTAACACCCCAAACCCGGCCCAGACTTTACAGCCAAGTCCACGCATCCTAGCTACTATGATTAGGCTGAGCTTTGTAAACCCATTTCTGTAATTTGGAAAGAAACTCCAAGTTTAACTAATGTTTGTCCTATCCACTAACCGTTTAAAAGTTATCTTGTTACCATATCTTGATCTTTGATTTGTTATTCATTTGCTATGAGGGTTTTGTTTTGAAAATTTTGATTAATTTTAGGAAAACTCGCGCAGCTTTATTCAAATCAATTAAGGTATAGTATAAATAAATAATTGAGAACCCAAATCAAAATAATTAAAGCGGCCTTATTACAAACCCAAAACCGAAATAGAAACCATTAAATAAATAAGAAAATAAATAACTTAATTAAAAACCAGTTATGCAGTCTACGTGGCCACTCTGAATCCCTCCCAGCTCCAAGTCCACCAGTCTAAGGCTCACCTGCATGGATGGAAGAAAAAGGGTGAGCTTGGAAACTCAGTGTGTAAAGCAAGCCCATCCGGAACCCAAATCAGCTCAAGCCCACTAGCCTAAGCCCTAACCAGTCTCAATAATAACTGGGCCGAAGCCCTATTCAAATACAGTAAGTCTTGGCCGAAGCCATATTTAGATATCAGTTTAACTGGGTCTTAGCCCTTTTCAAATAACAGTACGGCCCATAGGCCCATTACAGTAATAGAACAGATATCATGCATGTATGCAAAGCCCCAAAGCCCATCCTATGTCCAACCGCTACACACCACCCGTACTAGCCCTACACACCATGTGGGGAATAACTCAACCCACCCAGCCCTACACTCCACAGTTGCAGCATAGCTGCTCAAATAACGTGGCCAAGCCACTAACAGTATAACGAGGCAAAGCCTCTTTCAGTAATGCGAGGCATAGCCCCTTTCAGTAATACAAGGCAAAGCCCCTTTTAGTAATCGTGGCAATGCCACTTAGCACTTCCTCCATCAATAAACCCAGTCCCATGCAACAGATAATTATGTCATGGCATATAGTGAACAGAAACAGTAAAGCATGTATTTCAGTCAAATTTTGCCCTAGGGGTATAGGGTAAAATAGTAATTTCTCACCCTTAAGGGGTGTTTCAGTAATTATACCAATTTTTAGGGTTTTATGCACAATTCAGTTATTAAGAGTCTAATTTTTCAATCTAAGTAATTTATCTAGCCCATTTTAACAGTTTAGAGTTATTGGGCCCTAAAACCCCTAATGGGCCCTAAGTGTCATTTAGCTATTTTGGCCCATCTAGCCCGAATTTCATAAATGTCTTAACAATTTTAACTTATAGTATACCAGAGTACGCTTACCGCTTATTTTCGCTGATGTGGCCCCATATTTAGCCCATTGGGCCCAAATTTACCGAGGTGCACGAAATTGCGCACTTACCAATTTTACCAATTTCGGTTACCAAATCTTACCGCTTCCAACCGACCCACGAGCGCTCGCACACTCGCAAACCCATGAAATGCTAGAATTTCAGCATTTCAGCATTTTAGCTTTTTGGCTTTTGCTGATTTAGACTACAAGAGGGTGTTCATTTACACACCTGATTTGCGAAATACTACGATGAGATCTCCCACACGATTAATCCTACAATTGTTCATTACGAGACTAGACATGAACCAAATGATAACTAATCAAAATAACCACTACCACATTCGGCCAACCCCTCTAAGGCCCTTGAATACTTACCTCTTTGCGGAAACTATGACTAGATCTAGAGCTAGTCACCCAAATGGTCCTAGCCTTCCAAAGCTCTTTGATCAGGAGCCTGTAATCTACACTAACACATAACAATACGATAATAAGATCTATAGAGCTTGTAGCCCCAAATGACAGTTCCCTTACATAAGGGTTTTTGGCTTTTCCTTAAATCGAAAAAATGAATAGAGAAGAGATCTGAGCACTTACCAAAGATTCACTAAATCCGAATGATTCCAACCTTTTTTTTCTCAAATCTAACACAGATCTAGCCTCAAGACACGAGTAGAGAACGAGTCTAACTATTTAAGCTTTTGAATCTGACTTAGAGTATGCCTATTCGGTTTAAGAAGTGAATGGGGGAAGAAAGTGACGAAAAATGTTTTACGAACTAACAAGAATGATCGGCCGAGGGAGGAGAAGTTTGGGATTCAGTTTTTGAAAGGTTTGAGTAGAAAGAAGAAGTGATCTTGTTCAATAAGGTAATCGGCTATGGCAGATTGGTTTCAGCTTTTAGTAGTAATCGGCTAGGCTTGAGGAGAAGGAAAAGAAGTAGGTTCGGCTTTGTGGAAATTAACGAGGAAGAGGATGAGAAAAAGAAAGAGAGGAGAGGAGAAGAGAATCAAAGAAGAGAGGGGAGATTCGGTTATGGTCAAACGGCATAAAGAGAACCAAAGGCTGTATTTTTGGCTTTTTGGAACCAAGGAAGGAGAACAAAATGAAAGCAAAGAAACCCTAGCAGATACTACCCTAATTCGGCAAAAGAAAAGAGGCCACACAAAGAACAAATGCCGAATATGATACCTAAACTCCCCTAACCGAATGCACTCTAACACCAAACGACCAAATCGGTAATGTTTCCCCAAGAGCCCCTTGTTCGGCCACCACATGTTCCCATTCAAAAATCCTAAAATCTCTCTCCCTTATCCTACCTGATCTAATCTCATGAATAACTCAAACTCTCCCCAGCAGAGTTCTACTTGAAAACCATCACATGTCTGGCACATGCACAAAGATAATTAAAACACACAATGCTTACCTTGTGACTTGAACTCTGGCCCTTGCACACCTGTCCACACGCCAATTTTTTAGGCACTTAAGTGACGCCACATTACCACTTTACCAAGGGCTTACTTGAGTCTTATTTCACTCACTTTTTCTTAAAACCCTACTTAACCAAGTCCCATTCACTTTAAATCCAAAATTTGATATTTCTGCCAGGTTTTATCTTAGGCTTGGGCCTTCGAAAGGCCCACTAACACACTGAAAAAATAAATTCCATAATTTAACAACAAAATTTCAAAATTTCATCAAAATCGCAAAAAATCCTGAAAAATCTCGAAAATCAGGGTATTACAACACTACCCCCTTAAAGAAATTTCGGCCTCAAAATTTACCTAATCCGAATAGGTTAGGGTATTGTTGACGCATCGCTTCTTCTAGCTCCCAAGTAGCCTCTTCTCTACCATGATTGAGCCAAAGCACCTTCACCAACGGAATTGACTTCTTTCTCAATACTTTGACCTCTCGCTCCAGAATTTGCACAAGCTCCTCTTCAACAGTCAAATCAGCCTTTACCTCAATCTCTTCCACTGGTATGACATGCAAAGGATCCGATCAATACCGTCTTAGCATGGACACATGAAAGACGTCATGAATACGGTCTAACTCCGGTGGTAACTCCAGCTGATACGCTACTGGCCCTACCCGTTTAAGAACCCGATAAAGCCTAATAAATCGTGGACTCAACTTGCCCTTCTTGACAAACCCAAGATCTTCTTCCAAAGCGAGACCTTCAAAAATACCATATCCCTTACAGAGAACTCAATTCCCTTACGCTTTAGATCAGCATACGACTTTTGCCTATCATATGCCTTTTTTAACCGATCTCTAATCAACTTAACCTTATTCTCAGTATTTGACACTAACTCTGGTCCAAGAACCTATCGTTCTTCCAACTCTGTCCAACACGTAGGCGTACGACACTTTCACCCATAAAGTGCCTTATATGGAGCCATCTAAATACTTGCCTGATAACTGTTGTTGTATGCAAATTCTGCCAATGGCAAGTAGTCCTCCCAACTACCACGAAAGTCGATAACACAACCCCTTAACATGTCCTCTAGAACCTAAATAACCCCTTCCGACTATCCATCTGTCTAAAGGTGGAAAGCAGTGCTGAAATCCAATCGCGTACCCAACGTCTCATACAACTTTTGCTAGAATCGAGATGTAAACCTAAGATCCCGATCAGAAATAATCGAAACTGGTACCCCTTGCAGTCACACTATCTCTGCCACATATAGTTTGGCTAACTTCTGAAGTGAGTAATCAGTTCAGACAGGTATGAAATGAGCAGATTTCGTTAACCTATCCACAATTACCCATACAGAGTCCTTCTTAGAGGGTGTCAAAGGTAGCCTACTCACCAAATCCATGGTTACTCTCTCCCACTTCCAAAGTGGAATTTTTACTGGCTGTAACAGTCCAGAAGGCAGTTGATGCTTAGCTTTTACTTGCTGGCACGTCAGACATTTCCCCACAAATTCAATCACCTCTCGCTTAAGTCCAGGCCACCAGTACACCTCTCGCAAGTCTCGATACAGCATATTCCCTCCAAGATGCATGGCATAAAGTCCACTATGAGCCTCTTTCAGGATTAACTGCCTCAAGTTAGAGTCCTTCAAAATACAAACTCTTCCATGAAAGCACAAAACTCCATTAGTATTCAGTCCAAAATTTAAATTCTCCTCATTCTCAGCTTGCTGAAATCGAGGAACCAACGAATCATCCTCTAACTACTTCTCTTTAATCTGCTCAGTCTGAGTTGGTCTCATCATCATATAGACTCAAACGAGCAAACATTACTCTCAACTCAACGACAGCCCTTCAGCTCAGTGCATCAGCCATCATATTTGCCTTGCCTGAGTGATATTCAATCGAATAGTCGTGGTCTTTAAGCAACTCTATCCATCTTCATTGCCGAAGATTCAATTCCTTCTAAGTCAACAAATACTTGAGACCCTTATGATCTGTGTATATAATACACTTTTCCCCATACAGATAGTGCCTCCAGATTTTTAACATGAAAACCACCACTGCCAACTCTAGATCATGCGTAGGGCAATTCACTTAGTGAGGCTTAAGCTGTCGCGAAGCATAAGCGACCACGTTACCCTTCTGCATCAGTACACAACCTAGTCCCACATGCGACGCATCACTGTACATAGTGAAATCCTTCTCAAACTCTGGCTGTATCAACATTGACACCTCAACCAATACTTTCTTCAACTTATCAAAGGCTTCTTGCTATTTCTCAATCCATACAAATGATACTCCTTTTCTCAGCAGTTTCGTTAACGGTGCAAAAATCAAAGAAAATCCTTCTACAAACCTTCTATAGTATCCTGCCAAACCTAGAAAACTCCGAATTTCTAATACTGACCTCAGTGGCTTCCAATCCAAAACTGCCTCATTTTTTCGAGGATCCACCCTAATACCCTCAGCAGAGACAACATGACCTAGGAAAGTCACTTCTCGCAACCAAAATTCACACTTACTAAATTTTGCATAGAGTTCCTTCTATCTCAACACTTGCAAAACAATACAGAGATGCTCATCATGCCTCTCCTTAGTTTTCGAATATACCAGAATATCATCGATAAAGACGACTACGAATCGATCTAAATACGACTGGAATACTCAAATCATCAAATCCATAAAAGCTGCAGGTGCATTCATTAGTCCAAACAGCATAACCAGAAACTCGTAATGACCATACTGAGTTCTAAATGCTGTCTTATGAATATCCACCTCCTTGATCCTTAACTGGTGATATCCAGACTGAAGGTCGATCTTAGAAAATACCGAAGCTCCTCTAAGCTGGTCAAACAGATCGTCGATTCTTGGCAGAGGGTACTTGTTCTTTATCGTCAGTTTGTTCAACTGACGATAATTGATGCACATACGCATCGTCCCATCCTTCTTCTTCACGAACAGTACTGGTGCCCCCCAAGAATACACACTCGGTCTGATGAAACCTCTATCCAACAATTCTTGGAGTTGTGCCTTCAGTTCTACTAACTCCTTCGGTGCCATCCTATGGGGTGCGATGGATACTGGAGCCGCTCCAGGCAACAAATCAATTCCAAACTCAACTTCTCGGTCCAGGGGTAATCCAGGAAGCTCCTCAGTAAAGATATTTTGAAATTCCTTAACAGTTCTAACTATCTCCACAGTTAAATTCTCAGTCTCAGTCTGACTTACAAAGGCCAAGCACGGTTCGCAACCTTTGTGAATTAGCTTTTCAGCCCTTAAGACCGAAACAACATTGGACAAGTAGCCCCATCGTTCCCTAATAACCATTACCTCCTCATCCTCAGTAGTCCTTAACATCATCCTCTTAACCGCACAATCCAGAGTCGCTTTATGCTTGGTTAACCAGTCCATTCCCAAGATAAGATCAAACTCTCCGAATGGTAGTTCCATTCAGTCTCTAGTAAAAATCCTACCTTGAGTCTCTAAAGGCACCTCCCTAAAGAGTTTATCTACCCTAACCGAGTGACCTAGTGGACTTATCACAGTTACCCCACTCACAGTTTCCTCAGAGTACACACCTAACGACCCAGAAATGTCACATATAACATACAAATGGGTTGAACCCACATCAATCAAAGTAGTGTAGGGCATGCTAGAGATAAAAAACGTACCAGTTATGACGTCAGGTGCGTCAACCTCCTCTCAGCGTCAAGCAACATATACTAATGCTGGTTGGCGAGCCTCAGCATTTCCAGCACCCCTGCCAGGTGCTTCACGTCCACGACCACTTCCATTGCTGCCTTTACCTTGACCACGGCCTCTCGGCGGTAGCGGTCCACCTCGCACTGGTTGAGCAACCCTTCATTTAGCCACTTGAGTCTGAGCTGGCCTCTGAGGACAATCCTTGAGCCTATGCTCCTTGGACCCACATCGAAGACATGCCCCAGTACGCTTTCAGCATTTTCCCAAATGCACTCTACCACAGTCCCCGCAAGCTTGTGGTATAACTATATTTACCAGAACTGCTCGGACTGGTTCCTCCACTCTAACTCTCTTGGTATTTCTGTTTGCAGCACCAGAGGGTCCAGAACCCCTCCTGAATCAGTTCTGATCCTTATCACGGTTCTACCATTTAGTTCGCTTCTCCTCCTCGGCTATCTTAGCCTTCTCCACCAATGCAGCAAAATCGCGCTCCCTCTGCGGAGCTATCAGCACCCTCAGCTCATCCCTACGGCCGTCCTCAAAACGAAGGCTATGCTCGTACTCAGTAGCAATTATACCGCTGGTATACCGACTCAACCTCAGAAATTCAGCCTCATATTTAGCTACAGACTTACTGGCCTGGGTCAGGTTTAGAAATTCTTTCCTACGTTCATCCACATAACTTGCTCCGACGTACTTTCCTTTGAAAGTTGTCTTAAATAGTTCCCAGGTTACTGGCTCAGCTGGGGTACCCTCATTCACAGTGATCCACCACTGATATGCCTTGTCTTGCAGCAGAGACATTGCTCCTTTCAGCTTTTGCTCCACCAAGCAATCCAGGTCGTCCATAATTCGTTCCGTAACTTCCAGCCAATACTCAGCCACATTTGGGGCTACTCTAGATATGCCCCTGAAGCCTCCACTCCGTTAGCCCGGAGTCACTCAGAAATGGATCCCTATTCACAGTTCCAGTGCTCACCCCAGCGACCCTCTCCAAAACCCTTAACATTACTTAGGACAGAGCGTCGTCCCCTGCAGCCCTATCATACGATCCAGTCTCAGTCGCTGGCGGAGCTCGCACCTCCTCAGCTGGCATATGTCTAAAAGATGAAGACCTAGCTTGCACACTACCTCGGCGACGTCCATGGCCTCGTCTACGAGCAGCCCTCATATTCATATTGACTTATCTGATTACGAATTTTATGACATTAGTTTAATATTTCAATTATTTATTATAAAGTGTTTTATGTACAGATAAAGTTTTAGAGTTTGTTTTCGCGAAATCGTTGCCTAGCTATAGTCTCAGTCTTCTAGGGTTTAGTTTTCCTACAGTCTCAGTCTTACTGTTTTCAATACTACCCTATGTACAGTATCATAATAGGGTCTTAGTTCTATCTATAATAATGTCTCAGTACAGTATGGTATAAGAGAGAAACACTTACAGACTTGGTGTCGAGGATTCGGTGTGCCACTTCTTCAGATACCCAATTTTAGTAAGCCCAATTTAGCAAAAACTTTTGAAGTAACGCCATTAATAAATATATTCAAAGGAAAATGAGTTTGAAAAGGGTTTTCTTAGAAATTTCCAAAATCGTTTATAAAATACCCTTCTTGGACCTTGATTTAAAATTTTTGAAAACTTTTTAGACCCGATTCCACAGTCGAGTTGTTGCAACCTAGCTCTGATACCACTAAATGTAACACCCTAAACCCGACCCAGATGTTACGGCCAAGTTCGGTGTGTCACATCAACGAAAGACTAATCACGTATCCTAGCTACTATGATTAGGGTGAGTTTTGTAAAATTGTTTTGTAATTTGGAAAGAAACTCCAGGTTTAATTAGTGTTTGTCCTATCCACTAATCGTTTAAAAGTTATCTTGTTACCATATCTTGATCGTTGATTTGTTATTCATTTGCTACGAGGGTTTTATTTTGAAAACGTTGATTAATTTTAAGAAAACTCGTGCAGCTTTATTTAAATCATTTAAGGTATAGTATAAATAAATAATTGAGAACCCAAATCAAAATAATTAAAGCGACCTTATTACAAACCCAAAACCGAAATAGAAACCATTAAATAAATAAATAAGAAAATAAATAACTTAATTAAAAACCAGATATGCAGTCTATGTGGCCGCTCTGAATCCCTCCCAGCTCCAAGTCCACTAGTCTAGGGCTTACCTACATGGATGGAAGAAAACGGGTGAGCTTGGAAACTCAGTGTGTAATGAAAGCCCATTCAGAGCCCAAATCAGCTCAAGCCAACTGGCCTAAGCCCTAACCAGTCTCAGTAATAACTGGGTCGAAGTCCTATTCAGATACAGTAAGTCTGGGCCGAAGCCCTATTTAGATATCAGTTTAACTGGGCCTTAGCCCTTTTCAGATAATAGTACGGCCTATAGGCCCATTACAGTAACAGAACAGATATCATGCATGTATGTAAAGCCCCAAAGCCCATCCTATGTCCAACCGCTACATACCACCTGTACTAGCCCTACACACCATGTGGGGAATAACTCAACCCACCCAGCCCTACAGTCCATAATTCTAGCATAGCTGCTCAGATAACGTGGCCAAGCCACTAACAGTATAACGAGGCAAAGCCTCTTTTAGTAATAAGAGGCATAGCCCATTTCAGTAATACGAGGTAAAGTCCCTTTCAGTAATCGTGGCAATGTCACTTAGCACTTCCTCCATCAATAAACCTACAGATAACTATGTCATGGCATACAGTGAACAGAAATAGTAAAGCATGAATTTCAGTCAAATTTAGCCCTAGGGTTATAACGGTCATTTTGCACCTAGGGGTAAAATAGTAATTTCTTACCTTTAAGGGGTATTTCAGTAATTATACCAGTTTTTAGGGTTTTATGCACAATTCAGTTATTAAGAGTCCAATTTTTCCATCTAAGTAATTTATCTAGCCCATTTTAGCAGTTTAGAGTTATTACGCCCTAAAACCCCTAATGAGCCCTACAGTGTCATTTAGCTATTTTGGCCCATCTAGCCCAAATTTCATAAATTCTTAATAGTTTTAACTTACAGTATGCCAGAGTACGCTTACCACTTATTTTCGCCCATATGAGCCCATATTTAGCCCATCAGGCCCAAATTTACCGAGGTGCACGAAATCGTGCACTTACCAACTTTACTGATTTTGGTTACCAAATCTTACAGCTTCCAACTGACCCACGAGCGCTCGCAAGCTCGCAAGCCCACAAAATGCCAGAATATTGGCAGTTTAGCTTTTCGGCTTTTGTTGATTTAGACTACAAGAGGGTGTTCGTTTACACACCTGATTTGCGAAATACTACGATGAGATCTCCCACACGATTAATCCTAGAATCGTTCATTACGAGATTAGACCATGAACCAAATGATAACTAATCAAAATAACCACTACCACATTCAGCCAACCCCTCCAAGTCCCTTGAATACCTACCTCTTTGCTGAAACTATGACTAGATCTAGATCTGGTCACCCAAATGGTCTTAGCCTTCCAAAGCTCCTTGATCAGCAGCCTTTAATCTACACTAACACATAACAATATGAATAATAAGATCTATAAAGCTTATAGCCCTAAAGACAATCCCCTTACATAGGGGTTTTCGGCTTTTCCTTAAATCCCAAAATAATGAATAGAGAAGAGATCTGAGCACTTACCAAAGATTCTCTAAATCTGAATGATTCCAACCATTTTCTTTCTCAGATCTAACGCAGATCTAGCCTCAAGACACGAGCAGAGAACGAGTCTAACTATTTCAGCTTTTGAATCTGACTTAGAGTATACCTAGTCGGTTTAAGAAGTGAATAGGGGAAGAAAGTGACAAAAAATGTTTTACAAATTAACAAGAATGATCGACCGAGGGAGGAGAAGTTTGGGATTCGATTTTTGAAAGGTTTGAGTAGAAAGAAGAAGTGATCTTGTTCAATAAGGTAATCGGCTATGGTAGATTGGTTTCGACTTTTAGTAGTAATCGGCTAGGCTTGAGAAGAAGGAAAAGAAGTAGGTTCGGCTTTGTGGAAATTAAAGAGGAAGGGGATGAGAAAAAGAAAGAGAGGAGAGGAGAAGAGAATGAAAGAAGAGAGGGGAGATTCAGTTATGGTTAAATGGCACAAAGAGAACCAAAGGCTATATTTTCAGCTTTTTGGAACCAAGGAAGGAGAACAAAATAAAAGCAAAGAAACCCTAGCAGATACTACCCTAATTCGGCAAAAAAAAAGAGGCCACACAAAGAACAAATGCCGAATTTGATACCTAAACTCCCCTGGCCGAATGCACTCTAACACTAAATGACCAAATTGACAATGTTACCCCAAGAGCCTCTTGTTCGGCCACCACATGTTCCCATTCAAAAATCCTAAAATCTCTCTCCCTTATCCTACCTGATCTAATCTCATGAATAACTCAAACTCTCCCCAGTAGAGTTCTACTTGAAAACCATCACATGTCTGGCACATGCACAAAAATAATTAAAACACACAATGCTTACCTTGTGACTTGAACTCTGGCCCTTGCACACTTGTCCACATGCCACTTTTTTAGGCACTTAAGTGACGCCACATTGCCACTTTACCAAGGGCTTACTTGAGTCTTCTTTCACTCACTTTCTCTTAAAAGCCCACTTAACCAAGTCCCCTTCACTTTAAATCCAAAATTTGATATTTCTGCCGGGTTTTATCTTAGGCTTGGGCCTTCTAAAGACCCACTAACACACTGAAAACATAAATTCCATAATTTAACAACCTAATTTCAAAATTTCACCAAAATAGCAAAAAATCTTGAAAAATCCTGAAAATTTGGGCGTTACAAAACAGCATCACTAAGAACTCGTAATGACCATAGCGAGTCCTAAACGCTGCCTTATACACATCGGCCTCCTTAATCCTCAACTGGTGATACCCTAATCAAAGGTTAATCTTGGAGAAAACTGAAGCTCTTCAAAACTGATCAAGTAAATCGTCTATCCTCGGTAGGGGGTATTTATTCTTAATATTCAACTTATTCAGTTGTTGGTAGTCAATGCACATATGCATGGATCCATCATTCTTTTTCACGAACAGAACTGGTGCCCCCCACGGAGACACACTAGGGCAGATGAACCCACGATCCAGTAACTCTTGAATCTGAGCCTTAAGCTCTACAAGCTCTTTCGGTGCCATTCTATGAGGAGCGATGGACACCGAAGCTGTACCAAGAAGGAGGTCAATCCTAAACTCTACTTCACGGTTCAGAGGTAACCCAGGTAGCTCTTCAGGAAACACATCTAAAAAACCTTAACCATTCTGATATCTTTAATTGAGGAATCCCCAGAATCTGAAACACTGATGTAGGCCAGATAATCTTCACATCCCTTACGAACCAACTTCTTGACCCTCGATGCAGAAATCACATTCGGCAAGTAGTTTTGACATTGCCCAATTACAACTACCTCATTGTCCTTCTCAATTCTCAATACAACGCATTTAGTGGCACAATCCAAGCTCACTCGATGTTTAACTAGCCAGTCCATTACCAATATCAAATCAAACTCTTCAAAAGGAAGTTTCATTAGTTCCGCCAGAAAAATAGCCCCTTGTACCTCTAAAGGAACATCTCTGAACAATTTATTTACCCTTACCGACTGCCCCAATGGACTTAATATCGTAATTCCACTTGAAATACTCTTAATCGAAATCCCCAAGTTTTCAGTGGCAGAACAAGCAACATAAGAATGACTGGACCCTACATCTATCAATGCAGTATAAGGTACATTATAAATAAAGAACTTACCCGTGATAACATCCAGAGCATCTACATCCTCTCAGCGATGTATAGCATAAACTAAAGCTAGCTGCCCCGTCTCAGTCTGATTAGCACCCCTACCCGGTGATCTCTGCCCACGGCCAAACCCATTACTACTTCGAGCCTGACCGCGGCATCTCAAAGGCTGCTGAACACCCTTCAGTGGCTGTCCAGTACCCAAACCAGGGGCTTGCATCTGATCGGGCCTTCGTGGACACTCTCTGATATAGTGTTCTAGTGAACCGAACCTCAAGTACGCTCTAGTCCTTTTCTAGCATTCGCCCGGATGACGTCTACCATAATCAGTATAAGGCTGCTGCCCAGTAGCAGCAACAAGAGCCCCAACTCTGACCGGCTTATCAACTCTAACCTTTTTCTTAGGCCTCATAATGGAACTCGAGGGCTCCGAATCCCTCTTGTTCCTACCTCTCTTTCTCACAGTTCTGGCGCTCAGCACGCTTAACCTCTTCGACAATCTTTGCCTTGTCAACTAGTGTAGCAAAGTCTCGCTCCCTCTGTGAAAGTACTAGAACCTTTAAACTATCTCTGAGGCCATCCTCAAAGCGAACACATCGCTCATACTCAGTCACCACCATACCTCGTGCATAGCAGCTTAGTCGTAAAACCTCAGCTTCATACTCGGCCACTGATCTATCCCCTTGGGTCAAGTTCAGAAACTCTCTCCTCCGGGCATCCACGTAACTAGAACTCACATACTTTTCCTGAAAGGTAGTCTTGAAAAATTCCTAGGACAGTCATTTGGGCTGAGCGTCCTCCTTAACCATAAGCCACCACTAGTAAGCCTCATCTCTCAGCAGTGACACTACACCCTTTAGTTTTTGCTCGAGGGTGCAGTCCAAATCATCCATAATCCTTTTTGTGGCCTCAATCCAATACCCAGCCATGTTAGGGGTGACCCCAGCGACACCCCTGAATATCTAAGCTCTGTTAGACCAGAGTTGTTCTGTAACTAACCCTCAACCCTCGCTACCAGTATTGGACCTAGCAACCCTCTCTAGAATTCGTAACATGACCTGGGACAGTGCATCGTCCCCAGCCACTCGATCTTGAGACCTAGTCCCAGTCATAGGTGAAGTTGGCGTCTCATTAGTTTCCAAATTAGGTATGTGGCCAAATGACGATGACCCCACTCGAGAACCTCTTCAGCCTCTACCATGGCTTCTTATACCCCATCTGTGAGTACTACGTGTGCTCATTGTCTAATCTCGTATTATCTATATTCATAGTTTCATGTAGATTAGTTTACAGATCCAGTAATTAGTAAAAAAAATTATGTAGAACAATATCAATAATTCAGTATTTATTTTCATAATTTACAGTGTCTATCAATTTTACCACAATATCACTGTACACTACTAAAGTTTTACAGTACAGTATACTACCTACAGTAGTCTTGGTGTATACTACCATAATAGTTTTAGTCAGAATGATAATACAGTTTTCAAAGAGAACTTACAGGATCGGTGCCAGAGACTCGGTGTATCACACGTTCAGTAAAAATGTTCCAGTATCAAAAATTAATTAAAACAAGTTTTCTTCTTTTTTAAAAATCAAATCCACAACTGATTTTGCAACCTGGCTCTAATACCATTAAATATAACACCCCAAACTCGGCCTAGACGTTATGGCTGAATCTGGCACTGTCACATGAAAATGTTTTCAAAACCAAGTCGTTGCTAAAAACCATTTCTCCATTTAAACACTCTTGTTGTCTTTTATTAATTCAAAACCATGTCGTTTGTTTCTAAAATGGTTACCATTTCCAAACATTATCAATTTACCAGTTATTTATTTATTTCCAACATATTATACCTTGCAGCAGCTTCTAAAATGGTTTGCGTTATTTTGTTAAAACATTTGTCTCTTTTTTTAAAAAAACCACATTTCCTACCTCTAACAGTTATAATTCATAAACAATGAAAAATAAAACCCAAATTAAAGTATAAATCCATAAATGCCATGTTACAGAAAAATACCCCAAATAATACTTAAGTTAATAATTAAATACGAAACTATAAATGATCGTGTGGCCACCACTGAGTCCTCTGTCGCACCGATCCACCTATGCCTAGGAGTTACTTGTATAGAAAAATAAAGGGGTAAGTTTATAAAAACTGTAACGCCCTAAAAATCTTGAGTTTTAATTTTGTGTAATGTGGCATTGAATGCATGTTAGTACAGTTAGGTATGTGATTTTGGAGTGTTCGGGGGTCTCTGGGAAGTCCTAGGTTTAAGGCTTGTCATAGGAAAATTTTTGTTTTTGAGCTTTAGTGGAACCCTGACTTCAAGTGCTAAGCCTTTTAAATAAATGTGGTTAAGAAGTAACACAAGAAGCCAAGTGGTCTAGTGGCAAGTGGCACCACAAGAGAGGCAAGGAGGTGGCGTCACAAGGGTGGCAAGGAGGTCCAAGGTTCAACTGTTGGCATAGTTCACTAAGGGGTATTTATTTTGCATCTTTAGACAACTAGTGGTTGAGTTAGAATTGAACTCTAGAGGAGAGTTTGAATTGGTCAAGTAAGGGAATCAAGGAATGGATCATGGAGGAAATTAAGTAGTGGATTATGGAGTGATAAGAGAAGAAAATCAAGGGGATTTGGTTTGGGGGAGTTGGAGCCGAATGTGGACTTTGGTAGCACAAGAATTCGGCAAAAGAGGAGAATTTGGTTCATTTTCGACATTTGAGGGAGTTTTTGTTTTGGTATAGCCAAATTGTGCAAAGGAAGTTCTTTTTTTTTTTCTTTGTTCTTTCATTTTTAATCTATTTACCAATTGTTTCAATACATCTTGCTTTCAATTTTTGAGTACTTTCGGGATTGTTCTTTTCTTTTCTTTCCCTTTTGTAGCCAAATACAACTTCTTGTCTCCCCTCTCAATCTTTCTTTTCCCTATTACTAAATTCTGCACATACAATTCTGTTTCCTCTTTTTTCTCCCTCTCATAATCGAAACTGAGCACTCCTCTCTTCCTAATTCTTTTTTTTTGCCGAGTTTAAGCCGAGTTGTCAACACTACCCATCGTGAGCTAAATTTCCTTTTTCCCCAACTATTTCTTTCCTTCTTCACTCTATCGACTGATAAAGTTGCAATAGCCAAATACCTTTTTTTTCACCTTTCCTCTATTCTTTAGTAATCGGCTTCCATAATTAGTGTAATGCCCCGAAATTGGGCCTAGAAGAATGGGCCGTGTAGTCCCAATGGGCTTGTAGGCCCACACGGGTTATTTTTTTGGACTTACGGGAATTAGTGGACCGGCTATATCGTACACATGGCTATGGGCAAATCTGGCTTAGGGGCTATGTGACAGCCCGAAATAGGCCTAATCAGAATAGTGGTTCCGCAACCATAAATTCGAGATGAAATAAGTTAATTTTGTGAATTTTATATCGCATTTGTTTATTGATTAAGTTTTTTGAGAAAATCATTTAGAAATTTACTGCTTTTGTGATTAATTGAAAATTTTGGATTAAATTACAAATAGTGAAAAATATGAGTATTAGATGAAATAGGGACTTGATTGAAATGTGATATGAATATAGGAGTGTTTATGATGTAATTATGCCATGAGTTAGTAGTATAGACACAAAAGGGCATTTCTAGAAAAGTTTTTGAGAAACAAGGCTAGGGGCATTTTTGTCCACTTTGTAAAAATTATCATAAAAGATGAGAAAAAGATGAAAATGTTCATCTTCTTCCTCAATTTTTCTGCCGAAATTTCCTCCTCCATAGCCAAGAGAGCTTTGGACTTTTTCAAGCAATTTGTAAGTGCATTTCAACCCTGTTTTCAATTATTTTCGTATTTTTGAGTTCCTTGATGCTTGAATTTCATGATTTTGCCATTTATTTGAGAAGAAATTAGGGTTTGAAAATCCCCCATTTTAGAGAAATCTGTTATTTGATGAGTTTTGGTAGTAAACGAGTTATTAATGTATTAATTACGTGTTTTTACAAGTAGTTTTCGATAAAAACGTTCCTAAGGGACTAAAATGAGAAAAGAGAAAAGTTTGTTCATAAGTATGTGAATGTGAGTGATTCTTGGATTGTTTTATTGGTAAAAATGTTTAATTGAGTCTAAAATGCAAGAATATGAAGTGGAATTGAATTTTCGAGACTAGGGGCAAAATGGTCTTTTTGCCTAAGAGCCCGGTTTATGAATATGTTTGGATAGAATATTGATAAAATGTGTTAAATGCATTTATTTAGACCAAGAAAGAAGAGAGGGTGATCAAAATCATGGAAAGGAGAAGATAGTAGATTAGTACGAGCTAGTTGTTTTGTAATCGAGGTAAGTCATGAGTAAATTATCATGCACTTGCATTATCATTAATTATTTGATAAATTACATGTGAAAATGTATGAATATGAATGGTGAATTGAATAATTGCATAACTTATATGTTATGGAAAATCCCGTTTGAACTGTAAGATTGATTTTGGATATGGGTGACATGTCACTTGAGGGTTCCACTTCCGTATCCCGGGTGCTGGGTGTACTAGCATGTGTTGCAGTCACCTGTCAGCTTCTATGAGCAGACTCATGGATTACGTTTGCAATTCATTGATCGTAGTAGTTTCGTCTACATATTGTGGTAGCTTTGGCTACATATTGTGGTAGCTTCGGCTACATATTGTGGTAGCTTCGGCTACATATTGTGGTAGCTTTGGCTACATATTGAGGTAGCTTCGGCTACGTATTGTGGTGGCTTCGGCCATATTATTGTGAGGCACTTGATGCCAACCTCTGCATATCCTTTTTCATTTTTGAAAGTTCAACGGGAAAAGGTTAACGTTAATGTGCGAAGCCATGGTGCAGGGTAATAAAATTGAATAGGATATGTGTATGGAATATCTATAATTGAACAATGTGGTAAGAGTATGTAATGAGTAAGTTCATGAATGTTGCATTTGTATTATGTGGAAATCAATTGCCTTAATTAGATAATGTGCATCTACTTTTAAATTACTTATGTCTTACTAAGCTACTTGTAGCTTACTTCTCTTCCTTGCCCTTCTTTTAGATTACCGAGCACATTACAACTTGGATTGGTGATCGAAGGAAGCTCGTCCTACACTATCAAGCCATCTTGGTATTTGAAAACATAGTTTGTATTTTGATTTTTGGCATGTATAGGTGGCTAGTCTTAGCATAGATATTCTTTTCTAAGCCTATCAAGTAGGTGTGTAAATGATAATTTCCTTGTAAATGGTATTTGTAAATATAGTTCTTGTGGGTAGATACCTTATTTTGGTTGAATTTGAATGGTATGGATGTTTGTTGGGTTTGGAAGGGCTAAGGCTTGGCATATAGCCTAACACGGCCTGCACAGCAGGACACACGGGCGTGTGTCATGACCATGTGGAATTTGGCAGAATGCTTCACGGTCTCATGGCATGGGCGTGCCTAGGCCGTGGGTGACACACAGTCTGACCCCACGGGTGTATCCCTGGACCGTTCCTCCCTTGCACTTTAAATTGAATTTTCAGTATCACACGGGCTAGAGACATGGCCATGTGTCTTGACCGTGTGGAGTACACGGCCTCTAAACGGCCGTGTAGGGTGACCGTGGCGAATTTGACAGATTCGACCACGGTCTCCGGACATGGGCATGTGAAGGCTACACGGCCTTATCACACAGTCGTGCTGTATGTTACACAGGTATGTGACGTTGTTTTGAAAGAGAAAAATTTTTCGGGTTTTCGATGTGGTAGGATTTGAATCCTAATCATCCGAGATGTCCGTATTGATTTAGAAAACCCTCAATAAGATAAATTTATAATAATTTGGCTAAAAATTAGAGTTTGTAGTCCGGTAAGTTTGGTAATGCCTTCTACTCGATTCTGATGACAGTTTTAGGCAAGGGTGTTACATTTTAATTGGTATCAGAGCATGGTTTAGCTGATTCTCGGCCTAACGTAGTAAGTGTACTAGTCCTGCTATACATGCCAAAATAAGACTTGATAGTGTGACGACTTCTAATGATTTCAAATTGTTTTCTATTATAGTAAATGGATCCCAATTGAGCTCTTGCTGATGATGCTCAGAGTAATGCGCCTGCTCCCGTGCAAGGGACAGCGCCTATTGAGAATAGACCCGAGGCTCAGGGTCAAGGAGATGAGGCTCGGGCAGCCTTTCTCCATATGATGAATAATTGGTATACGGAGTTCATTCGAGTGAATCCAAATGCTCAACCTCCCCCGCCCCCTCCTATCCCTCAAGTTGTTCCCATAGCTCCTCCACAACCAGAAGTGGTAAGACCTTCTAAACCCCCAGTGGATAAGATCAGAAAATATGGGGCCGAAGAATTTCAAGCCAGTGTGGATAATGATCCCGAGAAGGCTAAATTCTGGATAGAGAATACTGTTAGAGTGTTGGAGGAATTGTCTTGTACTCCATATGAGAGCTTGAAATGTGTTGTTTCATTGCTAAAAGATTCCGCTTATCATTGGTGGAAGACCTTGATATCCGTTGTGGCTAGAGAAAGAGTGTCATGGGATTTCTTTTTAGAGGAGTTCCGTAAAAAGTATATTAGTCAGCACTTCATCGATCAAAAGCGGAAAGAATTTTTGGAATTGAAGCAAGGGAGTATGTCAGTAGCCGAATATGAAAGAGAGTTTGTCAGATTGAGCAAGTATGCTCAAGAGTTTGTAACTACCGAAGAAATGCTTTGTAAGAGATTTGAAGATGGGCTGAATGAAGACATCCGACTGCTTGTGGGAATCCTGGAAATTAAAGAGTTGGTAGTGTTAGTTGAACGAGCTGTCAAGGCCGAAGCATTAAGCAAAGATAAGAAGAAGGTTGAGAATAAAGCTAGAGATTCTAGGAAAAGATCGGTGGGCCAATCATTTCAATCACAATCAAAGAAATCAAGAGAGATGAATTCTCGGTCAAATGTTTCAGTAAACTTTTCTCAGAGGGATCGTAGTAAGCAACGTTTTAAACCGAAGGGACAAACTACTTCTGCAACAAGTGTTGGTAGTGTGAGATCTGATAGGCTCGAATGCCAATATTGTGGGAAGAAACATTCGGGTGAATGTTATGTGCGTAATCGGGCTTGTTTTAATTGTGGATCTCAAGACCATTTTGTTAAAGATTGCCCAAAAAGAGAAGAATTCGAGAAATCTCAAAATGTAAAACCAAGTAATATGAGTAGGGGAAGACCATCAAGAAATGTGGGGTCTGCGAATAATAGTAAAGGTGAAAGAAAGGACACCCCTACAAGATCTGAAGCGAGAGCTCCGGCTCGGGCGTATGTTATACGGGCTCGTGAGGAAGCATCTTCACCGGAAGTGATTACTGGTACATTTTCTCTCTATGATAATTCTGTTCTTGCTTTAATTGATCCAAGATCGACTCATTCGTATGTGTGTGTGAATTTAGTATCTGATAAGAATCTTTGTGTTGAGTCCACTGAATTTGTAATTAAAGTGTCAAATCCGTTAGAAAAACATGTGATAGTAGAAAAAATTTGTAAAAACTGTCATTTGATGATTCATGGTCACTGTTTCCTTGTTGATTTAATGTTGCTTCCTTTTGATGAGTTTGATGTTATTTTGGGAATGGATTGGTTAACCATGCATGGTGCTAAGATAGATTATAGACGAAAGATCCTTGAGTTGAATTGTGATAATGATGAAATACTCCGAATTGAAACAGATAAGTTAGATTGTGCTCCGATTGTGATCTCTATAATGTTGGCTCATAAATGTCTGAGAATTGGGTGTAATGCATATTTAGCATATGTGTTGAATACCAAAATGTTTGAGAAAGAGATCAGATCTGTGCCTATAGTTTGTGAATATTTAGATGTCTTTCCGGAAGGATTAGCTGGTTTACCTCCGGACAGAGAGATAGAGTTTGGTATTGAATTACTTCTGGGTACTGCTCCGATATCGATTACTCCGTATAGAATGGCACCAACTGAGTTAAAAGAGTTGAAGACACAGTTGTAAGAGTTGACTGGCAAGGGTTTTGTGAGGCCAAGTTTCTCTCCATGGGGTGCTCCGATTTTATTTGTCAAGAAAAAAGATGGGTCATTGAGGCTTTGCATTGATTATCGTCAGCTTAACAGAGTAACAATGAAGAACAAGTATCCGTTGCCTAGAATCGATGATTTGTTTGATTAACTTAAGGGTGCTTCAGCATTTTAAAAAATTGATTTGAGGTCTGGGTATTATCAATTAAAGGTTAAAGAATCCGATGTGCCTAAAACTGCTTTTAGGACCCGATATGGTCACTATGAATTTTTGGTAATACCGTTTGGATTGACCAACGCTCCAGCCATTTTCATGGACTTGATGAACCGGATTTTCAGACCTTATTTAGATAAATTTGTGGTGGTTTTTATTGATGATATTCTGATATACTCTAAAAGTGAGACCGAGCATGCTAAGCATTTGAGGATAATATTACAGATTTTGAGAGAAAAAAAGTTTTATGCTAAGTTTAGTAAAAGTGAATTTTGGCTCAGTGAAGTGGGATTTTTGGGACATGTTGTTTCGAGAGATGGTATCCGAGTGGATCCGAATAAGATTTCAGCAATTGTAGAATGGAAGCCTCCAAAGAATGTGTCTGAAGTCAAAAGTTTTCTGGGCCTTGCCGGATATTACCGTCGATTTGTAGAGGGTTTTTCGATTATAGCTTCACCGATTTCGAAACTGTTCCAAAAAGAAGTTAAATTTGCTTGGACCGATGAATGCCAACGAAGCTTTGAAAAGCTTAAACATTGTTTAACCAAAGCGCCGGTGTTAGTACAACCTGAGTCGGGAAAAGAATTTGTTGTGTATAGTGATGCGTCTTTAAATGGACTCGGATGTGTATTGATGCAAGAAAGAAAAGTAGTAGCCTATGCTTCTTGGCAATTAAAACCGCATGAACGAAATTATCTGACCCACGACTTGGAGCTGGCCACTATAGTTTTTGTTTTAAAGATAAAGTGAAAAGTATAAAGTGTACACCGATCATAAGAGTTTGAAGTATGTTATGACTCAAAAGGAATTGAATTTGCGACAACAGAGATGGTTGGAACTACTAAAAGACTATGAGCTTGTGATAGATTATCATCCGGGTAAAGTAAACGTGGTTGCTGATGCCTTAAGTAGAAAATCTCTGTTTGCTTTGAGAGCTTTGAATACGGAATTATCGATGTCTGATGATGGTTCGCTAAATACTGAGTTAGTGGCGAAGCTGTTGTTTTTGCAAGAAATTTGCGAAGCTCAAAAAGCGGATAATGAGTTATTGATGAGATGGACTCAATGTGAAATGAAGGATGATTCTAATTTTCGAGTTGATTTGGATGGCTGTCTATTGTTTCGTGATAGAGTGTGTGTACCGAGAAATACTGACTTGACTCAGAAGATTTTGCACGAAGCTCATGATAGTCGATGGTCAGTACACCCCAATAGCGTGAAAATGTATCAAGACTTGAAGAAAGTATATTGGTGGCCGGGCATGAAACGAGATGTTTCTGAATTTGTGTCAAAGTGTTTGGTATGTTAGAGAGTAAAAGCAGAACATCAATTGCCTTCGGGATTGCTCCAACCAATTATGATTCTCGAGTGGAAATGGGAAAGAATTACCATGGATTTTGTTTTCGGATTGCCTATGGCGCCAAGAAAGAAAGATTCTGTTTGGGTAGTAGTTGATCAGTTAACCAAGTCAGCTCATTTCATTCCAGTGAAAATGGACTTTCCTATGGACAAATTAGCGGAGTTGTATGTCTCTGAGATAGTTAGATTGCATGGTGTGCCTATATCTATTATTTCTGACAGAGATTCGCGTTTTACTTCGAGGTTTTGGAAAAAATTACAAGAGGCATTAGGTACTAAGTTAAATTTTAGTACTGCCTTTCATCCTCAGACAGACGGACAATCAGAAAGAGTGATTCAAGTGCTCGAAGATATGTTGAGATGTTGTGTTTTAGAGTTCGAAGGTAGTTGGGACAAATATCTACCTTTGATTGAATTTGCATACAATAACAGTTATCAGTCGAGCATTAAAATGGCACCGCATGAAGCTCTATATAGGCGAAAATGTCGGACTCCATTGTATTAGACCGAACTTCATGAAAGATATGTTCATGGGACTGATTTAGTAAAAGAGACTGAAGATAAAGTGAAGATAATTCGAGATTGTCTAAAAGCTGCATCAGATCGACAAAAGTCATATGCGGATTTAAAAAGGAAAGAAATCGAGTTCCAAGTGGGAGATAAAGTATTTTTGAAAGTCTCCCCGTGGAAGAAAATTTTAAGGTTTGGCCGAAAAGGTAAACTAAGTCCGTGCTATATTGGTCCATATGAAGTAGTTGAAAGAATTGGTCCAGTTGCCTATCGGTTATCTTTGCCTCCGGAATTGGAAAGAACTCACAATGTGTTTCACGTTTCTATGCTTCGTCGGTACCGATCAGATCCATCACATGTGATTGAGCCTACTGAGATTGAGATTCGACCAGACATGTCATATGATGAAGAACCGATTAAAATTCTAGCACGGGAAGTAAAACAGTTAAGAAATAAAAAGATTGAGCTAGTAAAGGTGTTGTGGCAACGTCATGGAGTGGAAAAGGCAACATGGGAAATGGAAGAGGTTATGAGAAGTCAATATCCCCATCTGTTTACTGGTAAGATTTTCGGGGACGAAAATCCCTAAATGAGGGGAGGATTATGACAGCCCGAAATAGGGCCTAATCGAAATAGTGGTTTCGCAACCACAAATCCGAGATGAAAAAAGTTAATTTTGTGAATTTTATATCACATTTGTTTATTGATTAAGTTCTATGAGAAAATCGTTTAGAAATTTACTGCTTTTGTGATTAATTGAAAATATTGGATTAAATTACAAATAGTGAAAAATATGAGTATTAGATGAAATAGGGACTTGATTGAAATGTGATATGAATATAGGAGTGTTATGATGTAATTATGCCATGAGTTAGTAGTATGGACACAAAAGGGCATTTCTAGAAAAGTTTTTGAGAAACAAGGCTAGGGGCATTTTTGTCCACTTTGTAAAAATTATCATAAAAGATGAGAAAAAGATGAAAATGTTCATCTTCTTCCCCAATTTTTCTGCCGAAATTTCCTCCTCCATAGCCAAGAGAGCTTTGGACTTTTTCAAGCAATTTGTAAGTGCATTTCAACCCCGTTTTCAATTATTTTCGTATTTTTTAGTTCCTTGAGGCTTGAATTTCATGATTTTGCCATTTATTTGAGAAGAAATTAGGGTTTGAAAATCCCTCATTTTAGAGAAATCTGTTATTTGATGAGTTTTGGTAGTAAACGAGTTATTAATGTATTAATTACGTGTTTTTACAAGTAGTTTTCGATAAAAACGTCCCTAAGGGACTAAAATGAGAAAAGAGAAAAGTTTGTTCATAAGTATGTGAATGTGAGTGATTCTTGGATTGTTTTATTGGTAAAAAGGTTTAATTGAGTCTAAAATGCAAGAATATAAAGTGGAATTAAATTTCCGAGACTAGGGGCAAAATGGTCTTTTTGCCCAAGAGTCCGGTTTATGAATGTGTTTGGATAGAATATTGATAAAATGTGTTAAATGCATTTATTTAGACCAAGAAAGAAGAGAGGGTGATCGAAATCATGGAAAGGAAAAGATAGTAGACTAGTACGAGCTAGTCGTTTGGTAATCGAGGTAAGTCATGAGTAAATTATCATGCACTTGCATTATCGTTAATTATTTGATAAATTACATGTGAAAATGTATGAATATGAATGGTGAATTGAATAATTGCGTAACTTGTGTATTATGGAAAATCCCGTTTGAACTATAAGATTGATTTTGGATATGGGTGACATGTCACTTGAGGGTTCCGCTTCTGTATCCCGGGTGCTGGGTGTACTAGCATGTGTTGCAGTCACCTGTCAGCTTCTGTGAGTAGCCCCATGGATTACATTTGCAATTCATTGATCGTAGTAGCTTCGGCTACATATTGTGGTAGCTTCGGCCGCATGTTAAGGTAGCTTCAGCTACGTATTGTGGTAGCTTCGGCCATATTATTGTGAGGCACTTGATGCCAACCTCTGCATATCCTTTTTTATTTTTGAAAGTTCAACGGGAAAAGGTTAACGTTAATGTGCGAAGCCATGGTGCAGGGTAATAAAATTGAATAGGACATGTGCATGGAATATCTATAATTGAACAATGTGGTAAGAGTATGTAATGAGTAAGTTCATGAATGTTGCATTTGTATTATGTGGAAATCAATTGCCTTAATTAGATAATGTGCATCTGCTTTTAAATTACTTATGTCTTACTAAGCTACTTGTAGCTTACTTCTCTTCCTTGCCCTTCTTTTAGATTACCGAGCACATTACAACTTGGATTGGTGATCGAAGGAAGCTCGTCCTACACTATCAAGCCATCTTGGTATTTGAAAACATAGTTTGTATTTTGATTTTTGGCATGTATAGGTGGCTAGCCTTAGCATAGATATTCTTTTCTAAGCCTATCAAGTAGGTGTGTAAATGATAATTTCCTTGTAAATGGTATTTGTAAATATAGTTCTTGTGGGTAGATGCCTTATTTTGGTTGAATTTGAATGGTATGGATGTTTGTTGGGTTTGGAAGGGCTAAGGCTTGGCATATAGCCTAACACGGCCTGCACAGCAGGACACACGGGCGTGTGTCGTGACCGTGTGGAATTTGGCAGAATGCTCCACTGTCTCATGGCACGGGCGTGCCTAGGCTGTGGGCGACACACAGTCTAACCCCACGGGTGTATCCCTGGACCGTGCCTCCCCTGCACTTTAAATTGAATTTTCAGTACCACACGGGCTAGAGACATGGCCATGTGTCTTGACCGTGTGGAGTACACGGCCTCTAAATGACCATGTAGGGTGATCATGGCGAATTTGACAGATTCGACCATGGTCTCCGGACATGGGCGTGTGAAGGCCACACGGCCTTATCACACAGCCGTGCTGTATGTTACACGGGCATGTGACGTTGTTTTGAAAGAGAAAAATTTTTCAGGTTTTCGATGTGATAGGATTTGAATCCTAATCATCCGAGATGTCCGTATTGATTTAGAAAACCCTCAATAAGATAAATTTATAATAATTTGGCTAAAAATTAGAGTTTGTAGTCCGGTAAGTTTGGTAATGCCTTCTACTCGATTCTGATGACAGTTTCGGGTAAGGGTGTTACAGGCCATGCCAGCACGTTGGCCTCACTTGGGTTGCGTAATGGGCCCCGGGCCCGTATTCATTGGATGGCGTGTTGTTATGATGGCTAAGAGGTTTGGAAGTGTTGGAGAAGTCCTGGGTTCAAACCTGGGCCTTAGCAAAAGTTTATGTTTTTGTCTTATGGGAGCCTTAACGTTAGTGGGTAGGCTTTAAGAATATTTTTGGTGAAAGCATGACACAAAAAGGAGTGTGGTGTAGTGGCAAAGTGGCGCCACTTAGGGGACAAGGAAGTGACGCCATAGAGGAAGCAAGGGGGTCCAAGGTTCAAGTCTTGGCTCTTGTAATTTATTTTGATTTTTCTTTTAAATAAATCTGAAAGCGAGTAGGGGGCTTTAAAGTTAATTGTGTTGGACTTATGACACAAAGGAGCTTGTGTCCTAGTGGGGGTGGCATGACATGGTTATTGAGAGGACTATGGTTCGAATCCTTTTATACGCAAAGGTTAATTATCCCTTTCACGTTGTGGCGTGTTCGTTTGGGTTAAGCGTTGGATCATTCGTTGATCTGTATGCCGTTGGGTCACAGTGGTGGTGACAGTAGTTGATCGACACACCCCCTAGGGAGTCAAGGGTGCGACTATTGTTGGCTTCTGGGCATAGCAGCGTTTAGAGCCTGGATTAACTTCAGATACCTATCAGGTGTGTACTTCACCCCACTCTACTTGTAGAACTGCAAATGCCAGAATGCCGAAATGGGCCATGTGGGCCCAATGGGCCCGTAGGCCTAATTGAGAAAATTATATGATTATGTAGTAAATATTGGACTAGACTAGGTGAATCTCATATCTGTGGCTAGTTTTATCCTAAAGGGTCACACGAGCGTGTGGGCCCACCTGGACCGAGACCGGGCCTTAGGTCTATTCACAATGTTATCTCTGTTTAGAATACTTGAGTCGCTCGAGGCGACTATAGACTTTCTGGGGGATTGATAAAATTACTGAAATACCCTTATAGGGTAGAATTACTGTAATACCTTTGATTTGTCAAATTACAGAAATACCTCCGATTTGCAAAATTACTAAATTACCTTCGATTTGAAAAATTATAGAAATACCCTCGATTTGCAAAATTATAAAAATACCCTCGATTTGTAAAAGTACTATTTTACCCCTAATTTACAAAATTACCGTTTTACCCCTAATTTGTAAAATTACCATTTTACCCCTAATTTGTAAAATTATCGTTTTACCCCTGATTTGTAAAGCTATCGTTCTACCCTTGATTTGTAAAGTTATCATTTTACCCCTGATTTGTTAGAATTACCGTTTTACCCTCAATTTACAAAATTACAAAAATACCCTAGTTTACAAATTACAGAAATACCCCAAATTTTAAAATTACCGAAATACCACTGATTTACAAAATTACCAAAATACCCCTGGTTTGTGAAATTACCGAAATACCCCTAGTTTGTGAAATTACCGAAATACCCCTAGGTTGCAAAATTATCGAAATACCCCTGTAGGGTAGAATTACTGAAATACCCTTGGGTTACAAAATTATCGAAATACCCCTAGTTTGTGAAATTACCGAAATACCCCTGTAGGGTAGAATTATCGAAATACCCTTGTAGGGTAGAATTACCGAAATACCCCTATAGGGTAGAATTATTGAAATACCCCTGTAGGGTAGAATTATTGAGATACCCCTGTGGGGTAAAATTACCATTTTGCCTCTAGGGTGTTAAAAGATTGTTTTGCCCTTGTGGGCAAGTGACTGGCTTGGTCTGTGTGTTTGACGGATTTAACTGTGTTTGTATGACAGTGATTTGACTGACGTGATCGTGATTGTGTGATTGATATGTTTTAATATGTGTTTAAATGACTGATACTGAACATGGCCATTTTGCATACATGTGTGATGATTAAGCATAGCATACACAACATTTTGGGTTGGGACATTGATATGGAGGAAGTTCTGTTCTGATAGGATCGCGCGGGTCGCACAAGACGACTATGGATCCAGAATAATCTGATAAGGTTGTACGGGTCGCACGAGACGACTATAGACCAACTGAGGGCTTAATGCCAGTTATTTTGAGTATGGCTCTGTGCCAACCAACATATGGCTCTGTGCTATCGGGATCATGGCTTTTGTCGATTATATTTGCCTAAGGCTATGTGTCTATCTTATTTACTGATGACTGTGTGTCGATCACATTTACCCATGGCTGTGTGCTAGTTATATTACCCTAATTGATGGCTATGTGCCAATCCTATTACAGTTACTGATGGCTTTATGCCAATTATGATACTGCTACTAAAGGCTTAAAGCCGCATTTAAATTAGTAGCATGGCTGCGTCATTGGTGTGTAAGGCTAGGTGGGTCGAGTTATTCCCCACATGGTGTGTTGGGTTGGTACGGGTGGTGTGATAGCTGGACTGGATTGGGATTGCATTCGCATATTGTTCTGATTCTACTATGGGTTTGGCCCACACTGTTCTGTATAGGGCTAATGCCCAGACTGATCTGTTTTGTATAGGGCTTCAGCCCAGTCTGTTCTACATATCTGTATTATACTGTTACTGATTCTGTTTTGGGCTTAGGCCCACCTGATTCTGATTCTGATTTTGATTCTAATCTGATAATGTTTCTGATTCTGTAATGGGCTAAGGCCCATCAGGTACTGTTTGTTATAGTGGGCTAAGGCCCAATTGATACTAGAATTGTAGTAGGGCTGGGGCCCAGACTTTTAATTCTTTTGTATGACTGACTGTTCATTTTATATCGTAGGGGATTACACATTGAGTTTTTGTAAACTCATCCCGTTTATTAATATTTCAGGTAATCCTAAGCCTTAGATGGATCGGAGCTGCGAGGGACTCGGAGAAGGCCACATACTGCTTATGTTTTCAGTATTGATTATTTACGTTCAAGTATTTTGGGTTGTAATAAGGCCTTTACAATTTCTGGATTTTTAATGTGGGTTTTTTTTTGTTTATTGTTTTGTAATTGCTAGAAGTAGAACATGGTTTTTCCTAAACAACAACTGTTTTTCAAAATATCACATTTTCGCAACTGTTTTAGGTTAAGCTTCTGCAACACATAAGGTTTTAAAGGTAATAACGTTTTACAAGAGAATAACTTTTAATAAACCACGTTTTAAAAATAAGAAAATGAAATTTGAAGTTTTTAAGGGGTTGAAGTTTTAAATATAAAGAAGGGTTTTCAATGAAAACGAGGTTTTCGAAAAACATTCAATGTGACACGCTGGATTTGAGCCTAACTTCTAGGCTGAGTTTGGGGTGTTACAATTAGTATTTGGATTAATCAATCACAATCCTGACTGCCACATTACTGTTTCCAAATCGACAACTACTCTTCGGCATTTAGCCAATTTCTTTTGCACATCTTCCTTTTTGGTTAACGGTTGGGGTAAATGTTCTTAACTTGTATCAAGTGAATATTATGGCGCGCATGATTCCCTAAACTATTTTTGGTTTCTTCTCTCTTTTCTCTTATGGGGAAACTGAATACTCCCTCGCAGGTTGAGTGGTCCGGTTCGGGCTTTGGTTTTAGGATATACCCTAGTGGGCCGACCAAAGGTTTTCCCTCCTCGATTGATCAGCTTATTGGTAAGGAATACAATTACGGTAAACTTGTAGTGGATATCAAATAGATTTGGTTGTTAAGCCCTTAATGGTTTGCAGGGTATCGTTAAAAGGTTGTAGACAATCATTATTAGGAGTGGAGTGGGAGATTCGCAATCAATTGATCAAGGTAGGATATAAGAAACCTTATGGTTCAATTTATTAAATGAATGTTTTAGATCCGTAATCAAGGGGCTAATGGTTCTTTCGTGTTGAACATAGGTTCGGAGCTCATGGCTGTCATTACAGATTCATAACCAGGCATGTACACACATTACTTTAACCATAGATCGGCAAAAGCCGAAATCTCTGAACACTGAAATGTCAAAAAGTTGAAAGTTTGGGCAACAGTAACCACACAAGTGCACGAGCGCTCATGTGGAAAGATCAATACGACGATAGAGGCCCTATGAGCAATTTCATGGACTTGGGACGCTTTTGGCCAAATGGGCCAAAATGGGCAATATGGGCCCAATGGGCCCGTGGGCCTTACACGCGTGAAATTCATGGATGGATAGGAATTAGTGACCCGGACATGTTGTCCAGATGACCAATGGTAGATTTGGGCTTCATGGGCCACACGAGAGTGTGAGCCCCACTTGGCCACGTTATGGGGTTTGGGCCTTAGAGTGTTATTGATTGTTAAAAGTGACATAAGTCACGCTAAACGACTGTGGTAATGGGTCGATTCGTGTACTTAGGCCCATAATGACAAATGACCATAATTGACTGAAATTGTATGCCATTTATGATATGTTTGCATTTCATATGATATTATGTTGCATGGGGGATGGAAATGTTGATTGGAGGAAGTATATGATTGTTAGGGTCGCATGGTCACTTAACGACTATGGATCCGTTGACAGCTTAAGCCTATTTTATAATTAACAACTCTGCTATAACATTGCTTAATACCGCAACTGGTACTGCATTGGAGTGCAGGGATGGGTGGGTTGATTTAATCCCCACAGGAGTGTAGGGTTGGATGGGATATGGAGTGTAGGGTTGGATTGGGTTATTGTGCATTGCTTATATGGATTCTAATTGTGATATGGGCTTAGGCTATTATGGGCTAAGGCTCATGCCACTGATTTGTTATAGGCTCAGGCCCAAACTGATGGGATGCATGCTACATGATAGATGAGGGATATACACACTGAGTTTTCATAACTCACTCCCCTCTTTTTAATATTTTAGGTAATCCTCAATAGGTGGTTCAACGTATTGGAGGACTCGGAGGTGGCCACCCTATGGATTTATGGTCCCATAATTTAGTTTGCTTTGCTTTGCTTACTTTACTATTTTAGTTTTTGTTTTCGAGTTGTAATAAGGCATTTCTCTGATTTTGCTTTAGTTTCAGTATTTTATTTATGCTCGATTGCTTAACTACTGGTTTTAAAAATAAAAACTCGTGATTTATAATTAAAGAAAAGTAATAACATTTTACAAATCGGACGTAAGTATGCAAACATTTTCAAGAAGTAAGCCTCCGCTGCAATCGAAGCAAGGGAGATTAGCCAGGAATATAAAAAACTAGGATTTTCAAAGAAAACAACTTAAAGTTTTAAACAATCTTTAACATATATAAGTTTTCACTGATAAATGGTTGGAAATTAAGTGTTTCTGAAGCGAGGCTTGGATTTTGAAGATAAAACAACCCGTTTTGTAAGTTCTATTTTAAATTGCGAACGACCAAGTGTTTTAAAAGTTTTCCAACAATACCAGACGTGAAGTTTTACCCTTCCATGTGACACCCCTAAATCTGGCCATAATGTTCAGGCCGAGTTTGGGGTGTTACAAAAACTCAGTGTGTAATCCCCATGCAACCAAACAGACAGTATGCAAGCAAATAATAGGCTGGGCCTAAGCCCTTCTCAATAATAGTAATCAGTTGGTCCTTGGCCCATTATAGTAATAGTATCAGTGACAGTAGCAGTAGGGTCTTAGCCCATCACAGAATCAGTATGCAGTAATGCGGTGTACAGTATGCAAGTCCTACCCAACCATCTACAATACATCATCTCCTGTCCAACCCTGCACTCCTGTGGGGATTAAATCACTCACCCATCCCTACACTTACAAATTAACACCGGTTGAGGCACTAAACAGTATTTGTAGCAGAGCTGCCAGTATAATAGGCCTTTAGGCCATCAGTGATATGTAGCAGAGCTGTCAATAAAATAGGCATTAAGCCTTTCAGTACACTTCCTCCATATATATCATCCCAATCCCACGGAAAGCATCATACAATCATGACATGCTATCTCATAGAATCATGCTTATAATCAGTACAATACCAGTAATCATGCTCGATATACAGTCATACATACACATGTGTCATACAGTCAGTTAGGGATTAAAGAAAAGCTTACAGGCCCTACAGTAGGGTCACGGTTGATTTGGGCGACCCGTGCAACCTTAGCAGACAATTAGTGAAAATAGGCCCACAGGCCCATGTTACATGCCCATGTAGATCCACACGTCCGTGGGGCTGTGCCCACAGGCCCATGTTGCATGCCCATGTGGACACACATGACCGTGTGGCCCACACGACCTTCACACGGCCTGGCCCGTTATTCTCACACGCCCATGTGGTTTACCTGTGTGGGCCCACACGCCCATGTGGCCTACACGGCCCAATTTGACCTGGCCTATGAATCGTACATGGCCACCCTCGTCGATCACACGCTCGTGTTTGGTCACACAACCTACCATACGAGTGGCCCTATGCCCGTATGGCGTCAACAATTGCATTTTTTGGCTTTTCGTCAATTTTCATTTTCAAAGTTGTATTTACACACCTAGTTATGAAAAATGTACACACCATTCTTGAGCACTCAAAACCTATGTTCGACCAAAACACACAATTAATCACATATTAATCGTATTAAAACGACCCCTCTTCAAAACACTTGTCCAAAAGATCGACTGCCACTTTCCTTATTTTTAACAACTGAGGCCTTACACATTTAAACCGTTGATAAAAAGTGATCACTAGCTCCTCAATTAGTACCTGCACTTCAGCCGAACCCCTATTAATAAGTATTCATATGACTAGTTTGAAACAAAATGGAAATCAACTTAAACGTAAATTCGTGTATAGGGGAAAGAAACTATCGGCCTACAACCAAAAAGAAGGCCAAAGCAAAACGATTTGATAGAGACAAAATGTAGAACAACCATACCGCTAATAATAATTAGCAATTTAACCAAAGTAAATAAACAAGAAGAATAAAAATGAGAATAGGGGTTGTAGGTAGCAAAATTGGTAGCAAAAAAGGAGTTGTTTAGTGAAGCAACCAATTCGACAAAGAGAGTAAGGAAACAACCATTGTGCACCAAAAATTGATTGGACAAAGAACAAAAAGATGGCGACAAAAACAGGTAGGTTTCGGCTACAAGAAAGGATGGGAAAAAGAAACCCAAAGATAGAGTCAGCAGCCAATAATGGATGAAGAATAGCAGAAAAGCAAACAAGATGAAAAGAGAGAAAATTGCCAAAACCAAAAGAATTGTAAGAGTGAGAGGAAGAATGCCAAAATTTTTAGCCAATTGAATATGGGATAATCTTACAATCCCCAAATCTTCTCCTAAAAACTGTCCAACCTTCCTACTACTTAGACTTTTAATGAAATACAAACTCTAGCCGTCCATAATAGCAAAAGTTTGACCCTTATTTTGCAAGTAGGGATTCAAACTCTAGACCCCTTGCAACATGAACACTACACCTAACCACCAGACTAGCAAGCCCATTCGGACATATTTTACCAACATATATTTATAAGCCTACTAATTATTGATAGAGGTTTATTCATTTAAAAACAAAAATTTGCCCAAGCTAATGCTTGAACTTGGGACCTTTCAGACACTTCCTAGAACACTTAACCACTGAAGCAGGCGTATATTTTGTCACAAACATACGAAAATAATTATAAAGGATTTTTAAGGCGTTACATCGAGAAAGTTGATACCATGAATTTGTTGTTTTTGTGTCGTTTAAAGGTTGGGAATTAGTCGTAGGTGAACTATAAGATAAAAAAAAAACTCATTTTAGATGAAAAGATTAAGTATAGACCAAGACCTAGCCTAGGCTTGTGTTTTTGGATTATTTAATGTGATTCTTTGGTTGAATGTTGATTGTGTCATTGTATGATTTACTTTGTTGAAGAATTGGAATCAATTAGACTTTCTACGAGTAAAGATAAACGCAATGAAAAGCTAATTTGGGCATTCGGCTTTTTGGTGAAAGCGTAATATGTGAGTGTTTGGAATAATTACTTATGGAAATGATTCAATGTGTTTTTTGAGAATTTAATAATAACGTAAACCACAACTTTAAATTTCGAGTGTAAGCTTTCTCATACCTATGTTATCTTGTGAACTATTTGCTTATGTGTTTATGAATATGTGAATTGAGATGAGATGTTATAACATGTGATATGTAGTTATGATAACTGTTGTGAAAGTGCAAATGTGTACATGTTATGTATATGTTAAATGTTAGTGACAGTGTTTTACTAAAAATGCAAATATGTAGTGATAGTGCATGAATAATTGGTAAGTGATATGTGTTTGATTTTGAATATTTTGGCCTTGTGATCTTAAAACCCCTAGACATATTTGGCATACCAAAGGATTGTGAGTACTCACCTATATATATAGTGATTTTGGGCGTTGAGGCCCTAAGACAGGTTGGAGGGGTAAAGGACTGTGAACTAAGCTCCACTCACCGAGACATGTGAGGGGAAATAAGAAGAGTGTTAGCTTTATGCTTCACTTTTAGGACATGTTTGACTTTATGAGTCTATGTGGTGTGTTAGAGATCTGTGTATCTAATGAGTGATGGTAGAGCTCACTTTTATGTTTCATAACTCAAGTGCCAATTTACCTATAAACATATTTTTTAGTATTGTGATGTATGTTTGAATGTTATGTAATTATATGAGTATTGTGATATATGCTTGAATGTTATGTGATTATATGAGTATTGTGATATAACCTTAAATGTTATGTGATTATATATGTAATATGATATATGCTTAAAAATTAATATGATTACCATGTAAATAAACTAGTAAATGTTGCACAAGTAAATATAATTTGACACTAGCGTTAGAACTGTTGAGGTTGTGTTATATGGTTGTTTCATTAATGCTTAATGTTTGCACGGTAGTTGTTCTAGACATTCGTTGAGCTTATTAAGCTCACCCACTCCTTTTAAAACCTTGCAAAGTAGGTAAGTGCTGGTGTGAGAAGTGTGGTTCTGAGGGGTGATCCAAGCAAGTCCATTTCATTTTTTGTAGGTGTCTATTGTTTATTCAGTTATGTTTTGGGTATAAGGCAATATGGTAGAATTTTACTAATATTTTCCACGATGTTTTGGATGCTTCCATCGATTATTTGTTCCTAAGTTTATGAGATTTGTTTTGTATTACTATTACTTTCGATGTTTGAGACTATTACTATGGCTGTTTTGTTGTTTATTTGATGATGATATGATAGCATGATGAATTGGTACAAGTTGGAATGACTTATATGCTTAAAGCCGTTGTATTTTTTTGGTCTGAAGTAGAGGTATCAATATTCGTATTGTAAAAATGATAAATTTGTGATTTTCAAATGTGTAGAAAGTCAGAATCGTTAATTGGTATCAATACCTTATCATGAGTATCGACACTAAGGGTAATTTTATCGATACTTTTACAAAGGTACCAATAATTTCAGAGACTTTGGTTTTTTTTTAACAGAAACAGAATGCTGATTTGGTACCAATTTTCCATACGGTATCGGTATCGTGCAAGAAAAATATCGATACCCATGTTCTAGTATTGATACCTACATAGTTAGTTTTGAGATTTTGCTAAATGGACCTTATATATGTTTAATTGTTATTATAAGACTATTTGATGTATGTTTAGCATGTAACAATGATAACTAAAGAGTAAGATTGACTTAAAACTTATACGAATACTAAAATTGAAGACATATCGTTTAAAATGAGCTTTAACTTATTGTGTATGACATGAGACAGTGGTGTGGCCTCCTAATATTCGGGCTTGATGACTAAGCTGGGTATAAGGTGTTACAGTTGGTGGTATCAAAGCTTGAGGTCTATTACACTCAGACCTAAGTGATTGTTGTGTGTATGCAGTTTCAAAACTATGAGTCTAAATTTCTCTATTTTCTTGGAATTGTGATATAACTCTATTTGAAATATCTTTGATTGAACTGCATGTGGGGTAGGAAGGGGAACACATTACCTTAAATCCTGAAGTTTTCTTTAGTAGGGAGACTTGGATCATCTTCTCGCCACTCACATTGTTTATTTATTTGTATGTATTGGATTAGATTCCATATGCCTTCTAGACGTGTTAGTGTGAGAACTATTTCTCCAAAGGATGGTACAACCTCTGCACCTCCTGTATCACCGCATAGAGTGAACATACCTAATGAAGGTGTAGGCCCTCTGATGGAAGCTATGATATGAGCACTTCAGCAGATTACTAGTGTTAGCCTTGCTCCTGCACTTGCCAATCTTGTACCCATTAATCGTGGGTTGCTGCTTGAACGTCTTCAGATGTTGGGTAGTAAGGAATTTTCTAAAGTGAAAGGTACTGATCTGACCATTACTAAGTATTGGTTGGAGGAGTTGATAGGATCCTTGAGCAGATGTCCTATTTTGGTGAGGAGAAGTTAGGTTGTGTTGTTTCATTACTTGATGTTTGAGGCTCATCGTTGGTGGAATATAGTTAGGAGAGGTACTATTTCTGATAAATTGACTTGGAATCACTTCCTTGAGGTCTTTAAGAGGAAGTTTATGGGTGAGCAATATATGGAGGCTCTTAAGCGTGAGTTTTTGAATTTGGTTCAGGGTGATTTGTCAGTGGTTGATTATGAGGCTGAGTTTGTGTAACTTAGTCAATATGCTCCTAAGATGATACTTTTTAAGAGGGATCAATATAAGAGGTTCTGATTTCGGCTTAATGGGAGATTCGGGTTTACTTAGTAGCATAGAATGTAGATACGTTTAATGAGTTAGTTAAGAGAGGTAAAACAATTAAGGATACCTTAGTTGAGTCACCTCGTTCTGTGGTGACTGATTCTGGTAAGAGAGCTTTTGATGGTGTAACTAGACGACCATTCAAGAGAAGGCGTGATATTCAGGGTTTTGATGGTAGTGCACAACACAAGTTACGACTAAATTAGCCTAGGCAGCAAGATAGTGCTGTGGTTAGTATTAGTAGTTCATCTGGTGGTTCTGGATGGCAGCTTTGTGTACATTTTGAGTGTAGGCATTCGAGTGTCTAGTTCGAAGGAATATTTTTTGAGGGATTGTCCAAACAGATATGAGGTTTCACAGGCTCAGAGTTCTGTAATAGTATATGCGCCTGCTAGTTAGGCAGCGAGTTGTTGCTCATATTGTTGCTTCACAGGTTGAGTCTGAAGGTTCAGCTCAGGTTTATGCTATTAGGGAGCCATAAGATCAAGATTCAAACATCAAGATTACAGATATTTTGTCTTATGATCACTTTATTTATTCTTGTTAGTAGAATTAGGTTCTATGCCTACGTAAATTTTGAAAGATTTAGCTAATAAGTGAAGAATCTCGATAGAGACTATTGAATTAGGAAAAATGGTTATGAGTTCTTTAGACAATAGCATCATGGTGAGTAGAGAAAAATATTAGCGAGTTACTATAGAATAAGTTCGTGGTAGTGAATAGGATCATTCAGAAAATTAGTAGAAAGTTAGAGAGAACAGGAATTAGAGTGTGCAGCAAAAGTGTGATAGTTAGTTTAAAATTAGAAATAGCATATTTTGTGATTAAGTAAGTGACATATTAGCAGGGAATTTCGAGGACAAATTTCTTTTTAGAAGGGGAGATTTGTAACACCCCAAAATAAGGCCTAAAAGTTTTAGGGTTATTCTAGGGATTTTAGCCTTAGAGTGTTCAGAATTTTACAACATGGTTTATTGGTAATTTTTTTTAATATGGTTTTTAGAAAATTAAATCAATTTCTAAAAAAGAGTTTTAGATACCTTTAAATTTGGAAGTAGGACTAATTTGTAAAATAGTCAAAACTTCATGTTTTTAAGTGCAATTAGACCAAATTTTAAATTCCAACTTTAAACTCCCCATTTATAGCTCTATTTTCATGTTAATCTTCTCTATCTTCATGCTTTAGCCGTCCCTTGCTCTCAAAGCTCCTCTCTTTCACTTTTTGTTCTTCAAACATTAATTCAATTGATTTCCATGATTCCCAAAGCATTAAATCTTCATAAACCTTCAAGAAAACAACTTAAAATTCCATAGATTTCATTATTATCTTCGCGTGTGGGTTTTTCAGGTTTTTGAAAAAAGTCCATTTTTCTTCCAACCAAGGTAATCATTCATCTTTCTATTAGTTTTTAATGTTATCTAGTCTTTTGAATGGAATTTTTAGCCATTAAATCAAATGACTTTAATAAAAGGCGAAAATTAGGTCGTTAATGGTGAATTTGGGGATTTTGAGTAAAAATGTAGTTTCAAAGTGTTTTTAAACCTGTTTTAATAAGATTATAAGGTTTCTAAACTTACTTTGAAGGATCGCTAAAGATTTCTTGAGTTTTTAATGAATTTTTGTTAAAATTGCCATAAACATGTCGAAAAATTCACAACTATGAATTGGGTGTTTTTGTGTAGTTTAAAGGTTGGGAATTAGTCATAAATGAATTATAAGATGAAAAGAATTCATTTTAGATGAAAATATTAAGTATAGACTGAGATATTCAAAATTTAAGTTTTCTATGTCAAAGGTTTCAGTCAAAAAAGAACCTAGCCAAGGCTTCCATTTTGGGATTTTTTTATGTTAGTCTTTGGCTGAATGATGCTTGTGTTGTTGTGTGATTTGCTTTGTTGAAGCATTGGAATCGATAAGACCTTCTACGAGTAAAGACAAAGGCAAGGAAAAGCTAGTTTGAACTTTAGCTTTTCAACGAAAGCGTAATATGTGAATGTTTGGAAAATTTGCTTGTGGAAATGATTCAATGTGTTATTTGGGAATTTAGTAGTAGCCTAAACCCTTACTCTAAATTCTGAATGTAAGCTTTCTCATACCTCTATTATCTTATGAACTATGTGTTTATGTTTTTGTGAATATGTGAACTGAGATAAGATGCTATAACATGTGATATGTGGTTATGATAACTGTTGAGAAAGTGCAAATGTGTACATGTTATGTATATGTTAAATGTTAGTGACATTGTTTTGCTAAAAATGCAAATATGCAGTGATAGTGCACGGTTAATCGGTAAGTGCTATGTGTTTGGCTTCAGATATTTTGGCCTTGTGATCTTAAAATCCTTAAATATAGTTGGCATGGCATAGGATTGTGAGTACTCTCCTATATGTACAGTGATTTTGGGCGTTGAGACCCTGGGACATGTTGGAGGGATAAGGGAATGTGAGCCAAGCTCTATTTAAATGGACATGTGAGGGGAAATAAGTAGAGTGTTAGCTTTATGCTTCACTTTTGGGACATGTTTGACTCTATAAGTCTATGTGGTGTGTTGGAGATCCATGTATCGTATGAGTGATGATAGAGCTCACTTTTATATTTCATAGCTCAAGTGTCAATTTATCTATAAACTTGTTTTTGAGTATTGTGATATACGCTTGAATGTTATGTGATTATATGAGTATTGTGATATATGCTTGAATGTTATGTGATTATATGAGTATTGTGATATATCCTTAAATGTTATGTGATTATATGTGTAATGTGATATATGCTTAAAAATGAATATGTATGTAAATGAACTTGTAAATCATGTACAAGTAAGTATAATATGACATTAGAGTTGGAACTGTTGAGGTTGTGTTATATAGTTGTTTCATTAATGCTTGATGAATTGTTTGCATGGTAGTTGTTCTAGACATTCATTGAGCATATTAAGCTCACCTACTCCTTTTATACCCTTTTAGAGTAGTTAAGTGCTGGTGTGAGCGGTGTGGTTTCAAGGGGTGATCCAAGCAAGTCCATTTCACTTTTTGTAGGTGCTTATTGTTTATTTAGTTATGTTTTGGGAATAAGGCAGTATGGTAGACTTTTAATGATATTTGTCATGATGTTTTGGATGCTTGCATAGATTATTTGTTCCTAAGTTTATGAGATTCATTTCGTATTACGTTGATTATTGCTCAGACTTACTTTCGATGTTTGAGACTTTTGCTACGACAATTTTTTATGTTTATTTGATGATGATATGATAGCATGATGAATTGGTACAATTTGGAATGACTTATATGCTTAACAATGTTGTATCTTTCTAGTATGAAGCAAATATATCAATATTCATGTTGTAAAAACAATACCTTTGTGATTTTGAAATGTGCAGGAAGTTAGGATCATAAATTGATACTGATACCCTATCACAAGTATCGATACTCAGGGTAATTTTATCGATAGTTTTACAAAAGTACCGATAATATCCGAGACTTTGGCTTTTTTACAAGAAACAAAATGCTAATTTGGTATCAATTTTCCATACGATATCAATACCGTACAAGGAAAATATCAATACTCATGTTAGTATTGATACCTACGATGTCAGTTTTGAGATTTTTCTAAATGGACCTTATGAATATTTAATTATTATTATAAGACTATTTGATGTATGTTTAGCATGTAATGATGGTAACTAAATAGTAAGATTGACTTAAAACCTATACGAATACTAAAATGGAAGATGTATCATTTAAAATGAGCTTTTACTTGTTCTGTATCATATGAGATAGTGGTAGGCATCTTGATATTCGTGATTGGCGATCAGGCCGAGTATAGGGTGTTATAAGACAAGTGGGAGACTATTGGACTAATGCTCTGTGTGTAGTATATTCATTTATAAACTTGTAATTTTTTTGAATAGAGTGATTAATAAAACAAATTCATTGATTATATTAAAATACTTTGCATACTTATCCTCATGTGGTTTTTGCACATAAAGCAAAATAGAAAGCAGATGTTGCTCACTGGTTGTCTAATATTTAAACTAATACTAAGCGGTATTACGTGGTCGAATCGTAATGTAGAAAGACAACTTATATTAGTAGATGAACCTAAACATGTCCTTAGTCTAGTCAGAAATAAGCAAACTAATTGCAAGACTAATATGCTGACCTACCGTCAAATGTAGTAGTTAATCCAGGTTAATTTCGCACTTAAAAGAGTTTGATTTCTAAGAAATTTAGGATGTTATATGTCCTTTTCAATAATTTGGCCTTAGAATAAAAAGTTAATAAAAATAAGTGTTTTTAACACATTTTGCAGGTGTTGTGACCCAATAGGCCGACATGGGCCTTAGGTTGCACTAATTGCTTTAATTAAGTGTGTAGAGTGCAGATATAAAGACCCAATTGATGTGGAAGAAAGAGTCGAGCAATGTACAAGCTCCCCAGGACATCAAAGCACCAAACGAACGACACAAGGAAATTTTTTTTGTTTTATATCTTGCCACACAAAGGGTGTGGCGTGACACACGTCAACATGCTGCCCAAGTTTACTGGGCTATTTTCATCCACACAATCAAACTTATACGAAGACCTAGGATATGTCAAAAACCTAATTTGGGCTGCCAATAGCTCTATAAATAAGACATTAGGGGTTGAATGTAATCAAGTCGTGCTAGACACCTTTAAAAACCCTTGTAGTTTAGGATTAGTTTTGGTTTATTTTCTTTTTGGCTTTTTAGATACTTTCTTGTTTTTCTTGAATCAATTTTGATTCAAGGACTTGTTTACTTAATTAAAGTATTTAGTTTATACTTTCCTTTGTATTTATTTTATTTCATTATTCTAATCGAGAGATTTGCTACTCCGTTATCCATTTGATAGTAATCCGCAATTATTCATATCTCTTTTTTTCTCTAAATCGATTGTGTTTCTTACATAGTTTATTCAATCCAAGTTGAGATTATGAATAACATGAGTGGCTAAATTCCTTATGGTAGATTAACGAGTAGATGAGATGTGATAACAGAGGATTTGAGATTTTTCGAGATGGGTTAATTGGTATAAATTATATGTTCTTAAATTGTTAGGCTTGAAAACCTTAATAAGTTATCATAGGGTTGACAAAATCGGAAGATAAGTCAAACCAAGTAAATCATAATTTATTTTGATTGAGGAAGTGATGTCTAGAGATAAGCGAGTATCAACCGATAGATTAAGTTAATTAGAGTCGAGAGGTAATAATTGTTTAATCCATGACTAATCCACTTTTGACCCCCCAATCTGAAGCTAGTTGCAAACCCTAAAGCAAGTTAATCTTAATGATTTGTTATTGATCTAATTCATTTATTTATGTTTGTTTATTTATTTATTTATTTATTTATTTATGTTAGTTATTTATTTTTAGTCCTTTTAATCTATTTTATGTTCCATCATAATATAGGAATTAACTATTACTGCTTAGACTCTGTATTGTAAAAATTATTTTCATTATTTTTCCATCCTTCATTGGGTACGATTCTCGGAATACTTTCGGTATTTCATTGTACAACTATATTATAATTTGACCCTTGCACTTATGGACACCGTCATTCTTAATTATGATGGTGTGGTGTTATATTTATTTTATAAATGATAACTCGTTTATAGGCGGTCATTTGTCGTCTATCAAGTCAAATTGTGGAGATGTCTTATCTTGGGAATCGAAGAAAATAACTCCCAGAAGATAGAAACATAGATATGACTGACTGGAATGATAGTACATCAGACTGGACCTAAAAAGAATAAATCCTAAATCTGTTTATGGATTTATTCACTTGTGATGTTCATAGTGTGGCATACTTAATCATGAGTGGATGACGGACTATGTATGCATAACTCGTATATTTTGATGTAAGTAAAAGCCTGAGTTCAAATAGATAAGGAACTAAAATTTGGTGTGTTATCTGTATGACTTCTTCAGTATGTAGCATCATTCATGGTAGTGAAATTTATAGCCTGGGGCATGGATGAACGAGATCCTCTCATTGGCATTACATGGTTGATGAAAAGTAAAACATGGCCACGGGTCATTCGTCTTTGGAATGAATGACTTTATTACTATTTGATAGTAACTGACTTTTCATGAAGGAAGATAAATGGTTACCATGAGATAAAATAGGATTGTATTGAGAGAACGGATATTACCCCAAAGAGATTAGGGATATTCTATGAGGGTAACACACTTATGACAAGGTCATTGGACATGCACCGATCAAGTTACTTTCGTAATGGTATGTAGTTGGGGAGAGCTTAGTCGCGATACTATATTGGAATGGCTTCATGACTAAATGAGTTTTATAATTAATAGGCAAAAAGTTGGAACTTAATTATAAATCATTTGAGCCCCAATCGCATATGTCCCTCCGCTAGTTTGTTGAAACCATAAATGAATTGTATGTTGAATCAAATGAACAAAAATGGATAAAAATGGTGAAAATGGAGAAATAGGAAACATTTGGAATTGATTGTGGTTTTCTCAAAAATGAAAATTAAAATAAAGAAATGGAATCATTTGGAAATGAATGTGGTTTTCTCCAAGATGAAAATGACCTGAAAATGAATTTATATTTTTCGAATTAAATGAAGTTTGAAAATGTAAATAAATCATTTAGTCATAGTGAACTATTGAATGTAGAAATATTAAATATATTTTATTAGAGATTCTTTTATGTAAAGTCGTCATGATATTAACAAAATTAGAATTGGGTTGAGAAAATTATTTAATTGGAAAAAAATATTGAGATGTTTATTTTGGGAAAAAGAAAAATGAATATCTGGTTGGATCAAATTATAAAGTACTACGTTAAAAGCCCAAGAAATATTTGTAATTGGACTCAATATGGAAGAAGCCCAAAAGCCCCTTGTGTTAATGAGGGGGACGACAAACCCTAGCATTATTAACTAGGGTTGTCGCTCCTTATACTTCTCGTTAGACTAGGAAATTGTTTTTCTAGTTGAAATAAACTTCTGCAACTCAACAAGGGTTCTACTTCTTCTCCTATAAATAGATGGCACCGATAGGGTTAGGAACACAACTTTAAAATATTGCTACTGTATCCAAAAATAGAGAAAAAATTATTCTCAACTATCAAATCTATTTTCCCGAATAACAATTTTTGTCGATTTTTATTGACAAGAGATTTTTTTCACACTTAAACAAAGAAAACCATTCCTAGTTCTATGTTTGCTTTGAATCATTTGAGCTCACACTTGAAGTAGTTCATGGTATGAGAATAGTGGAAAATGTTGTTTGGTTGAAATTTAAGAATGATAAGGATCCGTCTATTCTAAAACACATGTGTGAATTTAGTTAAGGGTTTATTGTTATAATTATCACAAACAAACTCAATTTTAAATTATTTTCTACTATGCAAGAAAACCATTTTCAAACTGGACTTTTTCCAACTTGGTAAAGTCAATGGAAGGGTAAGTCGGTGATGGTGTTGGCAAAGGTGGGCAAAGGGTTAGATGTACATTGGTTGCAGGTTAGATTAGGGAAAGGGCAATGTGTGTGCAAGGCATTTGGATTGATGGCTTCATGTAGTGGCTATAGCAAGCAAGTTGTCTACTATTAGTGCTGGTGTAGTTGTGCGTCAACTGAGGGGCTACTAGCAATGTAGGCTCAATAATGACGATGTTTGGTCGAAATGATTTTAGTTCTAGAGGCTGGCCTCAGTTTATCATAACCAACTAAGTTTTTCTGTTCCTTCGTAAGCATCGAGCTAACTAAAATAATATTGGTCCAAAACTTGATCAAAACATGGACAACATTCCATCACTACACATGTTGCACTAATTGCTACACCAATCTCTCAAAATTCATTGTCTTCAGAACACGAAGTGTAACAGCTCAATTTTCAGTGGTGTTGGAAATAGTGATTCAAGATCACTAAATTCAACGAGTAAGTTTGAAATTTTAATAAATTAATATTTATGAGTCAAATTCTTAAACTAGTGAATTTTGAGATTTAAGAGAATTTATTAGGTAAATTAGGTTAAAAACGAGGTATCGAGACCTCGATTTTATAAACTAAGCTGTAAATATTTTTATAAATATTTACGGAGTTTCATTAAGATAGAATTAAAGTTTCGTTAGAAAATTTTAACGTTTTGCGGTTAATTAATTAAAAAGGACTAAATTGAAAAAGGTGCAAACTTTGCTAAAGTGATTAAATAATTTAAGTCACAAATAAGGGAGCACTTATAGGGCAAATTAACCCAAAGGGGATGGTTGAGGTGGCATTAGCAAGAAAAGAATTTGAAAATTTGGTGAAATAAGGGTAAAATTGGAAATTTTATAAAATTAAGTAAATAAAATAATAATTAAAAGAAATCTAGACAATTCTTCATCAACTTTTAGCTAAAAATGCCATTGAAGAGTCCTCTTGCACTGGGTTTTCATATTTTTTCTACAAGTGAATTTAATTATTGCCTTTATCTTATAATTTTTATGTTTTTAAGACTTTTACAATTAGGTCCAACTATCTATTTCATTAGTTTTTTTTATTCTATGGGTAATTTTGAAAGTAACCATTGATGAGTGGTGGATATTTATGATGAATTAACATGGATTTGAAGCTTTCATTTTGTTATATGATGATTTTATTAAGTAATTTTTATAGAAATTGATTTTAGGACCTAATTGTGAAATTTTTTAAATCTTAGGGTTTGGCATAAAATTTTGAATGTCAAAGGCTTGGAAATAGCCTATAATATTTAGATAAAGTGTTAATTGAGAAAAATTAGCTTAGTTGATGGATTAATTGATCAGGGACTAAATTGTAAAAACTATAAAATTTGAAGTAAATCTGTAATTTCAAAAATTTTAGGGCATAAATTGTGAAGTGAATTAGAATTGAATTAGATGCTAATGAATGAATAATTTTACATTATAGATCAAAAACCAAAAGATAAACACGAAAAAGAGAAATTAATAAATTAGTCCTTAAATTTTTACAACCTCTACAAACTACCCCAAGTAAGTTCATATGGTTGAACTTTTATGATCATTTTTAATTTAGGAATGATATAATGTATTATTTATTGAATTATGATTATTGTAAAAACATGAAAATTGGATTGAATGTTCAAATTAAGTGGAACGCAGGATTGAGTACGATCATTCCAAGCAACAAAATGAATTGACATATAAGACCATGGTTGGCCCATGGCAATGTTTAAACGTAAGACCATAGTTGAGCTATGGCATTTTAGTGAAAAGACCATAACTGGGTTATGGCACCGTGAACATAAGACCATGGTTGGACCGTGGCAATATATGTATATGTGTGTAAGACCATAGTTGGGCTATGGCATCCTGATGATAAGACCATAACTGGGTTATGGCATTACGAGTGTAAGACCATGGCAAATCCATGGCAATATATGTGTAAGACCATAGTTGGACTATGGCATCAAGAAAATGATGTACTCAATTCTGTAAGACGTTATCTAATTTGACAAAGATTGGTAAGTATCATATGGATTAAAGTGATATAATTTAAGTAGTTATTGATATTGAGCTCAATCAAGTGAATTCATCATTTGAAATTGTGATTGGCAGGAAGTGTTAGTGAAATGCTTGTTTTATAATTTGTTATAGTATGACGAGTAACATTTAACTTTAAAGCCAATGAACTTACAAAGCTTTATTAAGCTTACTCGTGTTATTTAATGTTCCTTGTAGATTAATGTGAGTTTAGAGGATCGAATCAACGCATCGGACTACACTATCCAGATTACTCCAGTAGATTTTGTTAAATACCCTATGGTTTATATGGCATGTATAGGGTTCGTTTAGGGAAGAGTTAAACTTTAAACATGGTTGTGAATGATACATATGTATATGTAACAGCCCGAATTAGGGCCTAAACGAAATGGTGGTCTTGAGACCACAAATTCAAAATAGAAAAATTTATTCTGATAAAGTTTTAAGGTCTACTGTGTGATTGAATGCATAAGTAAAAATTTAGTAAATAAAATTTATCGATAAAGTGCTCGAGTGAGAGATAGGACTAAATTGCAAAAATTTCAAAATATGAGTTCTAGAAGCATTTAGTGTGTAATTGAATTGCATCCTTAAATTAGAGGTCCTTATATTGCAAATAGACCATTTTATAGCATGATGGACAAAAATGCCCATGAAAGGAAAAATTTACAAAGAAGGCCATTAAGGGCATTTTGGTCATTTGGTTTTAAATGAAATAAAAAGGGAAAAATAAGTCAAAATTGGTGTCCATCTTCCTCATGTATGGCAGAATGTCCCTTTCTCCATAGCTAGGGTTTTGTTTCATCTTTTCAAGCTCCAAGTAAGTGATTCCTAGCCCCGTTTTTCATGTTTTTCGTATTTTTTAAATCATCGTACCTTGACCTAGCTCTCTATACCACTATTTTAAGCTAGGGTTCATGTTTAACAATTTACCCATATGTGACATGGAAGTATTTTGATGTTTATTGGTAGAAAATGAAAGCTTGAAGTGTAGTAAACAACTTTTGCTAAGTGATTTTTCATGAAAATGCATTTAGGGACTAAAATGCAAAAGTTGTAAAATATGTGCATAAATTGTGAAACATTAAAAATTGTGGGCTGTTATAGAAGAGAAATATGTTCGGCTAGGCTTGGGAATGTAGAAAAATTGATACATTTCATTTTACGAGTCAAGGGACTAAATTGTAAAAATTGACAACTTAGGGGTAAAATGGTAAAATTTACCATAGGATAATTTTGTGCCCAATCGAGTATTATATGTATTGAATGAGTTAAATTTGGTATTATAGATCAAGAACAACATGAAAATGACCTTGACCGAGGGAAAGGCAAGATGTCGGATTAAAATTGAAAAGATTAGCATAATTATATCAAGGTAGGTCCTATATGTAAATAATGAGTTACTTTTTTAATCATTATGTTTAATTAGTTTAATTATTTTGAAATTATAAAATTTTATATCGAAATATTGATTATGGAATGTGATAAACCGATAAGTAAAGAAAAGTCCCTGTTGAACCTTAGGAATCATTAAGATACGAGTGACATGTCACTAGGAAACCATCGATCGTTATTGATTGTTTATGTGATTTCGGGTGCTGGTCTAGTTTGACTACCAGTGGCTAGGTAATCCTGCATTTGTTGTGGATACCTGTCAGCTTGTGTGAGCAGCACTGAGTAGAATCGACTACACTGTCAGCTTGTGTGAGCAGACTCGATAATAGCTCATTATTGAGCCTTATGTGATCAGTGGTAGCTTTGGCTACATATTAGTGGTAGCTTCAGCTAAGTTATGTGAATGGCACTTGTACCTTATTTCTGTGTATCCTTTAGCATTCCACGTGGTTCATCGGGCTATCCGAATTAATATGATACTATATGAATGCAAGGGAATAGATTTAACCGTGTGTTCAAGATTGTAACGCCTCAAATTTTGGGTCTAGGAGAAATGGGCTTCGAGTAGCAGAGATATTGGATTTTAGTTGGACAAGAAAATTTTCACAAATTGTAGGTTGCGGTGATGGTTAAAGGATTTTGAAGTGTTTGGGGATGTCTAAGAAGTCCTGGGTTCAAACCAGGACAATAATGAAAATTTTAGTTTTTCCCTTATGTGGATTAAGCTTCAGTTAGAAGGCCTTATTAATATTTTTGGTTAAGGCATGACACATGGAAGCAGGTGGTCTGGTGGCAAGGAGGTGTTAGTAGCAAGCAGGTGGTCCAGGGTTCAAATCCTGGCCGTGACAAAATTTTTATTGCGCATATGTTAGCATAGAAGCTAGCGTTTAAACCTTATAATTATTTGGGATTGATTTACGACATAAGAGAGCTAGTGGTATATTGGTACGAGGCGTGTTAGGGCTGCTGGGGAGTGTGAGTTTGAATCCCAAGCCATGAGAAGTTTTGGTTTTTTAAAAGGTATTGATTCTAGCAAGTAAGGCTTACGTTTAGTTGGGATGGTTTTATGACATAAAAAGCTGGACGGCAAAGAGGCAAGTAGTATGTAGGGAGCTTGGAGGGCTGGAGTTCGAGCTACCCCATGCACAAAAGGGGTTATATTTTGCTGCCCACACAAGGAAGGAATTAGTGTTCGACCGAAACACTAAGGGTTGATTTAAATTTGAATTAAGCGGTTGTTGTTCGGTGGAAGAATCTAAATGCAATTCAAATTGGGTTGTTGGCTGAAATCAAGTAGTAAATCCAAGATTTTGATTTGGGGGTAGTGTCATGACGATTGAGGGAAGCTATGGAGTGCAAGATTCGATCATTAGGGGTTGAGGTGTCGAATAGTGCAAATGGGGAAAAAATAATATTGCCTTTATGTTCCCTTGTGTGCAATACTTTTCTCTCTACTAGTGCCGAATTCACATTTTGTTCTCTTTTGCACTTTTATTTTCTCCTCTCTTCGGGATCACCGAGTTTGCAATTAAAACAGAAACGACCTCTCGCGCACTCCTTCATTTTGACCTCTGTGATTCCTTGCGTGCTTCTCTTTTCGCCATTCCCTTTGAATTTTGGTTCTTGGCCGAATCTCCATTGTTACCTATATCCCCAAATCCCTTTCGGTTTTAATATATTGTAACCGAATATTGTTCCTGCGTTTTCCTGGGAGTGTCAACTTCTTCTTGTGTTTCCTTTATCGAGTTTGGAGGTAAGAGGTGCTTATCATATATTTGTCTTGTCTATCTCTTTTTTTTTTATCGAATCTATAAACCTTCCTTCCTAATCTCATCTTTTCTTTATCAGTTATTATCATTAGTTTGTCCGTAGATCGCGTGTTTCGATTGTAGGTGGTGCTGTGATGGGCCGAATATTACTATCTTCCTATCCTTATTCTATATATTTCGGTAAGTGATACATTTGGTTCAAATGGTTTACTATTTGGGTTTTGTTAATGAAAATTGGGTTTTGACTCAGATCCTATCAAGAAATGGGTAAGTTCTAGTTAAGGGAGGATTAAAACCTTACCCTCCTAATCAAGGTAAGCGATTTGTGGTTTTGGGAAAACCTAGTGATCATGAAGGATGATTAACTTTAGTGTTAATCAACTAATTGGTTACTGTGGATGAATGTAGGTTCAGGAATCGCTTAGGCTTAATGCACGTTCTCTCTTCATGTGTGTTAATCACACTATTAGACTTCGAAGGTGAACTGTCGAAATGTCAAAAGCCGAAAAGCCGACGAATCGAACGTCTGGCCACATAGGCGTGCAAATGCTCATGTGATTGGCTCAGGCCATGGATTGTGTCCCTGCATCAAAAAACGACCATCACGAGCGGTTATGTGAGATGGGCCAAAACGAGCTGGACGGGCCCAACGAGCTGTGGGCCGCTAGATGGGCCGCAGCCCATATTTGAGTTTCTAGATTGTTTGATTGCATGTGTCGCTAGACGACCATGGCCTACTGATGGGCCTTCACATACGTAGGCCCACACTGGTAAATGATTGAAATGCCTCTAAAGGCAAAATGACCAAAATTATGAAATGCCTCTAAGCGCAAAATGACCAAAATGACCAAAATGACTGAAATGCCTCTAAGGGCCTTCACATATATGTTTATGGAGGAAGATTTTTGTTCTGGCAGCTACGCTGCATAATTCTGATGGCTTATAGCCTAGTATTTTCTAAAAGCCCCGTATCAGTACTACATTATGGAGTGTAGGGTTAGGTGGGTCGACTATATCCCCACGTGGAGTGATGGGTTGGACAGAGATGGAGTGTAGAGGCTGGTTGGGTAGGATTTTGTATGCATGTTATACTGCTCTGTAATGGGCTTTGGCCCACTGACTCTGATCGGTACTGAAATGGGTCCATGCCTAGATTGTCTATGTGTTTTTGTTATGGACGGGAATACACACTGAGTTTTCGCAAACTCACCCGTTTATTTTTACTGTACAGGTAATCCCGAGGCATAGACGGTTCGGTGCTGCGTAGGACTTGGAGATGGCCATACTTTGCTTTTACACTATATTCGAATTTCATTTACTTTGATTATTGTTTTTATTTTGGGTTTGTAATAAGGTCGTTATTTAAATTTTAACTAAAATGTTGGGTTTATTTAATTCATTCAAAATCTATTAGCTCTAGGGCGCGGTTTTTACAAATGATATTTTTTTCAAATACCATGATTTCAAACAAACGAGGATATAAGCAAAGCTTCCGCAATCAACAAGTTTTCAAAAGTAAACTATTTTTATAACTGCATTAATCAAGATAGATGGAATAGTGATTTCTTCCAAAATAAAAAAGTTTTACATCATAACAAGACATGATAAGTTCACGATGTCAAAACACTTCAATGTGACACTTTCAAATACGGCCATAACATCTGGGCCGGGTTTGGGGGTGTTACAAAGATTGTGTATATGCAGGTTATATGAAAATTTTTGTGTGCGCTAAGTGCTTAATGTATGTAATGAATCATGTGGTAAGATCACATGAGTAAGTGATAATTCCCAAATTTAATTGTATGGTTGGAAAACTTATTTTTCCATTAGCTATCTCTGTTTAGTTTAAATGCTCATTACTTTTACATGTAGACTTACTAAGCTTTATAGCTTACCCCTTCGTTTTCCCGTTCCCTTATAGGTTCGTCAAGCTAACCCGAGGTTCGGAGATCAACGGGATTCCCTCAACACTATCAACAAGCATTTTGGTATTTTGTTTAAACACTATGGATTATGGCATGTATAGATGGTCTAATGATCTATTATGTGTCATAGTCTGTGGGGTCAAGTGTTGTCACAAATGTCATGAGATTTGGCCAATTGCTATGGGCCTTATATGAATGAGTATTTTCTAATTAAAGTGTTGTAATCCCTTATGATACAAATTATATAATTGGTGTATAATGTGTATGGATGTGCATGCTTGTGTGTGGTTGGTAAAATGAAGTGTGTGGATGATGAAATGTGGTTGTTTGGATGATTTTTTGTGTTATATTATGTATTGGAAAAATTGGTTTGAGTTGGTTTGTGTTTCAGGGTGGAAATTGGCTTAGAAAATAGCTTATAATTGTCCACACGGTTAGGCGTGTCTAAGCCGTGTGTGATACACGGCGAGCCCACGGGCATGTTGATAGGCCGTGAGTCCCCAGCACTTGAAATTATGGAAATTAGATGTTTTGTAGTAAACACACGGGTTTGAGACACAACCGTGTGTCCCAATCGTGTGATAGACACGGCCTAGCCACGGGTGTGTGGCTTGGCTGTAACAGCCCATTTTCGAGTTTGATCGAAACATGTGGTTTTGGGACCACTTAACCGACTCAAAATATTTATATTATTATTTTAATAAGTTTTTCAACATGATAGAATTACCGTACGAAAAGAAATTTTATTGATTAAATAATTAATTCGGTAAAAAAGACTAAATCGCATAAAGCAAAAATTAGGTGTTCTATAAGTTAAATGACTTATTTGACTTTGGCTTTTGAATATAGATGCCTTAATGGTAAATAAGCCATTTTAAATGGTAGTGGACATTTATGTCCATATTTTATATGATTTTTAATTGGTTTTATAAAGGTTATTTTTGGTAAAATGCTTATATTGATATATTAATTAAAAGACAAACAAATTAGGATAATTTTCTCATTCATATTCCACCGATTGGAAAATTTCCTTTGGTTTTACATTCGGCCAAGCTTTTGATCTCAATTAAGGTATGGTTTTTACTCAGTTTTTAATGAATTTATGTTTTTGAGCTCGTTGCAGCTCGATATAACTTTTTTTATATGATTTTTAATTGGTTTTATAAAGGTTATTTTTGGTAAAATGCTTATATTGATATATTAATTAAAAGACAAACAAATTAGGATAATTTTCTCATTCATGTTCCACCGATTAGAAAAGAAAGAAAAGCTATTTCCTTTGGTTTTACATTCGGCCAAGCTTTTGATCTCAATTAAGGTATGGTTTTTGCTCAGTTTTTATTGATTTTTATGTTTTTGAGCTCATTGTAGCTCGATATAACTAGCCCGCACCTCAATTTCTGAAATTGGTAATGTTTTTGAAATGTGCCATTGTTGAATACATGTGTATTTTGATATTTCTTGCAAGATTATTGATGGTTGTTTAAAGATATACAAGTTTTATAATGTGATTTTTGATAAAAATGTAAATTAGGGATTAAATTGAAAAAGATAGAAATTATGTGGTTAAAATGTGAAATAAATGAAAATATGGGCTTGATAGAGACTATAAGAAATTCGGCTAAGGTGAATTATTGTTAAAATTGTGTAATTTGTCATTTTGTGTATTATGGACTAAGGTGTTAAAATGTGAAAGTATAAAGGCTATTTTATAAATAGGCCAAATTACATGTTTATGGATTAAATTGAATGTGTTGGTGATTAAATGGTTTGAATTTGAATTAATTTAGATCATGATAAACAAAAATTGAAAATTGATGGAGGGAAACAGAAGGTAGACGAGTAGATATCAGATTTACGAGCTAATATGAGGTAAGTTCGTAAAGCTAGAATTGAATTATTAGATACGTGTATTTATTAAATTGAATGTATATATGTATGTGGAATGAATAATTTACCAGGAATTTGAATTATCGGCTATGTGATTATGTTACTGCCACTGAATTACATGATAAAGTATAGAAAAGTATTATAAGTCATATGAAATATGCTTGTAAATGAAAGGGATATGTATTATAGAGATTGCATGTTACAAAAGTTACATGATTAAATGAATTATATAGTACAAGAACTATATGAGTAAATGTGATATGAGATGAATTGGTATATGAATACATGTGTTATAAAAAGGAAATGCTACATGAGATGTATGATGTGTATATATGAAATGGTACATGAATATATGTGAATTACATGAGTAAATGGTAACATGATTCATGCGAATTATATAAATGAGATGTTGTTTCAAAATGTTTATTGGCTAAATACCTAGTCCCGTTTGAACAGTAGAAAGTCGTAGGATACAAGTGACATGCCACTAAGGCTACAGGTTGGTTGAGCTCTTACATTTGTTGCGGACTCACCACAGCTCATGGACTTACATGTTCAGCATTCGAGCTTACCATTCAGCCTTCAGGCTTACATGTTCAGCCTTTGGGCTTACAGTTACTAGCTCAAGAGAAGCATACAGTACATGGCTCGAAAGAGCATATATGATGAATTAACAGATTTATAGGTTTAGATATATACACTGTGTGTGTATCACCCGAGTATCCTTCGATGTTTCCAAAGGTTCAACGGGCATTATATTGATGTGAACTGTTACAAAAAATACATGATGTACATGGTTCATATGTTAAATGAGTTACATGATATATAGTACATGATTTACAGGAATATATGCTACAAGAGTTTTATGATGTATATGAATACTTGCTATACAAATTACATGAATTGAATAATTTACATAGATTATTTGTTACATGAGTGACATTATAAAGATGAATGTTATATGAGTTACATGAATTAAGTGATAAGATGTTACATGAATTACATGAATTATATAGATGAAATGTTACATGATTTATATGAATTATAGAGATGAATTAGGTATTACATAGGCATTACATGTTTGATTTCATTCTTGTGAATGAATGAATTTCAGTATAAACGATTGAATTACCGTTGTAATGGGTGAATTACTACTATTATTGATATATATGTATTATGGGTATTATGGTATTAATTTATTGAGATATGGAATGAATGATACTTGTGATGTAACGCCCCGAATTTTGGGCTTAGAAGAATTGGGCCTTGGGCTTGGGTGAATTTAAAATTCTTGAGTGTAAGACATCAGCTCAATTTGTAAGTTAGAATTGTTGGGTTAGTGATTTTGGAATGTTAGAGGGTTTTTATGAAGTTCTGGGGTCAAGTTGGGTATAGGAAAAATCTTGGTTTTGGCCTTAGGGGAACCCTAAGGTCATGTGGGATAACTTATAAATAAAAGGGGCTAAAATAAGACACAAAAGGAGATGTGGTCTAGTGGTAAGGAAGTGACGCCATAAATAAATCTGGAAGCAAGTAGGTAGGCTTTAAAGTTAAATGTGTTGGACTTATGACACAAAGGAGCTTACGTCCTAGTGGTGGTGGCGTGGCATAGCTATCAAGAGGACTTTGGTTCGAATCCCTTTGCACGCAAAGGTTGGTTATTTTGCTAATGAGTTTGTTTTGGAGGATTGATGGAGAATCCCATATCGGGAAGCTAACATGAGAATAGGCGAGAAGCTGGCTTTAAATAGAGCAAACCATGAGGAGAGTAAGCATACATTTCTTGGCAAACCATGAGAAGTTGGATCATTCCTTGATCTGTATGCCGTTGGGTCATGTGGTGGTGACTGTAGTCGATCGACACACCCCCTAGGGAGTCAATGGTGCGATTATTGTTGGCTTCTAGGCATAACAGCATTCAGAGCGCGGATTAACTTTAGATACCTATCAGGTGTTTATTTCACACTACTCTAACTGTAGAACAGCAAATGCCGGAATGCTAAAATGCCGTTCACACGGCGATGGTAGCCACACGAGTGTGCGAGTGCACGTGCGGAAGCTTTGACGTGATAGTTGAGACCATCATGACTATTCTTGTGGGTTTAAGCTGCTTTGGGCCATGATGGGCCAGAATGGGCCATGTGGGCCCAATCGGACCAATTGTATGTTTGTGTAGTAAATGTTGGACTGAACTATGTGAATCTCATATCCGTGGCTAGATTTGGACAAAAAGGGCCACATGAGCGTGACGGGCCTTAGGCCCATTCACAACTTTATCTCTGTTTGGAATACTTGAGTCGCTCAAGGTGACTGTAGACCTTCTGAAGGATTGATAAAATTACAGAAATACCCCTGTTTATAAAATTACAGAAATACCCCTGGTTTATAAAATTACCAAAATACCCCTGGTTTATGAAATTACCGAAATACCCTTGGTTTGCAAAATTATCGAAATATCCTTGGTTTGTGAAATTATCGAAATACCCCTAGTTGCGAAATTATTGAAATACCCCTGGTTTGTGAAATTATAGAAATACCCCTAGTTTGCAAAATTACCGAAATACCCCTGTAGCATAGAATTTCTGAAATACCTATGTAGGGTAGAATTACTGAAATACCCCTGTAGTATGAAATGACTAAAATACCCCTAATGCGTAAAAAGGTCGTTTTGCCCCTCGAGGGTATACGACTCACTGGTGATACAATTTGATTGATTTGACTATGTTTGACTGAGAATGTATGACTGTGATTGGACTGTTGTGACTGTGATTTGTATGATTGTTTTTGGGCAAGACATTCTACATACATGACATACTGTATGGGTTGGGATTGATATGGAGAAAGTTCTATTCTGATAGGATCGCACGGGTTACACGAGACGACTGTAGATCCAATAATAATCTGATAAGGTCGCACAGGTCGCATGAGATGACTGTGGACTAACTGAGGGCTTAATGCCAGTTATTCTGAGTATGGCTCTGTGCCAACCAACATATGGATCTGTGCTATCAAGATCATGGCTTTGTTCTGATTATATTTGCCTAAGGCTATGTGCTTATCTTATTTACTGATGACTGTGTGTCGATCACATTTACCCATGGCTGTGTGCCAGTTATATTACCCTAATTGATGGCTATGTGCCAATCCTATTACAATTACCGATGGCTTTGTGCCAATTATGATACTGCTACTGAAGGTTTAAAGCCGCATTTAAATTAGCAGCTCTGCTGCGATTCTGATTAGTGCCACAACTGGTACTGACACTGTGGAGTGTAAGGATGGCATGGGTGATTTATTCCCCGCAGGTAGTGCAGGGTTGGACAGAGTGGTGTATTGGTTGGATGGGTTTGCATGCATCAGGCATTATTCATACTAAGACTATCATTGTGATGGGCTAGGCCCAATTGATTCTGTAATGGGTTGTGACTCAAATGACATTGTATAGGGCTTTGGCCCACATATGCTCGAAATTGGACTGTATTGATACTATTAAAGGGCTCAGGCCCAGATTGAATCTGTTTCTATTTTTGTTTACTGACTGTTACTTTAATAGGGGATTACACACTGAGTTTTCATAAACTCACCCCGTTTATTAATTAACCTTTCAGGTAATCCCCAGCTTTAGATGGATCGGAGCTGCGAGGGACTCGGAGTGGGCCACACAACTGCATATGTCTTATTCTATTTTACTTATTTACTTAAAGCACTTTGATTTTAATTTGGGTTGTAATAAGGCCTCTATAACTTCTGGATTTTTAAATTTAGTATTTTATTGATCGCGATTTATATTAATTAGAAGTAAATTGCGGTTTTTCAGAACAATAACTATTTTCAAACACTACATTTTTCGCACCTGATTAAATTAAGCTTCTGCAACAAAGAAGGTTTTAAAGGTAATAACATTTTTTTAAAAGGGATTAATAGACCACGTTTTAAAAATAAACAAACACAAGTTTCAGTTGGTAACAAGTTTTAAATAAGAAGGGTTTCAATGAAAACACGGTTTTCAAAAAACACTTCAATGTGACATGACAGACTCGGGTCTAACTTCTAGGTCAGGTTTGGGGTGTTACATGTGATATGAGAAACATGTGATTAAACCATACATATGGCACATAAGGTACGAGATACCAAGTATTCGATATCTTCCCGAAATGTTTCATCTGAAAAAAATGGCGATAAAGATGAGGACATAAGCAATGATATGGATTAATTCAGGTATCAGTGAGGATTCTGTCATGTAAGTGATATTTGATGGTTCATATGAGACGTAAGTGAAACCTAACGAATTCATACATGCATTATTAGGTTGTTATTATAATCAGTATTGAATCGGTTGGTTTTTAATTTTGAATTAATTGTTAAATGATTATAATACTTACTATTCTTACGAGCTTACTAAGCTTATTAGCTTACTCTATTTATTCTCTGTATTTTACAGCGATTTGAACGCTAGCTCCGATTGGAAGTCATCAAAGATTTCATCACACTATCTAGGAGACGATTGGTATTTTTGAACTCTTTGAAATATGGTAATATGGCATGTATAGGCTAGTTTTTAGGTCGCATTATATGACTACTTATGAGGTTGATTTAGGTACAAGTTTAGTACTTGACCAAGCTATGAGATATGGCTTGAGATAGCAATGGTTGGTTTATTATGAAGCTCTATATACTATGTCATTTTATATGGTAGTTTTGATGAATGGTTTATGGTATAAATGAGGTTTAAAAGTAGGAAAGGAGATTGGTTTTATTGTGATGAAAATGGTAAGTTGAAATAGGTATTGATTTGGCTCATTTGGTACATGCTTAATGATGCAAATTGACATGAAATTTGGTTGATTATGAATTGGTATAAATGTGTTTATTTTGGCTGAATTGGCTACTTAATTAGTATATGAAATTCTTGCAAAATAATGCTTATAGGTATATGATCAATGGGGTGTGAAAATGGCTTATACCAAGCCTATTTCAAGCCACACGGCTAGAGCACAAGGGCATGTGTCTCGACCATGTGACCCCTATTTTGATGCTTGTTAAGTCAGTATTGCACACGGGTTAGACACACGGGCGTGTCTGGTACCCCTGTAGCCAAGTCAGGTTGCCACACGGCTAAGACACACAGGCGTGTCTTGTGGCCGTTTGCACAAGTCAGTATGTATGCCCTATTTTCACACGGCTAGACACATAGGCATGTCTGGCAGCCGTGTGAGGCACATGGCCTGTTCACACGAGCGTGTGACCCTATTTCAAAAATTTTCTTAAGTTTTCCTATATCTTTTATATGTTATCAAATTGACCCCTATTGTATACTTAGAATTTTATATGTCTGTTTTAAGTACTCTATGACTATGAATGATTGATATTATTGAATTGAAATGATGTTTGATAAAAGTTTAAAATTTTACAGTACAGAATTGTGTTACAAGTCTAGTAATGCCCCTTACCTGTTTCGGTGACGGTTACGGGATAGGGGTGTTACATTGGCCGTGTGACGAAGATTTCGCGATGATGTCATAAACAGAATATCCTAGTTTTTCACACGGGGTGAGGACACAGGCGTGTTGAGGCTGTGTGAAGGACACGGGCCAGAGACAAGGGTGTGTGCTCGACCGTGTGAAAACCCCTGAAGGTTCGAAATGAAAATTAATTCTGCACAGGCTAGGGACATGGGTGTGTGTGACCACACGGCCTGCCCACACGGGCGTGTCCCTGTCCCACATAGGCATGTGCCCTGTTTATAGTAGGATTTTTCTAAGCGATTGAAAAGTTTCAGTTTCGTTCCGAATCGTACCCAATGGGTCACTTGGGCCTCGTAAGCTCGTAATAAGAGAGTTTTGAATATGATTGAAAAAGTTTTAAATCTTAGTAGAATTTGTGAGTCGAGATTGAGTGATCGTGTGTTCGTAAGTCTGGTAATATCTCATACCCAGTCTCGACATCGGACTTGGGTGAGGGGTGTTACAGTATTTGTTTGTATGTATCTATTTAGTAGTAGTTTTTAGTAATCAAGGAATGGAGTTATTATGGTATGTTTATGCAAATGAGTCTTGTGATTACATATTATGTTTAAAACATAATTTTTGGCTTGTCTTGGTTGTATGTTTAAAACATAATTTTTGGCTTGTATTGGTTGCTTGGTTAGGATATATTGGTGTATATCAATGTTGTGTGTAGGATGATAACAAAAAGGGTGAGAAAAGTGGCATTAAAATGGCCTATATTTGTCCACACTGGCAGAGACACGGGCATGTGTCTTAGCCATGTGTGACGCACAGCTTGGCACATGGGCATGTAGTCTGGCCGTGTGTCCCCTGCATCTTAAAATTTAGAAATAGAATGTTTAGAATTAGGCGCATAGGCAAAGACACAGGCATGCGTCTCAACCATATGTAACACATGGCTTAGAACACGGGCGTGTGTCATGGCTGTGTGAATCCTGCACCTAATTATCGAAAATTTAATTGACCACACGACCTAGAACACGAACGTGTGACTTGGCCATGTGACCCCTGCACGTTAATGTTTTGCAAGTCAGAAAGTTACACGGGTTAGGTGTTGGAACACCGGTGCCTTCAAGGCGTAGCAGAAAAATAAAATAATCTGGCGATCCAAACCATGGATCCATGTGTAAGGAACGAATCGGGGTGATAAAAGGTTTCAAAATTACCGAAACTTCAATCTGAGTAGACAGTGACGCCTCGGCTACGAGAATACTGTTGTGCTATCGAATCCAAGCCGCAATCCTTATAACTCTGGCCTCTACTTGATCCACCCAGTTGACAATGAACGAAAGAAATCCCCAAAACTATTTTCAGAGGTATTTTGCTTTGGCGGATGCTAGACCTTGTAGCAAAAAACGGGGTTTTATATTTATTCACTTTTTAGGGTTTTTCTCTCCCTTTCTATATATATAAACCCCTTCTTAATTGGTATTATATAATGAATTCTTAATTCATTAAGTTTTAATTCGAACATAATAATCATAATAAATAAATATAATAATGTTTTAACCGAAAATTATAATTACATTAATTATAGTAAATATTTCGGTAAACTATATTTATTTAAATTTATATACGAACCAAATTCATGTATTAATAGAATTATGTTCTCCTTATGTGTACAACATCCTTGTACATATCATATGTTCGATATTTGATTGCCTATTTAAATTAATTCTACAATTAATTTCATTCATGTGACAACCAAACACAATACCAACTATGTTCTATTCCGTTCATTTCAACCATAGGGTGTGACCCTGCAGGTTCTTGTAACGTTAGCAGTAAGACTAGAACGATTCTAATATTACAAACAATGAGTGGCATCTAGCAATGCATCATTGCTACCTAAATTCCAAGAAGTCATGATTCGATATAACCTTTTCTTATGATTAACCTTTCATGCATTAATCCTTAAGTTCTTTATCTCTGGAATGGACACAAGTCATGGAACAGTCACACTTGCATAGTTCATCCCATGTTTCTTGATACCTTGAGTAGACTATGATACACAAATAAGTATGACATCTTATATTAACTTATTTGAGCATGGCCATGCATTTCTAGTCTCACTCAATCAAGTGGCCTGAGATATTACTCCCATTATGTAAGAGGGATTTATCCTATATTGATCAACCATATCCCTCTACATAGATTATGGTATATCCAACATCAGTCTTTATAGAACAACCAGTTACGGTGTTCATTTGACTATACTAAAATATGCAACTCACGATGTTTGGATAATGATGATCTCAAGTATGAGGATCATATACATATTAATTACTATGAGTAATGTTGTGACAATTACATAATAATCCAAGAAACATACTCATAGCGGGTCAGTCCAATATGTTGTTCTCTAACACACTTATTCATGCATTGATTCTGACACCCCATATCAATGACAACTCTTTATCATCAATCAACTACATGTTACTCTTAATGCATTATATTGTCCTAGCCAACAATAATATTTGACTAAGGATCTTTTAAGAATAATCATATTATTCTCAGGACATTATTATAAAACAGTTTATTTATGCATACAGAAAAGAAACTGAAATAATAATGGCAACGCCTTATATTAATAAACATGATAAATCAAGTATGTTATTACAACCATTTCGTGATTGATCTTTGGGCATACTCTTACATTAGGGACACAAGCGTGTGCCCTATCTCATATACCACACGGCCTGAGACATGTGCATGTCACTTGGCCGCGTGAGCCACACGACCTACTCACACGGGCATGTGACCCCTGTATTTAAGAAAAATTTTGAAATTTTGAGAAAAATTCTTTGAGATCCCAATTTTGTCCCAACTTGTTAATAATGCTTAAATTGGGCCTCAAGGGTCTATTCAAGGAACGATATAATTAGTTTCGGATATGAATAGTAAATGACATGAATTATCTATAATTATTCTGTAAACTTCTGTAATGCTGTATAACCCTATTCTGGCGATAGATATGGGTTAGGGGCATTACATTTATTGGTATCAGAGCTTCGGTTTAGCCGATTCTCGAAATAAATGTAGCTTGTAAAGTGTCTAAAAATACATGCCATATAAATTTGTAATAGTGTGATGTGTATGATCCGTTCTAACCCTTGTTTTCCTTTTAGATTGTAAAAATGTTGGATAGATCCGAACATGCTAAACATGATGAGGCTAATAGCAGAGTACAGACATCTGAACACGGGACAAGTGGTAATGTTCCAATTCCTTTGGCTCAAGAACAAGAGCTTAAAAATATGTTCTTTGGATTTATGAATCAATGGTTTAGTGAGTTTATACAAGAAAGAAATTTGGCTCAGCAACCTCCTCCCCCTACAGTACCATCTGTAGAACCTCCAGTTGCACCTCCACCTCCTCTGGTAACTGAATCAAGTAAACGTACTCTGATAGAAAAACTCAAAAAGTTTGGGACCGAAGAACTTTGGGGCAGGTCAGATGATGACCCAGTCAAAGCTGAATATTGGCTTCAGAATAAAGTGAGAGTTTTTGAAAAAAATGGCTTGTTCTCTAGAGGATTATTTGAGGTGTGCTATTTCCTTACTGAAAGAAGAAGCTTATGACTAGTGGATGACTCGAGTGGCCGTAGTGCTGAAAGAGAAAATCACTTGGGAATTCTTTAAGAGTGAATTTAAAAAGAAATATGTCGGCAATAGGTATTTAGACAAAAAGAACAAGGAATTCCTTGATTTGCGACAAGGTAATCGATCAGTAGCTGAATATGAGAGAGATTTCATACACCTCAGTAGATATGCCCGAGAAATTGTACCAACCGAAGAAGAAATGTGTATTCGATTTGAGGAAGGAGTGAATGATGAAATCAGAATGATGATTGAGGGTACAGAAATAAGGGAATTTGTTGTTTTATCATATTATGCTCAAAAGACAGAATAAGTGTACAATAGAAAGATGAAGAGAGATAGAAGAAATAAAGAATTCTATAAGAGAAGCTCCTCTAAATCATTTTCAGCTAAAAAGCTTGGAGAGGAATTCAATCGAGCTACTTCAATGCTAGAATGATCAAACAAAAATAAGGCGACTCGATAAGATTATGGGGTGAATATAAGACTTACGGCTAGTGTGGGTAGTATGCAAAATGTTCCTAAACCCAAATGTAAATATTGTGGGAAAAATCACGTTGGAGAATGTAGATGAAAGGCAAGAGCTTGTTACAAGTGCATAGCCACTGACCATTTTATTCGAGACCGTCCTCAATTGCAAAAAGAGGAGGAAAAATAAAAAGAAAAGCAAATAGTCACTTCCCAAAGAAGTAAACATTCAGGTTAAAGTAGTGCTACTAGGGCTACTCATTCGAATATGAGAGATAAGACTGCTCGGTCAGATACTAAAGCGCTGGCACATACTTATGATATTCAAGCAAGGGAAGAAGCTACAGCTCTAGACAAAATTGTTGGTATATTCAATCTTTTTTATGTTACTGCATATACATTGATTGACCCTAAGTCTATACATTCTTATGTTTGCACTATATTAGCATCAGAAAAGAAATTATCTGTTGAACCTACTGATTATGATGTTCAAGTCACTAATCCATTAGGTTAAAGTGTAATGGTTAATTTAGTATGTCGTGATTGCCCACTGAAAATAAAAGGTTGTGAATTCCCTGTTGATTTGATGTAACTACCCTTTCAGGAATTTGATGTTATTTTGGGAATAGATGGGTTGATGAAGCATGATGCCATGGTAATTGTAGAGAAATGGACTGATCTAAAATGTCAAATAGGAGAGGTGATTGCTGTTGAGTCTGAGAATCTGAAAGAAATTGTTAGAATTGTTTCAGCTTTTTCTGCTTAGAGATTAATGCGAAAAGGTAATGAGGCATTTTTGGCCTACATTCTTGATACTCATAGTTTTGAATCGAAGTTAGAACAGTTACCAGTTTTTAATGAATTTACTAATGTGTTTCATGAGGAATTGACGGGTTTACCACCTAATCATGAAGTTGAGTTTGTAATTGATGTGATTTCGGGAATAGCTCTGATATCAGTAACACTATACAGAATGACACTAGCTAAGTTAAAAGAATTAAAGACACCGTTGCAAGAGTTACTAGACAAAGGGTTCATCTAACTGAGTATGTCTCCTTGGGGTGCACCTATATTATTTGTGAAAAAGAAAGATAGCTCTGTGAGATTGTGTATAGATTACAGACAGCTGAACAAGGTTGCAATCAAGAACAAATATCCTTTGCCTCTTATTGATGATTTGTTTGACCAATTGAAATGTGTTGCAATATTTTCGAAGATAGACCTCAGATCCGGGTATTATCAGTTGAAAGTTAAAGAATGTGATACGCTGAACACTGCTTTCAGAACTCGGTATGGTCATTATGAGTTTTTGGTAATGCCTTTTGGTTTGACTAATACTCCTGCTATTTTTATGGATTTAATGAATTGGATTTTTCAACCATATTTGGATAAATTTGTAGTTGTGTTTTTTGATGATAAACTAATCTATTCAAAGACAGAATCCGAGCATGCACAACATTTGAGAATTGTGCTACAGACTTTGAGAGAGAAATAGTTGTATGCAAAGTTTAGTAAATGTGAATTTTAGCTTTATGAGGTCTGATTTTTGGGTCATATTGTATCAGTTGAAGGGATTTGAGTATACCTGAGCAAAGTATCTGCAATGGTGAATTGGAAAATTTCAAAGAATATAATAAAAGTGCGAAGTTTTCTGGGTTTAGCAGGATATTACCGCCGTTTTATCCAAAACTTTTGAATGATTGCATTGCCGATGACTCAACTACTACAGAAAAATGTTAAATTTGTTTGGTCTGGTGAGTGTTAGCAGAGCTTTGATCAATTAAAGAAAATGTTAATAGAGGTTCCAATTTTGACTCAGCCAGAACTGGGTGTACCATATGTTGTTTACAGTGACGCATCTCTAAATGGTTTAGGTTGAATATTGATGCAATCAGGAAAAGTCGTAGCCTATGCTTATCGATAATTAAAACCACATGAGAAGAATCATCCTACACATATCTTGAATTGGCTGCAATCATTTTTACTTTGAAAATTTGGAGACACTACTTATACGGTGAGAAGTGTTATATGTATACAGATCATAGAGTTTGAAGCATTTGATGACTCAGAAAGAACTGAATTTAAGACAGAGACGGTGGTTAGAGTTACTAAAAGATTATGATTTGATTATTGACTACCGCCTGGGGAAAGCTAATGTAGTTGTGGATGCACTTAGTCGAAAATTGTCATTGTTTGTACTTCGAACAATGAACGCTCATTTATCTCTTAATGAAGATGGTTCTGTATTAGCAGAGTTGAAAGCAAAACCTGTATTCGTTCAGCAATTCGAGAGTTACAAGATGAAGATCCAACATTAGTGTTGAAATGACAGATGGTACAAGACAATCTAAGTTCAAAGTTTAGCATTGATGATAGCGGTATGTTATATTATCGTAACAAAATTTGTATTCTGAATAATTCAAACTTGAAAAATGATATTCTTTCTGAAGCTCACAGTAGCATGTATTCTATTCATCTGGGAAGTATGAAAATGTACTGTGATTTGAAACAAATGTACTGGTGGCCAGGTATGAACAAGAAATTTGTGAGTTCGTAAATAAGTGTTTGATTTGTCAGCAAGTGAAAGCGGAACACCAGGTACTAACAGGTTTGTTACAACTTGTCATGATTCCTGAGTGGAAATGGGAGCATGTTACGATGAATTTTGTATCCGAATTACATGTGACTTCAAGAAAGAAAGATTCAATATGGGTAATTGTTGATAGATTGATTAAGTCGGCACATTTTATCCCCAATCAGAATAGATTTTTTACTTGAAAAGTTAGCGAAATTGTATATATCAGAGAGTGTGAGGTTACATGGGGTTCTGATATCTATTATTTCTGATTGATACCCAAGATTCACATCAAGATTTTGGAATAAACTACAAGAAGCTTTAGGCACTAAGTTAAATTTCAGCGCAGCATTTCATCCTCAAACAGATGGGCAATCAGAACGAGTAAAGAGATTCTGGAAGATATGTTGAGGTGTTGTATACTCGAGTTCGAAGGTAGCTGGGAAAGGTATCTACTATTAGTTGAATGTGCATATAACAATAGTTATCAATCCAGCGTAAAAATGGCACCATTTGAGGCTCTTTATGGAAGAAAATGTAAGACTCTGTTGTATTAGTCTGAATTGAGTGAATCCAAGCTAGTGGGAGTCGATTTGATTCAGAAATTGAAGAAAAAGTTTGAATTATTTGAGACAGTTTGAAAGCTACTTCAGACCGTTAGAAATCCTATGCAAATTTGAAAAGAAAAGATATAGAATTCGCGGTTGGCGATCAAGTGTTCTTAAAAGTGTCACCATGGAAAAAAGTATTACAGTTTGGCAAAAAACAGAAACTGAGTCCAAGATTTATTGGATCATATGAAATTGTTGAAAGAATTGGCCTTATGGCTTATCGGTTAGCTCTGCCTATAAAACTTGAGAAGACTCATAACATGTTTCATGTGTCTATGTTAAGACGGTACAAATCAAATCCTTCACACGTGATTCCTCAAAGTGAAATTGAGATACTACTGGATATGACATATTCAAAAGAACCGGTGAAGATTTTAACTCAAGAGGTTAAGGAATTACATACTAAATGAGTATCATTAGTAACAGTATTATGGCATCGTTATGGTTCGAAGGAGGCTACTTGGGAAACAGAAGAATTAATGATATCACAGTATCCGAACTTATTCCCAGGTAACAAATTTCGAGGACGAAATTTCTTAAAAGGGGAGAGTTGTAATAGCCCAATTTTCAATGATGTTGGAAACAGTGATTCGATATCACTAAATCCAACGAGTAAGTTTGAAAATTTAATAAATTAATATTTATGAGTCAAGTGTGATTTTAGAAATATTCTTAAAGTAGTGAATTTTGTGATTTAAGAGAATTTATTAGGAAAATTAGGTTAAAAACGAGGTATCGAGACCTCAATTTTACAAATCAAGCCATAAATATTTTATAAATATTTACGGAGTTTCATTAAGATAGTATTAAAGTTTCGTTAGAAAATTTTAACGTTTTGATGGTTAATTAATTAAAAAGGACTAAATTGAAAAATGTGCAAAATTTGCTAAAGTGATTAAATAGTTTAAGTCACAAGTAAGGGAGGACTTATAGGGCAAATTAACCCAAAGGGGATGGTAATTTGCATTAGCAATAAAAAAATCTAAAAATTTGGTGAAATAAAGGTAAAATTGGAAATTTTGTAAAATTAAGTAAATAAAATAATAATTAAAAGAAATCTAGACAGTTCTTCATAAACTTTTAGCTAAAAATTCCATTGAAGAGTCCTCTTGAGTTGGATTTTCATATTTTTGCTACAAGTGAGTTTAATTCTTGCCTTTATCTTGTAATTTTTGTGTTTTTAAGACTTTTACAATTAGGTCCAACTATCTATTTCATTAGTTTTTTATTCTATGGGTAATTTTGAAAGTAACCATTGATGAGTGGTGGGTGTTTATGATGAGTTAACATGGATTTGAAGCTTTCATTTTGTTATATGATGATTTTATTAAGTAATTTTGATAGAAATTGATTCTAGGACCTAATTATGAAAAATTTTAAATATTAGGGTTTGGCATAAAATTTTGAATGTCAAAGGCTGTGAAATAGGCTATAATATTTAGATAAAGTGTTAATTGAGAAAAATTAGCTTAATTGATGGATTAATTGCTTAGGGACTAAATTGTAAAAACTATAAAAGTTAGAGTAAATATGTAATTTCAAAAATTTTAGGGCATAAATTGTGTAGTGAATTAGAATTGATTTAGATGCTAATGAATGAATAATTTTACATTATAGATCAAGAACCTGAAGATAAACGTGGAAAAGAGAAATTAATAGATTAGTCCCCAAATTTCTACAACCTCTACAAACTACCCCAGGTAAGTTCATATGGTTGAAATTTTATGATTATTTGTTAATTTAGGAATGATATAATGTATTATTTCATATGTTTGTTATTGAATTATGATTATTGTAAAAACATGAAAATTAGATCGAAAGTTCAAATTAAGTGGAACACAGGATTGAGTACAGTCGTTCTGTAACACAAAATGAATTGACGGATAAGACCATGGCAATGTTTAAATGTAAGACCATAGTTGGGCTATGGCATTTTAGTGAAAAAACCATAACTGGGTTATGGCACTGTGAACGTAAGACCATGGCAGTATATGTATATGTAAGTAAGACCATAGCTGGGCTATGGCATCTTGATGATAAGACCATAACTGGGTTATGGCATTATGAGTGTAAGACCATGGCAGGGCCATGGCAATATACATGTAAGACCATAGTTGGACTATGGCATCAAGAAAATGATGTACTCAATTCTATAAGACATTCTCTAATTTGACAAAGATTGGTAAGTATCATATGGATTAAAGTGATAGAATATAAGTAGTTATTGATATTGAGCTCCATCAAGTGAATTCATCATTTGAAATTGTGATTGGCAGGAAGTGTTAGTGAAATGTTTGTTTTATGAATTGTTATAGTATGATCAATAAGATTTAACTTTAAATGTAACACCCTAAACCCGGCTTAGAAGTTTAGACCTAATTCAGGATGCTACATTGATCACCGAAGTGATCATGAGAAAATTTTACAAAATCCAGTCAATAAAAGTTACAGATAAGTTTAACATAAACCAGATTTAAATTATTGATTAAAGATTAAAACGGAACTAGTACCACAGTTTAATAAACCTTGCAATTTCAAAAAGTAACAAAAAAACAAAAACTTATAAATTACTTTTACCGAGACTATCTAAGGCCTACGCGTACTGAGTCCAGTGTCAGAATTTAGCAAGGTACTTGAAAGGGTAGACAGAAGAGGGGGTGAGCTATACGAGCTCAGTTTGAGATTGAAACCAATTAACTACAAGGTCAGAAAACGGTCTGCCAAACAGTAGTTCGAAAACTGAACATACTTATAAGGCTATATAGAACCAGTTGGTACATTCAAGATGAACGTACCGGCAGATAGCAATATTTAGAACATATTAAAGCATATTCTAACACATAGTCGCAAGTACCATTCAGTCGTAGTAACAGTAATACTCAATTAGTCACACAATCTCAGTAACTATTCAGTCAGACAGGTACAATCGAGGTCCACAAAACTCACACCAACACAAGTGCTTTTCAGTCGATCAGTATAAACATACAATCAATCACATAGAACAGTCAACGGATGCGTATGAATGCAGTTAAATTATAAAATCACCCACCTAACCAGCCAACACACCTCTCTGTCCCCCAATCACACCACATAAGAGCTATCTAGCTCATACAACCAATCACCCTATATAGGACCATGATAGGCCCATCCAACCTTACACTTCATATGATGTAATCCCGGGTTGCCCGGTAATGATGACTATCAGCATTGTTCATGACCCTCAGGGTATTGAGACTGCCGTCGACCTTCTGGGTATTGGGGCTAACAGTATGCAAATAATTTGCCAAATCATATATTACGCAGCAGAGCTAGTGTATAAGCTATACAGTGCCACGCGGTAAACTGTGGTACAGACATGCAATTGAAGTACCAAATCAGATAAGGGTACGTAGCATAGCTAACTTACTTACGGTACAGTGCAATGCGGTAAACTGCTATACTGATAAATTGCAGCTGAGCTGCTAGATCAGTCTGTGGTACGTAGCATAGCTAACGTACATGCTGTACAGTGCAGTGTGATAATTCGCTATATAATCTAGTTACAGTAAAACTACCAGTTCAGTTTAGTTATAGTCTTCCTTCTCTTCGAAATCCTACCCAAAAATTACTTTATGCATATGTATGCGTGCAGACAACAAACAGTATCAGAATACAAATTACATATAGTCATTTACATCCAGCCAATCAGTTACAGAATTACTCACACAGTCATAATTTGCACATATCCCACAATCAATTGCAAACCAACTACACAGTTCATGCATACATAGATCACATAGGTGCAGTTACAGAGGTTTAGTCACCCTCACTAAAGACAAGCTAAGGGTTGGAACACATAAGTCACAATTAGGCTCTAATTCGACCTATAAGAAAAACTGGCGAAATAGGGCCACATGCCCTTGTGTCCCAACCATGTGGGACAATCCAGACCGTGTAGGGATCCAAACGCCAGTAGGAAGGGTAGCACACGGTCTTGTGATAGAGGCACACGCCCGTGGGAAGCAGGGGTATAGCCGTGTGAGCAAGCCGTATAACTCACTTTTCAATTTTGCTAAAATAAGGTGCAGGGCAGACACGACCATCTGAGAGTAACACACCCTTGTGCCATACCAGACACGGCCGTATGTCCAGAACACACACTCGTATGGGATCCCTAATACCTAAATCATTCACATGACCATGTGGCCAAGCCATATGACTCCAAATCACTGAATCTCTGATTCCCAAATCCACACGCTGATGTGCCCGAGAGACACCACCGTGTGCATTCTGACAAAATCCCTAAATCAGCCACACGGCCGTGTGGCCAAGCTGTGTGGCACCCAATTTTGCCCGGAACTCTAGTTCCCAAATCCATATGGTCATGTGCCTAGGCACACGCCATTGTGGCTGTCGAGGAGGTCACGAAACCACCCAAAATAGCCCCAGAATTGCCAGTTCAGCCACCAGAACCGTCTCCAACCTTTTCCCTATCAAAGTATATTGACAAGTGACGACATTCCACCACTTCCTTCGTCTAGAACCCATAACTTCCGGGTTAACACACACACATAGACAAGCTGAAACATCAATTCAAAATAAGATAAAAAAGAATTAGTTAGGGTCTAAATCCTACACCTGGTTCGTGAACGGCGATGATGACAGAGGAGCGACTCTTTCGTAAACCACAACATTACCATTTCTCAAAAGAAAAAGTAAGAACCGAAAAATAAAAAAAAAAGGAAGGAGAAGCAAAAACAAAAAGAACGTCCAAAACAAACATTAGAAGAATAAAAATTAGAAAATAGAATTAGTAATAAAAATAAAAAAATAAAAAAAGTAATAAAATTAAAAAGTTATAAATATCAACTTAAAATAAATCAGAATGAAATGTCTCTCCAAAACGTTCACACAAGGACTCAAACCCAGAACTATGAGGTTCCCTAACACTTACTCAACCACTAGACCAGCAGGCCCATTCTAACGCTACAATGTACAACTAATCACATATGTGCATCCTTCTCACTGTCCCTAACCACTAAACCTCAAAACTTCTAGGCCAAAAATTTGAGGCGTTATATTAAAGCCAATGAACTTACTAAGCTTCATTAAGCTTACTCGTGTTGTTTAATGTTTCTTGTAGATTAACATGAGTTCAGAGGATCAGATGAACACATCGAACTATACTATCTAGATTATTCTGGTAGATTTTGTTAAATACCCTATGGTTTATATGACATTTATAGGGTTGGTTTAGGGAAAAGTTAAACTTGAACCATGGTTGTGAATGATACATATGTATATATTTGTATATATGTATTTAGTAGTATTTTTTAGTAATCAAGGAATGGAGTTATTATGGTAAGTTTATGCAAATGAGTCTTGTGATTTCATATTATGTTTAAAACATAATTTTTGACTTGTATTGGTTGCTTGGTTAGGATATATTGGTGTATATCAGTGTTGTGTGCAAGATGATAACAAAAAGGGTAAGAAAAGTGGCCCTAAAATGGTATATTTTCGTCTACATGAGCAGAGACACGGGTGTGTGTCTTAGCTGTCTATGACACATGGCTTGGCACATGGGCATGTGGTCTGGCCGTGTCCTTTGCATCTTAAAATTTAGAAATAGAATGCTTAGAATTAGGCACAGTGGTAGAGACACGAGCGTGTGTCTCAGCCGTGTGTAACATATGGCCTAGAACACGAGCGTATGCCATGGCCGTGTGACCCTTGCACGTTAATGTTTTACACCTAATTATCAAAATTTTAATTAAGCACACGGCCTAGCACACAGGCATGTGACTTGGTCGTGTGATCCTTGCACGTTAATGTTTTGCAAGTTAGAGAGTTATACGGGTTAGGGACATAGATGTGTGCCCTATCTCATGTACCATATGGCCTAAGACATGTGCATGTCACTTTGTAATGTGCATGTCACTTTGTAACGTCTCGAATTTTGGGCCTGAAAGTCTGAGTGTTTGAGCATGGGACAGTCAGAAGGTCGTACATATAAGTTAAGTTGTGCATGTTAGTAACAAGAATAGGCTTGCTGGTCTGGTGGTTAAGTGAAGTGTTTGATTGCATGAGGTATTGAGTTCGAAACCCTGCATGGGCAAAAGTGATATTTTTGTTTCTTTTTTATTTGTTTATTATTTGTTTAAATGTTATTTTTATAATATTGAGGTGTTTTGACTATGATGATTATTTTTTATTTTTTATTTTTAGGTATTTTATATTATTCTTCTGTTTCTTCTTCTCCATTCTTCCTATGCACTTTTATTTTTTCCTCTGTTTTTAGAAAATTACTCAAAGATCAGTTTTGGTATTTGGCATCGGGGATTTTTGCTCCTCAGTTGTCTTTTACATTGGCAAAAAGGTTTGGGATTCTGACCTTAGCTACTCTTACTCTCGTTTGTCTGAAATCATTGATAGGCTTCTTGAAAATATATGTTAATCCAATGAATGTGGATTTTAGTCGTGTAAGAGAGGGGAAAACCCCCTATTCTGACATATATTTGATGTGGTTAAGGTTGGGATCAGTTTTCAGAAAATTACTCAAAGTTTAGTTTTGGTTTTTGGCATCGGGGATTTCTACTCTTCAGTCGTCTTTTGCATCGACAAACAGGTTTGGGATTCTGACCTTAGCTACTCTTACTACTGTTTGTCTGAAATCGTTGATAGGCTTCCTGAAAATATATGTTAATCCGATGAATATGGATTTTAGTCGTGTAAGAGAGGGGAAAACCCCCTATTTTGACATATATTTGATGTGGTTAAGGTTGGGGTGGTCTAATGGTCAAAACGGTGTTTTTGGGACTGAATTAGGGTGGTTTCGTAGCCTCCCTAATGGCTACATAGGCGTGTGCCGGAGGCACACATCCGTGTAGATTTAAGAATAGGGTTTCTAGGCTAAATTGGGTGCCACACGGCCTGGCCACACGAGCGTGTAGCGGATTTAGGGATATTTGTTAGAAACCACACACCATGTATCTTGGCTACATGGCCGTGTGACTGATTTGGGTAATGAAGGCTTCCACACAGACGTGTGTTATGGGATGCACAGCCGTGTGACCAATTTGGGAAATTAGGGTTCCCACACGAGTGTGTATTTCGGGACACACGGTCATGTGATTGATTTTAGGGCATAGAGATTCCATATGGGCGTGTGCTTCAGAACACACGGTCGTGTCTGATGGCCATACGGGCATGTGACACCTTCACATAGCCGTGCCTACCCTGCACTTGAATTTAGAGAAATTGGACAGTGAGTTACACGACCTGTTCACACAGCCGTGTCCCTGCACCATACGGGCGTGTGCCTCTGTCACACCACCGGGTGCTACCCTTTATATGGGCATTTGGATCCCTACACGGCCTGGATTGCTCCACGCAGTCGAAGCACACGAGCGTGTGGCCTTAACTTGCCAAATTTTGATTGGGGCAAATCGGATGCCTTTGTGAGTCTATGTGATCCAACCCCTCGATTAAGTTTACTGAGGGTGAATACGAATCTGTTCTGACTTTAATTATGTACTGCTTACACGTGGTTGCATGAAATTATAAGGATTGAATCTGAATGCATAAGTGTGCATGTTTTTAAACTGATTGACTACTTCTGAATGATTGTTTTTGAATGACTGTTTCTAAATGATTGTTTCTGAATGACTGTCTGAAACTGTGTTCTGAGTTGGTGCATTTGCATTCATACAGTTACACTCATTAATTTGCATAAACCATTATGTGTAACTCCCAAAAAATCCCGAAACCATAAATTCTGTGTATTGATTTTGGCTTCGGGATATTACAAGGATTATTTGAAGTCTTAGGGATAGGGAAGACCATAGGAAAAATTTAATTTTTTCCTTAGTGGAACCCTAGTCTCAAGTAATAGGCCTCTTAAACAAATTGAGAAAATAGGACATAGTTGGGCTTATGGCTCAGTGGCAAAGTGGCGTTACATGGGGAGCTATATGGTGGCATTACAAACCATAAAATTAATGGTAAGGCTTCGGGATTTAGTAAAGTTGTAGTTAATCATGGAATTGATTTGAGGTTGGTATTGATTGTAGGTTGAAGCTGAGGATAGTGTAGTGCGGATCATCAACTAGGTGTGTACATACATTGCAGACACGACCAATTGGCAAAAGCCGAAATCTCGAAATGCCAGAATGTCAAAAAGTCAAAGAGCTGAAAGGGTAGCGCCAGCAATCACACGAGTGTGCGAACACTAGTTTAGAGATACCGATACAATTACCGAGGCGTAAAGAGCGATCTCATGGTCTCGGGCCACTGTTTGACCAACCGGGCTAGACGGGGCTAAATGGGCCTGCCGAGCTTGTAGGCCCAAGTTGGCAAAAGTTGTTATGTGAAAATTGAATGATGTATTGATATGGATGTATGATTTGATTATGATCGGGCCTAATGGGCTACATAAGCATGTTTGGGCTTAATGGGCTTTATGGACATGATTGGGCTTAGTGGGCCTTATGAGATTATAGAAATGCATGCTAGGGTTTTAATGGATTTTAGGCCTAGTTCTGATGAACTCTCAAATTGCATAAGACTTAAATAAATAATCAAACATGTCTGTGGACAAGTCGCTAGGCTAGAGTGTGGCAATAGATGTGTGCATATCTAGTATTTGATTTAGGAAGAGCTTGGTACTTAAGCGGTCCGAGTGATCCACCTCCTCTTCTCTTGAATCCTACCTGGTGCATAGTGTCCATTCACTTTAGCCGCGAGGACTTGTTGATGGGCTAAAATCCATAATTAAAACCCGTACCATTAAAAATTATTAAAATGCCCTTCTAAGGTAGAATTACTAAAATGCCCCTCTAGGGTAGAATTACTAAAATGTCATCGTAGGGTAGAATTACCGAAACACCCGTATAGGATAAAAATTACGAAAATACCCCTAGATAGTGAAATGACTAAAATACCCCTAAATGCTTAATGTGTGGAAAAATTTATATGTTGCATTCATGAAATGTATGTTGCATTTGGGTGGGATTAATGATACGGAGGAAGATATGTGAGGATCACATAGTCACTTGACGACCGTGGATCCACCGGTGGCTTTAAGCCCATTATATGAATAGCAGCCTTACTGCAACGTTTGAGTAGTGCCGCTGTTAGTGCTAACTTTAGAGTGTAGGGATGGGTGGGTTGATATTTATATCCCCACAGGAGTGTAGGGTTGGAAGGGAAATGGAGTGCAGGGTTGGATTTGGGATGGGTGCATTACATTCATGTGATTCTGATATGATATGAGGTCAATATGGGCTAAGGCCTAACACCACCGATATTGTTAGGGCTTAGGCCCAATGTTATAATTGCATATTGATTTGATTGCCAAGGGTCGTATACACTGAGTTTCGAAACTTACACCCTTTAATTTAATGTTTCAGGCGACCCTCAGTAGACGGCTCGACGTGGGAGAGGACTCGGAGATGGCCACACTGTAAGCTACTTAGAAGTTTTAAATTAAATTTGAATTTCTTTTGTTTAATTACATTATTTTCATTTGATATAATAAGGCCTTGTATCTCCGATTTGACTGTACATTGGGTTTATTATTGTTTCAACTATCGAATCATCAAACCTAAATAAATTTCTCAAATTAAACATGGTTTTTTTAAATAACTTTATAATATGGACGTTTTTACTTAAACATGGGCTTTCATTATGACTTAACAAGGATTTTGAATTTCTAAATCACAAGCTTAAGTTTTATCCAAGTAGCTTTTCTACCGAACATGTTTTTAATTGAACAAAGTTGTTTTGAAAATAATCCCTTCAATGTGACAACGCCGGATTCGGCCATAACGTCTGGGTCAGGGCTGGGGTGTTACATTATGGGTTGGGAGTTGGAAGAGAATAAAGACTAATTTGATCTGGCAGTTCAACTGCATTGATGATCATCGTTGCCAGGCAACTCGAGATGACATCATTTAGACGATATAGTGGTTTATCGTATTGCACCATACCGTATGTACATTTAGTGGTATTAGAGCCCGGTTGCAAAGCTCGGGCTGTGAAATGGACCTTAGATTTTGGGTTTTTAGAACAACTAGATTAAAAAAAATTTTGCAGGATCCTTAGAGTGTGGTTCACCGAGCCCTCGATGTCGAGCCAAGTAAGTTTTTCTGTTACTGAACTTGTTTAAATTGTTGAATTATATTTAGATATTGGGCTACTTTAAACAATAGGTTTTTAGAGACTAAAGCACGTAAGAAGCTTAAGCTTGTAGTGGATTTACGACGGCAAAATAACTTTTAAATTGTTAATTGTATAAGACATAAGCTTTAAACAGTGGAACTATGAACTAAAATTTCATAAAATTTTTAATCCAGAAATACATACGCAATGATGAGTACTAGAAGAGGTGTAAGAGGCCGCGGCAGAGGCCGTGGTAGTGCTAGGGCTGGATCGTCAGCGTCGGGCCATATGCCCAACATTGGAGTAAAGGAGGCTCCGGTTTCACCAGTAACTGAAATGGGACCCTATGATTAGGATGCTGCTACAGAGGATACTGTATCGCAGGCCATGCTAAGGATTCTAGAAAGAGTCGCTGGGCCAAATAATGGTACGGGAAGTCGTGGGTCGATCGCGGAGCGACTTCAAGCTAATGGGGCAGAGATTTTTAAAGGAGTAGCTGGGGTGGCCCCGAATGTGGCAGAGTACTGGTTGGAAGCCACGGAGAGAATAATGGATGACTTGGACTATACGGCGGAACAAAAACTGAAGGGGCGATATCATTACTTAGGGAGGAAGCGTATCAGTGGTGGTTGACCGTGAAGGAGGGTAACCAACCGGAACAGATCACATGGGAGTTCTTCAAATCAGCGTTTCAAGGGAAGTACATTGGAGCGGGCTACGCGGATGCCCGAAAGAAGGAGTTTTTGAATCTGACTCGGGGAGATAAGTCAGAAGCAGAGTATGAGGCTGAGTTTCTGCACCTTAGTCCATATGCCAAAGGAATAGTCGCCACGAAATATGAGCAATGGGTGTGGTTCGAGGACGGTCTAAGAGACAACCTTAGGTACTTATAGCTCCACAGAGGGAGTGGGACTTTACGGTTTTAGTAGAGAAAGCAAAGATAGCGGAGGAAGTAAAGCGTACGGAGTGACTCAACTGATAGAAGGAGAAGGGCAAAAATAAATGAAACATGGAAGCTGTGGGGGCTGAACAGAGGCCTGCAAAGAGGGCCAAAGTGAATGGGCCAGTTAGAGTTGGGGGCCCTGTTGTTGCTGTTAATACTGGGATACCACCTTATGCTATGTGTAGAAAAGGACATACGGGTGAATGTTGGAGGAGAATAGGAGCCTGTTTGAGCTGTGGATCTATGGAACATAAGATTAGAGAGTGCCCGAGGAGGCTAGATCAGGTGCAAGCCGATGGCAGAGGCAATTTTCAGCCGTAGAGAGGGGGTTAACAACCACCAAGGGGCCGTGGTCAAGCTAGAGGTGGTAACAGCGCAGGACGTGGACAGGGAGCACAGGGCAGAGGTGCAGGTCAGGTAGAAGCGAGGCAACTAGCCTTGGTCTATGCTGCTCATCGCAGAGAGAAGGGAGATGCAACAGATATGATAATGGGTATGTTTTTAATTTATAAGTTACCTTATGTTGCACTGATTGATATTAGATCGATGCACTCGTATGTTGCATGTAATAGGACTGAGTTGTTGGGTGGTATGTTTGAAATTACTGCAAATAAGATTTCTGTGTTAAGTCCTTTAGGCCAGTCGGTGGAGGTGAATAAGTTGTTTAGGGATGTACCCTTGATAGTCCAAGGGGTTACCTTTTTAGCGGATTTGATGGAGTTACCTTTTAGTGAGTTTGATCTTATCTTGGGGATGGATTGGTTGGTGAAACATCAAGCAACCTTAGATTGCGCCGCAAAGTGGATGGTGTTAAGAACGATGAAAGATGAGGAGGTAGTAGTAATTAGAGAATGCTGAAATTATTTGTCGAATGTGATTTCAGCATTAAGGGCTGAGAAGTTAGTGCGTAATGGTTGCGAAGCTTATGTGGCGTATATAAGTAATACGGAGGCTAAGAGCCCTACTATTAAGGATTTAAGAACAGTTAGTGAGTTTTCGGATGTTTTTCTCGATAAACTGCCTGGGCTACTGCCCAATAGAAAAGTAAAATTTAGAATTGAGCTGTTACCTAGTACGGCTCTAGTGCCCATCGCACCTTATCGGATGGCACCAAAGGAGATGGTAGAACTTAAGGCATAGATTCAGGAATTGTTGGATAGGGGATTTATCTGACCAAGTGTGTCTCCATGTAGAGTACCGGTGTTATTCATGAAGAAGAAGGATGGGTCTTTACGAATATACATTGACTATCAGCAGTTAAATAAGTTAACCATTAAGAATAAATACCCTTTGCCTAGGATAGATGACATATTTGATCAACTTAGGGGAGCCTCAGTGTTCTTGAAGATTGACTTGCGTTTAGGGTACCATCAACTGAGGGTTAAGGAGGCAGACGTGTATAAAACAACTTTCAAAACTCGTTATGGACATTACGAGTTTTTGGTGATGCCTTTTGGGCTAACGAATGCACCTGCTGCTTTTTATGGATCATATGAACCGAGTTTTTCAAACTTATCTAGATCAGTTCGTAGTAGTTTTCATAGATGACATCTTAGTATACTCGAGAACAGAGAATGATCATGATGTACACTTAAGGATTGTGTTGCAGATTTTAAGGGAGAAGCAACTGTATGCTAAGTTTAACAAGTGCGAATTCTAGCTGAGGGAAGTCACTTTCCTAGGACATGTGGTCTCAGCTGAGGGGATTAGAGTTAATCCTCGGAAAGTGGAAGCAGTGTTGGATTGGAAACCACCTAGGACGATGTCAGAAATTCAGAGTTTTCTAGGCCTGGCTGGATATTATAGGCGATTCGTTGAAGGGTTCTCATTGATTGCCGCACTCTTGACCAAGTTGCTTCGAAAGAGGGTGACGTTTGTGTGGACTGATAAACAGCAAGAAAGCTTTGAGAGGCTTAAAAAGGTTTTAATGGAGGCCCTTGTTTTGATTCAGCCTGAGCCTGGGAAAGAGTTTACAGTTTATAGGGATGCGCCGCATGTGGGCTTGGGCTGTGTTTTGATGCAAGAAGGGAAGGTGGTTGCATATGCGTCGCGTCAGCTTAAGGCTCACGAGGGAAATTACCCAACCCAAGATTTGGAACTGGCAGCAGTGGTATTTGCACTTAAGATTTGGAGACATTTCTTGTATGGAGAGAAGTGCACCATCTATATGGATCACAAGAGTCTGAAGTACCTATTAACTCAGAAGGAGTTGAATTTGAGGTAGCGAAGGTGGATTGAGCTATTAAAAGACTATGATTGCACAATCGAATACCACCCGGGCAAAGTCAATGTGGTGGCTGATGCCCTAAGTCATAGAGCTATGTTGGACTTGAGAGCGATGTTTGCTCGGTTAAGTTTGTATGACGACAATAGTTTGTTAGCTGAGTTGCAAGTGAAGCCATTGTGGGTTGAGTAGATCAAGGCTAAGTAGCCATCGGATGGAACTTTGGGTGCTCGATTCAAGCAAGTTGAGAATGGAGAAGCGATGGATTTGGGTTAAATAGTGATAGATTGTTGTGTTTCTGTGGTAGGATTTGTGTGCCAAGGGATGATGAGCTAAGAAAAGTCTATTTTGCAGGAGGCGCATAGTAGTCCCTATGCTATGCACCCCGGAGGTAACAAAATGTATCAGGATTTACGAGAGCTTTATTGTTGGCCAAGGTTGAAGGGAGAGGTTACGGAGTTTACGGGCAAATGTTTGGTATGTCAGCAAGTGAAAGTAGAACATCAGCTACCATCAGGGTTACTTCAACCGGTTAAGATCCCACTCTGGAAGTAGGAGCAGGTTACATGGATTTCGTTAGTGGGTTACCCCTAACGCGTTCTAAGAAAGACTCTGTGTGGGTGATAGTGGATCGGTTGACTAAGTCTGCCCATTTTATACCTGTCCGTACCGACTACTCACTACAGAAGCGGGCAAGGTTATATATGGCGGAGATTGTGAGATTACATGGAGTGCTGGTCTCAATTATATCTGATAGAGACCCTCGATTTACGTCTCGCTTTTGGAAGAAGCTGCATGAAGCACTGGGTACGAGATTGGATTTTAGTACAGTGTTTCACCCTCAGATTGAGGGTCAGTCGGAGAGGGTAATTCAAGTTTTGAAGGATAGGTTGAGAGGGTGTGTAATTGAGTTTCGAGGTAGTTGGAAGGATTACTTACCGTTAGCTGAATTTGCTTATAACAATAGTTATCAGGCAAGTATTGGAATGGCACCGTATAAAGCACTGTATGGGCGAAGATATCGTACTCCGACTTGTTGGACTGAGTTGGGTGAGCGGCGAGTATTGGGTCTGGAGCTGGTAACGAACACTGAGGATAAGGTAAAGTTGATTCGGGATCAGTTGAAGGAAGCAGCAGATAGGAAAAAGTCGTATGCTGACCTCAAGCAGAGAGAGATTGAGTATACAGTGGGGGATTCAGTTTTTGTCAAAGTTTCCCCTTGGAAGAAGGTGTTAAGGTTTGGACAGAAGGGCAAGTTAAGCATTAGATTCATTGGGCCATATCGGGTGTTGAAAAGAATTGGGCCAGTTGCCTATTAGCTGGAATTGCCTACTGAATTGAGCCAAATACACGATGTGTTCCATGTATCCATGCTAAGGCATTATCGTTCAGACCTATCTCACATCGTGTCAGTCGAGGAGATCGAGGTTAGACCAGACCTAACTTTTGAAGAAGAGTCAGTTTAGATAATTGATCAAGATGTTAAGGTGTTAAGAAGAAAGTTTGTCCCTTTGGTCAAGGTGCTTTGGCGTAACCATAGTGCCGAGGAGGCTACATAGGAACCTAAGGAGGCAATGCGACGACAATACCCTCACTTGTTTCAGTCAAGTAAATTTCGAGGCAGAAATTTCTTTTAGGGGTAGAGTTGTAACGCCCCAAAAATCCTGAAACCATAAATTCTGTACATTGATTTTGGCTTGTATAGGTAACACTGTTAGAACATTAGTTTTAAGATATTACAAGGATTATTTGAAGTCTTAGGGATAGGGAAGACCATAGGAAAATTTTAATTTTTGCCTTAGTGGAACCCTAGTCTTAGGTAATAGGCCTCTTAAACAAATTAAGGAGAAAATAGGACACAGTTGGGCTTATGGATTAGTGGTAAGTTGGCGTTACATGGGGAGCTATAAGGTGGCGTTACAAGCAGGGAAAGGGGTCCAAGGTTTGAGGCTTAAGAATGGTGAATTTAGGACTTTATTTTTCCTCATGGAAAGAAGGTAGTGGCACTAGAGTGGACTCTATAAAGGAGTGTTCAGAAGAGAAATTTAAGGTAAGGATAAAGGAGAGAAAATAGGAGATTGAGAGAGGGGAGATGATGGTGCTGAATAGGACCTTAGGGAAGGCTAGAATCGGCTTATGGTCTATTTAAGAGTGTGCCGAATTCTCTTGAGGGTTTTTTGGCTTTGTCGAATTCATTTCATTGCCAACCTCTCTTCTCCCTTTCATTCTTTTATCAAAATTCCATTGAGTTGTGTTTCTTTTTCTCTCCAAAGCCGAATATCATCATTGATTCCTTGAAAGCTGAATACCATCCTTAAGAACTGAATACTCATATATCCTTTGCCGATTTCTTTCCTTAATCTCTTAAAAGTCGAATACCCATATCCCCTTTACCGAATCTTTTGCTTTCCTCCATCACAAATCTATTTTGTTATTTACAACCCTTAATCAAGATTTTAAAAGCAGATCGCACACTCAGTAGCTATCTAGGCCTCAAGATCAGAGACTAGTTTCGGTAAGCATTTAGTTAACCATCTTTTAGTGCGTTTTGGTAAAATCTGAAGGGCTATCTAATCTTTTTCCTTGTCGTTAACCCTGTATTAACAAGGGGTAGGGTTCAAAGATTTCAAGCGTGGTAAGGATCTCTAACAAGTGGTAAGTGCTCGTTCTCAATTTCGGTTTCGTAGGTGGCCGATTATAAGTATGGTTTATAGGGGTGACTCGTGTAGAATATGAGTCACTTGATGTTGATAGTATGTGTGTTGATGCAGATCTAATGATATTCAGGAATAATAGCTAAGGAGAGGCTACTAGAACTGGTGGCACACTATAAGGTTACGGTAAGGCTTCGGGATTTCGTAAAGTTATAGTTAAGTATGGAATTGATTCGAGGTTGGTATTGATTGTAGGTTGAGGCTGAGGATAGTATAGTGCGGATCATCAACCAGGTGTGTACATACATTGCACACACGACCAATCGACAAAAGCCAAAATCCCAAAATGCTAGAATACCGAAAAGCCGAACAGTTGAAAGGGTGGTGCTGACAATCACACGAGTATGCGAACACTCATGTAGAGATACCGATACGATTACCGAGGCCTAGAGAGCGATCTCATGATCTCAGGCCACTGTTTGCCCAACCGAGCCAGACGGGGCTAAATGGGCCTGCCGGGCTTATGGGCTCAAGTTGGCAAAAGTTGTTATGTGAAAATTGAATGATGTATTGATATAAATGTATGATTTGATTATAATCGGGCCTAATAGGCTACATAAGCATGTTTGGGCTTAATGGGCTTTATGGACATGATTGGGCTTAGTGGGCCTCATGGGATTGTAGGAATGCATGCTAGGGTTTTAATGGACTTTAGGCCTAGTTCTGATGAACTCTCAAATTGTATAAGACTTAAATAAGTAATCAAACATGTCTATGGATAAGTCACTAGGCTAGGGTGTGGCAATGGATGTGTGCATGTCTAGGATTGGATCTAGGAAGAGCTTGGTACTTAAGCGTTTCGAGTGACCCACCTCCTCTTCTCTTGAATCCTACCTGGTGTATAGCGTCCGTTCACTTTAGCTACGAGAACTTGTTGATGGGCCAAAATCCATAATTAAAACCCGTACCATTAAAAAATTACTAAAATGCCCCTCTAAGGTAGAATTACTAAAATGCCTTGTAAGGTAGAATTACCGAAACACCCGTGCAGGGTAGAAATTACGAAAATACCCCTAGGTAGTGAAATGACTAAAATACCCCTAAATGCTTAATGTGTGGAAAAATTTATATGTTGCATTCATGAAATGTATGTTGCATTTGGGTGGGATTAATGGTACGGAGGAAGATATGTGAGGATCGCATAGCCGTTTGATGACCGTGGATCCACCGGTGGCTTTAAGCCCATTATATGAATAGCAGCCTTGCTGCAACGTTTAAGTAGTGCCGCTGTTAGTGCTACCTTTGGAGTGTAGGGATGGGTGGGTTGATATTTATATCCCCATAGGAGTGTAGGGTTGGAAGGGAAATGGAGTGTAGGGTTGGATTTGGGATGGGTGCATTGCATTCATGTGATTCTGATATGATATGAGGTCAATGTGGGCTAAGGCCCAAGACCATCGATATTGTTAGGGCTTAGGCCGAGTGTGATAATTACATATTGATTTGATTGCCAAGGGTCGTATACACTTAGTTTCGAAACTCACACCCTTTAATTTAATGTTTCAGGTGACCCTCAGTAGACGGCTCAACGTGGGAGAGGACTCGGAGATGGCCACACTGCAAGTTGCTTAGAAGTTTTAAATTAGATTCGAATTTCTTTAGTTTGATTACTTTATTTTCATTTGATGTAATAAGGCCTTGTATCTCTAATTTGACTATACATTGGGTTTATTATTATTTCAACTGCCGAATCATCAAACCTAAATAAATTTCTCAAATTAAACGTGGTTTTTTTAAATAACTTTATCATATGGACATTTTTACTTAAACATGGGCTTTCATTATGACTTAACAAGGATTTTGAATTTCTAAATCACAAGCTTAAGTTTTAATCAAGTAGCTTTTCTACCGAACATGTTTTTAATTGAACAAAATCGTTTTGAAAATAATCCCTTCAATATGACATCGTCGGATTCTGCCATAACGCCTAGGCCGGGTCTGGGGTGTTACATTATGGGTTGGGAGTTGGAAGAGAAGAAAGACTGATTTGATCTGGCAGTTCATCTGCATAGATGATCATCGTTGCCAGGCAACCCGGGATGACATCATTTATACGGTATAGCAGTTTACCGCATTACACCATACCGTATGTACATTAGCTACGCTACGTACTATTATCTGATCTGGCAGTTCATACTGCATGTCTGTACTGCAGTATTCTACATTGCACCGCACAGCTTATACGCTAGCATTGCTATGTTTTATATGAGACTAGCAGTTTGTCTGCACACTAATAGTCCCAATACCCTGAAAGTCATGGACAATACTGATAATCATCATTACCGAGCAACCCGGGGTGATATATCTAAGGAACTATACTGAAAGGCTCTTAAGCCTAATATACTGGTAGCTCAGCTATAAATTTCTGTTTAGTACTGCAACCGGTGCTAATTATAAGTGTAGGGATGGGTGGGTTGATTAAATCCCCATAGTAAGTGTAGGGTTAGATGGAAAGGTGTATTAGCTAGATGGGTGGGTGCATTTTTGTGACTCATCTGCACTCATATGCATTTGGTTGAATCTGATTGACTAAATGTGTTACTGTGATCGAATGTAACTATATTATTTGTTTGATATGTCTTATTGACTATTTGTGAATGACTGATTGGCTAAAAGGCACTCGTGCCTAAGAAAATTCTGTAGAGTTGACTGCTACTGTACTGCGACGGGCTAAGGCCCAACCTGGTACTGATTCTGAAAAGGGGCTTAGGCCCATACTGTATTTGTTGAGAACTATTACTATTGTGTCTGAATGAGCCATATGACTGTAAAGTTACATATGGTGTGTGTATATGATTTTGGGCGAATTTGCCTAACTGTCATCTGTCTGTAAGTATGTTCTGTTTCTGGTTTGCTTCTGATTTCATGTTTCTGCATCTATAGTTTAACTGGTTTGGTCTCACACTGAGCTCAGGTAACTCACCCCCTCATCCATTTCCCCTTTTAGGTACAGTCCTGGTTTCTGGACGCTGGACTCAGTACGCTGAGGTCTTGGATAGGCTTGTGAGCAAGAATTGAACAGTTTGTGATTTCTAGTTTTTATATTTGGTTTTGAATTGTAAAGTTTTATAATACTGTGGTATAGTTACTATTTTGAGCTTTTGTTCATACTTTTATTTTTGTTAAACATTTTTGATTTGTTTCGAGATAAACATTTTTGGAAATAGGATTTTGAGCGACTTGTTTTTGAAATGGGATTTGTTTTGTGATTTGTTTTATTTCTAGTATTTTCTCACGATCACTTTAGTGATCAATGTAGCATTCTGAATTCGATCTAGTCTTCTAGGCTGGGTTTGGGGTGTTACACACTTGGTCATGTGAGCCACACGGCCTACTCATACAAGCATGTGACCCCTGTATATAAGAAAAATTTTGAAATTTTGAGAAAAATTCTTTGAGATCCCAATTTAGTCTCGACTTGTTAATAATGCTTAAATTGGGCCTCAAGGGTCCATTCAAGGAACGATATAATTAGTTTCGGATATAAATAGTAAATTACATGAATTATCTATAATTGTTCTGTAAACTTCAGTAATGCTTCGTAACTCTATTCTGGCGATGGATACGAGTTAGGGGCATTACACGAAGTGCGAGATTGTCCTCCTTTATTGCTACATCAATAAGAGCAAGCAAGTTTAAAAACTATATTCTTTTCCATATTTTTAAGTATTCACCAATTGACCTATCTTCATACTTGGTTTGTTAATTTAATTTTAAGATTACTATCAAACAAGTTCTAATGGCATACATATGAATTCCTCTTCAAAAGTCTTTAATGAGACTATAAAAGGTATTATTGATTCTAAAGTGAAAGCAAAGATTCCATGGAGAATATAACATTTAACATAAGTGCAATGTGTAGAAATATATTTGCCTGAGTCAATTAAGACACATGTAAAAAAAATCAAAGAAAAATAATTTATTATATGTAATGAACTAAGCTTTAATAAATTCATTTAATAAAAGAAAATATTTGTCTAGATTTGGGGATAAAATATTTTGACTTTAAGGAATGGTGATTAAATTTCTTGTCAAACATCTATTTGAAATAGGTTCAACCTGAGTGACCCCTATCTCCTGTTAGAGCTGCAAAATAGGCGAGCTCAGGTTTCTCAGGCTCAAGTTAGCTCGAGCTTAGGCTTTCTCGAGCTCGGGCTTTTTCAGGCTCGTATTTGTTATGGACTCGAATTTTTTGGACTTGGGTCCTTTCAGTCTCGAACTTTTTCGAGCTTAGACTTTTCGGATTCGGGTTCGAATTGAGTCAGTTGGGATCTAATGGATTCAAATAATTTTGAATTTTATAAGTTATAAATATTTTAATTTCAAATGTAATAATTTATTTTACTTTCATAAGATAACAGCGTAATTCAAATTTGTCTTATAAAAAGCATCAATTATATATATTTGACAAAAATTATTTTATATAAAATAATTAAAGTGCTTATTGCATGTAAAATTTATTCCTCTATGATATTATATGATTAACAAAAATATCTTTTATTGTTCATTATTATATTATATTGTCAATTGAATAACTTTTTTTTTTTTATCTTTCTTATTAAATTTATAAACATGATACTCATATTCTAAAATATTTATTTTAAAACCCAAATATATTATACTAAATCCAAATCCAAAATAACATATTCATTATTACCCAAGCTCAATATAAACTAATTATGTATAGCCCGAATCTCAAGTCCAAAATAAAAAGAAACTAAACTCAATGCCCAAATACAATTTTTAAAAGTTAAGCCTAATTCAAAATCTAATTTAATAAAAATAATATTCTATTAAGATGTTAAATTATTAAATTGTTAATAATATTTTATGTTTTGCTATTTATAATTATAAACATGTATTTTAATATACTAAATTACACTTAATTATTGATGATGTGTCTTTTATTATAATTTATAATATAATAATAGTTATATAATTAATACTTATAAAATATATTATTTTATTATATAATATTTTATCACATACTATAATAGTAGATTAATACATAATATGTTAATTATTATCATATATTATTGTTTATTATTATAATAGTTGAAATATGCTCGAGTCCCTATACTCTTTTTATATTTGAAAGTTAACTCTCCTATTATATTATATAATACTATTTCATATAGTATATAATATATTAATAGTTTATATATATACATCAATGATTAAAACATTATAATATAATGTAATATACATCTTTTATTATAATCTATAATATAATAATAGTTATATATATAATAGATGTACATTTATATATTATTGTTTATTACTAAACTGGTTGAAATATGCTCTAAGTCCCTATGTTTTTCGTAGATTTAAAAGTTAGTCCTCCTACTATATTATATAATGTTATATCGTATCATATAGTATATAATATATTAATTGTTTATATATATGCATCAATGATTATCATGTAATATTATATCTTATATTATAATAATAGTTCTATATGTATTAATATTTTTAGTAATAGTTATACATTATTTTATGTATTAGTAATATAGAAATTTAGTATACTAGTTTTCAGTCATATAGTATATTATTACATTACCGTTAAAGTTTAATTTTATAGATTTTAAGTTGATTGAGTCTTAACTCGATTGGTATGAGCATTGTTATTAATATAGGAGGACATGGGTTCGAGTGTGATGAAGCACATTATTTTTCTATTTATGGGTTAGGGAGAAGCTATGGTTAGTTCTAGATATTATTTTAAAAAGAATATTATCTCATAACCTATAGTGAGATTATTAAAAAATATATATATAGATTTTAATAACTATGAATTTTATATATTTATTACACATATATAATTATAGTATTAAAAATATTTTATATTAAATTAATGCTTTTAAATATTTATTTCACTTTATAATTTAATATAAAAAATTATTTATTAATTATTTTTCTTATTAACAAATTTTAATATAAATATGCAAGGCTTATAAATACATTTTCAAAAAATAAAAAATTATCATTTATTTAAATTTTATTTTTATTTTAAGTAATAACATAAAATTATGTTAATAATTAATGTTTTTTATGGTTGTTCAATTATAAATTCGGGTTTTAGATCAAATTTATCCTGAACCAAATCAATCTTGAACTTGAATCTGTGGCTCGGACTTCTTAAAATTAAATTTTCTCTAATTGAAATTTATTACAAACTCAAACTTTTAAACTCAAACCTATTTTATCATATCTTTTCCTAACCCTCAATATTGTATAAAATGCAAAGGAAAATGCTTTGATCACGGAGAGTTAGTTTTATTTGACACGGTACCGTATTTATTTACGTAAATAAATTATATATTTACATTTTCAAAAAATAGTGATAAAAAATGTGGGTAACTCACTTTACTATTAATAATTTGCAGCCTTGAGTAATTTCCCATTGCTAAAAAACGTAAAATTTAAAAGGTTTATATATATATATATGATGTTTACATTTAAATTACTTGAGCCCACCTAAGGTGTGTTAGTTATTTATTATTTATATGCTTATTTCATATTTAGTTATTTGTAATATTGCTTGATCTGATAAAATGATTCAATTATATTTAAATTTTCATTTTAAAAAATTAATAAAAAATATTGAGATTAAATTTCGCTCTACAATATTAAATCAAATTTAAATATATTGTTAGATTAAACTCGAAGCATCTCTATTGTGCACTACCCTATGGAAGAAAAATAACGGATTCTTATAGTGGATCTCTTTGTATGTTTTATTTGTTTTATTAAAAGTAGTACTCATACTTTTCTAGTATTTCTTTTTATTTGATTAAAAGATGGATTCAGTTAATTGAGTTGAGTTTATCAATTTAATGTTTATACTTATTGTTAGTGTTTAAATTATTTATTATATCTTAAATTTTCAACTAAAGTATATTTAAATCATATCTTTTAAATTGTTGTAACAGTAACGTGATTAACTGAATTAAAAGTCAGACAGCTAATATTTAGAATTTTTTATTTAAATTTTAATTGTTTATAAATTGATATATATATATATATATATATATATGGAAATATATATGACGCATGGTGAGTGTATAATCTCATACAAGCAATAAATAATATAACATGATATAACATCAACAACTTAAATAAAAAAAAATAGAGGACTTGTAAATAAATATTATTATTTATTAATTGTTTATAATTAATTATTATACAATTATGCTTAAATAAAATTATTAATATATATTTATAAATTTTTTGTTGGTACTTATCCACCTGCATTTGAATTGTGATTACAAGTTGGTATTTGGAGAATCCAACCCAATTAGGCTTTTAAAAAGGCGAAAAAGGAAAGTCCTTCGTTCCACAATGTTGAGCGAATCATCAACACGTCTACTTGTCAATCACACATTTCAAATGCAAATTTTTCTTCCCACACTCGGGAGGGGTTAACAATTAATCGTTCTTCTATATAAGGCTATCCCCTAAGCACAACATTATCCCCCGAGTCCTTGCTACCAGACGATCCATGGCTCAAATTAGGAGGATGGATTGCAAGGTTGAGGTCAAGTCCTCAGCTGATAGGTTCTTTGATGCTTTCAACACCAAAGCTCACCTCATGCCAAAGATGTCCACTCGTCTTATTTCTGATGTAAAACTTCTTCAGGGTGATTGGAATTCTCTGGGATCTGTCAGAATGTGGTATTATGCTTCCCAAGGTATTAACCTAAACAAATATTCCCATTCTTATTTTTATTTGTACATTCAAGTTTTGTTGCTCTCTTTTAGGTAAGTCGGTGGCTTGTAAGGAAGTTCGAGAAAACGTGGACGAAAAGAACAGGACGATTGTTTACAGTATATTGGAGGGTGAAATCTCGAATTACTACAAGACCTGGAAGTCCACCCTTAATGTCACACCGAATGGAGAGGGAAGCTTGGCGAAATGGACCATCGAATATGAAAAGCAAAATGACCACGTCCGTGAGCCTCTCAACTACTGCGATTTCTACGCCATCTGGTCCAAGGATGTTGATGCTTACCTTCTCAATGCCAAATGAAATATATATACATAAATATATATAAATAAATCAATGCACTTAAAAATTGTAAAATAAATTCGCTTTCTCTGTACGTACGAGAAAGCATGATTGTGAAGCATGGTGTCGCCATAATGGCCGCTGGGTTTTCAAAACATTTGCAAAAGAGAGCTGAAAGAAAGGGATTTGCATCTTTAAATGTGGACTTGCAAATGAGAATATATATAGCCATGCATTATTACTGCTTAAAATTATCTCTTTCTTTCCTTTTCGTTTCTGTTGGGAAAATGAAAGTGATTCTTGAAGCATACACAATGCTAAAATTGAATATTCATATATAACATACTGGAACATATCTAACCAGCAGCAGTTGAAAACATATAAAACCTTCCTAAGAATAATTAAAGCCATCAGCAAAAAAGCATAGAATTTCAATAAGCAAATCATCACATGCAAACCTAACTGGATGCTTCAACAAATACAACAATGATGAAAGTAGCCGTAATCTACCAACATAATTAATCTTTGCAGATCAATTTCAGGCATTAAGCGTTACTGTTCTGCTCTATATTCTGATGAACAGAAGTCAAAAGTTTTCATGATCTTTTATATGCTTCTTGACACCATGAAACAACAATCATGGAATCGGCTTGATAAAAAATAAAAAAGAAAAAACCATGGAATCCGATTCAATCTTTACTCATTTCTTAATTGGATTTTAGTTACGTAACAGTACTTAAAGTTTCATTTGGAACCAGAAACATCGATATGCGCCTAATAGTGTATATAAAGCATATAAATTGCAGAATATGAGAATGAAAAGGACTAGCTCCCACTTGGCACTTGCACTTGCACTTGCACTTGCCCCTTTTATTCGTCTCCGATCGAGGGTCGCTGCGTACCATCCCAAAATGTTGTCGAGACATGAAATAGCAAGAAAAGTATCGACGCAAAGACCGCAGCTTCTCTGTGGCGTTTTCTATAATTTCCTCGCCAATGCCATACACTCTTCAGCATTGTTTATTTGTTTTTTACGCTTATTAATAATAGGTTAAATTATTGTTTACCACTCTTTACTACACTCAACTTAGGATTCAGTTCATTTACTTCAATTTGAATATTTATTCTTCCTACTATTATTAATGTTATGTATTAATCCAAATCATTAACACTCTTAAAAATCAGATAGTTAGCCGATATAATATTTTGTTTTCAAAAAAAATCAAACTCAAATTGCTTATGTAATTAAAATGTAAAGAAATGATTGTATTTTTAAAGCCGATTGTGTGAATAATGAAGGATTCAATTATCGTTGCATGAGATATAAAGAGGAGATTGTATATGCCAGTCAACTAAATCAGGGAAAAGGGTCCACAAAGAGTTGGAGAAGATGGACACAGCTTTTATGGTCTCCACCACCTATGGGAAAATGAAAAATTAATGTAGATGGTGGTCAGAATTTAGAATATGGAATAAGTATGGCTGGTGGTGTGATCCGAGATATAGATGGTTTGTAGTGTCTGGGATTTACAAGGAACATAAAGTTGTGTAGAACTCTAAGGCATACTTGATGGTCTTGAATAGGCTTGGAAGTTTAGTTGTCAAGATATGTTGTTAGAAACAGATTATTTGAAAGCATTGCATCATATTGAGAGGAACCTGATAATTAATCAACCAGAATCACATGTTGTAAATGCGATTCAAGATTTGTTGAGGCGTAATTAAAATACTCGTTTAACTCATATGTATCGTGAATCCAATAAATTAGTTGATTATTTAGCAAAAGCTGCGGAATGAATTGACATTAACTTTTACTTTTGGTTTAACTCCCTGATTTTACTCTGAATATGCTAGGTGAAGACCTTGCTGATTTATCTATTCCTAATTAATTATTATTTAAAAAAATGTAAAGAAATTTTTTACCCAATTTGATAGCTCGACTTTTATTTCCTCCACCATATTGGTACTGTGCGTTTATTTTCTTTAAAAGAATGATGTGGCAAATAAGTAATCAATAAAAGCCTGCTAGGTGTTCAAAATACTACCTCCAAATCAAATAAGCAAATATCAATTAGTGCTAAAATGAAACTTTCTTAAAAAAAAGTAAGATTATGCAAAATAATAATAATAATAATAATAATAATAATAATAATAATAATAATAATATATTATTATTATTATTATTATTATTATTATTATTCTAAAAATTCTAAAAATACTTAGAATTTCAAAATAAATCTAAAAGATTGAGATTTTTCTTCAATTATTAATTTTTTTAAATCATAAAAATGTGGAAATTACGAAAAAAATCATAAAACGTATATTCCTTAAAATAAAAAAATTACAAAAAATAAAAATTTATAAAATAGAAAAATTCTAAGAAGAGCCTAAGAACAAACGATGTTTACCCTAAACCCAAACCAAATAATAAGTTAGAACGAATTTAAATAGTTATGTATTTACGTTGATTTGTCTAAATTTATTCTAATTTATGATTTGATCTAGGTTTTAGGCAAACATAGTTTATTTTGTGTTTTCCTAGAATTATAAATAATATATTATATTTTTATGAATTTTTTTTAGAATTTTTTGGAATTTTCGTAATTTTAAGAATTTTGAGTGGTTTCCTAAGAAATTATATTTTTTATAATTTCAAAAGAAATTAAAATTTTAAAAATATTTTCATTATATATTTGGATTTTTTAATTTTTTAGAAATTTATGAATTTTATAAAAAAAATTTCATAACTATAATTTTTAAAAAAATATTTTTATAGTTTCAAAAAAAATAATGATTTATTAGAATTTTAATTTTTTAATAATTTTATGATATTTTTAATATACAATTTTGTTATTACTTGGTATTGATGGTTTATGCTTTATTTTTAAGTCGATATTTTGGTGATAGATTTTTATTGATAGTTTATTGCTATACTATTTTTTAATGAAAATTGTGAGGTGCCATGTGAGGGGATGGAATGAATGTTGAGGTTGGAAAAACATGTTTTAAATATTAAACTGAAAATTTGAATATAATTGCGGAGTGAAATTATGTATAATTTATTTGGAAAATATTTACTACATTATTAGTGGAGTTTTTAGGCTCTACAAATAGGATTAGGAATTGGTAATTAAGTGTTATATAGACATAGTAATTAAAAAAAAAAAAACACAATAGTTTTTAAGACTATTTGTGGAATAAAAAAAAGATACTGTTAGAATAACAAATATTAACTCTAATTTATTTGGGTTGAGATGCATCCTATTACATTTTCATCCATTAATATCCAATATAATACTCATTGTTATTCAAGACCCATGTAGAATCACATCTATTAAATGTGAAAAATCTACTCCTAAATAGTGATTAAACATGCATTAGTTAATGGACGAACAAATAATGGAGTAGAATCATACTCAATTTATTTGTAATAGTAATTACCGATAGATATGATTAAAAAAATTGAAATAGATTGGTTCTCATTCGATTGGATTTGATAAAGTTGAATTTCTTTTTTTTTTTAAATAAGTTTGAAATTGAGGAAGTTATTTTTTTTTTAATTGAGTCTAAACTCGTTCTACCCGTTTGAAATATTTATAAAATTATCTTCTCTATATATTTATGATTTAGATTTAATCCCTAAAATTTGAAAAATCTACCCTAAAATTACCCGTTTTACCCGTTTCATAGCTAAAATAATAATAATTAAGAAAATTAAGAAAAGATAATTAATTAAATTTTTATTTACCAAAACTTCACGTATTCACTCCCAATAAAAAATTTATTAAATTGAAAATTTAACGGAAATTATAAAAGTAAAGATATTTAATTAGCTTTTTTTTAAATAATCGTATTAATATATTTAAATTACTTAAATTACTATAATACCCTATTATATGTTAAGACTCTTAAAAGGAGTTAGTTTTATACTGTAACAATCTGATTTTTAGTGGTGTCGAAAACAGTGGTTTCAAAACTCCATTTCTGATGAGTGAGTTCGTGAATATTATTATTTAATATTTACGAGGTTAGTATAAAGTTTAATTAAATTTTGGTCCTTTAATTTTTTCAAATAGAAGTTAATTAAGGTATAAGGACTAAATTGTAAAAGTGATAAAAGTTAATTGTTAAGGAATTTTCTGATGAGTGAGCATTTTAGCCCTTTTTAATATAGTTGACGGCGGTGGATGATCACTAACTATGTTAATTAGGATTAGTAATCAGTTAATTAAGCTTTAGTTAATAAAAATTATGAATAATTAACTTTAACTAAAGTAAATATATTCAAAAAACAAAATAAAACATTCTTCTTCATCTTTTTCCTTCCACAGTTTCTAAAGGAAATAAAAAGGTTTTCAAGCTTTCAATCATTCGGCCTTATGTTGGTAAGCTACTTTAAGTGCTTTTCTTATAAATTTTATGTTTTTGAGGTCTCGAGAACTTGATTTAACTAACTCATGTACCAATTTCTGAAACTATTGAAGTTTTGAAAAGTTACCATCGATAATTTCTTGGAGTTTTTTTTTATGTTATTTGGTTAGATTTAAAGCTTAGAAATGAAAAATAACTAATTTGTAAAGTGAAAGTTGTTAATTTTGAACATAGAGACTAAAGTGTAAATATTTCAAATTTAGTAAGAAATTTCTGTAGATATAGGAATTAGAGGGATGTAGAAGGATGAAATTGAGATCGGTTTCAAAACCGAAGCTCAAAATTGAAAGTTATGACATTTTCAATTTTAGGGACTAAATTTGAATAAAAATGTAAAATTTTAGGAAACATTAAAAAATTGAAATAAAACTATCGTAAGCATATGGTAGATTGATATTAAGTATTTGGAATTGATAATTGAAATGAATTATTATTATAGATTGAGATTTGGACTAAACAGTAGATAATCGCAGAAAAGGCAAATTAGCATATTAGTCCTTGAAGTTTCGTTAATTGTTGATTTTGTCTGGTAAATTCATATGATAAGTATATGTATATTTAATTGATAAAATCTTGTTATGCAAATGTATGTATGTTTATTATGTTTTGAATTATGTACAAAATGGTGCAAATTGTGAAATATGAATTAAATTGAAAAGAAGTATTAAAATCTGTATAAGTGATGCCCGAGTGAGCGTAGTAAAGAATATGACACATTTGGCATGCCAATAAGGTTAGTTGCGTGCTTGTACGGGTTTGCACTTTGGTGCCTTTCCTTGCATTACAGTGCTTTTGTATAACACTACGGTGCTCTCTAGTGTGGTGTAGTACTCGCATATCCAAATTTATTTACTAAAGTTCATCGGACTTAATGACTAATACGAATTGAGTAATGATATTGATATGGTATGAGTTTGATAAGAATGTGGTTCAATATCAGATTGGTTATATGATTTGTATCAAAATATCATTTAATGATAAATGTGTGTATATATATATATATATATGTTGACTTATCGTATGGAATGCAAATGAGAATTCACCTTGTGGAATTGAATTGGCATGTCAGGTCTAAATGTTGGATTATTTATGTTATCGTATATAGTATTAAATGAAGTAAGTTTATCGTTTTATGATTATGAACTTACTGAGCATTCAAAATGCTTACTTGGATGTTGTTTTCTTTTTCTGTAGTTTGTCTGTTCGAGAAACCTGTCAATCAGATCACCTTAAAGCTCACACTATCTAGCTGTTGATTTAGTAGCCTTTTGTTCATTTACATTCTATTATGTGGCATGTAAATAGGTGTCAGTAAGTGATAATTTGGTCCTAGAGTATGTGTATATATGATTGTTTATATTACTAGTTGGATATGTTGGTTTGAATTAGTTAATGTTTGAGGTTATGCATTATTTGCTAAGTAGTTCATGTTGATTTTGGTTTTGAATTAATGTCTTTGAATGTTATTTGAATGGTTAAAAGTGGTGAGAATGAATTGGTAATGTAACACCCCTCACCCATATTCAACGTCGGAACAGGGTTCGAGTGCTACCGGACTTAAACTCAACCAATCATTTAAAATCGGGCCAAAAAAAATTTCTTTGAAAACAATTATGCTATTCACTACATCACAAGAAATAATAACATACAAGCATAAGAATAATTATATAGGTCTATAACATTATTAGCTGACATAAGCCAATTTATAAGAATACATACTACCTTAACCACAAGCCAATGCCTTTAGCAAAATCATAATATTACCCACTCAACTTTACAACCCTATACATGCCATAGATTCGGAAACACTTGGATTTACTTACGCCGATGTCGTAAACTTGCCAGTGTGATAATATCTCTGTCGGCCCCAGCCGAGCTAACCTGACAACCTAGGGAATAAGGGAAAGAAAGGGGGAGTAAGCTTTACGCTTAGTAAGTTCATAAGAAAACAATAAACAATTCATTAATAAGTTTACCCAAGTTTACAACATAATCACAAATTCACTACAAGCTGTCTTCTTAAGCAACATTCACTAAATTATTTATAACTGGAGCTACGAAACTCCAAATCAAGTTCCATAAATTTTCCCTAAAACTAGACTCATGTACCTTTCTACCATAAAATTTCCAGAATTTTTTACTTGGCCAATTAATACAGTTTAATCCTCAAAGTTACCCCTGATTCACTGTCAGACAATTCCGACCCTTCTGTACTAAAGTTCAATTATCTCTTAGTTCAGGACTCGGATAATGTTCTCGTCTATTTCTCTTGAAAATATACTCATTAAGGATTCTAAGAATATAAATTAAATCTCATGGATATTTTTGTACAATTTCTAATGATTTTCTCAAGACAGAATAGGGGATTTCGGAGTCATTCTGACCCCATCTCACCCAACTTCAAATATCTCATTATAGGCAATTATTTTGCTTTCATGGTTTCCTTTATAAGAAACTAGATTCATTAGTCTTTAATTACATATTTTATTCAGCCTATAACTCATCTCTCTCTATTTTTAGTGTATTTTCAAAGTTACACCACTGCTATAACCCAAAGCTGTCCAGGTTAAATCTACTCATTTACAATTATTGCTTACTAAATCAATACCATTATATCCATTTCAATGTCATATCATTTCTTCAAATCTCGAAGTCACATACTTACAACATCTAAATGCCTTGATGTAATTCTTTGATTCGACTTAATATGGCTAATTCAAAGTACCACATTCACATATGATTTCAATGTTCATAATCACATATAACACATACTTTCATATATTAAATTTCACAATGGCCGAATATAGATATACATGAACTAAGTGTGATATCATTTGGCTGAATAGGCCTAACTACAATGTGCACTTTTCCATTAATATATCATATACTTAAAATTTGGAACCACATAATCAGATCATCATATAACACAAAGTCATTCATTGATTCAACTCAATAGAGTTAATTTATGGCATCGTATCATCATTTAATATCATCGACCTAACTCACATATGAATCGGATTTATTTTCCAGTGTATATGATTCCTCAAGGCCGAATATATATATATATATATATATATATATATAATCACTTTACATTTAAAACATTCATTCTTTATTCAAAGCCACTTACATACAATTTTACTTCCATGAATAATATCACATGAGCCGAATGTTCACAAACGAACAAATCCATAATTCAATTAGAATCATTCTCATATAAATAGATAAGTATCACATACCTGGAAAACTTAATGCTTAATGCGAATTCAATTCGCCATTTTAACACAGGATCTCATAGTCATATGCTTTTACCAATTCACCAGCACTTGGCCTGCTGGGTATAAGACCCGAGTTTTATCACCGGCTCAAAGCCTGTTAGACTTTTTAAGTCTGAAATTACTTCACCGGCATTACGCCTGCTAGGCTCAAGGCCTGATATCATTTCACCGGCATTACGCCTGCTAGGCTCAAAGCCTGCTAGACTTTTTAAGTCTGAAATTACTTCACCAGCATTACGCCTGCTAGGCTCAAGGCCCAATATCATTTCACCGGCATTATGCCTGCTAGGCTCAAAGCCCGAATATCATATCACCGGCATTACGCCTGCTAGGCTAAAAGCCCGATATTATTCACCAGCTTAAAGCTTTCTAGGCCAATGCCCGAATATCTCATTACGATAATCACTTCACATATTCTTTAATATTTTCGTAACTTATGCTTCAACTTTACATATAGCCGGAACATATACATTTGTACAAAAGTTTTCATCATTCGTATAAAACACACATTTGACATATCATATTATATTCAAATCTCTCTCAATCATATTCGACTTCCACACATAACTAATAATAAAGTCATATCCAACATGGTTACTCTTGGGTTCCTAATAATCACAAATAGTGATGCCCCTTTCATCATACATACGACATAGTACATTCATCAAAATGTTCATTTATCACATCATATTTTCATATCCAATTCAATTTAGATGTACTAGCTATCTTCGGTTTATAGCATTAATTCCATTCTCATTCGCATATATAACTGTCATACAAACACATTTTATATAATTTAATTGCATAATAAAACACATACGTACTTTATTATGAGCTAACAAAATTTTAGCTCATGTTTAACTTTTCCATGTGTATTAACTCACATAATAGCACAATCGATCCAAAGTCTCGTAGTAACATTCGAGCATATTGCTCGTTAAGTACCAATTTGATTCGAATACAACGGCACAATACCTGCTAGGTTTAAAACCCGAATATATTTTATAAGTATAACTTATATCATCGATCACTAAAATTTACCCCATCGAAGTTCACATTTAATCACCTTAGTACCAAGCCACATTCGGCTTATAGTCTTAAATCAATACGTATTCTGCACATTAACTAAATAAAATTTACATTCTCTTTGTCATATTAATTTAACTTGTAGGCATATAAAAAGAATCAAGCTTAAACACTTATGAACTTACCTCTATTATCGACGAACGATTACGAATCAACTATTCTACAATTTCTGTTTTCCCTTTATCCAAAGTCGGCTCCCTTTGTTCTTGAGCTAAATTAAACGAATTAACTTGTTAAATCTCTTAACCAAGTTGTTTTTCATTCAAATATGTATATATATAAATATACACACACAAAATTTTAACCTAGTCCCCTTCATTAAGCACATTGCTAATTAAATCAAATTTCAAGAAATATTTAACATAAAATTCACACTTTAACCACATTAGCCGCATATCATTAAGCCCTTGAAACATATTTATGAATTTTAAGACACCAATTCCATGCATTAATTCATGAATGTACCAAGGCTGTATACTTCATAAAGCTACCAAAGCTCACCATTTACCCATTTCACACACACACAACTAAATTCTTTTATTTGATACCTAATTTCATTGTTTCATAGCTCTTTTCAACATTTTAATACTCAAACACTTAGTCAAATCATCATTTAATCTAATATTCGGCAAACATGCATGCAAATGCCAACAATTCAACATTCATTTCTTATAATTAATAACGAATTTCTCAATAAATTTTAAGTCTACTTTCAGCAACTAAAAGCACACATTTTAACATTCAAGCTTCACTTTTCTAGCATTTAACAAAAGTTACACTCATGCACAAACTAGCCGATTACCACTTATCATCTAAACTACATATACGTGTCAATTTAGCAAACTCTACCTCACCCTCCTACCCTTACTAATAAAAAACATCAAAGCACCAACCATTCTATATATATTTCTTACAAGACCAAAAGTATACAAAACCAAAACTTTAAAATTTAGCACATAAACCCATTGACCGTATGCACATAGCTTTCACCATCATCCTTAACACAATTTATCAAGCTTCAAATTCTAATTTTTACCTTATAATATTTAAAACATCCACCATAAACTCTATATTTAAAACATTCACCACAAACTCTTTGTACCAAAATAGACCATTGCTGAATGCCCCTCTTAAGGAATTTAACCACATAAAGCACTTATTTCATAATTTAAGCTTACAACTTACAATCTCATGAATTTAGGATCATAAAATCCATTTAACATTCACTCAACAATTGCCAACATCAAATTCAAACATTTATAACTTTTTCCACTCATGGCCGAAAGCATACTTCACCATAAACTCACAAATTCATTCACGGGTTATGTCAAGGGCTTTACAAACAACTCAAATTCACAAGAATTTAAAAGAAATCATATGAAACTTACCTTAATTAGACATTAGTAGCCGAATGCCTGGGCTTTTCTTCCTTATTTTTGTTCTTCTAGTTTCGGCAAGAAAAATGGGAAAAGCAATGGACAAAAACTTTGTTTTTATCAGCCACTTTCTTCTTTTAATTTTATGTATTTTATAATATAAGACAATTTGAATTTTATAACATTATCATTATTATAAAGTTCATATAATAACACCTACTTACTCCCACTACCGTGTATCAATTTAACAAAAGGATTATTTGCCATTTAGCACCCCAATATTTAAGAAACATGGCACTTTGGAAATTTTCATAATGACATGCATATAATTTATTTAGTGCAATTTATTCCTTTCTTAGTAATTAAGCACTCAAATTTCAATATTTAAACACGAAACTTTAGCACATCATAGTTCTCACATTCAAACACGGAAAAATATTATTTAAATATTTTTCCGACTCGATTTTGTGGTTCCGAAACCACTTTTCCGATTAGGGTCAAAATCGGGTTATTACAGGTAATATATTGTGTTCTTATGAACATTATTTGAATGATATTTTGAGTAAGATAATGCATGACAAAATGATGATTTTGGATGGTTATAGACCAAGGATTGGTTGGTTGAATTGGTATAGCTTTGATGGATTTGTTTTGCCAAATTTATGGAAATGTTAGAATGGAAGTTTAGAAATAGTTGAATAAATGTTTAGACATGCTTTTGGACTGGTTTTGTGTAGGTTTAAGTGTGCATTTATGCACCAAATAAACTAATAGTTTGGATTGGCATGAAATAGGTACCAAATGACTTATTTTTGCACTAAACAGAATCCTCGTCTTGGCAATGACTAACAGTTTGTAATGTTTCGACATCAAGTGCTCCGACATCGTGACGTGACACACTGTTTGGCGACGTCACGACGTGGACGAAGTCACGTGGTGACGTTGTTTGGAAATTTTAAATTCTTTGAAGTGTAGTCCTTATTCGATCCTAGGTCAACTTCAGAGCCTACATAACCTCGCATAAGACTCGGGAAAAGTTTTAAATTGTATTGAATGATTTAAATTATTCAAATTATTGGGTTTTGATTCATTTTATTCGTTAAATGTCTATAATTATTCCGTTATTGACTGTATCATTCTGTAACTCAAATCCCGCAATCGAGTCGAATGAGGGGTGTTACATATATTATATGCTTAAATTACTATGATACCTCTATTAAGTTTTAGTGACTCTTAAGGACTTAATTTTATATTAACTATTGATTTTAATGGCTGTAGTTTTAAAATGAAATAATAAAACTTTGTATAATAGATAAACAAGCAAAATAGACATATTTGTAATAGACGAAGCATAGATTCATCAATTTAAAATATGATGTGATTTTTTTTTATTAAAAGAAAGGGACCAGTTTTCATCAAGCTAGAACAATTTTTACAAAAGCCAACTCATTCTCATCCTCAAGCAGAATCTATTCTATCTCAAGAGGAGGTGAGTCAAATAGATGAAATCCCGCGCTCATACATGTTGTTAGATTTGCCACAGTGTCTGTGACTTTATTACCTTCCCTATAAATATGTTGGACAATAATCGTTCAATCGCGTTTGAACTAATTTCGAATCCATCGAACTAATGTATTGGAGTAGTCTTCATTTGAGTTGTTATTGATAAGATTGGCAGCAGCGAGACTGTCCATTTCCAATATAACATGTTGCAAGTCAAGTGATCCTAAAAGCCGAAAGCCCGTCCATGGCACCCTAAACATCGGCATCCAATGCCGAAGAATGACCGACTATACGAGTAAAGCCTGCCATCCAATTTCCACGATCATCTCTAATCATGCCTCTTGAAGTAGCAACATTTGAATTCAACTTAAGCTCTCCATCAGAATTGATCTTAAACCATCCATGAGGAGGAGTGTGCTAATTGACCATCTAATGCTAATAAGTCTCACTGTGTCTTCTGTTGACTACTTCGGTTGGTAGGGACTACCGCACCTCAAGCCAAACTCGCTTACTTCTTTCCCAAACGCCTTCTATTTCAGTGAAATATGAATCAAAAATTAATTTATTCCGTCTGTTCCATAAACAACAAGAGAAAATCTCAAATCTCATATCCTGATATTCATTATCCTTGGCAAAGCAACCTGAGTTAGAAAGGTTAGCAAAGATCTAATCTTTAGTCTTCATTGGCATAAATTCATCGATCTTTTCAACCTTAACCAGAACGACTGCTCCAAAGCAGTGTCTAGTTACATGTACCATATCTTCAGTTTGAAAATTGTAAATCGAACGGTGGCCATGCTCACTTAATAAAAAAAATAAAATCCATATTTGATTTCATACCTTAGATTCATTGGTTAAATGCAATTGCTTTAAGTATTTCTAAGTTACAACGAGCTAGGTGAAACATGTAATGTTGTATATATTAAAATAATACCACATCATCTAATTAAATTAATAAAATTTTAGCAATAGCTGAAAAACAATTTTCTATTTTTCCAGTGTACATGAATTTTTTTCCATTTTGTAATATAATTCATAGACATATACAAATACGGTTGTTATAAAACAAAGTCGACAAAATGTAGTGGAAATAATAATAGTATTTCAACATCCGTACGAGCATTCCAAATATCACGGTCTGACGCAAGTTAAAGCCGAAAGACATGCTTCCTAGTTTGTCGTTTCTTTTCAAACAAACTCTCGATACAAACCAATCATGCCTAAACTCCCTCTCTAACAACCAACAGAACCTACCGATCTAAACCTAAAAAAAAAACCTGAATCTCCATTTTTTTCTAACCAATATTTTGCTTTATTAATTTCTCATGGCCTGTTTTTTTCTTCAACCAAAAGAATCTCTCATTGCTTTTCCATTCATTTCTCATCTTTGAATCAAAGTGATAGCAATCTAATGGGATTTGGATCGATTTTGAGTAGGGAAAAGAAGCAAAATCCCTCAAATCCAGTTGCTTCTTTATCTCCAATGCGAACCCAACTTGAAGAACTGGAACTAGTTTTCAAAAAGTTCGACATCAATGGCGACGGTAAGATCTCATCTTCGGAGCTTGGTTCCGTCTTGGGTTCTCTCGGCCTACAACCCTCCGAAGATGAACTCCTGAAAATAATCAAAGAAATCGACACTGATGGTGATGGGTTCATAGATTTCAAGGAGTTTGTGGAGCTGAACACCAAAGGAGTGGACTCAAACAAGGTTCTGGAGAACCTGAAGGATGCTTTTTTGGTGTATGATATTGACGGGAATGGGTTTATTACGGCCGAGGAACTTCACCAAGTTTTCAAAAGCCTCGGAGATGAATGCTCGATCATGGAATGTAGGAAGATGATAAGTGGAGTGGATAAGGATGGAAATGGGATGATTGATTTCGAAGAGTTTAAGGTTATGATGATGGCCGGCGCTAGATCTTAACTCCATGGAACATCGGACTCAATGAAGATGATGGTGTTCCCTTTTTATTTTGGAGGGTTACTCGGTCGTGCCATGTTTTTATATATCTAAATATTAGTTGATCAAAAGAATATTATGCAAATCACTACCAAACAAAAAAGTCCAAATGTTCTTATACAATCCATGAAATATGGACGTGTTAAAATTATAGTTCTTTTTTTTTTTACAAATGTCATATGAGGTATCCAACATAGGTGACATGAGACATACCAAATACCTTGCTCATCAGAAAAAATACAATATCAACTCTCTTTTCTCCAAAATAAAAACCGATTGTTCTTTCAAAAAAAAAAGAGATTAAACCCAAAAATAATCGAGAAATCAGTGACCAAAATGTCAAGCAAGGCTATACATCATACGACACCAACGACACAGCTATAGTAAAACACAATCGCTCCCTAAAAATCAACAAAACCACACACCATAACAAGCCAAATCCTACTCAATACCTGCATTACAAGAACCCATATAGGCACCTAAAACAACATATATCACACGTCCAATGTAGCCAAAACAGCACCCTTACAAACAATCCAGTAAGGATCTAAAACAGCTACAAAAACTCCATCAAAACCCAGTTCAAGAGTCTCCCCCTTCGACAAAATCAACATCGTCCAAGGCCACCAAGATTTAAAAGCATCACCTACTGCAATATTCTTAAACAACCCTTTAACCCCATGACAGAACAAAATCCAATCATTTCACCTTTCATTAGTCATCAATTAGTAATTCGAGTCCAGCAAAATTCAACTTGAATACAGTCAGGGAAAAGATATTTGAGAACGTTGACAGCTGCCAAAAAAATTGAACGACAAAGCCGAATGCAATTGGTCGGGTTGGGTCGGGTCAATCCCTAATCCGATTTTTAAAAAATTAAGCTAGGCCTATTTTTGGGTCAGTTTACCCATTTTACCGTTCAATCAATATATATATATACACTTCAATTTTGCCATAATTAACCCTGTTAACTTATTGGAGCATTGAGCTCACCTTATGGTCAGATGCAAAGGGAGCTAAAATCTCCTGTTGCAATTTTTTTCATCTATAAAATTGTAAAACATAGCTTCTTTTGCATACAAAGAGAACTTCATCTGAGAAAAGAACTCCACCAATCGAGAATATTTTCCTTACTTTAAATCTCTTAACCTCCTCTAAATGTGTTGTTGTTTATAGTAAAAATATCATTCTAAAAATATAAAAAAATTAAATTGGTAGTGTCTGCAAGTATATAAGTCAAATTGTGATATAGAAATGTTACAACGGAACACCGATAAGTATTCCGAAGATCGTACTCAATGGATTGCAGACTGAAGAAATTATTATTAAATCAGTTACAAAAAATAACTACTAATCTAATTGAGTTATAAATTAGTACTGTTAATCTAAATTAAAATATTAATTAAACTAATTAACCTAAAGTTAACCTAATGGAAATTTCTATGCCTAGTGTCAACAATGCGGGCTTCTAGTCTATGATCGATTAAATCCCTAATTATCTAATTAAATAAATAATTATCCTCGATTGAGTTATTTATCACCCTTAGCTAAGAATACCCTTTCGGTCTCATTTTCACTAAGGATTATCACCTAAGTCACCCTTCCAGTCTCTTCCAAGGCATACGAATACCCTTCCGTTCTCACCGCTTGGCACAAGTTATACACGACAGGGTACCCTTCCGATCTCACTTATCTATATACTCTATCAGGGGCATCACTCCCTAATATACTAAGTACTTTTGAATAAACAACCAATTTTAGATAAATAATTACTTAACAAATTGATCAGTTTAATAACCGAATCATGCAAGATATAAGTAAAGCACAATAATTTATTCTAATATTTGTACAACAATTAATTGGCTAAATCAACGAAATATAAATAAAAAAAATAGAAGAGAAGAGTAAAAAGAATGTTCATTGATAATATATTAAAGCGCGAATTCGAAGCAATCTCTGCTCGCAATTGTCTTCACATCAAAATAGAAAAGTTCCGACTAAGAAAATATAAAAAGAAAATATAAAGAAAACTAAATGAGAAAAACTGTGTTTGATGGATGGATGCCCTAATGTGTGTACAGAAGCCTCTTATTTATCGGCTAAAATATGTGTACTTTATGCTCGATATGCCCCCGATACTAATAATTGTTTAATATTAAACGATATATTAAAATCTGGACAAACATAACTACTGATGTCATCATTGCTTGTGACCCACGTTTAGGCTATGGCTCAACATATATTGTTATGGCTCAACACAGGAGCTGTTATGGCTCAACATAGGCTGTTATGGCTCAACACAGGCTACGTGTTGCGCCATAAGCATTGCATGTCACGTCATAACAATCTTTTTGTGGCTTTAGACATTCATGTCATGCTTTCGTGGCTTGGAAAGCTTGTGCAACACTCGTCCCAAGTTCCTACATCTATTGGGCCTAAAATTAAGCACCCTGCATACTTAAATACACAAATTAAACCTACCTAAGGCTTGTGTCGGCCTAATAGGTTACTAACACCAGAAAATGTGTCAAAAATACTTATTTTATTAACTTTTACTTCTTAGCTACTAACTAACAAAAATGTAATAATTAATTATAAAACGCCTAGAAAACAAGCTCCTTAAATGCAGAAATATACCAAAATGACTACTACATTTGAAGTTAGGTTAAATACCCCCATACTTAAGTCTTTACTTGCCCTCAAGCAAACTAAACAAAAACAACAAGAAAAAAAATAAAAATAACTAAATTGAAAACGAGAAATAACATGCAAAAAAAGAAAATGCACTTGAGCTAGCTTGATACAGGAAATTGGATAGAAATATATTAACAGGATAATGTAAATAAACATATAACTCTTGCATGATATAAAATTGACTCACAATTTCTAAAATTAGACCAATTAGTTCATTAAATTACAAAGAAAACAAATAAAAGAATGTTAAGTATAGATTTCCATCAAAATCAATAAATAAATATACAATTATGTTCAAATGAATATAAGCGGTAAAAATATCAAAACTTGACACAATTTCATCCACATAAAGTACTACCTAAGTTACATAGAACTTTTTGACTTGTACTATTCTACTGCTTAGGTTGGTTTGGATTTCAAGAATAGGCTCGACAAAATAGCTAAGCACGAAAGTAGTTTGGCACATTATATTGTCCCCGATACTCCCCCGAGTATACATGTAGCTCACCACCTTCTATTCACTTCTCTCACCTACTTTATTTCTCCCTTTTACTAAGGCATTATAACAGCCCGAATTAGGACCTAGTCGGAATAGTGGTTCTGAGACTACAAATTCGAAGTAGACAAGTATGATTTATGATTATTTTTAGGTTTATGACATGATTGCATAATAGTGATAAAAATTCATGAAGGAAATTTTGGGAAAATGTGACTAATTTGTCCTTCAGCACTAAATTGCAAAAGTTGCAAAATTAAGTTTCTAGAAGCTTTAAGGATGAATTAGCATTTGAAAAATTATTAGGAGTCCTTATTTAGTAATTAGACCAATTTTTGGCCCACAGAAGGGTAAAATTTTAAAGAAATGGTGTAAGGGCATTTTGGTCATTTGGTAAATAAATGAAATAAATAGGGAAAAAGAAAGAAAAACAGTTTCCATCTTCTCCATGCTTGTTCCAAATTTGAAGAGTCCTCCATAGCTAGGGTTTCTCTCATTTTCAAGCTCCAAGTAAGTGACTCCAAGCCCCATTTTTCATGCTCTTTGTATTTTTGAAATCCTTGTAGCTTAATTTAGCTGTTTCTACCACTAATTTGAGCTAGGGTTTATGCTAAAAAACATACCCATGCATGACATGCAAGTATTTTAATGTCTAGTAGTAGAATATGAAAGTTTAAATTGCAGTAAACACTTTTCTCTAGGTGATTTTTCATAGAAGTCCCTAATAGGGACTAAATTACAAAGTTAGTAAAACATGTAGTAAATGTACAAATTGATGAGAAATGTGGGCTGATATGAGCACATGAAAGTTTCTTCTAGGCTTGGGTAGTCAAGAAAATAAGTACATTTCATTTTACGAGCCTAGGGACCATTTTACAAATATGCAAAAGTTTAGGGGCAAAATTTATAAAGTATGAATTTTGGGCTAATTAGCCAGCGTAAGTACTAAATAAGTTAAAATTTTCATTCTAGATCAAGAAACACGAAGCCCAGATCGAAACCGGGGAAAAAGTAAAGTAGTGGACTAAATCAAAATTCACCATCGTTTTGGACCCGAGGTAAGTTGTATGTAATAATTTAGCTTTATGCATGATGTAAATTTATGATGATGATATTTTATGTAATCATGCAAATCCCATGAAGTTATTTAACATGATTTTCATCAAGAAAAGATGAGTTATAGATGAGAATTATTGGTTAGTAATGTTAAAGAATACGAGGGATACCGAAGTCATGACATGAATTATGTAGGTCCCGTATAAGACCATGTTTGGGACATGCCATCAGCATCGAATTGAGATCCCATGTAAGACCATGTTTGGGACATGGCATTGGCATCAACATATGGTCCCGTGTAAGACCATGTCTAGGACATGGCGTTGGCACCGAGATGAGATATAGATCCCCTATAAAACCATGTCTGGGAAATGGCTAGGGCATCTAATAGAGATCTAGTATAAGACCATGTCTAGGACATGACATCAACATCAGATTATGATCTCATGTAAGACCATGTTTGGGACATGGTGTCGACATTGATATGAGATCCCGTGTAAGACCATATCTAGGATATGGCTTCAGTATCGACTTGAGATCCCATGTAAGACCATGTATGGGATATGGCTTTGGCATCCTATCATGAGAGTGACATTCAGGTATCTTTCGGTATCATAAGTCAATTTAACGAGAAAAGTATGCAAATTAATGAGTTATAGATAAAGACTAAAGATTTGTGATGAGTGATACAGGTGTGCATGAATAAGTTACGAGAAATTGAAAGTATAATGTTATGAGTAATACAGCAAGAAAGGCGCGAGTAAGTTACGAGTTTATAAGCTATGAGAATGAGAAAGCCATAAGAATGAGTAAGTTATAAGAATGAGAACTTCATGAGATTTAGTAAGTTTTGAAAGGAGTAAGAAAGTTTATGGCATTTTATGATATTTAAATTTGTATGATGTTTCATGATTTATGTTGCTATATTATTCGATGCAACTTACTAATCATTTATGCTTACTTTCATTTCTTTCTCTTTTTCCATGTAGATTTTTTGAATTAGCTCGGGGATCAATTGAAGTCGGAGCTCGAAGTCACACTATCAAGCCATTCATTTTGGTATAGTATACTTAGTTATTTTGATGTATGGCATGTATAGGAATTTAGTCATTTTGATAAATGTCTTTTGGATAGCCAAAGGTGTTGGCTATTGATAATACTCAAGTCTTGTTGTAATGGCCTTTGAAATTGACCAATATTGTCAAAGTTATATTTTATGAAATGATGGATGAGAATGACAGGCATGGTGGCATTTGGATGCCTTAGCTGTGAATGATTATAATGTATATTATGTATGGTTTTACGAGGTTAAATTTAGTATGAGTTAGATTGTGTTTCAGGTGAAAAAAAGGCTCAGAAAATAACCTATATTGTCCACACGGGTTAGGCACATAGATGTGTGTTAAGGCCGTGTGTGACACACGGTCCGCACCAAGGGTGTGTTAATAAACTGTGTGTCCCCTGCATCCAATTTAGTTAATTCAGTGTTGAGCACGAGCAAAGCACACGAGCGTGTACTTTAGCTATGTTAAACCCAAGTTGTTTTTGGGGTTAAGTTAGTATTGCACACGGGCTAAGCACACGGGCGTGTGCCTTGGCCGTGTGAATCCAAGATGTTATAGTGTTCCAGATCAGAGTCCTCCACGGGATAATGACACGGGCGTGTCTAGGCCGTGTGAGGGACACAGGCCATAGAGACGGGCGTGTGCCTAAGCCGTGTCAAAACCCCTGTAGGTTCAAAATAAAAATAAATTCAGCACAGGCTAGGAACATGGGCGTGTGTAACCACAAGGCCTGCCCACACAGGCGTGTTGCCCATCCACATGGGCATGTATCCTGTTTTTAGTAGTTTTTGTTGAAACTTTCCTAAGTACTTGGAATGGTTCTGGATTGTTTTCAAACCATGTTTTGGGCCTCGTAGGTCCATATTAAGGATCGTAAGACAATGTTTGAAAGTTTAAATTTGGAAAGAAGTTTTATGACTCAAAAATGAATGTTTGTATGTGTTTTAGTAAGGTAACGCCTCGTACTCTGTCTCGACGTTGGATATGGGTAAGGGGTGTTACAGGTATAGTATAGTATTCATGAATACAATCATCTGAACTTGATTTTTTTCTGAACAAATGTGAGCTCACTTTTTTTCCAACTCGCTTTGTTTTTATTTTTTTTATTTCTTGAGATTTTCTTGATTGGCATTTTGCCTTATTTTTCTACAAGCTTAAGAAATCTTATACTCACTATACCATACAATTCCTTAATTCACTCATTTTTTTTCTTTTGAAACCCCCGTGATGGATCTACCTAATCAATATCATTGGTTGGATGTCTAAATCTGTGCAAGGACTAAGAAATTAAAGGATTAAATAAAATATTTGTTAGGCTAAAGGTTTCAATTATGATTCATCGAGAAAATGGATTAAGGCTCAAATTAGGTACTAGGAAAAATATTTAAGAGATAGCTTTTTGGCTCAAAATTTGTCTACCAAACAATGCCTTAGGTTTTCCCTAGGTAATTCAGTGCATGGATTAAATTGACCAAGTCTATCAATTTCTACAACTTATAATTCAATTAAACGTGCATGCTAGTTATATATCTATTTATCATGTTGTATACTTAACATCTTAAATCTATTCAAAATGTAAAAAAGTGAACTAATTAGTCTAAAATTAGAAAATTTAGAATTTCTACAAGCTCAAGCACATGAAAACTCACAATACAAATGAAAATTTTTAAAACTATTGAAAACAAGTAAAACAAAATAAAATAATAGAAAAAATTAAAAATTTTCGTAAGTCTCCGACACTTTATTCGGTACATTATCCCTAATATGTAATAAAAATTAAAGGAAAGATGTTACCTGATTGGTGTGATTAGTGCAGCAAAATTGGTGGGATTGAATCTTCCTTGTGGTGTTGGCTTGAGATTGTAGTGCCGTCAAAAGTATAGGGTTCCTACAGAGAAAAATTAAACACAAACTATATATATAATAAAATAAAATCCTAATTTAACTAACTAAAAAAATAGAAATCATTGAAAATTAAAATAAGTCTTAAAAACATAAATCACAAATAAAAATTAAAGGTGTTTAGAACTAGTTAGAATCAGGCTTCGACTCCTCGTTAGCTTCAGCCGAGTTGCCCTCTGAATTTGGATTTTTTTCTGGATCTTCTTTTGAGTCTTCCTTCGGATCCTCCTCTAGATTTTCTTCTACCTCTATCTTGCTAGATTTTGTCTTTGCCTCGTACTTTTCTGTTGGGAATTGAGGCATCCTCAACCCACTTTTTTGTGCATAGTCCTAATAGATTGATCTCTCTTCTTGTATCCATCGAACTATTGACTGCCTCTAGACGTACTAATGTCTAGAGTGTGAATACTACTATAAAATAGAAAGTTATGGGGTTGTATCCGCAAGTATACGGGTCGAATTGTAATATAGATTTTACAACGAAATAGATGAATACTCTGAGGATCGTACCTAAGGGAGGTGAATACTAAATCAATCTTCACCTAAACAATTAAAGTTCTAATTAATAATTTAAGTCAGTTATAGTATGAGAGTAAAATAAGAAATATTGTTTTAGGGTTTTAAATTAATAAAATAACATAAAAGAATTAAAATTGCAAGAGATAGAGAGAAATAAATTGAATCAAATCTGATGATGGGTGATTAGCTTAATTCAGCAATCTCAATCAACTGTCGTCTCGAGTTCTTCATCAATCAACTAGTCGTTACTTTAACAGGATCTTTCGATCTTCTACTAACATAATGAGTCAACAATAACTACTTATCTTCTAACCTCATAGTCTAAACTGGCTTGGGGTAAAGGTGTTTACGAATGAACAATACCAATTTTGGGTTAATTCCCACCTTAATGAATTCCCAAGGTTGTCAGGCCTAGGGTTTGTTTCACATTATTCCTTTCTCAAATAGTTGATTTGTTGAATAACCGTGCAAAATAGTTAAAAGACCATGCTTACACTCGTTAATCCCCCATAGAAAGATTAGTTCCTTATGGCTTTCATAAACAACATAGAATATATTGAAGAATTAAACATAGATAATGGATTGAAATAAAAAGTTTAAGAAAAGCTTGATTGATATTGATAATAAGTGCGGATCCATAATAGTCGATCTTCTTTATTACTCAAAATATTTCAAAGAAACAAAGAACAAATAAACTAAAACTATAAAAACCTAAAAAAGTAAGAAAACGAAACTTAAACCTAAATAGAGAATCTAAGATAATGGAATGTGTCCATAATATGTGCCAAAAGAGCCTATTTATGGCCTTTAGGTAGCCGTCGTCCTTAAACACTAGGTTAGCTGGCGTTCCTAAGCTATAAGTTCGATTGTGTAGACCAAAATGGCCTTACTTCGTGTTTTATTCTTGTCACAGAGTCGATGTCATGACACATCAGCACCTGTGTTACGACATAACAACCAATATGCTTCTCTGCAACCATCTTCAAAGGTATGTCGTGACGCCCTTATCCTATGTCACGACATCGAAGGTAGTTTCTCACTTTTTTTTCTATTATGCTCTTTATGTTGTGACATCGGATCTCCCATGTTGCGACATAGTGTCTAGTATTGACCTGAAATGCCTTCTAATAATCTCCTACACACTCACAAAGTACATTAGCTCTCCCTTAGGCTTCATTCGGCCCTTAAGGTTAATAAAGGACTTAATGTGCACATTTTATTAAATGCAAATAAAACTAAAGAAACTTAATTAAAACATAATGGAAATGCTTGTATTAAATCTCTTTAAATGTGAAAACTAGTTTAATCTGCTACACCGAATCACGGTAGATCAACTATCCATTTCGAATCTGGCAATAATGTCTCACCTAGATATGATTTTTTCTTAATAGCCCTATTTTGTTTTCGATTTCCCACCAAGTGTTTTATGCTCAGTTCTCGTATTAGATGTTTCGTTGGTTATATGTTGTGTTCCAATCGTTCCATTAGTACCCTCGCTTGTTTACACTAGGTCGTTACTAAATGTGCAAATAGTAAGTTGACTTTTTTTCTGACACAAAACAACATGCCCCAGTAGATCCATGTACTGACCTATATTCTTTCTTTCTCTAATATGGCATGGTAATGTAGCTTGAAAAATATCTATGTTAGACATGTCTGAGGCTGGGCAAACTTGAGTGTTGATAAATTGTAACCACATTTGTTGATAAATTGTAACCACATTCTTACCCTCGGAGTTAGTTATTCTAGCAGGAACGATGTCGGGAAATTTGTTCCTAATTGGCGTCTCCATTATTCTCATTCGTACATTAGGAGGTTAAGTATCTCCTCCATATTCTCTCTTGGGAAATTCATTAGATCTGTCAAATCATAAAGAAATAAAAGGATATCATAATACCTTGCTATCTTGGGAGGTGAGATTGCAATTTCTTTCCCTCGAATGAAGACCCGCAACCATGGTACATCCAATTCTCAAGTTGTCTTGATCTCCCTTTAAGTAGTGTAAAATTCATATACAACTAGCATACAGGCTCATCCCTTTGGGATGACACAAAATTGAATTATCTCTCTCATTTTGTTGTTTAACAAAAGTAAAGACTCAAAACCTTTCTCTTGAAGAGGAGATTTCTATCAAATGGCCTGAAGATGAATTTCGAGCTACTTTTCACAAAGTTCTTTGAAGTTATCAACTCCCAATTCAACATCTAAAAGGTTGCTCCTCATCATTTTAGGACTATAGAGCAAGTGAAAGGCAAAGAATTCATGAAATCTCAAAGAATAGAGTAGAGAAAGGTGTTCGATTGCTTGTGGAGGCTTGAAAGATGCATCTTTTGATAAGGATAATATATAAAGGCCATCTAGGGTTTAACTTGCCGTGCAAACTAGGGGAATATCCCTGAAGGTTGTGTCAAACTAAGAATGAAATGTTGCCAAAAATTGGTTGCATTTCTTGCCATAGAGAAGGCATCATACAACACGAAGTGAATTTTTGCCATTATGTTTGCTTCAAAGTGTGTATGTCATGCCATAGAATGTGTATGGCATGACACGACAATGTATTCTCAAATTTTTTGGTTCAAGATGGGTGTGTCACGCTAGGGATTGTTATGTGACGACATATATTTGATTTGGTCTCTCTGGGACTTAACAAAGGCATTCGATTGTCCATACTTGACCCCAAATTACTTTTAACTCCTCTGTTGCTTCCAGAAACATGTTTTCTTCTAGTTTTATCATAAAATTAAAAATCTAAATCCTAATGTAACAACCAGTTTTAAGGTCAAATCAGAACAGTGATTTCGGATCCACAAATTTGAAGTAGAAATAATTATTTTATTATTTCTTTAAGGTTTACAATATTATTGAATGATTACATGAAAATTTTGTTAATAAATTTTATTGATAGGGTGTTCAATTTAACTAATAGGACTAAATTGCAATAGGTGCAAAATGTGTGTTCTAGAAGCTATGGGTGCTTAATTGTAATGAAATTTTAAATTGGAGGTCCTTAAATGGAAATTAAACCATTATACTTTAAGATGGACAAAAATGGATAGGCATTAAGGCCATTTTGGTCATTTGGCAAATAAAGATAAAATAAAACAAATAAAAGATGTTCATCTTTCTAATTTCATCCCCCATAGCCAAAAATCACAAGGGAATCCATAACTAGGGTTTTGGCCACTTCCAAGCTCGATTGTAAGTTTGTTTTTGGCCCGTTTTTAATAATTTTTACGTTTTTTATGAAAGTTGTAACCTAATCTAGCTATTTCAATGACTATTTGAAAGAAAATCAAAGTATAAATTTTTACCCATGTTGAATATTTGTGTATTTTGATGTCTAAGGGTAGAAAATGTATGTTTTGTGTTAGATAAACAACATTTACTAAGTGATTTTTTTATGAAAATGTCAAATAGGGACTTATTTGTAAAATTTGTAAAATGTGTGTAAAAAATCTAAATAAATGAAAAATATGAGCTGTTATGAGCATGAAGAAGATTCGGCTAAGCTTGGGTAATGAAGAAATTGAAAGAAATTTATTTTACGAGCCTATGGACTAAAGTATAAAAAGTTGAAAAGTTAGGGGCAAAAATGTAATTTTTCCATAATATGATTTTTGGGCTAAATTGAATAATATGAATATTAAATGAGTTAATTTTGTTATTATAGATCAAGAAAAATGAGGTTCGGACCTAGATCGGGGGAAAAACAAAGTATTTGACAATTCAGTCCATTTTGCAATTTTTGTATCGAGGTAAATCCATATGTTAAAAATAAGCTTTAAAATAATTGTATTTAAATGCCTTAATATTGCATGAACTGTATATTTGAATATGTGGATGAGTTTAACTCTATGGATGAGTCTGACGACAATTCAACAAGTAAGAAATCCCTTTTGAACCTTAGGAATAAGTTAGGATACAAGTGACATGTCACTAGGGTTACCATGTGTTATGTGATTATGTGATCCAGGTGCTGGTCTCGTACGTCCTTCCGGTGGCTGAGTATATTGGCATATGTTACGGATACTTGACAGCTTGTGTAAGGAACACCGTATAGTTATGTCTTGGCTGACAGCTTGTATGAGCAGGCCCTTTGATAGCTCGAGAGTGAGCGATTATGTGATATGAGACTTAGGTAACTTTGGCTACACATGTGGCACTTAATGTGCAAAATTTCATGAGTATCCGGCATTGTTATTCCAAGTTGTTCACGGGTATGTCAAAGATGAGATTATGTGTAAAAGCATTACGAGATGGTAAAGGTATGTGCTTGAAACTTATGATTATTAGATTAGTGAATTGATGAATGTGAGGTAAGTTGTGATGGATTGAATTATGAACATGAGACTATGGTAAATTTACATTTTATCATGTTATATTATTTGAATGTTATATGTGTGGTAAGGTTTACTTATTTCTTGCATACAAGCTTACTAAGCTATTTAGCTTACTCCGTTTATTTTTCCATGCTTTATAGTGTCGCCAAGCTAGCTCGAATTGGAGATCGTCGGAGATTCGAATCACACTGTCAAACTCTCATTTTGGGCATTTATGATCTTAGTATTTTGAATGAATGGCATGTATAGGGATATAGCCATTTTGTTATATGTGTCATAATTGATTTGGCCAAATGTGTTGGCCTATAATGGTTAGATGATCATTTTGTATAAGGTCATTGAAAATGGGACAATATTGGTTATAAGCATATTCATATAATGATGCCTTTCAAGAATAATGTGTTAATGTTTTGGTTGTGGATATTTGGTTGTATGTATATGCTTGGATTGGTGCTATGTTTTGTATTGTAGGCGTGTGCTTCAAAGGGTGGCAAAATGGCTTGGTAAATAGCCTTTATTTTGTCCACACGGGTAGACACACGGGCGTGTGTCTAGGTCATGTGTCACACACGGGCTATCCAACGGGCATGTGTTTAGGCCGTGTGTCCCCTGACCTTAGTTTTGAGAAACAGAATGCTCAGAATTGAGCAAACGGGCAGAGACATAGGTGTGTGTCTCAGCCGTGTAGACAGCACGGCTTCGAACACAGGCGTGTGCTCTGGCCGTGTGAAGTCTGCACTTATTTTGTGAAAATTAATTTTCCACACGGCCTAGCACACGGGCGTGTGACTTGGCCGTACGATCTCAATTTGGTCATTAGTTACAAGTCAGAGAGTTACACGGGGTTGGGACATGGGTGTGTGTAACCACACGGTCTGCCCACATGGGCATGTCCCATATCCACACAGGCGTGTGACCCCTGTTTAATGGAAAATTTTCTAAGTTTTGTAAAATTTTCTAAAGTCTCAGTTTAGTCTCGAATCACTTCCAATGCATGTTTTGGGCATCGTAGGCTCGTATTAAGGACTTTATGATTAAATACAAATGTTTTTAATTTGGACGCAAATTTATGACCCGAAATTGTATGTTTGTTCGTGTGATAAGTCTAGTAATACCTCGTACCCTGTTCCGGCGTTGAATATGAGTAAGGGGTGTTACACCTAAAATATAACTAACAATAAAAAAAACAAAAAATAAAATTTGAAATAAACAAAATTTAAAAGTGTAGTATTTTTTTAGAGTTAGGATGATCTATAACGTCCCTGAAGAACTTCCAATTGGTCTTCGACACTTTGATCAGTTGTTTGTTCCACTATCGATAAATCTAAACCAGAAACTTCGGTCGATCCTAATGATATTGCTTATCTTTGATCGGTGCGACATCCACATCACGAGTCACTTGGTGCCGAATTAGAGCCAACCCCAAATCATTTTTCGGGTTATTATTGTCTCAAGCTTCCTCCCCTTCATGTCGCATGAAGCTTTTGTTACCCAAGCTTTATCTTTATCATCAAAAGAGAATGACATGAACTCATCAATTTCTTCAACTGACACCACCTTTGTTATGGCCAAAAAGTATATTGACTCGTTTACAGTTTCTTTCATAATCAATTAAAGCTCCTTTACACCTAATTCTATTGCTACTTATACTATTACATTTACAATTATGTTAATTGGATTGGAAATGTCTTTGACTATATTCAATTCATCCCTGACTCCAGTTTCAAACTCTTGTTGACTTTCAAGATTTAATTCTGGATGGTTGTTTGTAAAAAGTTGGTTCTTTGGATCGGAATTGGAGACGTCATGTATCACCTCTTCTAATTGAGAACTCTCTTGGGATTTTTGCCAGAAGAATTCCTCTAATTAATCCAATTGTTGTTGGATTCTCTTTGATTTAGCTTGGAAGTCTCGCTTGCAGATTTCTTGTTCGGGCATATGGTCATACGAATCACAGGGAGTTTTGATTAAAAATTCAGATTTCCTTAAAGGTCACTCATGTACCTATTTCATTGTTTCATTTCTTCATTGGAGCAATTCTATCATGAGTAATCTTTGGCTCTCCATGATCTCTCATTATTCATATACTCCCTTCTCGTATACTTTGTCTTCATTTCATGAATTTGTCAAATCTCTATCCTCTCAGATGTACACTTGTTCAGCTTAGGTGAGAGTTCGTTCGAACACTCAGACAGCTTGTATTTGTAATTGTAACTCTACTGGTTTGTCGAAACTTGTACAACCAACTTGATTGAGTTGTTTATAGACATCGTGATTAAATCAACATTCATGATTAAATCTGATAACTAACAAGGTAAATAATAAAATAAAAAATATTTAATTAACTAAAACAATTCAAAATAAAAATATTTAATTATGTACAAAAAAAATTAGAGCACTATCTAGCTCATTCGTCCTTCAATTAATATTAATTTATAGCAATCAATAGAATAAAAATTAGAACTTACAGGGATAGTTCACTGGGTTAGTAAAGACAGAAATAGTCCACTAGGACAGTAAACACGGGGTAAGTCCGATAGGACAAGGGGAACGAGGTAAGAAGGGTGTAAGACCATAGCTCGACTATGGAAATCGATAGTGTCCTCCAGGACCACAATGTATACTGTCAATGTGCCAAGTATGAGAAAACCATGCAGATGGAAGTGGAGTTAAGAGAAAGCGTAAGTATGACAAGCTAATCATAAGAAATATGCCAAAAATGATGAAAGAGGTAAGGATAAATGTGAAAGATGACGAGGCATGGGCAAAGAACCGATAATAATTAGAGGAAGATCGGTCATGCAAAAGCTAGCCTAGTTAAGGGAAAGTAAAAGGGGAAAATAATTCGAGGATCATAAGCACAAATCCTTCATGAAGAGCCACTGGGGTGGCTCAAAGTAGTTGTACGCAAGAGGCAAATCTCATGGAAGGGATGGAAATTTCACTTCCAAGATAAGGATTCTGTCTAGGGGATAGAATGTCTATTAAGACTATTCCTCTTTGATGAAAGTCTAACCCGGGTACACTGTTGTAATGGTATCCCGTAGAGAGGAAACAAGCAAGTGGGATGACAAGCTCATATTGTCATAGGGATGATAACTTGTTGGTTCAGCGAGTCAAATCAATCTTCATTTATGGGATAGAAGAGTTCCCAAGTAAGGACTAGTGTGAGGGATGGATTAGTGGAAGTAATCCCACCACTAATGAAAGAGGTAAAGATAAATGTGAAAGATGACGAGGCATGGGTAAAGAACCGATAATAATTAGAGGAAGATCAGTCGTGCAAAAGCTGGCTTAGTTAAGGAAAAGTAAAAAGGGAAAATAATTCGAGGATCATAAGCATAAATCCTTCATGAAGAGCCACTGGGGGTGGCTCAAAGTAGTTGTACGAAAGAGGCAAATCTCATGGAAGGGATGGAAATTTCACTTCTAAGATAAGGATTCTGTCTAGAGGATAGAATGTCTATTAAGACTATTCCTCTTTGATGAAAGTCTAACCCCGGTATACTGTCGTAATGGTATCCCGTAGAGAGGAAACAAGCAAGTGGGATGACAAGCTCATATTGTTGTAGGGATGATAACTTGTTGGTTCAGCGAGTCAAATCGATCTTCATTTATGGCATAGAAGAGTTCCCAAGTAAGGATTAGTGTGAGGGATGGATTAGTGGAAGTAATCCCACCACTGTTTCCAATAGGATGAAATAAGAATGGCTTCGCCAGAGTGGAGGTCCACTATGAATCAGTATAATATGGAAATGTTAATGAGTCCTTTAATACTATGGTATGGAAAAAGGTAGTTCACCAAGGACTAGCCCGACCAGGAAGGCCCGTCAAGGCAAGTATGACCTAAAGATCCTTAAAAGGAGAGCCAAAAAAGTAATTACCATAGAAGTCATCAAACACCATGTATGTAGGGTGTATTTAAGGAATGAAAGAAGAGGAGCAAGGATAAGACTTGGTGATATGAAAAGGTGTCTAGATTATAGACAACTAGAGAGCTCGACCACAGGAAGGCCTTATAGTAAGCAGAGTAGCTCGAAGAATCGGGTTGGGTCCACCACCCTTATAAAGAAAACTCTCCTTGAGCGAGTAGGGGTGAATTTATGTTTAATTTAATTTACAATTGTTACCCGCATGCAATAGGGTCAATTCATGGTGTCATATAGGAACTCACTAAGTTCATTTGAACTTATAAGAGTTGACTGATGTTCATAGGATTTGCAAGGATGATTGAGGACTTAGAGGAGGGACCCAACCAGATAGTGACAAGATCAGGGATTGCGAATAGTTAGGGTCATGCATGTAGGAAGGAGGTACTGTTCGAGGATTTTGTTGGATTTGGTGCCCTCAGTGTAATATATTTGTTTGTAAACTTGTAATTTTTTCAAACAGATTGGTTAATATAATAAATTAATTGAGTATATTAAGATACTTTGTATAGTTTTCCTAACATGGTTTTTGCACGTAAAGTAAAATGGAAGCAAGTGTTGCTCATTGGTTGTCTAAATGTTTAACTAATACAAAGCGATATTACATGGTTAGATCGTAGTACGAAAAGACAACTTGTATTAGTAGATGAACCTATACATTTCCTTATTCTAATAAAAAATTAGTGGATGATTTGAGGAGATGCCTTGTCTTGGGCATCAGAGCGGATAACTCTCAAAAGACAAAGACATAGATATGACTGAATGGACTAATAGTACATCGAACAGGACCCAAGTAGAATAAATCCTAAATCTGTTTATGGATTTATTCACTTATGACGTTCATAGTGTGACATACCTAAATCCTGAGTGGATGGTGGACTATGTATGCGTGACTCGTACACTTTAATGTAAGTAAAAGCTTGAGTTCAAATAGATAAGGAAATGAAAGCTGGTGCATTGGGTGTACGGCTTTTATAATGTGTAGTGTCATTCAAAATAGTGGAATTCATAACCTAAAAACATGGGTAAATGATATCCTCTTATTGGCATTACATGGTTGATCGTGATTTCGATGAAGTAATAATAATGATCGTACCTGGAAATGAACTATTATCATGATAAAAGGCAAGCGCACCTATCGAATAGTAGTATAGTTAGTGGCAAGGCCGGAATATCAAATACAAGGAACCAAAAGTACTAGTAATGACTTCCTTCCTATTATCTAGCCTAAAAATAAAGGAGGATTTGGTTGTAAACTAACTAATCTAAATTAAACTAAAGACACGACAAAGAGTAAATTGGGAAATTACTTTGGGAAAACTGAATGATAAGGACAATACCCAAGGAAGAATCCACCTAGACTTCACTTGTTATCTAACTCTTAACTAGACGATTTCTTCATTCGACTCAATCCGTAGAGATCCCTAAATTATGTTAATATCTCTGTTGAGAATAAGAACAACTAATCCTAGGTTGATTAATTGAAATCTCTTTCTAATTAAAACCCCTAGTCTTGCATTAACTTGATCTATGGATCCCCCTATTAGATTTGATTCTAATCCGGTAGATTTTTGTCGTCCTATGTCTAGGATTGTGATCAACTCCGCTTAATTGTGTTGGATCTACTATTACACAGGGACTTTTGCTCATCTGCATAAGCACATTCGACTTAAATTAATATCTCGAAAATATCAATTCAAGAATTAAAAACACAATTAAGAACAAATCAAATATTTATCATATAGTTCAGATAACAATAACAAGATTCATCTTAGGTTTCATCCCCCTTAGGTATTTGGGGGTTTAGTTCATGTTCATAAAAGAAAATATCTCAGAAATAAGAAAATAACAAAACATAAAGAAAACCCAAAACTTCTGAAAGGATTGAAGGGAGATCTTCAGTCTTGATGTAGATCCTAGCTTCTGAGATGGATCAATCGGCTTCCTTCGAGTAATCCCCTGTCTTCTACTCTTCGTCTTGGGGGGGACACTATACATCCTTGTAATTGCCTCCTAGGGTCTTTATATAGAGTTTGGAATGTCTTTCTTAGCCCTTAAGTAGCTTTTTCCTCGTGAAATTAAACTTCATCATGATAAGGACACGCCCTTGTGGCACGCCCGTGTGAGTCGAGTTTAGGCCGTGTTCAAGCCTGTTAATGTGGCACGGTCGTGTGGTTCACACGAGAATCGCGGCGGCGATCGGGCACTGATGGTGGCTCAACGAGGGGCCTGTGTCGGGTGCTTGCGGCGCCTAGGGTTTCAGAAACCCTCAGCTTCTGACTTGGCTTGGTCATTGAGCCCTTTTGGGCTAACACTGTTCTTGGGTTTGGATTAGGTTAAGACTGGGCTAGTTAGTTTTTTAGGGTCTGGTTTGTATTTGGGTTAGGGGTTTAGTAATTAGGCTACAGGTGTAAATGGGTTTTGGGTAGTGGATTTAGGTGTTGTAATTGGGCCAGTTTGGTGTTTAGATCGTGGGTCACAGGTAGAATTTGGTATAAGGCCTGGTAAATTGTAAATTGGACTGTACAGGGACTAAAATTTATTTTTGGTTTTATATTTATTTATTTTATTTGCATGGTTTGTGGGCCAGGGCAAATTGGGCTTATTACAATAGTTATTCAATTATATCTCCTCTATAAACTTGTAAGCTGCCTCTGATGTTTTGTTATTGATTGTTCCACTGGCGGCTGCATCAATTATCTGTCTCGTTGAAGGATTCAAATCGTTGTGAAAAGTTTGAACTTGTAACCATAGAGGTAACCCATGGTGAGGGCACCTTCTCAATAAATCTTTATATCTCTCTCAAGCATCGTAGAGTGTTTCTAAATCTATCTGCACAATAGAAGAGATATTATTCCTTAATTTAGCCGTTTTAGCTGGCAGAAAATATTTAAGTAAAATTTTTCGGTCATTTGTTCCCATATAGTGATAGACCCTTGTGGTAGACAGTTTAACCACTGTTTGGCTTTATTTCTCATGGAAAAAGGGAATAACCGAAGACGAATAGCATCATCAGAAACGCCAGTTATTTTGAATGTGTTGCAGAATTCCAAAACGTTAGCTAAATGAACATTAGGATCATTATCTTGTAAACCATCAAACTGAACAAACTATTGTATCAATTGAATCGTGTTAGGTTTCAGTTTAAAATTATTTGCAACAATAGTAGGCCTAACAATACTAGATTCAGTACCAGCCAATTTAGGTTTAGCATAATCATACATAGTGCCGGAATAGGATTTTGATTCACAGGATCTGCGGCTACCATAAAAGGTAGCTGATTATCCTGATTTGCCTCCATCTTTTCAATATATTCAGGTTCTTCTTCTTGTCCCTATTCTGGGTATTATAGGCTTCTTCTTATCTCTCTTCGGTTTCTCTAGGTTGTCGTCAAAAAGCAAAGGTCCTGACAGGTTTCTTCTAGTCATGAACTAGAGATACCTATCAGGGGGAAAAAGAAACAAAAAGAAAATTTTAGCAAATAAGATCTAAAAAATAAAATAAAATAATAGAAAATAATAGAAAATAAATTGCTTATAAAAGTAAAGATGCTAAAGTAATAGAAATCGAGTGTTCCTAATATTTTAGTTCCCCATCAACGGCGCCAGAAACTTGATCGTGATTTTGATGAAGTAATAATAATGATCGTACCTAAAAACTAACTATTATCACGATAAAAGGCAAGCACACCTATCGAATAGTAGTAGAGTTAGTGGCAAGACCAGAATATCGAATCCAAGGAATCAAAAGTACGAGTAATGACTTTCTTCCTATTATCTAGCCTAAAATTAAAGGAGGATTTGGTTGTAAACTAACTAATCTAATTTAAACTAAAGACACGAAAAAGAGTAAATTGGGAAATTACTTTGGGAAAACTAAATGATAAGGACAATACCCAAGGAAGAATCCACCTAGACTTCACTTGTTATCCAACTCTGAAGTAGACTATTTCTTTATTCGACTCAATCCGTAGAGATCCCTAAATTATGTTAATATCTCCATCGAGAATAAGAACAACTAATCCTAGGTTGATTAATTGAAATCTCTTTCTAATTAAAACCCCTAGTCTTGCATTAAGTTGATCTATGGATCCCCCAATTAGATTTGACTCTAATCCGGCAGATTTTTGTCGTCCTATGTCTAGGATTGCGATCAACTCCGCTTAATTGTGTTGGATCTACTATTAGACAGGGACTTTTGCTCCTCTGCATAAGCACATTCAACTTAAATTAATATCTCAGAAATATCAATTCAGGAATTAAAAACACAATTAAGAACAAATTGAATATTTATCATGTAGTTCAGATAGCAATAACAAGATTCATCTTAGGTTTCATCCCCCTTAGGTATTTGGGGGTTTAGTTCATGCTCATAAAAGAAAACATCTCAGAAATAAGAAAATAACAAAAAATAAAGAAAACCCAAAACACCTGAAAGGATTGAAGGGAGATCTTCAGTCTTCATGTAGATCTTGGCTTTTGAGATGGATGAATTGGCTTCCTTTGAGTAATTCCCTATCTTCTACTCTTTGTCTTGGCGGGGACACTGTACATCCTTGTAGTTGCCCGCTAGGGTCTTTATATAGAGTTTGGAATGTCTTTCTTAGCCCCTAAGTAGCTTTTTTCATGTGAAAGTAAACTTCATCATGACAGGGACACGCCCGTGTGGCACGCCCTTGTGAGTCGAGTTTAGGCCGTGTTCAAGCCTATTAATGTGGCACGGCCATGTGTTTCACCCGTGTGACAAACTCTAGGCCGTGTTGTTCCTTGCTTCGGCCCATTTTCTCCATTTTCGTACCGTTTCTCGTTCTTTTTACTCTCCTATGCTCTCCTAAGTATAAAACATGAAATTAAAGGATTAATAGCCTCAAATTCCACAAATTCAATGATAATTCATCCATAAATATGCTAAATGTGGGATAGAAATATGTATGATTTACAGTTTATCAATGGTTGATGAAAAGTAAACGTGGCCACAAGTCGTCTATCTTTATGATGGATGACTTGATTACTATTTGATATTGAATGACCTTTCCTGAAGGAAGATGTAACGACTACCATGAGATAAAATAGAATCATATTGAGAGAAAGGATATTATCCCAAAAAGATCAAGGATATCTTATGAGGGTAACACACTTATGACAAGTTTATTGGACGAGCACTAACTAGTTGCTTTCATAATGGTATGTCGTTAGGGAGAGCTCAGTCACGATATTATAGTAGAATGAATTCGTGAGTAAGTGAGTTTATAATTAACAGGTGAAAACTCAAAACTTAATTATAAATCATTTGAGCCTCAACTACATATGTCTAATCGGTCCCTCCATTAGCTCGTTGAAACCAGAAATGAATTGCGTGTTTGTAACACCCCACACCCAGCCTAGACGTTACAGCCAAGTCCGGTGTGTCACATCACCTACAACTAACCATATTACCTAGTTACTAAGATTAGAGTGAGCTTTGCAAAATTGATATTTAAGTCTTAAGAGAAATTCCCTGTTTATTGATGAACGTTCTATTCAATACTAGTTATTAAGAGATTTATGATAAATCTTAACTTTGTTACTCATTTGAAAGGCGTGATGAGATTTTGAAAACACTCGATTAATTTTAAGAAAAACTTGCGCAGCTATATTCAAAAGAATTAAAGTAGTGTATGATTAAGTAATTTAAAAACCCAAAATAAAAATAATTAGAGTGGCCTTATTACAAACCCAAAACCATAATAAAAATAATTAAAAATAAATATAGAAATTAAATAAATTAAAATAGAACTTAATTAAGTAACTACAGTCCATGTGGCCACTCTGAATCCCTCCCAGCTCCAAGTCCACCAGTCTAGGGCTCACCTGCGAGGATGGAAGAAAAAAGGGTGAGTTTGGAAACTCATTGTATAAGGAAAAACCCATCCAGAGCCCAAAATAGCTCAAGCCCATTGGGCCTAAGCCCTAACCAGTCTCAGTAATTACTAGGCAGAAGCCCTATCCAGATACAGTAAACTGGGCCTTAGCCCTTCTCAGATAATAGTACGGCCCATAGGCCCATTTTAGTAGCAGAACAGATATTAATTATGAATGCAAGCCCATTACATGTGGGGAGACTACTCAACCCACCCAACCGCTACACTCCACCCATACCAGCCCTACACTTCATGTGGGGAATAACTCAACCCACTCAGCCCTACACTCCACAGTTGCAGCATAGCTGCTCAGATATCAGAAAGATGAGGCAAAGCCTCCAGTACGTGGTCAAGCCACTTTCAGAACTTCCTCCATCAATAACCCAGCCTCATGCAATAGATATTCATGATATGGCATATAGTAAACAGAAACAGTAAATCATGCATTTCAGTCAAATTGAGCCCTAGGGGTATAACAGTCATTTAGCACCTAGGGGTAAAATAGTAATTTCGCACCTACAAAGATATTTTAGTAATTATACCAGTTTTTAGGGTTTTCATGCATATTTTAATCAGTAATAGACTAACTTTTACCTCGGTAGCTTATTTAGCCCATTTTAGCAGATTACAATTATTGGGCCCTAAAACCCCTAATGGGCCCTACAGTGCCAATTAGCTAATTTAGCCCATCTAGTCCAAATTTTACAATCAATTTACCAGTTTTAGCAGTTTTAGACCTACAGTCTACCAGTACGCGTTTATTGCCTATTTTTACCCATATGGGCCCGTAAGCCCGTTAGGCCTAGTTTCAGCCCATCAAGGCCCAAATTTATCGAAGTGCACGAAATTGTACACTCAACCATCTTACCACTTGAGATTACAGATCCAATGATTTCCGTTCAACTTACGAGCGTTCACACGCTCACAAGCCCACGAAATGCTAGAATTTTAGCATCTTGGCTTTTCGGCTTTTACCGATTTGAATTACAAGAGGGTGTTCGATACACACCTGATTTGCGACGACTGCTAACGAGATCTCCCACGATATCCTACAATCGATTACTAGACACATCAGATCCAAAATACAATGACAATCTCCATAATTCTACTTACCATAATCGGCCATCACTATCTAAGGCCCTTGAGATCTTACCTTTGCCGACACTAGTGATTAGATCTAGATCTAGTCGTTCCAAAGGTCCAAGCCTCTTATGCTCTTTGCTAGATCGCCCCTTCCACAACAAGTACACATAAAACCAATTAAAAGAACCGTTTTTACCTATCATCACATTCGGCAGCCTCCCTAAAGAGTTTAGGGATTTCGGCTTTTTCTTAAATTCAAAGGTAACGAGTAGATCTGAGATGTCGAGTACTTACCACAGGTTTTCCTTAATCAAAGCGATTCTTCTACTCAGATCTGATGTAGATCTAGCCCCTAAACACTAGCAGAATTTGAATCTTAGAGATCTAAGGATTCGGCTATATATCCCTAAAACTATGGTGTTTTTGGCTTTTTAAGTGGTGATTGAGGCTATGGTTGGAGGGGTGTTTGTCGATAGAGCCTAAGGGTTTGGAGAGTATGAAATTTGGCTACAAGTGAGGAAAAAACAAAGGGGGTTCGGCTATAGGCAAATCGGCACAGGAAGCAACCTTTCGAGATTTCGGCTTTTAATAGTTGATGAGTTTGAGAAGAAAAGAGTGGCAATTTCGATTTTTGAAGAGAAGAAAATGAAAGATGAGGGAGGAGAAGAGGTGATTTCGGCTAGAGAGGAAAAGAAAAAGAAAGAATAGAAGAGAGGAGAAGAGAAGGAAGAATTCGGCACTTAAGAGTTCTAACTTTTCGTTTTCGGCTTTTTGCAACACTGATAAGAGAATAGAATGAAAGTGAAGGCTCTAGGTGGCTAACCCTAATTCGACAAGACAAAAAGAAAATAAAGTTTTCCCAAATGGCCATTCAAACTAACGGCCCAATCCCCCTAAGGCCCTAGCAGAATGCTACTTAAGCTCTATCACATGCCCGGGACATGCACAAAAATAAAAGTACCATCTGCTTACCTTGTGACTTGAACTCTGGCCCTTAAACTCAATCCACATGCCACTTTTTTAGGAACTTAGAGGTGCCACCTTGCCACTTTACCAAGGCCTTCTTTGTGTCTCAACTTACCAACTTTTTCTTAAAGGCCCACACTTAACCAAGTCCCTTTTCACTTGAAAGCCAAAATTGATATTTCTGCCGGGTTTTAACTTAGGCTTGGGCCTCCTAAAGGCCCGCTAACACATTTAAACACAATTTCAGTATCCAGAACACCAAAATTTCAAAATTTCACCAAGAATCACAAAAACCCAAAAAATCCCAAAAATTAGGGCGTTATAGTGTTTGAATATAAATAAATGAAATGCATATGAAAAGAGAAATGAGAAACATTTAAGAATGATTATGGTTTTCTCTGAAATGGAGAAATAGAATCATTTGAAAATGAATGTAGGTTTCCAAAAATAGAAATGGAAATGAAAATGATCCATTTGCAATCTTATATGGATTACTTAAAAAATGATCGGAAGAATGAGTTTTTGTTTTTGGACTATTTTGAAGCCCAAAAATGAAAATAAACCATTCGGTCATAGTGAACATGTTGAGTTTTGAAATATCGAACATATTGTTTAGAAATTTTACTAGGGGTAAAATTGTCAAAATTTTGTTAGGGGTAAAATAGGGATAAGAAAATTGTTTTATATATAAATATTAAATTTTATTTTGGGAAATAGCAAAACTAAATCACTTTGGATAACATTACAAGGTATTGGGTCAAAAAGGCCCAAGAAGTACTCGTAATTAGACCCGATATGAGAGAGAACCAAAAACCCCTCATGGACATGAAGGGGGTAGCAAACCTTGTAACACCCCTTAGCCGTATCAGACACTGGATAGGTACAAGGTGTTACCGGACGATAACACAACCAACTATACATTAACGAACCATAAACTCAACTCTAATTTAAAACTTTTCAACTTCTACTTTAGAGTCCCTTATTTGGGCCTACGAGGCCCAAAACATACTTTAAGAATGGTCTGAGACTAAACCGGGATCTCTAGATCACTCAGGGAAATTTTCTTCAAAACATTGTCACACGCCCGTATGACTCGAGACACGCCCGTGTGGGCAGGACGTGTGATCTCACACGTCAGTGTCCCAGCCCGTGTTAAATACATCGAGCATTCTGTTTATGACGTTAGCATACAAATAAGGGCACACGGCCAAGACACACGCCACACGGCTAAGACACATGGCCGTGTCTCTACCCGTGTGGCCAACACTTAGGCTATTTTCCAAGCCCTTTTTATGCTCTTAACTCTTCACACTCACAAACAATTCATAAACATGTATCACGCCTTTAATTATTCCGGATTTAACCATCAACATACATAATATACCTAACTACCTCAAAGCATCCCCATGCTTGTATAAAATAGGCTTACAAACCTATAACCATTATGAACCATATCTTACAGCTATATACTATGAAATATCATCAGCTAATACATTTAACCAACTTACAATGATACATATTACTAATAATTAAATCACTATACATGCCACTCACTTGTAACTAATAAGAATTGACATTACTGCAACTTGTCTAATTAATAGTGTGACGCTGCCCCGACGATCTCCATCCCCGAGCTAACCTGACAACACTAAGAGAAAAAGAAAGGAGGATGTAAGCTTTATAGCTTAGTAAGTTGGCATATAATGATAATCAATTTAATTAGTAAGATATTTCACAAAATTTCACTTTCCCTCTTATTCAGCCTAAGCTATCTTTCTGAGTCATAGTCACTAAATTAATTATATCTGGAGTTATAAAACTCCAAATTTAGATCCGCTAAGTTTTCTTGAAACTAGACATACATACCTTCTTACCATAAAATTTCCAAAATTTTTCATTTAGCCAATCAATACAGTTTATTCATTAAAGATTCCCCTATTTTGCTATTCGATAGCTCTAACTCCTCTTCACTAACAATAATATTTCTCATTATACAGAGTTCGGATAACCTTCTATTTGTTTATCCTAAAATTATACTCATCAAGGATTCTAAGAATATAAATTTCACACCATAACCATTTTTATAAAATTTTTAGTGATTTTCTAAATTTGCAACAGGGGATTTCTGGAACCACCTAGACCCTATCCCACCAAAATTTAAATATCTCATAATAGAAAATTCAGTTACTCACACCATTTGTTTTTTTGTGAAAATAGACTCAATGAGATTTAATTTACTATCTCATTCAGCATTTAATTCAATTTCCACCATTTATGGTCATTTTTCAAAATCACGTAATTGCTGCAATTTCAAACTGTTTTATCAAAAATTTTACTCTCCCATGTTTTCTCCATCTTATTATCATAAATGCACACATAACACCAAGTATGTTCAACACTAGCCATTCAAATGAATAATCATCACCAATAATTATGAGTATTCATTATAGCACTTACACCGTATCCACCTTACCACAGTTTCAATCACATATCGAGCACATTGATCAAAACACACCATTGCTCTCATGTATATTTGTCCAAGTATACACCCGTGCTTATACATTACGTAAACACATAAACATCACTTAGTAAATGTTCCCGTTGAACCCTTTGGAATCTTATCTCATTCTTGGTGGTTTCAGCACATAACTCCACCCTCACATAAATCTCTAGCTCTCGTGTACACATGGTGTCCTAATCTAGGAATCATACATGTGACCTAGCTACATAATATCTGTATCTTTCGATTTTTCCAAAGGTTCAACCGGGAATTCACCTTCCATAATTCTTAACATCATATAAAATCATCCAATATCGACATTTCATAATATAAACTAAAATTATTATCGTACAAATAAAATTGACAACTTTCTTACTTATAAACTTATACCTTCACACGATCACCATAATCATAGAAAACACTTTTCACCATAACATTTCAATTTATTTCCATGGCACCTATGTCACCTTTTATCATAGACATTATTATTAGATCAATTCACCAACATAACAATATACTAAACATGTAATTCAACAAAATCCATTTAATACCACAATTTAGGTTTCAAACATACATTACGACATTATTGTATTATTATTACACCAACTTACCTCGGGCGTGAAAGTGACTTCTTTTCCCGATTTGGTCCACAACCTCTATCCAAGCCTAAATCTCATTTTCCATGATCTATAACATCATAATTAGCTCATTTATTAATACATTATTCAATGTGACTCAAATATCACATTTTGGAAAATTTACATTTTTGCCCCTAAACTTTCACATATTTACACTTTTACCTCTAAGCTCGTAAAATAAATTTTATTCAATTTCCTAGAATAATGCACTTAGTTGAACCATTATCTCCCTATACCAGCCCCTAATTTCCACCATATCACACATTTATGCATAATTTTACAACTTTTGCATTTAGGTCATTTTTACAGTTTTCGCCGAAAATCACCTAGCAAAAGACGTTCACCACACTTCAAGCATTCATTTTCTACCATTAGACATCAAAATACATGCATATTATTCATGGGTAAATTTTTAAACTCAAACCCTAGCTAAAAATAATGGTAGAAATAGCTAAACTGAGTTACCGGGATCTTAAAAATGTAATGAGCATTAAAAACGGGGCTTGGGTACACTTACTATTGAGCTTGGAAGTTTGAAAACCCTAGCCATGGTGTCCATGGAGAGTTTTGGCCAAGGTTGGAGAAGCATGGACAACATTTTGGCTTATTTTTCCCATTTTAATCTTTTAATTACCAAATGACTGAAATGCCCTTAAAGGCTTTTCTTTCCAATTTTTCATATTCATGCCCATTTTTGTCCAAACAAAATATAATGGTCTAATTGCCATTTAAGGACCTCCATTTTAAAACCCCATTTCAATCAACTACCTTTGTGAACAAGAACACACATTTTTCACCTTTCACAATTTAGTCCCAAACACCAAATTGAACACCCAATCGATAAAATTTCTTAACGAAATTTTCACACAAGTATCCAATCACATTATAAACCTTAAAACTTATTCGCAATAAATTTTTCTACTTCGGATTCATGGTTTTCAAAACCACTGTTCCATTTAGGCCCTAATTCGGGCTGTTACAACTCTCCCCCCTTTAGGGATTTTTGTCCCCGAAAATCTCACCAGAAGAAGTTGCTTTCATTCTCAATAAAACATTTTGACTAACTTTCCAAAATCACAAATCAATTAAACTTCATATATCTCTTTCCAATAACTTTTAAACCTTAACACACAGCGCCGAAACACCTCATTAGAACATGAATTACTCACCCCAGAATACATATATATACTCAATACTTTATCAAATAAAAACTTTGCACATACCAAAATGATCATATGGATCCTTGCTAAAAAATCAACCACAATTCAAATCTTCCTTTTTGGAGATTATTACAATTCCGATTTTAGAACTTATAATAACTTAGTCTAATCATCATTCCCGTTCCTTCACTAACTATATTAGTCCTGAACACACTTGATTTTGGCTTACTTGCTAGAATTTGGATGTCTGAACATAACCTCACAATATCGTTTATACTCAATCACCTAATTATCTATTCACATAGCTATTCATTTTATTATCCATGGATGAACAAATGTGCTACTACTGAGCTTCATACCAAGACTTCTATATAAATTCTGGATTTATCATTATGCATGTTCTATCTCGACTCATCTATAACAACAGGGACCATGTCTGACCCGGAATTTAACATCAGAAATAAACTCACCCTAAACTCATTTAGACTATCTTTCGCTATCATATTTTTGAGTTTCTCAATTTCACAAGGAAAATCCCACTTTAACATTTAACACTGCTAGAATTAGACCATCATCAAGTAAGATCAACCAAGTAACCAGTACTCACAATTATGAAAACAAATTCACGTCCAAGTATCCATGAATATAACTATCTTCTTAATGACTGATCAAAAGTCTTCTCGAAATATTTCATTATTTCTAATCCATTAATAAAGTCTTAAACTCTAGTTCTTTTTCTGTAGCATTAGACACTTTCACCCATTAAAATCAGAAAGCATATGACATCTTTCCGTTGAACATACAAACCATCATCTTAGATTTTGTACTAAACACATTCCAATCTGTTCCAAAATACATCACTAACAAAATTGCAAATTCTTTACTCACCTTTTTAAACTAAGTTCAGAACTAGAGTTCATCTAATAATACTCTCATATATTTAGATCTTTGTATCCATGCATAAATCATTTAGATTATCATAGTATGATGACTTTATAAATTGGTACACCTTTGATTCACAATGACATCGCTCGATTTAAAATGATCCAGTAGGCATACATTTGAATTTAAATTTCCAAAATTTAATCTCATCATTTAGGCTATCCATCAATATCTATACATACTCGTGAGTGTATAGAATTTATTTTCTTAGCTGAGGATATGCCCTAATACATATAACTGTAACCACATCTCAACAAACTAGCTTACTTTCATGAGAACAACTAGGTTGATTTCAACTATCAAATGGTAACATATCAAAACATTCTTTCTTCATACTACTACCACAACCAAAATACATATATTCGTTCACAATTCACTCAACGTGTAAATTAAAGGTCTTACAACCGTACTAGTTCAAAGGAACAAATATCCTAATTGAATTCATTGAATTTTATTCAACTCATCATAGAAAAGAGATCCATCATAACATTTTGAACTTATGCACTCATCATTTATACCTCACCATTGTCAAGTCCTTTAAGGAAAGTTACATAAATTCGAATACCGTAATCATCACATTTGTAACACACCAAACCTGGCCTAGATGTTACGGCCAAGTCTGGTGTGTCACATTGAAGTGTTTTTCGAAAACCATGTTTTCATTGAAAACCCTTCTTAATGTTTAGAAACTTTTACCGGTAAACTTGTATAAAACCTTTATTATTTTTTTTACAAAACATGATTCATTGTAATAATCGAAACAACTTTGTAAATTCTTGTGGAAAAATTGCGAAAGCTTGTAAACCTTTGTAGTTGTGGAAACATGTTATTATAAAAACAGTTTAAGCATAAGAAAATCAGACTTTCTTTGTTATGGTTTAAAGTGAATAGATACTACGCACCAGGTAGGACTCAAGAGAAGAGGAGGTGAGTCATTTAGACTGCTTAAGTACCAAGCTCTTCCTAGATCCAATCCTAGACATGCACATATCCATTGCCACACTTTAACCTTATGACTTGTCCACGAACAACAAATTAAGTTTAAACGTATTTAAGATATTTATTTACGAAAACATTTATGTTGCGGAAGCTTTGCTTTGTTTTCAAAATATTTTGAAAACAAGTAACTTTTACAAAAACGCGCCGTAGAGCTAACTGATTTCAAAACGATTTAAACAATGCCCTACTTAAGCTAAAAAAAATTAAAGAATTAAAGAATTAAAAACCCAAAATAAAATAAATAGAGCGGCCTTATTACAACCCAGAACTCAAAATTAAATAATCTAAATAAATAATAAAATGAAATAATTGAAAACGAGAAATTTAAATCTTCGTGGCCACTCTAAATCCCTCCCAACTCCAAGTCCACCAACTAGGGCTCACCTCCATGGATGGAAAGAAAGGGGGTGAGTTTGGAAAACTCAGTGTGTAAAGAATGCCCATCCAAAGCCCAAGTCAGCTCAAGCCCACTGGGCTGAAGCCCTATCCAGTCACAGTGGTAACTGGGCCGAAGCCCTATCCAGATACAGTAAACTAGGCCTTAGCCCTTTTCAGATAATAGTATGGCCCATAGGCCCATTTCAGAATAGAATAGATCTTAACATGTATGCAAACCCAACCCTGTGACAGCCCTAAGTTGACCCTAGTCAGAAAGTGGTTTCGGGACCACAAAACCGAGTTATAAAATTTATTAAATGTTAAATTTCATGTCAATTATATGTGTAATTGCATGTGTGAGATTTTGATTTATTTATTTTTAACAATTAGATGTGAATTTTAATTAAAAGGGATTATGTGTGAAATAGTAAAAATGGGTGAGGTTATTTTTAAAAGGGCATGTTAATTTTACCATTTCTCAACCTTAGTGGCCGGCCAAAATGACTAAGTGACATAAATATATGTGTTTTATATTATTAATAATAATAAGGAAATAGTTAATAAATGAATAAAGAAAATAAAATGAATAAAAGAAGATTTTTGGTGATGAAAACAAAGTTTTCATCTTTTTACTTCTTCTTAGCCGAACTTGAAGGAGAGATTAGGGAACTTGTGGTTCGACCATTGTAGGTGATAAGTTAAGGTATGTTCATGTGGTTTCTTGAGACTTTTGTGAAAATTTATTTGGTTAGTGCATTATTAGCTAGCTCATGTTAAAAGCTTTATCAATGGTTGATAGATGAGGATTCGGTTAAGGTGTTTTGTGGTTTAAGAGATATTGTTTGATGGGTGTTTGGTGTTTTGTATTTAAATAGCATGAAATCTTTACCTTGCTTTCACCGAAATCATATGTTGAATTTTTTGTTTAAGTACAACCTTAGTTTCGACTATGAATTTTTGGGTGTTCAAGATGGTGTTTCAAATGTTTTGTTTGGTCATGAGTTAATTGTATATGGTTTAATTTTTAGTGATGATAGATGGGAGGTTAGTAAATTTTTGTGAGCGATGAAGTGTCTTGGTCATGGATACCTTGCGTTTGTGACATTCGGCCATAATGGATAAATTTCAAATTGTTAAGTTATTTGGAGGGTTGCCAAAAGTAGAAAACATTCTAAACTAAAATGGTTCAAATGCATAATTAATTGATATTTGGCTATAAAGGTTAAATGAGTTGAAAAGTATGGTCTTAGGATTTTTGACATTCGGTTTTCATGGATTAAATTGAAATGACCTTTGGTGCTAAATACCGAATGTATTAGAAAATTGATTTAAGGTATGTTGTTATGGGATTCGACTTTAGGAGATTTAAGTGCAAGGTTGGAATGTTAAATTTTATTTACCATTTCTATGTTAAGGGACGAATGTGTTAAAATGGATTAATGCATACTTAATGGTTGAATTAAAAATAAATATAAATTTACCATGTGCCGAGTATGATTATAAATTAGTGAAGTATTAGAGGTACTAAGTGGTTGTATCAAATGTGTTATGTATATTAGTATAACTTTGTGAATTTGGTCACCTTAGTAATGTAACCTTAATAACATGCTACCTTTGTAAATGAAGTAATAAATACTTATAAGTGATTGTGAATATTCGGCTCATTATTTAATCTAGGTATAGAAAAGTATAATGGATCATATGAGTTTTGTGTTGGTGTTTGTGAGCTACGTATTCAATGAATATTTGGCTGTAAAGGCTAAAAGCTAAGTTATTGAATTTTTGGTGTTATAATAAGTGTTTAAAATATGTATATTAAAAAAAAAAAGAAAAAAAAAGAGAGAGAGCATGATTTCCAAATGTGAGTGATGCTTTAGTATGAAAATATGCATATTAGGCTGTAATAATTATAAAAGTATTCATATGCACATAATTGTTGAATATGAAATTTGGTAATAATTGGAGATGCATGAGATGAGTTGCCGTAAGTAAATAATCTTGGTTAAGTAATTAAACAAATCTATTTGTTTTAATTAAGCTCAAGAGTAAAGAGGATCAAAGTTGGATAAGGGAAAAGAGAAAATAATTGAGTAGCCAACCACAACCATTCAAATATATCCGAGGTAAGTTTTAAGCATTTGAAATAAATTATTTCTTAGACTGAATGTGATTTTTATAACTATGATGAAATGATATGGTATAGTGTGGCATTAAGCTTATGGTTGAATGGCACACAAAGAATTTTAGTAAGCTTTGTATTAGGTTTCTTGAGTGAATGTGAATATGTATATATATATATGTGAGTTGAGGTTGAGTAAAAGATTGAATGAAATGTAAATGGTTTATCCATATGTCTATGTGACTTTATGCTAAATATATAGGCTCTAAGTAAACTATATGATAAACTTTGTGATGAGCTCTTTGAGTAAATTAATGGAGTTACTGTCGAAAATGAGACGAATTAAAAATGGGTTACGCTTATATGATAAAGACAAATGACCATTTCGAAATATGGACATATAGAGTGGTATGTTTTAAAGATGTGAATGAGGTTTATACGATGTAAGTTTCATTTTAATACTTTGAGAATAAGAATGAATTTGTATACATTTATATCATGTAGTATGTTTATACATATATATATGTGCATCCTATGAGAACCAAAATGGTAGTATGTTTTGTATATAGCCGAAAGTAACAAGATGGTAGAAATGTGTGAGATAACGAATGATCATTGTGAATCATTGCGAAGATACATAGGAAGTAAAGATGAATGACCAAGGTAAAATATATATATATGTACGAATACGTGCTTGTATGTATGTGGCGTGGCCAAATGGACAAATTTGAGAGGTAACCTTATATACGGTTATGTGGTGTGGTCGAATGGCCAAATGTAGTATATGTGTATTATTTTAAATACGTGATAAAGTTATTGTGAGGCATATGAATTTATGCGTATGAGATGAGACCGTTTGGTCATTATTAAGTAAACTAGATGATGTGATAGATATGTGATCATGTGTGTGTTTTCTTGTTGAGCCGGAGGATAGTAGGAATGCGTAATTATGTCTTAATGTGAAATGATGCTTAAGCCATGAGGTCAAGGTGCATCTTCTATGCTTATATTCGAATGAAGCAAATGAATTATGAGTGAGATATTTTACGTGAAATGAATTAGCATGTGAACAAGTATACTTGATGTGCTGGTGTTATATCCGGGCTTAGTCCCGAAGGCATTCGTGCTAGTGTTATATCCGGGCTTAGTCCCGAAGGCATTCGTGCTGGTGTTATATCCGGGCTTAGTCCCGAAGGCATTCGTGCTGGTGTTATATTCGGGCTTAGTCCCGAAGGCATTCGTGCTGGTGTTATATCCGGGCTTAGTCCCGCAGGCATTCGTGCTAGTGTTATATCCGAGCTTAGTCTCGAAGGCATTCGTGCTGGTGTTATATCCGGGCTTAGTCCCGAAGGCATTCATGCTGGTGTTATATCCGGGCTTAGTCCCGAAGGCATTCGTGCTGGTGTTATATCCGGGCTAAGTCCCGAAGGCATTCGTGCTGGAATTACATCCGAGTTAGAGTCCCGAAGGCATTCGTGCTGGAAATATGTGATTTTTTGCCGTAATAATCCCAACTAATGTGTTTACTACCTTAAGTTAGTCAGGTATGTATCACATACTCGTTCATAATTCAAAATTTGGATTAAATCATAAGCAACTTTTGTGATGATATTACTCTGGTCAATGTGTAAGGTTATATGAATATGTGTAAGATTTTGAGACTTCGTGCTAAAATAACAATTGTGATAGCCTAATACGGTAAGCTGGCCAGGTATATATATATCCTGAACTTTTATTTAAGTTCAATTTGAATTGAATCACACGTGAGTTATGAGAGGGGTATATGTGAATAAGTATTAAGATTATTTATTTAATTATGATACATTCGGCCAAGGTTTGAGGTTATACAAAGAAGTTGTTGTACCAGTATCATATGAGTTCGGAATCAAGACAAAATATTAAAATGCTAATTGTATATTATGTATTCGTGTATTGTCTGACCTAGTGGCATTATACTTACAATGCTTACTTGGGAGTCGAATGTTTGATTGTTAATTTGTTTTAGATGTTTATATTGCTTGATACTTACTAAGCTTACGAAAGCTTACTTTGTTCATTGTGTTTTTCTGTTTTATAGATCTTGGATACCATCTACGAGCTCGGGGATTCCTATTCGAAGTCATCCATACTATCTAAACTTTAATTCGGTACTTACAAAAACATTATGTTTTGGTATGGCATGTATAGTTAAAAGCCATGCGAAAATGGCTCGATCATTCTTGTGTTATATGTTTCGAAGAAAAGAAAAGATCAAATATGATCAATATTTTAAAACGAGATATGGCATTTGCATGAAGTTAGTAAAAAATTTCTTAGTTGAATCTTAGTTGTGAAATGTTTGGTTATGACTTGATATATTTGGCTAAGGTATACATTTATATATGTATATATATGTTCAGTAGTTGTTTCTTTAATGCTTATATCGTTAATAATTGTTCGAGTTAATTTTAAGTGAAGGAATGAGATGCATTGTTCTCTGTTTAAATTCGGTCAGCTGAAAGTAATTTCCATGTTTATCTTCGAATGTCCTAAGGTTGTGTTTTGTAATGTATTACTTAGAAACCTTATTCCGGTGACGGATGAAGGTTATAGGGTGTTACAAACCTAGCCTAAATCCAACTGCTACACTCCACCCGTACCAGCCCTACACACCATGTGGGGAATAACTCAACCCACCCAGCCCTACACTCCACAGTTGCAGCATAGTTGCTCAGATATCAGTAAGTTGAGGCAAAGCCTCTAGTACGTGGTCAAGCCACTTTCAGTACTTCCTCCATCAATATCCCAGTCCCATGCAACAGATAATAATGACATGGCATGCAGTAAACAGTAACAGTAAAACATGTATTTTGGTCACACTTAGCCCTAGGGGTATAATAGTCATTTTGCTCCTAGGGGTAAAATAGTAATTTTCCACCACCAAGGGTTTTTAGTAACTTTATCAATTTTTAGGGTTTTCATGCATATTACAGTCCTTACTAATCCATTTGTCATCACAGTAATCTATTTAACTTATTTTATCAGTTTTAGCCATTGGGCCCTAAAACCCCTAATGGGCCCTACAGTGTCTATTAACAAATTAAGCCTATTTAGTTCAAATTTTATGATCAATTTATCAGTTTAAACGATTTTGAACCTACAGTCTGTCAGTACACATTATTTACCTATTTTCACCCACACGAGCCCGTAAGCCCATTCGGCCCATTTTTAGCCTATCGAGGCCCAATTACCGAAGTGCACGAAATTTCACACGCGACTAACTTAGCACTTTGCAATTTCAAATCTGACAATTCCTAAACATCTTGTGAGCACTCGCACACTCACAAGCCCACGAAATGCTGGAATTTCGGTATTTCAGCTTTTGCCGAATTAAACTATGAGAGGGTGTTCGATACACACCTATTTCGCGATGACTGCTACTGAGATCCCCCACGATGTCCTACAATCGATTACCACAATTCTTAGATTGCAAATCTACAACAAACAATCCCAATATTCACTTACCCATATTCTGCCAATGCCCCTAAAGCCTTCAAAATCTTACCTTTGCCGAAAACCGATGACTAGATCTAAGTCTAGCTGTTCCAAAGATCCAAGCCTTCGATCAATCACCTCTAGAATACACTAATCACCAAAAGAAATTATTGATTAATGACCCTTAGAGCCCTACGCCCCAATCGATAGCCTCCCTAGATTTTAGGGGCTTCGGCTTTTTCTAAATCGCAAAATAATGTAGATCTGGGATAACGAGTACTTACCATAGTTTCTCCTTATGTTCCTATTCAGATCTGATGTAGATCTATCCTCTAAACACTAGCAGAACTTGAATCTTAGAGATCTAAAGATTCGGCTATGAGCTCTTATGGTTATGGCAGTTTGGGCTTTTTGACTGGTGAAGAAGATGGTGATTTGGGGTTATAATCTTAGAGTAGTGTTGCCGACAGGTACTAAGGGTTTAGACAATATGAAATTCGGTCAAAAAGAATGAAAAGAATAGAAGGAATTGGCTTGGAGAAATCGGCACAAGAAGTAAGTTTTCAGGATTTCGGCTTTTATGGCAATCGGCTATGGGGTTTTTAGAAGGATAAATGTGAAAGAGAAGATGGATTTGAGTAACAGGGATGTTCAGCTGAGGTAGAAAGCAAAAAGGAAAAGAAAGCAATAGAGGAGAAGAAGAGGAAGAAGAAATCGGCACAGAGGAGAAGGAATCTGCGTTTTTGGCTTTTGTGAAAACTTAGAGAAGGATAAATGAAAGTGAAAGCTTTTAGGTGGCTAACCCTAATTTGTCATGATAGAAAAAGAAAAGAACCTAACCCTAATATCAACTAAAACAATTGGCCCAACCTCCCTAAGTCCCTTGCTGAAATTCATTTAAGTGATCACATGCCCGGCACATGCCTAAAAATTAAAAAGTAACAATACGCTTACCTTGCAACTTGAACCCTGGACCTTTAATTCCTTCCCAGGCGCCACTTTTTTTGGAACTTAGTGGCGCCACCTTGCCACTTTGCCAAAGCTCTTCTTGTATCATAATTTACAAAGTTTTTCTTAAAAGCCCACTTAACCAAGTCTCCTATTCACTTGAAATCGAAACTTGATATTTTACTGGGTTTTAACTTAGGCTTGGGCCTTCTAAAGACCCACTAACACTTTTAAACTCAATTCCAATATTCAGAACACCAAAATTTCAAGATTTCACCAAAATCACAAAAACCCGAAAAATCCTAAAAATCAGGACGTCATCTAAATTTCTCAGGCTGTCTTCCATCCGAACCCAGACTCAAAGCCCAATTCTTCTAGGCCCAAATTCAGGGTGTTACAACATTTCTCGTTGTCGAGTTCAGAAATGTATTAACCCCTAACTTCTTTTGTATTAGAGATTATACACTTTCCAAACTATCATCATCTCTGTGTATAATATTATTTATTTCACCACTGAGCTCACTAGCTCACACTATTGAACTTACTCAACATGATTTTTGCAAAATTTCTTCATAAGACAACATTGATAAGGACGAGGTCATAAAGCCTCTAACTTGACTCTTTTGAGCACACACATGATTTATATTTCATCATTAACGTGAGATCACCAAAATCATATAGTTTATTCCAAGCAAATTTACACATTGTTTATCATACAAATGTTTACTATTACCCACAATTTCAAGCAATGTATTTACTTACTCGAATTCAATATTAATATCTAAGTAAACTTCCAACACTTAGCCTCGACTTTCTTACCACGTTTGTCAAATTAGAGAACGCCTTATGGACTTGAGTACGTTGTTCACTTGATGCCATAGTCCAATTATGGTTTTTCCCATATCACAATGCCATAGCCCAACAATGGTCTTACATTTCATCATGAAGCCATATCTCACCAGCTATGGTCTTACACGAAGTCTCATATCGATGCCATGTCCCAGACATGGTCTTACATAAGATCACATATATATATTGCCACGGTCTAACCATGGTCTTATGTAATGCCCCGAAATTGGGCCTGAAAGAATGGGTCTTGTGGGCCCAATAGGCTTGTGGGCCCACATGGGTCGTTGTCTTTGGACTTATAGGAATTAGTGGACTGGTTGTGTCATACACGTGGCTATAGGTGAATTTGGCTTAGCTGGCCATACGAGCATGTGGGCCCCACTTAGGTTGCGTAATGGGCCCCGGGCCCATATTCCCTGAATGGTGTGTTGGTGTGATGCCTAAGAGGTTTGGGAGTGTTGGAGAAGTCCTGGGTTCAAACCTGGGCCTTAGCAAAAATTTATGTTTTTCTTTTATGGGAGCCTTGGTGTTAGTGGGTAGGCTTTAAGAATATTTTTGGTGAAAATATGACACAAAAAGGAGTGTGGTGTAGTGGCAAAGTAGTGCCACTTAGGGGATAAGGAGGCAAGGGGTCCAAGGTTCAAGTCTTGGCTCTTGCAATTTATTTTGGTTTTTCTTTTAAATAAATCTGGAAGCGAGTAGGAGGGCTTTAAAGATAAATGTATTGGACTTATGACACAAAGGAGCTTGTGTCCTAGTGGTGGTGGCGTGACATGGTTATTGAGAGGACTATGGTTCGAATCCTTTTGCATGCAAAGGTTAGTTATTTTGCTAATGAGTTTATTTTGTGGATTGATGGAGAATCCCACATCAGAAGCTATCATGAGAATAAGTGAGGAGTTGGCTTTAAATAGAGTAAACCATAGGGAGAGTAGGCATACCTTTCTTGGCTTATCCCTTTTCACGTTGCGGCGTGTTCATTTGGGTTAGGTGTTGGATCATTCATTGATCTATATGCCACTGGGTCATGGTGGTGGTGACCGTAGTTGATCGACACCCCCTTGGGGAGTCAAGGGTGCGATTATTGTTGGCTTCTGGGCATAAAAGCATTCAGAGCGTGGATTAACTTCAGATGCCTATCAGGTGTGTATTTCACCCTACTCTAGCTGTAGAACGGCAAATGTTGGAATGCCAAAATGTGCCATGTGGGCCCAATGGGCCCTTGGGCCTAATTGGACAAATTGTATGATTGTGTAGTAAATATTGAACTAGACTAGGTGAATTTCATATCTGTGGCTAGTTTTGGGCTAAAGGGCCACACAAGCGTGCTCACTTGGGTCAAGAACGGGCCTTAGGCCCATTCGTAACGTTATCTCTGTTTAGAATACTTTAGTCGCTCGAGGCGACTGTAGACTTTCTGAGGGATTGATAAAATTATTGAAATATCCTTATAGGGTAGAATTACTGTAAAACCCTTGATTTGTAAAATTATAGAAATACCCCCGATTTGTAAAATTACCGAATTACCCTCGATTTGTAAAATTACAGAAATAGCCCCAATTTATAAAATTACAGAAATACCCCCTATTTGTAAAAGTACTCTTTTACCCCTAATTTGTAAAATTATTGTTTTACCCTTAATTTGTAAAATTACCATTTTACCCTTGATTTGTAAAATTATCGTTTTACCCCTAATTTGTAAAGTTACCATTTTACCCCTGATTTGTAAAGTTACTGTTTTATCCCTAATTTGTAAAGTTACCGTTTTACCCCTGATTTGTAAAGTTATCATTTTACCCTCAGTTTACAAAATTATAGAAATACCCTAGTTTACAAATTACAAAAATACCTCGTATTTCAAAATTATCGAAATACCCTTGATTTACAAAATTACCAAAATACCCTAGTTTGTGAAATTATCAAAATACCCCTAGCTTATGAAATTACCGAAATACCCTTGGGTTGCAAAATTACCGAAATACCCTTGTAGGGTAGAGTTATCGAAATACCCCTTTATGCTAGAATTACCGAAATACCCCTGTAGGGTAGAATTACCGAAACACCCTGTAGGGTAAAATTACCATTTTGCCCCTAAGGTGTTAAATGACTGTTTTGCCCTTGTGGGCAAGTGACTAACTTGGACTGTATGTTTGACGGATTTGACTGTGTTTGTATGACAGTGATTTGACTGACGTGATCGTGGTTGTGTGATTGATATGTTTTAATATGTGTTTAAATGACTAATACTGAACATGGCCATTCTGCATACATGTGTGATGATTGAGCATAGCATACACGACATATTGGGTTGGGACATTGATATAGAGGAAGTTCTGTTCTGATAGGATTGCACGGGTCGTACGAGATGACTGTGGATCCAGTAATAATTTGATAAGGTTGCATAGGTCGCACAAGACGACTGTGGACCGACTGAGGGTTTAATGCCAAATATTCTGTGCCAACCAACACATAGCTCTGTGCTATCGGGATCATGGCTTTGTGCCGATTATATTTGCCTAAGGCTATGTGCCTATCTTATTTACTGATGACTGTGTGTCGATCACATTTACCCAAGACTGTGTACTGGTTATATTACCCTAATTGATGGCTATGTGCCAATCCTATTACAGTTACTGATGGCTTTGTGCCAATTATGATACTGCTTTTAAAGGCTTAAAGCTGCATTTAAATTAGCAGCATGGCTGCGTTTGTGGTGTGTAGGCTGGGTGGGTCGAGTTATTTCCCACATGGTGTGTAGGGTTGGTACGAGTGGTGTGATGGCTGGACTGGGTTGGGATTTCATTCGCATATTGTTCTAATTCTGCTATGGGCTTGGCCCACACTGTTCTTGTAACAGCCCGATTTGGACCCTAGTCGGAATAGTGGTTTCGAGACCACATATCTGAGTCTAAAAATATTTTAATATTATTTTCTGTGTCTGTGGTATATGAACTAGTATCTGTGAAATTTCTGTGATTTAATTTGTCTGTCTCTGTGCTTAATTGTGAAAAAGGATTGAATTGTATATATGGTAAATTTATTATGCTATATGTTCAAGTGTTTAATTGAAATGGCTTTTAATAATTAAGGCCTTATATGGCAATTAAACCAATTGAGGTTTGAGTGGTCAAAAATAACCTTAAAGCATGTGTTTTATTATGGATTAAATGAAGGGCAATTTAGTAAATGGCTTGTTATTATGTGAAAAATTAAATAAAAGCATAAAATGGTTTCATAATATGCATTCTTCCACCAAAAATCAAACAAAAAGAAAAGAATATGAGCAAGCTAGGGTTTGGCAACTTCTTTGGCTAATTTGGTATGTGTTTTTTATTCGTTTTTGATAATTTTTACGTTTCTATGATCGTTGCTTCGAAATCTTCCATGCCCATGTCTCAATTTCTATTTTTGATGAAGTTTGTGAATAGTGCCATTGATGATTTTTAAAGCTTTGTGATGTATTTAATTGAATTATGATGGATAGGCATTGAATAAACATGTTTTGCCATGAAATTTTGATGAATTTGAACTATATGGGCTAAGTGGTGAAAATGAGAATTTGGGAGGACTAAATTGCGAAATAAATGTGTTATGTGGGCTTATATGGTTAGTATTGAAAGATTGCTATGTTATTATGTGATTAAATCTGTTGAATTTGATGATTTATGTATTAGGGACTAATTTGTTAAAGTGGGAAACTGTGAGGGCTAAAATGTAAAATGCCCTAAATAAGTGTATATGGGTTGAATTGAATGAAATGGAATATTAAATGTTTAAATTTAAAATTTGTTTAGATCAAGAACAAGGAAAAACGAGCTTAGATCGGGGTAAAGCTAAAGTAATCAAATAATCACCTTGTTCATTTGGTTTCGTCCGAGGTAAGTCAAAATACAAATATGTGTTATATTAATGTCTGTTAAGAATTCTTGTGTATAAACTGTATTTGGATGGCCATGAGAGCCTGACGTGTATTTCTGAGTTATTCTGAATGAGAAATGATAAAATGATATCATGTAAGACCTCGTCCGGGACGTAGGCATTGATTTGAAAATTTACGTGTAAGACCGTGTCTGGGACACTGGCATCGTATATATTTTGTGTAAGACCCTGTCCGGGACAGTGGCATCGATATTGAATAACATGTGAGACTACGTCCGGGACGTTGGCATGTATAAGGCTTTTACAATTTCTATAATGATTCTGAATGAAACGATGAGAAGTATTGAGAAACGAATGAGTACATAATCTATATGTCTGACATAGGTATGTCGGTTCTGTACTGAGTTTCTGAGTATGCAAGATAAGCTACTGTATAATAGTCTTCTGTCACAAATGAATGTCTGATTTGTAAGATTAATTATACGATACGGTTATCACATTCTGTTCATGTACACTATATGTTGTATTTGGCTTACTAAGCTCCTAGTAGCTTACTCCGTTTATTCCTTCAACTGTTTTACAGATATCGTAGCTACTGAAGGCTCGGGGATAGTCAAGGATTGTCACCACACTATCAAGCTTGTTTTGGTACCTTTTGATTGTATAAAGTCTAAGTATGGCACGTATAGACTAGAGTGTCTTATGTAAGCTTGAATGTGTTGGCTTGTAATGCTATGTGAATTGGATGGTAAATGATATGGTTTTGTTTGATTTTGGCTTATGTATGTGATGCCAAATTATGTAAGTTCAAAATAGTCTTATGATCTAAATGTTTTGGTCATTTTGAAACATACCAATGTGGAGAAATGGTAAGTTTGGAATGTGTTATGGTAGGGATATGTTTCATATGTTTAGACATGAACTTTGTTTGGAAAATGAATATACTTTATATGATATTGAGTGTGAATGTGTTTATGAATGAATTGATCATGTGATGGTATGTTGGATGCATTGAATTGAATTGAAAATTGTGGTATCATTGTGGTATGAATTTGGCATATAGATATGACCTTTAAAGGATGGAAAGTATGGCTTAAACCAAGTCTATTTCATGCCACACGGTCAGAGCACACGGGCGTGTGACTCAACCGTGCGACCTCTGTATCTGAAACGTTTTGGTCAGTTTTGCACATGGCTGGACACACGGGCGTGTCTGGTGACCGTGTGGTATTTGGCAGTGTTGCCCACGGGCTGGACACACGGGCGTATCCGGTGACCGTGCTGAGGTTGGCAGTGTCGTCCACGACTTGAGATAAGGTTAGGGCACGACCATGTGAGGCACACGGCCTAGACACACGGCCTTGTGGCCCTAATTCAAAAATTTTCTTAAGGTTCATCATATCTTATGCCTGTTTCAGTTTAGTCCCTGATGAATGAGTGAAGTTAATTCTGATATTTTATATCATGTTACTGATTGGTGATATTGTGTGAATTCAGAAATTGGTGAATATTCTGTTATGATCTATTCTGAATATTTGGTAACGCCCCGTCCTATTCCAGCAACAGTTACGAGATAGGGGTGTTATAGTTTTGTATAGGGTTAAGGCCCAAACTGATCTGTTCTGTATAGGGCTTCGGCCTAGTCTGTTTTGCATATCTGTATTATACTGTTACTGATTCTGTTTTTTGCTTAGGCCCACCTAATTCTGATTCTGATTCTGATACTGATACTTATTCTGGTTTTGATTCTGATTCAGATAATGTTTCTGATTCTGTAGTGGACTAAGGCCCATTTGGTACTATCTGTTATAGTGGGCTAAGGCCCAATTAATACTGGAATTGTAGTAGGGCTGGGGCCGAGACTTTTAATTCGTTTGTATGACTGACTGTTCATTTTTTTATAGTAGGGGATTACACATTGAGTTTTCACAAACTTACCCTGTTTATTAACCTTTCAGGAAATTCCCAACCTTAGACGGATCGGGGCTGCGAGGGACTCGGAGAAGGCTACACATCTGCTTCTGTTATTCTATTAAATTATTCATGAGTACTTTAATTTGGTTTTGAGTTGTAATAAGGCCTTTATAATTTTTGAATTTTAACTTTAGGTTTTTTTTGTTTACTTTGATTTATATCTGCTAGAGGTAAATCACGATTTTCCAAAATGTTAACTGTTTTTCTTAAAACATCTCGTTTTCGTAAATCGGTTTCTTTTAGATAAAGCTTTCATAACAAATAGGGTTTAAAAGGGTAATAACATTTTACAAGAGAATAGTTTTTTAATAAACCACGTTTTGAAAATAAGCAAACGAAATTCGAGATTTTGCACAAGTTTTAACTAGAAACAAGGTTTTCGAAAAACACTTCAATGTGACATGCAAGATTCGGGCCTAACTTTTAGGCCGGGTTTGAGGTGTTACATCTTACCTGTCAATTCCTTATTGTACGATTGTACATATTTCCCGTGTTCTACTTAATTTGACCCTCCAATTCAATTTTTTTACCATTATAATACTCATGGCTCAACGACAAAGACATAAAACAAAACATCTTATTATCTTTAGTTTAGCATTTTAAACACAAGATTCTATCATATGAACATACTATTCACCCATATTCATATATGCCCAGCACATAATAGAGTATGCATGTCAAGTAAACACAGAAAGACTCATCACCATATAAACTTTCACTTCATTTACCTTTTCACATTTCTCAACTCATGATTATTTCGTCTCATACATTAACACGCACATATTATGAATTTCTATTCATACCTTTTTAAGTTTCATCTGATCATAACTGTACTTTGCTCAAATGCTTTAATATCACTTTCAGCATAATTGGATGTAACTCGGGTGAAGAGTACCCTTGTCTCAATAAGATAGTTCTTTTCACATCAGACGGCATCACACTATCACCGATTTCTAGCATGTATAGTTCAACTCTCACACACGCTAGGTTAGTCTGAGAACCAACTAAATCATAGCTCTGATACCATTAAATGTTACACCCTTTACCAATATTTGACGTTGGGATGGGGTACGAGGTGTTACCGGACGATAACACAACCAACCGTACATTAACAAACCATAAACTCCACTCCAATTTAAAACTTTTCAATTTCTACTTTAGAGTCCCTTATTTGGGCCTACGAGGCCCAAAACATACTTTAAGAATGGTCTAAGACTAAACCAGGTTCTCTAGATCACTCGGGAAACTTTTCTTCAAAACATTGTCACACGCCTGTGTGACTTGGGACACGCCCGTGTGGGCAGGCCGTGTGATGTTACACGTTAGGGTCCTGGACCATGTTAAATACATCGAGCATTCTGTTTATAACGTCAGTATACAAATAGGGGCACACGGCCAAGACACACGCCTGTGTGCTAGGCCGTGTCTTCCATACGGCTAAGACACACGGCCGTGTCTCTACCCGTGTGGCCAACACTTAGGCTATTTTTTAAGCCCTTTTTATGCTCTTAACTCTTCACACTCAAAAACAATTCATAAACATGTATCACGCCTTTAATTATTCCGGATTTAACCATCAACATACATAATATACCTAACTACCTCAAAGCATCTCCATGCTTGTATAAAATAGGCTTACAAACCTATAACCATTATGAACCATATCTTACGGCTATATACTATGAGGTATCATCAGCTAATACATTTAACCAACTTACAATGATACATATTACTAATAATTAAATCACTATACATGCCACTCACTTGTAACTAATAAGAATTGACATTACTGCAACTTGTCGAATTAATAGTGTGACGCTGCCCCGACGATCTCCAACCCTGAGCTAACCTGACAATACTAAGAGAAAAAGAAAGGAGGATGTAAGCTTTATAGCTTTGTAAGTTGGCATATAATGATAATCAATTTAATTAGTAAGATATTTCACAAAATTTCACTTTCCCTGTTATTCAGCGTAAGTTATCTTTCTGAGTCATGGTCACTAAATTAATTATATCTGGAGTTATAAAACTCTAAATTTAGATCCGCTAATTTTTCTTGAAATTAGACTCACATACCTTCTTACCATAAAATTTCCAAAATTTTTCGTTTAGCCAATCAGTACAATTTATTCATTAAAGATTCCCCTGTTTTGCTATTCAATAGCTCTAACTCCTCTTCACTAACAATCAAATTTCTCTTTATACAGAGTTCGAATAACCTTCCCGTTTATTTATCTTGAAATTATACTTATATAGGATTCTAAAAATATAAATTTCACACCATAACCATTTTTATAAAATTTTTACTGATTTTCTAAATTTGGAACAGGGGATTTTCGGAACCATCCAGACCCTATCCCACCAAAATTTAAATATCTCATAATATCAAATTCATTTACTCACACCGTTTATTTTATGTGAAAATAGACTCAATGAGATTTAATTTCATCTCTAATTCGGCATTTAATTCAATTTCCACCATTTATGGTGATTTTTCAAAATCATGTAATTGCTGCAATTTCAAACTATTTTACCGAAAATTTTACTCTCCCATGTTTTTTCCATCTTATTATCATAAATGCACATATAACACCAAGTATGTTCAACACTAGCCATTCAAATGAATAATAATCACCAATAATTACGAGTATTCATAGTAGCACTTACACCGTATTCGCCTTACCATAGTTTCAATCACATATCGAGCACATTGCTCAAAACACACAATTGCTCTCATGTACATTTGTCCAAGTATACACATGCGCTTATACATTACGTAAACACATAAACATCACTTAGTAAATGTTCCTATTGAACCCTTCGAAATCCTATCTCATTCTCAGTGGTTTCAACGCATAGCTCCACCCTCACATAAACCCGGCTCTCGTGTACACATTGTGAAGTTCACTTTATCACCCATGTGACCTAGCCATTAAGTCCCGTAGCTTTTGTGTCTACATGTTGTCCTGTCCCTCAGATCTACCCATGCGACCTAGCTACTATGATATAACATTCATGTGCACATGGTGAATTTCACTTTATCATCCATGTGACCTAGCTATCTTTGATTCGTAGCTCTCGTGTACACATGGTGAAGATCACTTTATCACTCATGTGACCTAGCTACTTATAGCATAGCTCTTGTGCACACACGGTGAAGGTTGCTTTATCACCCATGTGGCCTAGCTACCACATAAATCTCGTAGCTCTCTTGTACACATGATGTCCTGCCCTCAGAATCACACATGTGACCTATCTACATAATATCCGTATCTTTGGATTTTTCCAAAGGTTCAACCGGGAATTCACCTTCCATAATTCTTAACATCACATAAAATCATCCAATATCGACATTTCATAATATACTTAAAATTTTTATCATACAAACAAAATTGAAAACTTTCTTACTTATAAACTTATACCTTCACACGATCACCATAATCATAGAAAACATTTTTCACCACAACATTACAATTTATTTCCATGTCACCTATGTCACCTTTTATCATAGATATTATTATTAGATCAATTCACCAACACAATTATATACTAAACATGTAATTCAACAAAATCCATTTAATACCGCAATTTCGGTTTCAAACATGCATTTCGACATTATTATATTATTATTACGCCAACTTACCTCGGGCGCAAAAGTGACTTCTTTTCCCGATTTGGTCCACAACCTCTATCCAAGCCTGAATCTTGTTTTCCATGATCTATAACATCATAATTAGCTCATTTATTTATCACATTATTCAATGTGACTCAAATATCACATTATGGCAAATTTACGTTTTTGCCCCTAAACTTTCACATATTTACACTTTTGACATTAGGCTCATAAATAAATTTTATTCAATTTCCTAGCATAAGGGACTTAGACGAACTATTATCTACCTATACCAGCCCTTAATTTCCATGATATCACACATTTATGCATAATTTTGCAACTTTTGCATTTAGGTCCTTTTTACGGTTTTCACCGAAAATCACCTGGCAAAAGACATTCACCACACTTCAAACATTCATTTTCTACCATTAAACATCAAAATAAATGCATATTATGCATGGGTAAATTTTTAAACTCAAACCCTAGCTCAAAATAATGGTAGAAATAGCTAAACCGAGTTATTTGAATCTTAAAAATGTAATGAGCATTAAAAACGGGGCTTGGGTGCACTTACTATTGAGCTTGGAAGCTTGAAAACCTTAGCCATGGTGTCCATGGAGAGTTTTGGCCAAGGTTCAAGAAGCATGGACAACATTTTGGCTTATTTTTCCCATTTTATTCTTTTAATTACCAAATGACTGAAATGCCCTTGAAGGCTTTTCTTTCCAATTTGTCCTATTCATGCCCATTTTTGTCCAAACAAAATATAATGGTCTAATTGCCATTTAAGGACCTCCATTTTTAAACCCCATTTCAATGAAGTACCTTTATGAACAAGAACACACTTTTTTCACCTTTTACAATTTAGTCCCAAACACCAAACTGAACACTCAATCGATAAAATTTCTTAATGAATTTTTCACAGAAGTATCCAATCACATTATAAACCTTAAAACTTAATCGCAATAAATTTTTCTGCTTCAGATTCATGGTTTTCAAAACCACTGTTTCGTTTAGGCCCTAATTTGAGTTGTTACAAACCTAGTAGGAATACTAGGGTGTGTCGTCTACCCTATTCCTATTCTAAGTAGGACGTTGTTTTTCTATTTGAAATAAACCCCTACAACTCAACAAGGGTTCTACCTTCTTTTCCTATAAATAGATGGCACTAGTAGAGCTATTAACACAACTTTGAGATATTGTTATTCTATAAAAAAATAGAGAGAAATTATTCTCAACAATTACATATATTTTTCTAGAATAACAAGTCTACCGGTTTCTATTAAGAATATAGATTTTTTGTATTCACCCCAATAGGAGAGAAAACATTTTCTAGTTTTGTGTTTCGATTCAATTGGTTCAAGCCCATACCCGAAGGAGTTCGTGGTACGAGAATAGTGAAAGAGATCATTTGGTTGAAAGCCGGGAACAACGAATGTTTGCTAAGCTAAAAACAGAAGTTGGAATTTGGTTAAGGTTTATTATTATAAATATCACAAATCGAGTTTATTTTAAAAAATTTTATTTTCCATTTTACAAGAAAACCGTTTTCAAACCAAGATTTTTCCAATAGCTTCACCTTAGGAACAAAAACAACAAAGCCAGCTAATGTCCCTAGAATCTGGATGTTCATCACAACCCTTAGCTAAATTTTTAGAGTTATCTTGTAAATAAATAGTCTGTATAGACCCAGAAACCTTGTGAGACCAAGCTTTTAAATAAACTTTAAGCTTTTGCTATAAGAAGTGTTATTGTTCTATATAGTCTGTTTTATAACAGTTAGTCGGTAGAATTTAGGATGACTTAATAAGGTCTATTTGTGACACTCCATACCCGAATCCAGCTGATAGGTCAAATTAGGGGTATTACAGGTGCCAACAACTTGATTGCCTCTAAACATGTTATCGTTTATGGTAAAAATATCACACAAAAAATATAAGAAATTAAATTGGCAGTGTCTGCAAGTATACAGATCAAATTATGATATAAAAGTGTTACAATGGAATACTGGTAAGTATTCCGAGGATCGTAACCAAGGGATTGTAGATTGGAAAAATTATTATTGAATCAATTACATAAAATGATTGCTAATCTAATCGAGTTACGAATTAGTGGCATTAATCTAGATTAACATATTAATTAAACTAATTAACCTAAAATTAACCTAATGGAATTTCCTATTCCTAATGTCAACAATGCTAGCCTCTAGCTTATGATTGATTAAATCCCTAATTATCTAATTCAGTAATTAATTATATTCAATTGAGTTATTTATAACCTTTAGCTAAAAATACCCTTTCTGGTCTTATCTTCACTAAAGAATACCACCTAAGTCACCCTTCTGGTCTCTTCCTAGGCATACGAATAACCTCTGAGTCTCACTGATTGGCACAAGTTATAAACGACAAGATACCCTTCCGCTCTCACTTGGTTAGATATTCTATCAGGGGCATCACTCCCTAATACACTAAGTACTCTTAAATAAACAATCAATTTCAGATAAATAATTACTTAACAAATAAATCAGTTTAATAACCAAATCATGCATGATATAAGTAAAGTACAATAATCTATTCTAACATTTATACAATGATTAATTGGCCAAATCAACGAAATATAAATAAAAGAACAGAAGAGAAGAGTAAAGAGAGTTCTCATTGATAATATATTGAAGCGCGAATTTAGAGGAATCTCCACTTGCAATTGTCTTCACATCGAAGCAGAGAACTTCCAACTAAGTGAACATAAAAAGAAATTACAAAGAAAACTAAATGAGGAAAACTATGTTTGATGGATGAATGACCTAATTTGTGTATAGAAGCCTCTTTTTTATAGGCTAAAATATGTGCAATTTATACTTGATAAGCCTACGATACTAATAATTGCTCGATATCAAACGGTATCATAAAATTTTGTCAAACACGGTGCTGACATCATTATTACTTGTGACCCACATTCAAGCTATAGCTCAACACAGGAGTTCTTATGTGTAACACCATATACCCGACCCGATCCATAGGTTCAGGTACTGAATGTCACAAACCACGTATAACTTAACAAAGTCTTTAACTATCCTATTTAAATATTTTGGTTTCTACATTTTACAAAATTTAACTTCATTAATAAACTACTTCAAGTAAACTTTAAAATTCTTAAAAATTCACTATGTTGGTAATTTCTGACATTGTTCGTCATTTTATTTATGTCTACTACCCTAATACATCCAATTTAATTCCCAAGGTGTAGCCTATAAGGAGTGCCCCTCTATACACATGTTACGACTATCGCATCTTTCACCTTCAGTTGGTAGACTCTAGCTTGGTCCTCTCCCATAATGGCTATATTAATCTTTAACCCTACAACTAAGGTAGTACAATCGTAAGTTCAAATAAACTTAGTGGGATTCAGTAAAACAATGTAATAATCAAATTTCAAAAGTCTTTAAAAGACCAAAATTTTAAAGTAGAGATTTTAACTTCCTAAATATTCTTAGCCTTCTATAGATTTCACTAGCGAGGTCAATTCTTTGCCTTACTCTGTAGCTTGTTGTTGGTGGACTTTATTCATTTTTTAAGCAACAAGTGCATTCTCTACGACAATGGTTCTCGATGGTACTTGCCTGATTTTGCCTCATTCCATTTTCTTTTTTATCTTTACCAACTCTACATTCACAATTCTATCTATATGGATAAGCCATTTGAATATATGCCTTACCACCATGGTAGCTTCGCATTATGCTATCTAGTATTGGCTAACTTTTTACCTTACTCTTAGTTGTCAGAACAAATGATGTTAATAGATAAATCCCTATCAAGTCATACTTTCTTTTGCCTTGTGGCAAAATTTCTGGCCAATTAACCCTTGGCAGACTTCCATGAGGTTTATTCTGTGTCATATAATCCTAGTTAACTTATTTCCCTATTGGTAAATGTAAAAGCAACTTCCACTGCCGGATCGTTTGGGCAACTTTTATCTTCGTAAGGACCTTGACGACCTTTTTAGGAGATAGATACCCCCTTTTTACCCACAGATCCTTAGTTTTAGGTTCTGCTTGAACCTATTGACTCGTACTTGGGTTCTCAAGTACACCAATTTCATCAAATAATGTTACTCTCTGCTTGAGTTGTACCCAAAATCTTTTTTTCCTCATCCTAACAACTTCTGGGTTTAATGTCCTAGTGGACTTCTACTTGTAGCCATAGTCAAACTATGGTCTTACACAATCTAGCTCCCAAATTAACGTCCTAGCAGACTGTTTATGATGCCATAGTCGAGCTATGGTCTTACATGTTTATTCTCATGTTTACTGTCTTAGCGGACTTTTTATGATGTCAAAGTCGAGCTATGATCTTACATATTAAACCTCTCTGAAGTGTCCTCCTAAAGGACATTACCGTCATCGTAGTGTCACCCTGAAGGACCTTATCGCCCTCACGGTGTTGCCCTTAAAGCCTGTTGATAACCATAGCGATATTGCTCTATGGAACCTAATAACCATCGTCACGGTGCCACTCTAGTGATCCAATTGATACAATTTCGTTTCACATTAACCTTGATGCTCAAACACCATAGTGTCCCCTCCGCAAAGGCTGGAGGTTTGCACATCACGTTAGTGCCCAACAACATCAGATTGTGGAATCTAACGAAAATTCTATTTCCCTATCTATAACATCCCGCCCGACAAAGTCCTAATGATCGAACGATGTTGTTAGAAGCAAGGCACAAAGAGTAAGGTTTGAGCAAGTAAGACATAAGAATTTGGCTAAGTGTAAGAAATTCCTCGAAAATGCCTATACGACCTAGCTCGATGGATTCTGAAAGAAAAGCTCTGTAAGAAGTGTAATGGGGAACGGAAAGTATTCTATCTGTGAAGCCTTCTATAATAGGAATAGTTAAGGGAAATTATGAAATGGATAAGGTATGACCAAACAAGAAATAATGGTATGAATGTATGAATATATGGATATGAGGCATAGTTATAAAAGGGTTCGATTGGCAAAATAGTATTCATCCAAATGTAGTTCTTGGCGTTTAAAATGGGTTAACTCCAATATACGAATAAAGTAAGTAAGGATTTCATGTCCAATTATTATGAGTGGTGAAATTAGACTTATAGTTAGGTAAAATGACCTTTAGGATGTGAGTTCACTCTAGTGGTGTAGTACACCCTATAGCTATTATGGTCCCGTGATAGTTAAATTGTGAGGAAAGCTGGTTAGAAATTAATCAAACGTGAACTAGAATGGTTAAAGGCTAAAAAAGTAACTGAGTAAGTTCTTAGAGGTGCCAAGTTTTGATAAGGCTACTCAGTCTTGATGTGAAGTTCACCAAGTTCCCATAAAGACTTGGGTTAAGTTAAAAATGACACTTCAGTTAGGTTAAGAAAAAGGTTATCTCTTTTCCCTTTTTCCTCTAAAATATAAAAGAGATTTAGGACTAAAGAGAGATAGAAACGTTACTCTGAGCTAAGTTCAAAATCCTGGATATTTATAGTGATTTTCTTCACTACAAGGTACATTTCCTGACTCTGTCTATCAAGGAAACATAGATTTGTAAGTATGATGGAATAAATTTCGCTGTGAGAGATGCTGGGTTTAAAATAATGATAATGGTTACCTGAAAGGGTTCTAATGAAGTGTTTCTATTCAACAAGGCAAAAAAGGTTGTAGCACCCTACTGAATAATGGATCTGAAGGTTAAGCTACCATTTTGAGGTCATCAGGTGAGTCCCTAAGCTGATTCTTGCATGCAGTATGTATGTTTTAGGAATTTCTATGCTAAGTGACCAAAGCATGAGATTGAAACTAGAAAAGTATGAAGTAATAACTCTAATATGAAAGGAAAGGTTCATGGTCATGCATGTATAGAATGTATGAAGTTTGATGGACTAAGTGTAAGACATGAACCTGAATGTGTATGGTATGAACATGAGTCTGAAAACGTGAATGTGTCTACCATGAGTATGTCATTGTATGATGGGTCAATGCATGATAAGTTTATGTCTATCTTCGGAGTTGAAAAAAAGGTTCGTTAAGACTAAAAACATAAATCTTTAAAAGGTCAAGACCATGACGATGATGCTAAAAGAAGACCATATCATGTAAGACCATAATTGGTAGGTTATGGCATCATATGGAAAGAAAACCATATCATGTAAAATATTAATTGGTGGCTTATGACATCATATGAGGAAGTTTAAGAAAGCTTATTACCTATTGTAGTTCTCTGTGTGTCCCAGAATGATGAGGAGCAAACCTCACTAAGTGTGAGTTTAGGGAAATCCCTATCATTTAAAACACTAGTAATGTAACAACCCATTTTCAATGGTGGCAGAAATAGTTGTTTTGGGACCAAAATTCGACGAGTGAGTCAGTATTTTTATTATTAATTATTTATAATTTATAGGGTTATTACAAGATCGTATTAAATTTTGGTTAAAAAATTTTAACGTTTAGATAGTTAATTATGTAAAAAGGACTGAATCGTAAAAGTTACAAAAGTTAATTGCTATTTGTTAATTGTGTTAAATGGTTGTGAACCAATTATTTGAAGGCCTTAAATAAAAATTAAACCATTAATAATTATAGTGGACGGTGTGGGTCATTATTTAGTTAAACTTTATGTCTAAGTAAAATGGGTCATTTAGTAAATTAGTAAATAAAAAAACATAAAAAAATAAAACAAAAACATCATCATCCTCATTAGCTCTCACCACTGAATTTTGTTAAGAGAAACTCCATGGGAGAATCAATTCTACCTTGCATGTGAGTAAAATTTTAGTCCATTTTTAATAATTTTTCACCTTTTTGAAATTGTTATAGCTCAATTTAGTTAATCCAAGGACTAAATTGTGAAACCGTCCAATATTTAAAAGTTTGCCATGGCTTATATTGCATTTTTTTATTGTAAATAGTTTAGTATTAAGCTTTTTGTTGAGTTTAGATTAGTTTGAGCTGTAATTTTGGTTGGTTTTAAGTTAAGGACTTATTTGTTAAATTAGTAAAATAGGAAAGTTAGCATGAAATTCTTGGGAAAATAGGATAAATATGGAATGTATAAGGACCCCAAAAAATTCAATTCTGCTTGGAATTGGTTTAATTGTGATAATTTGAAGTTTTGGTTTTAGGGACTAAATAGTATAAAAGTAAAAGTTTGGGTAAATGTACAAAATATTATTAAAGAGTTAATTACATGATTTAAAGTGTTATAAGATGTTAAATTGGATTAATTGAATTGAATTATCATATTTAGATCAAGAAATGAGTAAATCGGTCGATAATCATGGGAAAGGAAAGGTTATTGAATAGTCGTCATTAATTACCAGTAGCCATGTCATAGGTAAGTTCATATTATGTAATTTATGGTTTAATTAGTTGCTTTTTACCTATTCATTGAAGTAATAGTCATTATTGTGATAATTATTGAAAGCTTAATTTGATGAATGATTATTATTAAGATTAAAATTTATTGGAAATGTATAAGGGGCCCGTGTGAACTTGGTAAATAGTAGGAATACAAATGACAAGTCATTAGGAAGAAGCAAGCTTTAAAACGATGTATCTGTAATAGGCCTTAGGCCTAGCAGGCTTTGAGCCGATGAATAATTATATTAGGTACTTCATACGGTTAATAGATACCGTATCGAAAGTTTGAGGTCAAGCATGTGTTGCGAACTCCCTAAAGCTTAAGGTGTCAATTAATTTCTTAGAGTTGACCCATTTGGATATTACTCTTCCGTGTATTCGAAATGACTTACAATTTTTCTCCAAGCCAATTGATTGTTTACATATCATATCATGATTTAATAATATGGTGAATTGATGGTGTGAATGCTATAGGTTCAATTGTCTTGGTTGGTTAAGATAGGTGAATTATGATCATTGATCTTACTTTATGTTCTTGTATTATTGAATTTAAATTGTTAGGTATGATATGTTGAATTTCACTAACTTACTAAGCTTTGCATGAGCTTACCTCGTTTTGATTTTATTCTTGTAGATTTGTCGGGATCATGACATCGATTGGATCAGCTTAGGAGATCACACACTATCCGTTATCCTTTCAGTAGTCTTTTTGTTGTTTTGGAGCAGTTAAAAGTGGCATGTAATTAGGGTATCCATATGTATATATTTTAAACCCTTAGTTGATAAGTAACTTATCGTGGAATGGCAGCTTTTAATTGACATTTTCATACTTGGTTGATGTGGTTGCTGCAATATGTTAATTAATGGTAGCTAGCATTTGGTGTTTTTGGTGAATTTGAAATGGTTATTATATGTGTTTGAGTAAGAATGTTGTGCTTGTAGAATGGATGTTAGTGAATTGGTCTGTTTAAGCTATTACGAAATAGAAGATTGTGGTACTTGTTTATAGTATAAATTGATGTTTGAATTGTGGTGCCAATGAGGGCATATTGGTTAGGTACATAGGTTGATTGTGAATTTTTATGTTTTGGTTTGTTTAGGCACATTTTGGATGAGTTTAATTGTTGGTTATTAGCTTGGAGACCAAGCATTTGTATGTGAAATGGCTTGTTATTTGAAGGTAATTTTAGGTACACACGGCTTGTGACACAGGCGTGTGATCCTCTAATTTTGGTGCATGAGTTGTCCACACGTAACATTGAGTTTCACGACCTAGCAACATGACTGTATGACTGTAACTTTGAATCCTACACGATCAGACAACACAGGTGTTGGAGTAGCCACATGGCCATGTTTGAGGCCACATGGCTTGGCCTCTATCGCACGGCCTAACCTCTATCATACGACCTAGCCACATGACCGTATGACCACATTTTAAAATTTTTCATAAAATTTCATAACAGTTACAATTTAATCCAGAATTGATCCCAATTTGTTTTAAATCTGTTGTAAGCTCGATTTAAGTCTCGATTTGATTGAAAAGCATGGAAATGATTATTGATGATGTATATTTTATTTTGTTTGATATGAAATATGTTTTAGATTAAGGTTTTACAGTTATAATACCTTATAGCTTGGGACAATGACCGGACCGGGTATAGGGTGTTACATTTAGTGGTATCAAAGCTACGATTTAGTCGGTTCTAGGACTGAATGTAGCTTGTATTGAGCCTAGATATACATGCAGCTTTACAACATGTGATAATATGATGGCTTTTGATCAATTTGAATTATTTTTATATAGATAACAGATGAAGTCTGGATCCAATTGAGCAAATTCCGAAGAGATAGAGAGCTTTATTCTAGCCATCAGTCAGGAGGCTACTTAGAATGAGCCTGAGTCACAAGGGCTTAGAGATATGGCACCAAACACCTTTCTATATATGATGAATGACATGTATAATGCTTATTTGAAAGTTAGTTCGGTAGCTCAACAACCTCACCCCCTTCATCCTCAAAACTTGACCCAATAAAATGTTAAGAGAATTACCATTGAAAAAGTTAGAAAATGTGGGGTAGTAGAATTTTTTGCTAATATGAGTGATGACCTAACTAAAATCAAGTACTGGTTAGAACATACTTAAAGGTTGCTTGATGAAATGTTGTATTCGCTTGAAGACTCTTTAAAATGTATTGTGTCATTATTAAAAGATGAAGCATTTCAATGGTGGTCCATGTTAAATGCAGTGGTACAGAAAGAAAGAATTAGTTGGGATTTCTTTAAAATCAAGTTTCAAAAGAAGTATATCAGTAAATAATATTTGGAGAGAAAGAAGAAAGAATTTCTCGAGCTAAACCCGTTACAAACACTATGAGTTATTGGTTATGTCATTTGTGTTGACTAATGCTCCAGTAGCTTTTATAGATCTAATGAATCAAGTTTTTTAGTCATATATCGATAGATTTGTGGTTGTTTTTATTGATGATTTTTTTTATTTATTCTAAAGATGAATCCGATCATACCCAACACTTGAAAATTGTATTACAGACTTTACGTGAAAAATTATTATACACAAAGTTTACTAGATGTGAGTTTTGGCTCAAAAGGGTTGGATTTCTCGATCATGTATTTCAGTTGAGGGAGTACGAGTTGATCCAAGAAAGAGTTCTACTATTTTGAATTGGAAGCCTCTGCGGAATGTCTCGGAAGTATGTAGTTTTTTGGGTTTGGCAAGATATTATCAATGTTTGGTCAAGAATTTTTTGATAGTAGCTTTACCATTAACAAAGTTATTACAAAAAGATGTTAGTTTTTGTGGTCTAATAAATGCCAGCAAAGTTTTGACCAGTTGAAAAGTATGTTGACAAAGGTGCCAATTTTAACTCAGCTTGAATCAGCTAAAGAATTTGTTGTGTTTAGTGATACTTGTTTAAACGGTTTAGGATGTGTTTTTTATGTAGGAAGGAAAATTGGTTGCTTATGCTTCCTAACAGCTTAAAACGCACGAAAAGAATTATTCGACTCATGATCTAGAGCTAGCTATAGTGGTGTTTGCATTGAAAATTCAGTGTCACTATTTGTATGATGAGAAATGTCATGTCTTTACGGACCATAAAATTTTGAAATATCTGATGACCCAAAAAGAGTTGAATTTGCGTTAATGAAAATGGATTGAATTACTAAAAGATTATGATCTGGTAATAGATTATCATTCGGGTAAAGTGAACATTGCTGCTAATGCTTTGAGCCAGAAATCCCTTTTTGCTCTTCAAGCAATGAATGCTTGACTTAGTTTAGAATGTGACGAATCCATTTTAGCTGAGTTGTGGGTTAAGCCTTTATTTTTGCAAAAATTCGGGAATTACAAACTAAAGATCCAAACTTGTTAGCTAAACAGGAAATGGTTGAAAATGGTCAGGTAGCTGATTTCAGTATTGGAGTTTATGGTAGTTTGTATTTTTGTAATAGATTGTGTGTACCGGATGATCCACAATTGAAACAGGATATCTTAAATGAAGCTCATAAAAGTGCTTATTCAGTACACTCGGGTAGCACAAAAATGTATTGTGATTGAAACAAAGATACTAGTGGCCAAGAATGAAACGAGAACTTTCTAAGTTTGTGTTGAGATTTTTTTTATGTCAATAGGTAAAAGTTGAACACCAAGTTCCATTCGGGTTTTTATAGCCAATCATGATTCCTGAGTGGAAATGGAAATGTATTACTAAGAATTTTGTATTAAAATTATCGTTAACGTTGGGAAAGAAAAATGTGATTTGGGTTATCCTTGATCAGTTAATGAAGTTTGCGCAATTTATACATGTACGAATAGATTAATCGCTTGAAACATTAGTTCAACTATATGTCTCTGAAATTGTCAAATTGCACGGTGTTCCCTTGTCGATTATTTCAGATTGTGACCTGATAGTTACCTCCAGATTTTGGAGTAAGTTACACGAGGCCTCGGGTACCAAATTAAATTTTACTACAGCTTTCCATCCACAAATGGATGATCAATCAAACGAGTGATTCAGATACTCAAAAACATGCTCCGATATTGTATACTTGAATTTGAGGGTAGCTGGGAAAAATTTATTCCATTAGTAGAATTTGCTTATAATAAAAATTACCAATCGAGTATTTAAATGGCACCATATAAAGCTCTGTATGGTCAAAAATGTAGAACTCCATTATATTAGACAGAGTTGAGTGATAGAGAGATTTTTGGCATTGATGTAATTCGCGAGACTAAAGATAAAGTTAGAATGATTCGAGATTGTTTGACAGCTACTATAGATCGTTAGAAAACATTTGTTGATCTCAAAAGAAAAGACATCGAGTTTTAGGTTGGCGAGAAAGTATTCTCAAAAGTTTCATCCTAGAAGAAGATTCTTAATTTTGGACGAAAGGGGTTTTTTGGCATGTATGAGATTATTTAAAGAATAGGTCTAGTTGTATATTTAAAGAATAGGTCTAGTTGTATATTGTTTGGCATTACCGACAGAACTTGAAAAAATCCATAATATTTTTCATGTGTCGATGCTGAGACAATATAAATCAGATCATTCACATGTGATTTCTCTAGTTGAGATAGAGTTGTAGCCTGATATGTCGTACAGTGATAAACCAATTAGAATATTAGCTTGGGAAGTTAAAGAACTTAAAAACAAACAGATATCTTTAGTAAAAGTTCTCTGGCAACGTCAGGGTGTTGAGGAAGCCACTTGGGAACCCGAGGAAACTATGAGAATGCAATACTGAAACCTTTTTCTCTAGGAAGATTTTTGGGGAAGAAAATTCCTTTAAAGGGAGAGTTGTAACAACCCATTTTTAGTGGTGTCAGAAATAGTGGTTTCGGGACAGAATTTCAACAAGTGAGTCAATATTTTTATTATTAATTATTAATTATTTATAAGGTTATTATAAGGTCATGTTAAAATTTGGTTAGAAAATTTTAACGTTTAGATAGTTAATTATGTAAAAGCTAAAAAATTTAATTGCTATTAATTAATTATGTTAAATGGTTGAACCAATGTTTTGAAGGCCTTAAATAGAAATTAAACCATTAATAGTTATATTGGACGGTGTGGGTCATTATTTAGTTAAACTTTATGACTAAGTAAAAGGGCTCATTTAGTAAATTGGTAAATACAAAAAACATAAACAAAAATAAAACAAAAACATCATCATCCTCGTTAGCTCTCACCACTGACTTTTGTTAAGAGAAACTCCATGGGAGAAGCTTGAGGTTTGATTATCAATTCTACCTTGCATGTGAGTGAAATTTTAGTACGGTTTTAATAATTTTCACGTTTTTGAAATTGTTATAACTCAATTTAGTTAATCTAAAGACTAAATTATGAAATTGTCCATTATTTAGAAGTTTGCCATGGTTTATATTGAAAGTTTTTTTATGTTAAATAGTTTAGTATTAAGCTTGTTGTTGAGTTTGGATTAGTTTGAGTTGTAATTTTGGTTGGTTTTAAGTTAAGGACTCATTTGTTAAAATAGTAAAGTTAGCATGAAATTCTTGGGACAATATGATAAATATGGATTGTATAAAGACTCCAGAAAATTCGGTTAAGCTTGGAATTGGTTTAATTGTGATAATTTTGAAGTTTTGGTTTTAGGGACTAAATAGAATAAAAGGTAAAAGTTTCATAAATGTATAAAATATTATTAAAGAGTTAATTACATGATTTAAAGTGTTATAAAATGTTAAATTGGATTAATTGAATTGAATTATCATATTTAGATCAAGAAACGAGTAGATTAGTCGATAATCATGGACAAGGAAAGGTTGTTGAATAGTCGTCGTCAATTACTGGTAGCCACATCATAGGTAAGTTCGTATTATGTAATTTATGGTTTAATTAGTTTCTTTTTACCTATTCATTGAAGTAATAGCCGTTATTATGATAATTATTGAATGCTAAGTTTGATGAAAGATTATTATTGAAATTGAAATGTATTGGAAATGTATGAGGGGCCTGTGTGAACTTGGTAAATTGTCAGAATACAAATGACAAGTCATTAGGAAGAATTAGGCTTTGAGTCGATGTATTTGTAATAGGCCTTGAGCTTAGCAGGCTTCGAGCCAGTGTATTTGTATCAGGCCTTGGGCTTAGTAAGCTTTGATGTTGTGAATGTTATGGTGAATTGATGGTGTGAGTGTTTACATATCATATCACGATATGTATCAAATCACAATTTAATAATATGGTGAATTGATGGTGTGAATGTTATAGGTTAAATTGTCTCAGTTGGTTGAGATAGGTGAATTATGATAATTAATCTTACGTTATTTTCTTGTATTATTGATTTTAAATTGTTGGGTATGATGTGTTGAATTTCACGAACTTACTAAGCTTTGTATGAGCTTACCTCTTTTTGATTTTATTCTTGTAGATTTGTCGGGATCGTGATATCGATTAGATCAACTCAGGAAATCACAAACTATTCACTATCCTTTCGGTAGTCTTTTTATTGTTTTGGAATGGTTAAAAGTTACATGTAATTAGGGTATCCATATGTATATATTTTAAACCCTTAGTTAATAAGTAACTTATGGTGGAATGGTAACTTGTAATTGTCGTTCTGGTACTTGGTTGATGTGGTTGGTGTAATTTGTTAATTAATGGTAGCTAGCATTTGGTGTTTTTGGTGAATTTGAAAATATCATTATATGTGTTTGAGTAAGAATGTTGTACTTGTAAAATGGATGCTAGTGAGTTGGTATGTTTAAACTATTATGAAATAGGAGATTGTGGTACTTGTTTATGGTTAAAATTGATGTCTAAATTGTGGTGCCAATGAGGGTATATTGGTTAGGCACATAGATTGATTATGAATTTGTATGTTTTGGTTTGTTTAGGCACATTTTGGATGAGTTTGATTGTTGGTTATTGCCTGGCTTGGAGCCCAAGCATTTGGATGTGAAATGGCTTGTTATTTGAAGGTAATTTTGGGTACACAGGTCCTGTAACACGGGTTACCATATAGCCGTGTGACCCACACAGTCATACGACACGCTCATGTAATCCTTTAATTTTGGTGCATGAGTTGTCCACGCGGTCATAGTGAGTTACACGGCCTAACGACATGGCCGTGTGACCCTAACTTTAAACTCACGTACACAGTCAGAGAACACGGGTGTGTGAAGTAGCCACACGGGCATGTTTGGGGCCACACGGGCATGTTTGGGGCCACACGGGCTGGCCTTTGTCATACAGCCTGTGACCCTTGTTTACACTTTTTCATCAAAATTGCATAAAAGTTACAACCATAATTGATCCCGATTTGTTTTAAATGTTTCGTAAGATCAATTTAGGTCTTGATTTGATTGAAAAGCATGGAAATAATTATTGATGATTTATATTTGATTATATTTACTATGAAATATGTTTTAGATTAATGTTTTATAGCTATAATACCTTATGGCTCGGGACGGTGACAGGACTGAGTATAAGGTGTTACAAGTAAAGGATGTCTTTATAGAAAAACTCTGGAAAAGAAAACCTTTGTGGCGAGTACTGGACACAAATGATACCTTTGTGGAAAAACTCTGGATAGGAAAGCCCTTTTGGTGAGTACTAGATGTAAAGGATGCATTTGTGGCAAAACTCTAGAAAGATAAGCCTTTTGTGGCAACCTCTATTAAGAATGCCTTTGTGGCAAATCTCTGGACAGGAAAACCTTTGTGGTGAGTGCTAGACATAAAGGATGCCTTTGTGGCAAAACTCAGGACAAGAAAGCCTTTGTGGCGAGTACTAGATGTAAAGGATGGCTTTGTGGCAACCTCTGTTTAAGAATGCCTTTGTGGCAAATCTCTAAAAGGAAATGCCTTTGTGGTGATCTTTGTCAAAGGAAAGCCTATGTGGCAACCTCCGTAAAGGAAGTCTTCATGGCTATATCTAAAAATAAACGCCTTCATGGCGCAACCTAAGGACAGGATGCCTTGGTGGCAACTCTGTAAAGGAAAATCCTTGTAGTGAATATAAAAGAAGCCTTTGCGGCTATTTAAATAAAGGAACGCCTTCACGGAAAATTTTAAATGAACAACGTGTAAGGAATTAGGAAAGAATGGCACGAATGGTCCTTTGAAGGTAAAGTAAAGATAAGACTCTGAAGGTAAGGTACGTGTAGGGGATAATGTATAGACAAGTAGAAGAAGCTAAGTATCTAGCGAACTCTAAAAGAAAGACGCCATATGTAAATGAAATAGGGAACCCCACATAATAACAAGAAAATAGCAGTGAAGTTAGAGCAAGCCAGAGAGGTGGCGAATCCTGTATATGTGTTATAGGCATCTATAGATAGCACCTTGAAGGAAGTAAGATCTGGGCAAACTCTGTGTTAAGTAATGGGCATAGTTTACCTCGCCTGAAGGTAGTGAAAAAAATCAGTAAGTATGAATTAAGATTTCATGTCTATTAATAAGGTAAATAAAATGATTAAGGACTATGTAAATATAAGATTTAAGAAGGGATATAGAAAGTGGAGAAATTTTAAGTATAATACGCTCAAAGGAAAGAAACAACCATTTGAGTTTGGACCTCGAAACTGGAGCTTAGTAGAGTAAACATTTAATGAGTATGAAAGGAAGACAAGTTCTTAAAGACCCTGAGAGGAAGAAAAATGTCTAAAATAGAGAGGAGTAATTATAGTCTGTTAAAGGAAATCTTAGTGAAGTAACCGCTAGATGGAATAAGGAAAAGTCAAACGACACATGAAGGATATGCGAAGCATCTATCACACTTTGATATAATGAACCAGGTATTTAAGGTTTAACTCACTAAGTTCTTATGAACTTACAAAGGCGATTTCATGTTTCTGGTTGTAAAGAAGTATGCTTCAGAAGGGACAACGTTAGGGCTATGCTAAAAAGAAGTATCACGATAAGCTGATATGCATACAGAGGAAGTTATGTGGCAAGTTCAAGTTAGAGCATAAGTTGTTTAAGCAATGTTCCAATGTGTTTACAATAGACTAAGGGATAAAATAGAGAATATTGAAATTTTATTATCATGAATTGTAAATGTAACCATACAATGTATACTCATAAGAGACTCTATCACATTCATAGATAGAACTTTTACATAAGCAAAAAGCTTAAGTTACATCTATTATGGACGTAACATCCAATACTCAGATCCAGTTCATCGGGTCGAGTGGAAGGTGTTACACTATCCATCCGCCTATTCCTCCATTTCACCATTTCTAACCTTGATGCTCGAACACTGCAGTGTCCCCTCCGCAAGGTCTAGATCTTCGCACATCATGATTTGCACCCTGCAAAGTCTAGATAGTGGTATACAGAAACTCCATTTCTCAAATCCTAACCTCACCTAACCTGTCAATAATTTCCCCTCCATACTCAACTTTTATAAACATGCAATACGCGTGTTTCACACACACATTAGGGCACTATGTACCCATGCACATAATACACTAAATATTCAAACATCGAGACGTAACCATCAGACAAACATAATTCATACTTACAACACTCACATGCTTCTACTAGTCTATGTACCCATAGTATACCCATTCATCACTTTTCACTCATAATCAAGTTCTAAGAACTTTACGTAACAATCAACAAGGTATTTTAATCTAAGACACAACACTATAGATCACCCAAAAAGTAGAGTACAAAAACTCACTTGAATTCTTTTACCCGCTTCAACTTAGCTTGTCCAAACTCTAGAGCATCCTTCGACCTGGAAGTTAAGCGAGACAACCAATTATCGGTTAAACTAAAGGGGGTCAGTCATTAGAAACCTAAAATTTTAAATTATACAGAAGCTTTGAGAGTCCTTACTCTACTTCATCCTTAAATCCACAAGTTCAAAGGGGTAAGGAAGCTTACCAATTCCCCAATTTCTCTACTTCCAAACATCAAATCACACAACAACTGTAACACATAGAGCTTCCTTCAGCTACATCCTTTTCTTCTTTGGAGAAACCTAAGAAGACGATGCTTTAGAGAGAAAAAAAATTGGTAAACAGAATTGAGAAAAATTATGTTTCCACACACACCTATATATATACTCCATTGGAACAGTCACCACAAATTAATACCACCACTTAAACCTAACCATTTTGTCTCCCACTTTCGAACCAGTCGATTCCAATCTAACTAAACCATAATTGAAATCCAACTATTCTTAACCAGCCACTTAAGTTCCTAAATATCTCAATAGAGCTCGCAAATTTCTATTTCTATACAATCAGCTCCCAGACTCTTTTTTAAATTCAGGCCCTGAAGAGAGTTGGATGTGACACTATGGCTTCACATAGTCTACTCTGGCTCAACACAAGGTGCGTGTCATGCCATAGCAGTCTTTTTGTGGCTTTTGACATTCCTGTCACCCTTTCGCAGCTCGGGAAGCTTGTGCAACACTCATCCCAAGTTCCTACATTAATTGAGCCTAAAATTAAGCATCATGCAACTTAAATACACAAATTAAACCTACCTACGGCTCATGTTGGCCTAATAGGTTACTAATAGCAAAAAATGTAACAAAAACACTTATTTTATTAACTTTTACTACTTAGCTACTAACTATTGAAAATGCAATAATTAATTATAAAACGCCTAGAAAACAAGCTCATTAAGTGCGGAAATATACCAAAGTTACTACTACATTTGACGTTAGGTCACCCCTTACGGTCGTTAATATGCATTAAAAATGTAGATATATCATTTAATATGAATATAGATTTAATAGTTATAGTAAGTGAATATATTATATATTTGGCAAGTTATTTGATATACTATTTGTAGAGTTTTTTAGACTTTACAAGTACTTTGAGAGTATGAAAAGTGTCATGCTTATTTATAATTTTTATTTTTTACTAAACCTTATAAATACTTGTCACACATTAAACCTACATGTGAAGTCTAAAAAACATCACATCCGGTGTAACAGCCCGTTTTCAGTGAAATTAGAACAGTGGTTTCGGGACCACAAATCCGAGTCTGGAAAAAAATTATTTTAATATGATTTTATGGTTTGAATTATGATAGGAATATTGTATAAAAATTTTTGATAGAAAATTTTACCGATTTTATGTTTAATTAGGAGGAAAGGACCAAATTGCATAAAGTGCAAAAGTTGAATTCTAGTAGCTAGAAGGATTAAATAGCTATAGAATTCAAAATTTGAGGTCCTTAAATGGTAATTAGATCATTAAATGAAGTTAGTAGATATTTAATGAATCATCTAAGGAAAAATAGAAAAAGAAAAGGACTAAATTGGAATTTGAAATAAATAAAGATGATAATATCCTAATATCATCCTATTTCATCTTCTTCCCAAAATATTTTCTATGGAAGCCCTAGCTAAGAGAAAGAGATTCAAGCAAGCTTAATTAGGTAAGCAATCATGTCTCGTTTCCGAGATCAGAATAACTTAGTCTATCTATTTTGGGGATTAATTTGCAAAGTTATTGATAGATAAACAACTTTTGTTAAGGAAATTTTGATGAAAACATGATTTAGGGACTAAATTGTAAAAATGTAAAATTCATGGAAAAATTCTTAATTTTGTGAAATACATGGGCTGTAAATGTTATATGTCAATTTCGGCTAGGCTTGGAATAAGGATTAATTTGAATGAATTTCATTTTCCGAGCCTAGGGATGAAATCATCATTTATTAAAAGTATAGGGGCAAAATTGTAATTTTGCCTAAAATGTGAATTAAGTTATATTAGACCTACATTGGATTAAATTGAGCTAAATTTAATTGTGTAACACCCTAAACCCGGCCCAAACGTTACGGTCGAATCTGGCGTGTCACATCAAAGTGTCGTTCAAAAACCGAGTTTGTCGATAAGAGTTCATTTCTGTGTTTACATCCTTTTTGTTTGAATTTAGCAAATCATCTCGTTAAATGTTTGCCTTAATGTCTGACATTGTTATTTTAGGTTATTTTAAATCACAGAAGCTACTAAAGTTTGAAATATAAAATGTTTGTTATTTAGGGTTTTAAAAAACAGTTATTATTTTGAAAATATCATTTTTTTAGCTAGCAAATTTAAAATAGAAAAGTAAAAGCCCAATTAAAAATTAAAACGACAAATGGCCTTATTACAAAAACACCAACCCAATATTAAATTTAAATAAATAAGTCTAAAGCATATTATCAGCGATCATGTTGCCACCTCAAAGTCCCTCGTGGCTCTAAATCGTCTAAGGTTTGGGATTACTTGTACAGTTAAAAAAAATGGTGAGTTTACAAAAACTCAATGTGTAATCCCCTATCAGTTAAACAGTAAATAGTGCATATAGAAACAGTATGGGCCTAAGCCCTATTCAGTAACAGTGCAGTCTAGGCTTTAGCCCTATACAGTAACAGAGTGGACCTAAGCCTAATACAGTATCAAAATAGAGTAAATATGCAACCCACCCCACCCCAATCCAACCAATACACCACCCATACTAACCAACACACCATGTGGGGATAAAATCGACTCACCCAGCCAGCACACCAATATCGTAGCATAGCTGCCAAAAATAATAACGCAGCAAAGCTGCCAGTAACAGTATATATGGCAAAGCCACCAGTAACAATGAATGTGGCAGAGCCACCAGTATACTACTTCCTCCATATTAGCATCCCAACCCCATGCAGTATGACGTGTCATAAATATTACATGTATGCATATGTCACTCAGTATCAATCATAAAAATATCATACACACATCAATCAACCTACCACTAGGGGTGTAACAGTCATTTCGTCAGTTAGGGGTAAAATAGTAACTTTACCCCTTAGGGGTATTTTAGTTATTTAACTAATCTTGGGGTCTCGGTATAGATAACGACCCTTCAGAAGGTCTACAGTCATCTCGAACGACTTAAATGACCTAAGTGGTCATAATATGGTAAATGGGCCAAAGGCCCATTACTCGGCCTAAGTGGGCCCACACGCCCGTGTGGCCCACTAAGTGCAGAAACGACCTTAGCCATATGTGTGACACAGCTAGGTCCAATATTCCCACATGTCCGTGAGATTTACCCTATGGGGGTATTTCGGTCATTTTACCCTACGGGGGTATTTCGATCATTTTACCCTACGGGGGTATTTTGGTCATTTACCCTACGGGGATATATCGGTCATATTACCCTATGTGGGTACATCAATAATTTTATCCTACGAGGGTATATCAGTCATTTTACCCTACGGGGTATTACGGTCATTTTACCCTACAAGGGTACTACGGTCATTTTACCCTACAAGGGTACTACGGTCATTTTACCCTACAGGGGTACTGCAGTCATTTTACCCTACAGGGGTATTACGGTCATTTTACCTACAAGGGTACTACGGTCATTTTACCCTACAGAGGTATTACGGTCATTTTTATCAAAATGACCGTAACAGTGTAATTGGGCCTAAGGCCTATAACCCGGCCTAAGTGGGCCCACATGCTCGTGTGGCCCGTTCAGCCCAGAATTACTCACGGCTGTGTGAACAACATAGCCCAATCTAGAATTTTCCATATAACATGGATTTTATCTGTGTGGGGCCCACGAGCCCATTGGGCCCATACGGCCCATTTCGGCCCATTGTGGCCCAATAGTGGCTTAAGCCCACGAGAATGCTCATGGTGGCCTCTACCATCTTACACCCACGTTTCGTGGGCATGGTTTACCACACGTGCGCTCGCACGCTCGTGTAGCATCAGCCCTTCGGCTTTTCGGCTTTTCGCCATCACGCTGTTATAGTGGGGTGTGTACACACCTGTTTGCGAAACGTGCGATTAACTCACAGCCTCGAACCTACATTACAACAAAGTATTCTGTTAGCCAACAACAACTTGGTTAACCACCTTCTCCACACTTAGCCCCGAAATAAGCACCACTCTTACCTTTGTTGAACGAATAGCTCCTTAATCCTCCAAGATCACCAATTAGAATTGAACACTTGCCTTTGTCGAATATCTACATTACGATAGATCCTATTTAGATAAAATCCTTCATACCTATGGCCTAAATCTGAAAATATCAACTTACAGAATTATAGGCATATTCGGCCTATACCTAAAAGTAAGGTAGCGTTCCTACCTTAAGAGACTAATGAGGGAAAGAGATTCCGATTGCCTCCAAAACACGTGCACTTCTACACTCCAGTAAAATTTCTAAAACCCTATAACCAACCAATCACGAAGAAGGAATGAGTATCACAATCAACAAGTATAAGAGAAAACCAATCGGCTTTTAGAGAAAGAGGGTAAAAAAGAACATATTAACCAACAATTGGGGTAAAATCAACACCTACCACTTTATCAACACTTGCAGAACCGCAATAGAGAAGGAGGAGCTGAGTTCGGCCTAACAGAAAAATAACCAATGGGGCAAAATAATTGGCAGGCTATACAGCTAAAGCTTGGAAAACAGAGGGGAACAAGGGCAAAAGATCAATTTAAGCAAAGGTTGAATAGAAGGAAGAAAACTAAGAGAAGAGTGTTCCGGCAGTGATTGAAGGAAAAGAGAAGAAGAGAACCCGAAAAGAAATATTCAGTTGAGGGAAAGAGAGAAAGAAAAAGGTGAAAAGAGAAAACAACTTGGCTAGATTGTTTAGAGGAGGAGTCGGTACTAGCATGGACAGAAATAACACGAAAGAAAAATACCCAAAAAGCAATACTCGGCCACTAGAAAATAAACAACAGAAAAACGATGCTAAAGGTTAACAAATGTCATAATTTGACACACCAACAACAAAACAAAAGATGCCAAAACCGAACAAGGAGCAGAGAAAAAAACCTAAAACCCTACTAGCTGAATTTCTGAGTAGCTAGAGTCCAATTCGACACTAACATCCCTCCACCCTCACCTTTCCTTGATTTTCTCCTATTATCTCTCCATATTTTCCTCCCTGATTTCCTCCTCAACTTCCTCCATGACTTATTCAAATTCCAACCTGCAGAGTTTTAATCAATTTCTGCTTCTCACATGGCAGGAATAGCAAAATAAATACCTCTTTGAGCAAGGCGTGACTCGAACACAAGCCCCCTTGGAAACACTAACACGCCACCTACCACTCAACCACAGGCTCCTTTTGTATCCTATTTTATTTGCAATAATGTAAAAGCTTACAAGCCAAAGTTAGAGTTCACTTAAATAAGTAAAACAAAAATTCTGCATTCGCCAAGACTTGAACCTCAGATCCCAAGGAAACATCCACACGCCACTTACCAACAGACCACTAGGCTTTTTGTGTCATGGTTTACCCATATTTAATTATAAGCCTTGTAGCGACGAAAAAATTTTTAGCTTAGGTCGCTAATTATGGCGATTTAAAATCTTGAAAACGAATTTTAATTTTATGAAAGCAAAGGAGTCGCCACCGATCCTTTTTCTTAGGTGTGATCGGGCACCTAATAAAACCTCTTTCTGGCAAAAAAAATTCGTTTTTGTGTAAAAGGAAGGCTCGATTTAGGTCTACGTTGAAATTCAGAGAAAAAGAGGGTTCGGGAGTCAGTTACGCGCGGGGAAGGTATTAGCACCCCCGCGACGCCCAAAATTGGTATCTTTCAAATGTACGTTGTCTCAATTTTCAAAAGTACAAGTTCAATTTAAAATTTAGTCGTGATCCGATCGAGATACGAGCGTTTTTGGAATTTTGATTTCTTTTGAAAAGGATATCCCGTTTTAACACGAGCCAATCGTGATTCACCCAACAATAGCAATGAAATCACTGGCATAATGTTAAAATCGGCATATTGCCTTATTTTAAAACGTGATGAGAGTAGGATAGAGTTAGCATAAAAAATAATAATATGAAAATGCTACGTTAAAAACAAACGATGATAAAGACGAAAAATATACGAGGTGAAATAAACATATAATAATGCATGTATAACAATAAGGATATAGCAATATATGTGACAATAAACAAAATGATATTAAAGTATATATGCGAGACACAAAATGTATATAAACAACATAATATATACGTAACGTAAAAGAATATATATTTAATGCAATATTAAGCCATGCATGTAGTATGTTCACGTTAGAACTGAACAATATATAGAAAAGGCAACTAATAATAATATGTAAAAATATATACGTGATGTATCAAAATATATATAATAGTATGATAGAGTTATATATGAAAAAAATGAGACACGAATACATGCGAATAACATGACATTGCAAGCATGCATAAAATATATATGTAAGAAACATAACATCAAAATATATACATAAGATAATATATAAGAATACACATGCAAATGGTAATAATGTTAACAACAAATAATAATATCGAAAATAATGCGTATAACCCATATAATAACATATAAAAATAAGTATGAAATATAAATATATAATGTAGCTTAAACGTGTGTACGTAATATATGTATATTAGGAATAATAACAATGTTAAAACAACTATAATTATATACAAGTACCTACGTATATATTAAAAAAACAAATACATAACATATTAGTGAAAACATGCACATAAAATATGCATATAATATATAATATATAAAAATACATAACACTATATAAATATATACACATGCACGCAATTTAGAATTTTCAAAACATTCGTAATATATATATATATATATATATATATATATATGTATATTAAGAATAAATAGCATAGTAATAAGAATGATAATAAGAGAATATTAATAATACTATATAATACATACATATGATGATAATTAATAAAATAGTGATAATAGATACTAGTTATATATAATCATAATAAGATAATAGACAAAATGGTAGTATTAGTAATATAAATAATATATATATAATAATATTATTAAAAAAAGGAAACAAAATAACAAAATAAACTAATAAAATGCAAAAATCGGGACTTAATTAAAAACAAAGCGGAATAATCGGGCCAGATTTAAAAAAAACACGCGAATGGGATCTATTAGAACAGGCTGGAAAACTGTGGGGACCAAAACAGCAATTTGCCCCCGGGTTCAAAACGCTGTGCATCGATTTGGGGGCCTAATTGAAAAACGGGATAAATTCCTGGGCCAAATCGCAATCATGAAGACCTGATTGTAAATTGAAGAAGAAACGGAAGGACCGATCGCGCAAATGTCCCATGTGACGTAAGAACGCGCGGATCCTAGGTGGACCTGAGTCGGGTCGACCCGACCCAGGTCGGTTACTATAAAAGAGCCAAATTTTTGTTTTTGGTTCATTTGTGCCCGGGGAAGAAAAAAAAAGAGAGAAAAGAGAGAGAGACGAGAGGGGAGGAAGAAAGGGGGCTCCGGGTTCCGGTCACCGGACCGGTCACTGTCCGGTCACCGCGCCGCCGTTCGCCGCCGTTCCGGCCACCGTTCCGGTGGCCGGAAAAAGGTAAAATTTTCTAATTTTTTCGTTTTAATTTATATGTTTTTTATTATATTATTTTTAATGTAAATCTTAAAGATTATGCGTGAAAATATAAATGACTGTAAAAGAATCACCTTACTGTCGATTCTGTTCTCTGATGTATTCGGGAGTAGCCCTTCGCTGCAATATCACTGTTTTTTTTTGTATTCTTAAGATCTGATTTTTGTTTTAAAAGAACTTGTTTTTCATTCCAGAAATCCCCCTTTTTACAATGAGTTCTCATCGGCTTATATAGCCATTATTTTACAAGTTGTTTGCCTCATGATGTCTCTGTTTCTTCTTTGCAGGTAGTGGGCGGTGCTTGGGCGGTGGATGGGATGTCAGAGGCCAGGTGGGCAGAAGGCAGAGGCAAGTGGGCAGAAGGCAGAGCAAGTGGGGCGGCCACTTGGGAACCGATTCGGCTAGGGTTAGGATTTAGTGTAATCGGGCTTTGGGCTTTAGTGGGTAATTGGGTAATGGGTCAGGGGTTAATGCATTTGGGTCACGGGTTTGAAACGGGTTGGGTTAGTGGGCCAATTGCAAATGGCCAAAATTGGCCTGTAACAGCTGCCCCTCTTTGCTCATTGTCGTGTAACGGGAATAGAGCAAAGATATAGAGAAAGGCCAATTTTGCTCTGGTCTTGCCAAGTCTTGACTTTCTTTGGTGCTTCTACTCTTTAGGTAGCTTCATTCCAAGTGATCTTGTTCTAACCACCGCCTCTTGTGTCTTTGGTTCAATCCACTACAACTTCAGAGATCTGCCTTGTAGCCTCGATCTATCTCTTCTTCAGGGACATGGAATTCATTGTGATCTGATCTTCTGCAATTTCAGAGATGAGATCTGGTATCTTCAGTCCGCTCTGTTACAACTTTAGGAAGATGAAACTTGTAACTTCAATCTGCGCCTCTGCGACTTCACTGGGGATGCAAGGTCTATATCTTTGATTGGGTCCCTTGTAACTTCAAAGAGGCAAATTTTGCATCTTCAATTGGCTCTCTTGCAACTTTATCCTTCATTGAGACGAAATCAAAAATTGCTCGACCTGTGCATTCTCGTAATATGGGTTAATTTTTGAAACATAAATTGCAAGTACCTCAGTGTGCAAACTGAGGCTCAACTCACTTCTCGCGATATGAGTTGACTTTTTAAATAATAGAGTTTGAAAATATCTGGACATGAGGTCCGAGGCTTAACTCACCCCTCGCGATATGAGTTGAATGAACGGAAATTAAAAAGCAGAACTTGAAAAGATTAACTCATCTCTCGCAATATGAGTTGAGTGAACAGAAATTAAAAAGCAGAAATTGAAAAGATCAACTCACCTCTCGCAATATGAGTTGAATGAACAGAAATTAAAAAGCAGAAATTAAAAAGATCAACTCACCTCTCACAATATGAGTTGAATGAACAGAAATTAAAAAGCAGAAATTGAAAAGATTAACTCACCTCTCGCAATATGAGTTGAGTGAACAGAAATTAAAAAGCAGAAATTGAAAAGATCAACTCACCTCTCGCAATATGAGTTGAATGAACAGAAATTAAAAAGCAGAAATTAAAAAGATCAACTCACCTCTCACAATATGAGTTGAGTGAACAGAAATTAAAAAGCAGAAATTGAAAAGATCAACTCACCTCTCGCAATATGAGTTGAATTTTGAACAGCAGAAATTAAAAACTGAATTAAAAGCTCAACTCATCTCTCGCAATATGAGTTGATTCTGAAACATGAATCAAAGACTAAATATTGAAAGAGCTCAACTCACTTCTCGCAATATGAGTTGATTGAAAACATAAGTTAAAAACTAAAATTAAAAGAAATCAACTCACTTCTCGCAATATGAGTTGATTTTGGAGCACAAATTAAAACTGAAATTAAAAGAGCTCAACTCACTTCTCGCAATATGAGTTGACCTTGAAACATAAACTGAAAACTGAAACTAAAGGAGCTCAACTCACCTCTCGCAATATGAGTTGGCCTTAAAACATAAATTAAAAAGAACTAAAAAGAGCTCAACTCACCTCTCGCAATATGAGTTGATCTAAAATTAAAAGTACCTCAACGTGTCTCGAGGCTCAGCTCACCTCTCGCAATATGAGCTGATTTTTGAAACATAAATTAAAGACAGATGTTGAAAACATCTCGTCGTGACCTGAGATTTGACTCACCTCTCGCAATATGAGTCAATAGCAGAAATTAAAAATACCTCAACGTGTCTTGAGGCTCAACTCACCTCTCGCAATATGAGTTGATTTTTTTGAAACATAAATTAAAAAAACTGAAATTGAAAATACCTCAACATGTCTTGAGGCTCAACTCACCTCTGTAATATGAGTCGATTTTTGAAAAACAGGAACTGAAAATACTTCAGCGTGTCCTGAGGCTCAACTCACCTCTCGCAATATGAGTTGATTTTTTTGAAACATAAATTAAAAACTGAAATTGAAAATACCTCAGCGTGTCCTGAGGCTCAACTCACCTCTCGCAATATGAGTTGATTTTTTGAAACATAAATTAAAGGTACCTCGGAGTACAAAACATATCATCTGGTGGAGCTCAGGTGTCCTTTCCTTGATTTGGTGCAATTGTCATCGCAACCCCTTGTTCTGCTGAAATACTTGTATATGTCATGCAGGATATTATCATGATATGCATATGTTTATCCTAAATGCCTGTATGCCTACACGATTATGCTATGCGTCCTAGGCATGTTTGTCATATGTTCCTTTTCGTCACAACTTCTGTGCTCGTTATTTCAACTCCTGGTTCTCTTCGGGGCTTGTACCCGTCCTCAAGCCGTATGAGCAACTTGCGTTTTTCTGATATCACTTTTTTTTTGCCCCTGGTTAAACGTTTGTCTTTGCTTTGAGGCTTTTCAATTTTTCGTCCAGGTAATACTCAACATTTCTTTTGTTTGGAGTATGTTATCTCAAAATGCCCTAAATCTTCAACGCATGAACTCTTCCACTTTTCATAATCAAGAATCTTTTCGAGCTTGGCTTCTCGCGTAGAAGGTTTTGAACTGCAGAAAATGCTTCAAACGCTTGCTGTTTGACTCACTGCTCAAATCGTCTTACTCTTTGGGCCTAGATCTGCTTCATTAGGACCCCCTTTCGGGTTTTTATCCTAATCTTTTTGTTTACCAAGATGCCCTTTTCAGGTTTTCATCTTGATCTTCTTTTCCTTTTTTATCTTGGGATGCCCTATTGCTTGGCTGGTATTTCAACCCAAAACTCGAGGAAATGTTTTGCTCAACCAGCTTGCCCCACTGCGACTTGAGGGTCCCTTCCATTGTATCTCAAAGGTATAGGATCTGTAACTTGTTCCATCAATTGACCCCTCTTCGGGTGACCCGATCAGATGTTTATAGGTGCAGAGTATCATTTTCTCGAGAATGATTCTCTTTTATGCTTAGGTTGACATTGCTTGTTTTCATCAAGATTATCGCCAACGCGATATCTTATTTTCGTTCAACTAACATCTTTGACCAAAAAATCTGAAGAGATAAACTCATTTTAAGTTCAAGTTTCCCAATCTTTATACTTGTGAGCCTTTAAACAACAGTCCTGTTTCAGGTTCCCGCACTATTCAGAAGCTTTTCAGAGTAATACACGAAACTCCTTTTATGAAAGTATTATTAGTCCACTAATCGTTATTTCAAAATGATATGCTTGAAAGAAGAATCATACCTAATGGACAATAAAGAGATTGATTGGAAGCATAACTCGAAACAAACAGGGATCAAGAATGACATTTTTTTTTTTGAACAAACAAGATAATCAAAGGAAACAGATTCAAAATGGGTAGGATGGAAACTAGATGCCCTAGATATCGCAGCCTGAGCTTCTCTGTTCGAACTTCTTGAGGACTATTTTGAGCTCAATATGTGTTTAGGGAATCTGGATTACTTCGTTGATGCCCCAAGATGTAGCATACTTCTTCATTGTCAATTCAAGCATGGCAAAACTACTGTATGCCCCACTTTCAATCAAAATTTGAGCCGCCCTTTTTGGGTTTTCAACTCAAATCCCCTTTGGTCTCAAAGCGCCCTTTGCGGGTTTTCGCCTTGGCCTCTCCTTTTCCTTTCGATTTTTTTTTTGATTTTTTGATTTTTGGTCTCAAGGCGCCCTTTTTCCTCTAAAGCTCCTTTTGAAGGATCATCTTCAATATCAACTCTCATAATGAAATTCTCTTAGGTGAGCCTTTTCGTTGTAAACTTGCATTATCTGATCGTGACAGATTGCTATTAGCTTTTCTCCTTCAATTTGATTAATCATATCGGGATTAAATCGATTCCGCTTCATCAAGATTCAGCTCTGATAAGACTCGGAAGAAAGCATCTCAACTTCAATGGGCAAGACCAGTGAGAAATGTGTTGCCCCAGCGAAGGTTCTGGCCGACGTTTGGCAAGTACAGAGGATAAATGGTAACTTCTCCACACCAACCATTACAAGTCTCAGTTATCTTTCCAAAATCCTTTTGGATGGCTTTGGGTTGCCTTTGTTGCACTGATTTTGTGTCTGATCTTTGAATAGACCGTAAATTGCCATTTTTAGATTCAGATTTGAATTTGGATTTCAAATTTGAACTTGGATTTGGATTTGAATTTGGATTTGGATCTGAATTTGGATTTGTCTTTGAATTTGAATTTGATGATTGTGTATCTTGTAACTTTGGCATATGAAGTGACCTTACCCCCTTAATAACGATTTGATGTCGGCGACCTTACCCCTATAACAATCATGCCTCATATAGAGAGTCCGTAAAGAAACAAAGGAGGCATATACGTCTTGCCTTATTTCTGCGGCGAGCTAGGTTCTGATCTCTTTCGCAAGCTCGCAATGTCGACTAATCTCTTGTAAGCTAGGATGTGTCTTTTCGTCTCGTTCTACTATCCTTAACAAATCAGAAGCTAAGCACAATCTCTGCCATCTTTAAAGTCTTGAGATCTCTCTGAACACATATCTTACTAAAAAATGGAGTTAGTAACAGTGTTGCTCGCGACATTGATATCTGGGCACCTATTGTAGGTACAAAGACGAGTTTTGAAGGATAAATGATTCTAAGAAGATTATTTACATGGTATGATGTCAATATGAAAGGATAAATGAATGAAAGTCCAAGAACAAAGGAACCTACACATAAACAGAATAGAAGGAATATTTGTTCAAAAGATGCATTTCATTGAAATAAAGATTCTGGACAGATGCCTATTTCACAAAAAGGGCCCTTATTGCCCCTAGGCCTAAGACAATAAGCATGTTCCGAGCATTACTCTAAATAAGTTCTAAAATATAGGTTTCTTCCACAGTCCTGTCGTTCAAAATATCCCCAAGTATGTAAGGGCAAATGCTTGGAAATTTCAATCCTCCGTCACTGCGTTCACATTCCCTTTAGCATGGTCAGGGAATGGATTCTCAGTCGCATTGCTAGCATTATCAAATCGCAGAATGCCCGTATCAATGAGTCCTTGGACCTGCTTTTTAAAAGCAATGCAATTCTCCGTAGAGTGCCCCTGGTTCCCGGCGTGGTATACGCAGCTAGCATTCGGATCGTACCATTTTGGGTACGGAGGCCTCAAGGGTGCCATGTAGTGTGGGGATATCAACTGTTTCTCAAGAAGTTTTGGGTATAGTTCCCCGTACGACATAGGAATAAGAGTGAAATGTGGTCTCTCAAGATTGGGCCTTGCTGGTCGTGGTTCGTCCCTGGGTTGGTTCTGGGTGAGCATTTTGTTTTGTGAGAGCACGGCGATTAGTCTTTGATCATTTATGGCGTATACGGGGTAAGAAGGGTATTGATGTGGTGTTTGGTAGTAAGGATTTTGGGGAGGAAAGTAGACATTTGGGGATGAGTGATATTGAGGTCGGAGCTGATTTGGGTACGAATTGGGAGTGTAATGGCTTTCAGTCCCTACCATGTAGGCTTCTGGCTCTTTCTTCTTCATAGGTGCTGCCCTTCTCGTACTATCCTGCCCCTCTATTCTACCGCTCCTGATGGCATTCTCGATAAGCTCGTCGGATATGACAATATCTGCAAAGTCTTTTGTGGCACTCCCCACTACTTTGTCGTAAAATGGCGCTCTCAAGGTGTTAATGAAAAGGACGGTGATCTCAACTTTTGTCAATGGGGGTTCCACTTGGGCCGAGACGTCCCTCCATCTCTGCGCGTATTGTCTAAAAGTTTCTGACGATTTTTTCTCCATCATCTGCAGCATCATACGATCGGGTACCATGTCAGACACGTGCTTATACTGTTCGCAAAATGCCGACGCCAAGTCTTTCCATGTCCGGATCTTTTCTCTGCTAAGTTGGTTGTACCAGCGGAGAGCTGATCCGGTCAAACTGTCCTGAAAACAGTGTATAAGCAGCTTGTCTTCATTGACATAGCCAGTCATTTTTCGGCAGAACATAACGAGATGTGCCTTCGGGCATCTCGAGCCATCATACTTTTCAAAATCCGGAGCTTTGAATTTTGGAGATAGGATCAAGTCCGGTACCAGACTAAGTTCTTTAGCGTTTAGTGCCGAGAAGAATTCAGTGCCTTCTATCGCTTTAAGTCTTTCCTCCAGACTTCTATATTTTTCTTGGGCTTCATGATCCTCTATCCTTAACCTAGCGATTTCTACCGGATCGTCTTGGTCTGGGACAGGCGGATTAGCGGGAGTGGACACGGATATTCCCTGTCCTGGGTGAGTAGCTGGCACAGGTTGCTGTTCCAAGCCAGCAGATTCCCCTTGAACGTATACTCTTTGTGTCATATGAGGCGGAGTAAACCCTGGAGGATAAGACGGATCCTGATCAAGATTCACAACCTCAGGGTTTTGTAGAGGTCCCTTTCCTTTGACTAGGGCCGACATCATCTCCATCATCTTAGTCATTTGATCTTTCTGTTCAATAGATTCTTCCCGAGACCTTATCATCAACTCTCTCGTCTCCTGTTGCGACCTGGCTAACTGTTCCTGTAATTCTTTCTGAATTCTCTCCATCCTTTCAATTCTTTCGTTAAACTCAGCCTCCATTGCTCTGGCTTGTTGACGTGTTCTATACGTATGGCGTGGTTCCAGGTTTACAACGTCACAGCTGCGTATTATATGATTCTACTCTTTAACAAATGATCGTGGGATATGTAGTGAATGAATGAATGAATGCATGTTAAATGTTAATTGTTAATGCATATACAAAATCGGTGTTGATTCCAGATAGCCCCTATTTAGGCATTTCATTAATCAAAAGAGTCTCTTACGCAATGTTTCGGTCACTTGGGTAATTGACTCCTCCATCAGAAACCCGTTTTTGGCAACCAACCTCTAATCAACACCTTTCTTAACAAGATGCCTCCGATGCATGATGAAAGACAGGAATACAAACAAACAATCTTTGGTCAGTAAGACAAATATGAACAGAGGAAAATTGCGAAAAAATCTTACAAATCAAGCTACTTGATCCAATTTATTAAACAAACCCGATCCACTTGCGTGAAAGGTGAAAGTGTAAAAAAAGGGGAAGAGGCGTTTCTCCCGTGTACTTATTTTGGTATCTACTAAACGGACAGAGGTTCGGCATGGCTCTAGCTGGGTGGCTCGTACAGTTCATTATATGCGGTTTTAGGTTCTAGAAAGGTACTCGAATTGTCTGTACTGTCATCTACTAAGATTAGTACAGAACCTCGGTCATGGCCCATTATAGGCTTACGAGATCAATTCGAGGGATTACATTTACTTATGCCTATGCGGAGGGACAAGTTAACTCACGAAAGCATAAGTCATATGTAACCCGAAAGTATTCACTAGCCTGTGCGGAGGGACTAGTTAACTCACGAAGGCGTAGCGTTTACTTTCACTTAAAAGGGACGGAGCCCAGGTATAGAGCTCATGTTATGCAACAATGCACGTGAACGGTGTGTGGGGAGAAACTCACAAACCTTTCGTTTTAATTTAAAAACTAAACTTGGAGAACCGAAGCTTAGAAATTTAGAGCTTCAAAACAAGTAGATAAGAAGTTAGAAAATATTTACAATGAAATGCGAATGCATGACTTTTTGTAAAATTTTGAAGATCACGACTAAATATTAATTTGAAAAAGGCATCTCGAAAACTTGAACAACGCATTTGATTTGATTCGACTCTCGAAAGCTGGTCCCCAGCGGAGTCGCCAGCTGTAGCGACGAAAAAATTTTTAGCTTAGGTCGCTAATTGTGGCGATTTAAAATCTTGAAAACGAATTTTAATTTTATGAAAGCAAAGGAGTCGCCACCGATCCTTTTTCTTAGGTGTGATCGGGCACCTAATAAAACCTCTTTCTGGCAAAAAAATTCGTTTTTGTGTAAAAGGAAGGCTCGATTTAGGTCTACGTTGAAATTCAGAGAAAAAGAGGGTTCGGGAGTCAGTTACGCGCGGGGAAGGTATTAGCACCCCCGCGACGCCCAAAATTGGTATCTTTCAAATGTACGTTGTCTCAATTTTCAAAAGTACAAGTTCAATTTAAAATTTAGTCGTGATCCGATCGAGATACGAGCGTTTTTGGAATTTTGATTTCTTTTGAAAAGGATATCCCGTTTTAACACGAGCCAATCGTGATTCACCCAACAATAGCAATGAAATCACTGGCATAATGTTAAAATCGGCATATTGCCTTATTTTAAAACGTGATGAGAGTAGGATAGAGTTAGCATAAAAAATAATAATATGAAAATGCTACGTTAAAAATAAACGATGATAAAGACGAAAAATATACGAGGTGAAATAAACATATAATAATGCATGTATAACAATAAGGATATAGCAATATATGTGACAATAAACAAAATGATATTAAAGTATATATGCGAGACACAAAATGTATATAAACAACATAATATATACGTAACGTAAAAGAATATATATTTAATGCAATATTAAGCCATGCATGTAGTATGTTCACGTTAGAACTGAACAATATATAGAAAAGGCAACTAATAATAATATGTAAAAATATATACGTGATGTATCAAAATATATATAATAGTATGATAGAGTTATATATGAAAAAAATGAGACACGAATACATGCGAATAACATGACATTGCAAGCATGCATAAAATATATATGTAAGAAACATAACATCAAAATATATACATAAGATAATATATAAGAATACACATGCAAATGGTAATAATGTTAACAACAAATAATAATATCGAAAATAATGCGTATAACCCATATAATAACATATAAAAATAAGTATGAAATATAAATATATAATGTAGCTTAAACGTGTGTACGTAATATATGTATATTAGGAATAATAACAATGTTAAAACAACTATAATTATATACAAGTACCTACGTATATATTAAAAAAACAAATACATAACATATTAGTGAAAACATGCACATAAAATATGCATATAATATATAATATATAAAAATACATAACACTATATAAATATATACACATGCACGCAATTTAGAATTTTCAAAACATTCGTAATATATATATATATATATATATGTATATTAAGAATAAATAGCATAGTAATAAGAATGATAATAAGAGAATATTAATAATACTATATAATACATACATATGATGATAATTAATAAAATAGTGATAATAGATACTAGTTATATATAATCATAATAAGATAATAGACAAAATGGTAGTATTAGTAATATAAATAATATATATATAATAATATTATTAAAAAAAGGAAACAAAATAACAAAATAAACTAATAAAATGCAAAAATCGGGACTTAATTAAAAACAAAGCGGAATAATCGGGCCAGATTTAAAAAAAACACGCGAATGGGATCTATTAGAACAGGCTGGAAAACTGTGGGGACCAAAACAGCAATTTGCCCCCGGGTTCAAAACGCTGTGCATCGATTTGGGGGCCTAATTGAAAAACGGGATAAATTCCTGGGCCAAATCGCAATCATGAAGACCTGATTGTAAATTGAAGAAGAAACGGAAGGACCGATCGCGCAAATGTCCCATGTGACGTAAGAACGCGCGGATCCTAGGTGGACCTGGGTCGGGTCGACCCGACCCAGGTCGGTTACTATAAAAGAGCCAAATTTTTGTTTTTGGTTCATTTGTGCCCGGGGAAGAAAAAAAAAAGAGAGAAAAGAGAGAGAGAGGAGAGGGGAGGAAGAAAGGGGGCTCCGGGTTCCGGTCACCGGACCGGTCACTGTCCGGTCACCGCGCCGCCGTTCGCCGCCGTTCCGGCCACCGTTCCGGTGGCCGGAAAAAGGTAAAATTTTCTAATTTTTTCGTTTTAATTTATATGTTTTTTATTATATTATTTTTAATGTAAATCTTAAAGATTATACGTGAAAATATAAATGACTGTAAAAGAATCACCTTACTGTCGATTCTGTTCTCTGATGTATTCGGGAGTAGCCCTTCGCTGCAATATCACTGTTTTTTTTTGTATTCTTAAGATCTGATTTTTGTTTTAAAAGAACTTGTTTTTCATTCCAGAAATCCCCCTTTTTACAATGAGTTCTCATCGGCTTATATAGCCATTATTTTACAAGTTGTTTGCCTCATGATGTCTCTGTTTCTTCTTTGCAGGTAGTGGGCGGTGCTTGGGCGGTGGATGGGATGTCAGAGGCCAGGTGGGCAGAAGGCAGAGGCAAGTGGGCAGAAGGCAGAGCAAGTGGGGCGGCCACTTGGGAACCGATTCGGCTAGGGTTAGGATTTAGTGTAATCGGGCTTTGGGCTTTAGTGGGTAATTGGGTAATGGGTCAGGGGTTAATGCATTTGGGTCACGGGTTTGAAACGGGTTGGGTTAGTGGGCCAATTGCAAATGGCCAAAATTGGCCTGTAACAAGCCTATTGGCCCAAAGTTAGGGGTTTACTTCAATAAAAACCAAAATTTTTGTCCAAGCTACAACTTGAAACCTAGACCTTTCAGACACTCCCTAACACTCCTAAATCACTTAACCATTGAAGTAGACATTCATTTATGTCACTTTCTTGCACACATAAATATTTATGTGCCGTCCCTTAACTGTTCCCTTGCTCAAGGCCCAATACTTCTAGGCCCAAATTCAGGGCGTTACAACTCATATAGATTCAGATAAAACAAATACGTAGCTAGACCGGGGTAAAGAAAAAGTATTGGATTAGTAGCCTACAAACACGAATGTTATCAAGGTAAGTTCATGTAACTTAATTATGTAATTATATGTTTGAATTTATTTGAAAGATTTGTATATGAATTGTGTATTGTACATGTATATGAAATCTGATCATATATCTGGAAAATACTCGAAAAATGTTAAATTATGCTTGAATGAATGAAATTCGATTAGATATAGGGTTCTGTAACGCCCCCACGCCCGAGACCGTCGCCGGAGTCGAGCTTGAGGTATTGCTACACATAATTTACCATTTTAAACAACTTTACATTATCTATTTTGATTTTCGGAATAAGCAGTTTATCTGCGTCATGGTCGTTTGAAAAAACATATCTCGAGTTACGAAACTCAAAATCAAGATCCGTAAATTTTCACTGAATCTAGACTCATGTATCTATCTGATAATTGTTTTCTAGAATTTTTCGCTGGGCTAATTAGTACAATTTATTAGTTAAAGTTTCCCCTGTTTCAGAACTCAACTGCACTGACCTCTACTTATTACGAACCACTTTTGTCCCTGTAAAAAGTTCATATGACTATGCAGTTTGTTTCTCTTAAAACTAGACTCAATAAGAATTCTTAACATATAAAGTAATCCTCCTAATTATTTTTGTACAATTTATGGTGAATTTCTAAAGTTGGAATAGGGGATCCAGAAATCGCTCTGGGCCTATTTTACAAAACTCAGATATCTCATAAAATACAATATCTTTACCTATTTTGTTTGTTCCATATGAAAATAGACACAATAAGCTTAAATTTCATATATTATTCACCATCAGACCATGTTTCTATTATTTTTAGTGATTTTTCAAACTTACATCACTGCTGTTACAATGTTCTGTTTTTAAGCTACTTTCACATTTTTCCTTAATTTCCATGTGACAGTTATCACTCAAGCATTCATACTATCATACTTGTATATAATTAGCCATTTCATTAGCTATTCACTATCAAGTATTTACATCCCATTCATTGAACATGTCATAAGACATCCATATCAAAAGAAGCCAAGTCCCTATACATGCCATACACGAAAAGAAACGTCCAACTATACCGATAGGATTCCTCGATAGTGTGATCGGATCTCAGATGTTTCCTTTGATCCCCGAGTGGCTTGGCAAGAACTATAAGAAGAAAGAAATAAAGAGGGTAAGCACTGGGCTTAGTAAGTTTACAAGCAAATAAATTACAACATTCATCATATGGGATAAGTATGCAAACTATCAATTAGCATTATAAGCTTTCTTTACATCTCATTTTTTGCCTTCTTCTTCTTCACTTACCTTCTTTCTTACCTGACCTTTCATTATTCATGATTACAATCTACCTTTCCTTTGCTGATAATTCACTGTACATTTACTTGAATAATGGCCCGTTGAACCAATCGGAATACTAAGGATACTAGGGTCGTTCCTGTCTAACAATATCCTGCCAATGCCATGTCTTTGACATGGACTTACATGAATTATTCCTGTCTCCAATGCCATATATCTAATATGGACTTACATGGCTCAATCCTGTCTCCAAAGCCGTATATCTAGTACGGACTTACATGGCTCATTTCTGTCCTATCCTGTCCTGTCCTATCGACCCCTAATGTCATGACATTTCGTATTCTAACATTCCTAAGGTTCAATTGGGACTTTCTACTGCTTTTCTATGTCATATCACCTTATATTCAACTTGATTATTTTCATAAAATGAATATATAAATGCTGGAAAATGACAATAGTAATGTAAAATAACAGAATATTGCTTTTATTTACCGTAAACTTACCTCGATACCAAATGTGACTAAACTTTACAATTTAGTCCTTTACTTTTTCTTTTCCCCAATCTACTCCCGAATTTCGTTCTTTTGATCTATAATAGCAAATTTAACTTATTTAATATCAACATTTATCAAAACAGCCCTTTACTCAAACTTTGGCAAAATTACATTTTTGCCCCTAAACTTTTGCATATTTACACTTTTGCCCCAAGACTCGGAAATCAAAACTTATCACAAATTCTTGTATTTTAAGACATGCTGATCATTTATTTACCAACATCATCTTCAAATTCCTACTATAACATACACTTACGTACAATAGGTATTTTTACCAATTAAGCCCTTTTACTCGTTTTTACCTAAAACCGAGTAGCTCAAGTTGTCTAGCATAATTTAAAACCTCATATTCTATCATAAAACATCAAAATACACAAATTTCACCTATGGGTATTTTTCCAAATATGAACCCTGACTTAAAATATTGCTAACATAAGCTTTATCGAGCTACTGGACTACGAAAACATAAAGAACATTAAAAACGGGGCTTGGAATCACTTACTATGGAGCTTGGAAGCTTGAAACAAACCCTAGCTATGGAGAACCCTTGAAATTTCATGGAAATGAAGAAGATGATCAATTTTGTGCTATTTTTACCTTTTTATTTCATGATAATATCCAAATGACCAAAATGCCCCTCCTTACTCAACTTTCAAAAATTCCATCCATGTCCAAATTTTGTCCATGAACTTAAAATTGGCCAAATTACTATTTAAGACCTCCTAATTAATATTTCAAAATAGTTTCATACTAGAAACTTCTAGAATGCAAGTTTTGCAACTTATTCGATTTAGTCCCTAATTTTAAATTAAGCACTTTATGCATAGAATTTCTTCAAGAAATTTTCACACCATCATGCAATCATAATATAGACCTCAAAATAATTATAAAATAATTATTTCTATCTCGGATTTGTGGTTACGAAACCACTATTCAGATTAGGCCCTATTTTGGGATGTTACATTTCTCTCCCTTTAGGGATTTTCGTCCTCGAAAATCTTACCTGTGAAAAGGTTTGGGTACTGTTTTTGCATGGCCTCTTCGGGTTCCCATGTAGCCTCATCCACCCCATGTCTATTCCATAAGACTTTTACAAGAGCAATACTTTTATTCCTTAATTGTTTTATCTCACGAGCTAGAATTTTTACCGGTTCTTCATCATAAGTCATATCTGGCTGAATCTCAACCTCTGTCGGAGAAATCACATGTGACGGATCTGATCGATAACGTCGTAACATTGACACATGGAACACGTCATGAATCTTTTCTAACTCAGTTGGCAAAGCTAATCGATATGCTAATGGTCCAACTCTCTCAATCACTTTAAACGGTCCAATAAAACGAGGACTTAACTTGCCTTTCCTGCCAAATCTGATAACTTTCTTCCACGGGGATACTTTCAAGAATACCTTATCGCCAACCTGATATTCGATCTCTTTTCTTTTTAAATATGCATATGACTTCTGCCTGTCTGAAGCTGCTTTCAAGCAATTTCTGATAACTTTCACTTTTTCTTCTGTTTCTTTAACTAGATCAACCCCGTAAATATGATTTTCTTTAAGCTCTGTCCAATATAAAGGTGTATGGCATTTACGTCCATACAAAGCTTCGTAAGGTGCCATCTTTAAACTCGACTGGTAACTATTATTATAAGCAAACTCTACCAATGGTAAATATTTTTCCCAACTGCCTTGAGATTCCAATGTAATACCCCAAAAATTTCTATTCTTGATTTAGTAAAAGAAGGAAATAAAGAAATAAAAAGAGAAATTTTGAACTATGTCAACAAAATCTATGTAGGAAGTATATTATGATGTATTAATCCAAGAAAGGACTAAATCGTAAAAGTGAGAAAAGTCTTGTGGCCCAAGAGTAAATACTTAAAATTTAAGGGGTTAAAGTGTATATATGAAAAAGTTGAAGGACCAATAGTGCAAATATTTTAAGGATGGAATAATCTAGAAACTAGGAAAAATGGATGAATTAGGACCAAATTGAATAGGTGAAGAATTATGAGGGACTAAATTGTAATTTTACCAAATTAAGTGATGACTCAAGAATGGAATTTTGAAAGATCACGAAGGGCAAAATGGTCAATTGGAGGAGAGAGAAATCTAGAAAGTAATGATGATGTTGGTGATATTTTATAATTATTTAATTAGATAATTATTATTTATATGATATTTTAATAAGATATTTTATTATTTTATTATTTTATTTAGTCTATATATATATGTATGTGTGTGGGAAAAAAAAAAGGAGAGAACATACCATCCATTCCATGCACTCAACGTATGGAGAAAAAAAAAGGAAGAAAGAAACTTTCATTTCTTTACAATTTGGTCCTTCCACCAAAAATTCACCATTTTCACCTAGAAATCAAAAGAATCTCCATAGCTACCGAAGGAGAAAAATGTTAAGGAGGCTATGAGGAGTTAGAATATCAAGTTGGATTCAAGAAATAGAAGCTGGAGGAGAGAGAAAGTGAAGTTAAAGTTTGGAAACAATAAAACAAAGTAAGAACATCAAGATTTCCATGTATTTTTAAGTTTAATATTATTGAAAAAGCATGTAAATGATGTTAATGTAGAGTTTCCTTATATATGATTCTATGTTCTTGATATGGTAGTGAAGAGAAAATAAGATAAAGTGATGAGAAATGGTGTAGAGAAAGAAAATAAGGGTGATATAAACTTAATAATTAATATCTTGCACTAAAACAGTTTTGGACAGCAGCAGTAAGCTAAATTTGAAAAATCACCAAAAATGGTAGAAACTGAATTAGAAGTTGAGTAAGATATGGAATTAAAGCTTGTTGAGTCTATTTTCATATAAAAGAAATAGAACAAGTAAATGAATTCTGTATTCTGAGATATTTATATTTTTGTGAGACTGGTTCAGAATTATTTCGGGATCCTCTGTTTTGACTTTGGAAAATCACTAAAAATTGTATAAAAAAAATTAGGGACTTAAATTTATGTGTTTGAAATCCTTAATGAGTCTATTTTGAAAATAAATAAGCAGGAACATCATCCGATTCCCGTACAAGGAGATAATTAAATTTTAATGAAGAAAGGTCAGAACAGTTATACAGCAGAACAGGGGTAACTTTAAAGAATAAACTGTACTTATTGGCTAAACCAAAAATTCTGAAAATTTTATGGTAAGAAGATATGTGAGTCTAGTTTCAGGGAAAATTAACGGATCTTAATTTGGATTTCTGTAGCTCAATTTATAAATAATTTAGTGACTATGATGCAGGTGGACAGCTTGAATGTTCACATATAAGTAAATAGTGAAATTATTGATAATGTTACTTATAAGCATATTATATAAATTAAGGATGTGGAATGGAGAGGAGGAGGAGGAAAATATGTATGAATATTCAGTTAGCATGACTAATTTGTATGTTTTAAGCCCAAGGACTAAATCGAATAAAAGTAAAACTTTATGGGTAATTTTGTAAAAAAGTTAGAAATGATCAAATTACATTAAATGGATTATTTTATTATTTAATTGAAAATTTTAAATGAAAATTGTTAATTTAGTTCAAGATCGGGGGAAAACATGCTTTAAGGATTAAATTGAAAAGTGTTGAAATTATGGAAAATTTTGATATTTTATAGAATTTATGGGCTCTCATTGATATGTATGATGACAACGGCTGGAAATAAGGATTAAATCACAAGAATTTATTTTTCTGAGCCTAAGGGTAAAATCGTCATTAATTAAAAATTTGGGGGTCAAATGGTAATTTTGCCTAGAGCATTAATTGAATGTATTAGAATATGGAATGAACGAAAACAATGGTCAAATTTATTTATAAAGATCCCAACGACTCAAATGCGAGACTTGAACGTGAAAAAGAAAAGATATTGGATTAATGAATTTATAAACACGGACAAGCAACGAGGTAAGTTCGTAACTTGAATTGTATTTTTAAACACTTGAAATATGTGGTTATGTGATGAAAATATGATTTGAATGATCAATGCATAATAATTGATGAAATATTGATAATACTCGATATAAAAAGAAAGTAAATCCCGGTTGAATGGAATAGATTTCGATGGATCATTGGAAAAGGAATTGACGGTAAAAAGGATCTAGCCCGGACGGGTGATCCTATTCTGATGTAGCCCTCCCGAAGAATACAGGAAAAAGGATTAAGCCCGGAAGGGTAATCCTAATATTAGCCCTCCTGAAGAATATATGGTAAATGAGGTTCGCGGGAGTGTGCTAGTGGCTCTCCCGAAGAATACATGTGTATAGGCCCTTCCGAAGAATACATGGGAGCTGAGGTTCGCGGAAGTGTGCCAAGAATTGAGGTTCGCGGGAGAGTGAGGTTCGCGGGAGTGTGCTTACTGAAATGAAATGTGTAAGACCATGGTTGAAAGATACCATGGCAATGAATAAGACCATGGTTGAAAGATACCATGGCAACAAATTGAGAAAATGAATAAGACCATGGTTGAAAGATACCATGGCAATGAATAAGACCATGGTTGAAAGATACCATGGCAATGAATAAGACCATGGTTGAAAGATACCATGGCAGCACATGTATATGAATTGACGGACCCAGAATTGTACACTAAAAGTGTACTCCTGTATGAATTGATGGTTAATGAGATTATACACCAGGAGTGTACTATTGGATATCCATCGAAATTTTGAGAAATTCAACGGGATAAATATAGAAGATGGTAAACACATAGCTAAAAAGGGTAAATGTGAATTGATGGATTACGGATTTGCATATTTTAAGTATACTATATGATTTTAACTATCGATATTCCGATAAATTCAGTTGATAAGAACCCTGACCAGAAAAGGAAATATGTATATAAAAAGATTAGTACATATATATTCCTAAAGTACATGAAAAATGATAGTGATACTGGAAATATGGAAATATAAAATGATGATATTTGTACATGGAATTTATTGATGAATATATGGATCCATGATTATAGATTCGTATACCTTAAAAACATTAATTGTATGACGATGATATTTCGAATGACTTGATGAATAAAGTCCCGACATGGAATAATTCGAGCACGAAACAATAACCATGAAATTGAACTTGAAATACACGAAAATAATATTTATTCGATATTTTAAAATATGACATGGAAAATACATGTATATGAAACTTACTTGATAATTATGCATATTCAATATTAAGAATTGTCTTGAAATAAATATATGCAAAATTCATGAAAACAATGATACATGAACATGTGACTATCTTTAATATGCTGATACATGGAAACTAGGTAAGCCATGATGAGTGATAATATCGAGTATGGTACGTTGATAAAATGAGTTTATCGATTCTAAAATTATATGAAAAATGTTTGAGTATGCTAACAACTGTTATTGTTGAAGCTTAGACAAGTGCCCAGTTATTGGTTAAATGGTAATACGATTATTATATGATACATCTAAAGGGTAAATGATCAAATGAAAATATACTTGTGCTTATGGAAGAGTGGTAAAATTTAAGTTATACAATTTCTTATAAAATGAGTTATTATGTGATTAATGGAAAAAAAATTTCTATAAACTCCGGTAATACCTCGTGACCCTATTCCGACGATGGATACGGGTTGGGGGTGTTACATCCAATATACAACATCTAAGCACATCTTCAAGTACCTGGATAACTCTCTCTGACTGACCGTTGGTTTGGGGATGAAAAGTCGTACTAAAACTCAACTTGGTGCCCAAAGTTTCCTGTAGCTTCTTCCAAAATCGTGAAGTAAATCTCGGATCTCTGTCTGAAATGATCGATAATGGCACTCCATGTAGTCTAGCTATCTCTGAAATGTATAATTCGGCCAACTTGTCAAGTGAATAATCCATACGGACTGGGATAAAATGAGCCGACTTAGTTAGCTTATCAATCACAACCCATATTGCATCTTTCTTGTTCGGTGTTAATGGTAATCCGGTCACAAAATCCATAGTAACTCTGTCCCATTTCCACTCCGGAACTAGTACAGGTTCTAATAATCCCGAGGGTACCTGGTGTTCGGCCTTTACCTGTTGACAAATCAAGCATCTGGAAACAAACTCTGAAATATCTCTTTTCATTCCTACCCACCAGTACAATTTCTTCAAATCATTAAACATCTTTGTACTACCCGGATGAATAGACAAAGAACTACTATGTGCTTCCTGTAAGATCTTCTGAATAAGCTCATCATTCTTTGGTACACCTATTCTATCTCTAAACATCAAACAACCATCAGAACCAATCCGGAAATCTGATTCTATGCCTGACTCACATTGAACTCTTTTAGCTTGTAAATCACTATCATCTTTCTAAGCTTCACAAATTTCTTCAAGAAATACCGGTTTAGTTCTCAATTCAGCTAGAATAGAACCATCATCCAACATGGCCAAATTGGTATTCAAAGCTCGCAATGTAAATAAAAGTTTTCTGCTTAAAGCATCAGCAACTATATTTGCCTTACTTGGGTGATAATCAATCACTAGCTCATAATCTTTAATCAACTCTAGCCATATTCTTTGCCTCAGGTTCAAATCTTTTTGAGTCATCAAGTATTTGAAACTTTTATGATCGGTGAATATCCGGCACCGTTCACCATACAAATAATGTCTCCAAATCTTCAATGCAAATACAATAGCAACTAACTCCAAATCATGCGTCGGATAATTTTTCTCATGTGGTTTCAATTGTCTAGAGGCATAAGCAATCACCTTTCCTTCCTGCATGAGTACGCAACTGAGCCCATTCAAAGACGCATCACTGTAAATCACAAATTCTTTACCCGGTTCTGGCTGTACTAAGATGGGAGCTTCAGTCAACAATGCCTTTAACTTGTCAAAACTCTACTGGCACTTCTCAGTCCATTCGAACTTCACATCCTTCCGCAACAATCTCGTCAACGGGGTAGCTATCATAGAGAATCCCTCCACAAATCGTCTATAATAACCAACTAAACCAAGAAAGCTTTTGACCTCTGAAATGTTCCTAGAAGGCTTCCAATCGACAATGGCTGAAATTTTGCTTGGATCAACTCTAATACCTTCACCTGAAACAATATGTCCAAGGAATCCAACTTCTCGGAGCCAAAACTCACTTTTACTGAACTTAGCATATAACTGATTATCTCTCAGAATCTGTAAAACTATTCTCAAATGCTCTTTATGTTCAGTCTCATCAGGAGAATAAATCAAAATATCATCAATGAACACAACTACAAACTTGTCCAAATACGGTCTAAATATTTGGTTCATTAAGTCCATAAAAACCGTAGGAGCATTAGTTAAGCCAAACGGCATCACAAGAAACTCGTAATGACCGTACCTAGTTCAAAATGCAGTCTTCGAAACATCTGACTCCTTAACTCGCATCTGATAGTATCCGGATCTCAAATCTATCTTGGAAAACATGGTGGCTCCCTTTAATTGATCAAACAAATCATCAATTCTGGGCAGTGGATATTTGTTCTTGATAGTTACCTTGTTAAGTTGCTGATAATTTATGCACAATCTCATTGAACCATCTTTCTTTTTCACAAATAACACTGGTGCACCCCATGGCGAACTACTGGGTCTTACAAAACCTTTATCAGTTAATTCTTGCAGCTGAGCTTTCAATTCTTTCAATTCCAACGGGGCCATTCTATAAGGAGTAGTCGAAATAGGTGTGGTACCTGGAATTAGCTCAATACCAAAGTCAACTTTTCTAACAGGAGGCAAACCTAGTAATTCTTTCGGAAATACATCTGGATACTCGCACACTACAGGCACTGATTCAACTTTCAATTCTGAATCTTTAGTATTCAATACAAAAGCAAGATAAGCCTCATACCCCTTTCTCAAATATTTTTGAGCTGTCATAACAGAAATCATAGCAAATGAACCATTTGACTCATCTAAATTAACTCGAAGAATCTCACCATTTTCACATTTTAACTTAATGAATTTCCTTCCACAATTCAGTATCACATCATGTGTCGTCAACCAATCCATACCCAGAATAACATCAAACTCATCAAACGGCAATAACATGAGATCAGCCGGAAAACAGTGATCTCTAATCATTAAGGGGCAATTTCTACATACTTTATCTATCAATACATACTTGCCTAGTGGATTTGATACTTTTATCACAAATTCTATGGATTCTATAGGCATACTCATTTTAGACATCAGTTTCACACAAACATAGGAATGGGTCGAACCCGGATCAATTAAAGCAACGACATTATGTCATGTAAAGAAAATGTACCCGTAATCACATCGGGGGAGGATGCCTCTTCGCGAGCACGAATAGCATAAGTCCTTGCAAGGGCTCTAGCATCTGGTCTCACCGTCGAATCTCTAGAGGTGCCTCTGTTACTTGCTCCTACTCCCAGTTGTCTCGGTGATCTACCTCTGGTAGGAGCATTTCCGGATCTAGCACTCTGTGTTATTTCTCGGTTAGCCACCTCCGGACACTCTCGCACAAAATGATCTAGAGCACCACACTTATAACAAACATTTTTGCCTGCTCGACAAGGACCTTAATGAAGTCTACCACATCGTGGACATCCCGATCTAACATTACCCACACTTGCGGTCGAAGTGGTCTGAGCTTTCGGATCTTTAAATCTGCTACCTCTATTCTGACTAGATTGCCCTACCAAAAAGCTAGATCTGGTAGAAAACTCTTTGGGCCTCTTGGATGTAGCCTGAAATGATCTGCTCATTTGTCTTTTCTTCGTATCTCACGTCTCTATTTCAGTTTTATCTTTTCTTTTTAACAACTCCTCCGCTTTACAGGCTCTGTCAACTAAAATGACGAACTCTTTTATTTCCAAAACACCCACCGATAGTCGGATATCATCATTTAACCCATCCTCAAACCTTTTACACATAATAGCCTCCGTGGACACACATTCTCGAGCATATTTACTGAGTCTAACAAATTCACGCTCATAATCAGTCACTGTCATATTACCTTGTTTCAGCTCTAAGAACTCTTTTCTCTTCTGATCAATAAACCTCTGGCTGATGTACTTTTTATGGAATTCCTCCTGAAAGAAATCCCAAGTGACCTTCTCTTTCGGTACAACTGATACTATTGTCTTCCACCAGTGATAGGTCGAATCTCTGACAAGTGATACTACACATTTCATACATTCCTCAGGTGTACAAGATAATTCATCGAAGACTCTGATGGTATTTTCTAACCAAAATTATGCTCTTTCTGCATCATCTTCTTTTGTTGCTCGGAACTCTTCTGCCCCATATTTTCTGATTTTATCAACTGGTGGCTCTTCTCCTATTACTGTACTTGTGACTGGGGGAGCTTGAGCTACATGGGTAGCCTGAGAATCCTGAGGGGGTGGAGGTCTAACTGCCGAATTCGTACAAACGAACTCGGCAAACCAATCATTCAAAGCTTGGAAGAGAGCTTCTCGAGTCACTCCTCCCTGATCAACTGTTACTGGCCTATTCTCAGATGGCACTGCCCCTTCCGCAGGAGCAGGCGCATTACTTTCCATATCATTATCACCAGCTCGTTCGGGATCCATTACTATAAAACAAAATATTTAAAAATCGTCAAGAGTCGTCACACTATCAAAATATAAGTATGGCATGTATAGCTAGACTCTTACTCATGCTAACTATTCCAAGAACTGACTAAACCTGCTCTGATACCAATAAATGTAACGCCCCCACGCCCGAGACCATCGCCGAAGTCGAGCTTGAGGTGTTACTACACATAATTTACCATTTTAAACAACTTTACATTATCTATTTTGATTTTCGGAATAAGCAGTTTATCTGCATCATGGTCGTTTTAAAAATCATATCTCGAGTTATGAAACTTGAAATTAAGATCCATAAATTTTCACTAAATCTAGACTCATGTATCTATCTGTTAATTTTTTTCTAGAATTTTTTGCTGGGCCGATTAGTACAGTTTATTAGTTAAAGTCGCCCCTGTTTCAGAACTTAATTGCACTAACCTCTACTTATTTCGAACCACTTTTCTCCCTGTACAAAATTCATATGACCATGCCGTTTGTTTCTATTAAAACTAGACTCAATAAGAATTCTGAATATATAAAGTAATCCTCCTAATTATTTTTGTACAATTTATGGTGAATTTCCAAAGTTGGAATAGGGGATCCAGAAATCGCTCTGGCCCTGTTTTACTAAAACTTAGATATCTCATAAAATACAATACATTTACCTGTTTTGTTTGTTCCATATGAAAAGAGACATAATAAGCTTAAATTTTATATATTATTCACCATCAAACCATGTTTCTATTATTTTTAGTGATTTTTTCAAACTTACGTCACTGTTTTACAATGTTCTATTTTTAAGCTACTTTCACATTTTTCCTTAATTTCCATGTGACAGTTATCACTCAAGCATTCATACTATCATACTTGTATATCATTAGCCATTTCATTAGCTATTCACTATCAAGTATTTACATCCCATTCATTGAACATGTCATAAGACATCCATATCAAAAGAAGCCAAGTCCTTATACATGCCATACACGAAAAGAAACGTCTAACTATATCGATAGGATTCCTCGATCGAGTGATCGGATCTCCGACGTTTCCTTTGATCCCCAAGTGGCTTGGCAAGAACTATAAGAAGAAAGAAATAAAGAGGGTAAGCACTGGGCTTAGTAAGTTTACAAGCAAATAAATTACAACATTCATCATATGGGATAAGTATGCAAACTATGAATTAGCATTATAAGTTTTCTTTACATCTCATTTTCTGCCTTCTTCTTCTTCACTTACCTTCTTTCTTACCTGACCTTTCATTATTCATGCTTACAATCTACCTTTCCTTTGCTGATAATTCACTATACATTTACTTGAATAATGGCCCGTTGAACCACTCGGAATACTAAGGATACTAGGGTCGTTCCTGTCTAACAATATCCTGCCAATGCCATGTCTTTGACATGGACTTACATGAATTATTCCTGTCTCTAATGCCATATATCTAATATGGACTTACATGGCTCAATCCTGTCTCCAAAGCCGTATATCTAGTATGGACTTACATGGCTCATTTCTATCCTGTCCTGTCCTGTCGACCCCTAATGTCATGACATTTCGTATCCTAACATTCCTAAGGTTCAATCGGGACTTTCTACTGCTTTTCTCTGTCATATCACCTTATATTCAACTTGATTATTTTCATCAAATGAATATATAAATGCTGGAAAATGACAATAGTAATGTAAAATAACAGAATATTGCATTTATTTACCGTAAACTTACCTCGATACCAAATGTGACTAAACTTTACAATTTAGTCCTTTACTTTTTCTTTTCCCCGATCTACTCCTGAATTTCGTTCTTCTTGATCTATAATAGCAAATTTAACTTATTTAATATCAACATTTATCAAAATAGCCCTTTACTCAAACTTTGGCAAAATTACATTTTTGCCCCTAAACTTTTGCATATTTACACTTTTGCCCCAAGACTTGGAAATCAAAACCTATCACAAATTCTTGTATTTTAAGACATGCTGATCATTTATTTACCAACATCATCTTCAAATTCCTACTATAACATACACTTATCTACAATAGGTATTTTTACAAATTAAGCCCTTTTACTCGTTTTTACCTAAAACCGAGTAGCTCAAGTTGTCTAGCATAATTTAAAACCTCATATTCTATCATAAAACATCAAAATACACAAATTTCACCTATGGGTATTTTTCCAAATATGAACCCTAACTTAAAATATTGCTAACATAAGCTTTATCGAGCTACCGGGACTACGAAAACGTAAAGAACATTAAAAACGGGGCTTGGAATCACTTACTATGGAGCTTGGAAGCTTGAAACAAACCCTAGCTATGGAGAACCCTTTAAATTTCGTGGTAATGAAGAAGATGATCAATTTTGTGCTATTTTTACCTTTTTATTTCATGTTAATATCCAAATGACCAAAATGCCCATCCTTACTCAACTTTCAAAAATTCCATCCATGTCCAAATTTTGTCCATGAACTTAAAATTGGCCAAATTACTATTTAAGACCTCCTAATTAATATTTCAAAACAGTTTCATACTAGAAACTTCTAGAATGCAAGTTTTGCAACTTATTCGATTTAGTCCCTAATTTTAAATTAAGCACTTTATGCATAGAATTTCTTCAAGAAATTTTCACACCATCATGCAATCATAATATAGACCTCAAAATAATTATAAAATAATTATTTCTATCTCAGATTTGTGGTTACGAAACCACTATTTTGATTAGGCCCTATTTTGGGATGTTACAGGTTCTGTTTTCCCGATTTGGTAGTAGTCCTGCATAAGTTGCGGACATACCGTAGCTCAAATGAGCATCCCGTTACAAGCCCTCTCAAGCTTCCTATTATAGTTTTCTTGCCAGCTTCCCATTTATAGCTCTTCGGAGCATTTTGATCGGTTGTGATCCTGCATATGTTGTGGACACAAACGCAGCTCTTTGTGAGCGTTCTGTCATGCAATCGGTTGTGATCCTGCATATGTTGCGGACAAAAATACAGCTCTATATGAGTGCCCTGTTAGTGCTTGCTTGGACTTCCCGTTATAAGCTATCCGATGCTTCCTGATAAGTGCTTTCTAGAGCTTCCCGTTAAGTGCTCTTTGAAACTACCCGTTACAAGCTCTTTGTGAGCTTTCCATTATATTGCTCGGATAAGCTTCTTGTTACAAGGCTCAATGAGCTTCCCATTATAGTGGTTGAGAGAGAGCTTTCTATTTAAGTGCTCATAAAAGCACTTTCGGATATGTATTGACGGATTTATAGTAATGTACACTTCAAGTGTACTACCCTAGTATCCATCGAGATTTCAAATGATTCAACAGGTGAAATTCTGACATGAGAACATGTGAATCAAAATGAAACTATTATCTGTATATGCATGAAATACTTGGAAACTTGATATTTGATGAGCTCATCTTTGTTATTAATATTTTCATGAAATGAATAACTAACATATTTAATGAGATAGTGTACTTAGGCTATGGCCGAGTTGTTTGGAATGTATGTGTATGTTTGTAACACCCCTAACTTGTATCCGTCGTCGGACTAGGTTTAGAGGCATTACCAAACCTTTAACTCAGATCAAAACATTTATCAATCAAATAATAATCATAATGCAATCAAAATCATCCATTTATACTCATAGCATACTTTAAACAAGCATAAAAAAAACTTTAAACATATATTTGGGACTAAATTTGTATCATACGAGAGTTTTGGAACAACTTAGAAAAATTTTCAATTCAGCGGTCACACGCCCGTGTGAACAGGCCCTGTGCCTCACACGGTCACCAGACACACCCGTGTCATAAGCCGTGTGAAAATAGGGCATACATATTGACTTGTATCACACGGCCAAGAACACGTCCAATGGCCAGGCCGTATGAAAACTAGAGGGTATACTGACTTGGGTCACACAGTCAGTCACACACCTGTGTGTCTAGCTCGTGTGCCTATTCGAATTGGCCTCACACTCCCGTGTCTGGGCTGTGTGTTTGGCTGTACCAAACTTGGAATGTATACTAACTTATGCCACACAGCCAGTCACATGCATGTGTATGAGGCCGTGTAGGGCATTCTGACTTAATTCGAATTGCAACACCAAGGGACACACGGCCGTGTACTTTGACCATGTGTCGTACACGGTTGAGACATACACCCGTGTCTCTGCCCGTGTGGACAAAAATAGGCCATTTGCAAGGCCAATTTGCCACCCTTAAGGGCATACCCTACAAGCTAAAGAATTACACCAAATGCATACCCAAATCAGCAGCCAAACAAAACCATCCAATGCACAATTTGTACTATTACAACATCAACCAATTCATCACTCAATTTAAAACCATTTTCACAACTAAACACTTAACTAAATAATATATCTATCATGCTATAAAACATCTATCTAACTTATCTTAAAATTCATCCATTTATCTATTCATCATCATTCCAATTCAACATTATCAATCAACCACATATCATATATCAAGCTGGCCAAAAACATCCGATATTTAAACACTTTTATACCATTAAAAGATAGTACCAAATTAAGCCACATCTCATGGCTTGATATAAACTCAAAGCATAACCAAAATTAACATCCTTTAAACTAGTCTATACATGCCATATTTACATATTCCTTTGAGTTCAAAAGTACCAACAGGTTGTCTGGATAGTGTGTGCGTATCTCCGACGTCGTCCGAATCGAGTGAGCTATTGAACCTCTATAAAAACATGAAAAGATAAACAGGGTAAGCTTTATAGCTTAGTAAGCCAATATAAATTAGAATTAAACTTACCATTTATACTTAAACAAAACAAGTAAACATATTGAATCCAATTTAATTTACCAAAAGCCTATACATATTCATTCACCAACATGTTAGTCATATAAATACATATAATCTTCCATTCATAAAAGTATAAACATCCATTCTCAATTTCATACTCAATACATTGTACATATCAAATTCATATACCATGTACAACATTCATAACATTTCTCTTCCAACCATAATAACAAGAATTCGTTCAATAAACAGTAATTCATCTATATAACACATATCTCATTCATATAACTAGTAACAGAATTTATGCCTGTTGAACTACGTAGAATATAGATAGATACTCGAGTGATGCACATTAAGTGTATTTATCGGTAATCCGTCAATTCATTATCATTTCCGCTCTTTTGAGCCATGATCAGTAAGCTCCTCCTGAGCTGATAAATAGTAAGCTCTATTGAGTTGAAACGGTAAGCTCTAATGAGCTAAGAACAGTAAGCTCATACAAGCTATGGTGAGTCTGCAACACATGCAGGATCTCGACCAAACGGTAACCCTAGTGACATGTCACTCGCATCTAACAACCCCTACAGTTTAAACAAGCTTGATACTTATCAAATTATAATCAGTAAGGTATTCAAATTCAAGTCTATCTTTTATGCAATTACACACATTCATTTCAAATAATTATAAGTATTTAAAGGTTCGATTCTAATTAAACGAACTTACCTCGTATTGCTCGGATAGGAATTTATTGCCTATTCATCCACTTTTCATTTTCCCCGATCCAATTTCGGTATTTGTTTATCTTGATCTATTAACTCATTCAAACTTCTTTTCAATTCAATTAAGCCTATATTTCATAATTTTGGCGAATTATACATTTTCCCTTAATGTTTAACAATTTATGCAATTTAGTCCTTAAGCTCGTAAAATAAAATTCATTCAACTTTCTCAAAACCCAAGCCTAGCCGAATTTATTATACACTAATCAGCCCATAATTTCTCTTAATACGTGAACCACAACTTTTCAAGATTTCTCAATTTAATCCCTAACTCACATTTTTGTCAAAAATCACTTTACAAAACTTGAATATCTATCAACAAGCATCAATAATCTATCAAGAAACTTCAATATACTCAAGCATTCAACAATGGCATCATTTCAAAATCTTTAACAGTTTCAAAAATGAAGGTGCGAGTTAGCTAGATTAAGCTGTAACGAGCTCAACAATATAGAAATCATTAAAAACTGAGCAAAAACGGACTTACAATTAAAATGCAAAGTGACTGAACCCTAGAACTCTTCAATGGATTCTTCTTCCTTGTATTTTCAGTGGTGGGAGAACAAAAATAAAGATGATAACTTGGCTTTGTTAATTTTACTTAATGAAATTATACATTTACTTATTTACCCTTTACTTAAACATTTAAAAATCATATTAACCATGTACATAAATGTCCACCCACCTAATTAATGGTCTAAAAACAACATAAGAACCTCCACTGTTTAATTTCATAGCTATTAGATACTTTTATCTAATAGAATAAAAGTTTTACTCTTTATGCGATTTAGTTCTTTTTTACCGAATTAAGCAATCAAACAGTAAAATTTCTATATGAAACTTTCACATAATAATTCTATCATGCTGTAAACCTTATTAAAATAAATAAATATTTTGACTTCAAATTTGTGGTTCCAAAACTACTATTCTGATTTGACCGAAAATGGGCTATTACAATGTTTTCTTAATGTACAAATGAATGGTAAGTTGATTTCCTGTTATACGGACTTACTAAGCATAATATGCTTACTCTATTTTATTTCATCTATTTTATAGTAATACGAAAGCTCATTGGATTAGACGCTTGGTGGAGATCACTCACACTATCCATCGGCACATTTTGGTACAAATATGATACTAATTATAAATATAATGGCATGTATAGGTTTTGGTTAGCCAATGTTGGCATACAAATATTTTGGTTGTAAATAGCCATTGGAATGGCTTGTGATGAGTGTGTTTTGGTATATTAACATACGAGTTAATTTCATATTTGATATAAGTGCTTAATTTGGTTTATGAATATTAGTATAATACTAAGTAAATATGGTCAAATAGGTAAATTCACAAACATTGCTTTATGAAGTGAAATGGTATGTATGAGACTTGAGTTTTGCATGATTTAAATGTTTTGGATTGACTTTTGGATGTGTTAAAATCTTTGTGTAGGTTTATGATCAAATGGGTGAGAAATAAGGCTTGGAAATGGCATTATTTTGTCCACACGGGCAGAGACACGGGCGTGTGTCTCAGCCGTGTGTGACACACGGCCTAGCACATGGGCATGTGTTCTAGCCATGTGCCTCCTGTATCTTAAAATTCAAAACAGAATACTTAGCATTTATCACATAGCCTAGCACACAGGCTTGTGGCTTGGCCATGTGACCTCTACACCTTAACGTTTTGCAAGTTAAAGAGTTACACGGGCTGGGAACACGGCTGTGTGGCTTATTTCATATACCACATGGCCTAGGACATGGGTGTCACTTGGCCATGTGAGCCACACGGCCTGACCACGCGGGCGTGTGACCCCTGTACCTAGGAAAAAAATTTAAAATTTCACGAAAAATTCTCTGAGTTCCCGATTTAGTCCTGGCTTATTTCTATTGTATGTTTTGGGCCTCAAGGGCCCTAATAAGGGACTTTACAATAAATTTTCTAACATGTATGATAAAATAATATAAAATATCTGTATTCATTTCGTAAGTTATGGTAGTGCTCCGTAAACCTACTCCGGCGACTGATATGAGTTAGGGGTGTTATATGCGGTGTAAAAGATAATTTTTCAGCATATTTTATTTGATATGTAAATGTACAATCATGAATCAAATGTTGAAATAATAATTTAAAACCAGCAAGTTTGATAATTTAAAATTTTATAAAGGAATGTTTGGTGTTTTCTCATATTATGATTTTAATTGAATGTAATTTTTAAGAATGTGATTGATGAAAAAGTTATTACCGGGAAAGTTACCTTATAACATTTTATATTTATTGAAAAATATTGATTAAAATCTAAAAAAAGTTACATTAACACGTTTGATACACTCCAACACTTTCATGGGAATGTGGTACTTTGCAAAATCACTCCTATTAAATAAAAGATAATAATCATGTATTTTAACATTTTCAATAATTTCTATTATTAACAAATCTTTGAATTAAATATTTAATAATATTTTCAATAATTTTTATTTTTAAAACATATTTGAATTAATCCACAAGGTTTGACTTGCTCACGTTTTGGTTGGATCCATTACATGAATACATTTGAAAAATAATTTGTATATTAACTCAAGTTTGTGAATATGTAAAATTTGAAAAATTTTGCTCATTACATTGTAGGAATAAATTCAAGTATATTCATACATATATATATATATATATATATATGACTTGAAATTATCTTAATACTAAAATTTGATGTTAATGAAAAATATATTTTAAAAAATATTTATAACAAGAAAAGACATTTTTTTGAATCTTATTCCTAAACACACACACAAAAAATGATAATTTTGTCTTGGCAAATTCTTTTTATTTTATAGTTTGATTGGAAAATAACTTTACAACTATTGGAATACATTGAAAGGTATTAATTAAAATCCTGAAAAAGTTACATTATCACGTTCGGTTCACTAAGTATTTCCCTAGGAATGTAATGATAATTTATGAATTTATCCTTATTACATAAAATATAATAGTCATATATTTAATTTTTATAATAAACTTTATTCTTAACCAATATTTGGATTAAATACTTAATATTAAAATTTAATTGATACATTTTACATTATTTTTTTTCCAAAGCCCCAATGTAACATAATTTACATATTAATAAAAAAACATAATTTACTTGAATATGACACATAACTGCTTTGAAATTTGACTTATCACTTGTCTTATCTATTCTACTTTGAAATTGGTTGTCAATCATTTATTCATTCTTGAAAATCATTCTTGTAGAATTTTCAATCAGATACAACACATCATAATTCAAAGGTAAATTATGCAAAAAGGTTATACTCAAAACAATCTTAGAGATAAGCTTGAACTTTAATTTATTTTCCTTTTGCTTGTAAAGATTCATAAATACTATGATAAAATTGAATTTTCAATTAATAAATAGAAGAAAAGAGAAAAAAAAATATAATATTTAAACGATATAATATATTAATGATTCCATTGAATAATTCGTTGAAGTAGTAAAGAAAATCAAGTAGCATGAAGGAGGAATGAGGCAATAGCTTATTTTCTTCTTTTTTTTTTTTTTTTACCTTTATTAATAGATTAATACCCTAAATTAATATAAAATGAGATTAATTACTTGAAAAATGATTGCTTTCCATCACTAAATGCTACATAAGTGTTGGATAGAATGGTAAGACAAATTACACTCCCTAAGAGATAATGCATATCTAAACCTTGAAAATAATATTATTGAGAGAAATAGTTACGGACCCCGAATGTGGACAATAAAACAAAGATGAAAGTTACCAAAAACTAATATAATTCAAATGCATTTTATTATTTAATATGAATATATATTTTTAAGATAATATAAATATAATTTAAAAGATTTTAATATTTTTATTGATTATTTAATAAAATATAATTTTAATTTATGTTTTATTGTTTATTCTAAAAATATTTTAATTATTTAATATTTAAACAAATATTTTAACGGGTTTTTTTTTTATTCTAATATCTTTTGGTTGCATTTAAATTAAAAACGTATCCCACCATGGACTTTACAAGATTCTTATCCCATCTTTCAGTTCACTCAGTTCCAGTAGGGAAGGTGGGCTTGCGCACGAGTTAGTATCAGTGAAGATAGCCCAGCCCACCATCCACGGGCTACGACTCGTTGGCTGTCGCTCTGGTGAAGTTCCAAAAGGATCCGATCTTATCGCTTCCCCTGGTCGGGTTCCCTTGAAGTTTCAATCAGATCAAGGTTCAGCCTTGCACCATTTGGCTAACCGAGTTCATGGTATGCCTTTTTCCCTTCAGGTTTTAGGACTCCCTTTTTTGTTTTTTTGTTATATTATAACTTTGGTGAGTTGTTTGGGCTCTTTACAGAATTGGAACTGCTCATAATTCATTTATGCTTCGTGCAGAAATTGAAATTTAGTGATTCACAGTGTAGGTTTTCTAAATTGGATTATTGAAAGCTTGAGCTTATAAGAAAGGGCCCAACTATCATGTTTAAGTTCTGTCATTCATATCAATTCACTTAAATATGGAGGTTCAAGCAGTTCAATATGGAACTGAAATAATCTATTTCCTAATGTGTAAACAATTCCTTTGTGAAACTGCTCAAGGGATGAATGGATTAATATATTGAGCTGAAAAATACATGATTATATTTGTTACTATTATCTCTAGGACTGTCAAGTTACTTCCAACTGAAACTTTATATCGCCCGTTCTATCAACCCAGTAAATCTCTAATTAGCGCTAAATGAACGTTTTTTTGAGTTAGCCAATGAGCCTTATGCTATTTTAGGGCAGCGTAGGCTGGTGATAGTTTCTTATGTAGGACTGGGATTAATCTGGATGATGCATAAAGAGTTGCCAAAAAGGAGTATACCATCAAGAGTGAGAATAGAGAAGTATATCCTGCTTCTTGTTCTGTTAACTAGTGAGCCCAGTATAACGTTAATGCCATTATAAGCTGGTGGCAGTTCCCTATATTGGATTGGGATTAATGTGGATGACGCATAAAGAGTTGCCAAAAAGGAGTAGACCATCAAGAGTGAGATGAGGGAAGCATATCCTGCTTCTTGTTCTATGAGTGGGCTGCCAAGGAATCAGTCCCTTCCTAATGTCATTGGAGTCTAGTATAAATACTTTAAAAAAGAAAAAAAGGAGTCAAGTATAAATTAATGTCATACTCACAAGAGGATTAACTATCTCCATATAATGTCAAGTATAAATTAATGTCATACTCACAAGAGGATTAACTATCTCCATATAATGGAATAGTTGCAAGTGCATGCATACACAGGGTTTAAATGATAATTTTCCTTAGTAATTATCCCATCTGGCTACATGGTTATGATAATGGAAGTATTGTCCCCTTTTTAGAATTTGATGCTCTTTTCTAGGAAATAGATTCCGAATTGTTTCTCTAAGTATTCTTTTAATGCCTTTAATTTTGCTCGGTTCAACCCCAAATGGTTCTCCCATCTTCTATTTATAGCAAACAAGAATGCTTGGTTTCAAAGCGGTTGTTTGTTGTTGCTATGTTGATTTCCTTAAATTCTCTTTAATTGTAAGAACATTTGGACTTCTCGAAATATACTTGAATAGGCTACTTGCTTGTTTCTTGGGGTTAAAACTTTGTTTGACCATAAATTTGATGAGTACAAGTGCTCTCCAAGATTGCTTTTATTCTTTTTTTTAGGTCTGTGACAGATTTTTTTTGACAAAGTTTATATCGTTAAGACTTCTAATGCCAAAGTAGGTAAAGATAAGTAACAAAAAGAAATTATCCCTATTTAAGATCATATCATCACTCAGTAAACTTGAAACGATCTTGTACTGTTCCCATCCATCTCTGATTTGGTCTTCATCACTGTACTTGACATGCATATCATCTGTTAAATCACAACTCTTGAGGGATATTTGTAATTATGTTTTGCTCATTTGTCATTCGAAGGGGTGACATACTACATTTGACAATGAAAAACAGAAGATGATAGGTTAGGTAAAACAAAAGAGTTTGACATATGAACATAGGGAAGGGAATAAATAGAATTATTTCAAATGAATCCTTCAAGATTATAACACTTGTAATAGAGGTTTAGGAGGTTCCATCAAGTAGAACTGATCTAGTTTTTCATGATCCAATGAAAATATACTAGGTTTTAAGGTGGGCTGGAATGAAATATCTTTGGAGAATTTGAGGGTCAAAATTGAATCATAAGTGAAAAGAAGAGAGTTTGATGTACCCATTGCTGGTTCCTCCATCCCTCACACGTTTAGTGAACAACCATTTCTGCTTGTTTACAGCTTGGTCAGATATTGGTGTACTAATTTGCACCGGTGACTGGTATCAGTTTATTGATAGCACCAATCAGGTAATTTACATTTTGGATCATAGAACTTACTTCAACTTTCATATAAATCATAAACCTTTAGTTTAATCAAATTACATCATTCAACTTTTATTTTTAATAAATTAAGACACTTTAACAATGTTAATGGAAAAGTTGAGTCGACATTTTTACTTGGCATATTTCTTACATGCCATCAAAATAAATAATGTCTAGTTGGCATTATAAATAAATCTTTTAGGGTTTTTTTAAACCTTTGGTTTGAATAAATTAAAGCTTTCTGAGTTTTATTTCATTGATAAAAAAAATTCAAATAGTACAACAAGTAAATTGAAGGGTTTACTAGTACAATATAAGAAAAGATATTCGGTTTTACATACTTCTGATTCTCTCAAGAAAAACTCGGATGAGAACTATATGTTTACACATGGTGGATGTTTTTGGAAGAACAGAATTGTATTTAACTTGAAACATCTCCAATAGTCAAAGACCAATTACACATATTTGATCATCATCATCATCATCATGCTAGGAATCCATGCCTTTCCCCATTCTTTTTGGCCAGTTTATCGATCCTTGCTTCTGTTTAACATCAGGGACTGCAGAATTCACTAATTACCTAAAATAAATAACAAAAGATGAATTATCCTACGAGGTGTCTCAATGTCGCTAATTTAATTGGTTTTCTTTAGTGACGTAAGCAAGAAAAAATAGAAACAATGGTTTCCTTCTTATCAGTCTCACAAATGCAATAGAGACTAATTTTCCCAAGAATTTACTCAAATCAGAGGTTTGAGAAAACCTAAAAAAAAAAATATTTAAATGCCAACTAGACATTATTTTGATGACATTTAACAAATGCACGAATTAAAGTGTAACTCATATTGGTTGATAACTACCAAGCTTTGATAATTGAATTTTGTGGGAGCATTTGACAGAGTAACATTATAGGCAACGAAGTAGGTTCTGGTGCTTTTGCAGGAAAGAGCAAAAGGTTGATCATTTTGGCGACCATGCATTAGCAATACTCTTCTTCTTTGTGGAGGATCTAAAGAACCTGATACATGATCCTCTGGTTTACCATGTGTATCTGTTGAATTCATGATTTAATTTACTGGGAAGGCAGCATCTTATCTTCCTTGTGTGAACAAACTACATTGACTCAAGCTAATAGAAGCCGTTAGGACCCCAAAAAATGATGGAAGTCCTCTTCTAGGCTAATGGTTTTATAGATAAAATTGTGCTGTGTGTTGAGATTGAGATTTGAAAATGTTCAGTAGTCACATTCTTTTGCCCATTTTGGATGTATTCCCCTGTTTTTGTTTGCAAAATTTATTGATTTCTGCACTTCGCTTTGAAATTAATTATGATTTTCTTCCCCAATAAGGTGAATGAAGGGTGCCCTTTTCTTCTGGATTTTGAGGAAAAAGTTAAAAGTGCTCTCAAAAATCTAAAAACAAGTAAGCACTAAGCACCCTTTGGTGGCCGAGATGTAGATGCACCCTCTCAAACATGGGCAATGTCAGCAGTCTCATCCAAAACATTTGGTTTATTGGGAAGAACCTACAGTGACAACCCAGTAATGCTTCCTCTGGTTGATATGTGCAACCATAGCTTCCAATAATGCTAATAAAATAAATTACCTTTATTTTCATAACTTGAATTAGTTTTGATTTGATGAAAAGCTCCAATAGGCTATAGTTTTCTCATTCATCTCTCATATCAGATTGTAGCTGAATGCAAGATCAAACAAAATGATCTTTTATAGCTTTCAAGCGATTTAATCTTTCCTGCTGGGTAATGGATTTGTTATACCATCAAATCCTTATGACTATATTTAGCTCAAGCATGAGGGCTGTCATGGATGCTAGATTATGTCTGCTGGTGTTTCTTTACCCAATTTCTCCTCTCCAGCTCCATGGCAGCAACAAGTTTTGGCTCAGCTTGATTTAGATGGAGAACCTCCAAGTCTCAAGGTTATTTCTTCCCTTCATATTATTTTAAATATTATCCTCTTTTGGATTGTTTTCAACAAATTGAACAGTAATGTAATGCCTTCTAATGCTGAACAGTTTATGATTTGTAATGAATCACTAGTCAATTTTAAGTTTTGCTGTTAAATGGCACAGCTAAGAATTATCAAAATTCAAAAATTGATTGATTGGTTACACTTTGATTGGTCTGTTTCATGTTGTTGACACGGTAGAACCTCTATTCTCTTTGAATCTGTTATAAAAAAATTGGAGTACATCTGACTTGATAGAGTATACAAGAAGTAAAGTACTTTTTGTGGTATGTGGCTTGCAGAAAGATGAAGAAAACTGCCCGTGTTACTGGCAGTTAAATCCCCTGATATTATGCTTCTAGGCCCTTTCAGTTTCATGAGTCTGAAGTTGTACCAACTTCAGCTAACAGTTAATTTTTAGTGTTAGTTTTAATAGTTTTGGTCAATTTAATATTTTATTGCACCTTTTTGTTTATACCTAATGGGTAGCCATAGGTGACAGTTTTTGGCCGCTTAAAGAATTATACCACTAAATGACATGGAATGCAATCGTTGCAGAGATATGATTTGAATATCCTAAAACCTTTATCAACTGGAACTTCCCTTGGAATTGCCAAGAGTAGCTGCTTTTTGCACTGTTATTGCAGTGGAGCAAAGATAATGGATGATGAGTCTATTGAAACAAGGTGTTTCCATCTAATTGAGATTTTGAAGCTTCTGTCATCTAAGGAGGCCACTTCTTGAGACCAATTTCTTATGTTATAAGTCATAGAACTGCAGTCTTTTAGATCTTTTATATTTGTGGGCTGATTCTTTCATCTATGTTCTTATGACCTGTATATATCTTATATAGGTTGTACAATTTCCTCCACGTATGCAAAATTTTCACTGCGTTTTTACCTGCTGCTGATATTTGGTGCCAACCTCTCATTATATCATAGTTATGGTGTTATCCCTGTTATCCTTCTATCTTTGCAGGCAATGTGTAGTGAAAATGATATTAATAAAAGAAGTTTCGGTAAATAGGAAACTGAGGCGTCAAAAGCCAGATACGTGATTTGCTACAATCAAACTAGAGAAGGAAACAGAGGAAGCTGGTTTGATCTATACAAGAAGCTCTTAGATATTAATGGAAGAAAAACTATTATGAACAGGGTAAAAGAAGAAGAAGCCGAAGAGAAGAAAGAGAAAAGGTTTTCTCCATAAACATGTTGGAGGATACCTACTGCAGATAGAACAAAGATCCAGAAACTGGCGGGGAGAGAAAAAAAAAAAACTTGAAACAAGACTAATCCTAAAAACCTGCTGCCATGAGAGTAACCATTTCTCTTTCTTCTCTTCTACAGGTGTATTATGGTAGCTCCTATGAATTCCCAACTGATATGGGTCTTTCAGCTAATCCTAGAGGGGATCGGGACCGTTGCCTGGTAATCTCTCGGAGAACCCTTCTCATATCAGGCTGCTGCAGTGATGGATGCTTGATCTTCTCAAACTCTTGCTTTATCTTCATGACTTGGCTATGAATTGGTACACCTTTATATTCATCCTCATCTCTTATAACTGCGTTGTTGTTGCTGCTGCTGCTGATCTTCTTTTGCTCCATATTCTCAACTTCTAAAGCTAAGCTCAAACCTGATTGAAAAATTGCTAATCCTTCACACCAAAGGCCTTGCATACCTGTTTTGTGGATAGTTTTAAGGGTCTATATATATGGTGGGAATAATGAAAAAGACACGATTTCTTCATGAATAGTGAGGAAAAGGAAGCGGGTAGGCAAAGTGCGTGCAAATTTCTCCACTTGTACTTGTTTAGAAGAGTTTTAAGATGACTCTTTTGAAAGCTTGTTTTGAATATCCAAGATTGCCCCTCTAAGTAATTGGACCGTCTTCTCTTTGAATTTTGATGGAAATAAATGATATTGATGTCTCCTGTTCATATTGTTTAATATGTCTTTCACATATTAATAATTCCTGCTATATTGATTTAAACGTATTCATGTATCCATGACATTTATATTCTTTTTTCCTTGCCGGATAATTATTTCGTGTCTGAAATTGGCAGTTTAATATAAATAGGATAGGTGGCTGGAGTTGCCCAACTGCTGCTTCACATTTGGTAAGCGACTTTGCTTATTTGACTGGTTTGTAATTTAAATAAAAAAAAATTGTTTAAAGGTTTTCATATATTCAACTTCATAGAAAAAATTGTATGTACCTAAGAACGTTGGGGGAATGCTGCAATTAAAAATCTTTGGACCGGATCAACTCTTAATAAAGAAGCAAATATCATGGGACTCGTTAGGAAAGTTATTTCCCAAATATTCTTTGGAACTTTCCTGAGCTTTAATTGGTCAACTTGGAAAAAACAAGGAAATTTTTTCAAAATATAATGTTTCTTCCTCATAAGCACTCTCAGAAAGTTAGGTGAGTGGCAATAGTCTCCTACTTTAACTTGTGGTTGAGAATTTGATCTTTGTTTTGAGTATGGAGTCAATTTTAAAACTTATAGTTAGTATCTACCTCTTTAATGTTGTTATATAATATATTATTGAAAAAAATGTTTTAAAAATCAGGAAAAGGTAACCTACTTACCATAAGCACCTAAAAAGATTTAAGGTATATATAATTGACAATCAACTTTTACATATTTACTTTCAAATTCATAGTCTTTTTAATGACAGAATTTAGATTAAACATTAGTATTTTCACTGAAAATGCCAATAAAATAGTTTTTAATAATCACCTTTTTAATAATCTTTTCTATTTTTATATGATTATTCACCGGGTTGAAATTCAACTTTAAGTTGAAATAGTTGATACCCAATGCCCTAATTTTGTTTTCTTATTCTTATTTCTACGCCAATCGTGTGTTTAACGTTTAGATGGAGTGGAAGGAGAATTTTCATGAAATCTCCTATATTGAATTTAAACGTTGTGATCACATGATTAATTTCAAGTAAATATATATTTTTAATTAAAAATTAACAACAGCAAAAATAATAATAAAAGCACCAATTCAATTATAGCATGTCTAAAATTGATATTGATGGCAAATATATATTATGAAAGTATAGAGATGCTACCACTTGGTCAAAAATCTTTGCTCTAAAATATTAATGTCGAATAAACACATTATACCCGTTACTTACAATCGTGAATTTAAATAGCAACAATTACATTTATAATTACACTAAATTCCTAACTTCAAGTTCAAGTTGCCAAATCAATCATTAGATGTTGATTTTCCCTTAATGTAATTAAAACAAAAGTAAATTCATATTTTGTTTTTGGGTCCATAAATTGCATCTTAGTAATAAGATTTAATCTTCGATTATGCTTGCTTTAATCATTGGATATATTATGGAGGTCGTTACCTTAAGATCTTTGGTTATTACTTGTAAAGTTCACTCTTTTGTAAACCGTTTTATGTTTATCAGATCAACTTCAACTTTCATTTGCTAAATTTTTTCGCTAATCATTTTGATTTAACTTTATTAACAATCTAATGCTAAGCATATATGTTCTTTATACCATTTTTAGAACTTTAGATGAAACAATAGTATCTTAGGCATTATTAAAACTTTAGCCCCTAGTATTTACTTCTTTTATCATTTTGGGCTTGATTTTTTTTTTCTAGATCACTTTGATCCTCAGCTTTTATATTTTAGTCAAATTACATTTTATTGGATAAAAAAATTGATTGAATTGTTAAAATTTTAACGACATTAATGTGGCAACTTGTGTGGTTGTCTGCATTAATCAAGTAGAAATATATAGTAAGTTTTTGTAAAAATAAATTGAGCAGAGCCATAGATTAGGGGCAAATAGTGGCATTGGCTAAAAAATGATAAATCTGTTCTTTAATCCCTTTAAAATTTATAAAATACAATATGATAGAATAATAAAACATATTTTACCCTTTCAAATTTATAATAATTTATCTTTGACCTCTAAAGTAAATTTCTGAATTCGCCTAGAGGTGTGAGCAGCAAATTTAGGTCGTATATCTACAAGAGGAGTTTTTTTATTTTTTATTAAGAATAGAAGGCAAAGGTGGAGATGTAAAATTAATGAAGCTAAATGGGAGTTTAAAGTAATAGAAGAGTAAAGGTGGTGAATGGCAATTAGCAATTTGTTATCTAGTTAAGAGATGTTGGCCCGCCAGCAGCAGCCGTTGCGTGAAGCATGAGACTCATGGGTGCCACCAGGCGGACCAGGATTTGCTTCTTTTATTGCCTAAATTATATCATTTACTTTTGATTTTTTTCCCCTTTTTTTATTATTGTAATATAAAACAAGAGTAGCAAAATACAAATTTCCTGCTATCATTGGGGTTTTCATTGTGTGAACATTGAAGATGGTGAGCGATGACGTCGCTGAAGTGAGAATTTGCGGTATCATCTTCACCAATAGGAATTCAACTCGTGTCCAACCAAGCTGAATCCAATGTGTTTGACAAAATCTTTTCTGATTTTCATTTTTCATGATTTTGTTTTAATCTGATAGAACATTCTACATTTTCTAGATAAGAATCTTTGTCGTCACACCAGCTTTCACCTCTTGGTAAGCTTTGATGAACCACACTTTGTTAATCATTTGTAAATTCCAAAAGAAACAATCACCAACTATTTTAGAAGGCTTAAATATGCCCCCTTAATACTTTAGAAGTGTTTGCTTATAGTTTATTTTTTTAATTGGTAATTTTTAAAAAAAAATTATTCTGTTAAGGGTTTTGATATGTTTTTATAATGGTGTTAGGTGAAACTTTTAAACCATGACACATGATAATATTGATGTCATAATTTAATCTTTTATAAAATAAAAAGTCTAAAAATTATTTAAAAATTAAAAAATAAAAATTTTAAAATAAGTTTAGGTTTTTTTTTAATTTTAAAAAATTAAATTGTGATGTCACAATAATGTCATCATTGTCATGTATTACCGTTTAAAAGTGCCACATGTAATCATATTTAATACCATTACAAAAAAAGTACCAAAATTCTTGATGAAACGAAAAATTGAATGCCAACTTGACACCAAAAAAACCATAATACCAATTTGAGGAAAGGTGCCAAGTTCAGGAATCAAAAATATATTTAAGCCTATATAAAAATTTGAAAATAAAATATACAAATCATAAATAATTATTTTAATTTTAAGATAAATAATTTTCTAACTCCAACCATAGTACTTCGTTATTGTAAAATTCACAAGCTCAATTTAAAAGAGTATTGAAAGGGAATAAAATATAGTGGTAAATACTCAACTAAATATAAGATAATAGGAATTTGAAATACAATTTAGAAAAGAAAAAAGAAAATCAATCAATTGAACTAGATAATAGGAAATACTATTTTCATAGGTTAGAACTTTAGTCTTGAAAATCGTGCGTCTTTAGGCAATTTTTTGGTTTCAAATCCGCCTAAGTCAACCTAGCTCTAGAAAGTGAGAATTCTTGATAGAAAATCTCCAAAGCACCAAAAATAAAGCAGAAATAACTCAAAGACAAAAGAGCAACAAAAGAATAGAAAATGCCATAAGAAAGCAACACATACAAGATGTTTTAGTAAATGCTCCTAAAGTATCTCTATTACTTTGAAGGATTACAATTGAGTGATTATAAATGAGGGGGAAGGCCTCAATTTATCTTTGAGCTCCCCCAAATCAACCGGTACAGTTTGCTTTATGTCGACAGTCAAGATTAAAGCCTAGCTACAATTGAGATTCTTAAAGGATTAATTCCATCCTTTATTATTACAAAATCAAATCTTATTAGATTACAAATCTTTTAAAATTACTTTCCATATTTACTTAGGTAACCCTAATTTTCCTTAAATGCTTCATTTGGCTATTGAAGCTTCAATAGATAGGCTTCTCCATATGTTCCATGAATCGAGCCAGTTCAAGTGGGTCGAATGAGCCCCATTTAATCTATTAACCTCTATGGGACATTTTTTGCATAATCGTCACAGGTTTTGATCTGCGGCTCATGACATTCTCCCTCACCCATTCTCGCAACACCCTTATTGTGTCTTTGAAATGACACTGGTTTGATTTGCCTCAGAACTTTCTCAATGCCTCGGCCATTTCCCAACTGGTCTCTTTGTTGGGTAGTTTTGCCACTTAGAACACTTTTCTCGGCTTCCGTCATCACCTAACTCGAACTGTTTAGGTCATTGGTACATCTCATTTGCAAAAGTCCACTGCTCTTACTTGCCCATATTGTGACTTGCTTCGATTAAGATCATCTTGACCTTCACAAATAGGCTTCAACACATCCACATTAAACATTGGGTTAACTGTCGCAAATTTTCTTATGATGTGCAAGTGTGTACACAGTTGCTAGCAAGTAATATAGTAGTGATACTAGAGTTATCGTCTCCACAGGGACTGATTTTAAAACATAGATTGCAAAATTAACGAAAACTTAGAAAATAAATAGAAATTTGAGTGAATACAAGAAATTATACGAAGCAATTTGAAAACAATGACACAAATTAATAGCAATGAGATGAAGAGCTAGAATAATTATTTCTCCCTAATATGGAACTATTAGTAGCAATGTTGTAGCAATGTTGGGGCAATACAACGATTTATTAATCATTAATCAACAATTTATAGTGTTTTCTAGAAGTCATTACATTCAATCTCTAATTAATTTAACATATATCTATGCCAAGTTAATAGCAAGATTACAATTACAAGCACCGTTCCTAAAAGATTATGCACGACAACAATATACGTTTATACCGTTACAAATTTAACATAAAAGAAATTAAACATTCACCATTCCAATTTTATGCCTATTAATCACAACCCATTCAAATTTAGCAATTAACTCAATTACCCACTAATGCTGATCAAGCAATAGAAAGCATTAAATATAAAAATCACTTGAATGAATAAACATCAAATTGCATCAAACATCCTTAGCAAAGTACCAATAATCCCATATTAGGGTTCCATAATCATTCTAGCTAATAAAATTTTAGCCCATAATCATCATCAAATTAAAAACACTTAAACAAATTTTAGCCATGGTTTCAAAAAAAAAAAAAAAAAGGAAAAGAGAAAGGCAAAGAGATGTGACTTGAATGTCGGTGCTTTTTCGCAAGTCGTTCGTATCTCATTCTTCTTCCTCTTCTCTGCTTCTTTTTCAATGCTCTTGCTCTAAAAGTTTCTACTCTTTTTGTTCAACCTCGACGTCTGCCTCCTATTTTCTGAAAATACGATATTTATATCCCCCAAATAAGATAGACTAGGTCAACTCCCTTTCCTATTCTATTTTTGTCCTCTTGGAAGTGTTTGGGCCTTTATATTTCTTGCCTAGCCTATTTTTTCTAGTTCTTGATTATTATTAGCACTTGATTAAGAGATGGGTTAAGCCCAAAAGCTTATGTGATTCTCTTTAAGGGTGAAGTCTTTAATCTATTCCTATTAGGCTCGATGCTACAATATTACTATAGCATTGAGGTTTCAGTTGTGAAATTCAATCTATTCTTTTCTCTACATTTCCAATGTTCTACTAACCACCTTTAAAAATAAAAATTTACATTTTAGTATCTAAATTGGTAGGAATACATTATTAAAATAAAAGCTTCAAAAATTAACTACTTAACATAAACATAATTAAAATCACTACTAAAAAACTCTTAACAACTCTTAACTTGAATGGAATATAAGCTTAAAAGTAATAAAATAACTCTATATCCTAGAGTTATCATTAACTTTGAGTATTCCTGCCAACTTTGGTTTGTAAGCCCTGTAACAGCCCACTTTATACCCTAGTCAGAACGGGTGGTTTCGGGACCACTTAATTGAGTCGAAATATTATTTTTACTACTTTAATATGTTTTACAGCATGATAGAATTACCGTGTGAAAGTTTCGTATTGAAATTTTACTGTCTGATCGGTTAATTTGATAAAAAGGATTAAATCGCATAAAGCGATAAATAGGAGTTCTATTTTATAAATGGCTTATTTGATGATGGCTTTATAAGTGGAAGGCCTTAAATGGTTATTTCACCATTTTTAAAGCTAATGGACATATATGCCCTTATTATTATGGTTTATAAATGATAAAATAAAGGTTAGTTTTGGTTTTTAATTAATATATGTTAAAATAGATTTAATGAAACAAAATACCACCCATTTTCATTTGTTTCTTCACCGATTTTCATCAAAATATTAAGGGTTTTCAAGCTTTTAACATTCGGTCACTTTAAGCTCCAAATTGAGGTTCGTTTTTTCCCGTTTTCGATAATTTTTATGTTTTTGTAATCGTTGCTTCGTATACTAGTCGACCCGTACCTCAATTTCTGATTTTGTGAATATCTTTGAAAAATGCCATTGATGAATCCTTGATATTTTGATAGATTTTGATGAATTATTGTATATTATGTGAGAAAATACAAGAATTTTAAAGTAAATTTTGATGGAAATGAGTTTAAGGATTTATTTGCAAAAAGATAGAGTTTTTGAGGTTAAATTTGTGATTAATCGAAAGATATATGCTTGTATAAGTCCCTTGAATATTCAGCTAAGGGAAATTATGGATTAATTGTGTAAATTGTCATTTTTGTGATAAAGGACTAAATTACAAAGTATTAAAAATATAGGGGCTAAATTGCAAATATGTCAAAATATATGTTTTTGGAATTGAATTGAATATGTGAGTTAGTAAATAGCTAAAATTTTTATTAATTTAGATAAAGACGATCGAATCCCGGAACTTGATCGTGGAAAACAGAAAATAGACGAGTAGATATCGGGATTACGAGGTAAGTTCGTAGAATTTGGAATTCACCTTATAAATGCTTATAAATGTTGTTTAATGATCATGTATATGTATAAAGTTGCTGAATGGATTGCCTATTAAGTATATACATGTGATTTGGAATGGAAATGTTAAATGTTTCAAGTAATGCATGAATACCGAGTTTTCGTTAGAACCGTAGAAGTCATAAGGATACAAGTGACATGTCACTAGGGCTACAGGCTGGTTCGAGCTCCTGCATTTGTTGCGGACTCACCACGTGCTCATGAGCTACACGTTCATCCTTCGGGATCACATGTTTAGTCTTCGGACTTACCGTTCAGCCTACGGGCTTACCGTTCATCCTTTGGGATTACATGTTTAGCCTCCGGGCTTACCGTACAGGCTCGTAAGAGCATATATGACGTATTGACGGATTTCAGGTTATATGTATATACACTGTATGTGTATCACCCGGGTATCCTCGATATTCTTATAGGTTCAACGGGCAATACCGATATAAGTTACATGAATTACAAGATGATATAGATATAAGTATATATGATACCTGTTATATGAACTACATGAAAGGTATGATCCAACTCATTTGATTTATATGTTACATGAGATATATGAAAGTGAATGCATTATATGTCATATGAATTATGATGTTTATATGTGCTAATAGATATGAATTATATGGTAAACTCTTGTATAAGATGGTTTATGAAGTCCTATGAACTAACTTGTGTGAGCTTGTGAAATAGGCTACAAGAGCATATGAATAGAATTGGCCTTACTAGTATATGTAGGGATTACCTAAATGAATTGGTAAGTTAAATTCTAAGTTTTACGAGCTTACTAAGCTTTAGAAGCTTACTCCATTTATTTCTTTCATTTCCTTATAGATTCGAAAGCTAGCTCGGATAACGGACGGGTCGGAGATTGCTATCACACTATCGATAAAGCTTTGGTACTTTTGAGCATCTTGCAAACGTTTTGGTCATGGCATGTATAGGCTAGATTTTTAGTGAACATGATATATTTTGGTAAATGATCAAGCTATTAGATGTGGCTTGGTTCATATATGTATATAATCAAGTATTTTGAGTTGTTCTTTGGCTATATGTGGTTATGGAAAGATATGTGATCTTGATGAGATTATAAGCTTGCATAGTTGATATGTTTATTATGTCATATGTGCAAGTTATGTGCATTGTTAGTCTAGAGGAAAGGTAAGGAATGATTATGTATATTTATATGTGGATGAGTTCATGAATGTGGCTATTTTAGCTATTGAATTGTTATGCCTAGTTGGTGCAAGATTTGTGATGATTTTGGGTCTATTGTATGCTTGAATTGGTATGTTTTGGTTGACAAATTGGCATGAGATGTTGCATAATTATGGCTAGTAAAAATGACCCAGATTTTGGGTGGTAATTTGGCTTAAATCGAGCCTATATTGTGCCACACGGCCAGGGAACACGGGCGTGTATTTCGACCGTGTGTCACCTGCACCTTAAATGTTTTGGACAGTTTTGGTACACGGCCTAGACACACGGGCATGTCTGGTAACTTGTAGCCGTGTGAAATTTGGCAGTATAGTCACACGGTCTGCTCTGTTTTGTACACGGGCGTGTGACCAGTCGTATGATTTTCGACAGTTTCGACCACGGGCTATGTGGTTTAGGCGTGTCTGGTAGGACACGACCGTGTGAGAAGAGCACGGGCAGGAGACACGGCCGTGAGGAGACACGGCCGTGTGCCCCTAACTAGAAAAATTTATGAATTTTTCCCCATCTTTTGGCATGTTTTCAATTAGACGCTAAATGTGTTATATGTATCTTGATATGCTCAATTGATCTGTATTTTGATGGTTGTTGATACAAGTTTATTAATGATTAAAAAGTTTAAAATTTTACTGTTTCGACATAAGTTACAAGTCCAGTAATGCCCCTTACCTACTCCGGCGACAGTTTCGGGATAGGGGTGTTACATTTTGTTGGTATAGAGCTACGATTTAGTCGATTCTAGGACTACCGTAGTGGTATAAGTCTAGTTATACATGCCATGTACATGAAATATGATAGTGTGATATCTCCTGACTTCCTCTGAAATCTATTTTATATAGTAATGGATCCGAATCGAGCTTTAGCTGATGATGTTGAAAGTTTTGCGCCAGCACCCTCTCAAGGGGCTGTGCTTTCTGAGTCGGGCCCTGCTGCAGCCAATCAGGAAGAAATTAAACAAGCTTTCTTCCAAATGATGTTTGGATGGTTTAGTGAGTTTGTGCGAGCAAACCCAGCTGCTCCACAACCTCCACCCCCTCAAGTCCCTCAACCTAACCTTGAAAATGTGAGAGTTATGGATCCTCTGAGATTGAACAGACCTCCTGTTGACAAGATACGGAAATATGGTGCAGAAGAGTTCAGAGCTTCAGCAAATGATGATGCTAAGAGGGCCGAATTCTGGCTTGAGAATACGATCAGAGTTTTTAACAAACTGGCCTGTACTCCTGATGAGTGTTTGAGATGTGCTATTTCTTTGCTTCGGGATTCAGCATACCAATGGTGGAATACTTTGACCTCGGTTGTACCACGAGAACGAGTCGATTGGAATTTCTTTCAGATAGAATTCAGGAAGAAATACATTAGTCAACGATTCATCGATCAGAAAAGAAAAGAGTTTCTAGAGCTAAAACAGGGTCGAATGTCTGTAACTGAATACGAGAGAGAGTTTGTGCGACTCAGCAAATATGCTCGTGAATGCGTTTCTACCGAGCAATAATGTGTAAAAGGTTTGAAGATGGGCTAAATGAAGAGATTCGACTATTAGTCGGAATACTCGAACTGAAAGAGTTTGTAGTTCTTGTTTACCAGGCTTGTAAAGCCAAAGATCTTGCTAAAGAAAAGAGAAAAGCAGACTCCAAATTCAGAGAGGCTAGAAAGAGATTTGCGGGTAAATCGTATCAGTCTAGATCCAAAAGATTAAAGGATTTTCATCATCATTCTGCTACTTCTACAGGCATATCTATCCGAGAGAAAAGTGTTAAGTCTTCTCATTCAAGACCTCAGACGACTTCTATAGCTAGTGCGGGTAGTGTGAGAACTCCCGGACCAGAGTGCAAGCATTGTAACAGAAGGCATTTCAGAGAGTGTCGACTGATAAACGGGGCTGTTTTCGATGTGGATCGTTAGATCACTACTTACATGATTGTCCTAAAAGATCTATAGCTGATAAAGAACAATCGACTAAGACAAATAATGTTGCATCGAGAGGTAGACCGCCTCGAAATGTTGGGAATCAAAGTGGAAATCGCAATGTGGCGAGAGATGCTAATGTGAGATCGGAGATGCATACTTCTGCGAGAGCTTATGCAATACGTGCACGCGAGGAAGCCTCGTCACCTGATGTTATTACCGGTAAATTTTCTCTCTATAACACTAATATTGTTGCGTTGATAGATCCTGGATCAACTCATTCATATATCTGTATGAAATTAGTGTTTGAAAAGAATTTACATGTTGAGTCTACGGAATATGTAGTTAAAGTATCGAATCCGTTAGGAAAGTCTGTGTTAGTTGATAAAATATATAAGAAATGTTCGTTGATGACTCGGGGATATTGTCTTCCGGCTGATCTGATGCTCCTCCTTTTTTACGAGTTCGATGTAATACTGGGTATGGATTGGCTAAATGCGCATGAGGCTATTGTGAATTGTCGAAGTAAGATCATAGGATTGAAATGTCAGAATGGTGAGATTCTTCGGATTGAATCAAATGATTCGAATGAATTACCGATAGTGATTTCTGCTATGAGAGCTCAGAAGTATGTTAGAAAAGGCTATGATGCATTTCTAACGTATGTAATGAGTTCTAGCATGTCAAAATCGAAAATTGAGTCTGTACCAGTTGTTTGTGAGTTTTTAGATGTTTTTCCGGAAGAATTACCGGGTTTACCGCCGATTAGAGAAGTTGAATTCGGTATTGAATTGTTATCGGGCACTACACCGATATCGATAGCTCCGTACAGAATGGCACCGGCTGAATTAAAAGAGCTGAAAGCACAGTTACAAGAATTGATGGATAGAGGTTTAGCGAGACTGAGCTTTTCACCTTGGGGTGCTCCTGTATTATTTGTGAAAAAAAAGACGGATCAATGAGAATGTGTATTGATTACCGACAGTTGAATAAAGTAACTGTGAAGAATAAATATCCTCTTCCACGAATTGATGATTTGTTTGATCAGTTAAAAGGAGCTACTGTATTTTCAAAGATTGATTTGAGATCGGGTTATTACCAGTTACGAGTGAAAGATTCAGATATACCGAAAACTGTTTTCAGAACACGATACGGACATTATGAGTTTCTGGTCATGCCTTTCGGTTTAACAAATGCACCTGTAGTGTTCATAGATTTGATGAGCCGTGTATTCAGACCGTATTTAGACAGATCCGTTGTCGTATTCATTGATGACATTCTGATCTATTCACGTGATGAAGTAGAGCATACTGAACATCTGAGAATTGTGTTACAGATTCTGAGAGATAAACAGTTGTTTGCCAAATTCAGCAAATGTGAATTCTGGCTTCGAGAAGTCGGATTTTTGGGTCACATTGTTTCTGCGGAAGGCATCAGAGTAGACCCGAGTAAAATATCTGCTATTATAGACTGGAAACCCCCGAGAAATGTATCTGAGATTAGAAGTTTTCTGGGATTAGCGGGATATTACCGAAGATTTGTTAAAGGATTCTTGATGATTGCAGTACCGTTGACTCGAATGTTACAAAAAGATGTGAAGTTCGAGTGGACTGATAAATGTCAATAGAGTTTTGAACAGTTGAAAGCCCTGTTAACAGAAGCTCCGGTTTTAGTTCAACCTGAACCTGGTAAAGAATTTGTTATATACAGTGATGCATCTATTATCGGACTAGGTTGTGTATTGATGCAAGATGGGAAAGTCATAGCTTATGCCTCCCGACAGTTAAAACCGCACGAGAAGAATTACCCGACGCATGATCTTGAGTTAGCTGCTATAGTCTTTGCATTAAAGATTTGGCGGCATTACTTATACGGAGAAAAATGTAGAATTTTTACCGATCATAAAAGTCTGAAGTATCTGATGTCACAGAAAGAATTGAATATGCGACAAAGGAGATGGCTTGAATTACTAAAAGACTACGATTTTGTAATTGATTATCATCCAGGAAAAGCTAATGCTGTAGCTGATGCGTTAAGTCAAAAATCTCTGTTTGCTTTACAGGTTTTGGGTACTCAAATGACGTCATGAGATGATGGATCTATATTAGCCAACCTAAAGGCTAAACCGTTGATTCTGCAGCAAATCTGTGAAGCTCAAAGGACTGATTCCGAACTACAAGCTAAACGACTTCACTGTGAGTCTAATTCTAATTTTGACTTTTCTATAAGGAATGATGATTGTTTAATGTTCCGACATAGAATCTGTATACCGAAAGATAGTGAACTCATTTAGAAAGTTTTGCATGAAGCTCATAACAGTCGATTTGCAGTTCATCCGGGTAGCACTAAGATGTATAACGATTTGAAACAGCAATACTGGTGGTCAGGAATGAAATGTGACATATCAGAATTCATATCGAAATGTTTGATCTGTCAGCAAGTTAAAGCTGAACATCAGGTACCGTCAGGTTTATTATAGCCTGTTATGATTTCGGAGTGGAAATGGGACAGAGTCACTATGGATTTTCTATCTGGACTACCTCTGTCTCCGAAGAAGAAAAATACAATCTAGGTTATCGTTGACAGATTGACGAAGTCTGCACATTTTATACCGGTACGTACCGACTATGCTCTGGATAGATTAGCAGAATTATATTTATCTGAGATTGTGCGATTGCATGGTATACCATTATCCATTGTGTCTGATAGAGATCCGAGGTTTACTTCGAGATTCTAGAAGAAGTTTCAAGAGGCTTTGGGAACGAAATTAAGTTTTAGTACAGCATTCCATCCCCAGACCGACGGTCAGTCTGAAAGAGTTATTCAGATTCTGGAAGACATGTTACGGTGTTGCATTCTTGAATTTGAAAGTAATTGGGAGAAATACTTACCTCTGATAGAGTTTGCATACAATAACCGTTTTCAAACGAGTTTAAAAATGGCTCCATACGAAGCATTATACGGTCGTAAATGTTGAACACCGCTGTATTGGACAGAATTGAGTGAGAGAAAGTTACACAGGGTTGATTTAATTTGAGATACAGAAGAAAAAGTGAAAATGATACGTGACAGTTTGAAAGCAGCTTCAGACAGACAGAAATCATATGCTGATTTGAAACGAAAAGAAATAGAGTTTCAGGTCGGAGATAGAGTATTTCTAAAAGTATCACCGTGGAAGAAAATTATTTGTTTCGGCAGAAAAGGAAAGCTAAGTCCTCGGTTTATCGGGTCGTATGAAATTGTTGAAAGAATTGGACCTGTGGCTTATCGACTATTGCTACCGAATGAACTTGAAAAGATTCATAATGTATTTCACGTTTCAATGCTTCGTCGATACCGATCTGGTCCATCTTATATCATTTCTCCCACTGATGTAGAGATACAGTCCGATTTATCGTACAGTGAAGAACCAATTAGAATTCTGGCTCGAGAAATCAAAGAGTTGAGAAATAAGCGTATAGCACTTGTAAAATTTCTCTGGTGTAAACACGGAATAGAGGAAGCTACGTGGGAACTCGAGGAAATGATGCGGAAACAATACCCTAATCTGTTCACCAGTAAGATTTTCGGGGACGAAAATCCTTAAAGGGGGAGAGTTGTAACAGCCCACTTTATACCCTAGTCAGAACGGGTGGTTTCGGGACCACTTAGCCGAGTCGAAAGATTATTTTTACTACTTTAATATGTTTTACAGCATGATAGAATTACCGTGTGAAAGTTTCGTATTGAAATTTTAATGTCTGATCGGTTAATTTGATAAAAAGGATTAAATCGCATAAAGTGATAAATAGGAGTTCTGTTTTATAAATGGCTTATTTGATGATGGCTTTATAAGTGGAAGGACTTAAATGGTTATTTCACCATTTTTAAAGCTAATGGATATATATGCCCTTATTATTATGGTTTATAAATGATAAAATAAAGGTTAGTTTTGGTTTTTAATTAATATATGTTAAAATAGATTTAATGAAACAAAATACCACCCATTTTCATTTGTTTCTTCACTGATTCTTCATCAAAATATTAAGGGTTTTCAAGCTTTTAACATTCGGTCACTTGAAGCTCCAAATTAAGGTTCGTTTTTGTCCCATTTTCGATAATTTTTATGTTTTTGTAATCGTTGCTTCGTATACTAGTCGACCCGTACCTCAATTTCTGATTTTGTGAATATCTTTGAAAAATTCCATTGATGAATCCTTGATATTTTGATAGATTTTGATGAATTATTGTATATTATGTGAGAAAATACAAGAATTTTAAAGTAAATTTTGATGGAAATGAGTTTAAGGATTTATTTGCAAAAAGATAGAGTTTTTGAGGTTAAATTTGTGATTAATCGAAAGATATATGCTTGTATAAGTCCCTTGAATATTCGGTTAAGGGAAATTGTGGATTAATTGTGTAAATTGTCATTTTTGTGATAAAGGACTAAATTGCAAATATGTCAAAATATATGTTTTTGGAATTGAATTGAATATGTGAGTTAGTAAATAGCTAAAATTTTTATTAATTTAGATAAAGACGATCGAATCCCGGAACTTGATCGTGGAAAACAGAAAATAGACGAGTAGATATCGGGATTATGAAGTAAGTTCGTAGAATTTGGAATTCACCTTATAAATGCTTATAAATGTTGTTTAATGATCATGTATATGTATAAAGTTGCTGAATGGATTGCCTATTAATTATATACATGTGATTTGGAATGGAAGTGTTAAATGTTTCAAGTAATGCATGAATACCGAGTTTCCGTCAGAACCGTAGAAGTCATAAGGATACAAGTGACATGTCACTAGGGCTATAGGGTAGTTCGAGCTCCTGCATTTGTTGCGGACTCACCACGTGCTCATGAGCTACACGTTCATCCTTTGGGATCACATGTTTAGTCTTCGAACTCACCGTTCAGCCTACGGGATTACCGTTCATCCTTCGGGATTACATGTTCAGCCTCCGGGCTTACCGTACAGGATCGTAAGAGCATATATGACGTATTGACGGATTTTAGGTTATATGTATATACACTGTGTGTGTATCACCCGGGTATCCTCGATATTCTTATAGGTTCAACGGGCAATACCGATATAAGTTACATGAATTACAAGATGATATAGATATAAGTATATATGATACCTGTTATATGAACTACATGAAAGGTATAATCCAACTCATATGATTTATATGTTACATGAGATATATGAAAGTGAATGCATTATATGTCATATGAATTATGATGTTTATATGTGCTAATGGATATGAATTATATGGTAAACTCTTGTATAAGATAGTTTATGAAGTCCTATGAACTAACTTGTGTGAGCTTGTGAAATAGGCTACAAGAGCATATGAATAGAATTGGCCTTACTAGTATATGTAGGGATTACCTAGATGAATTGGCAAGTTAAATTCTAAGTTTTACGAGCTTACTAAGCTTTAAAAGCTTACTCCGTTTATTTCTTTCATTTCCTTATAGATTCGGAAGCTAGCTCAGATAACGGACGGGTCGGAGATTGCTATCACACTATCGATAAAGCTTCGGTACTTTTGAGCATCTTGCAAATGTTTTGGTCATGGCATGTATAGGCTAGATATTTAGTGAACATGATATATTTTGGTAAATGATCAAGCTATGAGATGTGGCTTGGTTCATATATGTGTATAATCAAGTATTTTGAGTTGTTCTTTGGCTATATGTGCTTATGGAAAGATATGTGATCTTGATGAGATTATAAGCTTGCATAGTTGATATGTTTATTATGTCATATGTGCAAGTTATGTGCATTGTTAGTCTAGAGGAAAGGTAAGGAATGATTATGTATATTTATGTGTGGATGAGTTCATGAATGTGGCTATTTTAGCTATTAGGCACATAGCCCGATAATACCAGTATGAAGGCTTGCTAGGCACATAGCTTGATGACACCGGCACGAAGGCCTACTAGGCACATAGCCTGATAACATCAGTATGAAGGCCTACTAGGCATATATCTCGATAACATCTTATATACAATCATACATTTCTAAAATATATATATATATACTTAATAAGTTAACATATATTAACCAATATAGAATTTAAAGATCAATCCATTGACAAAGAACTTATATAACATACAAATTAAGTAAAACGAACTTACCTGGACGAAATTGTAATAGTTGTAGAAGTTTAGGGACTATTTTAAAATTTTCCCTTTTTCACGTAAGTCAATAAGGTCTTGATCTAAAATGTAAAATTTTCCCTTTATTAGTTTATATTCAGACGCCAATTAATTCTACATTTTATATCCTTTTATTTTTCAAAATTACACAATTGCCCTTAACTTATACAACTTTTGCAATTTAGTCCTTTAACTAGAAAATCATCAAATTGAGCATTTTCAATAAATCAACTACAACCGAATATTCAAGGCCTTTGAACAATCCCAAGCACAATTCATTTTCACTTTTAAACCATGCAATTTTAACATTTTAATAATTTAATCCTTATATTAAAAACTAACTAAAATCATTTTACAAAACAACATAAAATCACAATCAAAGCTTCAAACACATAATTATCATAAAAAAACAATCAAGATTCATCAATGGCAACTTCTAAAATTTTTAACAGATTCAAAAACAGAGGTACGGGTTAGCTAAACCTAGTTGTAAAAATCTCAAAAACCTAAACATTACAAGAAAACAAGCCAATTCCTATACCATGCAAAGCCAATGAGTTGACCGAAGCTTCCTAGGTCTTCAATGGTGATTTTGGAAAGTGATAAAGAAAGATGAAGAAGAAAATGTCTATTTCTTTCATTTTGTTTTGTTTAATTTTGATTTATTTACAAAATTGCCATCCAATATACTTTAATTAATTAATTTTGTTCCTTTTGCTGTCCACTAACCTTTAACAAGGTTTAATTACTTCATTGGACCTCCCACATTTATTAGTTAAGCTATTAAGTCATCTAAATGCAATAATTACTAAGTTTTGCACCTTTCACAATTTAGTCTTTTTTTCTTTAATTTCCTATCTAAAAGTTAAAATTATTGACCAAATTTTAATACAACTTTAAAGACTCTGTAAATATTTTCTAAATAATATTTATAGGCCGACATGACTAAAATTTATGGTCTCAAAACCATAATTTCGTCACCACAAAAAAACGGGTTGTTACAATTCTCCCCCTTAGGAAATTTCGTCCACAAAATTGTTACCTGAAAATAAACTCGAATACAGTAATTTCATCGATTCCTCTATTTCTCATGTAGCTTCTTTAGTATCATGCCGATGCCACAGAATTTTTACTAAGAGAACTCGCTTGTTTTGTAATTCTTTTACTTTCCAGGCTAAAATCTTCATTGGTTCTTCAGAATATGTCAAGTCCGACTACAATTCAATCTCACAGTGAGGAATTATATGTGAAGGATCAGATCTGTACCTTTTCAACATAAAAACGTGGAACACATTATGAATCTTCTCAAGTTCAGGAGGCAAAGCCAATCTGTAAGCTACAGGACCAATTCTTTCAGTAATCCCATACGGCCCCATACATCTCAGACTCAACTTCCTTTTTTTGCCAAAATGTAGTATCTTCTTCCACGGAGAAACTTTTAAAAACACTTGATTGCCAACAGTAAACTATGTATCCTTATGGCTCAAGTCTGTGTAAGATTTCTGATGATCTGATGCGACTTTCAAGTTATCCCAAATTGTTCTAACTTTGTCTTTAGTATCTTGAATTAAGTCAACCCCTTCCAACTTTCTTTGACTTAGCTTTGACCAACATAATGGACTTCTACATTTATGCCCATATAATACCTCATATGTTGTCATTTTTAAGCTCATTTGATAACTATTATTGTAAGCAAACTCAACCAATGGCAAATATTTCTCCCAACTATCCTCAAACTCAACAATGCAACACCGAATCATGTCTTTTAAAATCTGAATTACCCATTCAGATTGACCATCCATTGGTGGATGAAAAGCCATACTAAATTTCAATTTAGTACCCAACGCCTTGTGTAACTTACTCCAAAATCTTGAGGTAAACCTCGGATCACGATTTGAAATGATTGATAATGGAACACCATGTAATCTAACAGTTTCTTCAACATAGAGTTTGGCTAATTTTTCCAACGAATAATCCATTCTACAAGTATGAAATGTGCAGATTTCGTTAGTCGATTCACAATAAACCTAAATTGCATCTTTCTTCCTCGGTATTAACAACAATCCTATGACAAAATCAATTGTAACTTGGTTCCACTTCCAATCATGATTGATTGTAATAACCCAGACGGGACTTGATGCTCAGCCTTTACTTGCTAACACATCGGACATTTCGATACAAAATCAAAAATTTCTCGTTTCATTCTTGGCCACTAATAAAACTGTTTCAAACCACAATACATATTCGTACTTATCGGATGAATAAAATACACACTACTATGAGCTTCTTTTAAAAAATTTTGTTTAAGTTGCAAATCATCAGGTACAGACAATCTTTTGCGAAAATGCAAATCACCATCATCACAAATGCTAAATTCAGTATCCTGACCAATCTCAACCATATTCCGTTTGGCTGCTAAATTCGGATCAACAAGCTATAATTTCTGTATTCTTTGTAAAAACAAAGGCATAACCTTTAACTTAGCTAAGATAGAACCATCGCACTTCATCTGTAACTCTACATTCATCATTCGAAGCGCGAAAAGAGATTTATGGCTCAAGGAATCGGCTACAACATTTGTTTTACTAGGATGGTAATCAATCATAAGCTCGTAATCTTTTGACAATTCTAACCACCTTCACTGTTTCAGATTCAACTCTTTTTGGGTTATAAAATATTTCAAGCTCTTCTGGTCAGTGTACACATGGCTTTTTTCACCATACAGATAATAATGCCAAAATTTTAAAGCAAACACAATCGCAGTTAACTACAGATCGTGCATTAGATAATTATTTTCATGAATTTTTAGTTGCCGAGAGGCGTACGTAATGACCTTTCCCTCCTGCATTAGAAAACACCCCAAACCATTTAGAAGTCATCACTATAAACAAAAAATTATTTCCTCGATTTAGGTTGTGTCAAAACTTAGGCTTATGTCAATAAACTCTTTAATCTTTTTAAACTCTATTGACACTTATCTGACCAAACGAAACAAACATCTTTTGACAATAGTTTCATCATAGGTGAGGCTATAATCGAGAAATTCTTTACAAATCGATGATAGTACCCTGCTAATCCTAGAAAGCTTTGTACTTCAGATACGTTTTGTGGGTTTTTCCAATTCAAAATAGCTAAAATTTTACTCGAATCTACTCTTATCCCATCTTTCGAGATCACATGACTAAAGAATCTGACTTCAGTAACTCAAAATTCACATTTACTAAATTGAGCATGCAATTTCTTTTCCCGCAAGGTCTACAATATAATCTTCAGATGTTGAGCATGTTTGACTTCACTTTTAGAATAAATCAAAATGTCATCAATGAAGACAACAACAAATCAATCTAAATGGGGCTAAAAAACTCGATTCATTAAATCCATAAATGCTGCCAGAGCATTTGTCAACCCAATTGGCATAACTTCAAACTCATAATGTCCATAACAAGTTCTAAACGTTGTTTTTGGTAGATCGACATCTATCACTTGCAACTGATAATATCCCGATCGAAGGTCAATTTTTGAAAACATTGATGCTCATTTCAATTGATCGAAAACATCATTAATACAAGGTAACGTATACTTGTTCTTTATAGTCATCTAGTTCAATTGTCGATAGTAAATGCATAACCTCATCGACCCATCTTTCTTTTTAGCAAACAACACAGGTGCACCCTAGCGCAATACACTTGGTCTAATAAAACCTCTGTTTGTTAGTTCTTGGAACTGTGCTTTAAGTTCTTTAATTTTAGTTGGAGCCATTCGATACAGCACAATCGAGATTGGAGTAGTACCAGGCACCAGCTCAATAACAAATTCAACCTCTCGCTTTGGTGGTAAACCCGATAACTTCTTAGGAAAAATATCTGAAAATTTACAAATTATCGGTACTTAATCCATTTTCTTCTCTAAAACTTCGGAATCCAAAATGTAAGCTAAAAATGCATCACAACCTTTCCGCACTAACTTGTGTGTTTTCATTGTCGAGATTATATTTGAAACATAATCTAATTTATCAAACTCAATAGAAATTACTTCACCATTTGGACCTTTCAACTTAACTCTTTTCTGTCGACAACTAACTATAGCATCATGTACATTTAACCAATCCATACCAAGAATAACATCAAACTCTTGGAAGGGTAACAATATTAAATTGGTAGGAAAGTTGTAGCCTTAAATTTTTAGTGGACACTACTGGCAAACCAAATCAACTAACATTATGGTCTAAGGGGTTGTTGACTTTAACAACACAATCAATTAACTTTACGGGTAAATCTTTTCCATCACTAACATAGTGCATATATATGAATGCGTTGACCACAGATCAATGAATGCATACACACTAACATTAAAGATAGAAAAGGTACCCGCAATAAGTTATCCACTTTTCTCATGACCTTGCCCCTTTAAACTTTTTCAGTTTGGGGATATTAATCTCTTAATTCAATGTTGCATTCAACACTCATTTACCCACAACAGCTTCACACATAGCAAGCTTAGTCAAGCTCCTCAATTCTTGTGCTTAAAGCCCTCATTGTAGACTTAGTTTCCTCCTTTAAAGCCATCATCATAGCCTCGAGAGAATTATCCCCTATTGTAAGCTTATTCGTGAGCACCCCTTGCATCTGTTCCACAGTGGAACTGAGAGAATCCAACACAATTTCCCTGAGTTGCTCATCCATCGAGTCCAACTCTACATTGCGTCTTTGTGACACCCCAAATCTGACCGAGATGGATTGACTCGAATTTGAAACGTTACATTAGCCACTTAAGTGACTTTTCAGCTAACGACCACCTAAGACACACCTTGTCCTTATAACACATCAATCTTATCTAATTATTTGTTATTTATTAATGCAAAAGTAAATTATAAGCCAATTTTAAACTTTTCCTAAGTAATTTAACCTAAGGGTATTTTCGTCATTTTACCACCTATGATAAAACTAACCCGATTTTAGATCTAAGTGTTTATTAAAATTCTTTTAGTCAAAATTATACAAGCCTAAAAATTTCAACTTAATTAAAGTACGTTTACTATGTTTAATTTAAGTTTTATTATTAGGGACTAAATTGTAACAAACAAAAACTATCAAGATCTATTCCAAATTATAAATTAAGTGCATTTCTATCAAAATTTACCCATTATGAGACTAATCCTAAAATTTTACCAAGTTTCCTTATCATCTAGGGCACTAATTAGACTAATCAATTTTCAGAACTAAATTGTAACTTAAACAAATTAGAATACCAATTTAAAAAGACAAAAATTCAAACCCCTAAAACCCACACGGCTGTGTCGCCTAGACTGTGTGTCATAATCGACCGTGTTTGCATGTGAAAAACTTGTTGGCTGATCGCACACGCCCATGTGTGATAGCTCCAGTCTCAACATGCCCGTGTCACTTCCCACACGTCTGTGTGGATAGGCACACACCTGTGTGAAAATCACTGCACCTATTTTTGTAAAAAACTCATTTTAAAATATGATTTTGCATATTTTGATGGCCAATTAAACCTGATTTAACTACAATTAATTAACATACATATACATACCCCTTCAATTGAATTTATTGACATCAAGTAAGCCTCAATTATATAGAATTAGGTAATCAATTTCATGCATAACAAACATTGAATAAATGAAACAAGTACCATACCTTAGTTGCTAGTAAACCACTCCATGGAAGCTTCATTTAAACAATCGTTAGTATAAATTTCATGCCTCACACACCGTGATATCAAGCAACAATACACCGTAAATCATTCAACAATTAAACTCAAACATGCCTCAAAATTATTATAAAACCATCCAAAATAAATGTTCAATGTCCAAAGTCCAATTACAACCAAAATTAGGCTAATTTCTAGGAGTTCCACAATGCCCAATTACAGTCTTTAAAACGTGTAATAAAGTCTCTACCAAGCCTAATTCTCTTGGAACTCTGTTGCTCGGCTCCTCAGCTCCTCAAGCCTGACGATTATCTGCATGAATTGTGAGGGTTTGAGATTTAAAAAGCTCAGTGAATGTCAATAAAAATGACTTGTAAATCAACATCCAAATCAAGCTTAAATCACATCCAATCAATCGTCAATTATCAGCCCTAATAATGAAACATGTCAATTTAATTTCTATATTCTTTATCAATATCAAGAATAAATTATTCATGGCTTACAAACATTGAACGATATAGCAACAATCACACATAAATATATTGGCATACACTTCTCATGGCTTAATCAGGTGATCATACATTAGATAAATGAATCTTCAAACTCTAACAAATATCAAATACAGTCCGTCGAGTTGAGCGGGCCGAAGCACACGCTTCCTTATAGCACCTCAAATAACCCAATGAGTGGAGACTCATGCTCAACACTCCCTTATCTACTCCAAATAAATCAGTCCATCTAGAGCCATATACTGACAATGTCACAAATAGAGGTGAGTACTCACAAATCTTATGACATGTCAACAATATCCAATGGATCCACCATGCATGTTGCCAATATATTCAGTCAAACATAGCATATAAATTAGTCATTATTGTGCTCAATTTAACGTGACAAAATGCTTATGTGTAACATGTAACATAGCTATTTAGCATCCAATTAAATCAAACATTTCATTTTCTATTTCCCAATGTTCAATTACCAAATTGTAACACCAATATACCATGATAAAAAACTCCAGTAAACATTCTTTAATCATCAATATAATTAGCCTAATTAAATAGAACAACACCACCCAAAAGCTTACTTACCATTATTCAATAAAAATTCAGTTCTTGCACATTTAATATCAATCCTGAAAAAATTAGCCATTCAGCCATAAATAATCAATTGAAATAATCAATTAAGCTACTAATTAAACATAAATGTGGGTCAATTACCAAATTAACCTTAGAAACACTCACCACACAATTTATTCTACCACAAACAAGTGATCAACCAAGCAAATCCAAGCTTTAATTCTGGTTATCTCGATCCTCTTCAAGATTTAGAGCTTTAACAAAGATAAAGTAGACATTACCACCTTTCCAATGCTATAATAAACACGAATTTAAATTAACTATACTAATCAAAATCCTCTCACGAAGATATCTTACCAAATTTGTGACATTAAGTCAAAAACTTGATTCCTCACAAAATTGATCTCTCTAGCCCTCCTAAACACTTTCAATCATCAAAATTAGACCAAATATGCTTATACTAAGCATCAATTTTATCTTTAAATCATTTTCACAAAATATTGGAAAATCGGTTCATGAATATGATGAAATTTAGATTTCTTTAAATTACCTCACAAAACATGTTTAATCTTGATAAATAAGATAAAAAAAAAACCTTTTAATAGATCCATTTTGAGTTGGAACATCCATTGATTTGTGGATTTCCTCTCAAAATTCAAGATCCACCATTAAAGAAGATGACATTGATAAAAATCCTTTAATTGACTCTCAAATCATGTAAAAATGTTTCTAATCATCATAAAAGCAAGTTTAGGATTGAAGATTACCTTTTATTTGCTCTAAATTCGTTGATTGAAAATCTTGATTCAAGAAACTTGAGAAATTTCAGAATATTTTTGGCTATTTTTTAGAATAATTTCGGGTGAATTGAGAGAGTATTTTGAGAAGGAAATTGGTTGGATCTATTCTTTGATGATAGATATTTAAAACCATGCAAAGAAATCAAATTTTAAAGCTTTTTAATCTGATGTAAAATGTGTGAAAAATGGACTAAATACATTAGTTTTAAAACTGAAACCACCCACCAAAAATTTAAAAATTGGGAAATTTGCCTAATGGCCACTCCCACATTTCCTTTTACCATTTAATCCTTTTCCTCCAAAATTCTGAATTTTAAGGCTTATTTTCTATATAAATACTCTAAAATTTCCCTTGTTTTACAATTAAATTCTATTTAATTAATATTTGAATTTTACTCAAGTTACCCCCAATAAAATTATTTTAAAATTCTTTTTCAACCCAAATTGATTATTTTCACTAATAATTATTTAAAATATTTAAAATTAATTTTTCAAAAATATTTTCTTTAATTTTCTGGATTATTGTTTAATCGATTTTAGATGAAATTAACCTCCTAAATTAAATTAAAAAGTACTAGAAACCCTATAAATTCCTAGTTTCACACTTGAAACCCGAAAAATATACCTGAAACTACTAGACTCGATTTAGAGATATTACAGTTTCTCTCGAGTGTCTCCCTCATATCCCCCATAGACTCATTGAGATTGACCACTTAATTTTCCAAAGCTAACAGCATGTCCCTCGACTAGCTAACTTTCTTGGCCATCCTACAGGTCTCTATTGGCTCAATTTGACCGTCTACTCCTTTCGTCATCTCAATCGGTGACTTGGAAACCTTAGCTCTAATATCAACTATCAATGGACTAGAACTTTAGTCTTACAAACCATGTAGCCTTAGGCAATTTCTTGATTTCAAATTCACCTAAGTCAGCCTAACTCTAAAAAAGTGAGGATTCTCGATAGAAAACCTCCAAGACACCAAAAATAAAGCGAAAGCAACTCAAGGAAAACAAAGCAATGAAAGAACATAAAATGCCACAAGAAAGGAATGCACGCAAGTTGTTTGAGTAAATACTTTCAAAATATCTTTATTACTTTGAGGGACTACAATTGAGTGATTAAAAAGGAGGGGAAAGTTCTTTATTAATAGTTGAGCTCCTCAAAGTCCAACGATACAATTTTCTTTACATCGACAGTGGAGATTAAAGCCTATCTATGATCTGCCACAATTCGTTGTGGCAATTTAGAGTCTTTCCAGTACTTAACGAGCTTGTTTTCTAACCGTTTTATGTTTATTTATCGCATTTTTAGTTTTATTAGCTTAGATTTATTTTACTGCAAAATAAGCATTTTATATAGTTTTTAGTGTTTTAATAACTCGTGAGGACAACTCGGGCCTTAGGAACGACTAATAGGCTAATTGAGTGTGTAGGGTGTCAATTCAAGCCCAAGAATACAAAGGACGACGCTAATGTTGCGACACCAGCATGTAGTGTCATAACACTGAACATCAAAGTTGCTAGGGCTAAAATGGGGATGACATTGCGATGTGGGCTTCTTGAAGTTACGTAGGCACGAAAAATATGGAAAAATATGGCTAATTCCTTAGACGAAAATTTTAAATTATTTCCTTATTTAGACCCTAAACATTCAATAGTATATTATATGAATTAATATTAGAGGGTATTTAGGGTTGTCAAGGAACCAAGCAAAAATCGAGCCAGTATAAGTCGTCTTAGAGTCACCTGAGAAGGAGGTTAGATTGAGTTAGACCTAGATTAGATAGACAATTTTATTCACTTCGTTTTCCCTTAGTCTTATTTTTATGTTTGCTTAGTCGGACTCTTTCTATTCTGATGTGAAGACGATTGCGAGTAGACATTATTCCAGAATCGCGCTTCAATGATTTATCAATGAGCATTCTCTTTTCCTTTACTCTTTTTTTCCTGTTATTTATATTCATTAGCCTTATCAACCAATGTTTGATGAATAGTGGAATAAATTATTGTGCATATTTTATATCTTGCATGTTTTGGTTATGGATCTGATTTATTAATTAAGTAGTTAGTTATCTACAATTGAGCATTTATTCGAGAATACTTAGTGTATTAGGGGGTGACGCCTCTAGTAGAATATCGAAATAGGTGAGACCAAAAGGGTATCCTATCAAGTATAGCTTGTACCAAGCGGTGAGACCAAAAAGGAATCCGTATGCCTAGGAAGAGACCAAAATGGTGACGTAGGTGGTAATCCTCAGTGAAGATGAGATCAAGAGAGTATTATTAACTAAGGGTGGTAAATAACTCAATAGAGGGTAATTAGCGATTTAATTGATAATTAGTGATTTAATCGATTATAGGCCTAGAACTTATATCATTAACACTAGGAATAGGAAATTCCATTAGGTTATTTTAGTTTAATTAATTTAATTAGTTTAATTAATATTTTAATTTTGCATCAACATTAATAATTCATGACTCAATTAGATTAGCAATTATTTTCTGTAATTAATTCAATAATAAATTTCTCCAATATACAATTCCTTAGGTATGATCCTCAGGATACTTCTTAGAGTGTTTCATTGTAACACTTTACTATATTACAATTTGATCTGTATACTTGTGAACATCACTACTTAATTTTATTATCTTTTTGCTACAGTATTTTTAGTCTAATCATTTGCACGTCTGGCGGCACCCAATCTACAATTGAGATTCTTAAAGGATTGACTCAATCCTTTAAGATTACAAAATAAAATTTAATCAGTTTACAAATTTCTAATATTACGTTCCATATTTACCAAGGTAGCCCTAATTTTCCTTAAATGCTTTACTAAGCCACCAAGGTTTCAAGTAGATGGGCTTCTCTTCTTGTTCCATGAACAAGGCCAGTTCAAGTAAGTTGAATGAGCCCCATTTAATTGATTGAACTCCATGGGACGCTCTTTGTGTAATTGTCATAGGCTTTGATCTATGACCCGTGACACTATCACATCCTCTATTACACTCGATAGTTTGGTGGTGATATCAACACTAATCAACTCGTTGAGTTTGCAGATGTAACATCCCGATTTTGGGCCTAGACAGAACAGTGGTTTTGAGGCCACAAATTCGATAAGGAAAACATTATTTTTATTATATTTTTATGATCTACGATTTCACAGAAATATTTTGTGAAAATTTCGTTCAAAAATTTTGACGTTTGGGCACTCAATTTAGTCAAAAGGACTAAATTGTAAATAGTGCAAAAGTTGAGTTCCATATGTTAGAAGTGTCCGTTGTTATGAATTTTTAAATTGAAGGTCCTTAAATAGTAATTAGATCATTGGTTAAATATTTGGACAAAAATGGGCATGAATAAGACAAATTTGAAAGAAAAGTCTTTAAGGGCATTTTGGTCATTTAGTAATTTAAAAGAATTAAAAAGGAAAAATGAAGCAAGAATTTGCTCTTCTTCTTCCTCAAGTCCGAATAGAGTATGGAGAAACCTTGGCTAGGGTTTTTCAAGCTTCCAAGCTCGATTGTAAGTCCGTTCTAGCCCAGTTTTTAATGATTTTTACATTTTTGAAATCCCGGTAACATGACTTCTCTATTTCTACCATTTATTTGAGCTAGTGTTTGATTTCAAAAATTGAACCATGTTGAATAATTGTGCATTTTGATGAATTATGATAGATTATGCATGTTTATGGTTAGAGAAACAGTTTTTGCCGAGTGATTTTCGACAAAAAACGTTCGGAAGGACTAAATTGTAAAAGTTATAAAATTGGTAATTAGTGTGAGTTTTAATGAGAATTGTGGGCTACCATATTTATGAAATGGTTCATTTAAGCCTAAAATGCAAAGAAATTGAATAAAAAATTATTTTCGAGCTTTGGGGCAAAAGTGTAAATATGCAAAAGTTTAGGGGCAAAAATGTAAATTTTGTAAAAATATGTTTTAGGTTTGAAATGATTATTACATTGATTAAATAAGTGAAATATGATATTTTAGATCTTGGAAAACGAGATTTGGACCTTGAACGGGAGAAAAATCGAAAATCGGGAAAGTTGGTCAAAATGACCGCATTGGTATCAAGGTAAGTTCATGTGTTTAATAAGCATTTAATTAAGCATGTTTGAATGCTAAATTGATATATTGGTTATAAATGTTTTAGTATTGATTTTTGAATATAATGATAATAATTGAGAAATGTTCGATAATGATTCGACATTAAAAGTGAGAATTCGAATTCGAATAAGTTTACATATAAGACCATAGTGGTAATGTGGCTATGTATAAGATCAAGAAAGTATCGAATAGCATAATTTGAGGAAAGTAAGATAAATTGAGGATATGATGACATTAAGAATGTAAGTATGTAAGTTGAGTAGCATTTTATTATTATGAAATTGTTGCTATTATTATTATTGAGTTATGTGACTGACCTTGAGAATTTTGAGCAAGTATGTTTTAGCTATGAATTGCCAAGACGTTAATATTTCAAAGTCCATGTTTTTAACATGGCAATTAAGGAAGAGTTGATAGAAAAAGACCATGGTTGACCCATGACAAGATGAGATAAGGATACCAAGTAAGACCATGCCAAGGCATGGCATTGGTAATTTTTACAAGGCAAGGAAATCATGTAAGACCATGTCAAGACATTGCATTGATAAGTTACTATAAGGCAAAGATCCCATGTAAGACCATGCCAAGGCATGGCATTGGTAAGTTTTACAAGGTAAGGAAATCGTGTAAGACCATGTCAAGACGTGGCATTGATAAGTTACTATAAGGCAAGGATCCCATGTAAGACCATGCCAAGGCATGACATTGGTGAGTTTATAAGGCAAGGATCCCATGTAAGACCATGCCAAGGCATGGCATTAGTGAGTACATAAGGCAAGGATACCACGTAAGACCATGTCAAGACATGGCAATGGTAAATTTCAAAAGGAAAGGTACTTGAGTAATCCAAAGAGTAAGTCAAAGAGATGATAAGGTAAGATCACGAGGAAAGAGCACATGTATGTACATAAGACTTATTAATATTAAGGTTATAAGATGATGATATTAAAAGTATTTTAATGAGTATATTCAAGTATTAAGTAAGTGATAAGTTTTCAATTATACTTGTGACGCTTTGTGACATGATTAGCAATATGTCTATATAATATGAGAGAGTATTAATGTGTTAAGTGAGATGTTGCAGGTACACAAGCAAGCTATTAAATAAGGTATTTTTTTTTATTATTCCGAGCCTTTGGTAAGGTTACCAATAAGTAAGATGGGAAAGTAAGAACTTAACATTATTTATGCATATTATGAAAGCTTAATAATAAGCTAAATTCATTACTAATGCCTATTATTTTACATGTGAACTTACTAAGCTTTATAAGCTTACCTCTTTCCTTTCCTCTATTCTAGAGTTTTATCAAACAAGCTCGGGTTGGAGATCGTCGGAGATCGCTTCACACTTTCGACTATCAAGTTACAAATTGGATATTTTTATTGAAACGTTTTCAATTATGGCATGTATAGAGACTTCGCCATTTTGTGTGTATGTCCTTATGATATGGCTAAATAAGAACATGTGTTGATGTTATGTATGCCTAAATGAGGTTTAATGCAAAGAAATTATGAAAGAGCAAAAGTTGGTTATGAAACAGTTTTGGGACAGCAGCAGTGACGTGGATTTGAAAAATCACTAAAAATTGTAGAAATGGAATTGAATGGTGAATGAGATATAGAATTAAATATTATTGAGTCTATTTTCATAGGATAGAAATAGAGTAAGCAAAAGAAGTCTGTATTTTGAGATATTTAAACTCTTACAAGATTGGTTCAGAGTGACTTTGTGATCCCCTATTCCGATTTTAGAATTTCACTAAAAATTGTACAAAAATAATTATGATGTATAATTTATATGTATAGATTTATTAGTGAGTCTATTTTCATTAGAAACAAATGGAAACATTATCCAAATTTTGTAAAATGAGATAATCAATTTTTAGTGAAGAGAGGTCAGGTCTATTGGATTGAAAAACAGGGGAACATTTAATGAATAAACTGTACTAATTGGCCAAACCAAAAATTCTAGAAAAATTATGGTAAGAAGATATATGGGTCTAATTTCAGAGAAAATTTACGGATTTAAATTTGGAGTTTTGTAACTTGAGTTATAATTAATTTAGTGACTGTCATGCAGGTGGACAGTTTTATTATAAATAGTGAAATAAATTGTTTTGATTTGTGTAAGTAATTAAAAAAATTTAATATTCCCGGTTTGATCCCGAACCATTTCAATTGCATGTTTTAGGGCCTCGAGGGCCCTTTTTAGGGATATATTGGATGAGTGTGAGTGAATTAATTTTAAAAGTAAATTTTTATGCCCCGAATTAGTAAGATAAGTTTGGTAACGCCTCGTGCTTGACTCCAGCGACGGTCTCGGATAAGGGGTGTTACAACAGATACAAGCATCATGTGGAAGCAGTTTTAGTAGGATATGTAATGATTCTATTGTTAATGATGTCGAAAAATATAGTTTCAAAACCTAATTTCTATAAATCGAGTCTATAAGGATGAAATATAAATATAATGAAGTTATTATGAAAATATATTGAAGTTCGATTAAGTAATTTAACCGAGAAAATAGTTAATTAGAGCTAGAGACTAAATTGTAAAAGTTCAATCACTATATACTTTTAATTTAAAAAAATACTTGGGGACCTAGATAGCAATTATCTAAAGGACCACAATGGTTATTTAACCATGTTTCTTTTAAATTTAGTGGATAATGATGATAATGGCCATTATTTGGTAAAATTATAATTAAATAAATGTAAATAAGATTAATTAAATAAGTAATTATAATTAACTAAGTTTAATTACTTCCTAATATAACTATATATATCATTTTAAGTGGACGGAGAGATGAAATTGATTCATATTCTTCTTCCACCGATTTTTATCAAAGGAAAAGAAAGAAAGAAAGTTATTCATTCAATATTCGACCATTTTCATCAAATTTTTATAGATTTTTTTTATCACAGGAACTTGATTTAGCTAGACCATGCATCAACTTGTCCAATTAGCTAGTATTTAGCAATTTGCTATTATAGAGAAATTGATGAATTAAGCTTGAATTTAATAGTTAATAAATTTAGATCATGATAACGACTAAATTAGAAAGTGAATTGAACTTGTTAGATAGCTTTTCTATCATTAGGGACTAATTGAATAAATTAAAAACTATCATGAGATTGTGCTATGAATAGGAATATAGGGCCCCTAATGAAAGAATGTGAAATCTTATTTTGATCTGATGCTAGATATCGAAAAATATGCATATCCTGAGTATATAGACTAAATTAAATAAAATGTAAATACGAGTGAATATTTATTTGGATTGGAATTGAGTGTAATATGATATATTTATTATTGAAATATCGGTCAGCTAAAGACGACGCTGGGCTATCTCAAAGGAAGAGAAAGACAAAAATCATTGACGAGTAGCAAACAATCTTGGTTTGTACTTTTATGATTTGAGCTCAGTACATGCATATACATGATATGTTACAAATTAGTTATGTGAGGTAAGTATTTTACTTGTCTCATGATTCAATTGACATAGATGATATAAAATGTCGGAAATTGAATTGAATAGAATAAAGCTGAACATAACATAAACAAGCATGATATGAACTGCAACATGTAAATATGAACATAGATGTATTTGATTCATTGGTTACCCTATTAATTGTGTCAGGCAAAGTTGGATGTAGTTGGCATGTTGACTGCCTATAAATGAATTATCGTTTATAAAATAAATATAACACCAAAATATAAGAATTAAGAACGATGATGTTTGCAACTGTATGAGTCAAATTGTAATATATTTTGTACAACAAAATACTTAGAAGTATTCCGAGGATTGTACCCAATGAAGGATGGAATAAATAATGAAACTACTTTTATAATAACAAGTCTAAGTAGAAGTAATTATTTCCTATATTTCGATTAACCATAAAATAGATTAAGAGGAATAAAAATAAATAAATAACAAAAAGAAATAAATAACAATAAATAAACAAATGAACTAAATCGACAAACCAATCAAGAAGATTAACTCGCTTTATGGTTTATAACTAACTTCGAGTTATGGTTTTAGAGTGGATTAGTAATCGGTTAACTAATTATCATCTCCCGACCTCTAATTAACTAATCGATTGGTTGATGCTCCTTTATATCCCGACCTCACTTTATCAACCAGGATAAATTATGATTTACTCGATTCGACTTATCTTCCGACCTCCTCTAGTCTATGATAACTTATTAGGGTTGTCAAGACTAAGATTTTAAGAACACATAATTTATAACTAATCCATATTGGGAAACCTCAAATCCTTCGTAATCATATTCCATCCACTTGTTAATCTCCTTTAAGGGATTTAGCCACTCATGTTATTCATAATCTCTACTTCGATTGAATAAACTATGTGAGAAATACAACCGATTTAGAGAAGAAAAGAGATTTGAAGAATCATGGATTGGATCTCGAATAGGGAACGAAGTGGTAAATCTCTTTATTAGAATAAAGAAATAAAATGAATGTGGAAGAATATAAACTAAAAATACTTTAATAATATAAATAAACTTTTGAACCAAAACTGATTTAAGAACAAAAACAAGAAAGTCATGAAAAGTCGAAAAGAAAAGAAATTAAAACTACTTCTAAACTATAATGGTTTTTTGAAGGCGTCTAGGACGACTTAATTACATTCAACCCTTAATATCTTTTTTATAGAGGTGCTGGTTGCCCAAATTAAGTCTTTGGCAAGTCCTAGGTCTTCGAAAAAGTATGATTGCATAGACAAAAATATCCTTGAAGTACTTGGACGGCATGTCAGCCTTGTGTCGTGCCATGCCCTTGCGTAGCACCACACGACACCTAAATACTGCCTTGTCTCGTTCATTTGGTGCTTTGACGTCCCGGGATGCTTGTGTATCACTCGACCTTTGCTTCCACATCAATGGGCCTTTATATCTCCATCCTACACACTCAATTAAACCAATTAGCACAACCTAAGGCCTATGTCAGCCTATTGGGTCACAACACCTACAAAATGTGTGAACAACATTTATTTTTATTAAATTTTAATCCAAAGGCCTAAATACTGAAAACATAAATTAAAATCCTAATTTGCTTATTGAACAAGCTCTTTAAGTGTAGATTTGACCTGAATTGACTATTACATTTGACGACAAGTCACATGCCATAGGATTAGATTAAGTACGAGTTTATACACTTTGTGTGTCAAGATGCACTTCGTGCCAATAAGCACTTTATGTCAATTTACTCATTAAGGTGTTACAAAAAGTCTTATTAAAAGTCTCAATTTGAGCATTAATGGTTTCCCTATAATCTTTGACATTCTTACAATTCCATATTGATGCTTGAATGGTTGGATCTCTCCAACCCTTTATACAAAACAATCTCAACTTAGGCTTTTGTTTCTCATATTGCCTATCAAAAGTGCTTTTGGAGCTATAAGCAATGCTAAAAAGACAACTTTTAAATTCAAAATCGTTTTTGAAAAGTGTTTTCGAATTGTGCTTTTGCTTTTGGGAAAAATGCTTTTGGACCCAAATGACATTTTTAATACTTATTTATAATCTAATGTAATTTATGTAATATTTCTATTAGGTATACAATTATTTTCCTATTGAAATTTATTTCAAACATATAATATTATATATTTAAATATGTAATGGTTATATTTTAATAATATTTAATACATAGATTATAAATTCAAATTAAATTATAGAAATAATTAATATTAATTAATTACAAATATTTAAAATTTATGTTTCATATATCAAAATATTAATAATAAGTTACAATAAATTATTTTTTATATTCTTGCTAAAATATCATAATATTAACAAATTTAAACATCATTTAAAAGCATACTTTTACTTCACAACATCATGTCTAAAATAGATATTTTATTTCTCAAAGAATACTTTTTGAAAACAATACCAAACACTTAAATCTTAAACCAAAATTTTCAAAAGCAATGATAAACTAACCTTTACTTTCATTAGTGGTTAAGTTTAAACTTTCCTTTCAAAACGAATAACAAGGCCAATGCACACAAGATGTAGAATGATAATATAACACCCTAAACCTAGCCTAGAAGTTTAGACCAAATCTTGGATGTTACATTGATCACCGAAGTGATCGTAGGTAAACTTACAAAACAAGTTATCCCGTCAAACCGAAACATTTAATCGCATAAACCAATCAGTAAAAATACAGTTAAGTTTATTATAAAACCTGAATTAAATGAGCGAATAAAAACTTAAAACGGAGCTTGTACCACTGTTTTAATAAAATCTTACAGTCCAAAAACCAAATGACAAATAGAAAAAAACTGTTAATTTATTCTTCTCCGAAACTGTTCGAGACCTCCGTATACTTAGTCCAGCTTCAGAATTTCAAAAGGTACCTGCAAGAAAAACATTAACAGGGGGTGAGCTACACGAGCTCAGTGTGAGTACAGAACAAAACAAGAGACAGTATTACAAAATTCAAGTCAGTAGCACAACAAAATTACTTATACTCATAGAGTTAGAAAGCACACTTGGAACTAACATTCCAACAAAACGTAGCAATCAGAGCACACCAAGTTTACACTGGAAGTTCCCATCGAAATATCAACACAAGGGTTGTTCAGACAAACAGAATACAGACAGATAATATTACAATAAAAACTCATAGACAGACACGCATGTAATGCAGTTGAGTAATGGAACCCACCCATCCAGCCAACACACCTCCCCATCCCTCGATCACACCCCTTAAGAGCTGTTTAAGCTCAACCAACCAAAACGCATCACATAGGACCTTGTAGGCCCATCCAACCCTACGCACAATTTAAAGTCATCTCGAGTTGCCCGACAACAATGGCCTGCAACCCTGGGTTGCCCATCAATGATGGTATCTATATGCAGTTAAACGGCCAAATCAGATAGTAATGATACGCAACAAAGATGATGTATATGTGGTACAGTGCAGTGCGGTAAACCGCTATACTGGTAAGCTGCAAATAAACTGCCAGATCAATTAACGATTGTACATAGTGAAGCTGACGCATATGTGTACAGTGTAGAGCGAAAATTCGCTGTACAGACAAGTTGTAGTAGAACTACCAGATCAAAATCAAACTCCCTTCTCTGCGCAATCCCACCCAAAATACTTTATGCAAATGTATGTATGCAGATTGACGTACAGAATCAGAATACAAGATTTCTAGACAGTCATTTAGACAAAGAAACTCACAACCAGTCAATCAGTTACAGAATTCTCGTGCAGTCACAGCATGCACACAACATACAAACACTCACAGATCAATCACGTAGAGTCAGAAATGTGTACACTCATTTACCTGGATTCGGTACCAATAACAAAGTAACCTCAATCAACAATCATACAATTTGCTTAAGTAGAGGCATACCACACAAGTCTAGGCTGAATCAAAGTCTTAATCACCCTTTCTAAGACCTCGCTAAGAGTCGGAACATATAAAGTCACGATTAAGCTTTAAGTTTACATAGAACTGAATTTGGCGATACAAGACCACATGCCCGTGTGCTCTGGCCGTGTGGAATAACCTAGGCCATGTGAAGGTCAAAACGCCCATGTGGAGGGTGACAAACGGTTGTGTGAACAGGCTGTGTAACTTACTGCCCAAATTTGCTAAAATAGAGTGTAGGACAGACACAGCCGTGTGAGGGTCTCGCATGCTCGTGTGCCCTACCAGGCACGGTGGTGTGTTCAAAACACACCGGGGTGGGATCTATAAATCCCCAAATTAACCACACAACAGTGTGGCACCAAAACACTAAATTCCTAATTCCCAATCACACATGCCTATGTACCTAGGGGACATGGCCGTGTGAAAATTGACAAAAATCCCTAAATCGGCCATACAGCTGTGTGGCCAGGCCGTGAGGCACCAAATTTGCCCAAAAACCCTAATTCCTAAAGCACACTGTTGTGTGAATCGACACACGCCCGTGTGGATGTCTCTGTGGTCATGAAACCACCATAAAACAACCTCGAAATCAAGTTTTTCAGTCACTAAATCGACCCTCCATCAATGGAACTCAGTAACACGCTAGCCAGAGCAGATTGCCATGTCATTCAATAGTACTATTGTACTTCAACAATCAATTTCCGTATGACACTAAGGTTGTCTTATTCCATCAAAACAAATTTACAAAACTCAAATAAAATAGAAAGGTTCAAAACCTACACTTGAATCGCAGATGGAGACATTCAATCACTGACTTGGCGATAAGAAAATGGGGCTCTTCAAAATTTTCCCCAAGCAAAAATCGTTTTTGAGAATTATTTCATAAAAACAAAAGAAAAACAAAAAGTAAAGAAAAAAAGGGAGAGGAGAGGAGAACGTGCAAGAAAAAAAACCCCAAAAATAAAAATAAAACCATAAAATAAAATAAGTAAAAAAATAAATTAAAGAATTATTTTTATAAATTAAAGCAAAACTTCTACCTAACAATATACAAAATATATCACCCAAAACGCACTCACAGGGACTTGAACTTAGAACCTAGAGGTAAGCTAACACACATCCAACCACCAGACCAGCAAGCCCACTCTACTACTTAAACGTGCAACCAACACAATAGTGCAATCTTCTCACTGACCCTACACATAAAACTCAAAACTTCTGGCCCCCAAAATTTGGGGTGTTACAGACAACCTCTTTCCATTTCTTTAGTTGTCACCACTCAAATAAGGAGCCTTATTCTCTATTATCTACATAGTTGGTTAAAGTGTATATAGATCAAAAAGCTTGTCACCACTCAAATAAGGAGCCTTATTCTCTATTATCTACATAGTTGGTTAAAGTGTATATAGATCAAAAAGCATGCTTAGTAAATAATTTTGAAGAACAATCTAGAAAAAAATTGAGTTTACCAATGTAAAATTGCGTGATTAATAGTAAAAAAGTTGACATATAATGACATCAGCTTGTTCACAAAAATATCATATAATATGATTCATTTTCCTTTATTGATGAAACTAGAAATTATTCATATTTCACGATGCTTGTGGGCTAATTAATAAACAAAGTAAGCATATATTTCATTCTAATTAATCAAGAAACTATAATCATCCACTATGGGTAAAATGACTATATTAATATGATTAGCTACAATTATGTCATTTATCTCATGATCACAAGATCTTTAGAATATCACTACTTAATGCATATGCTTTTCATAATTAAGATATTATGGCTAATTCTAAATTACTTACGCATGCATGATCATATGACATATGATAATAATGCATATAACATTACATAAAATATTGCATAATACTATAATTTAGTTAGTAAATTCACAAAAAACACCAACTTATGCATAATGTGAATATAAAAAAATCACACGAGCCTTAAAATGTTTGAAAACACCCTACATGTTCTCTCATGACTATAAAAATTCTTGCATGAACCTTTACGCATCAAAATGAGGCTTATATGCACCTTCACATGTCGCCAACCTCCTCTACACACTTTCACAGGTCAATCAAACTTTGACCAATTATATGTCAATGTTTAACTATTAAATTTGACTTTGGTTGGTTCGATTTTCCATTTAACCTAGCTTGATTAGTTTGATCATTGACCTTAGATGATTCAAGCTAACTTGATTCTTTAAATTTGATCAAATTGGTTTACCATGCTTTCTTGATGGGTTGGCTTTATTGGGCTTTATGGATTAGGTTTTCTTACTGGTGTGATGCACCCTTTATTAAATGGATAATGGGCTAATTTTTCATGGGTTGGATTAGAGTGTCTCAAAATAATGGATGTTTTATTAGATTTTCCAATTGGGTTGAAAATAAGTTAGGTGATGAGTGGTAATTTGATATATGTAAATATGATTATTTCATGCTCACTTTAGTGTGTTTTCAAGTAGAATTAAGCCTTTTAAGTACTTAATACTTTGTGTATTGAATTTAGGTTTTGTTGTGTTCTTATGTTTAATCTAGTGTTTTTAATGTTGTTTTGGTTTTCAGAAGAAAATGGTGATTGATAAGTGTTAAATGGTTATGTAGCGGAACCAAGACACCCAATGGACTCAAGTGGCTGAACAGAGGACAACGACGAGATGAGGGGATTTCTGAGGTCGCGACGTTATGCAACGTGAGCATGGTAGAAGGATTCGACAGTGAGTCACATTGTGACGTAGGATGACTTAATGTTGCAACATGCTTATGTTGAGGTGACGACGTTGACACGAACCTAGGAGAAATTGTTCATCAACATCACGACGCTGTGATAGAGGAAGTTGTGACATTGCCTTGTAGGCTTAGATGTGGAGATGATTATCTAAGTAATTTTGGGGTCATTTTGAATTTCCAGTCTTTGTAAAGTGACTTTTTAGCAAGGGCAAGAGGGTTCTTTGGTTCACTATATAAACCTTTTTTCTATAAGATTTTTAATATATAGAGAGAACTAGAGTAGATAAGATTTGTAAAGAGTGTTTTAAAATGTTTATAGATTTCTTTGTAGAGATCTAATAGAGAGTTAGTTTATCATAGCTTTTGTATTCTTTCTTATTGATGGTAATGTAAATGGAGCTCAAGTAAGTTTCAACTCTGAAATTGGAGTCTTTTCCATTAATGAGCATTCCTAACCCTTGTTCTTGTTCATTTTTTTTATCAATTGAATTTATAATGGTTACTTATACTTTGAACTTCATTTTGTTCTAAATTCTCTTAATGGTTACTTATGATGCTAGTTGCTCATCGAGGTTGATATGCATGTTCTTGATTATTTGATTGTTCAATTGTGCGAAATTGCTTAGTAAACTAGAATTGACACTTCTAGTGGAAGGCCTAGAGAGATGAGATCGAAAGGATATTTTATCATGTAGAATTTTGATATAATTGTGATGAATAGCGGGACAAAAAGCGTAAGCTATGAACTAGGTGAGTTTGAGAGGAGATCCTAGGAGGTAATTCTTATGTTACGATGAGACCAAGAGGAATTTCTACTTAGGAGTGACAAACAATGTAATTGGCGTATGTACATTAGCTTCATAAGTAGCTAGTTGACCAATTGACCATCGCTTTGATTATTTTCATAGTGTAAGATAAGAAAAAGGGAAGGTAAGTTAGTATGCTTAGTTCACAAGATAGGTTAGTTCTTTTATGATTTCCAGTCGATTTGCATTAATAATTTTTGGATCGAGTAGACTAGTAGTTACCTTGTGAGTAGGATAACCGGTTAGCACATCCCCTTAACAATCATTGTGGAAGAACAATCCTTAGAACACTTAAGTGTTCCGTTGTAACTACTATATTAGAATTTGGCACAATCATGTTTGCGATAATGCCATGTCTACACTATTAATATTATTGATTTTATTTGGTATGTTTTTTAGTAAGTGTGTAATATTATTGATTTTATTTGGTATGTTTTTTAGTAAGTGTGTTTAGGTGGATGATTAAGAAAACTAAAATTTTGACTTTTTTTTTTTCTAAAAAATATAAATTTCTAAAATATCAAACTTAAAATGATTGAATTTTGACCATTTCCTCCAATGGTAGAAAAAGCCTAATACTACAAAAAAGAAGAAAAAGAAGATATCATGAAATCTCACAATAACCATCATAAAACAAAACTAATAGACAAATTTTAGCATGAAATTTCTAAATTCTTAAATAAATTATAAACCCTAAACATATTTCAATTTTAAAAATAAAAATTGCATAATGTATAATCCACAAAAATTCAAAGGCATAATGATAAATTTGACCCTCAACCTTTTAAAAATAGTCGAATTTGACCATCAACCTTTCAAAAAGAGTCTAATTGCTATTTTTAATGAAAATATTAACTAAAATATTAAATTTGTAAACATGACAACCTGCATGGCAATCAACGTGTGCTTTATGCTACTTTTTTTAATTATGATTTTTTAATTTTAAATTTAGTTATTTTTTGAATATTTTATAATTTTTAAATTATTTGTTAAGGTGTCATATAAGACAAATAGTACAATGTCAACATGAAATAAATGTGGACTACCATGCTTGTCACGCTAACATCGCTAAGAAATTAATTTTTAGTTAATATTTTCATTAAAAAAGTTAATTAATTCTTTTCGAAAGATTAATGGCCAATTTTAACTCAATAAAAGAATAAAAGCTAAATTGACAAAAAAATATAAACGTTGAGCGCTAAAATTGTCATTATGCCAAACTCAAACAAACATGCTCAACAAAGATTAAGTTCGGCTCTTATACCAAATATAAAATCTAAAAGAAATAATCACGAATATTTTTTTTATAAAATTACAATATCAAATATACAAATTATAAACAATTATTTCAATGTAAATATAAATATTTTTCTCACATCCAGCCATAGAATTTAATTATTGTAGAAATTGTATGGTCAAAGAACTTCCGATAAATTACAAACACAATAAAGATGGAATTGGTTAAAGGTTTATGTATTAAGAGAGTCCAAATTTTTTATATGAATATTTCAAAGAATGGAAGAATCATAGAAGTTACCATCAAACTCAACCTTTCTAATTTAAAACCAACATAATTAATAAAGTGATTAGCCAAAAATAATAACCACTTAAAAAGCGATTACTCAAATATAGTAGAATTCATCACACTCGTTTTGTTGATGAAAAACAATTTTAATTAAAATTTTAAAGTATTTAAATTTTTAAAAAATAAATGTTAAACGAATAGTTACTATTTAATAATTAGCTATTTAATTAAAATTAAAACACTTAAATAAATTATATTCTATTTTATTAGTCACTTTCACTAATTAAGTTGATATTGAGTTGATTGATGACATCGACTCTATTAACTCTTTTATAATAGTATAGACATAACCATTAAATGTTATAAAATTAAAGATAAATAGAATATTCAATGTTGTTAGAACTGAACCGATTAGTCGAATAAAAAAATAATGGGTATAATGGTACGGACTAAGTGATTGAACCAACATTTGAGTAAACTATTTGAAATTGATAAAATATCAAAAACCAAGATAAAAAATTAGTGGTTGAATTGGATTATAATTTTTAATTGATTTATTAATTTTTAAATTATTAAATTAATCATTGTTGAATCGATAATCTGATTAATTAAACTAAAATCATTATTTAATTGATTCTATCATCAATATGTTTTTTAAAACATTGAGAATATTTGTTCTAATAATAAATATTCCAACATTTTTCTCTCTTCTGCTAAAGATTAATTAAAGCTATATAACCAACCTCGTGATAAAAGAAAATGTTAATCTATAATTCGAATATCAAAATTTAATTCTCTTTTGAAAGAAAACACACTTTCAGGTCATCTACAGTTTTTTTTCTTATTGAAGTTTATGGCCTACAAAATTTTATAATATATCATGCATGGATTTGCAGTGGAATATAATATAGGAGACCCTAATCCAATGGGCGAGGGCCGAGGATCAGACTCTTTCAGCTCTTCTACCGGCCTTTCTTATTCAACACCCAAATTGAAGCATAGGTGGGTTTTAATCGTAAGCCTACATTATTAAATTTGTTATAAGCTTGGATGTAATTATAAATATATGTGATATATTTGAACAATCACTATAATTAATTGGTTTTAATATAATTACATATATATGGCATGTTTGGACAATCCCTAGAATTAGTTGGTCCAATTAAATTGAGTGTACTTTAATTACATTTTCTAATTCTTGAAGGATGAAAATTAAAATAATTACACAAGTAATGGCTTTCTAAACATACTCGTTCATGATTTACATCTTAAAAAGTTATTTTTATACAATAATAATATTTTAATTTCAGATATATATTTTAATTTTTAAACTATAATTATATCATTTTATTGATCTCATTTAAATAGTCTGAATTTTTTTATTACGAGAGAATTTTCTAAAATTTTAACCCACTATAAAATTAACTAAATTACATATTATAAACTATAAATTATTTATACTAAATTTAAGCAAATTACATAGTATTTATCGTTGATTATTTATACTGGGTGGAAGACCAACCGATAAGATGATTTGATTTTAGTAATTGTATTAATACTTTCTTCGACTAACGTATTATATAAGATGATTTGATTTTAAGTTTTGTCACTTGTTTAGAGATTCATTTTCAAGTATTATTGATAATTTTATAAAAAAATTATATTTTTAAAATTTAAAATTATATAATTATGCAATTACAATTTATATCATCAGATATGACATAGAAAATTATAATATACTTACACTCCATCTATAAAAAAAGTCTAAAAATTAAATAGAAAATTATAATGTCCTGGTTAACTTTCAGCTTAAATATTTTGAACTGGAGAACAAGGTGGTGTTTGAAACATGGATAAAAGACTAGGATAATGCCTCAATATCATAAGACAACAAAGGAGAAGTAAACGACTAAGGAAGAGATGAAGAATTGCAAAATAGGCAGTGACAAATAGCATTATGGAGTCCTTTAAGACATTGAAAAGGTCAGTTGAAGGAGAATTAGAAAAAGAAGACAAAAAGAAAAACAAAGCAAAGGAGGAAACAAGCATAGTGGGAGAACAAATTGCTTTTGAGACTAGCGTGTTAGGCCAACAACTAGAAAACATGAAAATGGAAGAAGTTAGGACCCTAGTGTTAAACTATACAAAAAGAATAGTTCATGAAGAAAACTTCATTATATTTTTTCTTATCATTGAATGTAGACTGAACATGTATTTATACACATTAACTAGCAGATTAACTGTTAACAACCTGTTTAACTGAAACTTAACAAACTAACAACTAACAATCTTTACTAGTTACTCTAACATTCTCCCCGTTTTTTCTTTGATTATTGAACTTCTCATTGCTTGCAAAAATTTGAAGAGCATGTCTAAACACAGCAAACTGCTTTGGTGTGATTGGTTTTGTAAGAACATCAGCAACCTGATTTGCTGATGGAACAAAATTTACTTGTAGAGAACCATCAAGAACCTTCTCACGCACAAAATGATGATCGATCTTAACATGTTTGACTCGTGCATGATGAGTAAGGTTTGTAGCCATTGACACCATGGATGTATTATCACACCAGACCACTGGTGATTGAACAAGTGGCATACCAACTTCTTCTAACAACTGTTTAACCCATAACAATTCTGAGACACAAACGGCTAAGCTGTGATACTCTGCTTCAGAGGAAGAACTTGATACTACTGCTTGCTTCTTGGAACACCAGGCAATAGGGTTTGGACCTAAGTAAACAACATAGCCTGTAGTCGACCATCTATCTTCAACAGAGGAGGACCAGTCGACATCTAAATAGCACACTAATCTGAACTGAACTTGGGAAAAATATAGACCATATTCCAAAGCCTTAATGAAATACCGCAATACTCTTTTTATAGCATTCCAATGAGTCTCACTCGGTGAGTTCATAAACTGACTTAGCTTGTTAACACAAAATGCCAAGTCAGGCTTCGTGATGCATAGGTACAGAAGCATGCCAACTACACTCCGATACAACTGACCATCGACAAATGGAGGACTACTATTTGATGCAACGAGTTTGGGTGTGCTTACCATGGGTATAGGAGTAGCTGTAGCCCCTAGCATCCTAGTTTTTGTAAGGATCTCCTTAACATATTGCTTTTGATTGAGAACTAGCCCCTGAGACTTGTGTCGAACCTCAATACCCAAGAAAAAATTAAGACTCCCCATGTCTTTAAGTGCAACCTTGTTATGAAGTTGCAGCACCACAACATCGATGTCCTTGCTGGAACTACCAATGATTACTATGTCATGCACATAAGCCATAAGTAACAAGCAAATATCTGAGGATGCCTGAATGAACAGAGATGGATCAATTTTTGAGGCATGAAAACCAAGTTTATCAACCAGAAATTGTTTGAGAGTGTGGAACCACGCTCGAGGGGCTTGGCGTAACCCATAGAGAGCTTTGTTTAGCTTGCAAACAAGCTGTGGACCACTGTGACTTGCCATTTCAAACCTAGGTGGCTACTGCATATATATTTTCTCAGTCAACTCGCCATTTAGAAAGGCATTATTGACATAAATTTGCCTCAAGTCCCATCCTTTCATGACTGCTATAGCAAGAATAGTTCGAATGGTTACTGCTCGAACTACTTGACCGAAAGTGTCTCAAAAATCAAGTTCTAGATGCTGAGAGAACCCCTTGGCCACCAGGCGAGCTTTGTACCTTTCCACAATGTCGTTAGCCTTCTTTTTCACCTTAAACAACCATTTAAAGCCTATTGCTTGTCGATTGCTGGGAAGGGAACACAACTCCATGTATTTTTGTTAAGTAGAGATTGTAACTCACAGTGGACTGCAGTTCTCGAACACTCATGGCGCATTGCTTCAAGAATGTTTACAGGAAATTCAGTAGATAGAAAAGAAGCTGTGCTCATGTATGCCTTTGGTTTGAAAATTCCAGCTTTGCTTCTCGTGATCATTGCATGAGAATTAAGAGGAAATGAAGATAGGGGAGGGGACTGATTAGACTTGTTGGTACAGTATAAGCTGGACATAGGATTGCTAGGAGGGGAGTTTAGTGGGGTAGGCAAGCTAGATTGATGGGCAGTAGGTAAAGGTTATACCGACAAATTAATTGTAGTACCAGGTGTTAAATGTATAGGTGGTTTGGGACGTGAGGATAAGACAAGAAGTTTAGAGTTAGACTTTGAGGACGTTGGAGATGGGTTGACCTGAGAGCTAACACTTTTAAAGGGAAATTCTACTTCATGAAAGGTGACATGACGGGAAATATATAGTTTACTATTAGAGGTTAGACACTTATACCCTTTGTATAAAGGAGAGTATCCCAAGAATGTACAGGGGGTAGATCAAAATTGGAGTTTGTGACTGTTGTATGGTCTAAGGTTGGGGAAACACAAGCAACCAAACACTTGAAGAGAGAGGTAGTGTGGTTTAAGCTGAAAAAGTTTTTCATAGGGTGATATATTACCTAAGGAAGAGGAAGGTAATCGATTAATAAGGTAAATTGCACTGGTGAAGGCATCAGTCTAATAGCTTAAAGGCATTGACGCTTGAGCCAGCATAGACAGACCAACTTCAACTATCTATCTATGCTTGCATTCAACGAGACCATTTTGAGCAGAAGTATATGGACATGTAAGTCTCTATAAGATCCCTTATTGAGATAGATAGGATTTCAACACTTAAAACTTACCCCCATCTATTTGTAAAGCTTTAAGCTTGAAACCAAGTGTTCGCTCGGCTTGCTTATGAAAATGTGGAAAGATAGTACGAACTTCTGATTTTTGCCACAAGAAATACACCCATGTATACCTTGTGTATGCATTTGTGAATACTACATAATACAGAAATCCATTTGAAAAAATTGGTGCTTGTCCCTAAACATCAACCACAACCAGTTGAAGAGGAGTGGAGTACTCAGAAAGTGACTTGGAAAATGGCAGTTTATGTTGTTTTCGTAGGTGACAAGCAACATAATTAAGGGGTTCTTTATTGGCATCAAAAGATATATTACAATAAAGTAAAGCCTTGGTAAGTATATCTTTACATAGATGCCCTAGCCGAGAGTTCCATACACTTAAAGGCACACAGATACTTGCTGAAAAACTGTGAACTGAGTCTGAAGAGGAGCCCATTGAGCCAATCCTGGATGTGGTCGGCAGTTGTAGTTTGTATAGGCTATGGTGCTCTGACCCACGCAAAAGAACCTCCTTGGTTCGCAGGTCACGCACTTGACATTGTGTAGGAAGAAACTCGAATATCACCTGGTTATCTTTTGTAAATTTGGACACTGATAACAAATTTTTGGTTATACCAGGTACAAATAACAAAGATCACATGTATAGTGGTCGAGTTCTAGTGAGCAAAGACGACTGACTAGTAAACAACACAGGTAGAGCAGTACCATTAGCAACAAATACTTTACCTGGACCATTGTAAGAGGAACTTTCACCTATGGAACCCGTATAATTGGTCAGATGGTGGGTTGCACCTGAATCAGGATACCAGGCATTGTCGCCAACTGTCTCAGGAGTTGCAAAGCAAGCCTGTGGTTGAAGGTTAACAGAAGTCAGAGCACTGACGTATTGTAAAGTGGGGACAACAAAGTGATTAGGCCATGCAGATACTGGACCAGGTGGGAAGAACCAGCCAGATTGTAAAGTTGGAATAGTAGGTGGTAACACAGGCATAGGTGACGGCACCCAAGTCGGAATAGAAGATCCTGGCCTAAACATGCATACATTCGCCTGTGCAGTGGAGGGAGGCCTGTAACCAACACTTTTGTAGGAAGTATCAAACTGATGATAGCAACGGTCAATAAGATGACCCATTTTTCCACATAATTGGCACTAAATATGTGCGCTAGATGATCTACCACGTCCACGACCTCGGGGAGCTGTAGGGGGATGATAGGCTGGAGTAGCTACACTATTGTTAGCAGAGTCTGTAGGTTGATGAGTAACCACATTTGCTAAGCTAGGTGCATTACAGATAGTGGCCTGATGTCAAGCTTTAACATCAATCAGCATGGTCGTAACACCTTGGACGTTATAAGGTATTTGACTAGCTGTGATTATTGTTATAACAGATTCATACTCCGGTGGTAGGCCATTAAAGATCGCAATTACGTGTTCATGCTCACTAATAACCTCTCCACAACTTGCAATATTGTCACAAAAACCTTTAACCTTTATTAAGAAGTCTTTTATGGAGAGATCTCCCTTGTGCTGTGAGTGCAAGGCTCGACGATAAAACATTAACCGAGAGGTGGTTTTGCTGCCATATAGAGTAGCAATCGCATTCCAAATCATAGCACTTGTGTCCAGACCAATGAAGTGAGAAATAACAGTATAACTTACTGATGATAGAAGCCAAGATGCCAACACAATATCTTATTGCTCAAAGCGAGTAAACTCACGATTTTCTTGAAGGACTCCATCACCATCTAGTAGTAATTGAGGAGGAATAATAGTATGTGAATCCAGAAAAGACTGAAGTTTATAAGTCTTGATCACAAGAAGAGCCTATTATTGCCATATAAGATAATTAGCATCATCAAGAAACACGCTAATCTTCTTGGTGGAAAGAAACTGACTATCGATACCATCAGTAACACTAGAAGCCATTTCTGGTGCAGCGGAGTGAACCAAAGGACTAGACGAAAGAGCCATGAAATAGCACAAAATCTGCCAAGAAGAAGAAGCCATCTGATACCATGTTAAACTATATAAAAAGAATAGTTCATGAAAGAAACTTCATTATGTTTTTTCTTATCATTGAATGTAGACTGAACATGTATTTATACACATTAACTAGCAGGCTAACTGTTAACAACCTGTTTAACTGAAACTTAACAAACTAACAACTAACAATCTTTACTAGTTACTCTAACACCTAGTAGAGTGGTTCAACTTAGACAATCCACAGTCGTAGCCAATAAAAGTGAAACATTAACTTTAGAGATCAAACAACAACAAGCAATCGAGAGAAAAAGCATAAAATGACATAGAGCTGGACAAAAATTCAGAGAGATAACTCTTGGAACTTTTGGATGAAGGCTCTGAGATTAGTCCAAGGGTGTTCGAGTGGACTATCCCTAAATAGTCCCCGTAAGTGCCATGATCGTTTGCAGTTGGAACGTTAGAGGATTGAGGCATCCCTAGCATTTTGGTATCTTAATAATCAAATCAATAGATATAAGCCCCATGTTGTCGACTTAATGGAAACTAGGAAATCCAAGTTGCAGATGTCAGAACTAGCTAGTAGGTTTGGTTATGATCATTGTGTGGGTAATGGTTGTAAACGTAAAAGTGGGGGTTTTGTCTTTAGTGGGATGAATCTTGTATTTCGACATTATGTCCTATGTTAGTGAAAATCTTATCCAGGTTTGTTTCTACGTAAACTTTAAACTAAGTTTGTTCACCTAGAGTTACGGACACCCAGTTTTTCACAAGAGAAGACAAGTCTGGAACCAAAATTTAGAGTTGCTAAACAAGTCGATAGGGACCCATGGCTCATCATTGATGACTTTAATCTAGTATTGAGAGAAGAATAAAATTTCTCAATAATTCATAAGGAGATCAAGGGATATGAAAGCCTCTAAGAATGCATAAATGAAAGCAATCTAATAGAGATCCCCATGCAGGCAAGAAGGTTTACATGGACTAATAATAGTAGGAAGTACGTGGTATGTGTAACACCTTATACCCGAAATCATTACCGGAATCGAATACAGAGTGTTACCAGACTTAAACGAATCTTCACAGAACTTAACTCAGGAACAGTTATAAAATTTTAAACATACTTGCTTTGAGCCACATCACAAAATATTAACATACATGCATAAGAATAAACATACAGACCTACAAATTTTTAGTCAACATAGGCTAACTTACTTAATTACCTATAACCTTAACAATAAGCCAAAGCCTTTGGCTAAATCATAATATTACATATTCGACATTTCAACCCTATACATGCCATAGACTCGAAGCACTAAATTTACTTACACCACTAGCATAAACTCGGTGGTGTTATGATATCTCTGACGGCCTCCAACCCGAGCTAACCTGGTAACCCTAGGAAATAAGGAAAAGAGAAGGGGAGTAAGCTTTACGCTTAGTAAGTTCATATGAAAACAATAAGCAACTTTTTAGTATGTTTTACCAATGTTTACAACTTATTCACAAGTTATTTACAAGCTGTCTTCCTGCGCAATAGTCACTAAACTATTTTTTTGTGGAGCTACGAAACTCCAAATTAAGTTCCATAAATTTTCCTTGAAACTAGATTCATGTATCTTTCTACCATAAAATTTCCAGAATTTTTAGTTGGGCCAATTAGTACAGTTTATTCCTCAAACTTACCCCTAATTCACAGCCAGATGGTTCTGACCCTTTCACACTAAAGTTCAATTATCTCATAGCACAAAACTTGAATAATGTTCTCGTCTTTTTTTCTTGAAACTAGACTCATTGGGGATTCTACGAGTATAAATTATAACTCATAACTATTTTTGTACAATTTATGGTGATTTTCTAAATACAGAACAGAGGATCACGAAGGTATCCAGAACCAGTCTCACTAATGTTTAAATATCTTACAATTTACACTTCTTTTGCTTACTCAGTTTCTTTTATAAGAAAATAGACTCAATGAGCTTTAATTAAATATTTTATTCAGCCTATAACTCACTTTATACTATTTTTGGTGTAATTTCAAAGTTACACTACTGCAGTGACTCAAATCTGTCAAGGTAAAATTTCTCATTCATTATCATTGTTCACCAAATCAATACAATATCATTCCATTTATCATGGCAAGAACACATAGCTATGCAACATAAGCACGGACCCATAATCACAATGTCAACAAGAATCAAAGACTCATTCCAATTCATGCCATTCTCATAATGTTCACCAAATGTTATATACGTCATCGATTATCACATATCATTGAACAATTATACTTACTCGCTGAACACTTTCCAAAATATCATTTTCATCTTGAGTATTCTTCCATTCCGCTAGAATTTTACCCGTTGAACACATCGGAATATAACTCGGATACACGGATCATTTGCACATAAGTGCCACATATGTAATCAATCAATCATGTAACCCGCCCATAAGCGAACTCGGACTCAACTCAACGAGCTCGGGCGTTCGCATCCATAAGTGAACTCGGACTCAACTCAACGAGCTCGGATGCCTAGTTACATCTCACGAACTCGGACTCAACTCAACGAGTTCGGACATTTGCATCCATAAGTGAACTCGGACTCAACTCAACGAGTTCGGATGCCCAACCATCCTAGTGACATGTCACTTGTATCCTAATCCATTCCCAATGTTCAAACGGGATTTTCCTCAATCACACATCCTTGCCGTCTTCCACAGAATACCGAAACCAATACTCGGTAGCCATTTATATTTAACAAGTAGCACATATAATTTGCATATTGTTCAAAAATAACCACAGAGCATATATTTCATGATAAAAATCATCATATCATATAAATAACATCAATTAACTTAAAAATAACAATTATGTTACATTATTTACACATGAACTTACTTGTTACAATGGAATATCATATTCCATCAAATTCCCAATGCATTCCATCATCACATAATTGTTTTTAACATTTGGTATCACTTTCCCATATACAATATTTCCAATATAAAAATTCAATACCATCATAGCAAGATAACTTCCAAATATATTAGCAATAACATGAATATCATGCTTATTTAATCATACGAACTTACCTCAATTGCCGAAACAACTAATTTTCCCGCTTTAGTCCACCATTTCATTCTTTCCCGATCCTAGTCCAAATTTCACGTTTTCATCCTCTAACATATCAAATAACATTCATTTAACACATTTTATGAACACACTAATCAATTCAATTCACAAATCATGTTTTGGCAAATTTTACAATTCTGCCCCTATACTTTACCAAAATTACCAAATTGCCCCTAGGCTCGAATCAAGATTTTTATTCAATTTCTTCACTTCTTATGCCTAAATAAACCATTACAAGACCATAGGAACTCATAAACATCATTTTTTTTTTACACACATTAGCACTTATTTTACAATTTTACAAAATAACCCCCTTTAAGGCATTTTCATGCAAATTCCTTTCACCAAGTTATTTATCAGACAACTACAATTCATTTTCTTCCATAAAAATTCAGCAAACACCACATATGTGTTCATGGAAAAACCCTAGACTCTTAATCATTTTGCACAATAGACCCCTCATTTGGAAGCTCATGCTTTGGGGGTTCCAAAAATGTAAAAATCATCAAGAAAAGACATTAAAATCACTTACTATCAAGGGAGATGAGTTGCTGAAATTTTCCAGCTTCTAAACCCTTATTCTTGCTGCCCATTTCGTGGAGAAGAAGAGGAAATGAAAGAGAAATAACATTTTATTTCTTTTTCTTATTTTATTATAAAAAAGACAAATATCACACCTAACATTTTTGACTTTTCTACTCTTCTATTCTCTTGGCCGGCCATTCATTTTTAAAGGGCCTAATTGCCTTTTAAAGACCCCCAATTTTAATTCTAAATCAATTTAACACCTTTATGCATTAATATACAACTTTTACATTTTACGCGATTTAGTCCTTTTTTCGAAATTGGACTAGGAATAGCTAAAATTAACTTACCAAATTTTACATGCACTTATAAAATTAATTTATAACACATAAAATAACATCAAAATAATTTTCTCTGGCCTTGGAATAGTGGTCCCGAAACCACTATTTTGACTAGGCCCAAACTCGGGCTGTTACAATTCTTCCCCCCTTTAGGGATTTTCGTCCCCGAAAATGTTACCAGAAAAAGATGTTCTCAACTTTCACTAGTCACTTATGTCATTTTTCTCATAGCTTACAAAACAAACCCAGATCAAGCTCATACTTAGGATATCTGTAACCTTTCCACAATTACCATAAAGATCTCGGCTCAATCCGAAATACTGAAAACTGACATTCTAAGAACTACAAGCTTAGAAACACAGCTCGTCCAAATCCATCTAACAATACCTCTGTACATACTAGAATAGCCACGAGGACTACTATCATCCATCTATCACAATCCAATATGGTATCTCTTATTTACCCGGAGAAGTGGAACATCCCTGTACGAAATTTATACTAGTCTTTTTCATTTTCTTTTCAATGTCATTACCGACAATATTAATCTCGAATACATTTGCTATCCGGCTTTTCCCTGAAAATAACTCGATACCCTTTTTGAAAGAACAGGCAATATACTACGGTAAATTTGGTATTCAATTATCTGTATAACTCAGAGTTTCTCAGTACTTAGATTTTACTTAGAAATAATAATAATAATGGAAATCAGAAATCGAATCCTCCCTAAATTCCAAGTCAAAAGTCGAAATCATGCTGTACTAGACTACTTTATCATTTATAGCCACATTTCTATGCTCAAGCCATTGAATATTTAGAAACTTTACTGATATGAATCAAATGATTCCAATTTCACGGATATGATCTCTTTACCAATCAAGACAACTTCACTTATGTTGTCAACTCTCAAATTAGAGAAATCCAACTAATATATCTCTGTACCATGCTTTCAAAGATAGAATTCCTTTATTTCAGGCTGTACATCGATTTAACCGCAATTCCACAACATTATTCTGAACCAGAGAATAAACTTATTGCACATAACTCAATTTACCTTTATCGATAATAGCTCTTTACACGAAAATCAGAGAAATCCTGATACAAAAATTCTCACGCTTCTATGATTGAACCAAAAGCATAATCATAACAAAAAGTCAGAGATTTCCCATAAAGATAAGCCGAACTCGATAATTCTTGAAACAAGAATGAGGAAAAACTAATATAAGGAATTCCGAGATACAATACTATGCCAGAAATCCGAGAATACAATCCAGAAGAAAATGATAAAGATAACGCGAAGAATCCCTCAGAGAAAGACCAGAAAGAAACTACCGTCTGTACTCTTTAGAATTCCTCCCAGCAGAGATAATATAATTCCCGCACATATATAAACCATAATCAACAGAACATCAGAATAATCTCTCATTGATTTTCACTATCAACTTCATTCAATATATATCAGAAATGGAAATCTGAAGAGATGGAGAAATGTCGTTCATAAATAACTAGACCAATAGAGCTTTTCATCTGATATAACAGTCACTAGCATTCTCATACAATAGAATTCCCACTCGAAAGGAATAACTATACGTATTCTCCAAAATAGAAGAAAACAGAGAATACTCAGAAGAGAAAGATAGCCATAACTTTTGCTTAATTGAATTTGTCATACTCAGTCATCTGTGCAAGTCCGACATTATTCCCCTAACTAATTTTGTCTTTATTAGCCCCATACTATTACTCTGTTGTACTCTTTAGTTTTACTTTTGCAAGCTCATGCAACATATCTCTCGAGAATCCCACTGTATAACTTTATTCTGGCAAGGGGGCGAAGATTGTAAAGCCTTTAGACTTTTGACTCTCAAACAAGTACACATTCAACAATAACATAACATTGTACACATTAGTTCAACCATTTCAAACTTTCAACGTGTTACAAACACATTTTCACATATCTCAGTAGTACATGCAACCTTATTTCAATTGTATATTAGCAAAACATAAGTAAGTTTATCGCAATTCAAACTTTCATTTCTTTTATTCGAATTATCACTAATGTCTCATCAAGTTCCCACATTTAGTCTTAATCACTTGTCAATATTTATCAAATTGGAGAACGTCTTACGGTTTTGAGTACGTCGCTTACTCGATGCCATAGTCCAACTATGGTCTTATACTAGCTCTGCTCTGCCCGTGCCGATACCTATCCCAGATAGGTCTTACGCTTAGCACAATTTGAGCTGATGCCACATCCCAGACGAGTCTTACACTAGCTCGCACATCTCATATATTGCCATGGTCCAACCATGGTCTTTTCCGTCAATTCATTAGTGAATGATCGTACTCATTCCCTACGTTCCACCCAATTTGATCTTTCATTACAACTTCATAATATTACGTCATTTATGATTTTGTAACTGAGATTATAAAGCATAACATTACGACATCTTGACTTCATTACTTTAGACATAAATGTCAATCTCATGTATATACTGATCATTAATCATGCAATTAAAGCATTTATTTATACATTTTGTCATTTTAAGCAAATTTTCTCTTCATAATTACTAGGCTAATTGAGTTAAGTACGTAACATCATGTGTATACTAACATTCATGAAAGAGCTTATCACAACTTAACTTTCATTTCATTCTGCGTTTCCACGGTCTTTAACTCATGAGTACCGCACAATGTATACTAATTCATATAAAAAGAATCATAATTTACAATTCATACCTTTCCCATTTTTAGCATATCACAAGCATGATTCAAAAATCTCAACATTACTCTTATCTCTATCAAGATTTGCTCGGTTGGAATTCATTGCTGTCTTAACCAACAGTTTTGTTAGGGCCGAGAGATACCACACTATCACGAGTAATACTATGGCATGTATAGCTAGACTCTTTTACGCTTGGCTAGTCCAAGAATCGACTAAACCATGCTCTGATACCACTAAATGTAACACCTTATACCCGAAATCATTACCGGAATCGAATACAGAGCGTTACCAGACTTAAACGAATCTTCACAGAACTTAACTCAGGAACAGTTATAAAATTTTAAACAAACTTGCTTTGAGCCACATCACAAAATATTAACATACATGCATAAGAATAAACATACAGACCTACAAATTTTTAGTCAACATAGGCTAACTTACTTAATTACCTATAACCTTAACAATAAGCCAAAGCCTTTGGCTAAATCATAATATTACATATTCGACATTTCAACCCTATACATGCCATAGACTCGAAGCACTAAATTTACTTACGCCACTAGCATAAACTCGGTGGTGTTATGATATCTCTGACGGCCTCCAACCCGAGCTGACCTGGTAACCCTAGGAAATAAGGAAAAGAGAAGGGGAGTAAGCTTTACGCTTAGTAAGTTCATATGAAAACAATAAGCAACTTTTTAGTATGTTTTACCAATGTTTACAACTTATTCACAAGTTATTTACAAGCTGTCTTCCTGCGCAATAGTCACTAAACTATTTGTTTGTGGAGCTACGAAACTCCAAATTAAGTTCCATAAATTTTTCTTGAAACTAGATTCATGTATCTTTCTACCATAAAATTTCCAGAATTTTTGGTTGGGCCAATTAGTACAGTTTATTCCTCAAAGTTACCCCTAATTCACAGCCAGATGGTTCTGACCCTTTCACACTAAAGTTCAATTATCTCATAGCACAAAACTCGAATGATGTTATAGTCTTTTTTTCTTGAAACTAGACTTATTGGGGATTCTAAGAATATAAATTATAACTCATAACTATTTTTGTACAATTTATGGTGATTTTCTAAATACAGAACAGAGGATCACGAAGGTATCCAAAACCAGTCTCACTAATGTTTAAATATCTTACAATTTACACTTCTTTTGCTTACTCAGTTTCTTTTATAAGAAAATAGACTCAATGAGCTTTAATTACATATTTTATTCAGCCTATAACTCACTTTCTACTATTTTTGGTGTAATTTCAAAGTTACACTACTGCAGTGACTCAAATCTGTCAAGGTAAAATTTCTCATTCATTATCATTGTTCACCAAATCAATACAATATCATTCCATTTATCATGGCAAGAACACATAGCTATGCAACATAAGCACGGACCCATAATCACAATGTCAACAAGAATCAAAGACTCATTCCAATTCATGCCATTCTCATAACTTTCACCAAATGTTATATACGTCATCGATTATCACATATCTTTGAACAATTATACTTACTCGCTGAACACTTTCCAAAATATCATTTTCATCTTGAGTATTCTTCCATTCCGCTAGAATTTTACCCGTTGAATACATCGGAATATAACTCGGATACACGGATCATTTGCACATAAGTGCCACATATGTAATCAATCAATCATGTAACCCGCCCATAAGCGAACTCAGACTCAACTCAACGAGCTCGGGCATTCGCATCCATAAGTGAACTCAGACTCAACTCAACGAGCTCGGATGCCTAGTTACATCTCACGAACTCGGACTCAACTCAACGAGTTCGGACATTTGCATCCATAAGTGAACTCGGACTCAACTCAACGAGTTCGGATGCCCAACCATCCTGGTGACATGTCACTTGTATCCTAATCCATTCCCAATGTTCAAACGGGATTTTCCTCAATCACACATCCTTGCCGTCTTCCACAGAATACCGAAACCAATACTCGGTAGCCATTTATATTTAACAAGTAGCACATATAATTTGCATATTGTTCAAAAATAACCACAGAGCATATATTTCATGATAAAAATCAGCATATCATATAAATAACATCAATTAACTTAAAAATAACAATTATGTTACATTATTTACACATGAACTTACTTGTTACAATGGAATATCATATTCCATCAAATTCCCAATGCATTCCATCATCACATAATTGTTTTTAACACTTGGTATCACTTTCCCATATACAATATTTCCAATATAAAAATTCAATACCATCATAGCAAGATAATTTCCAAATATATTAGCAATAACATGAATATCATGCTTATTTAATCATACGAACTTACCTCAATTGCCGAAACAACTAATTTTCCCGCTTTAGTCCACCATTTCATTCTTTCCCGATCCTAGTCCAAATTTCACGTTTTCATCCTCTAACATATCAAATAACATTCATTTAACACATTTTATGAACACACTAATCAATTCAATTCACAAATCATGTTTTGGCAAATTTTACAATTCTGCCCCTATACTTTACCAAAATTACCAAATTGCCCCTAGGCTCGAATCAAGATTTTTATTCAATTTCTTCACTTCTTATGCCTAAATAAACCATTACAAGACCATAGAAACTCATAAACATCATTTTTTTACACACATTAGCACTTATTTTACAATTTTACAAAATAACCCCCTTTAAGGTATTTTCATGCAAATTCCTTTCACCAAGTTATTTATCAGACAACTACAATTCATTTTCTTCCATAAAAATTCAGCAAACACCACATATGTGTTCATGGAAAAACCCTAGACTCTTAATCATTTTGCACAATAGACCCCTCATTTGAAAGCTCATGCTTTGGGGGTTCCAAAAATGTAAAAATCATCAAGAAAAGACATTAAAATCACTTACTATCAAGGGAGATGAGTTGCTGAAATTTTCCAGCTTCTAAACCCTTATTCTTGCTGCCCATTTCGTGGAGAAGAAGAGGAAATGAAAGAGAAATAACATTTTATTTCTTTTTCTTATTTTATTATAAAAAAGACAAATATCACACCTAACATTTTTGACTTTTCTACTCTTCTATTCTCTTGGCCGGCCATTCATTTTTAAAGGGCCTAATTGCCTTTTAAAGACTCCCAATTTTAATTCTAAATCAATTTAACACCTTTATGCATTAATACACAACTTTTACATTTTACGCGATTTAGTCCTTTTTTCGAAATTGGACTAGGAATAGCTAAAATTAACTTACCAAATTTTACATGCACTTATAAAATTAATTTATAACACATAAAATAACATCAAAATAATTTTCTCTGGCCTCGGAACAGTGGTCCCGAAACCACTATTTCGACTAGGCCCAAACTCGGGCTGTTACAGTATGGGTAAAATTAGACCAAGCATTCGATAATATGACTTGGATGGACATGCATACTAGAACTCACTTAGCTAGTCTTCTCATCGTGGAATTAGACCATTGTATTCTAATCCTCGACATGGATAAAAAAAGAAGCTTCAAAAGATGACCATTCTGATTTCAATCAATGTGGTTATGGAAACCACAATGCAAGGATATAATAAAAGAATCTTGAAAAGTAAACGTAAATTGTTTCTTGACGCACAACCTTCTTTCCAAGTTAAATGCCATTAGGGACAAACTAAAGAATAGAACAAGGTAAGCTTTAGAGACATACATACGAGGAAAGAAGCCTTAATGAAACAACTAGGAAATGTACAAGCTAGTATCAAGGATTTCAAATCCATTGAAGAGGAAAGACATATAAGATTAGAATTGGATAAGGTCTTAGAAGAAGAGAAAAATCTGTGGCTTCAGAAATCAAGAACAAACAGGACCATTAAAGGAGGAAGGAACATTAGGTATTTCTATCTTATAGCTAATAAAAGAAGAATCAAGAATATGATTAGGGATGAGGAAGGTAAGCTATAGAACAGTCAAGAGGATATTGGAAAATCTTTTGAAGATTATTTTAAAAGCATCAATAATCAATTTGATCGAAAAAATATGCATGATATTGAAAACTTTCTTATTGAGCTGGAGATTCCAAAGATACTAGAGAATTTAAAATATTATTGAATTCCTCATGGAAATTCAAAAGCAATTTTCCAACAAAACTAGGATGTGGTTAACCCTTTGGTAATTGAATCATGCCTCAACATCCTTAGCTCATGCAAAATGTTGATGGAACTAAACAAAATATTCATAGTTCTAATTCCAAAAGGAAAATGTTCAGAGAAGGTAATTCAATATCATCCTATAAGTCTTTGTAATATGGTTTATAGACTTATCTTTAAGACAGTGGTTTAAAGACTCATGCCCATTCAATAGAATCATTTCCCCATTTCAAAACATGTTCCTTAGAAGTGGGTAAATTAGTGATAATGTTATCTTGGCATCGGAGTTGTTAAATTTTATCAATAAGAAACCAAGGGTAAAGGGAGCATAGAGGTTCTGAAACTCAACATGAAGAAGGCCTATGATAGATTAAGTTGAAATTTCATTCGACCAATCTTGTATGCTTTTGGCTTAGAGGAAAAATGAATTGAGCTAACCAGGCAATGTATTTCAATGGTGTCCTACCAAATCATACTTAACGAAGCTTATACGAGTAACTTTAACATTGAAAGAGGATTGAGACAAAGTGACCTTCTTTCACCATACCTATTCATTTTTATCCAAAGTATTCTTTCATTAATGATCATTAAATTAGAATGAGAAAGGAAGATATAAGGACTCAAAAAGGGAAGGAGTATCTCGATCTCTCACTTACTCTTTGTAGATGATAATTTTCTATTCTTCAAAATTAACCGCAAATCATTGCATGTAGTTAAAAGTATACTAGATCAATACTTCTCATTTTTAGGGTTAAGTATTAATTACAATAAATCAGAGCTTAGGATCAACAAATCATCCAAAGTTTAAAAGAATGTTTAGAAGAATTTTACAGGTGAAGACGATAACAAAAGGTGACAAATACTTGGGAATGGAACTTGACATGCTAAACAAAAGAAGTAGGGTATTCCAACCCCATCCTATACAGAATAGAGTTAAAACTCTCTTCGTTGAAAGCCAAGCTACTCGACCAAGAAGGTAAACTTACCCTAATTAAGTCAAAATTAGAAAGCTTACCTAGGTACAAATTATTTTTCTTTTAGGCCCCTAAAGTATATTTGCAAAAAAATGGATCGAGTAATACAACAATTATTGTAAGGAGAAGAAAAGAACACGAGGAAACTTCATTATCTAAATTGGAACAACTTTTGCTCGAGCAAAAATTCTAGGGGCCTTGGCATAAGAAATATGCAAATCATGAACAAGGATCTACTTGCCAAAATAGCATGAAAAATCATGAACAACCAAAGTTGGCTCTTAAAAGAAACCTTGGTTAAGAAATATTGTTCAAATGAAAGCTTCTTTGCAAGACAGGAAAACTGAAAGATTCTTGGGTAAGAAAAAACATTTTGAGGAGGGAAAGAGATTATCAAGAATAACATCACCTCGCATAATATTAACAAATGGAATGAATCGTATCAGACAGAAACACCCAGGTAAGGAATAATTAGAAATGAGATACCAATATGGATATGCAGAGTTCATGGGAAATAAATAGAATTTTGAAACACCCTTTACCCTTGTCAATCGTCGGGTTCAAGCTACAGAATGTCACATTCGTTGCCGAAGTAACCACAATCATTTACAATAAAATTAAACCATTTCTACATGCTAGAAAGTATAAAATACATTCACATAATTATTTACGGGACTTATATGAGCTTACAAAAGCTCTTTTGCTAACCCGAGGTCTAATCAAGACCAAATTGTAAAATTTTTAAACTATTGAGTTGAATTGCAACTTTGGGGGTCCCAAGTCATGATGTAACTCACTAAATTTCCTCGTTGCGTCACCATGTGTATCACATCATAACCTTATCAAACAATGAGTGTCATCGTGACTTCATAAGCTTGAGGTCACGAGGCCACTCTCTGTCAATTTAAGTCACGATGTTTGGACGTTGTTCCTCATGATGATACCCCCTATTTGCACATTAAGCATTTTGGTACAAGTTTAATACTTCCAAACCAATTCATATCTGTGCATAACGATACATCCCAATTTGAACAAGTCACCACATCATGAAAACTTATAATGCTTATAAAACCTTTAAATTCAAATAGTTTAAGTGGCCTTAAACATATGACCCCAAACTAGACCTTTCCAACATTAACTTGCCAAAAACGAACCTTGACAATCACCATACAAGTAAAAACCACATTGAGACACACCCTATATACATGCCACAATAATATGTACCAAAATGAACATACATTTTCATTCTTGTTGATAGTGTGGTATCCGCATAGAGTTGACTTTAAGATTTTTGATACTAGGGAATCTACATGTAAGAAAAACAATGATAGGTAAGCATTCAATGCTTAGTAAGTTCAAATAAAATTTACTACAGTTACTTTGTTCATAGATGAACGTGTTAAGTACCAAATGAACTAGGCACACATTTAGCTAAAACAAGGCACATAATATCACAACATGGTATGTAACACCCCTAACCCCTTTCCGTCGTTGAATTAGGGTCACTGGTATCACTAACAAATCATACACTTAATCAATCATAATCAACATGTACGCTAATCAATAATATTATAATATATAGGGCAGGTCACGACAATCTAATACGTTCATACTAGAATCTTAAAAATCGAATAACTAATCATGCTATCAATGCTAGACTTGGTTTTCCATTATCTACACTATTATCACTATTTATCCCCTCTTGAGTGCTAGAAGTTGGTTGCACACAAAATTATTCCAATTATTAGCATCAGAGCATAGGTCAATACTCCGATTATTTATTTTCTTCATCTTCGATGATGTTAGTAGAATGTACTAAGTATAGGTTTACTAAACCATTGCAATTTAGAGTAAAAGTTACTCTTACACTCCCTATTTCAAGTCTACAAGACCCTAAAAATAGTTTAAAAATAGGCAATGACTAATTCAGAACAATTTTGGAAGTTTAGGGTCATTTTCAAAAATTCCTAAAAATAGAGGACACACAGCTGTGTCCTAGCCCGTGTAATTCACTGCTTGAGACACACGCACGTGTCTCTGTCTGTGTGACTCAGTGACTTGGGTTATACGCCTGTATGTGTTGCCTGAGTGTGACACACGCATGTGTGACCAAGCCATTTGCACCTAAAAGTACCTTAAAACTCAAGTTTACTATTTTGTACTTTCTTGGACACTAAGCAACTCAATTATCAATCATTTAACCTACTCAAAACATGATTAAACATGCCCGAAATATACCAAATTCATAACCTAATATGCCTAACCAATGTACCCTCATTGGTACCACATTTTGTATGTTCAAATATATCAACAAGGCATTAATCATTTAAGATTTCTATCCATATCAAATTTACCTATATAGGACTAATCTTTAGCTATTTAAGCTATCAAGCTTTTAACCAAAAACATACCAAGCATTAGGCTAACATACCGACATAGCCTCAACCACAACTATTTAAACATTTAAGTATCATTTCACTAGCAACTAAGATAACAACACCTTATAACAATATCAACAAAAGACTCCCTAGGTACATGCCATTACAAAATAAAAGATCACCACACTTGAGTGCAGGATTTTTTGTTTGATGTTGAGTCAGTGCTACGTCAAAAAGTAGTTAGCTTACGCTAAGTAAAACTCAGTGATATTTCTATAATTCGAATAATATAAACTTGATATAAGAAATTAAAATGCAATATGCAACAAATATGCTATGTTCATGTGCATCAATTCAATAGTATAATTTTTGCTCATTCGTTATTCACATCTATTAAAATTTTCACATGTTGAAACATATATTAAAGGCATTTCACATATCATTTGCATATTACAACTCATGCAATGGCATGATTCATTTCTTTATTCAATACTTGAATTCTTTTCAAGTTCCACATCTCATTTCATCATTTCAATATTCTCTCATCTCATTCCATTTCTCAACTATATCATTTGAATATCGAACACATCAATTTTATCATTTATTTTCCTTATTAACAAGACTAGGACTCAGACAGATACACAGTTCCAAACAACACACCAGTTTGGCACTCACTGTCTCATCGGTTAAACCGAAGCAAATTGGTACCCGGTGCCTCATTGACTCGAGGTCAAAGTAATCCCACAACTCTTCCTATCCTATGACATGCCATCTATATCTGACTTAGCCCTAACAGTTAATAGGGTTTCATTTCACTTTTCAATACAACTAATGTCTCAATTTCACATATATACACATTATCACATATAATCAATTCAATATTCATATAGTCCACATATTTCATACTATGCAAAATTAATCTATTTCCAATCCACTTTGAATTTAATTCAAACTCAAGTACCAAGTACTCAGCTCAAATGCTCACCATATGCAAACAAGTTAAATATGCGACAGTCTACTATTTAATTTGGATTATAGAAACACAAACTGTGAATTCTGAGCTATTTGACATTGATATTATCCTTCCCCTTTTTACTCGAGGATTCTGGTAAGATGTTAGCCATGGAATAAAACAATTAAATTACATTAATATTACACATTTCAATTTCACATAAAATATCAATTTTCACATTATATTTTGCTTATTCTTCAATTTACTCCCTAAATTGAGACTAGTTTTTAACCTTTACATTTAACTTTATAGTTTTATACTAATTTCATTCTAACTAAATTTAACTTCCTCTTTTCCAATTCGACCCCTTAATTTGAAAATTTTCACAATTTATCTCTATTGCTTAAAATCAGTAATTTATTCTACAATGTAGTCATTTTTCATTTTCAACTTAAAAATCTATCTACTTAATCCCTAACACTTAAACTATTTAACAATTCAACATCTAAAATCTTGAACAATACTAAAAATTACAACATGGGTCGGGTAACCCTAAGTATCAAGATTCCAAAAATGTAAAAATTACAAGTATAGGGACTATATTCCAATAACCAATTTGGATTTGAACTTCAAACCCCCTTAGGTCGTGCGCTTCTTCTCCTTTTTTTCTTTCTTTTCTTTGTTTAATTTGTATGCATCCACTATCATTCTTTTTTTCCTTTCTTTTATTATAACTATTATTATTATTAACTTTATATTATAACATATATAATATATATACATGCGCGTAATTTAGCCCATGGCCGACCGCCTATAGAAAAACAATAATTAAGTGGCACGATTGCTACATAAGTCCCTTTAGTTTATTTCAATTTATAATTCAACTTTTAACCTTTACGCGATTTAGCCCCTGTGCCTTAATAACTCATAATTTCATGAAAATTTCTAATCCAAAATTTAATTCACTACTAAATTAACCTCATAAATATTTAATAATAATATTTATGGGTTCATTTTACGGGAACGGAGTACCAAATCTCACTTTTCGACACCCCTAACTATTGGGTCATTACAATTCTCCCTCACTAAATAAATTTCATCCTCGAAATTTACCTGAAATGAGGTAGGGATATTGAGATCTCATCGTCTCTTCTAGCTCCCAAGTCGCTTCCTCGACACTATGACTACGTCATAGGACTTTCATTAGAGGGACACGTTTATTACACAATTTTTTCATCTCGTGAGCTAAAATTTTGACTTGTTCTTCTTCATAAGACAAGCCAGGTTGAATCTCAAATTTTTTAATCAAAATAGTGTAAGACGGATTCGATCGATACCTTCTAAGCATTGATATATGGAAAACATTGTGCATTTTCTGTAATTCCTCTGGCAAAACTAACCGATATGCCACTAGTCCCACTCTTTCAAGGATTTCATACGATCCAATAAAACGAGGACTCAGCTTCCATTTTCTACCAAATCGCATAACTTTCTTCCATGGTGAAACTTTTAGCAACACTTTATCACCGACTGAATACTCAATATCTCGATGTTTCAAATCTGCAAATGATTTTTGTCTATCAAAGGTTGTTTTCAATTTATCTCAAATTATCTTAACAATATCTTTCGTTTCTTGAATCAATTCTGGCCCAATGATTTTTCTTTCACACAATTCCGTCCAAAAAATAGGTGTTTAACACCTACGACCATATAAGGCTTTGTACGGAGCCATTTGAATACTCGGTTGGAAATTGTTGCTGTATACAAATTCTACCAAAGGTAAATACCGTTCCTAGCCTAATTCAAAATCAATTACACAAATGTGAAGCATATCTTCCAAAATCTGAATAACATGTTCAGATTGTCCATTTGTCTGCGAGTGAAAGGCTATGCTGAAATTGAGTCTCGTACCAAGAGATTCATGCAATGGTTTCCAAAATCTTGAAGTGAAACATGTATCTCGATAAGAGATATTTGACATAGGAACATCGCGTAATCTCACAATTTCTTGAATGTAAACTTTAGTAAGCCTTTGAAGTGACCAATCAGTCCCGACTACAATGAAATGAGCTGATTTCGTAAGTTGATCAACTATCACCCAAAAAATATTTTTCTTACTCAAAGATAACGGTAATCCTGTTACAAAATCCATTGTAATACGTCTCATTTCCACTCTAGAATAGAAATAAGTTGAAGTAATCCTGTGGAACCTAATGTTCTGCCTTAACTCGTTGACAAGTTAAGCATTTAACTACAAACTCAACTATTCCTCTTTTCATTTTAGGCCACCAATACATTTCTTGTAGGTCATGATACATTTTCATTCCTCCAAAATGCAAAGCAAAATAACTATCATGAGCTTTACGAAGTATCAACTCTTTTAATTTTACAACATTTGGAACACAAATTCGATTTTCAAATCTCAAACAACCACAATCATCAATATTGAAACTTTCTGTTGCACCATTTTGAACCATGACTCTTTTCTTTGCTACTTGGCATCATCTAATTATGCTCCATTAATTTGATCATACAACACCGGCTTGACCTTTAACATGGTCAACAAGCTTCCACCATTATTCATACTAAGTTGAGCAAGCATCGCTTGCATTTTAATGGTTATTTTCCTACTCAATGCGCCAGCAACAAAGTTAGCTTTACTAGGGTGGTAATCAATAACGTAGTCTTAATCTTTTAAAAGTTCAACCTAACGTCGTTATCTCAAATTCAACTTCTTTTGTGTTAGGAGGTATTTAAGACTTTTGTGATTGGTATAGATGTGACACTTTTCACTGTACAAATAGTGCCTCCAAATTTTTAGACCAAAGACCACAACAACTAACTCTAAGTCATGCATCAAATAGTTACATTCATGCATTTTTAGTTGACGAGATGCATACGTGATCAATTTCCTAGCTTGCATCAAGACACAACTGAGACCACTCAATGAGGTATCACTATAGACAACAAAATCTTTCCCCACTTCAGGTAAAGTTAAAACTGATGCCTCACTCAACATTTGTTTTAATTTCTCAAAACTCTATTGACATTCCTGGCTCTAAATGAACTGGATGTTTTTATGCAACAACTTTGTCATCAGCAAAGCTATCTTCAAAAATCCATTTATGAATCTTCTGTAGTAACCAACAAAACCAAGAAAACTATGAACCTTCGATCCGCTAAACAATGGCTTCAATCTTTTTTGAGTCAACTCTAACTCCATCTACAGAGATAACATGTCCCAACAAACACAAATTTTGATAACTAGAATTCACACTTGCTAAGTTTTCCATATAATTGTTTCTTTTGTAACACTTGTAAGACAATTCTGAGGTGCTACTCATGCTTGAGTTCTAATTTCAAATAGATCAAGATGTCGTCAATGAAAACTACTACTGTAACACCCTAAACTCGACTTAGAAGTTTAAACTAAATTTTGAATGTTACATTGATCCCCGGAGTGATTGTAGAACGTTACAAAATGACTCAAATTCCTTTTCAACATTTTAAGGTTTAACCGACCAAAAATAATTAACACGTTAGCTTCCAAACTGAAAAGTTATAATTAAGTTTAATAATCGTATAAAGTAAATTGTTTGATTAAAAATTTAAAATTGAACTTGTACAACGGTATTATAAAACCTTACAATTCAAAAACAGACTAACAAAATGGAATCAGAAAATACAAACTAAAAATTTATTTTTTATTGGAACTGTCCAAGACTTTCGCATATCGAGTCCAGCTTCAGAATTCAGGAATGTACCTACAAGGGAACCACTAAGTGGGGGTGATCTACAAGAGCTCAGTGTGAGTTCTAAACGAAACTAAAGCAGAATTACAGTATTCAAATCAATAGCATATCAAATTTAAAGATACTCATAGAATCAGAAAGCCCACCAGAAACTATCATTCTGATAGAATGTAACAATCAAAAGCACACCAAATACACACAGATAACTCAACACATGCCATTCAGATAAATAGAAGCAGTTAGAAAATCTCACACGTAGATCACTCAAAAGATGCGTATGTATGCAGTCTGATGTTAAGAAAACCCACCCATCCAGCCAAACACATCTTTTCGTCCCCCGATAACACCTCGTAAAAGCTATTTAAGCTCATCCAACCAAATCACACCATGTAGGACCTTGTAGGCCCATCCAACCCTACACACCATATAAAGTCATCCTGGGTTGCCCGGCAATGATGGCTTATCAATATACAGTTTAACTGCCAAATCAAATGTAGTACAGTGTAGTGCGGTAACCCGCGGTACTGTCTAGTTACAGTTTAGAACTGCCAGATTAGATATAATGATACGTAGCAAAGCTGATGTATATACGGTACAGTGCAATGCGGTAAACCACTATACTAGTAAATTGTAGTTAAACTGCCAAATTAGATAATAATACGCAGTAATACTAACGTATCAGCTGTACCGTGCAGTGTGGAAATTTGCTATACAGACAGGTTGCAGTTTGAATTGCCAGATCAGATTAGAATCAGTCTCCCTTCTCTTCAAAACCCATCCCAAAATATTTTATGCAGGTGTATGTATGCATAAAATCTCACAGAACAGAGACACAAATTTAGACAGCCAGACAGAACTGCTATGCACACACACCCAATAGAACAGATTCAGATTCAAACATCTTACACGATAGTCATAGATACACTTAAGTCGAAACCCAGATCAGAATTCTTAGCCAGCCTGACTAAAGATCTGCCAAGGCAAAACTCACAGACAAATCCTCAAATAAAAAACACACAAAATCAAAATAGGTGACTTAGGGCCACACACCCGTGTGAAAGGAGGCACACGCTTGTGTGAGCCAGGAGCACGACTGTGTGAACAGGCTGTGTAACTCACTGTCGAATTATTGCCAAAAAGAGTGCAGGGCAGACACGACCCTGTGAGGGTCTTAGACACCCATGTGCCCTACTAGGCACGACCGTGTATCCAGAACACACGCCTGTGTGGGATCCCTAAATCCTCAAATTAGCCACACGGCTGTGTGGCTAGGCTGTGTAGCACTGAAACGCTAAATCCCTAATTCCCAAACATACACGCCCATGTGCCTAGGGGACACGATTGTGTGAATACCGACAAAAATCCCCAAATTGGCCACTCGGCTGTGTGGCTAGGCCGTGTGGCACCCAAATCAGCCCGAAAACCCTAGTTCCCCAAAGCACACAGTCGCACACGCCCATGTGGCCACCCGTGTGGTCACAAAACCACCCTAAAATAGCCTCGACAAACGTGCTTTCTGCCACGAAGCACTCCCCAATCCTTAATATTTTGAAAATACACCAAATTATACAAATTCTAAACACGAGACAGTGATACAATAACAGAATTAACAGGTTTACGATCACTTACACACACGTTGCTGACTTTTCATAAAGTTGAAATCAAATTTGCAAATAAACAAAAGAAGGTACAAAACCCACACCTATTTTATGATCTACGACAATCCGACACTGACTTGACAACGAGGAAGCAACCCACCAAAAATCCCCAAGCAAACCATTTTCAAGAGAAAATAATGGAACACCCTAAAAAGAAAAGGAAACTGAATGGTAAAAAAAGAAAAATAACATCCAACAAAAAAATAATAAACAAAAATCAAAATCAAAATAAAATAAATACCAATTAATAATAAAAATAAATATATTTTAACTTAAAACAATTTACAAAAATATTTCCCCCAAAACGCACATACAAGTACTCGAACTAGGGATCTAGAGACAAACTAATACACGCTCAACCACCAGACCAGTAGGCCCATTCTATCACTTGAACGTGCCACTAAACACAATAGCGTAACTTTCTCACTGACCTTAACCACAAAACCCAAAAACTTCCAGCCCCAAAATTTGGGATGTTATAACCACAAATTGATCCACATACGGTTGGAAAATTTGATTTATGAGATCCATAAATGCCATCGAAGCATTAGTTAGCCCAAAAGGTATCACTAAGAATTCATAATGGCCATAATGTGTACGAAATGTTGTCTTAGGTGCGTCATTATCTTTCACTTTCAGCTGATAGTAACTTAATCTCAAATTGATCTTAGAAAAGATAGAAGCTCCTTTTAGTTGATCAAACAAGTCATCTATTGATTCTTAATCGTCGACTTATTTAATTTCCGATAGTCTATACAAAGTCGCATTGAACCATCTTTCTTTTGATGAATAACACTGGAGGTCTATAGGGCGATATACTAGGGCGTATAAAGTCGCGATAGCAAATCTTGCAATTGTACCTTCAATTCTTTTAGCTCTATGGGTGCCATACGATAAGGAGACATGGACACCGAGACAGTACCAAGAAACACTTCAGTTGCAAACTTAACCTCCCAATCTAGTGGTAATCTTGATAATTCATCAGGAAACACTCAAGGAATTCACAAACAGTTTGAATCTTACTGCTCTGACTATTTCTAGAATTCGAGTTGACAACATAGGTTGGAAAAGCTTCACAACCTTGATTGAGAAGTTTATTAGCTCGAATTGTTGAAATGATACGATTCGAACACCATTCACTTTAATTATGCTACCATCTTCACTCTGAATCGCAAATTTCTTTATACTACAGTCTAAAATCACTTCGTGCTCAATAAGTCATTCAATTCCTAAAATTATGTCAAAGTTTCCAAATGACATTATCAACAAATCAACAGGGAAAATTATATTCTGTATTTCTAATGGGCATCGCTTACACATCTGATCCACTACTATGGACTGTCCCAATGGACTTGACACAACTATATATTCTAGATGTCTCAGCTTTTAAACTTCTCGAGTTTACTAACTCAGCATTAACATATGAGTGTGAAGATCCCGGGTCTATCAAATCATAAATAGGTTTTGAATACAATAAAAAAGATCCCAGCCACAATGTCAGTAGCATCACCATCCTTACGTGTCCGAACATCATAAGCTCATGCTGGCGCTCTGGCTTTTAACTGGTGAGTAACAACATCATTTCCCTTCCTAGCATCGCCTCTAGCAAAAGAACCACTGCGACCTGATCTGCGGCCCCTAGATGCAGGCACATACCTTTGAGAAGTAAAATGAGTAGCATTCTCATTATTTGGACATTCTTGAGTAACATGCTCTGTAGATCCATAGTAAAAACAAGCCCGAGTTAGCTTCTAACATTCACCATGGTGCTTTTTCCCACAGTTCTCAAAATTTAAAATATTAGTATCCCTGGACGGACCTCGCACACTACTCTGGACACAGTCGATTTTCGATCACAGTTTGTATCAGGTCTGTCAGACTTAAAGGTTGATTTCCAACCACTACGAAATTTGTTAGTTTGTTTCGATTGCAGATGAGAGTTGGCAGCTTCAAATCGCTTCCCAGAAATGCAAGTAACCTTAGCATTTTTATCAAGTCCCAAGGCTTGTTCTACCATCTTTGCCTGTTCGACTAGATTGGTAAATTCTATAATTCGACACAATACCAACTGTACTCATAGTTCATCATGTAGCCCACGTAGAAATCGCTTACAGCTTTCGTTTTCAGATGGTACAAATTCAGTAGCATACTTATTGAGTCGTACGAACTCCCGTTCATAATTAGCCACTGACATCCCATTTTGCTTTAACAACAAAATCTCTTGCCTTTGATCTTCTAAATACAATTCCATAACGTATTTCTTTTGGAATTCCATTTGAAAGAATTCCCAATTAGCCTGTTTAATAGTTATGTGGCATGTCACTGACTACCACCAGGTATATGCTTCTCCTTGCAGTAGAGAAACAACACAAATCACACTTTCGTGTGGGTTGCATTCAAGTTGTTGTAAAACACGCTTAGTGGATTCAATCCAAACTTCTACTACTGAGGGATCAACCCCTTTTAGCCCCAAAAACTTGGTTGCACCATATCTATATCAAACTTTTATCGGAGCCTGTCAAGTAGTAGGTGCAAGCACTGTAGCAGATGTAGCCCCTGCAACACGCTAAAGTGCATCAGCAATAGCTCTAAGTAGATTCGAATCATTTGCTTTGTCATCATTTTCTCGCTCAAAATTAGGTCGTTAAGCACCAGTTGGATTAACATTCGGAGTTACCGACTCCGTTTCCTCATAATCATCAGCAAGCTCGTCACTTGAGTAAAACACTTGTTCAATTTCTTTATTAGATTTGCTTGTCATCTTTTAACTATAAAATAAAACAATTATAATCAGCATCCAAATCCCGACTCAACTCGACTAAAATTTGGCAAGTACCTCTAAACCCAAATCTAAGCTCGATTTAGTTTGAGAATCGACTAAACTTATAGTTCTGACACCACTAAATGTAACACCCCTAACCCCTCTCTATCATCGAATTAGAGTCACAGGCATTTCTAACGAACCATATACCAATCATAACCAACATGTACGCTAATCAATAACATTATAATATACAGGGGTAGGTCACAACAATCTAATACGTTCATACTAGAATCCTAAACAATTGAATAACTAATCATGCTATGCAATACTAAACTTGTTCTTATACTATCTACACTCTTTTCACTATTTATCCCCCCTTAAGTGGTAGAAGTTGGTTGCACACAAGCCTATTCCAATTATTAGCATTAGAGTATAGGTCAATACTCTAACTATTTAATTTCTTCATCTTCGATAATGTTATAGAATGTACTAAGTATAGGTTTACTAATCCATTCCAATTCAGAGTAAAAGTTACTCTTATAGCCCCTATTTCAAGTCTACGGGACCCTAGACATAGTTTAAAAATAGGCAGGGACTAATTCAGAAAATTCTAGAAGTTTAGGGTTATTTTCAAAAATTTTTAAAAATAGGGGACACACGTCTGTGCGGCTAGGCTGTGTGGAATGCCCTAAGCCATGTGACTCTTAAAGTTAGGGCACACGGCGTTGTCCCAGCCTGTGTCTTTGCTTGTGTACTAACTTGAGACACACGCACGTGTGTTAGCCCATGTCTTTGCCAGTGTAACTCACTGACTTGAGTCATACAATTGTGGTGTTGCCCTTGTGGCCAGGCCGTGTGCACCAAAATGTACCGTAAAACTCAAGTTTACCATTTCTGACTTGCTTGGACACTAAGCAACTTAATCACCAATCATTTAACCTACTCAAAACACGATTAAACATGCCCAAAATATACGAAATTCATAACCTAATATGCCTAACTAGTGTACCCTCATTGGTACCACATTTTATATGTTCAAATATATCAACAATGTAACAACCCAGTTTAGACCCTAATTGGAACAATGGTTTTGGTACCACAAATCTAAGTCAGAAAAATATTTAAATATTATTTTTCTGTGTTTATAATGTTTGAATTGATATCTGTGAAATTTTCGTGATTTAATTTTATCGTTTGAGTGTCTGATTTAATAAAAGGATTTAATTGCGTAAAATGAAAAAGTTGATAGTTAAATGTGATGGTGCCTAATTGTTATTGTCTTCATAATATAAGGTACTTTTTATGTAATTAGACCATAAATATAAGGGATGGACGGTTTTAGTCTTATTTTATAATGGTTTTATATTAACTTTAAAATGTTAATTTTGTAATATGATAAAAATGATATTATAATAAAACATATGTTAAAATTTATGCTTAGTTCATCTTTTGCCAAGCCGAAATACAAATAAAAAAAGAAATAAGAAAAGAGTTTAAAATTCGGCGTTGAGCAAGCCTAATCTAGGTATGTTTTTACTTTGGTTTTTGATAAATTTTTCATTTTTGAGATCGTAGCTATGAAATCTATCAAGCCCATTTTTTAATTTTTGAATTTGAGGAAGATTTTGAGTTATGCTATTGATGAATTTGTGAGTTTTGTGATGTTAGTTGATGAATTATGAAAGATATATGTTAGATTAATATGTTTTGTATTTAGATTTTTGATGAATTTGAGTAATTAGGACTAAATTGTGAAAATAATAAATTGAGGGACTAAAATGTGAAATAAATGAAATGTGTGGACTTGTATGAGATAGGTGAACATTTGGCCTAACTATGGTGTAGTGAAATTTTGCATATTGTGTTTTGTGCAATAGGGACTAATTTGTGAGAAATTTAAAATGTCAGGGGCAAAATAGTAATTACCTATTTACGTGTTTTTAGACTAAATTGAATGAATGTGTGTTTGGATAAGCTTAATTTTAATATGTTTAGATAAAGACCCAAAGAAATCAGATTTGGATCGGGGGAAAACCAAAGTGATTGAATAATCATTTTGTTCCGTTCGTAATTGTCCAAGGTAAGTTTATAAGCAAATAAATGACATTAATTTTGTATATATACAAACTTTAAATGCTTAGTTGAATTTATGAATATATAAATGTGATTGCGAAATGGTTATAAGCTTGAAAGAATTATCTATGCGTTCGATTTGATTGAGTTACGACGTCCGAAAGCCCCGTACGAACCTTTGGATTCATGACATAGGATTCCGATATGTGTTTTTGTGTAAGACCACGTTTGGGACGTTGGCATCGACTTGTGATTTACGTGTAAGACCATGTTTGGGACATCGACATTGTAACACCCCAAACTTGGCCCAGACGTTATGGCCAGATCTAATGAGTCACATGGACAGTTAATTACACCTCGTTTTTCTTTTAATAATTTTAGGTCGACTTAGCAAAACCATTTCATACGTTTTGAGAAAATAGAAGATTAATTAATTTATAAAAAGTCTATCCACTATCAGTTTGGAGTTTACTTTTTGAAAGATCTTGTTAGTGAGTCTTTGCCAATAAGTTATCCATTTAACATGTAGAGAATATTTTGAAAACGTTTGTTAATTTGAAATAAAAATCCGCGAAGCCTTAGTTTATCAATTTTAAACAAGTAAATAATAAATAAATAAAACCAAATAAAAATAAATACTGAGCGACCTTATTACAGATTAAAACCCAATAATTTAAGGAATACTAAAATAAAGAAAATTAAAGAAATATATAAAACCGGCTCTTCGGGATATGACCCGGCTCTGAACATTAGCCCTAAGGCTCTTCGGGATTTGACCCGGCTCTGAAGCACAGATACACATATATAGAACTCACCACATGAATTTATCACTAAGTTAGTCATAAAGTTTCATTCATTCGATCACTTCACACATTGTCACATAGCATGGCAATTTCATCATCATATATATATATAAATATACTCGATAGGCATATAGATGAGTTTCATATCGATTCCTTTTCTAAAGGCTTCATAGGTCATAAGGACCTTTGGCTATTTTACTCTTATCTTCCTCAATACACAAGCCTTATGTGATTCAACTAAATGAATCATCTTCATGAGTAGCTAAACACATACACCATGTTAAGTTAACTCATACAATAGGAATTTAATACTTAAACTTACCTCGAACTTTTCGGTATAATTACGGGTCGGCTATTCTGTCACCTTTGCTTTCCCCTTATCCGATGCCATTCCTCTATGTTCTTGAGCTTTAATTGAATAACAAAATTAAATTTCATTAACCACTCATTCTCCATACTTGAGCAAGATAAGGGATATGAATACAATCTATTTATTACACATACACACACATATACGTGTACCCATATTCGGCCCAATGCCTATTCACCTTACATTACAATTAAACTATAGCTAGGTAAGTATGCACCTCAAGGTTGATGTCACTCGGCATTCAACTATACATTATATATATATATAAATCTATATTTAACCAGTTCACAACCACAATCTCCAACCCACATACCAAATGCATCTCAAAAGATGAATATATAATCACACAAATGCCTTATTTGGTTACAAGTATTTGTACTTATCAAAGTACCACTTCCTTTAATGGATTTCCAAATCCCATTCGGCCATAGCCCAAAAATACCTATAATGAAATTATTTCCAATTAAATAACATACTTTACAAGATGCACACATGTATATAAGTTTTACAATTTTGAGCACATTTTAAACAATCACCCAAGGACACCATGAAAACGATATTATTAAGAATCACATATATTAATGTACATATAAATATATTTATTTTAAGACCGATTGTTCAATTACTCAACATCCACATTTCCATTCGGCTATCATAAAAAACTTACTACTAATTGTTAACTTACAACCCAATTATAAAACGTTCTTCTACTCACATAAACCAAAGAAATGTCCTTCCCAAAAATTCAAGCATCACAACTATCCATGACCGAATGCTCCTATTTGATTCAAAAACCATTCAAAACAAGATTGATAGAATTCAAACATGCCTTCATGAGTTCTTGAAATTTTAAAACTAAAAACACTTCTCAAGACTCCATAATACCCTACATAACCATAGAGCTCAAGGCTAACCAAAATCCTATACGGTTTTGCTTTGACCGAATGGAGTTTTTTACCACCAAATCAAAAATTTATGCTTGGGCTAAACCATAGGCTTGTCATTCAACTTGAATTCATAAAATTTAAACAAACTAACAAGATTTCTTACCTTTAATTTGAGCCAAGTATGACCGAATGGTAGCTTAATACTTTCCCCTTTCTTCCTTCTTCAAGTTACGGCAAGAAGAACAAAAATTTCCTCAAAAATTCTTTTCTTTCATTACTTTATTTTTCTATTATGATATCATCCCCACTAACTTAAGTTATAAAATATAAAATAATAACACAACCAATGGAGTCATGTGCATGGCCGGTCACTTTCTTCTAGGGGAAAATTGACATGCAAACCCATTTGTTTTTAGCCTATCTTAGTTTTATCATTCCAATTTGTCTAGCTAAGTTTCTAAATCGTTCATTCAAGTCCTAATCAAATAATTCCTATTGATTTTTGTCATATTCGAACCAACCAATTTCACACACACATTTAACACACAAGTTAGACCTCGAAATTAATAAGATAAGGATAAATCAACTAATTTAAGAACTCGGTTTAGCAGTCACAAAACCACTTCCCGATTTGGGTCAAATTAAGGCCGTCACAACTCTCCCCCCTTTAGGAATTTTCGTCCCCGAAAATCTTACCCGAAAATAAGTTTGGATATCTCTTTTTCATAACATCCTCGGATTCCCAAGTCGCTTCTACGATCCCATTCTTTAACCACAACACTTTTACTAACGGAACCTTTTTATTTCGCAATTCTTTAACTTCTCGAGCTAAAATACGGATAGGTTCTTCTTCATAACTTAAATCAGGTCGAATTTCAACTTTCGACGGATTAATCACATGCGAAGGATCGGATCTATAGCGACGAAGCATCGATACATGAAAAACATTGTGGATCTTTTCAAGATTAGGGGGCACAATTAGTCTATAAGCAACCGGCCCAATCCGTTCTGAAATTTCATACGGCCCAATGAATCTCAGACTCAACTTGCCTTTACGGCCAAAACGGAATATCTTTTTTCACGGTGAAACTTTCAGAAACACCTTATCACCAACTTGGTACTCGATGTCTTTACGTTTTAAGTCCGCGTATGATTTCTGACGATCAGATGCTATTCTCAAACTGTTACGAATTATCTCCACTTTCTGCTCCGCTTCTCTAACTAAGTCAACTCCGAGAATTTTATTCTCACTAAGCTCGGTCCAAAACAGAGGAGTACGGCATTTACGACCGTAGAGAGCTTCGTAAGGTGCCATCTGAATACTCGTCTGAAAGCTGTTATTATACGCAAACTCAACCAAGGGTAAATATTTTTCCCACGAGCCGCCAAACTCGAGAATGCAACATCTCAACATGTCTTCGAGTATTTGAATAACCCGTTCAGATTGACCGTCCGTTTGCGGATGGAAAGCAGTGCTGAAATGAAGTTTGGTCCCCAAAGCCTCGTGCAATTTCTTCTAAAATCGCGAAGTAAAATGAGAGTCACGGTCTGATATAATAGAGGTTGGCACTCCGTGCAATCGTACAATTTGAGAGATATATAGTTCTGCTAACTTATTAAGTGAAAAATCTGTACGAACCGGGATGGAATGAGCTGATTTTGTTAGTCTGTCCACAATAACCCAGATGGAATCCTTTTTGCTCAAAGTCAACGGTAAGCCCGACACAAAGTCCATTGTAACGCGATCCCACTTCCATTCTGGTATCAAAATCGGTTGGAGTAATCCCGACGGCACCTGGTGTTCCGCTTTTACTTGTTGGCATACAAAGCACTTAGATACAAATTCTGAGATGTCCCGCTTCATACCGTGCCACCAGTATTGTCGTTTCAAATCATTATACATTTTCGTACTACCCGGATGAACTGACATTCGGCTATTATAGGCTTCATTCAAAATCATCGAAACTAGCTCAGACTTTTTTGGAACACACAATCGGTCTTTAAATCTCAAACAATCATCACCATCGACACGAAACTCTGAATTCATATTCGAATCACACTGAACTCGTTTGGCAACTAAGTCGTCATCGGCTTTCTGAGCTTCACAAATCTATTGAAGTAACACGGGTCTTGCTTCCAATTCAGCAATCAACACATCATCTGCCGACATTGCTAGTTTCAGGTTCAAAGCTCGTAAAGAAAATAGGGATTTTCGACTAAGAGCATCTGCAACTACATTAGCTTTTCCAGGGTGATAATCAATGACAACCTCATAATCCTTTAACAGTTCAAGCCACCGCCTTTGCCTCAAATTTAAATCTCTTTGTGTCAATAAATATTTGAGACTTTTGTGATCGGAGAAGATGTGACATTTCTCACCGAACAGATAGTGTCGCCAGATCTTCAAGGCAAAAACAATAGCGGCTAATTCAAGGTCATGAGTCGGATAATTCCGCTCGTGAGGCTTCAATTGCCTTGAAGCATAAGCAATAACCCAGCCTTCTTGCATCAAAACGCAGCCTAAATCGTTTAGAGATGCATCACTATAAACTACAAACTCTTTGCCAGTTTCTGGTTGAACTAACACTGGAGCTTCCGTTAAAAGGGTTTTCAGTTGATCAAAACTTTGCCGACACTTATCCGACCACTCGAACTTGATATCTTTTTGCAGCAACCTTGTCAATGGAGTCGCAATCATCGAAAAACCTTTGACAAATTGTCGGTAATAACCGGCGAGTCCTAAAAAGCTTCGAACTTCAGTAATATTTTTAGGGGGTTTCCAGTCGAGAATAGCTGAAATTTTGTTCGGATCAACTCGAATACCCGAAGCAGATACTATATGGCCCAAGAAGCCAACCTCACACAACCAAAATTCGCACTTGCTGAACTTTGCATACAATTGGTTATCCCGCAAAGTCTGAAGTACCAGCCTCAAATGCTCGGTATGCTCTGACTCATCACGAGAATAGATCAAAATATCATCGATGAACACTACTACGAAACGGTCCAAAAACGGCCTAAACACACGATTCATCAAATCCATGAAGACCGCCGGGGCATTAGTGAGCCCAAACGGCATCACTAAAAACTCGTAAAGTCTGTATCTTGTTCTAAATGCTGTCTTTGGCACGTCGGAATCTCTAACTCTCAGCTGATAATAGCCGGACCGCAGATCAATCTTAGAAAACACTGAAGCTCCTTTCAACTGATCGAACAAGTCGTCAATTCGGGGCAACGAATATTTATTCTTTACAGTAGCTTTATTTAGCTGCCGATAGTTGATGCACATTCTCATATTCCCGTCTTTCTTTTTCACAAATAAAACCGGTGCGCCCCAAGGTGAAAAACTAGGTCGTGCAAAGCCTCTGTCTGTCAACTGTTGCAGCTGAGATTTTAACTCTTTTAATTCGGTAGGTGCCATACGATACGGGGAATTCAAAATCGGCGTCGTACCTAGAATCAACTCTATACCGAACTCGACCTCTCTTACAGGCGGCAATCCAGGTAATTCTTCGGGAAACACATCTGAAAACTCGCAGACTACGGGCACCGTCTCAAGTTCTCGGTCAGAAACTTTGTTATCTAACACATAAGGCAAATACGTTTCATAGCCCTTTCTCACGTATTTCTGAGCTGACATGGTCGTAATTACAGCAGGCGGCCCACTTAGATCAATGGACTCAATTCGGATTATTTCATTATTCGAACATCGCAAATCGATAGTTTTTCGCTTGCAATTTACTATCGCGTCATGAACGGTCAACCAGTCCATTCCGAGAATAATGTCAAATTCGTCGAATGGTAGAAGCATTAAGTCAATCGAAAAACAGAAATCTCGAACCATTAACGGACATTTCTTGCATACTTTATCAACCAGAACACAACGACCCAAAGGGTTCGACACTCGAATTACGAACTCAGTAGACTCAATAGGAAGAGTCTTACTGGAGGCTAAAATTTCACACACATATGAATGGGTCGAACCAGGATCAATTAGGGCAATAACATCAGTGTTAAAGAGGGTGAAAGTACCAGTAATAACATCCGGAGAAGAAGCTTCCTCGCGGGCACGAATAGCGTATACTCTGGCTGGTGCTCGAGCCTCGAATCTAACTATAGTGTCTCTAGTCCCTCTCTGACTACCGCTAATATTTCCTCCCCGTCGCAGTGGTCTACCCCGTGCAGCCGTGCCGCTAGCTCTCTGACTCGGGTCGGGAGTGCGCTCGTTAACTTTCGGACAGTCTTTAATAAAATGATCGACAGATCCACATCTGAAACAGGAGCGATCACGATCCCTACAACTCCCCGGGTGCCATTTACCACAATAATTGCAATCAGATCTATCCCGACGTTCATTACCCACACTGGCGATGGAAGTAGTTTGCGAACTCAAGGGAGGTCGATAGTGCTCGCGTCTAGAAAAACCTGATGTATATTTAGATCGGCCTGAGTCATCCCTAGCCTTTTTGGACGGTTGCTGAACAGATTTTCCCGCAAGTCTCTTACGAAACTCTCTATTGCCATCTTCGGCTTTTCTTTTCTCATTACCGAGCTCTTCAGCTTTACAAGCTCGCTCGACTAACACGACAAATTCCTTAATTTTCAGAATTCCCACCAGTAGTCTGATATCTTCGTTTAATCCGTCCTCAAAACGCTTGCACATAATAGCCTCAGAGGATACACATTCCCGTGCATAACGGCTAAGCCGGACGAATTCTCTCTCATACTCGGTTACTGACATCTGACCTTGTTTGAGTTCAAGAAATTCCTTCCGTTTTTGATCGATGAATCTCTGACTGATATATTTCTTACGGAACTCGGTTTGGAAAAACTCCCAGGTGACCCGTTCTTTTGGAACAACAGAAACCAGAGTATTCCACCAATAGTAGGCAGCGTCACGTAACAAGGATACCGCGCATTTCAGACACTCCTCGGGCGTGCAGGACAGTTCATCGAACACTCAAATAGTATTGTCGAGCCAAAACTCAGCCCGCTCGGCATCATCGCTGGGGGTCGCCCTGAATTCTTCAGCCCCATATTTTCTAATCTTGTCAACTGGGGGCCTACTCGATCTCACTGGATCGGTCACCGGAGGAGCCATATAAGTCGGAAGAGGAGTATTAGGGGGCAGAGGTTGCGGAACGGTCGGATTTGCTCTAATGAATTGAGCGAACCAGTCACTCATCATCGCATAAAAGGCTTGTCTGGTGTCATCGTCCCGATGACTGATATTCAGCTGTGAGTCAGGCGGCGCTGTCCCTTGTACGGGAGCAGGCGCTACGCTCTCGACATTGTCTGCTACGGCTCGATCGGGTTCGGGATCCATTCTATACCAAAATCACATTTCAATTGTCAGAAGTCATCTCACTATCAAAATGACATTAAAAGGCATGTATAGCTAGACTCATACTTACTACGGTAGTCCGAGAATCTACTAAACCGTAGCTCTGATACCAATAAAAATGTAACACCCCTAGACCCGTATCCGTCGCCGGAGGGTCAGGAGGCATTACCCGATGTTCATAAGGGTTAACGGATTTTTTTTTCCATCTAAGTTATGCGAATAGGATCGAACCATACATACAGCTAAAATTTCCAAAACACCTAGTTTCAGGGATAAGAACTATTCATGCAACACAAAAGCTTAAATCGAATTTACATATGCATATATACAGGTATAAAAATAATGCATACTAAGTAGGAGCCACAAACCATAAGATTTATCATTTCACATTACTCCAATACATATTTTCATTTTGGAAACCACATGTAGATATAAAACACATCGATAAGCCATTTTCGCATGGCTAAGTTTAATTACAACATCAAAAGAGAAGTTTCATAGTCCAACAACCACAAGGTCCTTCCTATACATGCCATTCAAAAAGTTTAGCTAAAAAGGTACCGAACAAGGCTTGGGTAGTAGAGATAACTTCGTGTGCAAGATTCTCGAGACCGTAGCTAACGAACCAAAATCTATAAAACAGAAGGATTGAAAGTAACGGAGTAAGCATTTATGAGCTTAGTAAGTTTAAGTAGTAAAATTTTAAGAAAAATAACTAGAGCCAAGCAATTTCAAATACTTAGTTAGTTTACCCATTTACCCGAATATAACTAAAACCAAATTTCATCTTTATTATTCTTCCACCGTTACACGATAAGCTAAGCAACTATTAAGTACAATGCCTCATAAATCAAATGTTCACATGACGATAAGAAACCATAGATCTTTATACATCTCTAAACCATCTTTAGAATCGATATTACTCTTTAGCAAGCTTAATTCAACAGAAACTAGTTCACAATCAGTGTACCGCACATACCTGGCCAAATTATAGAAGTAAACTCACTAATTGAAATTTGCTAAGGCCGAATTTACTTGAACACTAGCCCTAAGGCTCTTCGGGATATGACCCGGCTCTGAACATTAGCCCTAAGGCTCTTCGAGATTTGACCCGGCTCTGAACATTAGCCCTAAGGCTCTTCGGGATTTGACCCGGCTCTGAAGCACAGATACACATATATAGAACTCACCACATGAATTTATCACTAAGTTAGTCATAAAGTTTCATTCATTCGATCACTTCACACATTGTCACATAGCATGGCAATTTCATCATATATATATATGTAAATATACTCGATAGGCATATAGATGAGTTTCATATCGATTCCTTTTCTAAAGGCTTCATAGGTCATAAGGACCTTTGGCTATTTTACTCTTATCTTCCTCAATACACAAGCCTTATGTGATTCAACTAAATGAATCATCTTCATGAGTAGCTAAACACATACACCATGTTAAGTTAACTCATACAATAGGAATTTAATACTTAAACTTACCCCGAACTTTTCGGTATAATTACGGGTCGGCTATTCCGTCACCTTTGCTTTCCCCTTATCCGATGCCGATCCTCTATGTTCTTGAGCTTTAATTGAATAACAAAATTAAATTTCATTAACCACTCATTCTCCATACTTGAGCAAGATAAGGGATATGAATACAATCTCTTTATTACACATACACACACATATACGTGTACCCATATTCGGCCCAATGCCTATTCACCTTACATTACAATTAAACTATAGCTAGGTAAGTATGCACCTCAAGGTTGATGTCACTCGGCATTCAACTATACATTATATATATATATATATATATATAAATCTATATTTAACCAGTTCACAACCACAATCTCCAACCCACATACCAAATGCATCTCAAAAGATGAATATATAATCACACAAATGCCTTATTTGGTTACAAGTATTTGTACTTATCAAAGTACCACTTCCTTTAATGGATTTCCAAACCCCATTCGGCCATAGCCCAAAAATACCTATAATGAAATTATTTCCAATTAAATAACATACTTTACAAGATGCACACATGTATATAAGTTTTACAATTTTGAGCACATTTTAAACAATCACCCAAGGACACCATGAAAACGATATTATTAAGAATCACATATATTAATGTACATATAAATATATTTATTTTAAGACCGATTGTTCAATTACTCAACATCCACATTTCCATTCGGCTATCATAAAAAACTTACTACTAATTGTTAACTTACAACCCAATTATAAAACGTTCTTCTACTCACATAAACCAAAGAAATGTCCTTCCCAAAAATTCAAGCATCACAACTATCCATGACCGAATGCTCCTATTTGATTCAAAAACCATTCAAAACAAGATTGATAGAATTCAAACATGCCTTCATGAATTCTTGAAATTTTAAAACTAAAAACACTTCTCAAGACTCCATAATACCCTACATAACCATAGAACTCAAGGCTAACCAAAATCCTATACGGTTTTGCTTTGACCGAATGGAGTTTTTTACCACCAAATCAAAAATTTATGCTTGGGCTAAACCATAGGCTTGTCATTCAACTTGAATTCATAAAATTTAAACAAACTAACAAGATTTCTTACCTTTAATTTGAGCCAAGTATGACCGAATGGTAGCTTAATACTTTCCCCTTTCTTCCTTCTTCAAGTTACGGCAAGAAGAACAAAAATTTCCTCAAAAATTCTTTTCTTTCATTACTTTATTTTTCTATTATGATATCATCCCCACTAACTTAAGTTATAAAATATAAAATAATAACACAACCAATGGAGTCATGTGCATGGCCGGTCACTTTCTTCTAGGGGAAAATTGACATGCAAACCCATTTATTTTTAGCCTATCTTATTTTAATCATTCCAATTTGTCTAGCTAAGTTTCTAAATCGTTCATTCAAGTTCTAATCAAATAATTCCTATTGATTTTTGTCATATTTGAACCAACCAATTTCATACACACATTTAACACACAAGTTAGACCTCGAAATTAATAAGATAAGGATAAATCAACTAATTTAAGAACTCGGTTTAGCAGTCACGAAACCACTTCCCGATTTGGGTCAAATTAAGGCCGTCACATATGTAAATATGAGTCATGCAAAAATGGCTTATTTATTATGTTAAGCTTGTTTTTTTTTTTTTTTATGCTTTCAATCAAATGATTGATATGTTGGGTTTTGGTGATTTGGCCATGGCTTATATATATATATATCTGAATTATGTTTGATATGTTTTGTTAAGGTTTTGGTTAAGTGTTTCGGTATAAGGTAAGTTCGGTTATAGCATATAGGTGAAATGAGTTTGGTATGACTTGTTAATCCTTGAATTTAATTACGGTTGACTTGGTTGATGCTTTGGTTTTATGAATTGGAAATGAAAATGTTAAGTAAGATAAAAATTTGGCATCATGGTATATGTCCATTTTAGAAATGCATTTTATACTATGAATGGTGTGATGGATGACTATATGTTTTGGATTTTCGTACGTGCTAAATTGTTTTGGTAATGTATTTATATGTATACATATCATGATTGATATTTGGCTAATAGGTTCATATTGATAAGTTTACAGGTGTATTCAAACAAGTAATACTATAATATATTTTGGCTTTAAGGAAATGAACTTAAAGATACAAATATGTTTGGTCTTTAAGTGGTGTGTTGTGGCTTATTTGGTTTTTAATATGCATACATATATAATTAATGAAATGATATGCTTGATATTTGATATATGAAATAGGTATATTGGCTTTTGATTAAAGCATGATTAAAATGATATATGACTCAAAAGTCATAAGCATAAATACTTAGATGAATTTATAAGTATGCTTGTCCATATTTTAACTAATTTATAAGTATATTGGCTTTTGATTAAAGCATGATTAAAGTATGTTTTGTGTGCACAAGGAGATTAATGATGCCGCATATGATGTTGTTATAAAGTTTTGTATCATGACTTGATTGGTTTAATAAGTGCATGTATTCAATTATGTATTATAATGTTTGATATTTATTAGGTATTCAAGTACCATTTTTAATGATGAGCATTTAATTGGTGTATGTAATTTAAGGCATATACTATATGATTATGAGGTATGCTAAATAGAGTGTATTTTGGATTATAAATATGTTGTGGATTTGATTAAAATTTTAAGGCATGAATAGTATTTTTAATATGATTTAAATGCTATGTTAATGTTTAAGTAGACTTATGCTTTAGTTATGTGTACATAACTTATGTGTATTTGTGATTGTTTGGAAGTGGTGTCTTGTCCAGTAATACCTCGAAACCCTATTCCGGTGATGGATACGAGTTAGGGGTGTTACAAACAATGCATTAATCATTTAAGACTTCCATCCATATCAAATTTACCTATATAGAACTAATCTTTAGCAATTTAAGCTATCAAGGTTTTAACCAAAAACATACCAAGCATTAGGCTAACATATCAACATAGCCTCAACCACAACCATAAACACATTTAACACTAGCAACTAAGATAACAACACCTTATAACAATATCAGTAAAAGACTCCCTAGGTACATGCCATTAAAAAAAATAAGAGATTACCACACTTGAGCTTGGGATTTGTTGTTTGATGTTAAGTTGGCGCTACGTCAAAAAGTACCTAGCTCGTACACGAAAAATATAACCGCACGTTGAGGAAACTCAGTAATATAAATTTGATATAAGAAATTAAAATGCAATATGCAACAAATATGCTAGGTTCATATGCTTCAATTTATTAGTATAATTTTTGCTCATTCGTTATTCACATCTATTAAGATTTTCACATGCTCAATCATATATTAAAGGCATTTCATATATCATTTGCATATTACAACTCATGCAATGGCATGATTCATTTCTTTGTTCAATACTTGAATTCTTTTCAAGTTCCACATCTCATTTCATCATTTCATACCTCATTTCTCATAATTCAATCCATATTCAAAACAATATACTATTTCATATTTCATTTCTCATCATTGTCATTTCAATATTTTCTCATCTCATTTCCATTTCTCAACCATATCATTTGAATATTGAATATATTAATTTTATCGTTTATTTTCCCTATTAACATGACTTGGACTCGGACGGATGCATGAACCCAACCAACACACCAGTTTGGTACCTGATAAGCATTAATTTATACATATTTTTACCTCATGTTTAGCCTATATTTTGGATGAATTAGTATCAAATTAGTGAGAATTGGTGCTCTTAACCATTCTTTTTCATATCTTATACTCAGGAGAGCCTAGGGAAGATAAAAGAATAGAAAACGGGCCCAAAACGGTGAAAAATGAACCAAAATGCACGAATCACACGGGCCAAGAGGTGCCACACGGCCGTTCCACACGGGCGTGCCTCACAAAGCTCACACGGACAAAATCCCGACAAGCACGGCCAATATACACGGGCGTGCTAAATCACACGGCCTCTATCGAAACCCACACGGGCGTGGGACACGGGCGTGTTCTAGTCGTGGGAAAGACGAATTTCACTCGAATTGGGATGCTTAGGGGCTAAGAAAGAGTCCCCAAAACTTCTCTATATAAAGATCCCATGAGGCAACATAGAGGGAGCTTCTTCCCACTTTTATACCCCCTCTATACTCGTTTCCTCTCGTCTTTCTGCCACACCACAGGTAGAAGCAAGGGATTACTCGAAGGGAGAAGCCAATCGATTCATCTCAGAAGCCGGAATTCTGCATCAACATAGAGGATTCTCCTAAATTCCTTCAGGGGTTTTTGGTCTCTTTTATGATTTGTTATTTTATAACTTCCGAGATGTTTTCTTTTATCATTATGAACTAAACCCCTCAAATACTTGAGGGGGATGAAACCTAAGAAAGATCTTGTTATTTATTCTTGATTTATATGATAATTATTTGAATTGTTCTTAATTATGTGTTTTAATCCTTGAATTAATAATCCTAGGTATTAATTCAGGAATTGGATATGCTTAGAGCAGAGGAGCAAAAGCCCCTGTGATAAGAGTAGATCTACCATAATTAAGCAGAGTTGCATGCAACCCTAGACATAGGGCGACATAAATCTGCCGGATTAGGGTCAAACCTAATATGGGGAACCATAGATCGAATTAATGCAACCTAGGGAGTTAATTAATAAAGGAACTTTAATTAACAACTTAGGCCTAGTTGCTCTTCACCTCGACGGAGGGTTTAGCATAGATTAGGGATCTCTACGGATCAAGTCAAGTAAATAACTCGTATAATTCAAGAAGATAATAACAAGTGAAGTCTAGGTGGATTCTCCCTTGAGTATTAATCATATCAATCAACTTTCCCTAAAAAGTCTTCCCAATTTACTTTTTCTTTTGTTTAATTCTTAGTTTAGGTTTTAGAATTTAGTTTTAAAATAAATCCCCATTTAATTTCTAGGTTAAATAATAGAAAGGAATGAGTAATAGTACTTTCGGTTCCCTTGGGTACGATACTCGATCTTATCACTAGACTATACTGCTATCAATAGGTGCGCTTGCCTTTAAACGTCGTGATATTAGTTAGTTTGGGTTTGATCAATTTCTTTATAAATTTTATTACTTCTTATCACGAGGATATCAAGTTTTTGGCGCCGTTGCCGGGGAAACTAACTAAAATATTACGAAAGCTCGATTTCTATTACTTTAGCCATTATTTATTTATTTAATTATTTTTACTTTTATTATTATTATTATTATTTTTATTTATTTATTTTCCTTTTAGGATTTTTCTAGTCTATGACTAGAAACAACCCGACAGGACCACTACTTTTTGACGAAGATTTGGAAGCCACAGTCCGTAGAAATCGTAGAGAACTTAGACGAAGTCTACATTATCCAGAGCAGGAACTTGAGCAAGAGCCAGAACTTACTGAAGAGATGGCCGCAAATCAACATGTTCATCAACCTCCAGCACTATCAGCCAAACCAGAAGCAGCTCCTCGAACTATGTACGATTATGCTAAACCTAGTTTGATTGGTACTCAAACTAGCATTGTTAGACCTGCTATTGCTGCTAATAATTTTGAACTAAAACCTAACACTATTCAGATGATTCAGCAGTTTGTGCAATTTGATGGTCTACAGGATGAAGATCCCAACGCTTATTTAGCAAACTTTTTGGAGCTATGCGATACTTTTAAAATCAATGGCGTTACTGATGACGCCATTCGTCTAAGGCTATTTCCTTTTTCTTTGAGAAATAAGGCAAAACAGTGGTTAAATTCTTTACCACGAGGCTCCATTACTACATGGGACCAAATGACTGAAAAATTTTTGCTTAAATATTTTCCCCTGCTAAAACTGCTAAATTACGAAACGATATTTCTTCTTTTGTACAGATGGATTTAGAAACGCTTTATGATGCCTGGGAAAGGTACAAAGATCTTTTAAGAAGATGCCCTCACCACGGATTACCCTTATGGCTACAGGTTCAAACTTTCCATAATGGGTTGAACCCGTCAACTAGGCAAATGATCGATGCAGCCGCAGGCAGAACTATCAATAATAAAACACCTGACGCAGCTTACGAATTTATTGAGGAGATGTCATTGAATAACTATCAGTGGCAAGTCATGAGGACAAAGCCGACGAAAGCCGTAGGAGTTTATAATATTGATGCTGTTACTATGCTCACTAACCAAGTAGAACTATTGAATAAGAAATTTGATAATTTTGTTGGTTCTACGCAGGCTCAACCAGTGATGCAATGTGATGTAGCCCCAGGAAACATGTTCAATTCAGACCATCTACACAACATGGACGCCGAACAAGCCAATTACATGGGTAATAATTTTCGACCTCAAAATAATCCTTATAGTAACACTTATAATGCAGGTTGGAGAAATCACCCAAATTTTTCATGGGGAGGACAAGGAAATCAAAGACAACAGCCTCCGGTATATCAGCAGCCACCACCACAACAGGAAAAGAAGCCGAATCTTGAAGATATGTTCACCAAATTCATGGCCGCTTCAGAAACTCGCTTCTAAAACACTAAAACAGCATTAAAGAATCAACAGGCCTCTATCCAAGGACTCGAGAACCAAATTGGTCAGCTTGCAAAGTTAATCTCGGAAAGACCTCAGGGTGGGCTTCCAAGCAACACTGAACCAAATCCCAGAGAACATGTGAAAGCAATCACCCTAAGAGATGGTAAAATGCTAGCCGAACCAGAAAAGAAGCATGCCCATGAACTGCCAAAAGATAAAGTAGAGGAATCTAAGAATGACACTATTCCAACACTCAAAGAATACAAACCACGCATCCCATACCCAGCAAGGTTAAAGAAGGACCAAACAGACGCCCAATTCGGTAAGTTTCTTGAACTTTTCAAACAATTACATATTAACTTACCCTTTGTTGAAGCAATTTCACAGATGCCGAAATACGCGAAATTCCTAAAAGAGCTCCTGACAAACAAAAGAAAGCTGGAAGAATTAGCCACAGTGGAACTCAACGAAGAGTGTTCAGCCATTCTCCAAAATAAGCTACCAACAAAGCTAAAGGATCCAAGGAGTTTTACTATCCCTTGTTTAATTGGTAGCTTAATTAATAATAAAGCATTGGCTGATTTAGGTGCAAGTATTAATCTCATGCCTTATAAAATGTTCAAACAACTAGGTCTAGGGGAACCTAAACCCACTAGGATGAGCATCCAATTAGCGGATAGATCTGTTAAGTATCCTAGGGGAATCATTAAGGACGTGCTAGTAAAAGTCGATAAATTTATATTCCCTGTAGATTTTGTTGTGCTTGACATGGATGAAGACATTGACGTACCTTTAATTTTAGGACGCCCATTTTTAGCCACTGCCAGAGCTATTATCGATGTAGGAGATGGTAAATTAGTTCTTAGAGTTGGTGAAGAGGAAGTCATTTTCAAAATCTATGATGCTATGAAATTTTCTAGAGAGCAAGATGATTCGTGCTATTTTGTCGATATAATTGATCACTTTGTTCAAGATAATTTGCAGGAAATCTCTATCACCGACACTCTGGAACTGTGTCTTATCCAGGGGGAGGGTGAAACCACCTTAGAAGTAGAGAAGGTAAGAAAAGAATTAGATTCTAGTGAAACGATCACTAGACATATAAGTTATGAGAATCTAAAGATGAATGATAAGCTAAGACAAGAACCTTCCATTGAGGAACCCTCTAAGTTAGAATTAAAACAACTGCCAGAACATTTAGAATATGCCTTTTTAGGGGAGAACTCAACTTTACCGGTCATTATTGCATCAAATTTAAGATCTAGAGAAAAGGAAGAACTGCTCCAAGTATTAAGAAAACATAGGCAAGCCATAGCCTGGAAAATTTTGGATATCAAAGGAATTAATCCTTCTTTCTGTACCCACAAGATTTTAATGAAAGATGAATATAAACCAGCAGTGCAAGCTCAGAGACGATTAAACTCTAACATGAAGGAGGTCGTAAAAGCCGAGGTAATTAAACTTCTTGATGCAGGTATCATTTATCCTATTTCTGATAGTTCTTGGGTAAGCCCCGTGCAGGTTGTTCCTAAAAAAGGTGGGCTAACCGTGGTGTCCAATGACAAAGAAGAACTCGTGCCAACACGAACAGTCACAGGATGAAGAGTATGCATAGATTACCGAAAGCTAAATGACGGCACACGAAAAGATCATTTTCCTCTGCCCTTTATCGATCAAATGTTAGAAAGATTAGCCGGTCACATGTATTACTGCTTCCTAGATGGCCTCTCCGGTTACTTCCAAATTTCGATAGCCCAAGAAGATCAGGAAAAAATGACGTTTACATGCCCATACGGTACGTTTGCATATCGTAGAATGCTTTTTGGTTTATGTAACGCTCCTGCTACTTTTCAGCGATGCATGCTAGCTATCTTTAACGAATTTGTGGAAGATATCATGGAGGTATTCATGGATGATTTCTCCGTTTTCGGTAACTCTTTCCAACACTGTCTAAATAATTTAAAGCTTGTTTTGATGAGATGTGAAGAGACAAATCTAATGCTAAATTGGGAAAAATGTCATTTCATGGTTTAGGAAGGTATTGTGCTAGGACATAAAATCTCTAATAGAGGAATAGAGGTAGACAAAGCTAAAGTTGAAACTATTGAGAAACTACCCCCTCCCAGTTCAGTTAAGGCCATAAGAAGTTTTTTAGGACATGCCGGTTTTTATCGTAGATTCATTAAGGACTTTTCTAAAATAGCTAAACCTTTAACTAAATTGCTAGAAAAAGACATACCTTTTAACTTCGACCAAGAATGCTTAGAGTCTTTTGGCACCCTTAAAGACAAGTTAGTCAATGCGCCGATTATGATTTCACCTGATTGGAATTTGCCTTTTGAACTGATGTGTGATGCAAGTGATTTTGCCGTAGGTGCAGTTCTTGGACAGCGAAGAGACAAGCATTTCCAACCGATTTACTATGCTAGCAGAACATTGACAGCCGCTCAAGCCAACTACACCACCACGGAAAAAGAACTACTAGCCGTTATTTTTGCTTTTGATAAATTCCGATCTTATTTAATCTTGTCTAAAGTCATCGTTTTTACTGACCATTCACCTCTTCGATATCTCTTAGCCAAACCTGACGCAAAACCTCGTTTAATAAGATGGATTTTACTCTTACAGGAATTCGACTTAGAAATTAAAGACAAGAAAGGAGCTGAAAACTTAGCGGCAGATCACCTCTCAAGATTAGAAAATACACAGCCCAGGTACCTTGAGAATATAAACGATATGTTCCCTGAGGAACAACTCCTAAATTTAACAGGTACGACACTTCCTTGGTTTGCCGATTTTGCAAATTATTTAGCAGCCAATCTAAGCCCAAAAGGGCTAACCCATCAGCAAAAGAAACGATTCTTTGCTAATGTGAAAAACTACTTTTGGGAAGATCCTTTTCTTTTTCGAATTTGCGCAGACCAGGTTATACGAAAATGTATGGATGACATAGAGGCATATCAAATTTTGGAACACTGCCACTCAGGACCCACAGGAGGACATCACAGTGGAAACAGAACCGCTCACAAAGTACTCGAATCAGGTTTTTACTGGCCTACCCTTTTTAGAGATGCCAACAGGTATGTGACCTCTTGTGATAAATGCCAACGAACAGGTAATATCTCCCAACTTAATGAAATGCCTCAAAATTATATGCTTTCATGTGAAATATTTGATGTATGGGGCATAGATTTCACGGGACCCTTTCCTAATTCATTCGGAAATAAGTACATACTAGTAGCAGTAGATTACATGTCAAAATGGGTAGAAGCTCAAGCCTTACCCACAAATGATGCTAGAATGGTAGTACAATTTCTGAAGAAAATTTTTTCTCGATTTGGAACACCTAGGATAATCATAAGTGATAGGGGCACACATTTTTGCAATACCCAATTTGAAAAAACCCTAAGAAAATATGGAGTACACCACAGAACAGCCACCCCCTACCACCCACAAACTAGCGGTCAAGTCGAAGTAACGAACAGAGAACTAAAACGCATCTTAAAAAAGACAATAGAATCAAATAGGAAGGACTGGTCTAGGAAATTTGATGATGCATTATGGGCTTACAGAACTGCATTTAAAACACCCATAGGAACATCTCCTTATAAACTCGTTTATGGAAAAAATTGCCATCTACCATTTGAACTCGAACATAAAGCATTCTGGGCTATAAAATTTCTAAACCTTGATCTTAAAAGTGCAGGTGAAAAGAGACTTCTGCAGCTAAACGAGCTAGATGAATGGCGCTACAACGCGTACGAGAACTCACGATTATATAAGGAAACCGTAAAGCGACGTCATGACAAAAGGCTAAAACGATCCAAGCAATTCAAAACAGGTGATCTTGTCCTACTCTACAACTCAAGGTTGAAACTATTCCCTGGAAAACTCAAATCAAGGTGGTCAGGTCCGTTTACCGTTCTCAAAGTCTTTCCATACGGCACTGTCGAGGTAACTCACCCCAACCACGATACTTTCAAGGTAAATGGCCATAGGCTAAAACATTATATAGGTGAGAACTTTACAGAAAATAAGGAGGAGCTTAGGCTCCATCCCGTTTCTTCTTGACACCTCTAGGAAGAGTCGAGCTTAGACTCTAAATAAGCACTCCTCGGGAGGTAACCTGAGCACTAACGTAGTAAGTTTCTTTTATTTTAAAATTTTTCATAATTTTATTGCATAAACTAATGTTTTTCCTGCAGAAAATATGGACAACACGGCCAGGAACATGGGCGTGTCTAAGGCCGTGTGTATACTAAAAAGTAGAGACACGGTCGTGTGGGCAGACCGTGTGCAAACAGAGCACCGTTTCCCCAAAACACGGGCTTCCGATAAACTCCCACGGCCGTGCGAAATAGCCGTGGCAACCCTGCACCTTCCACACGGGCAAACATAGAAACACACGCCCGTGCTTTAAGCCCGTGGAAGCTACTGTCAATTCAGACACGCCCGTGCACCTTATTACATGCCCGTGCGTTTAGCGAACGATCAATCTCCACGGCCGTGTGAACATCACCACGCCCATGCGTTTAACGAAGGACCAATCTCCACGGCCGTGCTCAAACTATACACGGGCGTGCTCATCGAAGCATGGCAAGCCAAAACGTCTGATTTTCGAAAAATACGGGCTAAACACGACTCACACGGGCGTGTGACATGCCCGTGTGACCCAAAATGTATATATACAGGGCCATTTCTAAACTCCCATTTCACTCAAACCCTAAAATTTTCTCCCCAAACCTTCCCCAAACCTCCACAAACACCATCCCAGCCCTCCTACCGCCACCATACTAGATTTCCACGATCCACACGCCCGTGCAACAGTACCCACGACCGTGTGACACCAATTTTGGTTCTATTTTTCTTCTTTTTTCTCATTTATTTATTTTTCCTGCAATTTTTTTTACATTACATTCTTTTATTATTTTATTTATTTATTAATACTATTGATTTAGGCTATTAGAGAATTAGGAAATAGAGAATAATCTAGAATCATTTAGATTCTATTTCACAATTTCCTGCCATTTAACATCATAGTTAGTTGCCACTTAATATACCTTGTAAATAGGCCACTTAAACACACATAATTATGCTATTTGTTATTTAGTTTAGTATATATACATCCATTCATAGAAGATTTTTTTTATTTTCATCCCTAACTTCAAAAAATGATTAGATTTTACTACCAAGGTAAATTTTCATATTAGGAACATGTTCATTTTATTCCTCAGCCTCTTTATTTTAAATATTTACATTTCTTTTATATTATTTGTCTTTTCCTAATAAATTTTTGTAGATACCATGTCATCTTCCCGAGCCAAGAAAGCTGCCGTCCCCGCATCTAAGAAACGAAAAGGACCAGGGAGCTCTTTAACTAGGCCCACTTCCGAGATGCGCCACCCATTTCTTCAATTTCCACAAAACTCTCAGGAAGAGCGCTACCAGCTGTTGCGCGCACGCAATATCACGATGGGCCGATGCATCGATTGGAGTGCCCTCGCAGAAGTACGCTTGGCAGATGATGTTCGGGCCCTGCTCGCCACCGACCCTTGGGACCAGTTCTTTCGGATCGTAGAGCCCACATACCTTGAACTCACTCTCGAGTTCTGTGCTACATTCCACCTTTAAACGGTGATGACACGGTTCGATGATCCTGGGACGGTCCAGTTTCGTTTGGGAGGACTCGTTCGACAGCTCAGCGTCCCAGAGTTTGGTGTGGCACTCGGGCTTTACACCGCACAGTTTATGGCTGAGGAGAGCTTCCCCACCCTCTCTAGGCGCATCCATATCCGATCCCTTGATTGCTGGAAAGAGATTGCCCCAGGAAGACAATTATACAACCCCAGCGTCAGCAAAGCCTCCGCTCTCCCTCCCTCTCTCAGGTATATTCATGCACTTCTTGCTCATACTATTACAGGCCGCCGAGAGAGCACAGGCGTCGTCAACACACACGACGTCTACTTTTTATGGTGCATGGCGAATGGCCACCCCATCGACCTTGCATACTTCATCGCCCTCGCCATGCAGCATCAGACCGAGAGGCACCGAAAGGGAGTCGTATCCATGGGCCCGTATATCACTCGACTAGGCCGTTACTTCGGCCTATTTAACACCACAGCCCAGACCTCCTCCTACACATTACTTGGCCAGATGTCCTCCCAAGGCATCCAGAGCATGCTTTCGATGAGGATGGTCGAGAGACGACTCGGTGGTGACCACTTTCACTTCTGCCTTGTCCAAGAAGGCGAGGATCCAGAGGACATTCCTGATGATGTCCCATCGCCACCACCAGCCGAGGATGCGCCAGATGAGCCACCACGCCCTACACGATCACACCAGACAGCAACTTCCAGTGTTGACATATCCGAACGCCTGGACCACTTTGAACAGCGCCTCGATTACATCGACGCCACCTTAGCGCACATATGTCATCACCTTGGCATCGTCCCACCACCACGACACCCACCAGAGGATTAAATCCTCTTTTATTTTATTTTATTTAAGTTTTACTTTTTATCTTATTTTATTTTCTTTTATCTTTTGTTTTTCTTTATTTTCTTTACCTAAATGCACACTAATCTTAACCTTTAATGGTAGTTTTTCTTACAGCTTTTTAATTTTCTTATTTATTTTCTTTATTTTGAATTTTAGTAAATTTACTATTTTATTATTATAACGGCTATCTCCTAACGAAATAATCCCTCTTCATCTTAACCTCCCACGACTAATAAAACCCTTCGCAGTTTCAAAGGAGCTCTACAGCTCAAATCTTTCCAAAAAAGGGAACACAGTGCCAAATCTACCAGCTCTTCCATTAAATCCATCCAAAGCAGGGAGTTTCATACTCTCCCCTATCCTATGATTTTATGCTTTTATTGTTGTTAATATTTTCCTTGTACATTGGGGGCAATGTACATCTTAAGTGTGGGGGGGTAACTTACTATTTATGCTATCTTTGAAATCCCTGAACTTTTCCTAATAGCAATATCTTCAGTCTCCTATTAGGAATTTATTCTGATTAGTTTATGATTTCTATCGATATATTGAGAATTAAGTTATAGGTGCTTGTACTTTGATTATCCAAACTTTAAAACATTAGGGAATCAAGCATGATAAGTTGAAATTTTTGAGAATCCCCAATTTTTGCATAAGTTATTTTCCCTAATTTTAAGCATTATCTTGAGATTTGAAATTCGCAGGAATGGCATCAAAAGCCGTAATTCTGGTGAGATTTTGAGCCTATTGAGCATACATTTTCTTCGTGCTCACTTTTATTATTGCTTTGAGTGAGTCAATACTAAATTGTTATTCTAGAACTTACTTTGATTATACATATCGAGACCACATCATTGATTTGATATACTGAAATGATAAAGGCACCTAGGATTTAACCTACTTACCCCACAGAAAAAGCCTTCCTACATAAATCTAATCCCTAGTGAACCCCGTTGAGCCTAATAACCGTTTCCTTAACTCACCCTCTAATTATTAACCAATAACCCATTTTTGTTAAATTTCATTCAATTATTTTGATCCCTATTTTTGTCGAGATTTGAGTTGAATTTTTTTATCTAGCTTTATTCTCTCTACCAGATCGTAAAGTTTTGTTCAATTTATTGTAATTATTTGAATTGTTCTTAAAAAAAAAAGTACATACAGTAAACTTCGATTGTAAATTATAGATTGTAAATAGTTCGTCAAAGTTTTTGCATGTTTCTATTTTAAGGCTAACAAGGCAGAAATGATAATATCACAAGAATTAGCTGAGAAATATGTTCCAGTGATAGAGATTTTTCTAGCTAGATAATTTTTCAAGTTCAATCTCGATTCTAACCCTCTTTTTGCAGCCTGTGACAACACCCCTAACCAAGCCCCGTTACAACCATGAAAAGACCTTTTGATCAATGTATCATATCAAACTATATTGGTGGAGATTTGATTTTCTTGCAAGCCTATGGTAATAACTTTTCAGGTTGACTAAGGAGTGCCTTAAATTTGAACCCTAAACACTTCGAGTGGATAGAGTGAACCTTTAGTGAGGATGTCAATTCCTGTTAATTAAGATGGAGAGATAATTACTTGGAAGGAAGGAAAAGACTTATGTTTTCAATGATAAAATTCTCAACTTAGAAGTGATTGAGTCCTAAATGTTCTTTAGATTGAATTTTCATTGTATGACTACCTATGGATTAATTTGAAATATTATTGATAAGGATTGTAGATTAAGAAGAATGATTTCCTTTAGGGATTGAGGTTTTGCTTGAGGACAAGCAAAGGCTTAAGTGTGGGGGTATTTGATAAGCATTAATTTATACATATTTTTACCTCATGTTTAGCCTATATTTTGGATGAATTAGTATCAAATCAGTGAGAATTGGTGCTCTTAACCATTCTTTTTCATATCTTATACTCAGGAGAGCCTAGGGAAGATAAAAGAATAGAAAACGGGCCCAAAACGGTGAAAAATGAACCAAAATGCACGAATCACACGGGCCAAGAGGTGCCACACGGCCGTTCCACACGGGCCTGCCTCACAAAGCTCACACGGACAAAATCCCGACAAGCACGGCCAATATACACGGGCGTGCTAAATCATACGGCCTCTGTCGAAACCCACACGGGCGTGGCACACGGGCGTGTTCTAGTCGTGGGAAAGACGAATTTCACTCGAATTGGGATGCTTAGGGGCTAAGAAAGAGTCCCCAAAACTTCTCTATATAAAGATCCCATGAGGCAAAATAGAGGGAGCTTCTTCCCACTTTTATACACCCTCTATACTCGTTTCCTCTCGTCTTTCTGCCACACCACAGGTAGAAGCAAGGGATTACTCGAAGGGAGAAGCCAATCGATTCATCTCAGAAGTCGGAATTATGCATCAACATAGAGGATTCTCTTAAATTCCTTCAGGGGTTTTTGGTCTCTTTTATGATTTGTTATTTTATAACTTCTGAGATGTTTTCTTTTATCATTATGAACTAAACCCCTCAAATACTTGAGGGGGATGAAACCTAAGAAAGATCTTGTTATTTATTCTTGATTTATATGATAATTATTTGAATTGTTCTTAATTATGTGTTTTAATCCTTGAATTAATAATCCTAGGTATTAATTCAGGAATTGGATGTGCTTAGAGCAGAGGAGCAAAAGTCCCTGTGATAAGAGTAGATCTACCATAATTAAGCAGAGTTACATGCAACCCTAGACATAGGGCGACATAAATCTGCCGGATTAGGGTCAAACCTAATATGGGGAACCATAGATCGAATTAATGCAACCTAGGGAGTTAATTAATAAAGGAACTTTAATTAACAACTTAGGCCTAGTTGCTCTTCACCTCGACGGAGGGTTTAGCATAGATTAGGGATCTCTACGGATCAAGTCAAGTAAATAACTCGTATAATTGAAGAAGATAATAACAAGTGAAGTCTAGGTGGATTCTCCCTTGAGTATTAATCATATCAATCAGCTTTCCCTAAAAAGTCTTCCCAATTTACTTTTTCTTTTGTTTAATTCTTAGTTTAGATTTTAGAATTTAGTTTTAAAATAAATCCCCATTTAATTTCTAGGTTAAATAATAGAAAGGAAGTGAGTAATAGTACTTTCAGTTCCCTTGGGTACGATACTCGATCTTATCACTAGACTATACTGCTATCGATAGGTGCGCTTGCCTTTAAACGTCGTGATATTAGTTAGTTTGGGTTTGATCAATTTCTTTATAAATTTTATTACTTCTTATCACGAGGATATCAGTACCCAGTGCCTCATCGGATATATCTGAAGTAATAACTGCACCCAATGTTATATAAATTGACATCGAGTATCTCATCAGTTAAATCGAAGCAAATTGGCACCCAGTGCCTCATCGACTTAAGGTCAAAGTAATCCCTTAATTCTTCCTATCCTATGGCATGCCATCTATATTTGACTTAGCCTGAACAGTTAATAGGGTTTCATTTCACTTTTCAATACAACCAATGTTTCAATTTCACATATATACACATTATCACATATAATCAATTCAATATTCATATAGTCCATATATTTCATGTTATACAAAATTAATCTATTTCTAGTCCACATTGAATTCAGTTCTAACTCAAGTACCAAGTACTCATCTCACATGCTCACCATATGCAAACAATTTAAATATGCAACAATCTACTATTTAATGTGGATTATAGAAAAACAAATCGTGAATTTTAAGCTATTGTTCTTCGACTTTATGCTTCCCCTTTTTACTCAAGAACTCTGATACGACGTTAGCTATGGAATAAAATAATTAAATAACATTAATATTACACATTTCAATTTCACATAAAATATCAATTTTCACACTGTATTTTACTTATTCTTCAATTTAGTCCCTAAACCGAGACTAGTTTTTAACCTTCACATTTAACTTTATAGTTTTATACTAATTTTACTTTAACTAAATTTAGCTTCCTCTTTTCCAACTCAACCAATTAATTTCAAATTTCTCACAATTTTATCCCTATTGCTCAAAATCAATAATTTATTCTACAATTTAGTCATTTTCCATTTTCAACTTAAAAATCTATCTATTTAATCCCTAACACATAAACTATTTAACAATGTAAACATCTAAAATCTTGAACAATACTAAAAATTACAACATGGGTCAGGTAACCCTAAGTACCGGAATTCCAAAAACGTAACAATTACAAGTATAGAGACTAAATTGCACTAACCAATTAGATTTGAACTTCGAACCCCCTTAGGCCGTGCGTGTAACAGCCCATTTTTAGCTAAATCAGAATAGTGGTTTTGAAACCACAAATCCAAGATTGAAAAATTATTTTAATATTATATTGTGTTTATAGCATGTTGGTGTGTATGTGTGAAAATTTCGTGAATTAATTTTATTGATTGAGTGCCTAATTTGGTAAAACAACTAAATCGCATAAAGTATAAAAATGATGTTCTACTTGATTAAAGTATTTAATTGCCATGAGTTATTAAATTAAAGGTCCTGATGATGTTATTTGACCATTGTTAGTGTTAATGGAAACTTTTGGACATTAAATGGATGACATTAATGTTTTATCATTAAGGTTAATTTTGGTATTTAGTAATTAAAGCTTAATTAAATTAAACAAAACAAATTTCATCCATCATTTTTTATCCTCTTTCATCGAAAATCAAAGGAAAAAGGAAGGGTTTTGAATCTCTTTGGTTTGGCACTTTGGAAGCTCAATTAGGTAAGCATTTAGCTCGGTTTTTGATGATTTTTATGTTTTTATGATCGTTGCATCTAGTACTAGCTAGCCCATACCTCTGATTTCAAAACTGTTAAAGATTATGTGAGTTACCATTGATGAATACTTGAGTTCTTTGATGGTTTTTGATGAAATATGAGTATTTTATGATAGTTATACATGTTTGGTAAAGTGATTTTTGATGAAATTGCAAAATAGGGATGAATTTGTGAAATGTGTAAAATGTGAGGTGAAATGTGTGAATAAATGAAAAATATGGGCTGCTAGGGGCACTAAGGTAATTCGGCTAGCACGGGTATTAAAGAAATTTCATGAATTTTTATTTTTATGTACTAAGGACTAAATTGTTAAAAGTGTGAAAGTTTAGGGGTTAATGTGCAAATATGCCTTAATGTGTGATTTAGACTCAATTGGAAGAATATGTAATTGAATAAGTTAATTTTGAATATATTTAGATCAAGAAAAGCAGAATCTGGATTTAGATTGGGGAAAGAGCAAAGTACTCGACTAATCGACTAGTTCGTCGTTTATACAACCGAGGTAAGTTTGTATGTAATAAGCATTATTATAATAATGTTTTACATGCTTTAATATTATCTAAAATGTGAATACAAAATTATAAACATGTGTGACGATGACTCGATTATGTATTGGCACTAAGTGTGCGAGACTAACATAGCATCGGCTAAATACATTGGCACTAAGTGTGTGAGATCGAGGTAAGTTCGACTAAATACATTGGCACTAAGTGTGCAAGACCAAGATAGCTTTAGTTAAATGTAGTGGCACTAAGTGTACGAGACTGGTATAGTTTCGGTTGTTTATTTGTGTAACACCCCAAACCCGGCCTGGACGTTATGGCTAGATCTGGTGTGTCACATGGACCTACATATAAGTTTATGACCTTTTTGCTAGTTGTGGCTTGAGTGAGATTTTCATTAAAACAGCGGGTTTGTGAAAAAGCCATATTGTTAAGCCTTTAGGTTATCCATATTTTGAACTAGTTGAGTTTTGAAAACGTTCTTAAGAATTTGAAAACCCGCGCAGCCTATGACTAGCAGTTTCGATAAAGTATGAATTAAACCATTATTAAAAACGAAACCAATAAAGAAATTTAAATAGCGGCCTTATTACAATTAAAACCCCAAGAATAGCATAATAAAATACTTAAAATGAAAAGAAAACCGAATTTGCAGATGCTGTGGCCACTCCGAATCTCTCACAGCTCCAAGCCCACTATGGTTGAGGGTTACCTGCAGAGATGAAATTAAAAGGGGTGAGTTTGATAACTCAGTGTGCAACATAATCTCAACCATAGGCCAAAACAGATCAAGCCTCAGAATCAGATTGATTGGGCCTTGGCCCATTACAGAAATCAGGTTAAGCCCATAGGCCCATAACAGATACAGATCAGATATATTATGCAGACAGAAAACCCAACCCAGATCCATCCATAACACCCCCGTACCAGCCTTACACCATGTGGGGAGACTACTTGACCCACCCAACTGCTACACACCACAAAAATTTGCAGCGAGGCTGCCAGATATTGTGACGAGGTCACCAGATACAGATATTGTGGCGAGGCCACTAGAACAGATGTATATGTGGCGAGGCCACCAGAACAGATATATACGTGGCGATGCCACCAGATTGCAGCGAGGCTGCCAGAACAGATATATATGTGGCGAGGCCACCAGATTGCAGCGAGGCTGCCAGAACGCTTCCTCCATCATAAACCCAAACCCCATGCAACAGATATCATGATATGGCATATAACATACAAAATCTCATACATCAGATATACACATGTATTATGAGATATGACATACAGAAATAGGAAATCATACGTTTCATACAGAATTTACCCTAGGGGTATAAAGGTCATTTTGCACATAGGGGTAAAATGGTAATTTTCCATACTTAGGGGTATTTTAGTCTTTTTACTGATTTTCAGGGTTTTTATACAAGTCCAAGTAATTACTAATCCATTAGTGTCTACAGAAGTCCTTTTAACCTTAGTTTCCAATTTTACCCTTTTCAGCCCAAAATCCCCTAATGGGCCCTACTGTGTCCACTAATGTCTTAAGCCCGTTAAGTCCAATTTTTAGGTTCAGATTACCAATTTAACCATATTATTATTAACCACGTTACCAGAAAGCCTTTAACAGTCATTTTACCGATTTGGGCTCCGAAGCCCATTGGGCCCATCTTTGGCCCATCGAAGCCCATCTTACCGAAATGCTCGAAATTGCACCTTCTGCAATTTCGTCCTCATCAATTCCTAGTTTGACCATATTAGAGTATTCGGCTACTCTTAGATCCTTCCAAAACTGAATTTCGGTCAATTTCGGCCTTTGCCGTTCTAGTCTATGATGGAAATACGTTACACACCTGTTTTGCGGTTCCACCAACAAAATCCTCTACGTGCTTATTCCTACAATCCATTTCCTAATTGGTTAGCCAACAGATTTTACAAAACTAATGCCAAAAATCCTTTATTGCATTCGGCCATACCCTTAATGGCTTTACAACCTTACCTTAATCGTTTTAGATCTCTTAGATCTAACTCTAAATGAATCGTAACCTTCCCCTCCTTGCTGGATCGCCTTCCCTTGCTATCCAATGCACAAAAGAATCACACCATCATATTAGAACCTTATAAGCCATGTCGACATGCCCCTAAAAGATCCAGGGGTTTCAGCTTCTCTCTTTAAAGTTTAAGTAATTAACGGAGAAAAAGTCTCGAACACTTACCAATAGCTATCTTTGGTCTAAAAGAATTCCACTTATGAACGCTGGGAAAAATGAGTGTGGCCTAATAATCAGCTTCCAAATCCTCTCTTAGGTACCCTTGTCGACAAAACCCCGAGTTGGGTGCGTGACCTGATGGTTCCTATAATTGATATTAAGGAATTCGGCTTGCTAGAGAATCAAGAAGAAGAAGAAATAGATTTTGGTCAATGGGTAAAACAAAAGGGGTATGGTTTCGGTCATACAAGGTATTTGGCCATGGGGGTTTTGATCGAATGACCATTCGATTTAGTGAGGGACTTGGGTGAGAAGATGGTCGATAGAGGCTTGAAGAAAAGAAGTAGAAGAAAGCTTTGTTTGATTCGGCTAAGAAGGAGGCAACAGGGTAGGTTTCGGTTTATGAGAGCAAGATGAGAAGAAGATGGGAATAGAAGAAGGAGAAAACAAAGTGTTTCCAGTCGAAAGTAAAATTTTCAGCAGGAGGTCTTTTGGGGTGTGAGATTCGACAATTTGGTTTAGAGAAAAAAATATAGAAAAGAATGACCCCTAATTTACTAGACGAAATCGACAGAAGAGGGAAGCTACTCAACTAAAGAAATCGGCACCAAAAGAAACTCTAATGCCGATTGTGCCTTACCTATGCTATTGCCGAAATTACACCATGGAGAACCCCTTGATCGGCCACTTCATTCAAATTCGAAATATCCTTGATTTCCTCCTCAACCTCTTCCTTGATTTACTCATATGACTATTTCAAACTCCCTCAACCAGAGTTCTACTCGAAGTCTACCACTTACCTCTTCCATTCATAGAAATAATACACTTTAACACATACCTGTGACTTGAACCTTGGACCTCCAAGCTCACTTAGGCGCCACCTTTTTAGCTCCTAAGTGGCGTCATGTTGCCACTCCACCACTGGCCAACTTATGCCTTATTTCACAGATATTTTCTTATAACACCTACCTCCAAGAGACCCCTATCCCCTAAGTAAAAAATACAAAATTTTGCCGAGCTTCCAACCAACACCTGGGCCTTCCATAGGCCCATTAACACTCCCCAAACATGCATTACACACCCAAATACTAGAGTTTAAACATTTTATCAGAGAAGGAACAATCTAAGAGAAACCTAAAAATTAGGGCGTTACAACTCTACCCTCCTTAAAGAAATTTCGTCCTCGAAATTTACCTGATCCAAACAAATAGGGATATTGTTGCCGCATTGCCTCCTCTGGTTCCCAAGTAGCTTCCTTTCTGCCATGATTACGCCAAAGTACCTTTACTAATGGAACCGACTTTCTCCTTAGAACCTTTACATCTCGATCCAGAATCTGCACAGGCTCCTCTTCGAAAGTCAAATCAGGCTGTACTTCCACTTCTGCAACTGGTAGGATATGAGTATGGTCAGAACGATATCGTCTTAACATGGATACGTGAAACACATCATGAATCTTATCCAGCTCCGGAGGTAATTCCAACTGATAAGCCACCGGACTTACTCGCTTAAGAATCCGATAAGGCCCAATAAACTGTGGACTTAACTTGCCTTTCCTACCAAATCTTAATATCTTCTTCCAAGGCGAAACCTTCAGAAAGACCATGTTCCGCACTGAGTACTCGATCTCCTTACGCTTCAAATCTGCGTAAGACTTCTATCGATCAGATGCCTCTTTTAACTGATCCCTAATCACCTTGACCTTCTCTTCAGTCTCTGCTACCAATTCAGGTCCAAGAACTTGCCGGTCGCCCAATTTGGTCTAACAGCTAGGTGAACGACACTTACGCCCATACAGTGCCTCATAAGGTGCCATACGGATGCTAGCCTGATAACTGTTATTATACGCAAACTCTGCTAACTGAAGATAATCCTCCCAACTGCCTCGAAAGTCGATAACACATCCCCTCAACATGTCTTCCAGACCCTTTCTGATTGACCATCAGTCTGAGGATGAAAAGCTGTGCTAAAGTTTAGTCGCGTTCCCAATGCCTCATGTAACTTTTGCCAGAATCGAGATGTGAATCTAGGATCCCGATCAGAAATAATAGACACTGGTACCCCATGCAGTCGCACAATCTCTGCTACATATAATTTGGCTAACTTCTGAAGGGGATAATCAGTACGTACAGGGATGAAATGAGCAGATTTAGTCAACCTATCCACAATCACCCAAATCGAGTCCTTCTTCAATGGCGTCAAGGGCAACCCACTCACAAAATCCATGGTCACCATCTCCCATTTCCACAGCAGTACTTTCACTGGTTGCAGAAGTCCAGAAGGTAACTGATGTTCAGCTTTCACCTGCTGACAAGTCAGACATTTCCCCACGAATTCTGTTAACTCTCGTTTCAGCCCAGGCCACCAATATAGTTCCTTTAAGTCATGATACATCTTATTACCTCCAGGATGCATAGCACCCAGCCCTCCATGAGCTTCATTCAGAATTGCTTGCCTCAAATTAGAATCTTTCAGAATACAGACTCTACCTCGGAAACATAGAACTCCTTCACTGTTAAGTCCAAACTCAGAAGTATTCCCATCCTTAATCTATTGAAATCGAGAAACCAGAGACTCATCCCTTGACTACTTTTCCTTAATCTCATCTACCCAGGTTGGTCTTACTTGCAGTTCTGCTAACAGACTGCCGTCATCATACAGACTCAATCGGGCAAACATCGCTCTCAGATCAGATACAGTTCTACGACTTAGGGCATCAGCCACCACATTAGCTTTACCTGGATGATACTCGATCGCACAATCATAATCCTTAAACAACTCTAACCATCTCCGTTGCCTAAGGTTCAGCTCCTTCTGAGTCAGCAAGTACTTAAGACTCTTATGATCTGTGTATATAATACACCTTTCTCCATACAGGTAATGTCTCCAAATCTTAAGGGCAAAGATTACTGCCGCCAACTCCAGATCATGGGTAGGATAGTTCACTTCATGAGGTTTAAGTTGCCGCGATGCATATGCAACCACTTTACCTTCTTGCATCAGCACACAGCCTAACCCAACATGTGATGCGTCACTGTACATGGTAAAATCCTTTCCAGACTCTGGCTGAATCAATACAGGTGCCTCGGTTAGAACCTTCTTTAGTTTCTTAAAAGCTTCCTGCTGCTGCTCGGTCCAAATAAATGGTACTCCTTTCCTTATGAGTTTTGTCAACGGCGCTGCCATCACAGAAAATCCTTCCACGAACCTTCTATAGTACCCAGCTAAACCTAGAAAACTTCGAATTTTCGCCACTGATTTTAGTGGTTTCCATCCCAGAATTGCTTCAATCTTTCGAGGGTCCACCTTAATCCCCTCAGTAGAAACAACATGCCCCAAGAAAGTTACCTCTCTCAACCAGAACTCACACTTACTGAATTTCGCATAAAGCTCCTTTTCCCTTAACACTTGCAGCACCACACGGAGATGCTCATCATGCTTCTCCTCAGATTCAGAATAGACCAAAATATCGTCGATAAATACAACTACAAAACTATCCAAGTATGGCTGAAACACTCGATTCATCAGATCCATAAATGCTGCAGGTGCATTGGTCAGCCCAAATGGCATAACCAAGAACTCATAATGACCATACCGAGTTCTGAATGCTGTCTTGTGGATATCCACCTCTTTTACCCTTAATTGATGATATCCAGATCGAAGGTCGATTTTAGAAAATACTGAAGCTCCTCTCAGCTGGTCAAATAAGTCATCGATCCTTGGCAACGGGTACTTATTCTTAATCGTCAATTTGTTCAACTGCCGATAATCGATGCACATTCGCATTGACCCATCTTTCTTCTTGACGAACAACACTGGTGCTTCTTACGGAGACACACTTGGCCTAATAAAGCCTCTATCCAACAGTTCTTAAATCTGCGCTTTTAGTTCCACCAACTCCTTCGGCGCCATCCTATAAGGTGCAATGGACACCGGTGCCGTACCCGGCATCAAATCGATCCCAAACTCAACCTCTCGATCCGGAGGCAAACCCGGAAGCTCTTTTGGAAAACGTCTTGAAAATCCTTAACGGTTCTAACTTTGTCCACAGTCAGTTCCTCTGTCTCTGCTTGACTTATGAATGCCCAATAAGCCTCACATCCTTTTTGAATCCATTTCTCGGCTCTTAATGCTGACACCACATTGGACAGATAATCTCTATGTTCACCTATCACCATAATTTCCTCATCCTCTGCGGTCTTTAATCTCATTCGCTTAGCAGCATAATCCAGAGTAGCTCTATGCTTAACAAGCCAATCCATTCCCAAGATAAGATCAAATTCTCCAAAAGGTAGTTCCATCAAGTCTCCAGAAAAGATTTTTCCTTGAGTCTCTATAGGCACATCTCTATATAGTTTGTCTACCCTAACTGAGTGACCCAAAGGACTTAGTACAGATACCCCACTCACTGTCTCCTCAGAACGCACACCCAACAACCCAGATATAGCACATGCAACATAAGAATGGGTAGATCCAACATCTATCAACGTAGTGTATGGCATACTAGAAATCAAAAACGTACCGGTTATGACGTTAGGAGCATCACCCTCCTCTCAGCGACGAGCTGCATACACCAACGCTGGCTGACGAGCCTCAGCAAAACCAGCACCCCTGCCAGGTGCTCCTCGTCCTCGACCATTACCATTTCTACCTCTACCTTGTCCACGGCCTCTCGGAGCTGGTAGTCCACCCCTCACTGGTTGAGCAACCCTCTGATCCATAACTTGTCCCTGATCTGGTTCTTCGGGACAGTCCTTAACCCTATGTTCCATCAATCCACATCGAAAACAAGCTCCAGAACATTTCCGACACTCGCCCATATATATCTTACCACAACTCCTACAACCCTGCGATCTAACAGCATTCATTGGCACCACTCGCACTGGTTCTGCCACTCTTGCTCTCTTAACATTCCTGTTGGCCCCACCTGATGGTCCAGAATCCCCCGGAAGCAGTTCCTATCCTTTTCGCAATTTTGTCTTTCTGTCCGTTTTACTTCTTCAGCTATTTTAGCTTTCTCAACCAAAGCAGTAAAGTTACGCTCCCTCTGAGGAGCAATCAGAACCCTCAATTCATCCCTCAGGCCATCCTCGAAGCGCACGCTACGCTCATATTCAGTAGCAACTATCCCAGAAGCATATCGGCTCAGCCTCAGAAATTCAGCCTCGTACTCAAATACTATCCTACTTCCCTGAACCACATTCAAGAATTCCTTTTGGCGGGCGTCTATATAGCTAGCCCTAACATATTTCCCTTTAAAGGCTGTCTTAAACAGCTCTCAAGTTACCTCACCAGCTGAAGTTCCATCTCTCACTGTGAGCCACCACTGATAGGCTTCATCTCTAAGCAACGATACAGCTCCCTTCAGCTTCTTCTCCACGGAGCAGTCTAGATCATCCATGATTCGCTCTGTGGCCTCCAACCAATATTCGGCCACATTTGGGGCCACTCCAGATACGCCCCTAAAGAATTCTGCTCCATTAGCCTGGAGTCGTTCAGAGATAAATCCCCGGAATCCATTACCGGTACTTACCCCAGCAACCCTTTCCAGAACTCGTAGCATTGCTTGCAATAGAGCGTCATCCTCTACACTCCGATCATGTGACTCCACCTCCGTTGCCGGTGGTATCGGTACATCAGCTGCTGACGCATGACCTGAAGATGAAGATTCAGCTCGTGTACTACCTCGGCCACGTCCACAGCCCTTACCACGAGCTACTCGCGTACTCATTTCGTATTATTTGCTTTAGAAGTTTTATGAATCAGATTAATATTCCAGTGTTTATTACAGATGTCTTATGAATAAGTAGAATTTCAGAGTTCATTTCCTTTCGCGAAAACCTAGCTACAGTCCCAGTATACTTATCAGAGTTTCTATAGTTTCAGTAATATCCTAACTAAAGTATCATAGCAGAGTCTTAGTCAGGCATATAATCAGAATTGCAGAATTATTTAGAAAAGTTCAGAAAACTTACAGGCTTGGGCCGGAGATTCGATGTGCCACTCTTTCGAAAGATTACAAAGGAAAACTTAATTTGTTATTTGAAAATAAATCATCTATGCGCGAAAGAAGTTCATCAAAACAAGTTCCAATTAATTTTGAAAACACTTGTTAAAAACATGATCTTTCGAAAATCTTTATTTTGATTGTTTGAAAACTTCCATTTTTAGACCCGATCCACAGCCGAGTTGTTGCAACTGGGCTCTGATACCACTAAATGTAACACCCCAAACCCGGCCTGGACGTTATGGCTAGATCTGGTGTGTCACATGGACCTACATCTAAGTTTATGACCTTTTTGCTAGTTGTGGCTTGAGTGAGATTTTCATTAAAACAGTGGGTTTGTGAAAAAACCATATTGTTAAGCCTTTAGGTTATCCATATTTTGAACTAGTTGAGTTTTGAAAACGTTCTTAAGAATTTGAAAACCCGCGCAGCCTATGACTAGCAGTTTCGATAAAGTATGAATTAAACCATTATTAAAGATGAAACCAATAAAGAAATTTAAATAGCGGCCTTATTACAATTAAAACCCCAAGAATAGCATAATAAAATACTTAAAATGAAAAGAAAACCGAATTTGCAGATGCTGTGGCCACTTCGAATCTCTCACAGCTCCAAGCCCACTATGGTTGAGGGTTACCTGCAGAGATAAAATTAAAGGGGGTGAGTTTGATAACTCAGTGTGCAACATAATCTCAACCATAGGCCAAAACAGATCAAGCCTCAGAATCAGATTGATTAGGCCTTGGCCCATTACAGAAATCAGGTTAAGCCCATAGGCCCATAACAGATACAGATCAGATATATTATGCAGACAGAAAACCCAACCCAGATCCATCCATAACACCCCCGTACCAGCCTTACACCATGTGGGGAGACTACTCGACCCACCCAACCGCTACACACTACAGAAATTTACAGCGAGGCTGCCAGATATTGTGACGGGGTCACCAGATACAGATATTGTGGCGAGGCCACCAGAGCAGATGTATATATGGTGAGGCCACCAGAACAGATATATACGTGGCGATGCCACCAGATTGCAGCGAGGCTGCCAGAACAGATATATATGTGGCGAGGCCACCAGATTGCAGCGAGGCTGCCAGAACGCTTCCTCCATCATAAACCCAAACCCCATGCAACAGATATCATGATATGGCATATAACATACAAAATCTCATGCATCAGATATACACATGTATTATGAGATATGACATACAGAAACAGGAAATCATACGTTTCATACAGAATTTACCCTAGGGGTATAAAGGTTATTTTGCACTTAGGGGTAAAATGGTAATTTTCCATACTTAGGGGTATTTTAGTCTTTTTACCGATTTTCAGGGTTTTTATACAAGTCCAAGTAATTACTAATCCATTAGTGTCTACAGAAGTCCTTTTAACCTTAGTTTCCAATTTTACCCTTTTTAGCCCAAAATCCCCTAATGGGCCCTACTGTGTCCACTAATGTCTTAAGCCCGTTAAGTCCAATTTTTAGGTTCAGATTACCAATTTAACCATATTATTATTAACCACGTTACCAGAAAGCCTTTAACAGTCATTTTACCGATTTGGGCTCGGAAGCCCATTGGGCCCATCTTTGGCCCATCGAAGCCTATCTTACTGAAATGCTTGAAATTGCACCTTCTGCAATTTCGTCCTCGTCAATTCCTAGTTTGACCATATTAGAGTATTCGGCTACTCTTAGATCTTTCCAAAACTGAATTTCGGTCAATTTCGGCCTTTGCCGTTCTAGTCTATGATGGAAATACGTTACACACCTGTTTTGCAGTTCCACCAACAAAATCCTCCACATGCTTATTCCTACAATCCATTTCCTAGTTGGTTAGCCAACAGATTTTACAAAACTAATGCCAAAAATCCTTTATTGCATTTGGCCATACCCTTAATGGCCTTACAACCTTATCGTTTTAGATCTCTTAGATCTAACTCTAAATGAATCGTAACCTTCCCCTCCTTGCTGAATCACCTTCCCTTGCTATCCAATGCACAAAAGAATCACACTATCATATTAGAACCTTATAAGCCATGTCGACATGCCCCTAAAAGATCCAGGGGTTTCGGCTTCTCTCTTTAAGGTTTAAGTAATTAACGGAGAAAAAGTCTCGAACACTTACCAATAGCTATCTTTGGTCTAAAAGAATTCCACTTATGAACGCTGGGAAAGATGAGTGTGGCCTAATAATCGGCTTCCAAATCTTCTCCTAGGTACCCTTGTCGACAAAACCCCAAGTTGGGTGCGTGACCTGATGGTTCCTATAATGGATATTAAGGAATTCGGCTTGCTAGAGAATCAAGAAGAAGAAGAAATAGATTTCGGTCAATGGGTAAAACAAAAGGGGTATGGTTTCGGTCATACAAGGTATTCGGCCATGGGGGTTTTGATCGAATGACCATTCAGTTTAGTGAGGGACTTGGGTGAGAAGATGGTCGATAGAGGCTTGAAGAAAAGAAGTAGAAGAAAGCTTTGTTTGATTCTACTAAGAAGGAGGCAACAGGGTAGGTTTCGGTTTATGAGAGCAAGATGAGAAGAAGATGGGAATAGAAGAAGGAGAAAACAAAGTGTTTCCAGTCGAAAGTAAAATTTTCAGTAGGAGGTCTTTTGGGGTGTGAGATTCGGCAATTTGGTTTAGAGAAAAAAAAATATAGAAAAGAATGACCCCTAATTTACTGGACGAAATTGACAGAAGAGAGAACCTACTCAACTAATGAAATCGGCACCAAAAGTGACTCTAATGCCGATTGTGCCTTACCTATGCTATTGCCGAAATTACACCATGGAGAACCCCTTGATCGGCCACTTCATTCAAATTCGAAATATCCTTGATTCCTCCTCAACCTCTTCCTTGATTTACTCATATGACCATTTCAAACTCCCTCAACCAGAGTTCTACTCGAAGTCTACCACTTACCTCTTCCATTCATTAAAATAATACACTTTAACACATACCTGTGACTTGAACCTTGGACCTCCAAGCTCACTTAGGTGCCACCTTTTTAGCTCCTAAGTGGCGTCATGTTGCCACTCCACCACTTGCCAACTTATGCCTTATTTCACAGATATTTTCTTATAACACCTACCTCCAAGAGACCCCTATCCCCTAAGTCAAAAATACAAAATTTTGCCGAGCTTCCAACCAACACCTAGGCCTTCCATAGGCCCATTAACACTCCCTAAACATGCATTAGACACCCAAATACTAGAGTTTAAACATTTTATCAGATAAGGAACAATCTAAGAGAAACCTGAAAATTAGGGCGTTACAATTTGGCACTTATTTATGCAATTTTTTCGAGTATTCAATAATATACTGAATTGTTCAATGAATACGTCAAAGATGTGAATGAAAATGAGTTTGATATGGAATGGTACAGGTATTCATGTACATCGTACAAGTATTGAAATAAGATGATATCGAAAGTGACAACTATTCTTATGAGTGATAATGTGATAGGATGATAATACTACATGTGAATGGTAATGAGGTAAGTTGAGTAATTTATGTGTTGCCATGTTAAAAGTTGAAAAGGTTTGCATTATTTAGTAATATGCAATGATATTGTTAATTTGATTGAAATACATTTATTAGATATGTTAAATTTATTATGTACGAGCTTATTAAGCTATGAAGCTTAATATGTTTTACTTTCCATGTCTTATAGTGAATCAAAGCTAGCTCAGATCCAAGGATCGTTGGGAACATCATCGCACTATCGGACGTCTATTTGGTACTTTTCAAGTTGTGTATTTATGGTATATGGATGTATAGGCTATATGGTATTTTGGTATGTATATGAATTGAAATTATAGCCATGAGATTTGGCTTGTAAATGATGTAAGTTTGGTATGAATTTGGCCATGTAGGTTGGTTTGTTTTGTGAATTTGCTATGGTTGTTGTGATGGCTAATGAATCATGATAATTTGGTTTATGAATTGGTTGGTTATATAGCTTGAATTTGAGGCATATGATGATTGCAAAATATAGTTAACAAGGCATATGGTTTTGGTACATTTTGGTTGGGCAAATGGATATGTTAAGTAGGTGAATTATGATTGTTTAAACTGATGAGTTGGTATGTTTTTGGATAGGCTATATGGTATTGGAATGAGTATTGAAATGATTTGAATTGATATGATATGCTTGGTGTATGAAATGATAGTGATTGGCTACTTATTAATGCATGAAATTAGTACCATATGACTTGTGTAGGTATTCTTCAATTAGGGTGGCAAAATGGCCTTGTAAATGGCCTGTTTTAGTCCACACGGGCAGAGACACGGGTGTGTGTCTCAACCGTGTGCGACACACGGTCATGGTACATAGTTGTGTGTCCCCTGAAGCTTATTAAAAACTAACTTAATGAGTTACACGGCCTAGACACACGGGTGTATGGTTGGCCGTGTGGCCAAGTCAGTATACCCTCTAGTATTTACACGGCTTGGCACACTGGCGTGTGGTCGGCCATGTGATGCAAGTCAATATATATGCCCTGTTTCCACATGGCCTGTGGCACGAGTGTGCCTCACACGGCCTGTTCACACGGGTGTGTGACCCCTATATTCTTGAAAAGTTTTCTAAGTTTCCAAAGTTTTTGTATGTTATCGGTTTAGTCCCGAACCATCTCTAAAGCATGTTTAAGGCCACATAGGCCCGATTAAGGGACATTGTGATTGTTTTTGAATGATACTGAAAATAAATGTTTAATGTATGAGATGTAAATGTGAAATGATGTGATTTGATCGGTAATACCTAGTAACCCTATTCCGGCAACGGATATGGGTTAGGGGTGTTACAGTGCACTTCTTCTCCTTTTCTTTCTTTCCTTTCTTTGTTTAATTTGCATGCATCCACTATCATTGTTTTTTTCTTTTTTTATAACTATTATTATTAACTTTATATTATAACATGTATAATATATATACATGCATGTAATTTAGCCCATGGCCGACCACCTATACGCAAATAATAATTAAGTGGCACAACCTCATAAATATTTAATAATAATATTTATAGGTTATTTTACAAGAACAGAGTCTCGAATCTCACTTTTCGACACCCCTGACTATCGGGTCGTTATATGGTAAGCATAAGAAGCATACATATATATGTTCATGTGTATCAAACATCATAACCATTAGTAAAACATCACAAAAGTGTACCAATTCTTGTAAGATCATTATATTCTTCATTCCATTCATTAAGCTACTCTTCCATACCATTACTTTATAATCACATACTTATACAACGTAGCAAATCCAGTTTATCTTTTGTTTCTCAATTTCAAGATTCAATTTATTGTTTTGCTCAATACAACCTTAATAAAAATAGCGGGTTAACTACACCACACCAAGATAGTTCATATTAGCAAAAACTACATCACACTAAAGAACCAATGTGTCAAGCTCATAGGCATAAAATGTATACTCATATGGAAATACATCCCTACACCACACCAAGGTCTCCGAAGAGACAATGAATACTCGATGATCCACGACAAATTTTGGATCTCAAATGACATGTTATAATCTCTACATCATCAATAAACCCATAAGGAAGCGCGCATATGGCCCTTTTGGCATGCCAACTATATCATAGACTTTTTACTAAGTTCACATGGGCATCAATCATTCATATATGAATGAACATAAGTTGTGACCATCACATGTCAATTTCCAAAATTCATCTATTGTATTTGAGTATGAATCACACATGCAACTAGTGATACATTCAAAAATATTTGTTCATTATTCTAATTACAAATCAACAGATATAGCGTCATTCAACTTTATCATAACGTACCTCAATTCATTTATGTTTGCTAGTGAAATATGTAAAATTCCACTATAATCTTAGTATAAGTTCAATCGTAGATGAAATGAAAATAAATATAGGCATACCTATCAAACAAGGAAGGGTAGTAATTCCATAAAAGAGCACCTTTCCAAACACAAAATGAGTAGACCTTTCAAGGCTTATTCCACAACTCTAGCCTTCCCTCTACAAGCTCAACTTCTAACCAATTCTTACTCTATACAAATATATATATATATATATATACATACCAAATCAATATCATAAATTAACATATAATAGTCATTCAATGGTTCACCAAAAATGATGCCATGAGATGCATAACCCTAATTAATCCTCTTTTTTAATACACTCATATTTTGTATTTTATTCATTTTCGTCCTTGTACTCAGGATATGCTTATTTTTTATATTTAGCATCGGATCAAAATTTGATTTCACATTATTTCATTATGGACTCTATACGTCCTATTCATAACATAATTTCATGACAGGTTTTTTATTTATTTAGTTTAGTCCCTAATGTTACAAAGTTAACTAACAAGCTTAACTAACTTTACAATTTAGCCCTTATCATGATCTAAGCTTAATATCTATCAACACCAAGCCTAATTGATCAATTCCTCTACAATGATATCTTGTTGAAGACTTAACACTTAAACAAATTAATACATAAGCTAGCTAAATCAAGTTCCCATGATCATAAATCTATAAAAATTATATAAAATTAGCTTAATTACCTTCCAAATGTTGGTCGTCGAATGTTGAAACAAAAGAATGATTTTTCTTCTTTTCTTCCTAAGGTGAGACAACTAGCATAGATGAAGAAAATGATGGTTTGTTTTTCTTTCCGTTAAAGCAATTTGATTTAGGTCAAAATATGGTTTTTTTCATAAAAAACCTATATTATAACTTTTATGAAGGACTGGTTAATACAACTCATGGCAATGACTTAGGAAGGCGATATTTTCATGATGGATGATCTTATGAGCTTTACAATCATCTTGTGGAAAATTTAGTTTTATGGAAGTAAAGTTCTATACAAAAATGTTAGCTCAAATCCAACTATAGTGATCAAGGAGGCAGAGGAGTATATCAAACAAATCCTAAGAGCACACTCAAAGTGGGATATCTTTAGATCATAAAATAGAGATAAAGAAACAAGCCTAGAAAGACTCGCAATTTTCAATCCTTATAATAGTTACCTTGGTTGGCGTAGAAGAAATGAGATGATCGCATGAATAATTGTCATTAAAGGACCAAATGAATGTACATTGGAAACTTTTGAAGGAATAATTCAACATGAAGATAGGGTGATGATGAAGTTACTAACGTTTCGATTTTTACTAGCAATGATTTTACAAAATGGCACAAATTCGTACATATTTAAAGTGGAGGATAAGATGATAGGTAAAATCATTTAGAGGAAACATAGTTCGATACACTAGTCATTCAAACCAATTTCAGGATGGCATTTGTAACGCCTCGAATTTAGGGTTAGAATTATTCAAGTTAGTTGGTTAGAACGACGGCTCAGTGGGACTATTAAGTTGATTTTTATGTTTTAATATCATAATGAGCCTTCTAGTTCAGTGGCTAGGTATTTGGTAGCTTAGCCTTTAGATTGGAGTTCAAGTCCACATGCGTGCAATGTGACAATTTTGTTTTTTAAGTATTTTTGGTTTAATTCATTAAAAATGTATGTATTTAAAATCTAAAGGGTTTTGATAAATTTGATATTAATTAATTTTTTTCAGAATTTGTTTTATAAGAAAATAATAATAATAAATAGATAAAAAATTCCTAAAATTTCTCTTATGTTGACATTTCTTCTCATGTTAGTTTTGGTTTTTCCCTAATTTTTAGAATTGTACTCTTTTGGCTTCCATACTCCCCTATTTCAACGTTTTTCTTTTTTATTATTATTTCTAATTTTTCCTTCCCTCTTTTGTTCTTCAAATTTTCTTTTTCTTTTTATTTCAAAATTGTCATCGTTAGTTATTGCTTTTCCTTGTTCCATTGAGTGTTGTATCGGGTAAGTGCCGCCTTTTGGGTTTATTGATTGATTTATTTTTGTTGCTACTTTCATATTATTTACTTGAATTCTTATAGACTAGTATGCTTGTGGAATTGAGATTTCAGTTTGGTGTGTGGTAACATTTTGATCTTTTTGGATGCTTTAGATCGCGAAATCAGGTGTGTTTCTAAAACTGTCTAATTTAGGTATTGAATTTCTGTTGAATTACATGGAATTCTACAAATTTTGATGTATTTTTGAACTACCAAAGGTTAGGGACCGTTTCGATGTCAAAAAACATAATTTTCAGCCTGGTTCAGTGTGGCTTCGTGACCACGCAGTCGCGTGTCGCAAACAGGCTATCCACAAGGACATGTGTCACTATGAAATTAAGGTATTTTTGAGTCACATGGCCTAGGTTGTGCCACACGGGCTGGTCACATGGTCATGTAACCACTGTTTTAGAATTTTATTTTTTTTTCACACAGGCATGTGCTTTTGACACACGGCCGTGTTTCTTAGTCACACGAGCATGTGAGGTAGCCACACATCCGTGTCTACTCTACTTCCCAAACTTTGCCAAATTTTACACAATTGCACATTGAGTTACACGGGCTATTCACATGGCTATGTAACTCTATCACACAGGCATGTGTCTCTGCCACACGGTCGTGTGCCTCTTTCACACGGGTGTGTCACTCTTTCACACAGTCTTGTAGACCGTTTACACAGTTTAGACTCTCCCACACAGGCATGTGGCTCTGTTTTGTAATTTTTTGTGTGTGTTGTAAACTTACTCGATTTAGTTCCTGTGTAATCCAATGTTCGTTGAGGCCTCTGTAAATGTGTTTGGGACTCTATTTCAGCTTAGACTCATGTGTGTATTTGCAATTATAGGATTAAAGCTAATTGTTTGTTTATGCATTAATATGATGTGATAAATGGATTTAAGATATTACCTTGTAATGGGATACAAGTTAAACTGATTCTGAATTTGATCGACTGAATATGTGTATTTTTGTTTTTATATGTTTGTCTGCATGTATTGTACATTTTGCATTTGCATGAAAATGTTGGGATTTGGTTACGGAGAGAAGGAAGTCTAATTCGGCAATTTAACTACAAAATTTTGTTATAGCGATAATATCGGAATGTACATATACATATGTCAGCTTAGCTGCATATTTTTATTCAAGTGGCTTAGTTCCACATTTGTGGTGTGTAGGGTGGATGGACCACCTATAGTCCTTTACGGTGTGCAGGGTGGATGGGCCTACCATAGCCCTAATATGGTGTGCAGAGTGGACGAAGTGGTGTTTGGTTGGTTGGGTGGATTATGTACATTGCATTTCTTTATACATCTAGGTACATATTGTTTGTATGAACTTGTGAAAAATGTTTACGAATGTTAGATTTGTGAATTGAAAATTAACGTGTGTTACTGGGATCTTGTCCTGTTTAAAATTTTCTGTATGCTAATTGAGTGTATTTATGTGTTTATTTTTATTTAGCTTCTTTGCCTTTTATCTTTTGATTGGTTTTGGATTCACACTAAGCTCATGTAGCTCATTTCCCTTAGTTGTCTTCCTCTCAGGTAATTTTCGTGTTTGCAGCTAGACTCGGCAGCCGGAGGTTTCAGAATGATAAGTGTTGAATTGGTTTATTAAAGTTTTTCCTCAAATTTTTAATAAGTGAATTATTAATGGACTGCGAATAATTTATACGAACTGTGGTACGACGTTTATTTTGGACTCTCATAGAGTTTTATTTGAATTGGACTTTAGAAACTTCGGATGTTACACTGAACTTAAATTTTGGGAGTTCACGCATGGTGTTTTTTTTTTTTTTTTTACAACAATAAAACAATATGAATTGTTGAGACTATGATGTTTTAAACGCTCCAACTTGAAATGTCAAATTTGCGAATTTTGAATCACAATAAAACGACGGATCTTTAGCTACAACGTTTTACTTGTAGCAAAGATTATGTTTCATTTTGTGTCATTTCAGTAATCAATGTAACCTCCAAAATTTTATCGAAACTTCTAGCTCGAATTCTAAAGTGTTACAAGATTCACATATTAAGAGATCAAATGCAAGTAATACGTTATTCAGGAAAACGATGAGGCACTATCCTAAGCAAATCGAAAAGCAAGATACAATATTAAGAATCTCAAGGACACTAGAGCGTAAAAGGAATTGCTAGTATACTTTAATATTGTAGCTTATAGTAGCTAGTTTTGTCTATGACTTTAATATTGTAGTTTTTTGTTGTTAGGGTAAAAACAGTTTTGTAGTGCTTCGAAACTTAATCCCAACATATAAGAACGGGTTAGGTTGAAATTTGTGTCGAATTGTTAATTGTTTTGTCGTGTCTTTACAATAGTAGTTAAATAAATGATTATTTTATTAAAAACTTATATTAAAATTTATATAAATATAAATTTTAAATATTAACATATATGACTATATAATAGTAACTATATATAAAATGAAGCCTAAGGCCTTCCTCCATTGACATGTGGACGCACCAATTCATTGGTGTTTTTCTTAACATTATAAAAAGTGTTCAAATTTTAATTTTGGTTTTTTTATTATATTTTAATTTAAGATTTAATTTTTATACTTTAAATTTTAACATAATTTTATCTTTATATTTTTATGTTATTAGTTAGTTCAAAAAATTAATATTGTTAATTTTTTAATTAAAATATTACTTGGTTATATATAATTTGAATGCTTTAAGGAGGTATTTAGTTCACCAAATCTTAAATTACATTCTATAATAGGATTATGGGAATGTAAGATTACTGGTGAAATTTGAGATTACATTATTTGGTTTAATTGATATAATCTTAATAGCTAAAAAGAAAACCTAAAATCCTATAAAGAAAAAAAGAATTTGATTAAAAGCTATGATCTCAATGAAATTTTCTATTGAAACGACAATTTAAATCACAAACAATTAAGCAAATAAGCTTCAAATTTCAATCTATAACAGTAATATTAAATTAATCGAATAAGTGTTAGTAATTATTCTTGATAAAATAAATTAAGCTCATAACAAAAAAAAATTTGGGATTTAAAAATTGAAAGTTGATTCAACTTACAAACTATACAACAAACACAAAGCCTATAATAGATATTGAAAAAAAAAATGAATCTCTCAATGCAATAAACCACAAAGTAATATGAAGACACCACTAAAAATTGAAAATATTAAATTTATCTAACTGAAGACAGGTGAATGTCCAAGAGAGTATGGAGTTAAAATTGAGAGGAAAAGGTTCGGAATTTTAGTTTTTGAACTTGCCAAAGAAGAAGAGGAAAAAAGAAGAAGAAGAGATAATTTAGTTTTTGTCTTAAAATAATAAGAAGAATTATATTCATAAATATAATAGAAATAGAAAGTAATTTTGTCTCAAAATTTAGATTCCACCTATAATCTTAGATTACCTAAGAAATAGGTCGTAATGAGATTACACTTTATATTACAAGATGGTTATAATGTGATATTACATGATGGCTGGAATGTTGAAAACCAAACACCTAATCTTATTCCGGGATATAAGATTATGGATCGTAATGTTATATTTGGTGAACTAAATGCCCCTTAACAGTTTTTAGAGACTGGTATGTGGCTTTCCATTTGTTTTAGGTTTGAGGTTTTTTTTTTTTTAACATTATGAGGCAATGGTTAAATTTCAATTTTGGCCTTAAGATTGTTGTGAAACTTGAAATTTAATCTATATACTTTAAATTTTTGCATAATTTGGTCCCTCTACTTTTATAATATTATTTATTAGTCTAAATGATCAATATTGTTAACTATTTCAATCAAAATGTTGGCATCAATTTTTCTTAAAAGTATTATTCCAACAAAAAAATTATTTTATCATGACGAATTTGAATAGATGTTTTAAGGAAAAAAATCCACATCAACATTTTCAATGCTCTTTTTGTTACATGGCTACCAAGTGAAATTTTTTTTTAATTCCAAAATATCACGCCAATAAATGTAATGGAAGAATTTCAACTGTGGCAACAACTGGACCTAAATTTTTTAATTCTAAAAAGAAGAAGGGCTAAATTCCTGGAAATAAAAGTATGGTGACTAAGTTCTAAATATATGGAGTGTATAGAGATTTAGAGCATATTTTACATAGGGACTTAGAGCATATTTTAACTTTTAAATTCTCTCTCTCTCTCTCTCTCTCTCTCTAAAAAAAAAGGTTAAATTTTTAGTCTCTATTATGCCTAAATTTTGGTATTTAATCTCTATATTTTAATTTTTAACATAATTTGTTCCTTATATTTTTTATGATGTTATTAATTAGTCCAAATAGTTAATATCATTAATTTTTGGATTAAAATATTACTTGGTTATATATAATTTGAATGTCTTAACAATTGTAGAGACTGACACGTAATTTCCCATTTCTTTTCAGTTTGTGTTGTTGTTGGTTTTTTTTTTTTTTTTTTCATTATAAGACTATAATCAAATTTAAATTTTGGCCACTAGATTATGTTAAAACATGAGAATTAATCTATATTTGACATAATCTAATCCTTCTAGTTTTATTATTTCATTATTAACTATTTCAATTAAAATACCAACATCAATTTTTCTTAAGAGCACCATTCAAACAAATAAAAAATTATTTTATCATGACGATTTTGAAAAGGCATTTGTAAGAAAAATAATTCTAGCCAGCATTTTCAACTTTACTTTTTTTTTTGTCACATGATTATCAAGTAATTTTTTTTAATTTCAAAATGTCACATTAAAAAAAATTAATAAAAGTACTTTTAAATCCGAATAATAAAAAACTAAATTATTAAAATTAAAAGTAAAAAAATAAATTTCAACTATTCAAAATATATAAAAACTTAAAATATATTTTGACTTTGAAAAAAATACTTTGTAATCTATCAATGTAGCGGAACTATATATATATATATATATATGGTGAAGTTTAGTTTTTTTAATATTTTTAATTAATGAAATTTTCTAGTCTAGCCAAGAGTGCTTTGTTGAGAGTCCCAGAGATAGTGGTAACTACTGCGGCTTAGGATGGAGGAAAGTGGTGGTGATGACTGGGAAGAGAGGGATGAGATCTCCCTTCTAGTAGACGAACTCATTCAGTTATCTGTCAAAGGGTCGAAGGTAGAACCGAGTGAGAAACCAACCCTGATCTATACTATATGGATAGATAAGCTTTACAATCTAGATAGCTTTAAGGTGCAGATAAAAATTATATGGAAGGCAATGAAGAATTTTGAGATTCAAGCGACTGGGCAAGATTTATATTTGATTGTGTTTCAATTAGAAGTTGATTTTGAGTCAATCATAGAGGGGCAGCCATGGCTTTTCCGTAAAACTCTAATTCTGTTTGGTAGATTATCTCAACCGCTGGAGAGAAGCCAGATCCGACTCAAGTATTCCCATTTTTGGATCAAGTAGGACTGTGTGCACTAGAGTTCGATAAAAAAGATATACTACATGCTGTTGGGGTTACTTTGGGGGGTAATCAGATCTGAAATTAATGGAGATTCATGTTATTTAAGGATAAATTTGGATGTGCAGAAACTACTATATCGAGGTATTTTTGTCTCAATCGATAATATAATAATTCATGGATTTCCTTTAAATATGAGAAATTACCAATGTTTTTCTTTGTTTGTGGGAGAATGGGGCACGGCCTTAAAGACTGTATTGAGATAAACCCTACAGAGAAAAACAAAGTTTGAGATGACCTACCTTATACGTTGGCATTAAAAGAAAAATCAAATTTAATTAGGAAGAAAAGTAGAAAGTTTAATAGTTCCTCAAAAAAGGGGGAAAGCCTAGTGTTCTTATGTAGGAGGTACAGAGGCAATGGTAAGTAATGATATGGGGGTTCTCAAAAAAAAGGATAAGAGTGGCATAAGAAAGAGAAAATTCCCTGAAGAAGGTGGTATAGATGAAGCATATGAAGATGGCACAAAATAGTTGAAAAAAGAAGAAAAAGAGGATTGTGAAGTAACTATATCAAAAGTGATGATGGGAAACATGGAGCAGGGTGATGTTACACAGTTTCTGGGATCGGCAGCTGCCATATGGCAAGCCGACCGGAAGCAATGAAACTCATAAGTTGGAACGTCTAGGGATTGGCGAGTTTACCGGCAGTTAGAAGGCTGCGGTATTTGTTAAAGAAGCACAGTCCCCATCTCATCTTCTTAATGGAGACAAAAATTGATAATCAACATATGGAAAGAGTCAGAAGGAGTTGTGGTTTCACTAATGGGATCGATGTTGAAGCAGAGGGATCACGAGGTGGATTATGTTTTGCATGGAAGGAGGATACTATAGTAAACCTACGGAGTTTCTCAAAGAACCACATTGATGTAACGGTTAGGGGGGATAAGATTAATGAATAATGGAGATTCACAGGCTTTTATGGCTCACCCTATAATAATAAAAAGAATGACCCTTGAGATCTATTGAGGAAATTGGGAAATGATCAAAATCATCCATGGTTGGTAAGTAGGGATTTTAATGAAATAATGTACTCTTTTGAAAAGAGGAGGGGTACTAAGGGAAGAACAAAGGATGGCATCCTTCCGAGAGACTTTAGAAGAATGCCAACTAGAAGATTTAGGATATTCGGGCATTTGGTTCACTTGGGAAAGGGGACATTTGCCAGAAACAAACATTAAGGAAAGGCTTGATAGGGGGTTGTCAATGAAAAATAGAGGTATCTTTTTCCAACAACCACACTTCATCACTTGGTTCACACGTGTCGAATCACTGTCCACTTCTCCTTAATACAACAAGTGGAAATATTTACAGGGGAAATTCAAGGTTTAAATTTGAGGCATGATGGATCATGGAGGAGTCTCTCGAGAAGGAAATTAAAGCATCATGGGAATCGAGCACTGGTACAATAATAGAGAAATTGGAAATGCTTCAATTAAACTTAAAAGAATGGGCAAGAGCAATAAAAAGAAGGCGAGAAGGGTTAAAGAGGAAGCTCACTAAAGAACTGGAGATAATACTGGTGGAAGATAGGAATGATAACATGATAGCAAAGATCCTTGAAACTAAGATCCATCTCAATATGGAAATTGATAAAGAGGAAATATATTGGGAACAAAGGGCACGAGCAAATTGGCTTAAAGTAGGGGATAAGAATTTAACATTTTTTCACAAGTTTGTCTCATTTCACAAGAGAATAAACACGATATCTAGGTTGGAGAGTGAAGGAGGAGGAGAGGTTTACTAAACCAAACGAGATCAACGAAGTTGCTACTTTACTTTTTCAGAAGTTGTTTGCATCAAACAGAATCAGGGATTTAACTCACCTCTTAATAGGTATTGATATAAGTGTTTTGCTAGATATAAATGCTTCATTATTGACAGCTTACACGGAGGAAGAAGTATTATTGGCTTTAAAGGGAATGGGGCCTACTAAAGCACCAGGACCAGATGGTTTTCCAGCAATATTTTCCAGAGATATTGGCACATTGTAGGTAAAGAAGTCACAACTTTCTGTTTGGAAATTTTAAATCAGGGTAAAAATTTTGGTGGTCTGAATCAAACAAATATTGTGTTGGTTCCAAAAGTTCCAAACCCTACAAATCTTGTCAATTTTAGACCTATCAGTTTGTGTACGGTCCTTTATAAAATAGTGGCTAAGACAATCGCGAATAGGCTTCAAACAGTAATTGAGAGTTGTATTGATGTAGCCTATAGTGCGTTTGTTCTAGGGAGATTAATTTCGGATAACGTGCTACTAGCTTATGAAATGCTACATATGTTTCGCCAAAAATAAACAGGGAAAGAAAGGGTATATGGCAGTGAAGCTTGACATGAGTAAAACCTATGATAGGGTGGAATGGGGGTTTCTTAAGGAAGTGACGCTATGGATGGGTTTTGTAGAAGATTGGGTGGAATTGATTATGGAATGTATTACCACAGCGACTTATGCAGTCAATGCAAATGGAGGAATAGGCATAATTTTTCAGTCAACTAGAGGTGTAACACAGGGAGACCCTCTTAGTCCTTTTCTCTTCCTAATGTGCAGTAAGGGATTATCTGTATTGATAAGACTAGCAATAAAAGAAGAAGGTGCCAAGGCTAGTAGGTGGGGCCCAGAGGTTTCACATTTGCTTTTTGCAGATGATAGCATAATGTTTGGTGAGGCAACAAGCAGGGGAGTAAGGCTACTGAAAGGAATTCTGAAAGAGTACGAAATATGTTCATGAAAATGTGTTAATTTTAATAAGTCCACGATCTTTTTTAGTTCTAATACTTCAGAAGATATAAAAGTTGAAATCTTGACAATCTTAGGGATAAGAAGATCTACAGATATAGAGAAATACTTGGGCCTTCCTAATGTAGTGGGTAGACGTAAGAAAGAAACTTTTTAAAATCTTAAAAATAAAATTTACTCTAGGATTGAAGGATAGAGTAGCAGATTATTATCACAAGGTGGGAGGGAAGTACTCATTAAATCAGTTCTCCAGGTAATACCAACATATGCTATGTCTTGTTTTTTACTACCAAACTCTTTTTGTAGAGAACTAGAAAAAATCGTTGCTAAATTATAGTGGCAAAAAGCACATGGGAGGAAAGGAATTCATTGTTGTTAGTGGAAGTATATGTACCGATCTAAAGAAGAAGGTGGATTGGGTTTTAGGAGTATGGCTAAATTTAATGTCTCATTATTAGCTAAACAGGGCTGGTGAACCCTAACAAATCTTAATTCTTTAGTTGCAAGAGTACTTAAAGCAAAGTACTTTTCGAATGACGATTTTCTTAATTTGCGTTTGGGGAACAATAGTTCATACACATGGAAGAGTATCTGGGCATCATAAGGTATTTTAGTGAAAGGTCTATGTTGAAAGGTGGGGAAGGGTACAAAAATTTTAGTTTTTAATGACGTTTGGATTCTAGGTGAGAGGAATCTCAGATTAGCGTCCTTAGTTAATGAGCCGAGTGATTATAAAGTTGTCGAATTAATTGATGCTAGAAACAGGAATTGGAAAAAAGAGTTGATTGATTCTACCTTCATAAAGGAAATAGCTGGGAAGATTCTCCGTATTTCACTAGCAATGGAGGCCCACGATGATGTTTTGGCTTAAAGTGGAGAGCTGTCGGGTGAATTCACTGTGTGCAGTCCTATAAACTATTACAAAATAGTGAAAAAGATCCTAGAGCTTACACTTTATAACTAAACTATAGAAAATTTTACAAAAAACTTTGGCTACTTAATCTACCCTTAAAAATTAAATTTACAACCTAAAAAATGTCATAGAACTATCTACCATATGGGTTAATATGAAACATCGGAAGCTATCAAGCATCATAGTATGTCCCCGGTGTGGAAAAGGAGCAGAAACCATGAACCATCTTTTTCGTGAGCGTCATGTGTCAATCGCAGTATGGGAAGAGTTTTCATTTTTGAACTTACTACAGGATACAGATATGGAGTTCATACAGTGGCTGACCTGGGTGATTTAGCATATCTCTACACCCCAGAGTAGGGTATTTTGCTATGCGTTATAGGCTATCTGGGGAGATAGAAATAAGACAATACATGAGAAGGCCAGTAGATCTGGAAAGGAGATAGCAAGCTTCATTAAGAGTTATATTTCAGAGCTAAATGGGATTAAAGAGAGAAAATTGAAAACTTCTCTAGAAGTCAGGTATTGGAAACACCCACCTGGTCAGTTCGTGAAAATCAACTTTGACGTAGCTTATGATGGGAATTGGGGTCATTCGACAGTGGGAATTGTGGCCAGAGATAACAAGGGTAACGTTCTACTATCATTGTCAGAGATTTGTCAAGAAATTGACTCGGCTTTTACTGCAGAGGCAATCACTTGTCGAAAAGCAACCCAAATAGGGTTAGAGATGCAATGGTCAAAAGTCATCATCGAAGGGGATTCTTTAGCAATAATAAAGAAATGCAAAGCCAAAAGTCAAGATAAATAAATGGTTAGAGCATACATCCATGATATTGAACAGATATTGACAAAAGACAGACTATCGGTTCGAATACACACCACGATCAGCAAATGAGTTAGCACATACAATAGCAACCGAAACGCTGAAGGAAAGAAAAGAGATTTACCTGGAAGGAAATGTACCAGAGTATGCTACAAATCTGAAGGTAAGGGAAAGTGTCTGAGAACCAGATTGAATAAAGAAAGAGGATGAGTTAATACGGGGAGGTTAAAAGGCAAAATTAAAAGAATTCAGTGAGAGAACCTCCTTGGGAAATTGAAATTGTCTGACAGAAGAAATGAAGATATTAAAACAAAACGAGGAGTAGGTTTCAGAATTGGGCAATAACAGAGGCGTCACTATTAAGCTTCTAGCGTTTTTAGATATTTATTTGTTTGAATTTTTGGGCCACACGGTTTGCTTGGGTCAATTTTTTTTGTTTAGATCTACTTTTGTTTTAGATTTAGTTTGGTTTCTTTTAGCTGAAAATCTGTTGTTGGGCCTTTCTATTTATTTGTTTTGTTCAGAAGTTTGGAATCTATTTATTTTATTATAATAATGCCCAGTCTGAATTTTAGCTTCAATATAAATATATATATATATATATATATATATATATGGTGATGAAAGCCGCAAGAATATTTTCCAAAGTTACAACAGCCAATCCAATTTGATAAATAAGAGGCGCTTAATTTACAAGACAAGATGTGGTCAGGATGAGTCTATTTCCATTTTCATTTTCCACATCAGGGCCTCAAAATTTTCCAAGTAGCGTGCAACAGCTTCCGTCGTTAGTTTTCTTTTTAACTTATATTTTATAGTTCACGAAGAATGCATTCATGATGAAATTTTTAATCTGATAAAAAGATAAAACATTTAAATTTTATTAAATTATGTTACAACCACATTTTAAAAAAAGTTGTAGAATAAATATATAAAATATTTTATAAAATTAATTGTCACTAGTTAAAATAATAATGTTAAAATAATAATGTTAAAATAATAAAGTTAATAGTTTAAAAATTAAGATGTTTTAGGTTAAATCCTTAATTCCCTAATATGTATTATTTTTCTAAATTGAACAAAATAAAAAATAAAAAAATACCATCAACATAAAATAAATATAAATGAAAACGTAGCTCTGGTTGAAATAGTAAATTTAATATTGTAAAAATTAAGGTTTTTAAAATCAGGCTAACAATTGAATTGGTCAAACTACCAGTTCTTGATTCAACCGGTTGGATTGATTTGTCTGGTTTAATTAAATAAATTATTAAAAATAATAAAAATTAATAAAAGTATTAAAAATAGAGAAAATTGATTCCACCATTGTTTCATATCAATTCACGATTCAACTGGTCTGACTGACCAGTCCGATTCGGTTATCAAAATAGTGGTAAAATTATGATATTTTAAGTTTAAATCTTGTGATTCTCATAATATGCATGTATTTTTCTAGATTTATCAAATATAAAAAGATATAAATATTCTCACAATATTATTTGTTACTTTGTAAAAAGAATGAAATTTTAGTAATTTTATAACTGAGTCTGTTAGAGTATTAGTAAAGTATAGAGACTGTTAAGAGTTGTTAGGTTGTTAGGTTGTTATCATTCTGTTGCACAAATCTGGTATGCAATAGTTAGGAGCAGTTACCTTTTATTCATGTATATAAACAATCAGCAGTGCATTAATTCAGATATGAAATAACACTAAGAAATTCTCAGGAAAATTTCTTCTAAATACTTTAATATTCTATTGAGATAGTACAACATCTAACATGGTATCAGTTGCCTAGTCCTGGTGGTAGCTTCCGCTACTGGTTCATGGATCCTTCAATAGATTTTACCTTTACTGATCCTCCTAGTTTGTCGTTTTTCCAATACATGATTCATTCAAACATTTCCCCATCATGATACAGTGAAACTAGACGAAGGAAACTTTGTTCAATGGTAGCATCATGTTCGTGTTATTATAGAAGGATATGAGTTGCAAGGGTTTCTAGATGGTACGTTACCTATTCCACTGAAGTTTTTTGCGTCTTTTAGTGGCTGTCTCACTCCGAATCTAGAGGTTTCTCTGTTTACTCAACAAGATAAGTTGTTGGCATCTTGGTTGTTATCTACGATTAGCACATCCTTGCTTCCTTATTTTATAACTGCTAAGTCTGCATGTGATGTATGAAGTACTGCGACTCACCTTTTTGCAACGTCTACTGGTGCGAAGGTGCCTCGTATTCGCCCTGACCAACACTCTATCAAGAAAGGCAATCTCACAGTACAAGAATACATTGTCATAATTCAAACTGGTTGTGCGTTACTTGCGGCTCCTGGTGCTACTGTTTCAAAGGCCGAAAAGGTGAAGGTTATCCTTGTCGACCTTTCACCTGTTGTAACACCCCAAAAATATAGGGTTTTAAATTTTGCATGATTTGACTCAAACTGCAAGTTTGCTTTGTAACATCCCGAAATAGGGCCTAAACAGAACAGTGGTTGCGAAACTATGAATTCGAGATAGAAAAATTTATTCCGATTAATTTTTATAATTTACCGAGTGATTAGATGCATATGTTAGAATATCGATAGAAAATTTCATGAATTGCATGTTTAATTTGCCTATTAGGGCTTAATTGCAAAAGTTGATAAATATGAGTTCTAGATAGGAAAGGATAAAATTGAAGAGCATAATTGAAGTAGAGGTCCTTAAATGGTAATTATACCATTAGGTTTTCATGGACAAAAATGGACATACATAGGTAGAAATAACCAAAGTTTTAATGAATGACATTTTAGTCATTTGGTAATTAAAAGGAATTAAAAGGGAAAAAGATGGCAAAATTGCTATCATCTTCTTCAAGTCTTGGCTGTTGCAAAATTTTTAATTTTGCTCTTAAATGAATAAGGACGCTAGCATATAGGCCTTATAATTAAATCTGGTTGTTTTTTTACAAAAATGGAGCTTGTGGTATAATGGCAAAGTGGAGTGTTGTGTAACTATGAGGTTTGAGGTTCAAGATTGGGCGTGCGCAATAATGTGTTTATTTTGCTGCTTGAGCTGGGGAGGTGGTGGAGTTGGACTGAAACATAGCTGAGGGGAGGTTTAATAGAGTTTGAATGGGTTTTTGGAGTGAATTGTGGAGAGAATCGAGGAGTCACAAGGGGAGAGAATTATGGAGCTAATCAAGGGAATTCAAGTGGGAAATTTGTGCCGAATGGGACTTTACCACACTTGAGTTTTAGCTTTGACTGGTATTGGTGGGATGTGTACCGATTTTGCTAGGGAAAAACTCAAATTTGGCTGAGCATTGTCATTTCTTTTTGTTGGTTTTTGGTAAATGTTGTGTTTTCTCTCTTTTAGTCGATTTTGATAATTTCTACTTTGGGTTTTTCTTCTTTCAATGTCGTTTTGTGTAGAACTCTAAAGTGTCAAAATAGTTCACTTTCTACTATCGTGTGGGTATTTGGTATTCTGTCGATTTGCTCCTTTCTTTTTACCTTTCATGCTTTGTTTTCTTTGACCTAATTCAATAGTTCTTCTCCCTCATCAGTTCCCTTTCATTTAGTTTCCTCTATTTGCCGAATCCCATTTTCCTTTCCTTTCCTTTTTCATTTTCTATTCTTTCTCCCTCTCAGTATTCTCATTCCTTATAGCCGAATAGTACCAAATACTCTCTGCCCTGTTGGTTACCGATTTGATTTACCTTGTCTGGTTTTGGCAGAATATGTTGTTACTCTGCTATGGCGTTGTGATTCGATTTCTGCAAGTGTTTCTGTTGAAGGGAAGGTATTCTTAAATCTCCTCGTACGTGCAAGTTTGATTTTCTTATTCTTTTCTTATAGCCGAATGCCCAACCTTTGTTCATGATCTGTTATCTGATTGAATTCCTAGGTGTTCTCGAGGGGTGAAAAGACGCAAGGGTTGTTTAGTTGTTCAAATCCTTTCTCCTACTTTTCGGTTAAGGTAAATATTTTATCTTATTTTATGGGAAGCCGAATATTCTGTTGTTCTTGGAAGCTGAATGTTTATGGTTTTAAGTCACATTTGTAATCAATTCATGTTGAGGAGATTTGTTGTTATGTAGTGAATCGATTAGTGGTGTTTGATTGTCATCAATCAGCAGTCTAAGGGGAGCAAATCGCATATCACACAGTCAAGGTTGGGTGGTTGTGGTGTTTGAAGCGGTCTCGTGAAAAAGATGTGTAAACACACCCCTTTCTACTGTGAATCGGAAAAAGCTGAAAAACCAAAAAGCCTAAACTTCAGCATTTGAGGCTTCACGAGCGATTGATTGCTCGTGTGGTGAACCAAGCCCACAAACCCCGGGTGATAGACTGTAGAGGCCACTATGAGCATTTCATGGACTTGGCCCATCATGGGCCACGATGGGTCAAAATGGGTCGTGTGGGCCCGATGGGCTCATAGGCCCCATACAGATTAAATCCTCGAGAAGTAACAAACACTAGACTGGGCAATGTTATTCGCATAACTGTGACTAAATCTGGGCAGATTGGACCACATGAGCGTGCGGGCCCACTTGGATCGAATAATGGGTCTTAGGCCCATTTACACTGTTATGATCATTTAGGTTACCTGAGTCGCTCGAGGTGACTATGGACCTTCTACGAGGTCGTTATTTGTATCGAGACTTCAAAATAGGTGAAATAACCATAATACCCCTGTAGGCCCACACTGTACTGTTGCTGAATAGGGCTCCGACCCAGACTATTACAACAGATATTGTTTACTGACTGACTGTTGGGGAATTTACACACTGAGTTTTCTTAAAACTCACCCTTTTCTCTTAACTGAATAGGTAATCCCCAGCCTTAGGCTATTTGGTGCTACGAGGGACTCGAAGGTGGCCATACGACCGCATATAATTTTACTTTTGGTTCTATTTCACTTTTATCTACGTGTTTGGGTTTTGTCTTGTAATAAGGCCATCTAAGGGATTTAATTTTTTTTAATTTGGGATTTTGTTTATTACTTAAATTTGCCAGTTAGGATAAGACGAGTTTTCATAACTAAAACCATTTTAAAAGATACAATACTCAACTTTAAAGTTTTTTTTTAAAAAGCTTCTGTAGTTTAAGTCACTACACTAATGGCAAACATTATGACAAATTAATTGGATAATAGTAAGAACTCTATTCACTAAGTTTCCTACAAATCTAAAGGGGATTTTTATTGAGACGAGTTTTAACACACAAATCTAATTTTTTGGTAGATACTATGATGTAGCACGCCAGATTCGGCCATAAAGACTAGGCTGGGTTTGAGGTGTTACATTTAATGGTATTGGAGACAGGTTGCAAAACTCGACTGTGGAATGGGTTTTTAAAAATGTTTTGAATTTTTAGAAAATTGTTCTTGAAATGTTTTAGAAGGTTCATAAGTGTGGCACACTGAGTCTCTGGCGCCAAAGCTGTAAGTTCTCTAATACTGTTTACTGTTATAGACTGAAACACTTTACTGAAATTACTTTAGATACAAGATTATACTGTGATACTCTAGTTGGCGTAAACTGAAACTATAGAAAACTGAAAACTATAGTCAAACCTCGATATGCGAAAACAACTCTAGGTACTGCTCTTCATAAAACATTTGTAAATAATTACTGAAATTACAATTGATGCATAAGACTTCTGAAACAGACAACACACAAATCAATATGAGCACTAGAGGTACTCGCGGAAGGGGTGCGAGAGGCCGCGGTAGAAGCCGAGGAAGGGCTAAGGCTGGGTCTTCGACATCGGGCCACATGACTACTAGGGAGGCACCAGCTTCACCAATGACTGAGACGAGGTCTTATGATCGAGCGGCTGGGGATGATGCTCTATCCCAAGCTATGCTCCGTGTTCAAAAGAGGGTTGCTGGAGCTAGTACTAGTGAGTGAATCGAGGGTCAATTTTAGAGCGACTCCGGTTTAATGGAGTAGAAATTTTTAGGGGTATTTCTAGAGTAGCCCCAAATGTGACAGAATACTGGTTAGAAGCCACAGAAAGGATAATGGACGATCTCGACTGCACTTTGGAACATAAATTAAAAGGTGCAGTGTCTTTACTACAGGACGAGGCCTATCAGTGGTGGCTTACTGTGAGAGAGGGTACTCAGGCCAATCGGGTAACATGGGACTTCTTTAAGGTAGCTTTCCAAGAAAAGTACATGGGCGCAAGTTATGTGGACGCCCAAAGAAAGGAATTTCTAAGCCTAACTCAGGGGAATAAGATAGTGGTAGAATATGAGGTAGAGTTCTTGCAGTTGAGTCGTTATGCTCGTGAGATAGTAACAACTGAGTATGAATGTTGTGTGTATTTTGAGGATGGCCTCCGAGATGAGTTGGGAGTACTGATAGCTCGGCAGAGGGAGCGAGACCTTGTTGCCCTTGTAGAAAAGGCGAAAATTGATGAGGATGTGAAGTGCTCTGAGCGCCAGAACCATGAGAAAGATAGGGGCAGAAATAGGAGGGATTCATGGCCCTCAGGTTCTTCTAGAAGGCTTTTAAAGAAGGCTAGGTTTGATGGGCTAGTTCAAGTTGGGGCTTCTATTGCTGCTACTAGACCACAGCCTTGTGCTGATTGTAGAAGATCTCACTAGGGTGAGTGCTAAAAGAGGATTGAGGCGTGCTTCAGATGTGGGTCTATAGATCATCAGGTTAAAAATTGTCCTCAGATGCCTATTCAGATGCAAACTACAGGACAGGGTTGTGTTCAGCCAGCGAGAGCTGTTCAGCAGCCACTGAGAGGTTGTGGTCAGGCCAAGGGAGGATATGGTTTGGGACAAGGTCATGGAGCACCAGGCAGAGGTGCTGGTAATACTGAGGCGAGGAAGCCAGCTCTGATATATGCTGCACGTCACCGAGAGGATGGAGACACCCTAGATGTTATAACGGGTATGCTTCTAATTCATAATTTACCCTATACTGCTTTGATTAATATTAGATCAACGCATTCATACATTATATGCACTGTGTCTAGGACATTAGACATTCTGATTGAGAGTACGGTAAATGAGATGACTGTGATAAGTCCATTGGGAGAGTCGGTTAGGGTAGACAAGTTGTTCAGAAATGTGCCTCTAGAAGTTCAAAGGGTTATCTTTCTAGCGGATTTGATGGAACTACCGTTTGGTGAATTTGATCTAATCTTCAGTATGGATTGGCTGATAAAACACCATGCAAGCTTGGATTGCGCTACCAAGCATATAGTGTTAAAAACTACTGAGGATGAGGAGGTGGTTGTGTGTGGGGAGTGAAGGGACTATTTGTCTAACGTGATCTCTGCAATAAGGGCCAAAAAACTGGTTCGTAAGGGTTGTGAGACATTCCTAGCCTACATTGATATAACTAATTCTAAGGGTTCTTATGTTGAAGATATTAGAACTGTTAAAGATTTTCCCAATATGTTTCCTGACAAACCATGAGGTTGAATTTGGTATCGAGCTCCTGCCTAGAACAGCTCCAGTGTCTATCGCTCCTTATAGGATGGGACCGAAAGAGCTAGTGGAGTTAACAGCCCAAATTCAAGACCTACTAGACAGAGGATTTATTCGACCTAGTGTGTCTCCATGGGGAGCACTGGTCCTATTTGTGAAGAAAAAGGATGGGTCTATGTGTATGTGCATCGATTATCGGTAGCTGAACAAACTGACTATTAAGAACAAATACCCCCTGCCAAGGATTGACGATCTTTTTGATCAGCTACGAGGAGGATGGGTCTATGTGTATGTGCATCGACTATCGGCAGCTGAACAAACTAACTATTAAGAATAAATACCCCCTGCTAAGGATTGAAGATCTTTTTGATCAGCTACGAGGAGCTTCGATATTCTCCAAGATTGATCTCCATTCTGGATACCATCAATTAAGGGTTAAGGAAGCCAATGTCTTTAAGACAACATTTAGGACTCAGTACGGTCACTACAAGTTCCTAGTGATGTCGTTTGGGCTAATGAATGCACCAGCAACCTTCATGGACCTCATGAAATGGATGTTCCAACCCTATCTGAACCTGTTTGTGGTGGTGTTTATAGAAGATATCTTGGTGTATTCGAGAATCGAGGATGACCATGACATGCAACTCTAAGTCATTTTGCAAACCTTAAGGGAAAAGCAATTATTCACTAAGTTCAGGAAGTGTGAGTTCTTGTTGCGAGAGGTGACATTTTTGGGACACATGGTATCTACCGAGGGGATTAGAGTTGACCCTCGAAAGTCAAAGCTATTTTGGATTGGAAACTACCTAAAACTGTATCTGAAATTCAAAGTTTCCTAGGTCTGGTTGGGTATTATAAACGATTTGTGAAGGGGTTTTCATTGATTGCTGCACCACTGACTAAGTTACTACGTAAGGGAGTACCATTTAATTGGACTGATAAGCATCAAGAAAGTTTCGAGAAACTGAAGAAGGTTCTGAATAAGGCTCCTGTTTTGATACAACCAGAATTTGGGAAGGAGTTCACTTTCTACAACGATGCATCACACATTGGTTTGGGTTGTGTGTTGATGCAAGAGGGTAAGGTGGTTGCTTACGCTTCTCATCAACTTAAGCCTCACGAGGCAAATTACCCTACATATGATCTGGAGTTAGCTGCGGTAGTATTTGTACTAAATATTTTGAGGCATTACTTGTACAATGAGAAGTGTATCATTTCCACTGATCACAATAGCCTCAAATACCTCATCACTTAGAATGAGCTGAATCTTAGGCAGCGAAGGTGGATAGAGTTGCTTAAGGATTATGATTGCTCGATAGAGTACCATCCTGGGAAGGCTAATGTGGTAGCTGACCTATTGAGCCGTAGGGCTATATCTGATTTAAGAGCGATGTTTGCTCATCTTAGCTTGTATGATGATGGTAGCCCGTTGGCTGAGCTACAAGCTAGACCAACATGGACTGAACAAATAAAGGGTAAGCAGTTGATGGATGAGACATTGGTTTCTCGTCTTCGACAAGTTGAGAATGGAGAGACTTCTGATTTTGGGTTGAACAGTGAAGGGGTATTGTGTTTCTGTGGAAGAGTTTGTGTTTCGAAGGACTTTGACTTAAGACTGTTTATTTTGCATGAGGCGCATAGTAGTCCTTATGCTATGCATCTTGGCAGAAACAAGATGTACCGAGACTTGCGTGAACTGTATTGGTGGCCAGGACTTAAGCGCGAGGTTATTGATTTCGTAGGTAAGTGTTTGACATGCCAGCAAGTTAAAGCTGAGCATCAACTGCCTTCTGGGTTGTTACAACCAGTTAAAATTCCTCTTTCGAAATGGGAAAGTGTAGCCATTGATTTTGTGAGTAGGTTGCCCTTAATGCCTACTAAGAAGAATTCAGTATGGGTTATAGTAGACCGATTGACTAAATCTGCCTATTTTATACCGGTCTGTACTGATTACTCATTACAGAAGCTGGCTAAGTTATATGTGGCCGAGATTGTAAGGCTCATGGGGTACCGGTTTCTATCATATTCGACAGAGATCTTTGTTTCACGTCTCTGTTCTGGAAGAAGTTACACGAGGCATTGGGTACTAGGTTAGACTTTAGTACTGCGTTCCACCCTCAAATAGATGGTCAGTTTGAGAAGGTGATCCAAGTGTTGGAGGATATGTTAAGAAGCTGTGTAATTGACTTTTGAGGCAGCTGAGAAGACTATTTACTGTTAGCAGAGTTCACGTATAACAATAGCTACTAGTCTAGCATTCAGATGGCACCGTACGAAGCATTATATGGCCATAGGTGTTGCACCCCTACTTGTTGGACTGAGTTAGGTGAACGGTGAACTCTGGGGCTTGAGATAGTTTCTAATACTGAAGACAAGGTAAGGCTAATTTGAGATCGCTTAAAAGTAGCTTCAGAGAGACAGAAGTCATATGCAGACTTGAAGTGTAAGGAGATTGAGTATTCTGTGGGGGATTATGCTTTTCTGAAGGTTTCACCATGGAAGAAGATTTTAGGTTTGGTTGTAAGGGTAAGCTAAGCCCTAGGTTCATTGCGCCTTATAGTATACTGAAGCGTGTGGGATCAGTCACCTATCAACATGAGTTACCTCCAGAATTAGATTGGATTGATAACGTCTTCCATGTGTCCATGCTAAAGCGTTACCACTCTGATCCTTCGCATATAGTGCTGGTTGAGGAAATTTAGGTTAAGCCGGATCTCACTTTCGAGGAAGAACTAATGTAGATCCTGGATCGTGATGTCAAGTGACCGTGATATGATGAACTAGTGCAGATCATGATAAAAGGCAAGCGCACCTATTGAATAGTAGTATAGTTGGTGGCAAGACCTGAATATCGAATCCAAGGAACTAAAAGTACTAGTAGTAACTTTCTTTCTATTACCTAGCCTAAAAATAAAGAGGGGGTTTGTGTAAACTAGTTAACTCTAAACTAAACTAAAGATGCAACAAAGAGTAAATTGGGGAATTGCTTTGGGAAAACGAAATGATAAAGACAATACCTAAGGAAGAATCCACCTAGACTTCACTTGTTATCTAACTCTAAACTAGACGATTTCTTCATTCGACTTGATCCGTAGAGATACCTAAATTATGTTAATATCTTCGTCGAGAATAAGAACAACTAATCCTAGGTTGATTAATTGAAATCTCTTTCTAATTAAAACCTCTAGTCTTGCGTTAACTCGATCAATGGATCCCCATATTAGATTTGACTCTAATCCGGTAGATTTTCGTCGTCTTATGTCTAGGATTGCGATCAAATCCGCTTAATTGTGTTGGATCTACTCTTAAATAGGGACTTTTGCTCCTCTACCTAAGCACATTCGACTTAAATTAATATCTCGGAAATATCAATTCAAGAATTAAAAACACAATTAAGAATTAATCGAATATTTATCATATAGTTCAGATAACAATAACAAGATTCATCTTAGGTTTCATCCCCCTTAGGTATTTGGGGGTTTAGTTCATATTTACAAAAAGAAACATCTCAAAATAAAGAAAATAATAAAACATAAGAAAACCCAAACCTCCTGAAAGGATTGAACGGAGATCCTCTGTCTTGATGTAGATCCTGGCTTTTGAGATGGATCAATTAGCTTTCCTTCAAGTAATTCCCTGCCTTTAGCTCTCCGTCTTGGTGGGAAGACTGTTCACCCTTGTAATTGCCTCCTAGGGTCTTTATATAGAGTTTGGAATGTCTTTCTTAGCCCCTAAGTAGCCTTTTCTGCGTGAAATTAAACTTCATCATGACAGGGACACGCTCGTGTGACACACCCGTGTGAGTCAATTTTAGGCCATGCTCAAGCCGGTTAATGTGGAACGAACGTGTGGGTTGCCTGTGTGCTGAACTCCAGGCCATGTGGTTTTCTTGCTTTGGCCCATTTTCTCCGTTTTTAGCCCGTTTCTTGTTCTTTTCACTCTCCTATGCTCTCCTAAGTATAAAACATGAAATTAAAGGATTAGGAGCATCAAATTTCACAAATTCAATGATAATTCATCCATACATATGCTAAATGTGGGATAGAAATATGTATAATTTACAGTTTATCAAATACCCCCACACTTAAGCCTTTGCTTTTCCTCAAGCAAAATCTCAACTTACAATTAAAAATCATTCTTCTCAACTTATAATCCTTGTCAATAGTGTTTCAAACTAATCCACAAGTAATCATACATTGAGAATTCAACTGAAAGAAAATTAAAGTCATAAACAATCTAAGTTGAGAATTTTATCACAGAAACATAGGTTTCCTCCCATCTTCTAGGTAATTACCTTGAAATCAAAATCAACAAGAGTTGACATCCTCACTAAACATTCACTCTATCCACTCAAAGTGTTTAGGGTTTGGAAATTAAGCATTCATTAGTCAACATGAAAAGTTATTACCATAAGCTTACAGGAAAATCAAATCTCCACCACTATGTATTGACATGATACATCGATCAAAAGGTCTTTCAAGGGTTGTAACGTGGCCTTGGTTAGGGGTGTGGTCACAAGCTGAAAAAGAGGGTTAGAATCGAGATTGAGCTGAAAATCCATCTAACTAGAAAAATCTCTATCACTGAAACATATTGCTAAAATAAAGCCTTTTTCTTTTGGATGACATCGTTTAAGAATAGGAGCTCAAAAATTACATGGAAATATACAAAACATTGAATTACAATTGAAATATACATATGTTTTATTTTTTTTAAGAACAAATCGAATATTTATAAACTTTACAAGCTAAAAAGGAGAACATAGCTAGATAATTATTGAACTCAAATCTCGACAAAAAATAGGGATCAAAATAATTGAAGGGAATTCAACAAAAAATGGGTTATAGGTTGATATTGAAGGTAAGCCAATGAATGGTTTGTTAGGCTCAATGGGGTTCTCTAGGGTTTAACTATGAAGGTAAGCTTTTGTGGAATAAGTTTGTTAAAACCTAGGTGCCTTTATCATTTCGGTATATCAAATCAATGATGTGGTCTCGACATGTACAATCGAAGCAAGTTCTAGAATAACAGGTCAATTTTGACTCACTCAAAGCAACAATAAAAGTGAACACGAAAGGATGTATGCTCAAAAGGCTAAAAAATCTCACCAAAATTATGTCGTTTGATGTCAATCCTGCGAATTTCAAATTTCAAGATAACGCTTAAAATTGGGGAAAACAACCTAGAAAAAATTTAAATTCTCAAAAATTTCAACTTGTCATGCTTGATTCTCTAATGTCTTAAAGTTTGAATAATCAAAGCATAAGTACCTATGTCTTAATTCTCAACATATCAATAAAAATTATAAATAAATCAGAATTCATTCTATTTGTTAAGGCCAAGATTCAGGGATTTGAGAACAATGCAAAAAGTTAGTGGCAAAAATTTTCAAGGGATCAAGGATAATGCAAAGAATGAAAGTAAACTCCCCCCAGACTTAAGATGTACATTGCTCTCAATGTACAAAGATAAAGTTAGTGAAAATAGAAGCATAAAATCATAATATAGGGAGAGAAGTGAAACTCCCTGAATATTGGATGAATTCTTTGAGTTGGAGGTATGAAGATTTGTAGAGAAGGGTGTTGATCCACAATTTTTGTGCCATAAGAATCTGATGATCGGTGTCGTGGTGGCTAGAGTTGTGGTCGTGTAGGAACCGATAGTTGTGGCAGGGTTTTCCCATTAGAGATGGATTTGAGCTGTAAAGCTCTTTTGAAACTGCGATAGCATTAATAAATTTTTTGAGAATTTAGATTACCACAATGTTCTCGTTAGGAAATAGCCAATAGGAAATGTTTGAAATGAAATAAACTAAGTTCTTAAAATACTGAAATTGAAATAATGAAAATGATAAGGTTTAAATGAAATAAAAGGAAAAAGGAAAATAAAGAAGAAGATAAGAGGACTCGTGAGTCCTAATCAGATGGTTCGTGAGGTAGGGGTGGCGGTGTGAGATGGAGATGCTGACAAATTTGATATAAAGTAGCATCAATGTGATCAAGGCACTAAAAACACTGTTGCTGGAATTATGTGAATTGCTCAGAAGTGACAGAATCTGAAGCTACAGCATGAACTGGATGACGAGTGTGCAGTGGGTCCTCGTGGGATGGAGGGATATCATCAGTAATGTCCTTTAGGTCCTCCTGCTTGGTGGACTGAGATAAGGGGTATTAAGGAGGGTCAGTCCCATGTTGGTGCTCGATCATCCTCATATGAAGCATGCTTTGGATACCCTGCGGGGACATCTGGCTGATGAGAGTGTAGAAGGATGTCTGGGCTGCTGTGTTGAGGAGGCCAAAGTAGCGGCCAGGCAGGTCACGTATGGGCTCATCGTGATCACACCCGTTCGATGCCGCTTGGTTTGATGTTGAATGTCTTGAGCGATGAAGTAAGCGAGGTCAAGCATGTGCGCGTACCACATGCTCCACAAGAAGTAAGCGTCGTCGGTGTTGATGACACCGGTGCTCTCTTGTCTACCAATTAGTGTATGTGCGAGTAGAGCATACAGGTACCTCAGTGATAGGGCGAGAGCTGTCACCTTAGAGTGGCTGGGGTCGTAGGTGGCTGAAACAGGGACTAAGGCTTGCCAACACTTGGCTGGAGAACAATGGATGTGGCGGTGAAGCTCTTAGAGGTTTTCTTCTTCCATAAATTGCTCAGTGTATAGATCTAGTGCTATACGAAACTCCGGTACACTAAGCTGTCGAACAAAGCCTCCGAGGAGGGAATTGGACCGTCCCTAGATTGTCATATCTGGACATGACTGTCTGGATGTGGAATGTGGGGCAGAGCTCTAAAGTGAGCTCGAGGTAATTAGACTCGACGATCTGGAAGAATTGGTCCCACGGGTCCGTCGTTAACAGGGCCCGAACTGTGTCTGCTAATTGGACCTGCTCTAATGCGGCCCAATGGATACACCTCCACACTCCGAGAGGTATTGCTCTAAGGATTTGAAATAGTTCCTCTTGGGAACTTTGCGAAAACTGGAGGAAGGGGTGTCTAATCTCGGTTCTGGCTCTGGAAGAGGAACCACCGGACCCCTTTTGGTTTTTAGAGGCGGGGACAGCGGCTTTCTTTCCTCGTGATCATTACATTGTTCCTGAATTGAAAATAGACAAATGATAATAAAAAGATAAAAATATGTTATGAATACTCACAAGTTCCTAAACTAAATGACAAGTTAAACGAATCAAAAACTACTAAGTACTTCATGCAAAGGATAATTTCACTAACCTAAATTCGATGTTTGAGTTATCCTAAGCATAGAACAAGACAATGGAAATAGTAGTAGCTATGGTTAACATTATATATATATATATCAAGAATCAAATAATTTAAGATAGATAAAGATGGCAACCAAAGAAAGGTTTAAAATGGCATAATGAGTATTCTAGATTAATCATGCAAAATGTATAAGAATCACATAAATAATAGGTAAATAATTGAATGAATGAAATCATAAAAATATAAATGGTTAAAAGACATAAAAAATTGAAAGAAAAAAAAAAGGAAAAAAGGGGAACTGATAGGGTAGGATTTGGGGCAGCGCACGATCGTGGTGGTGCTACACAGGCATCGTGGCATGGGCTAGGTCGGCGGACGCACTAGGAAGGGCTGGAGTGGCTATGGTGGGGGAGGATTTAGGGTTTTGAGTGAAGAAGATGATGAATAGTGAGGGGTTTATATAGAAATTGGGGCACATGGGCATGTCACACACCCGTGTGAATCGTTTTTAGCCCGTGTGGTTCAAATTTCAAGGGTTTTGGCGCTCCTGAGTCATGGCACACGCCCGTGTTCTTTAGGCGTGTTAGGGCACATGGCCGTGTTGCACGGCCGTATCCTTCGATGTTCGCTTCTCCCATGCCCGTGTTTGGGGTCACATGCCCGTGTATGAATTGGCAGGTTCGACCACAGGGTTAGGGCACGGGCGTGTCGCATGCCCGTGCTAAATTAACAGGATTGACCACGGCTTTGGGACACGGGCGTGTCGCACGCCCGTGTCGATTTGTCAGGATTGGCCACGGCCACCTCACATGGTCGTGGCTAATTATCGTAGCCCATGTGTTGGGAAAACTTTGTCCTGCTTGTGCACGGCCTTATCGCACGGCTGTGTCTTTGCCCATAGTGTCCCCACGGCCTTAGGCATGCCCGTGGGCATGGCCATGTGGCTTGAAAAACCTGTATTCAGGAGGTTTGTTGATGAATTAGAGTTCGAGAACTTAAATAAAAGAAATTTACTATGTCAGTGCTCAGGTTGCCTCCTGAGAAGCGCTTGTTTATAGTCTAAGCTCGACTTCTTTCAAGCTTGAACAGTCACGGTGGTTTGAGGAGTTTGAACTCCTCTTCCTTGTTATCAATCTTAATGTCAAAGTAAGGTTTGAGTCGAGTATAATTTACCTTGAAAGTGCCCAACATCTTGTGTGTTATTTCGACTGTACCATAGGGGAAGATTTTCATTATCGTGAAGGGAGGTATGTCACCTGTATGAAGTTTTGAATTCAAAATTCGAGGATCTTCCTCCTCTAAGATTACCTTATCCCCTACCTTAAATTGATTCGTTTTTACCTTAGGGTCATCATGGTTATGCTTCAGTTCGATGTGGCGTGTCTTTGGTTTCTCTTGGAAGTAGTTCAGCCACTCGTCCAGTTCTTCAATATGTAGCATTCATTTTTCATGGGTGGTTCCCTTGGATGTACTCGTCTATGTTTTGATCGCACTTATATGAAGGGTATCCTGCAAAGAAGGTTGGACGGTGAGATCATTCTTATTACAAGGATTCATAATAATATGTTTATCATTGACAATCTTATTAGAGATACGAGGTTGGAAAGTAATTTTGTTATCACCTACACGAAGTGTGAGCTCACCTGTGCCTACATCAATTATGGTTCTAGCAGTTGCTAAAAAAAGTCGTCCTAGAATTAGAGGTACATTGCTATCCTCATCTATGTCTAGAACAACAAAGTCGACTGAGAATATAAATTTATCAAATTTGACAAGCACATATTTGATTATACCCCTAGGAAATCTAATCGTTTTATGTGCTAATTGAATGCTCATCTTAGTTTGTATAGGTTTCCCAAGACCTAGTTGTTTAAACAATTTTTATGGCATTACATTAATACTGGCTTCTAAATCAGCTAACGCATTTTTAACATCCAAGCTACCAAGTAAACAAGGAATTGTAAAAATCCCTGGATATTTTAGTTTGTTGGGTAGCTTATTTTGCAAAATGGCTGAGCAAACTGCATTTAGTTCCATATGAGATGACTCATCTAGCTTTCGTTTGTTTATCAGAAGCTCTCTTAAAAACTTAATAGCGTTTGGCATCTGCGAAAGAGCTTCAATAAACAGTAAGTTAATATGTAATTTCTTTAAGAGTTTAAGGAATTTACCGAATTGCTCGTCTGTACGGTCTTTCATTATCTCGTTAGGATATGGGACATGAGGCTTGTATTCTTTGACAACTGGTTCTTTGTGACTTACCTTATCCTTACCTCTACTTACCATAGTCTCCTTACTTGGCTTTGTTTTGGTTTTAGCTAACCCTTCTTCATCAATCATGTTGATGGCGTGGAGTTGCTCCTTAGGGTTAGTCTCGGTGCTGCTTGGTAAACCACCTTATGGTATTTTAGAGATTAGCTTAGCGAGCTGGCCTATTTAAGTTTCGAGTCCTTGGATGGATGCTTGCTGGTTCTTGAGTGCCGTCTCGATGTTCTGGAAACGGGTTTCTGATACTAAGATGAATTTTGTGAGCATCTCCTCAAGGTTAGGCTTTTTCTCTTGCTGGTGAGGTGGTTGCTAAAATCCCGGAGGAGATGGTGGTCTCTAATTTCCTTGGTTACCTTGTCCTCCCCATGAAAAATTGGGGTGATTCCTCCAATCTGCATTGTAAGTGTTACTATAAGGATTATTTTGAGATCTAGGATTATTACCCTTGTAGTTGGCTTACTCGTTTTCTATGCGATATCCATAAGTGGGGTACTCAAAAGTGCTCATGTTTCCTTGGATTGAGTCACATTGCATCACTGGGTGTACCGCGTAGAACCAACTAAACCGTCAATCTTTTTATTTAAGAGTTCTACCTGATGAGAAACCATGGTGACCGCATCAACTTTAAAAACCCCGATAGCTTTTTGTGGCTTTGTTCTCATAACTTGCCATTGATAGTTGTTCAGTGGCATCTCCTCCATAAACTCGTAAGTTGCTTCTGGTGTTTTGTTATTGATTGTTCCACTGGCGGCTGCATCGATCATCTGTCTCGTTGAGGGGTTCAAACCATTGTGAAAAGTTTGAACTTGTAACCATAAAGGTAGTCCATAGTGAGGGCACCTTCTCAATAAGTCCTTGTATCTCTCCCAAGCATCGTAAAGTGTTTCTAAATCCATCTGCACAAAAGAAGAGATATCATTCCTCAATTTTTCCGTTTTAGTCGGCTGAAAATATTTGAGTAAAAATCTTTCGGTCATTTGTTCCTATGTAGTGATAGACCCTCGTGGTAAAGAATTTAACCACTGTTTAGCTTTATTCCTCAAGGAAAATAGGAATAACAGAAGATGAATGGCATCATCAAAAATGCCATTTATTTTAAATGTGTCGCAGAATTCCAAAAAGTTGGCTAAATGAGCCTTAGGATCTTTATCCTGCAAACTATCAAACTAAACAAACTATTGTATCGTTTAAATAGTGTTAGTCTTCAGTTCAAAATTATTTGCAGCAATAGTAGGCCTAACAATACTAGATTCAGTACCAGCCAAATTAGGTTTAGCATAATCATACATAGTACGACGAATAGGATTTTGCTTGACAGGATTTGTGACTACTACAAGAGGTAGCTGATTATCTTAATTTGCCTCCATCTCTTCAGTAGATTTGGGTTCTTCTTCTTGTCCTTGTTTTGGGTACCGTAGGCTTCTTCTTATATCTCTGCGATTTCTACGAACTATGCCTTCTAAGTTGTCATCAAAAAGCAAAGGTCCTGACGTGTTTCTTCTAGTCATAAACTAGAGATACCTGCTAGTGAAAAAGAAATTTAGTAAATAAAACCTAATATAAAAACTAAAAATAAATAAAAGTAGAAATGACTAAAGTAATAGAAATAGAGTGTTCCTAATATTTCAATTCCCCGGCAACGGCGCCAAAAACTTGATCGTGATGTGAGGAAGTAATAAAAATTGATCGTACCTCGAAACTAACTATTATCATGATAAAAGACAAGCGCACCTATCGAATAGTAGTATAGTTAGTGGCAAGACCAGAATATCTAATCCAAGGAACTAAAAGTACTAGTAATGACTTTCTTTCTATTATCTAGCCTAAAAATAAAGAGGGGGTTTGTGTAAACTAGTTAACTCTAAACTAAACTAAGGATGCAACAAAGAGTAAATTGGAGAATTGCTTTGGGAAAACGGAATGATAAAGACAATACCTAAGGAAGAATCCACCTAGACTTCACTTGTTATCTAACTCTGAACTAGACGATTTCTTCATTCGGTTTGATCCGTAGAGATCCCTAAATTATGTTAATATCTCCGTCGAGAATAAGAACAACTAATCCTAGGTTGATTAATTGAAATCTCTTTCTAATTAAAATCCCCAGTCTTCTATTAACTCGATCTATGGATCCCCATATTAGATTTGACTCTAATCCGGCAGATTTTCGTCGTGCTATGTCTAGGATTGTGATCAACTCCACTTAATTGTGTTAGATCTACTCTTAAACAGGGACTTTTGCTCCTCTACCTATGCACATTCGACTTAAATTAATATCCCGAAAATATCAATTCAAGAATTAAAAACACAATTAAGAACAAATCGAATATTTATCATATAGTTCAGATAACAATAACAAGATTCATCTTAGGTTTCATCCCCCTCAGGTATTTAGGGGCTTAGTTCATGTTTATAAAAAGAAATATCTTAGAATAAAGAAAATAACAAAACATAAGAAAACCCAAAACTCCTGAAAGGACTGAAGGGAGATCCTCTGTTTTGATGTAGATCCTGGCTTCTGAGATGGATCAATCGGCTTTCCTTCTAGTAACTCCCTCCCTTTATCTCTCTGTCTTGGTGGGAAGACTGTTCACCCTTGTAATTGCCTCCTAGGGTCTTTATATAGAGTTTGGAATATCTTTCTTAGCCCCTAAGTAGCCTTTTCTGCGTGAAATTGAACTTCATCGTGACAGGGACACGCCCGTGTGACATGCCCATGTGAGTCGATGTTAAGCCATGCTCAAGCCTATTAATATGGCATGGCCGTGTAGGTTTCCCATGTGTTGAACTCCAGGCCGTGTTGTTTTCTTGCTTTGGTCCATTTTCTATGTTTTTGGCCCGTTTCTTGTTCTTTTCACTCTCCTATGCTCTCTTAGGTATAAACCATGAAATTAAAGGATTAGGAGTATCAAATTCCACAAATTCAATGATAATTCATCCATAAATGTGCTAAATGTGGGATAGAAATATGTATAATTTACAGTTTATCATCAAGGTTCAAAGAAGGAAACCTGTTCCACTGGTTAAGGTTTTATAGCATAATCACAGTTCAGAAGGGGCCACGTGGGAACTTGAGGAGGCGATGCGACAGCAATACCCTTACCTTTTCTAGCCAGGTAAATTTTAGGGTCAAAATTTCCTTTTAGATGGTAGAGTTGTAACTCTGAAAAAATATAAGGTTTTAAGTTTTGTATAATTTGACTCAAATTGCATGTTTTCTTCATTGGCTAAGTAATTTGGGTGTGTTTGAGAGTGTTTGAGAAGCCTGGGTTCAAGTCTTGGCTGTTGCAAAATTTTTAGTTTTGCTCTTAAATGAATAGGGACGCTAGCATATAGGCCTTACAATTAAATGTGATGATTTTTTAGAAAAATGGAGCTTGTGGTATAGTGGCAAAGTGGCATGTTGTGTAGCTGTGAGGTTTGAAGTTTAAGATTCGGCATGCGCAACAGTGTGTTTATTTTGCTGCTTGAGTTGGGGAGGTGGTGGAGTTAGACTAAAACACAGCTAAGGGGAGGTTGAATAGAGTTTGAATGGGTTGTTGAACTGAATTATAGAGAGAATCGAGGAGTGATAAGGGGAGAGAATTTTGGAGCAAATCAAGGGAATTCAAGTGGGAAATTTGTGCCGAATGGGACTTTACCACACTTGAGTTTTAGATTTAACTGGCATTGGTGGGATATGTACCGATTTTGCTAGGGAAAAACTCAAATTTGGCTAAGCATTGTCATTTCTTTTTGTTGGTTTTCGGTAAATGTTGTGTTTTCTCTCTTTTAGTCGATTTTGGTCATTTCTACTTTGGGTTTTTCTTCTTTCAATGTTGTTTTGTATAGAACTCTAAAGTGACGAAATAGTTCACTTTCTACTCTCATATGGGTATTTGGGATTCTGTTGATTTGCTCTTTTACCTTTCTTGCTTTCTTTTCTTTGACCTAATTCAGTAGTTCTTCTCCCTCATCAATTCCTTTTCATTCAGTTTCCTCTTTTTGCCGAATCCCCTTTTCCTTTCCTTTTTCACTTTCTGTTCTTTCTCCCTCTCAGTATTCTCATTTCTTATAGCAGAATACTGCCGAATACTCTCTGCCATGATGGTTACTGATTTGATTTACCTTGTCTGGTTTTGGCTGAATATCTTGTTACTCTACTATGGCATTGTGATTCGATTTCTACAAGTGTTTCTGTCGAAGAGAAGGTATTCTTAATTCTCCTCGTACTTGCAAGTTTGATTTTCTTATTCATTTCTTATAGCTGAATGCCCAACCCTTGTTCATAATCTGTTATCCGATTGAATTCCTAGGTGTTCTCGAGGGGTGACAAGATGTAAGGGTTATTCAGTTGTTCAAATCCTTTCTCCTACTTTTCAGTTAAGGTAAATGCTTTATCTTATTTTATGGGAAGCCGAATATTCTATTATTCTAAGGCACATTTGTAATCAATTCATGCTGAAGAGATTTGTTGTTATATAGTGAATCGGTTAGTGGTGTTTGATTGTTTTCAATAAGCAATCTAAGGGGAGTAAATCACATATCACACAGTCAAGGTTGGGTGGTTGTGGTGTTTGAAGCGGTTTTGTGAAAAAAGTGTGTAAACACACCCCTCTTTACTGTGAATCAGCAAAAGCCGAAAAATTGAAAAGCTAAAACTTCGGCATTTAAGGCCTCATGAGTGATCGATCGCTCGTGTGGTGAGTCGAGCCCACAAACCCTAGGCGATAGATTGTAGAGGCCATTACGAGCATTTTCGTGGACTTGGGGCATCATGGGCCATGATGGGCCAAAATGGTTGTGTGGGCCTGATGGGCTCATGGGCCCTAGACGGATTAAATCCTCGAGAAGTGACAAATACTGGACTCGGCAATGTTGTTCGCATAACCGTGACTGAATTTGGGCAGATGGGCTACACGAGCGTGCGGGCCCGCTTGGGCTGAATAATGGGTCTTAGGCCTATTTACACCGTTATGACCATTTAGGTTACTTGAGTCACTCGAGGCGACTGTGGACCTTCCACGAGGTCGTTATTTGTACCAAGGCTCTAAAATAGGTGAAATGACCGTAATACCCCTGTAAGGTAAAATGGCCGTAGTACCCCTTGAGATAGATTGATTGATGTGTGTATGAAATAAACTTGACTGTTACTGAGCATAACACTCTGCATTCACATATGATTTATGACATGGCATACTGCATGGAATCGGTATACTGTTACGAAGGAAGTACTGGTGGCTTTGCCATATTTATACTGTTATTGGTGGCTCTGCCACATACTGTTACTAGTGGCTTTGCCATGTTTATTGATACTGGTGGCTATGCCATATTTACTGTACTAGTAGCTTAGCTGTGATATTAGTGTGTTGCCTGGGAGAGTCGATTTTATCCCCATATGGTGTGTTGGTGGTACGGAGTGAGGTGTGCTGGTTGGATTGGGGTGGGTTGCATTTTTGCATTATTTCACTGTACTGTTACTGCGTTGGGATAAGGCCCACACTGTACCGTTACTAAATAGGGCTCTGACCCAGACTTTTATTGCATATACTGTTTACTGACTGACTGTTAGGGAATTTACACACTGAGTTTTCTTAAAACTCACCCTTTTCTCTTAACTGAAAAGGTAATCCCCAGCCTTAGGCGATTTGGTGCTGCGAGGGACTCGGAGGTGGCCATACGATCACAGATAATTTCACTTTTGGTTTTATTTCACATTTATCTACATGTTTGGGTTTTGTCTTGTAATAAGGCCATTTAAGGGATTTAATTTTTTTTTTTAATTTGGGCTTTTGTTTATTACTTGAATTTGCCAGTTACGATAAAACGAGTTTTCATAACTAAAACCATTTTAAAAGATACAATACTGAACTTTAAAGTTTTTTTTTTTTTAAAAAAAGCTTTCGCTATTTAAGTCACTACAGTAATGGAAAATGTTCTGACAAATTAATTGGATAATAGTAAGAACTCTATTCACTAAGTTTTCTACAAATCGTAAAGGGGTTTTTTATTGAGACAAGTTTTGACACACAAATCTGATTTTTTGGCATACACTATGATGTAGCACGCCAAATTCGACCATAAAAATTGGGTCGGGTTTGGGGTGTTACACCTGTCTTTGATGCGATCCTCACGCTAGCCTCATTCTCATTGGAGACACTGCCATTTTAGAGATTAGTTGATACTTTGCTGGACTTTGAGAGTCGATAGAAGAAAGCGGTGCCGAATGTGTTTATGCTTTGCCACATGGTTGAAGCCCCATTGATTGCAGCGTTGGTTGACTCCAATCTACGTGGCGTGCGTGGTGAGTGCTCTACAACTAGCTCGCGCGGCGACCATGGGTTTCATCCTCGATCTCAATGCCAAATTTCTAGTAGATACGGTCACTTGGCGCAACAATGTTTCTGTTGCTTCAATCGTGACTAGTCGAACCGAATGCGTCAACCATGGCACGAGTTTCATTCGCTGGTGATGGTCAAGGGTTGCCTGATTCAGTTTATGGTTGATCTGCTAGTGCTGGTGGCCCTAGGCTGTGTTTGATGTTCGTTCTAGAGCAAGGTCCTGGAGGTGCTTTGATGGGAGGATGGTCACACAGGTTTTGTTATCAATAGTCGTATTCTAGGGTACACTCTGGACGATTTGATTATTCTAAGTCTCCTTGGGTTGGTTCTAATTTTGGTCTTTGAAGTGGACCATATGGTGTCGTCCATGAGCCTGCTGGTAGCCCATCTATTTCGCGCCACCTAGGACATGATGTTGGGCATGGTGTTAGACGTGTTCTTGGAGGCAATTTGGGCCAGTACAATGCTAGGCCTTCTGTTGGAGTACATGAGCTGCATGGTGAAGTTCACCATATTAGGCTGTTTGGTTCTAGTGGATAGTATAATGGATCGACTAATGCTGTTTCAGATTTTAGGCCAAATTCCTTTTGGTCTCCAATTACTAATTTTGTTATTGTTGATCACTCTATGCTGAATAATACTCCTCCAGTTCTGTGGCGGACTAAGCCACATGCACGTGTTTTTGGCTTTGGCTCATCATAGTGTGTTGGGTTGCTTTGAATTCCTAATTTTCATGCTTATGATTTTTTGGAAGCTACATAGTATGACTCCAACCTTGATAATACTAATTCGTATGTCCCTATGCTGATAGGAACCTCGTTATGGTATCCAGATTTCGGGGCCACGCATCATGTCTGTCAGAATGTGTCCGGTTTAAATGCCTCTACTCCATACTCAGGTACATCTTCTCTTTTAATGGGGAATGGGGCCCCTATTAAAATTTTGTCTATTGGAAATACTATTTGACCTATAGAGACGAAGTTAATACAACTGACTTATGTTTTGTGCGTCTTGAGCATCCAAAAAAAATCTTATGTCTGTTTCTTAGTTTGCTACTAAAAACAATGTATTTTTTGAATATCACCTATCTTATTGTGTTATTAAGGACATCCAGACGCAAGAAATTTTACTGCAGGGCCAAGTTCGTGATGGTCTCTATCAGTTTTCGGCAGGTTCGTCTATCTCCTATGATAAAATTTCTTCTATTCACAACGTTAGGCTTTAAGACTGTTCTTCTACTGATGATGTTTTTACTTTGTGGCATAAAATACTTGGTCATCCTTCTGCTACAATTGTTAAATGTGTGCTTGATAAGTGCCGAGTTGTTTTAAATAAAATCTGTCTTGATAATATTTGTATTGCATGTCAAAAAGGGAAATCACATAAATTGCCTTTTTCACAATCCACTTCTGAATATGTGGAATTTTTTGAATTGGTTGTTTTTTATTTGTCGGGACCGGTGTCTGTTGCCTATGGAGCAAATCTATATTATGTTTCGTTTATTGACATGTGCAGTTGGTTTACTTGGGTTTATCTGATTAAACGTAAGTCTTAAGTAGTTGACTCTTTTCTTCAATTTCAGAAGATGGTTGCCACTCAATTTGCAAAGAATATTAAGAAGTTTTAGAGTGACTGGTGTGGTGAGTTTCGTGCCTTTGCGTCAGTGCTCGCTAGTCATGGAATTCTTCATCACCTTTCCTGGCCCTATACTTCAGAACAAAATAGTGTTGTTGAGCATAAATACAGACACATTGTGGAGACCGATCTTACATTATTGGCCCAAGCTAATCTACCTATGGAGTACTGGGGTTATGCGTTCTGTAGTGCTATGCACCTTATTAATAGGCTACCCACTCTAGTTCTAAAAAATCAGTCAGCGTATCAAATTCTGTATGGACATGAACCTACGTATGATTACCTCAGGGTATTTGGTTGTTGTTGTTTTCTGTACTTATGACCCTTTGTGCAACATAAGTTGGAATTTTCTCACAACCATGTATGTTTTTGGGGTATAGCTCTCAACATAAGGGATATCATTGTCTTACACCAGATGGTCAGGTGATTATTTCTTATCATGTTATTTTTTATGAGCGCCGGTTCCTATTTCCTTTGCCAGATATGGACAAGGTTCAGAGTTCTAAGTGTGTTACCACACATGTTCCTATAGTTCAGTCCTCCTCTTCTCAATCCATCGTAGAGTCTTATTCAGTTGTTTCACCAACTATATCTAGTCCACAATAGACCGTCTTTAGACTTCATCGCCTGAGTTAAGAGCTGATCTAAGGGAGTGTCAGCTTCCAATTCTTCACACTATGGCTCATCCATTCTCTAACACACCTCTCGTTTCTCTAAAGAATACTCATGCAATGGTAACTCGATCTAAGGTTGGAATTTTTTAACCCAAAGATTTGTCAATAGATGCTATAAATTTTAAATCGTGTTTTGTTGAGGAAGCTTTTGCTCATAAGGAGTGGAAATTAGTTGTTCAAGCTGAATTTGATGCTTTAATAGCTAGCTCTACCTAAGAACTTGTTCCTTTACCTACTGGTCAGAAAGTAATTGGGTGCAAATGGCTTTTTAAGGTAAAAAAGAATCCTGATGGAATGGTTGATCGACGAAAGACACGATTGGTAGCAAAAGGGTGTTCTCAGGTGCCTGGGTGTGACTTTAAGGAAACGTTTAACCCGGTACTCAAACCTGCTACTATCTGAACCATTTTATCAATTGCGGTACATAATGGTTGGCAACTTTGTCAAGTTGATGTCAATAATGCCTTTTTGAATGGAGACTTAACTGATGAAGTATTCATGCAGCAACCTCCAAGCTATATTCAATATGGTCCAAATGGTGAGAAGTTGGTGTGTCGAATGACAAAGGCATTATATGGCTTACGGCAAGCAACTCGTACTTGGTTTGACAAATTAAAGCAGTTTCTCGTTTCGACTGGTTTTATTTTTTTTAAATCAGATGCTTCATTATTTCTCAAAGTCTCAACCAAGTTCATTGTTTATGTTTTGGTCTATGTGGATGACATTATTATTACTGGAAGTTCACCTGATGAAATAAACTATTTTGTTCAGTAGCTACACAGCGAATTTGCATTAAAGGATATGGGCGATCTCTGTTATTTTTTGGGAATTGAAGTTAGTTGATCATCTTCTGGTACTCTTCTCTTATGTCAGCGCAAATACATTTGGGACCTTATTGACAGGAGTTCTCTAGCTAATTCGAAGAGTGTTCATACACCAATGGTGAGTTTATCTAACTTGTTTAAAGATGAGGGTGATTGACTTGATGATCCAACTGAATACCGAAGTCTTGCTGAAGCTCTTTAATAAGTGGTTTTAACTTGACTGGATATTGCTTATGTTGTAAATCGTGTGTGGCAGTTCATACATGCCCCTACTAGGGTGCATATGATAGTGTTAAAACGTACTTTGAGGTACTTATTGGGCACTCTTTCTCATGGGCTAGTTTTTCGGTAATCTGACAGACTTTCTTTAGTCAGTTATGCTAATGCCAACTAGGGTCTTGATTTTGATGATCACCACTCTACTACGGGCCATTGTGTCTACTTTGGCCATACACATGTTTCATGGTGTTCTAAGAAACAGCAAGTTGTTTGTCGATCCATATCAGAAGCTGAATATCGAAGTTTAGCTATAGTCACTAGTGATATTGCTTAGCTGCCTTCTCTGTTGACTGAATTAAAAATCAGTTCTGCTGATCCTCTTGCTGTTTGGTGTGATAATTCTAGTGTAGTAGTTGTTTCAGCTAATCCGGTCTTACATTCCAAGTTCAAACATGTCAAACTTGATTTATTTTTTTGTCCTTGAAAAGGTGGCTAGTGGATCTTTGGTAGTTGGCGAAGTACCAGCTTGTGACCAGGTGGCAGATATTCTCACTAAACCTCTGTCTGTATCTACTTTTACGCATTTTTGATGTCTTCTTCGGGTAATACCACTTGGACAAGCTGGGTCAATATTAGAGTATTAGTAGAGTATAGAAACTGTTAAGAGCTGTTAGGTTGTTATCATTCTATTGCACAAATTTGGTATGCAGTAGTTAAGAGAAGTTGCCTGTTATTCATGTATATAAACAATCAGCAGTACATTAATTCAGATATGAAATAACACTAAGAAGTTCTCAGTAAAATTTCTTCTAAATACTTCAATATCTTGTTAAGATAGTACAGCATCTAACAAAGTCCTAACTCAGTTGATACGTGACAATAACACTAATTCAATCACACACATTACAATATAGTATATATAAATGTTTCAAGAAGGTTAAAATATTCAAATTCTTTCGTTACTCCATCCTCCATTTTTAGTAGAGACCCACATTCTCAAGTTTTTATATTCTAGTCATGATACATTAATTCAAGGGCTAATAACTAATTAGATCATTAAACTATAGTTAAATTTTCAATTTTGTATTTTTACAAATTTGAAGGATATATTTTTTAAAAAATCTAAAAATATCATAATATTTTATAAAAGAATCTAAAAATTCATTATTCTTTTCTAAAATTATAAAAAAACTTTAAATTTATATTTTTTTCAAAAAATTTTGAAACACCCAGTTGAAACTTGCAAGAAGTTGATAGTTACAAAATAGAGTTGAGCATTGAAAGGCACAGTGTTACGAGCAATGGCCACTAAGTTTTACATTGCGAAAAATTAAAGATGGACACAATGCAATTGTTTACGTAGTTTGGTTTTTCTATCTTTCAACCTCAAAAACAATTGATTTCATTCCTAACACACATCAGTTTAATAACCTCACTTTTGTAGCTAAAGATCTAGATCACCCACTTCTAAGTTTCTCTTTTAAAAACTTAGTATAACATCCTGATTTTCAGTGGTACCGAAAAATAAAGTTTCGGAACCCCATTTTCATAAATCAAGTCTATAAATATAAAATATGAATATTTACAGAGTTAATATAAAAATATATTGGACATTGGTTGAGCAAATTTGTCAATTAAATAGTTAATTAAGGTTTTGAGACTAAATTGTAAACATCCAATAGCTATAAATTGACAAAAGACTTGCAGATTAAAATAGAAATTAGCTAAATGTCCAAAATGATTATTAAACCATATATAATTGAACGTTAGTGGATGATGATGTCAATTACAATTAATTAGAGTTAATAGATAAATTAGATTAATTAAGTTAAGTTATGCTAATTAAGTTAACTTAATTAGTATTTAATTAAGGAATGAAAAGTAGGTGAGAAAAGATGACAACCATAGTCATCTTCCTCATCCCACCATCCTACGTAGAAATAAAAATAAAAGGAAAAACTTTAAAACCCCTTGAAGTATCCGACCATAAATTGGATGGTAAATTCAAGTCATTATCTTGTAATCTTTATAGATTTGAGGTCACGGGAGCTTGATTTAGCTAACCCATATACCAGTTTGTAAAACTATTAAAGTTTTAAATGTTACCATTGTTTATTTCTTGAAGAATTAGGCTTGAAACTAATAGGTTTTAAGCTTAGATTATGCAAAGGACTAGATTGTAAAGTAATATAGCTTATTAGTTAACTTTGTTACATTAAGGACTAAATTGAATAAGCGTAAAATTTGTCATAAAGTTATGTTAGAATTAGAAAGTATAAGGTCCCTAATGAGAATATATGAAATTGAATTTTAATCTAAAGTTAGGAATTGAAAGTTATGACTATCTTAAATTCGAGAACTAAATTGAATAAAATGTGAAACTTTAGGGATATCGAAAAATGAGTTCATATTGGTTCTTTCATATGATGGCATAATACAAAAATGTTTGGTATTTATTGGTTAAATAAAATAATTGTATAGATCAAGATTTGGATCCAAGTAGAGCTAATAAGGGAAAAGCTAAAATTGTGGATTAGTCCCTGAAGTATCCACTCTTTCCACATTTTGAACAGGTAAGTTCATATGAAATTATGTTGAAAAAAATCCGATTCAAAAACTATTTTCTTGCACAACAGAAAATTAAAATTATGAAAATCGCACCTATGTTTTCAACTAGATGAATCCTTGTCGTTCACAGCTTTTAACTGAACGGCCTCTTCTGCTATTCTCATACCACGAACTGCTTTGAGTGTAGGCTCGAAAGAATTCGAATCAAACATAGAACCATAAATTCTTTATTTTACGTTTAGAAGGAAAACAAATCTCTCTTTAATTGAATCAATAGAATTGTTATTCCGAAACAGAGAATTTATTTTTAGAATTTATACTTAAAAAATAAATTGTCACTATTTTTAGGTAGAATAATAATATCTCAAAATTGTGTATTTAGCCCCATCGATGCTATTTATTTATAGAGAGAAAAGGTGAAACTTTTGTTGAATTGTACAAGTTTATTTCAATAGAAAAATAAGCTTCTAGCATTAATATGAGGGGCATTTGGGTCTCTCCCATTTTGGGTCCAATTACAAGTAATTTTTGAACTTTTATGTAACACCCCTAAACCCTCTCCGTCGTCGGATTAGGGTCAGGGGCATTACTAACAAATCATCACACTCAATCACATCATAAATAAAAATGCAAGCTAACCATTAACATTATAATATACAAGAGCAGATCACGACAATCTATTACTTCCATACTAGGGTCCTCTACAATCGAATAATGAATCATGCTATGAAATGCTAAACTTGGTTTTCCATTGTCTACATTCTTATCCCTATTTATCTTTGCTAAACTTGGTCTTCCATTGTCTATACTCTTACACTATTTATTCCCTCTTGAAAGCTAGGAGTTGGATACATAAAAAGTTACCATAATTGAACTAACTTTCAACTCCAAAAGTTACCAAATTTGAAGCTAAGCACATACCAAGCATTAGGTTAAACTATAATACCGACATTTCCTCAACTATAACCACATATATGTATACAATTATCCATCATTTAACTAAGAAACTAAAATATCATCATCATAAAAATATCCACAAGGACTCCTTAGGACAAAAGATATCACCACACTTGAGCTCCAGATTTTTTTTTTTTGATGTTGAGTCAGTGATAAGTTGAATAGTACCTAGCTTGCACAATGACAATAAAACCACACGCTAAGTATAACTCAATGGTATTTCTTTAATCTAAACAATTTAAACTTGCTATGAGTAATCAAAACATGAGAATGCAACAAGAAATGTTATCCACTTATGTTTCAAATCAATAATACAAACTTTCTTATTCTTTATTATATCCTCTAAATTCCACATGTTCAAGTATATGTCAATGGCATTTCATATAGCATTTGGTAATCTAACTCATGCAATGGCATGATTCAACATTTTGATAAATACTTGAATTCATTTCAAGATTCATATCTCATTTCATCATATCATATTTCATATTTCATTTCTCATCTCATGTTCATTACTCAACTTTGCCATCTCAATACCAAACACATAAATTTATTATTTATTTTCCCGTATTAACATGACTCGGATTCGAAAAGATACATGGATCCAAACAACACACCAGTTTGGCACCCGATGCCTCATCGGATAAATTCGAAGTAATAATCGTGCCCAGTGTTATATAAATTGACACCTAGTGTCTCATTGGTTAAATCAAAGCAAATTGGAACCAATACCTCTGTAACACCCCAAACCCGGCCCAGACATTATGGCTGAATCCAGTGTGCCACATCACCTGCAACTAACCTAGTTACTAAGATTGGGGTGAGCTTTGCAAAAACTGTTATTGAAGTTTTAAAAAAAATTCTCGATTTACTTGATGAATGTCCTATTTATTACTGATCGTTAAAGGTTTATTTAAAATCGTGACTTTTGTTACACTTTTGGAATGTGCGTTAGGTTTTGAAAACGTTCGTTTATCGTGTTATTTTGAAAAAAAAAAAACTTTTATAAAAACGCGTCTCAGAGGTATTTGATTTCAAAACGATTTGAACAATATTAATCTTAAGTGAAAAACAAATTAAATAAGTAAAGAATTAAAACCCAAAATGAAAATAATTAGAGCAGCCTTATTACAACCCAAAAACCATAATAGAAATAATCTAAATAAATAATGAAATAAAATAAGACTTAATTGAAAACCAGAAAACCAATCTTCGTGGCCACTCTGAATCCCTCCCAGCTCCAAGTCCACAGCTCTAAGGCTCACCTGCATCGATGGAAAAGATGGGGTGAGTTTGGAAACTTTGTTTGTATAGAAAGCCCATACAGAGCCCAAGTCAGCTCAAGCCCATTGGGCCTAAGCCCTATCCATATACAGTATACTGGACCTTAGCCCTTTTCAGATAATAGTACTCTGGGCCTTAGCCCTTTTCAGATAATAGTACGGCCCATAGGCCTATTTCAGAATATAATAGATAATAAATATGAATGCAAACCCAACCCAGCCTAAATCCAGTAGCTACACTCCACCCGTACCAGCCCTACACACATGTGGGGAATAATTCAACCCACCCAGCCCAACACTCCACAGTTGCAGCATAGCTGCTCAAATAACAGTAACTTGAGGCGAAGCCTCCAGTACGTGGTGAAGCCACTTTCAATACTTCCTCCATCAATATCCCAGTCCCATGCAACAGATAATCATGTAATCAACAGAAAACAGTAACACATGCAGTTCAGTCAGATCAAACCCTAGGGGTATAACGGTAATTCTACACCTAGGGTAAAACCGTAATTTCTCGTCCCTAAGGTTATTTCAGTAGTTTTATCAGTTTTTAGGGTTTTCATGCATATTTCAGTCTCCAATAATCTAACTTTCGTCTCAGTGGTTATTTGACTTGTTTTAACAGTTTTAAGCAATTGGGCCCTAAAACCCCTAATGGGCCCCACAGTGTCTATTAGCTACTTAAGCCCACTTAGTTCAGATTTTAAGATCAATTTATCAGTTTAACCAGTTTTGAACCTACAGTCTATCAGTACATATTAATTACTCATTTCCACCTATATGGGCCTGTAAGCCCATTGGGCACATTTTTAGCCCATTGAGGCCCAATTACCGAAGAACACGAAATTACACGTACAACTATCTCACCACTTGCGATTTCAGATCCAACGATTTCCAACCATCTTATGAGCATTCGCACACTTACAAGCCCACGAAATACCAGAATTTAGGCATTTCGGCTTTTCAGCTTTTTACCGATTTGAACTAAAGAAGGGTGTTCGATACACACCTGATTTGTGACAACTGTCAGCGACATCACCCACGATATCCTACAATCGATCACTACAACTCTTAGATTATAGATCAACAATAACTAATACTAATGAGCACTTACCATATTCGGCCATAACCGCCTAAGGCCTTTGAGATCTTCCCTTCGTCAAAACTAATGACTAGATCCAGATCTACTCGCTCCACTTGTCCAAGCCTTCGATCAATCGCCTCTAGAACACATTAACACCAAAAGATATCATTGGTTAATGACCTTTAGAGCCCTAAGCCCTAATCGACAGCCTCCCTAGACTTTAGGGACTCCGGCTTTTTCTAAATTACAAAATAACATATAGATCTGGGGTGATGAGCACTTACCACTGATTCCCCTTCTGTCTCTACTCAGATCTGATGCAAATCTAGCCCCTAAACGCTAGTGGAACTCGAATCTAGGAGATCTAAAGTTTTGGCTATAAGCTCCTAAGAATGTGGCGTTTTCAGCTTTTGACTGGTGAAGAAGAATACGATTTAGGGTAGTAGTTTTGGAGTGGTTTGCTGAAAAGTACTAAGGGTTTAGAGAAGCTGAAAATCAGTCAAAAGGGATGAAAAGAATAGAGGGATTTTGGCTTGGAGAAATCAGCATAAGAAGTAAGTTTTCAGATTTTGGCTTTTATGGCAATCGGCTATGGTGGCTTGCAAAAGAATGGAATTGACAGAGAGGATGAGTTGAGTGGTAGAGATGTTCGGCTAGAGAAGAAACAAAAAGGAAAAGAAAAGAATGATAGAGAGGGGGAGAAGAAGAAGAAATCGGCAGAAAGGGGTTTGTCTTGTGTTTTTCGGTCACTTTGTGAAACTGAGAAGATAATATAATTTTTAGATGGCTAACCCTAATTCAATAAGGCAGAAAAAGAAATAAGACTAACCCTAATCACTACTAAAGAAATTGGCCCAACCTCTCTAAGGCCCTAGCCGATTCCTACTTAAGTTACTCACATGCCCGGCACATGCCCAAAACTAAAAAAAATAATAATACGCTTACCTTGTGACTTGAACTCAGGCTCTCAACCTTCATCCACATGCCACTTTTTTAGGAGTTTAGTGGCGCCACCTTGCCACTTTACCAAGGCCCTACTTGTGTCATAATTTACGAAGTTTTTCTCAAAAGCCCACTTAGCCAAGTCCCCCTTTCACTTAAAATCCAAACTTGATATTTTATCGGGTTCTAACTTAGGCTTGGGCCTTCTAAAGGCCCATTAACATATCTAAACACCATTTCAGTATCCAGAACTCAAAATTTTAGAATTCACCAAAAATCACAAAATCCCGAAAATCAGGGCGTTACAACTCTACCCCCTTAAAGAAATTTTGGCCTCGAAATTTACCTGATCCAAGTAATTGAGGGTATTGTTGACGCATAGTCTCTTCTGGATCCCAAGTAGCCTCTTCCCTTCCATGGTTGCGCCATTGCACTTTTACTAATGGAACCGACTCCCTTCTTAAAACTTTAACCTCTCGATCTAGAATTTGCACAGGTTCCTCCTCAAAAGTCAAATCGGTCTTTACTTCACCCTCCTCCACTGATAGTACATGTGAAAGATCCGATCGATACCGTGTTAGCATCAATACATGAAAGACGTCATGGATGTGATCCAACTCCAATGGCAACTCCAACTGATACGCCACTAGCCCTACTCGTTTAAGAACCTGATAAGGCCCAATAAACCGCGGACTCAGTTTGCCCTTCTTACCAAACCTCAAGATCTTCTTCCAAGACGAAACCTTTAAGAAGACCATATCCCCAACAACGAACTCGATTTCCTTACGTTTTAGATCCATACGACTTCTATCTATCAGAGGCCTCCTTTAACCGATCTCTTATTAACTTAACCTTACTTTCAGTATCTGCCACTAATTCCGGTCCAAGAACTTGTCGCCCTCCTAACTCTGTCCAACACGTAGGCGTACGAAACCTTCGCCCATAGAGTGCTTCATACGGAGCCATCTGAATACTCGCTTGGTAACTATTGTTGTACGCAAATTTCGCCAATGGTAAGTAGTCCTCCGAACTGCCTCAAGAGTCGATGACACAACCCCTTAACATATCCTCCAGAATCTGAATAACCCTTTCTGACTGTCCATCCGTCTGAGGGTGAAAAGCAGTGCTAAAGTCCAATCGTGTACCCAACGCCTCATGCAACTTTTCCCAAAATCGAGATGTAAACCTAGGGTCTCGATAAAAAATGATCGAAACTAGCACCCCATGCAGTCGCACTATTTCCGCCACATACAACTTAGACAATTTTTGCAATGAGTAATTGGTTCGGGCTGGTATGAAATGGGCAGATTTTGTTAACCTATTCACTATCACCCACACAAAATCCTTCTTAGAGGGTTTCAAAGGCAGCCTACTTACGAAATCCATAGTTACTCTCTCCCACTTCTAGAGTGGAATTTTCACCGGTTGTAATAGTCCAGAAGGCAGTTGGTGCTCAGCCTTAACTGGCTGACACGTCAGACATTTCCCAACAAATTCAGTCACCTCTCGTTTTAGTCCAGGCCACCAGTACACCTTTCTCAAGTCTCGATATAGCTTATTCCCTCCAGGATGCATGGCACAAGGTCCACCATGAGCCTCTTTCAGAATCAACTGCCTCAATTCAAAGTCCCTCAAAATACAAACTCTTCCATGAAAGCAAAGAACTCTATCAGCATTCAATCCAAAATCTGAATTCTCCTCATTCTCAGCTTGCTGAAATCGAGGAACCAACGAATCATCCTTTAACTGTTTCTCCTTAATCTGCTCAGTCCAAGCTGGTCGCACTTGCAATTCTGCTAACAGACTTCCATAATCATACAGGCTCAACTGAGCAACCATCACTCTCAACTCAGCTACAGCCATCTGGCTTAGCATATTAGCCACCACATTCGCCTTGCCTAGGTGGTACTTAATCAAACACTCGTAATCCTTAAGCAACTCTATCCATCTTTGTTGCCTAAGGTTCAACTCCTTTTGAGTCAACAGATACTTGAGACTTTTATGGTCTGTGTATATAATACACCTTTCTCCATACAAATAGTGTCTCCAAATTTTCAACGCAAAAATCACCACCGCCAATTCTAGATCATGCGTAGGTTAATTCACTTAGTAAGGCTTAAGCTGTCGCGAAGCATAAGCGACCACCTTACCCTCTTGCATCAGTACACATCCTAATCCCACATGCGACGCATCGCTGTACACAGTGAAGTCCTTCCCAGACTCTGGTTGAATCAACACTGGTGCCTCAGTCAATACCTTTTTCAACTTGTCAAAAGCTTTTTCCTGTTTCTCAGCCCAACCAAACACTACTCCCTTCCTTAACAGTTTTATCAATGGTGCAGCAATCAGAGAAAATCCCTCTACGAATCTTCTGTAATAGCTTACCAGACCCAAAAAGCTCCGAATTTCTGATACTGACCTCGGTGGCTTCCATTCCAGAACTGCCTCAATTTTTCGTGGATCTACTCTAATTCCTTCAGCAGAAACCACATGCCCCAGAAACGTTACCTCTCGCAACCAAAATGCACACTTACTAAACTTCGCATAGAGTTGCTTCTCTCTCAGCACTTGCAGCACAATACGGAGATGCTCATCATGTTCTCCTCTGTTTCTGAATATACCAAAATATCGTCGATATAGACAACTACGAATTGATCCAAGTAAGGTTGTAACACTTGATTCATTAGATCCATGAAAGCTACAGTTGCATTCGTCAGTCTAAACGGTATAACCAGAAACTCGTAGTGACCATATTGAGTTCTGAATGCTGTCTTATGTATATCCACTTCATTTACCCTCAATTGATGGTATCCAGATCGAAGATCGATCTTGGAAAACACTGAAGCTCCCCTAAGCTGGTCAAACAGATCGTCGATTCTTGGCAAAGGATACTTGTTCTTTATCGTCAGTTTGTTCAACCAATGATAATCGATGCACATACGCATCGTCCCATCTTTTTTCTTTACGAACAGCACTGGTGCTCCCTATGGAGACACACTTGGTCTAATGAAGCCTCTATCTAACAACTCTTGGATTTGTGCTTTCAGTTCCACTAACTCCTTCGGTACGATCCTATAGGGTGCGATGGATACTAGAGCCGTTCCAGGCAGCAAATCAATCCCAAACTCGACTTCTCGGTTCGAAGGTAATCCAGGAAGCTCCTCAGGAAACACATCTTGGAATTCATTAACAGTTTTGACTGCCTCCACAGTCACATTCTCAGTTTCAGCTGGACTTATGAAAGCCAAGTATGCCTCACATCCTTTGCGAATCAGTTTCTTAGCCCTTAAAGCCGATACTACATTAGACAAGTAGTCACTTCGCTCCCCAATAACCATTACCTCCTCATCCTCGACAGTCCTTAACACCATCCTCTTAGCCGCACAATCCAAAGTTGCCCTATGCTTGGTCAACCAGTCCATTCCTAAGATCATATCGAACTCCCCGAAAGGTAACTCCATCAAGTCTCCACAGAAGATCCTACCTTGAGTCTCTAAAGGCACCTCCCTAAAGAGTTTATCCATCCTAACCGAGTGACCCAAAGGACTTATCACAGTTACCCCACTCACAGTTTCCTCAGAGTGCACACTCAACGACCTAGAAATGTCTCATGCAACATACGAATGGGTTGATCCTACATCTATCAGAGCAGTATAGGGTACGCTAGAGATCAAAAACATACCGGTTATGACGTCAGGTGCATCACCCTCCTCTCAGCGATGAGCAGCATAAACCAAAGCTGGTTGACGAGCCTTAGCATTATCAGCACCCCTACCAAGTGCCCCACGTCCACGGCCATTGCCACCTCGACCTAGTCCACGCCCTCTCAGCGGTGGCGGTCCACCTCATACAGGTTGAACAGCCCCTTGTTCAGCAACTTGAGTCTGAGCTGGTCTCCGAGGACAATCTTTGATCCTATGTTCCTTTGACCCACAACGAAGATACGTTTCCAGCATTCCCTCAGATGCACTCTACCACAGTCTCTACAAGGCTGTGGTTTAACCGTGTTTACCGAAACTCCTCGAACCAGTTCCTCCACCCTAGCTCTCTCAACATTCCGATTTGCAGCACCACCTGGTCCTGAATCTCTCCTAAATCAGTTTTGATCCCTATCGCAGTTCTTTCGTTTAGCTTGCTTCACCTCTTCGGCTATCTTAGCCTTCTCTACCTGTGCAGCAAAATCGCACTCTCTCTGTGGAGCTATCAGCACCCTTAGCTCATCCCTGAGGCCATTCTCAAAGCGAACACTGTGCTCGTACTCAGTAGCAACAATTCCGCTGGCATACCGGCTCAACTTCGGGAACTCTACCTCATATTCAGCAACTGACCTACTACCCTGGGTCAGGTTTAGAAATTCCTTCCTACGCGTATCCACATAGTTGGCTCCGATGTATTTTCCCTTGAAAACCGTCTTAAACAATTCCCAGGTTACCCTCTCAGCTGGGGTACTCTCTCTCACTGTAATCCACCATTGGTATGCTTCGTCTCGCAGCAGAGACACCGCTCCCTTTAGTTTTTGCCCCACCGAGTAGTCCAAGTCGTCCATAATCCTTTCTATAGCTTCCAGCCAATATACAACTACGTTCGGGGCCACTCCAGATATACCCCTAAAGACCTCTGCTCCGCTCGCCTGGAGTCGCTCAGAGATAGATCCCCTATTTACTGGCCCAACATTAGCTCCAGCAACCCTTTCCAGAACCCTCAGCATAGCCTAGGATAGAGCATCGTCCCCTGTGGCCCAATCGTATGGCCCATTTTCTGCACCTGGTGGCGGTCGTACCTCACCAGCTGGCATTGGTCTATGTTCTGAAGATGAAGACCCAGCTTGAACACTGCCTCGCCCACGTCCTCAGCCTCGTCCACGAGCAACTCTCGTACTCACAACGACTTATCTGATTTAAAATTTTATGACATTAGTTTAATGTTTCAATTCTTTATTAAGGAATGTTTTATGCACAAATAAAGTTTCAGAGTTTATTTTCGCGTAATTGTAGTCTAACTACTGTCTCAGTCTTCTAGGGTTTAGTTCTCCCTACAGTCTCAATCTTGTACTCTTAATACTATCCTCTCTATAGTATCATATCAAAGGCTTAGTTCTATCTACAGTATTATTTCAGTACAGTACAATATATAAAGCAGAAACACTTATAGACTTGGTGCCTGGGATTCAGTGTGCCACTTCTCCAGTTATCAGAAAAACTCAAAAAGATTAGGATTTTTCAAAATCAAACCTTTAAAACGTGTGTATATAAAAAAAGAAACAAGTTTGAAAAGAGTCTTTCTACATTTTTCAGAAAATTCAATTTTCCAAAAATACCCTTCTTGGGCTTAAAAATTTTAAAAGCCTTTTTGGACCTGATCTACAGCTAAGTTGTTGCAACTTGGCTCTGATACCACTAAATGTAACATCTCAAACTCGGCCCAGATGTTACAGCCGAATTTGGTGTGCCACATCACCTACAACTAACCTAGTTACTAAGATTGGGGTGAGCTTTGCAAAAACCGTTATTGAAGTTTTAAAAGAAATTCCCGATTTACTAGATGAATGTCATATTTACTACCGATCGTTAAAGGTTTATTTAAAATCGTGACTTTTGTTACACTTTTGCAATGTGCGTTAGGTTTTGAAAATGTTCGTTTATCATGTTATTTTGAAAACAAATAACTTTTATAAAAATGCATCTCAGAGGTATCCGATTTCAAAATGATTTGAACAATATTAATCTTAAGTTAAAAACAATATTAAGCCCTATCCATATACAGTATACTGGGCCTTAGCCCTTTTTAGATAACAGTACTCTGGGCCTTAGCCCTTTTCAGATAACAGTACAGCCCATAGACCTATTTCAGAACAGAACAGATAATAAATATGAATGCAAACCCAACCTAGCCTAAATCCAGCCGCTACACTCCACCTCAACCAGCCCTACACACCATGTGGGGAATAACTCAACCCACCCAGCCCTACACTCCACAGTTGTAGCATAGTTGCTTAGATAACAATAAGTTGAGGCGAAGCCTCCAGTACGTGGTCAAGCCACTTTCAGTACTTCCTCCATCAATATCCCAGTCCCATGCAACAGATAATCATGTAATGAACAGCAAACACCAACACATGCAGTTCAGTCAGATCAAACCCTAGGGGTATAACAGTAATTTTACACCTAGGGGTAAAACCGTAATTTTACACCTAGGGGTAAAACCGTAATTTCTCGTCCCTAAGTTATTTCAGTAGTTTTATCAGTTTTTAGGGTTTTCATGCATATTTCATTCTCCAATAATCTAACTTTCATCTCAGTGGTTATTTGACTTGTTTTAACAATTTTACGCTATTGGGCCCTAAAACCCCTAATGGGCACCACAGTGTCTACTAGCTACTTAAGCCCACTTAGTTTAGATTTTAAGATCAATTTATCAGTTTAACCAGCTTTGAACCTACAGTCTATCAGTACATATTAATTACACATTTCCACCTATATGGGTCCGTAAGCCCATTGGGCCCATTTTTAGCCCATCGAGGTCTAATACCAAAGAACACAAAATTACACGTACAACTATCTCACCACTTGCGATTTTAGATCCAACGATTTCCAACCATCTTATGAGCATTTGCACATTCACAAGCCCACGAAATACCGAAATTTTGGCATTTCGACTTTTTGGCTTTTTACCGATTTGAACTAAAGAAAGGTGTTCGATACACACGTGATTTGTGACAATTGTCAGCGAGATCACCCACAATATCCTACAATTGATCACTGCAACTCTTAGATTATAGATCAACAATAACTAATACTAATGAGCACTTACCATATTCGGCCATAACCACCTAAGGCCTTTGAGATCTTACCTTCGTCAAAACTAATCTCTAGAACACATTAACACCAAAAGAAATCATTGGTTAATGACCTTTAGAGCCCTAAGCCCCAATCAACAGCCTCGCTAGACTTTAGAGACTTCGGCTTTTTCTAAATCATAAAATAACGTATAGATCTGGGGTGATGAGCACTTACCACTAATTCCCCTTCTGTCTCTACTCAGATCTGATGTAAATCTAGCCCCTAAACACTAGTAGAACTCGAATCTAGGAGATCTAAAGTTTCGGCTATAAGCTCCTAAGAATGTGGCATTTTTGGCTCTTGACTGGTGAAGAAGAAGACGATTTGGGGTAGTAGTTTTGGAGTGGTGTTGCCGACAAGTAGTAAGGGTTTAGAGAAGGTGAAAATCGGTCAAAAGGGATGAAAAGAATAGAGGGATTTTGGCTTGGAGAAATCGGCACAAGAAGCAAGTTTCGGGATTTCAGCTTTTATGGCAATCGGCTATGGTGGCTTGCAAAAGAATGGAATCGACAGAGAGGATGAGTTGAGTGGTAGAGATGTTCAGCTAGAGAAGAAACAAAAAGGAAAAGAAAAGAATGAAGGAGAAGGGGAGAAGAAGAAGAAATTGGCACAAAGGGGTTTGTCTTGTGTTTTTCGGTCACTTTGTGAAATTGAGAAGAGAATATAATTTTTAAGTGGCTAACCCTAATTCACTAAGGGAGAAAAAGAAATAAGACTAACCCTAATCACTACTAAAGAAATCGGCCCAACCTCCCTAAGGCCCTAGCCGATTCCTACTTAAGTTACTCACATGTCCGACACATGCCCAAAACTAAAAAAAAAAATAACAATACGCTTACCTTGTGACTTGAACTCAGTCTCTCAACCCTCATCCACACACCACTTTTTTAGGAGTTTAGTGGCGTCACCTTGCCACTTTACCAAGGCCCTACTTGTGTCATAATTTACGAAGTTTTTCTTAAAAGCCCACTTAGCCAAGTCCCCCTTTCACTTAAAATCCAAACTTGATATTTTACCAGGTTCTAACTTAGGCTTGGGCCTTCTAAAGGCCCACTAACATATATAAACACCATTTCAGTATCCAGAACTCTAAATTTTAGGATTCACCAAAAATCACAAAATCCCGAAAAATCCCGAAAATCAGGGCGTTACAGCCTCATCGACACGAGGTCAAAGTAATCCCTAAGCTCTTCCTATCCTATGATATGCCATCTATATCCGACTCAGCCCAAACAGTTAATTGGGTTTCATTTCAATTTTCAATACAACCAATGTCTCAATTTCAGATATATACACATTATCACATATAGTCAATTCAATATTCATATAATCAACATATTTCATAATATAAAAAATCAATCCATTTCCAATCCACTTTGAATTCAATTCAATCTCAAGTACCAAAGTACTCACCTCAAATGCTTCCCATATGCAAACAATTAAATACACAACAATCTATTATTTGGTTTGAATTATCGAAACACAAACCATGAATTTCGAGCTATTGACGTCGATTTTATCCTTCCCCTTTTTATTCGAGGATTCCAGTACGTCATTAGTTACAAAATAAAATAATTAAATCACATTGATATTACACAATTTTTTTCACATTAAATTTCAAATTTCAAAATATATTTTGCTTATTCTTCAATTTAGTCCCTAAACCGAGACTAATTTTAATCTCCATATTTAACTTTAAATTTTTATACTACTTTCACTAGAAGCTAAATTTAAGTCCTGATTTTTTACATCTACCCTTTAATTTTAAAATTTTCACAATTTAGTCCATATTGCTAAAAATCAATAATTAATTCCATAATTTAGTCCTTTTCCACTACTAACTTAATAATCTATCTATTTAATCCTTAATACTTAAACATTCTAACAATGGCAACATTTAAAATATTGAACAATACTAAAAATTACAGCATGGGTCAGGTAGCCTTAGGTACCGAGATTCCAGAAACGTAAAAATTATAAGAAAAGGACTAAATTGCACTAATCAATTTGAGCTTGAACCCTAACTTCCCCAATGCTGTGCGTGTTCTCATTTTCTTTTCTTTCTTTCTTTTTCTAATTTTGCATGCAATTCTCTTTCCATTTTCTTTATTCTTTCTTTTATTATATTTTCATTTTATTATTACAACATATATAATATATATATAATAAGTTAACATATATAAATATATTATATATATATCATAAATGTTTCATTATGACCGTACACTTCAATTGAAATAAAGGTATAATTGCTTTCTTAGTCCATTTAATTTATTTCAATCCATAATTCAACTTTTAACTAATATGCGATTTAGTCCTTGTACCTTAACAACTCCTAATTTCACGAAATTTACTAATCCAAAAATTAATTCATCTCTAAACTAACCTCGTAAATATTTAATAAAAATATTCATGGGTTTGTTTTATAGGAATAGAGTCCCGAAACTCACTTTCTGATAGCCTTGGCTATCGGGTCGTTACATTTTAACCTAGTACTTTATAATTCAATCCAAATCAATACTTTTTTTATTAAATAAATAAATAATTTTCTCAATTAAATAATTTTCTTAGCCCAATTCTAATTCCGTTAAAATCATGACGACTTTATCGCAAAAATATCTATAAGAAAATATATTTCATATTTACACATTTAATGAATTCACTATGACAAATTAATTTATTTCTATTTTCGAACTTCAATTACTTAATCAATTAATTAAGTAATAATTTGAAAAATCGTAAATTCATTTTTATGGTCATTTTCATTTTGAGAAAATCACATTCATCTCCAAATGTTTCTCATTTCTCCAACTTTACAATTTTCATCCATTTATGTTAATTTGATCCAGCATGCAATTCATTTCTAGTTTCAACAAGCTAGAGGAGGGATCGATTGGACATGTGATTAGGGCTCAAATAATTTATAATCAAGTTCTAGCATTTCACCCATAAATTATAAACTCATTTAGTCCCAAAGTCATTCCTCTATAGTATCTTGACTGAACTCTCCGTAATCGCAAACCATTATGAAAGCAATTCAATAAGTGCACATCCAATGACATTGTCATAAGTGCGTTACCCTCATAAGATATGTAACATCCTGACCGGTGATGTCATAGCGCTCAAGTGTTGTTTTTAGAAGTAATAATTTTTGAATAGGTTTTGAGTAAGTAAGGTATTAGGTTCAACCAAGAGATTGAAGTTTATGGGCGCACCCTTGAACAAAGTCTTTCCTATGGGAAAAAAATAAAGTTGTGCTATTCTACCCACCCGAATGATGCCTTTGGTAGATAGATTAGGCGAACAGTCAATATTGGAATATTGAGTGAAGACATCTCAGAAAATGAGAAATTATTGGGAAGGAACTTAGTAAACTGTTAAGGAATTTCAAGTTTGGCTAGTTATGGTATTGGTTTTGTTCCAACAAGAGGATTATGAATGAATGATGGACTTGACTTGGAAGTGTTTATCTATATATATAGTAATGGATTGTATAATATGTCTCCTTACAATTGTAAACCACTCATATGGCAGATGGAATAGGATTGCGACGTGTGTCAAGTTCTCATAGGGAGAAGGGTGGTATATTTAGGTAATAAGGAATTGAAAAAGGATTTTTTCGCCTCCTTCCTCAAGAAGTAGTTCTTTGGTCTAGATCTAATGAAATCTGAAGTACTTCATTCCTTTATGAAAGCTGAAGGTTGGTCTAGATTCCCACCGAGGGGTGCTTCATGTCGAGTAATTGTTACTGATCATTCGATGGAAGCCTATATCTAGAGTTTGGAGCTGAAAGGGGGGTAAAAGTCAGATGAGTCTCTAAATTGACTCTTGCATGGATAATATGCTTTCTAGGAATTTCTATGGTAAGTTATAAAATTGGGAAACTGAAACTAGAAAAGTATGAAGTGAAGATTTTGACGAGGATTATAAGATTCACAAACCTAAAATGCATGGATTTCAAGAAGTTCAATGGGCTAAGTATAGGACATGAATTTAGAAGTTAATGAATGATTATGTGTATATGTGTTCGAAAGCATGAATATACTTGTTATAAGTAAGTCATTGTATGATGACTTTATATATGTTTGATTAGTCCGAGTCTATCTCCTAAGTTGTCTAAAAGGGTCTGTTGGGACTTTAAACACAAATCTATGAAAGAAAAAGTTCATTGCCATGTCATTTCAAGTGAAAGAATTATATCATGTAAGACCATAGCAAGACTATGGCGTCGAATGGAAAGAGCTAAAACAAGGTTATTACTTAACATGGTTCTCTGTATGCTCTAGGACGATGAGGGGCAAACCTCACAAACTATAAGTCTAAGAAAATCTCTAAAGCCTAAAACACAAGAAAAGGATGCTTTTATGGCAATCTCAGTAAATGACACCTTTTTGGCCATCTTTGTAACGAAAGCCTTCACCGCAATCTCTAAAATGGAAGCTTTTATGGCAATCTCTAAAACGAAAGCCCTTGCGGCAATATCTGATGAAGGAAGCCATCGTGGAAACCTATGGAAAGAAACACCTTCATGGTACAATCTAAGGAAAAGCCCTTGCAGCTATCATCTGAAGGGAACGCCTTTGTGGCGGACCCTAAAGAAAGAAATGGTGAGTATGGCAAACCCTAAAGAAATAGGATGTATAGTGTACTCGTAAGAAATGACTTATATGAAATATGTGCAGCGAATCTGAAGTATGAGCGAAAAGGACTTATGGAACAAATCGGTCAAGAATGTTCTATCTGTGTAGTTTTCTGAAGTAGGAATGGTTAAGGAATCATGAAAGGATAAGACAAAGAGCATGAATGAGGTACCAAAGATGTGAAAGGCATGTTATGATCTCGATGTGAAGTGTAACACCTATGGCATAATGAATGGAATCTTAAATATGTATCTGCCATAGTCAAATTGAAAAATGGAAACAATAAGATAGAAGAAAATGGAGTTCTCGAACAAGATTAAGGTAAATCATGGCTTAGTCACTAAATTTTCATGAACTTACCTCTGGGTTTTAATGTCACAAGTATACTAAGACCAGACTATGCCCGAAGGGACGACACCAGGGCGACACTAAAGGTGGAAAGATAGACTATTATGCATATAGAGTGAGTAAAGTTGTATGTTCGAGGTTGAGAGAATATAGTGAATAAGCTATGAATTTTTTTATAAGTCTTGTAGAGTGAACAAAATATGATGGAAATAATACGTAGCAAGTAATATTGATTAAAGAAAGGTGAAGTAGTGTAATGTAAATGAATGTGATATCTATATACTTGTAAGACCTCGCCAAGAGAAAAGTTTTATTTAATAGTTGTAAGTACCCATTATATACCCAAACATAAGTTAGTCAGTCAGCATTACTAAATATGACATATTTTGAAAGTTTGCATATTTTGTTTAAGTATGAATTTGTAATAGAGTGGTAACCCCTGAGATTCAGATCCAATGAATTGAATTGGGTTAAGGGCATTACAAGGTTGGTATCAGAGCCTAGGTTCAGTTGATTCTTGGATCATGGAGATGAAAGAGCCTTGTATGCATAATGCGCCAACCTTGGCTTAGTCTCTCAAGTATGTTAACATTTCTTTACTATGAGGTTCATGTAGAACTAATCACTAATAAAAGTAGAATAATGACGAAATAAAGGGACAAAGGAAAGACAAAGGATCATTTCATTCATAAGGGGATGCCCAACAAAGGGGAAACAATAAAATGAAACTACAAAATATAATTAAAGAACATCTCAGTTTCCTCATTTAGTTGGTTGGTTGGTGATATCAATCGAAGCCTCACCTAGTTGGGGATATCCTTTCATCAAAGGGGTAATGGGGGTAGTAAGGACAATGTACTACTCCAACTCTACTTTGTGCCTCTCTGCTTGGGCCTTAAACCTTTCATCAAAGGTAATTTTTTCATCCCCTTAATGGCAGATCTTATCTTTATGCTGATTAATTATAGTTTGAGCATACTCGTATTTGCTCTTCAAAGTTGTGAGCTGGGTAGATAACGTCGCCATCATATTACTGAAATCTTGGTAATTTCGATGGATATCGGCCGAAGCATCTTCCTTAGATTTTACATATATTTTCAAATATGCTATTTTGCATTTCTAACGCCTACTAGCCTTTCGAAAAGCCTTACCTTAACGGTTATGATCAAAAGAAGGACTCTGAAATTTGAGCATTAGGGAAAAGGGATCCTCAAAGGATTGGGAAGAAAGATAGGAGGAGAAGGCTTCTCTTAACTATTGTGGTAGCAACCTTAGCCACTACTGAATGATTGAATCAAAAAGAGTAGGAATGGGCACTGACTCTATGAGGCCACACCAAGGAAAGTTATTGTTTGATCCTGTAGGGGTTACACCTTGTGTTGAACAAGGAAGGATAGTTGACTGCATTGGAGAGGTTGCCTTTGTGGAATTTTATGCTGAAGAAGGATTACGATTATATTTGGGAGAGCATGCTTGAGGGGAAGAGCCTTCGGGCATGAAGGAATTTCAGGATGAACTGGAACAGAAGGAGAGTGAATAATGGTTACAACATATTTCTTACTTGATTGATGCCCCATCAAGGGTGGGCGCTCATTGCTTCCATGTTCTTGAGTGTTTTCGACGAACCTGGCCCTCTTTCTTGCTATCAATTTATGCGATAGAGTAGTAATGGCCTTCCCTTACTCGGAGTTCTCTTAAGTATCGAAGAAATATTCATGCCTCAAGGTTAAGAATTCAATGAAGATCCTGCACCAGTAATAGGCGAATTAGTTTAACCTAAAGATATAATTAACCAATTTATTGGACAATAATTACAGATGCGATAAAAGTATGAAGGAGGCTCTTTGATGTGCCTCAATAGGACATGTGCCAATTCACTATCCAAGTTATAGCGCCACGCTTGAAGGGTGGATGGCACATAAGAATCAATTCTTGGGCTGATGGATGTTAAACTGTAATCATTGGGACTTCAATTCTTTAAGCAATGTTGAAACACATCCCTAACCGAAACCATATATATTAAATCAAGAACATGACCATCTTTTAGCCTATTATATTATCTTTTAGCCTAATACGCTTCCTTTGGTTGGCATGCATTGAAGACACTTTATTGAGGAAGGGACCATTAGGTGGGGAAACCAAAACCATAACTGATCTTGCTCACCACCCTTATGAATTTTTCCTTACTTAACTGAAGGTTAGAAATTTTGTTTTTGATAAGAGGTATATAGCTAAACCTCACAATAAAGTTGGTAATGCCAATGAAAGCTTCAATCCTCTATAGCTTGAGCTGGTAAAATATTTGGAGGACCCTTAGTAGTGGGCGTTCATCGTATATGCAATAGTCAACGAAGAATGCCATAGCTCTCCACCAAGATACGGTTGACAACTGACCCAAAGCAATCACATAACTATTTAGTACGACATAAAAGAATGAGTGAAGAGGCAGATCAAACCCAACCTCCAACAAGATGAGCGGAAAAATGAAGCCCAGAGAATTGTCCTTAGGATGACACCGATTGGGACGTCAAAAATCGTAAGCAAAGTAGGGGTTGTGGAGGCCTTGGGCCTCCAGGTAACGATTCATTTCTTTCTAAGAATTAGAGTACCTGCACATCTCTATCTTAATAATTGAAGGAGTTCTATGAATGACACTTCAACTAGCCTGGTCATGGTCCCTCCCTTAGATGTTGGTTTTTCACATGATTTTTGTTTAAAATTCTAAAATATGAAAGAAAAAAAGAGTTACCTTTGAAGAAGATCGAGATCGGAGAATGAAGATTTCAGAAGGACTTATCAAAGGAAAGTTAAGGTCTTGAATGATTTTCCAAAGTAACCGATAGAGAGTCTTAGTACCTATTTAATGGAAATAACTTGTTTAGGAAGTTTATTCAAAAAACAGAAGCAGTTCAAATTCTCCATTGAGTGATTAACATTTGTCTTAAGGGGATAAGCGAAACATTTAGGAATTTTGGGATGACGGTTGAAATTCAAAACTACTCAACTCATAGTTCATGCCAGACGGAAAAATCAATAGTCAATAAATAAGTTTAGTTTACAAGTGCAAACTTCCAAGCTAGAAATTTTGGGGACAAAATTTCCTAAGTGGAGGAGAGTTATAAATTCCCCTGAACAAAGCCCTAGCACTGAAGTGTTATTTTTAGAAGTCAAACTTTCTGAATAGGTTTTGAGTAAGTACGGTGTTAGATTCAACCAAGAGATTGAAGTTTATAGGTGCTCCCTTGGGTGAAGTATTTGTTAGACGAGTAAAGTCAAAAGAAAACAAAGTGGCGCAGTTCTACGTACCTAAACGATGCCTTTGGTAGATAGATTGTTAGAACAATCAACATTGGAATATTGAGTGAAGACATTTAAAAAAATGAGAAATTACTAGGAAGAAACTTGGTAAAGCGTTAAGGAATTTCAAGTTTGGCTAGTTATGGTGCTGGTTTTATTCCAACGAGATGGTTAAGAACGAGCAATAGACTTGACCTTGAAGTGTTTCTTTATATATATAACGGTGGATTGTATCATACATCTCCTTACAATTGGAAACCACCCATATGACATATGGAATAGGATTATGACACGTGTCAAGTTCTCATAGAGACAATGGTGGTATATTTAGGTAATCAAGAATTGAAAAAAAAGTTTTCCTCATTCTTCTAGAAGTAATTCTTTGGTCTAGTTCCTTTACGAAAGCTAAGGGCTCATTTGGATTCCTACCGAGAGGTGACTCATGTCAAGTAATTGCTGTTGATCATTTGATGGAAGTCTGCATCTAGAGTTTGGAGCTAAAAGGGGGTAAAAGTTTGGTGAGTCCCTAAATTGGCTCTTGCATGCATAATATGCCTTCTAGGAATTTCTATACTAAGTGATAAAATTGTGAAGCTAAAATTAGAAAAGTATGAAGCAAAGATTTTGACGAAGATTGTAAGATTCACGAACCTGAAATGCATGGATTTCAAGAAGTTCAATAGACTAAGTATAGGACATGAATCTTAAAGTTAATGAACAATTATGGCATATATGTGTTCGAAAGCATGAGTATACATGTTATGAGTAAGTCATTGTACGATGAGTCTATCTCCTAAGTTGTCTAAAGGGGTCTGTTGGGACTTTAAACATGAATCCCTAAAAGGAAAAATCCATGTACATGGCATTAACTGGGCTATGGTGTCATATGGAAAGAACTAAAGGAAGGTTATTACCTAATGTAGTTCTCTAGTGTCCTAGGATGATGATGGGTAAACCTCAAAAATTGTGAATCTAGGCAAATGCCTATGCCCAAAACACCAGTAAAGTATGCCTTTTTGGCCGTCTTTGTAAAGGTAGCCTTCGTGGCAATCTCTGAAACAGAAGTCTTTGTGGTGATCTCTAATAAAGGAAACCTTTGTGGCAACTTATGGCAAGAAACACCTTCGTGGCACACTTTAAAGAAAAGCCCTTGTGGCTATCGTCTAAAGGGAACGCTTTAATGGTGGACCTTAAAGAAAAAAATAGTGAGTATGGCAAACCAAAAAAAAATAGGATGTATGGCGAACTCAAAATGTAACACCCCAAACCCGGCACAGATGTTATGGCCAGATCCGGTGTGTCACATAGACAGTTGGTTGCGCTTCGATCTTCTTTTAATAATTCATTAGGTCGTTTATAGGAAAACCGTATTACATATCTTGTAAAAACTTTATTAGTTTATAAAACCCCTATCCATTACCAATTAAAGTTCACTCTTTTGAAAAGATATTATTAACGTGTCATCGTTGTTAAGTTCTCCATTTATCACGTAATGTATGTTTTTGAAAACGTTTGTTAAGTTTGGAAATCCGTATAGACTAGTATATAATTTTAAACAAGTAACAAATAAAACCCAAACAAAATACCCGAGTGGCCTTATGACAACTTAAAAACCAAATTTAAAAAAATAAAGCATTTAAGAAATAAATTTAAAAACTATAAACCAAACAGCAGATCATGCGGCCACTCCGAATTCCTCACAACTTCAAGTCCTCAATGGTTGGGGGTTACCTGCATGGATGGAACTAAAACGGGGTGAGTTTGTGAAAACTCAGTGTGTAAGCTAACCTAACCAGTGTCAGAGATCAGTTCAAGCACAGTCTATGCAGAAGCCCTATTCAGATACAGTTAAAACTAGGCATAGCCCTATTCAGAAAACAGTGTGGGCCTGAGGCCCATAACAGAAGCAAATCAGATTATAATAATACATGCATGTATACAAAGCCCAAGTCCAATCCAGCCTTACACACCACCCGTACCAGCCCTACACACCATGTAAGAAATAACTCAACCCACCCAGCCCTACACACCACAATCGCAGCAGAGCTGCTTAAACAGATATTGTGGCTAAGCCACCAGTACAGTAATACGAGGCAAAGCCTCTAAGCAGAATATGTGGCATTGCCACTTTTAGCACTTCCTCTGTAATAATAACCCAACCCCATGCAAATTAGAATATACATGCCATGGCATACAGAATATTAGATGTAGTAGCATGCAAATAGTCAACTTTTCTCTAGTGGTAAATTTGTCTTTTAGCACTTAGGGGTAAAACAGTAATTTTCACCCTTCAGGGTATTTTAGTAATTTTGCTAGGTTTTAGGGTTTTATGTTGATTACCGTCTACTAACAGATCTAACATCGTCCGAGCGACTTAATTAGCCCATTTCATTTATACAATGCCATCGGGCCCTAAAACCCTTAATGGGCTCGACGGAGCCCACAAGCTATGGTGGCCCACTAAGTCTAAATTTTACACATATTTTAATAGATCTAATATCCAAATTACTAGTATATACTTACAGCTTGAGTTCACCTATATGGGCCCGTAAGCCCATTGGGCCCAAATTTAGCCCATCGAGGCCCAAAACCACCCAAATGCATGAAAACGTGCACAACAGTCTTACCGTCCGTAAATACCAACTTAATAGTTTCAAACTGACCCACAAGCGCTCATACACTCATAAGCCCTCGAAATGCCGGCATTGTGGCATTTCAGCTTTTGCCGATCTAGTCTACTAAAGGGTGTCGATTACACACCTGATTTGCAAAATATGTCTAGATCCCGTGAGTGATCACCCTGCAATAATTTACGCACTATATTAATTCATAAACTAATTGAACCCATCATTAACTTACCCAATATACAATCGGCACCCACCAAGTAATTACTTATTTCTTACCTTGCCAAAATCTAGTCCCAACAACTAGATTGCTTCCTTCCGTTCTATCACCAACCTTCTTCTACCAGATCCATAACAACGAGCCACTGAAAACACCATTAACTACAAGAGTAAGGGGTTCAAATCGGCCTTACTAAACATAGACCCAAGATCCGATTAATACCTTGGGAAATAAGACCTTCGACTTTTCTTTAACAAGTAGAACGAAAAGGAAGAAAAACATTACCCAAGTATTCGCTTGATTCCACTGCTATCCCTGAAGTCAACTTACACTAAACCAAGTCCCGATCTCCTTTGGATCTACTCAAAAACGAATATGGAGAAGAGATCTAAAGTTTTTGGCCAAAGGGTAAATGTTTGTAAATAGACAACAATATTCGGCTGCTAGGGAGAAAACAATAAAGGAGAAGAGTTTTAGGTTCGGTAATTTTGCTATGGAGGAATTGGCCAAAGAAGAGATCAAGTAAATTTGGGATTTTGGCTTTTAAAAGAAGAGAGTTGAGGAGAATAGAAGATTCGACTTATGGAGTAATCAGCCAAGGGAGAAATTGGCAAGTGACTTATTTATTTTGGGTTTCGGCTTTTGGAAGCAATCGGCTAGTAAGGCTTTGAGAGAGGTTAATTCACTCGATGGAGAAAAGGAGAAGAAGAAGAAAGAAGAAAGGAGAAAAGTGAAAAGGGAAGAGAAAGAATATAGTAGGTTCAGCTTTGGAAGAAAAGAGATTAAAGGGTTCGGCTTTGGGTAAAACGAAAAAGGAGAGGATAACTACTTTCGGGATTTCGGCTTTCAGAATACTAAGAAGAGGAGAAAAGAAAGAACAAAGAATGAGATCACCCTTGAAACTTACCTAATCAGCATTAAGGGTTGACCAAAACAAATCCCGAAAATAACCAAAAAGAAGGGTATTCGGCACACTCCTACCCCCAATTGCCGAAAATGCATCCTCCTAAGGCCCTAGCCGAAATTGCTCACCCAAGTCTCCCACAATCGGCCAACTTCTCCCCACTTTCAAAACTCCTCAATTTTCTCCCCTTATCCCTCCTTGATCCAATCTCATAAGTAGTTCAAACACCTCCCTTCAGAGTTCAACCTAAGTTCCATCACTTACCATGCACAAGCATTAAAAAAAAACAACACCTTGCTCACCAAGGGATTTGAACCTTAGCTCCTTCATAGCCTTCACACGCCACCCCCTGTGTTTTAAGTGGCGCCACCTTGCCACTTTAACACAATCTTTCTTGTGCTATAAAACCGCGACTTCTAATTAAAAGCCCACCTAGCTTAAGTTCTGTCTCACCTAAGACCCAAAAATTAAAATTTTGCCAGACTTTAGACTTAAACCTAGGCCTTCTAACGGTCCACTAAATACACCCACACAACAATATAACACATCCAACCACGCAAAAATAAATTCAAGCAAAAATTCGAGAACCCGAAAAATTAGGGTGTTACACGTAAGAAATGACTCAATATGAAATGTGTGTAGCAAATCCAAAGTATGAGCTAAATGGACTTATAGAACAAATCAATAAATAGTCTTTTGTCTGTGTGGTTTTCTAAAGTAGGATTGGTTAAGGAATCATGAAAGGATGAGACAAAGAACGTGAATAAGATATCGAAAATGTGAAAGGCATGTTATGATCTTGATGCGAAGCATGACACCTATGGCATAATGAATAGAATCTTAGTGATGTATCCGATAGAGTCAAATTAAAGAATGGAAATAAGGAGATAGAAGAAAATGGAGTTCCTGAATAAGATTTAGGTATATCAGGGCTTACTTACTAAATTCTCGTAAACTTACCTTTAGGTTTTTATGTCACAAGTAAACTGAGATGAGATTACGCCTGGAGAAATGACCTCAGGGCTACGCTAAAGATGGCAAGACGGGCTATTATGCATACATAGCGAGTAAAGTGGCGTGTTCGAGGTTGAGAGAATATAGTGAATAAGCTATGAAATTTGTTTATAAGCCTTATAGAATGAACAAAATATGATGGTAGAAATACATAGCTAGTAATATTTTGATTAAAGGCAGTTTAAGTAGAGTAAAGTAAATGAATGTGATTTCTATATACTTGTAAGACCTTGCCCTCAGAAAAGTTTTGCTCAGTAGTTGTAAGTACTCATTGTATACCCAGACATAAGTTAATTTGTCAGCATTACTAAATATTACATATATATATGTTTTTAAAGTTCGCATATTTTGTGTAAATATGAGTCTGTAATAGAGTTGTAACACTCGAAATCTTGATACTGCAAATCAGATTTATTTGAGGGCGTTACAGGATATATTTAATCTCTTTCAGATAAATTCGTTCACTTAATATGATCCTATTTTATCACATTTTTACTATTACATCATCCTTTATGAAAATTCAATTACTACCACATAGTAATCAAGTCATTCATCATAAAGACGAATGTCTAGTGGCCATGTGTACTTTTCATCTACCATATAATGCCAATGAGAGGATATCATTTATCATATCTTGGGCCATGAATTCATAATTTATCATGACGCTACATACTAAAAAAGTCGTATACCCAATCTACTAGCTTTCAATTCCTATTTATTTGAACTTAGGCTTTTACTTACATCAAAGTATACGAGTCACACATACATTGTCTGTTATCCACTCAAGATTAAGGTACTTCACACTTTGAACATCACAAGTTAATAAATCCATAAACGGATATAGGATCTATCCTTCTTGGGTCCAATTTGATGTACTATCAGTTCAGTCAGTCACATCTATGTCTCTATCTTTTAGGAGTCTTTCACCCCGATGCCCAAGACAAGGTATCTCCCTAATTAGACTGGATAGACGACATATTAGTCTTTCAATTGGTTTTCTAATTCCCAATTAGACTAAGGATATGTTTAGGTTTGTCTATTAAAATAAGTTGTTTTTCCGTATTACAATCCAATCACGTAATGTCGCTTGGTATTAGTTAAACATTTGACAACCAGTAAGCAATATTTGCTTCTATTTTATTTTATATGAAAAATCACATGAGGACAATATACAAAGGATATTAATGTAATTATGAATAATTTTATTAACCAATCTATTCGGGAAAAATTACAAGTGTACATAGACAAAACTACTACACTTAGGGTACCAAATCCAACAACTTACTACCCATTTATATATGTTTGTACAAAATTAAAACAATAGTGAATTTGGCATGTTTGGCTAGCTTGGATTTAATTGAAATGTTATGTGATATTTGGTTATAATGAAATAGTACACAGTACAAATGTGAATGTCTGAATGTGTACATGACACGTAATAGAAAGATGTGATCATATACACGGTATGTTATGAAATGTGGATGATTATAAGGATGATATTGAAATATATGAAGTTGATGCCTATGTGAACTTAGTAAAAGGTTAGGATACATGTAACACCCCTTACCCGTATTCAGCGCAAGAATAGGTACGAGGCATTACCGAAACACAGACACATGCACACGTACTAAATCGAGTCATAAAATTCCATTTAAATTAAAATTTTCAAATTTTTATCTTTGAATCCCTAAATAGGGCCTACAAGGCCCATTACATACTTTGGAAGTGGTCTGGGACTGAATCAAGAACTTTTGAAAGCACTGAAAAATTTCTTGAAAAACAAGGGCACACGCCCGTGTCCAAGGCCATTTCCTTCACACAGCCGACATATAGGTCTACGTGGTCACAAGTAAGGTTATTTACCAAGCCCTTTGCCACCCCAAAACACTTATACACTTATACAAATTTATCATCACACAACATGGTATTATTAGGCATTCAAACACCCACACAAAGACATCCACATACCATTTACAAACCACATTCATCATGCATAATCACACACACACACACATAACCATTCACATCATGCAACTTACATAACCAATCACATTTACCAGTCATAATTATCACACATTTACTCATCCAACACATGCAAGTATACACATCCTTGAAATACATCATCATAGACTTATAACATAACAATTATTAGCAACATTAAACAACCTTATACAACAATAACCTTCTAATAGCATAGGCCAACATTCTAGGCCAACTCATAATAACATATACACACATAATCAAGCCCTATACATGCCATAAACTTAAAAAAGGAAAGGAAGGGGGTAAGCATTGTAGCTTAGTAAGTAGGTAAGTAAATAATGAGTAATTTATTAAAATTATTTTATAAATCTTCACAATATGTCTTCAAAATACTATAAACATAATTGCACACAGTTCCAATATTTACTCATGTTCATCTCAAGTTGTCTACTCAAGTTACAGTCACTTAATTATTTATATCTTGAGTTATGGAACTCCAAATTAAGATTCTAAAATATTTCCTAAAACTAGACTTACATATCTTCTTACCATAAAATTTTCAGAAATTTTGCTTTAACCAATAAGTACAGTTTATTCATTAAATTCATCCATGTTTTGCTATCTAAGAGCTTCTACCCTTCTTCACTAAAAATTAATTATCTCCTCATACGTGATCTGGATGATGTTCTCATTCATTTCTTTTGAAAATAGACTCATTAAGTATTTTAATCATATAAATTATATCCCATTATTAATTTCTTACAATTTTTAATGATTTTCCTAATTCAAAATAGGGGATTCTGAAATCATTCTGCCCCTGTCTCACTAAAATTCAAATATCTCATAATATAAAATTCTTTTGCTTACTCTTCCTAGTTTATGTGAAAACAGACTGAATAAGCTTTCATTTCATTCCTTATTCAACTTCTAATTCAATTTTCACCATTTTTGGTGATTTTTCAAAATCATATAAATGCTACTGTCTGAAATTGTTTCATTACTAATTTTACTCTTTAATAAATTTCTTTGTATTAACTTTCATAGTAACACTTACCCATATCAACCTTACCAAAGTTTGATCATATTTCGAGCACATTGCTCATAAGTTTACACACACATACCTGCACTGATTCATCACGTAGTCATATTCATTTACACTTAGTCATTTCGCGTTGAACACATCAGAATATTAATGGATACCTCGAGATATCTTATATAGTGCCACACTTGTAGCCAAAGCTACTTCATTTCACAAAGTTTCACATAGGCTCATTCTTGAGATAATCACATTTAACACAATGCCTTGGACTTATTTCACTTAGCACAATACCATGGACTTATTTCGCTTAGGTGCCATATATTTATTTCACTTAGCACAATGTCATGGACTTATTTCACTTAGGTGCCATGGAGTTGTTTCACTTAACACAACAACATGGACTTATTTCACTTAGATGTCATAGATTTCTTTCACTTAGTACAATGCCATGGACTTATTTCAATTCGATCCTTAGTGGCATGTCACTTGTATCCATTTATATTCCTAAGGTTCAACCGGGAAATTTCTCACTTATTGCCACTTTGCCGAATGCATCAAATAGTCATTCAATATTTAGCGATACATCATTAAATATATCAAAATATTAAAATGTAAATAAAATAATGCATTATTTACATACAAACTTACTTCGGTACCAAGATCAGTGAAATGAGACTAATTGTCACATACTTTGTTTTCCCTCGTTCTAGGCCCGAACCTCGATTTTATTGATCTAGAATATCACATTTGAATTGTTTAATCAACATGCTATTCAAATCAATTCAAAATCTCATTTTGGAAAAAATTACATTTTTACCCCTAAACTTTGTCATATTTACACTTTTTCCCCAAGGCTCATAAAATAATTTTTATTCAATTTCTTTGCATTTTAGGCCTAGCCAAACCATTTTCATAACTATAGCAGTCCACAATTTGCATTTATGCACACACCTACACACATTTTACAACTTGTTACAAATTAGTCCTTTTATGCATTTGCACCGAAAATCACTCAGTAAAAGTTGTTTTTTGATAAACACTAAATTATACATATTTTTACCTCATGTTTAGCCTATATTTTGGATGGATTCTTATCAATTTTGTGAGAATTGGTGCTCTTAATCCTTCCTTTTTATATCTTATACTGAGGAGAGCATAGGGAAGAAGAAAGAACGGAAAACGGGCCAAAAACAATGAAAAATGGGCCAAAATGTGCGAACAACATGAGCAAAGAAATGCCACACAGCCGTGCCACATGAAGATCACACAGTCAAGCCCCCGACAAGCACGGCCAGGTCACACGGTCGTGCCTCCACCGATAAAAGCACACGGCCTCTGTCGAAGTTACACGGGCGTGGCACACGGGCGTGTTCTAGTCATGAGGAAAGGGAATTTCACTCGAATTGGGATGCTTAGAGGCTAAGAAAGGCTCCCCACAAGCTCTCTATATAAAGACCTCATGAGGCAGAAGCATGGAGATGTGTTTTTAGATATTTTTCCTCTCGTTTTTCTGCCACACTGAGGGTAGAAGCAATGGATTACTCCAAGGGAGAAAGCCGATTAATTCATCTCAGAAGCCAGAATTTTGCAGCAACATAGAGGATCTCCCTAAATTCCTTCAGGGGTTTTTGGTTTCTTTTATGTTTTGTTATTTTATATCTTCTAAGATGTTTTCCTTCTTTATTATGAACTAAACCCCTCAAATACTTGAGGGGGATGAAACCTAAGACAGATCTTGTTATTTATTCTTGATTTATTTGATAAATACTTGAATTGTTCTTAATTATGCGTTCTTCATTCTTGATTTAGCAATCCTAGGTATTATTTCAAGAATTAGATGTGCTTATAGTAGAGGAGCAAAAGTCCCTGTGATAAGAGTAGATCTACCATAATTAAGCGGAGTTGCATGCAACCCTAGACATAGGGCGACATAAATCTGTCGGATTAGGGTAAAACCTAATATGGGGAGCCATAGATCGAATTAATGCAACCTAGAGAGTTAATTAGTAAGGGAACTTTAATTAACAACTTAGGCCTAGTTGCTCTACGCCTCGACGGAGGGTTTAGCATAAGTTAGGGATCTCTACAGATCAAGTCAAGTAAAGAAATCATATAGTTCATGAAAATAATAACAAGTGAAGTCTAGGTGGATTCTCCCTTGAGTATTGTCCATATCAATCAGCTTTTCCCTAAAAGTTTTCCCAATTTACTCTTTACACTTTCTTAGTTAGTTTTAAAATTAGTTTAAACAACCTTCTTTTATTTTTAGGCTAGAAAATAGAAAAGAAGTAAGTACTAGTACTTTTGGTTCCCTTGGGTATGATAACTCGGTCTTGCCACTAAGCTATACTACTATTCGACAGGTGCGCTTGCCTCAACGTCGTGATATTAGTTGGTTTTGGTGTGATCAAGTTCTTTATAAATTTTATTACTTCATATCACGTGATATCAAGTTTTTGGTGCCGTTGCCGGGGAACTAAAATATTACGAAAGCTCGATTTCTATTACTTTAGCCATTAATATATATATATTTATTTTTCTTTTATTTTTATTTTCAGTTTTTATTTATTTTTATTTTTATTTTTATTTTCTTTTAATTTTTTGAGTTTTCTTTGCTTTCTCTTTTTAGGTATTTTTAGTTTATGACTAGAAACAAGCCAACAGGACCACTACTTTTTGACGACGATCTAGAAGCAACAGTTCGTAGAAATTGCAGAGAAATTAAACGCAGTTTACATTATCCAGAACAAGAACCTGACCAAGAGCCAGAACCTACAGAAGAGATGGAAGCAAATCAAAACGTTCCACCACCTCCTGCAATAGTCGCGCCACCAGCAAATCAAGAAGAAGCTCATCGCACTATGTATGATTATGCTAAACCTAGTTTGGCTGGTACCCAAACTAGCATTCTTAGACCTACTATTGCTGCTAATAATTTTGAGTTAAAGCCTAACACTTTCAGATGATACAGCAATTGTTCAGTTTGATAGTTTACAGGACGAAGATCCAAACTCACACATAGCCAATTTTTTGGAACTTTGTGATACCTTCAAAATAAATGGCGTTTCTGATGATGCCATTCGATTGAGGCTATTTCCATTCTCTTTGAGAAATAAAGCCAAACAGTGGTTAAATTCTTTACCACGAGGCTCAATTACCACATGGGAGCAGATGATCAAAAAGTTTTTACTCAAATATTTTCCTCAAGCTAAAACAGCCAAATTACGAAACGATATTTCTTCTTTTGTGCAGATGGATTTGGAAACACTACACGATGCATGGGAGAGATACAAATATCTTTTAAGAAGGTGCCCTCATCATGGTCTACCTTTGTGGCTACAAGTTCAAACCTTCCATAACAGTTTAAACCCGTCAACTAGACAAATGATCAATGCAGCCGCAGGAGGGACGATCAATAATAAAACACCTGAAGTAGCTTATGAATTTATTGAAGAGATGTCATTGAATAATTATCAGTGGCAAGTCATGAGGACAAAGCCAACAAAAGCCGCAGGAGTTTATAATATTGATGCTGTCGCCATGCTTACTAACCAAGTAGAACTTTTAAATAAAAAGTTTGATAATTTTGTTAGTTCTACGCAGGCACAACCAGTGATGCAATGCGACGCGACTCAAGGAAAATCCAGATTTCGCATCTTATGGACACAGCATGGAAACTGAACAAGCCAACTATATGGGTAACAATTCTAGATCTCAAAATAACCCTTATAGTAATACTTATAATGCAGGTTGGAGAAATCACCCAAATTTTTCATGGGGAGGACAAGGAAATCAAAGACAACAACCTCCTCCAGGATTTCAGCAACCACCACCACAACATGAGAAGAAGCCGAATCTTGAAGAGATGTTTACCAAATTTATGGCCGCATCGGAAACCCATTTTCAAAGCACTGAAACGGCACTAAAAAATCAGCAAGCATCAATTCAAGGGCTTGAAAACTAAATTGGTCAACTTGCAAAATTAATTTCAGAAAGACCACAAAGAGGATTACCAAGTAACACTGAGCCAAATCCCAGAGAACATGTCAAAGCGATTACTTTAAAAGATGGAAAGGTCCTAGCCGAACCAGAAAAGAAGACTATCCCAGAACTTTTAGAAGAAAAGGCAGCGGAACTCGAGGATAACACTCCACCGCCACTCAAGGAATACAAACCGCGCATCCCATATCCGGTAAAATTGAAGAAAGACCATACAGACGCTTAATTCGGTAAGTTCCTTGAACTTTTTAAACAATTACGCATTAACTTACCTTTTGTTGAAGCAATTTCACAGATGCCAAAGTATGCGAAGTTTCTTAAAGAACTTCTAACAAATAAAAGGAAGTTGGAAGAATTTGCCACAGTAGAACTCAATGAAGAATGCTCATCTATTCTCCAAAATAAACTGCTAGCAAAACTAAAAGATCCAGGGAGTTTTACTATCCCTTGTTTGATTGGTAGTTTACTTATTAATAAAGCTTTAGCTGATTTAGGTGCTAGCATTAATCTCATGCCTTATAAAATGTTCAAACAACTGGGTCTCGGGGAACCCAAACCCACTAGGATGAGTATTCAATTAGCCGTTAGATCTATTAAATATCCTAGGGGAATCATTGAAGATGTGCTAGTGAAGGTAGATAAATTTATATTCGCTGTTGATTTTGTTGTGCTTGATATGGATGAGGATATTGAAGTACCTTTAATTTTGGGATGACCATTTTTAGCCACTACTAGAGCTGTTATTGATGTAGAGGATGGCAAATTAGTACTTAGAGTTGGCGAGGAAGAAGTTGTCTTTAAAATTTATAATGCAATGAGATTCTCTAAAGAACAAGATGATTCGTGTTATTTTGTTGATATTATTGACTATTTTGTTCAAGATAATCTCCAGGAACTTTCTCTCACAAACACGTTGGAACTGTGTCTTGTTCAAGGTGGGGGGAAAGATAAAACCACCCCCGATATTAAAGAAGTAAGGAAAGAGTTGGATTCTAATGAAATCATCACTAGGCACATAAGTTATGAAAATTTAAAGATGAGTGATGAATTTAGACAGAAACCTTCCATTACTGAACCCCCTAAATTAGAACTAAAACAACTGCCAGATCATTTAGAATATGCCTTTTTAGGGGAAGAATCAACTTTACCAGTCATTATCGCATCTGATTTAAGCTTTGTAGAGAAAGAGGAACTACTCCATGTGTTAAGAGAACACAAACGTGCTATAGCTTGGAAAATTTCAGATATCAAGGGAATTAATCCTTCTTTCTGCACCCACAAAATTTTAATGGAGACGAATTCAAACCATCAGTGCAAGCCTAGAGACGATTGAATCCCAACATGAAAGAAGTTGTAAAAGCCGACGTAATTAAACTTCTAGATGCAGGTATTATCTATCCTATTTCTGACAGTTCTTGGGTAAGCCCTGTGCAGGTTGTTCCTAAGAAAGGTGGATTGACCGTGGTGTCTAATGACAAGGAAGAGTTAATACCTACAAGAACAGTCACAGGATGGAGAGTTTGCATTGATTACAGGAAGCTGAATGACGCCACTCAGAAAGATCATTTCCTATTGCCTTTTATTGATCAGATGTTGGAAATATTATCAGGTCATATGTCTTATTGTTTCCTAGATGGCCTCTCTGGTTACTTCCAGATCCCGACAGCTCCAAAAGATTAGGAGAAAACAACGTTCACATGCCCATACATTTTCGGTGTAGTTTTAGGACAGCGGAGGGACAAACACTTCCAGCCGATCTATTATGCTAGCAGAACCTTGACAACTGCTCAAGCAAATTACACGACCACAGAGAAAAAATTGCTAGCTGTTATTTTTGCATTTGACAAATTTAGATCTTATTTAATTTTGTCAAAAGTCATTGTTTATACTGACCATTTAACTCTTCGCTACCTCTTAACTAAAACTGATGCAAAACCTCGATTAATAAGATGGCTTCTATTGTTACAGGAATTTGTCTTGGAAATAAAGGACAAGAAAGGAGCTGAAAATTTGGCGGCAGATCACCTCTCAAGACTAGAAAACACACAACCCAAGTACCTCGACAAGATAAACGATCTATTCCCTGAGGAACGACTCCTAGCCTTAGTAGGTATGACAACTCCTTGGTTTGCTGATATTGCAAATTATTTAGCAGCTCACATAACCCCAAAAGGGCTAACCCATCAGCAAAAAAAGTGATTCTTTGCTAATGTGAAGAACTACTTTTGGGAGGATCCTTTTCTTTTTCAAATTTGTGCAGATCAGGTTATACGAAGATGCGTTGATGACACAGAAGCATATCAAATTTTGAATCACTGCCACTCAGGACCCACAGGACGACATCACAGTGGAATTAGAACTGCTCATAAGGTACTCGAATCAGGCTTTTACTGGCCTACACTTTTCAGAGACGCCAACAGGTATGTGACCTCTCGTGATAAATGCCAACGAACAGCTAATATCTCTCAGCATAATGAAATGCCTTAGAACTATATACTTTCATGTGAAATATTTGATGTATGGGGTATTGATTTCATGGGTCCGTTCCCTAATTCATTTGGGAATAAATACATACTAGTAGCAGTAGATTACATGTCAAAATCGGTAGAAGCCCAAGCCTTACCTACGAATGATGCTAGAGTGGTAGTACGCTTTTTGAAAAAACTTTTCTCTCGATTTGGAACACCTAGGATACTCATTAGTGATAGGGGCACACATTTTTGTAATACCCAATTTGAAAAAATCTTGAAAAGGTATGAGTACACCATAGAACAACCACCCCTTATCACCCACAAACCAGTGGCCAAGTCGAAGTAACAAATAGGGAACTAAAACACATCTTAGAGAAAACAATAGAAACAAATAAGAAAGATTGGTCAAGAAAGGTAGACGATGCATTATGGGTTTATAGAACTACTTTTAAAACACCCATAGGAACATCTCCCTATAAACTTGTTTATGGAAAAAACTGCCATCTACCATTTGAACTTGAACATAAAGCATTCTGGGCTATAAAATTTTTAAACCTTGATTTTAAAAGTGCAGGAGGGAAGAGATTAAGGCAGTTGAATGAGCTTGATGAATGGTGCTTCAATGCTTACGAGAACTCGCGACTATATAAGAAAGCCATGAAGCGACGCCATGACAAAAGGCTGAAAGACCCTAAGCAGTTCAAAACAAGTGATCTCGTCTTACTCTACAACTTAAGACTGAAACTATTCCCTGGAAAACTCAAGTTAACGTGATCAGGTCCATTCATTGTTCTAAATGTCTTTCCATACGGCACCATTGAGGTAACTCACCCTAACCACGGTACATTCAAGGTAAACAGCCATAGGCTTAAACATTATAGAGGTGAGAATTTTACAGAAAACAGGGAGAGCTTCGGCTCTACCACACCCCTTCTTGACACATCCAAGTAGAGTCAAGCTTAGACTCTAAATAAGCGCTTCTCGGGAGGCAACCCGAGCACTAACTTAGTAACTTTCTTTTCTTTAAAATTTTTAGTATTTTTTCATGCATAAACTAACTCTTTGAATGCAGAAATTTAGGACCACACGGCCAGGCACACGGGTGTGCCTTAGGCTGTGTGCATACTTAAAAACAGGGGCACGGTCGTGCACCCAGACCGTGCACAAACAGAGTAAAATTTTCCCAAAACACGGGCCATCGATAAATGCCCACGGCCGTGCGATATGGCCGTGGCGACCTTACGAATTCCACACGGGTTATCAATAATGGCCCACGGCCGTACGACATGGCTGTGGCAACCCTGCAGTATCAACACGGCCTTACATAAATCCCCACGCCCGTGTCTTAGCCCGTGGAAGACACTATCAAAATTCACACTCCCGTGGCACATAACACACGACCGTGTGAAACACGAACATGATCGCACACGGCCGTGTAAACCATCACACGACCGTGTGAGTAACGAAGACCTGATCTCCCACGGCCATGTGAACCAACCACACGGGCGTGCTCATCGGAACATGATGCGCTAAAACCTCTGATTTTCAAAAAATACGGGCTAAATACGACTCATACGGGCGTGAGACATGCCCGTGTGACCCAAAATGTATAAATATGAGGTATTTTTCACTTTCCCTTTTCACTCAAACCCTAACATTTCTCACCCAAACTTCCCCCTAAGGTATCACCCCACCGCTACGAGATCCATCAAAGGACTAGATCCTCTTGTATATTTCTTTCTATATTTTTATTTTTATCTTTATTTTCATCTTTTATTATTCTAACCCTTACAAACTGACATTTATTTTTACTTTTTTCTCTAACTTTATCTCCCTTTTTCAGTTTTATTTTATTTTCTTGCATTTCATCTTTTTCCTTATTAAAATATTAGTATTTCTCATATTTTGTTTTATTTTTCATATCGGCTACCTCCAAACAAAGTAATCCCTCTTCATCTTAACCTCCCACGACTAATAAATCCATTCGCAGTTTCAAAGGAGCCTTACAGTTCAAATCTCTACGGAAATGGAAACACCGTGCCACATATGCCAACTCTTCCCATATCTGTCTCACCAAGCCATCCACATTTTAGGGAGTTTCATATCTCTCCCTCTCTTATGATATTATGCTTTTATTGCTAATATTATCCTTGTACATTGAGGGCAATGTACATCTCAAGTGTGGGGGGGGGAACGTACTTTAAATTTTATTTCATTCTCTTTGAAATCCCTGAAATTGTTCTAACTAATTGCACTGTCCTCAATAGCATGATCTTCAGTCTACTATTAGGAATTAATTCTGATTGATTTGTAATTTTTATTGATATGTTGAGAATTAAAGAAATAGGTGATTGTAATTTAAATATTCAAACTTAAAAACATTAAGGAATCAAGAATGATAAGTTGAAATTTTTGAGAACTCTAATTTTTTGCATAAGTTATCTCCCCTAATTCTAAGTATTATCTTGAGATTTGAAATTCGCAGGACTGACATCAAAAGCCATAATTTTTGTGAGCCTTTTGAGCATACATTCTTTTGTGTTCACTTTTATTATTGTTTTGAGTGAGTCAACACTGAATTGTTATTCTAGAACTTGCTTTGATTATACATGTCAAGACCACATCATTGATTGGATATACCGAGATGATAAAGGCACCTAGGATTCAACCCACTTACTCCATAAAAGCCTACCTCCATAATCTAACCCTTAGTGAATCTCATTGAGCCTAACAACCTTTTCCTTGACTCACCCTCTAATTATTAACCAATAGCCCATTTTTGTTGAATTTTCCATTCAATTACTTTTTGATCTCTATTTTTGTCAAGATTTGAGTTGAATTTATTATCTAAGCTTTATTCTCTTTTCCAGTATGTAAATCTTTACTCAATTCATTGTATTACTTGAATTGTTAAAAAAAAAAAAAACGTGTATATACAGTCAAATTCAGTTGTAATATGTAATAGTTCAAATTAAGTTTTTGCATATTTCTCTCTTAAGGCTACCAAAATGATGTTATTAAGCTTTGAAAATATGTTCCAGTGATAGAGATTTTCTTAGCTAGATAATTGTTCAATTCAATCTCAATTCTAACCCTCTTTTGCAGCCTGTGACAACACCCCTAACCAAGCCCCATTATAACCATTAAAAGACCTTTTGATTGATGTATCATATCAAATTATAGTGGTAGAGATTTGATTTTCGTGCAAGCTTGTGGTAATAACTTTTCAAGTTAACTAGAGAGTGCTTAAAATTTTGAACCCTAAACACTTCGAGTGAATAGAGCGAACCTATAGTGAGGATGTCAACTCCTGTTAATTAAGATGGAGAGATAACTACTTAGAAGGAAGGAAGAGACTTATGTTTTCAATGATAAAATTCTCAACTTAGAGTAATTGAATCTTTAATGTTCTTCTGATTGAATTTTTCATTGTATGATTACCTGTGGATTAGTTTGAAACATTATTGATAAAGATTATAGGTTGAGAAGAATGATTCTTTTTAGGGATTGAGATTTTGCTTGAGGACAAGCAAAGGCTTAAGTGTGGGGTATTTGATAAACACTAAATTATACATATTTTTACCTCATGTTTAGCCTATATTTTGGATGGATTCTTATCAATTTTGTGAGAATTGGTGCACTTAATCCTTCCTTTTTATATCTTATCCTCAGAAGAGCTTAGGGAAGAAGAAAGAACGGAAAACGAGCCAAAAACGATGAAAAATGGGCCAAAATGTGCGAACAACACGGGCAAAGAAATGCCACACGGCCGTGCCACACGGCCGTGCCACATGGAGATCACACGGTCAAGCCCTCGATAAGCACGGCCAAGTCACACGGCCGTGCCTCTACCGATAAAAGCACACGGCCTCTATCGAAGTCACACGAGCGTGGTACACGGGCGTGTTCTAGTCATGAGGAAGGGGAATTTCACTCGAATTGGGATGCTTAAAGGCTAAGAAAGGCTCCCCATAAGCTCTCTATATAAAGACCTCATGAGGCAGAAGCATGGAGATGTGTTTTTAGATATTTTTCCTCTCGTTTTTCTACCACAATGAGGGTAGAAGCAAAGGATTACTCCAAGGGAGAAAGCCGATTAATTCATCTCAGAAGCCGAAATTCTGCAGCAACATAGAGGATCTCCCTAAATTCCTTCAGGGGTTTTTGGTTTCTTTTATGTTTTGTTATTTTATATCTTCTAAGATGTTTTCCTTCTTTATTATGAACTAAACCCCTCAAATACTTGAGGGGGATGAAACCTAAGACAGATCTTGTTATTTATTCTTGATTTATTTGATAAATACTTGAATTGTTCTTAATTATGCGTTCTTCATTCTTGATTTAGCAATCCTAGGTATTATTTCAAGAATTAGATGTGCTTATAGTAGAGGAGCAAAAGTCCCTGTGATAAGAGTAGATCTACCATAATTAAGCGGAGTTGCATGCAACCCTAGACATATGGTGACATAAATCTGCCGGACTAGGGTCAAACCTAATATGGGGAGCCATAGATCGAATTAATGCAACCTAGGGAGTTAATTAATAAGGGAACTTTAATTAACAACTTAGGCCTAGTTGCTCTACACCTCGACAGAGGGTTTAGCATAAGTTAGGGATCTCTACGGATCAAGTCAAGTAAAGAAATCATATAGTTCAAGAAAATAATAACAAGTGAAGTCTAGGTGGATTCTCCCTTGAGTATTGTCCATATCAATCAGCTTTTCCCTAAAATTTTTCCCAATTTACTCTTTACACTTTCTTAGTTAGTTTTAAAATTAGTTTAAACAACCCTCTTTTATTTTTAGGCTAGATAATAGAAAATAAGTAAGTACTAGTACTTTTGGTTCCCTTGGGTACGAAAACTCGGTCTTGCCACTAAGCTATACTACTGTTTGATAGGTGCGATTGCCTCAACGTCGTGATATTAGTTGGTTTTGGTGTGATCAAGTTCTTTATAAATTTTATTACTTCATATCACGCGATATCATTTTTCTAACCATAAACATGCATTTTCTATCCTTAAACAAAAAAAAAAAAAAAAAAACACATATTCATCATCTGTCAAAACCCTAGACTTTAATTATATCTCAAAATAGTGGTAGAAATAGATAGATCTTGTTACGAGGATTTCAAAAAAGTAAAAATATTAAAAACGGGGCCATACAGTCGAGCTTGGAAGCTTGAAAAACCCTAGCTATGTCTTTTTATGCAAGTTTCGGCCTTGGGGTAGAAGGTGAGCAAAAATTGGCTTTTAATTTTTTTAATTCATTTTAATTACTAAATGACCAAAATGCCCTTAACTTAAAAATATTCTATTTCACCTATTTGATGTCTATTTTGTCCAACAAATTAACCAATGGTCTAATTACCATTTAAGAACCTCCAATTTAAAAGCTCATAACAATTAGACACCTCTAACATATAGAACTCAACTTTTGCACTTTTTACAATTTAGTCCTTTTGACTAAATTGAGTGCCCAAACGTCAAAATTTTCGTACAAAATTTTCACAGTAGAATTCTGTAAAATTGTAGACCATAAAAATATAAAAAAAATAAAGTTTTCCATCGTTGGATTTGTGGTCCCAAAACCACTATTCCGACTAGGCCTAAAATTAGGTGTTACAACTCCCCCCTTTAGGGATTTTCTGTAACACCCCTAACCCGTATCCGTCGCCAAACTTGGGTTAGGAGCATTACCTGAAGATTTCAAATCTTTTACGGACATTTCACAACCATCAGCATCAAATCATAATCATACATCATCAAAGAGTCCATTATGAAGGTCTACGAGACCTTAAACATACATTAGAAGAAGGTCGGGGCTAAATCGAACACTCAGACAATTTTACAAAACTTAAACATTTTTCAAAGCTGTAAAGGTCCCACACCCGTGTGGTTAGGCCGTGTAAGGCACACTCGTGTGTCTAAGCCGTGGCAAAACAGGACATACATTCTGACTTGCACACACGGCCACATGACATGCCCGTGTGCCAAGCCGTGTGAAAATTAGGGTGGCTACTGACTTGGCCACACGGTCAACCACACGCCCGTGTGCCAGCCCGTGTGCCACCCACGACCACTAGACATGCCCGTGTGTCTAGGCCATGTCAATCCTGTAGGGTATATTGACTTAATTCGAAAGGGTACCCTAGTAGACACACAGTCGTGTACTATGACTGTGTGTCACACACGACCAAGACACACACCTGTGTCTTTGCCCGTGTAGACAAAAATAGGCCATTCAAAAGAATAACTTTGCCACCCTTTTTGGTTCATTCCTACAAACCAAAATTCATACACTTTATACCAACATTTCTCAGCCAATTCACAACCAAAAAGGCACACAATTCATGCCATAGAATCCTCAATCTAGATCATGCTTTATAACCATACTGATTCATACCAAAACATAAGTCAATTCCATATCAAAACCTATGGTACATACTCATTTTATACCACATTAAAACTCATATCATAACTTACCAAATTCATGATATTTTCATACCAAAATGACCATTTCTCATTAGGCCATATAAACATCATAAAGCATACCCAAACTGCATCACATGTTATAAGCCAAATTCAAACAAAAGCATAATCATTAGTGAGCCATATCACATGGCAACATATTTACAACTCAAAACATATCTCAACATATATATAGACTATACATGTCATTCTTAACATTTACACATTCAAAAGGTACCAAAATCAAGATTGATAGTGTGGTGATGGTCCTCGACAATCCTTACGCTTCCGATAGCTTTGATATCTATAAAACAATGTAAACACACACAAAGTAAGCTACAAAGAGCTTAGTAAGTCATATACAGATAAACTTAACACATGAATCAATTATAATTCAACTTATTGGCATACATATAATGACTATTTCACTTATATATTTCATGAGCTGTAACATACTCAATTATTCAAATATATCACATATTCTCCTTTCAAATTGCACACATACCATATTTCATTTCCATGTACTCTTACATATATCACATGTAATTTATGGCATAATAGCATACATTTCATGATTATGTACCGAACATACCACAACATACCTGATTTGGATATAATTTAACAGGGTCATACATTTTTTGGAATTGCATGTTGAACCGATCAGAAACAATTTGATATGTTGAAATTTCAAGAAGCTCATACAAAGCCAACGTCCCAAACGTTGTCTTACATGTAATCAATATCGATGCTACTGTCTTAGACATGGTCTTACACGAAATCAGATACGATGTCGATTTCCTAGACATGGTCTTACACGTAGTCTCTAATCGATGTATGTGTCTCAAACACGGTCTTACACGATATCACAGATCGATGCCAACGTCCCAGACGTGGTCTTATACTAAATCACATCTCAGAGTTCTTTGGTTCGTACAGAGCTTTTCAAAGGTTATCATATTATTAGAATTATCTCAGATTACATTCATTTGGCTCTCATGGACTTTCAATAGCAATTATATAAAGACATAAGCATAATTCAATCAATAATACACTGATTTGTATATTGACTTACCTCATTCAGATTCGTACAGATGAAAATGGCTAATCGACTACTTTCGACTCTCCTCGATCTAATTGTGTTTTCTTTGGTTCTTGATCTAAACAAATTCAAATTTAAATCTTTTATTCAATAAATCATTCAATTCAATCCAAAAACATATAGTTAGGGCATTTTACAAATTTGCCCGCACATTTTCACATTTTGACACTTTAGTCCCTATTTTACAAAATCATCAAATTCAGAAAATTCACCTAGACCATAGCTTGACCGAATCTTTATGGCTTTCATCAAAGCCCACAAAACATATTTATTTCACAATTTAGTCCTCCCAAAATTTTATTTTCACAAATTAGGCCAAATACTCAAATTCATCAAAATTTCAAAGACAAAACATATTAATCAATCACATATCATTCATTTTCTATCATTAAACATCCCAAACCTCTCATTATAAACAAGGGCATAAATAAAAATCACCATCAAAATTAGAAATTTAGTCATGGGCATGATAGAGCACAAAACAACGATCTCAAAAACACAAAAATCATCAAAAACAGAAGTAAACACATACCTTAATCAAAGAATTTCAAGGTTGAACCCTAGCTTGTGTTCTTTCTTTACTTTTCTTTGTATTTTCAGTAAAACATGGATGATAATGGCCTTTTTTATGTTTATTTTATTTAACTTATGTTTAATTACTAAATATCAATTTTGCCCTTTGTAATAAAACATATAAATCATATAAATCAAGGCCACTAATGTCATTTAATGCACTCTATGGTCAAATAACCACATAAGGACTTCTCCAATAAGAAATCACATCAATTTAGCCTTTAATTAATTAGAAGGCCACCTTTGCATTTTATGCGATTAAGTCATTTCTCATAATTCGATAATCAAACGATCAAATTAAGTCACAGAAATTTCACAGATGTAAATTCACATTACAGAGACACAAAAAATAATATTTAAATATTTTTATGACTTAGATATATGGTCCCGAAACCGCTATTCCGACTAGGGTCTAAACTGGGTTGTTACAACACTCCCCCTTCAGGATTTTCGTCCCCGAAAATCTTACCGTTAAACAAATTCGGATGTTGTTGCCTCATAGCATCTTCGGGCTCCCACGTAGCCTCTTCTTTGCCGTGTCAATGCCACAATACTTTCACGAACGGAATTTTCTTATTTCGTAATTTTTTCATCTCACAAGCTAAAATACGGATCAGTTCTTCTTCATAAGTCATATCAGACAGAATTTACATCTCAGACGGGTTAAACACATGAGAAGGATTAGATCTATATCGTCGAAGCATCGATACGTGAAATACATTACGAATCTTTTCTAGCTCAAGTGGTAATAGCAGTTTATACATAACTAGACCAACTCGTACGATGATTTCATACGGTCCGATGAACCTCGAACTCAGTTTGCCTTTTCTACCAAATCTGAATAGTTTCTTACATGGAGATACTTTTAAGAACGCTTTATCACCGATCTCAAATTGGATATCTTTTCTTTTCAAATTCGCGTACGATTTCTGACGATCAAAAGTTGCTTTTAGACTATCTCAGATTACTTTCACTTTATGTTCTATCTCTTTTATCAAATCAACCCCATGTATCTTCTTTTCACTGAGCTCAGACCAATAAAACAAAGTACGGCAGTTTCTACCATATAAGGTTTCGTACGGTGCCATATTAATGCTCGATTGAAAACTATTATTATATGCGAATTCAATCAATGGAAAATACTGTTCCCACGTACCTTCAAACTCAAGAATGCAATATCTCAACATATCATTGAGTATCTGAATGATTCATTCGGATTGACCATTCGTTTGCGGGTGAAAAGTAGTGCTGAAGTGCAATTTAGTACCGAAAGCCTCTTCCAATTTCTTCTAGAATGGCAAAGTGAATTTTGGACTCTATCTGACACAATAGATAATGGTACCCTGTGCAATCTCACAATATCAGAAATGAAAAGTTCAGCTAACTTTTCAAGTGAGTAATCAGATTGTACTAGAATAAAGTGCGTTGATTTCATCAATCGATCAACTACAACCCAGATTGCATCTTTCTTTCTCGAAGATAGTGGCAAACCTGAAACAAAATCCATCGTCACTCGATCCCATTTCCACTCGGGAATCATAATAGGTTGCAACAAACTAGATGGCACCTGATGTTCAGCTTTGACTTGCTAACATATCAAACATCTCAAAACGAAGTCGGAGATATCTCTTTTCATTCCAGGCCACTAGTAAAGTTGTTTCAAATCATTTTACAACTTCATACTTCACAGATGTACAAATAGTCTACCATTGTGAGCTTCACTCAAAATCATCTAAATCAACTCTAGATTTCTCGGAACACAAAGTCAATCTCGGAATCTCAAACAATCATTAACATTAATTCAGAATTTGGAATCAGACATTGAGTTCGTTTGGCTATCAATTCATTATCAACTTTCTCAGCTTCGCAAATCTGCTGAAAAAACAACAGTCTCGCTTTTAATTAAGCTAAAAACAGAACCATCATCAGATAAATCTAACCGAACTTTCATTGCACGCAATGTACATAATGATTTTCGACTTAAAGCATTAGCTACAACATTCGCTTTACCCAGATGACAATAAATGACAAGTTTGTAATCTTTTAGCAGTTCTAACCATCTTCACTGTCGCAGATTCAAATATTTGAGTGATCAAATATTTCAAACTTTTATCATCAGAAACACGTGGAATTTTTCACCAAAAAAATAGTGGTGGCATATTTTCAAAGCGAAAACTACTGCAGCTAATTCAAGATCGTGCGTCGGAGAATTCTTTTTGTGTGACTTTAACTATCTTAATGCATAAACTATGACTTTGCCTTCTTGTATCAAAACACTACCGAGTCCATTTAGTGAAGCATCACTGTAAATCACATATTCTTTACCCGATTCTAGCTATACGAGTACTAGAGCTTCAGTTAACATAGCTTTCAACTCATCAAAACTATTCTGACATTTATTAGACCATTCAAATTTCACATCTTTTTGGAGCAATCTTGTCAACGGAGTTGTAATCATAGAAAGACCTTTTACAAATCATCAATAGTACTCGGCAAGTCCTAGAAAACTACGAACTTCAGAAACATTTCTTGGAGGCTTTCAATCTAAAATAGCTTAGATTTTACTTGAATCAACTAGGATACCAAATGCTGATACAATGTGGGCTAGAAAGCTTACTTCATGTAACTAAAATTTACATTTATTGAATTTTGCAAAAAAAAAGCTTATCACGCAAAGTCTGAAGCACAACTCTCAAATGCTTGGCATGTTCACTTTCATTCTACGAATAAATCAAAATGTCGTCAATGAATACAACAACAAATAAATCTAAACACGGTCTGAATATTCTATTCATCAAACCCATAAACACAATTGGAGCATTCTTTAGTCCAAAAGGCATAACTAAAAATTCATAGTGTCTATACCTCGTTTGGAAAGCTATTTTCAGAATGTCTGAATCTTTTCCTCTCAACTGATAATAGCCCGATCTAAAATGTATCTTTGAAAATACAGTAGCACCTTTCAACTGATCGAACAAATCATCAATTCTAGGCAGAGGATATTTCTTTTTTATAGTCACCGTATTCAACTGATGGTAATCAATACACATTCTCATCGTGCCGTCTTTCTTTTTCACAAACAGAACCAGAGCACCCTAAGGTGAGAAAGTCGGTCTTACAAATCCTCTATCGGTCAACTCTTGCAACTGAGACTTTAATTCTTTTAATTTGGTTGGAGCCATTCTATACGAAGCTATTGAAATCGGAGTAGTTCCCGGCACTAATTCAATGATAAACTCGACTTTTCGGATTGGAGGTAATCTCAGAAGATCTTCAGGAAACACATCAGGAAATTCCCAAACAAAAGGCACTAATTCAATTTTCTTTTCAGTCATTTTTGAATCAATCGCATACGCAAGATAGGCTTCACATCCCTTTTTCACGTATTTCAAAGCTTTCATTGTAGATATCATAGCAGGCAACCAATTTAAGTCACTAGATTCAATTTGGACTATCTCACTATTCTTGTATCTCAAATCAATAGTTTTTCATTTGCAATTCACAACAGCATCATGCAAAGTTAGCTAGTTCATACCAAGAATTATATCAAATTCGTCAAAGGATAAAAGCATCAAATCAGCATAAAAACAAATATCTCAAAACATCAACGGACAATTCTTGCAGACTTTCTCAACCAGGACACTTTTCCTTAAAGAGTTTGAGACTCTAATTTCAAATTCAGTAGACTCTATAGGCAAAGTCTTACTGTGTACTAAATTCATGCATATAAAAGAGTGTGTAGATTTAGGATCTATTAATGCAATCACAGAAGTATCGTAAAGAGTGAAAGTACCAGTTATCACATCTAGAGACACAGCTTCCTCTCAAGCTCGGATAGCATAGGCTCTGGCAGGTGCTCTGGCCTCGAGTCGAACAGCAGTGTCATTCGTAGCTCTCTGACTACCACTCACATTTCCCGTATTTCTGGGAGGTCTACCTTTAACTGAAGTATTGTTATATCTTAGATTTTGAACAATCTCTGGTTCAGCAGACTTGGGACAATCTCAGATGAAGTGATCCATATATCCACATCTAAAATAAGCTTGATCATTCAGTCTACAACTTCTCGGATGTCTTTTACCACAATGCTTATATTCAGGTCATTCAGATCGGACATTTCCAACACTGGCAATAAGAGTAGCAGGAGCTCTGAAGCTCGAATGCGATCTAGCTTGATCTCTATTCAAATCTCCCACATTAGCCTTTGAATAGCTAAAGTCATCTCTGAATTTTTTTGACGCAGATTGAAATGATTTACTTGCAGATCTCTTTCTTACTTATCTAGCTTCAGAATCAACTTTTCTTTTATCTTTCTCAGGTTCTTCAACTTTACATGCTCGATCAACAAGTACGACAAATTCTTTGATCTCAAGAATACTAGCTAGCAGATGGATATCTTTATTAAGACCATCTTCAAATCTTTTGCACATAATCTCTTCAGTTGATACACATTCACACACATATCGACTCAGACGAACAAGTTCTCGCTCGTATTCCATTATAGACATAAGGCCTTATTTCAGCTTTAAAAATTCTTTTCTTTTCTGGTCGATGAATCTTTGGCTAATGTTTTTCTTATGAAATTCAAATTGAAAGAAATCCCAAGTTATTCGTTCTTTCGAAACAATAGAAGTCAGAGTTTTCCACCACTAATAAGCTGAGTCTCTCAACAAAGAAACAACACATTTCACACACTCATTAGGAGTACACGACATTTCATCAAAAACCTAAATAGTATTATCGAGCCAAAACTCAGCTCTCTCAGCATCATCATCACTTGTAGCCCTAAACTCTTCGGCCCTATACTTTCTAATTTTATTGACTAGAGGTTTACTTAACTTAATAGGGTTCACAATCAAAGGTACAATAAAGGTTTGAGGGGGATTAGATGGGAGCAGAAGTTGTTGAGTAGCTGGATTCGTACGAACAAACTCTATAAACCACTCACTCATCATCTGGAAGAAAGCTTGTTTTGCTTCTCCCTCGTGACTACTAGTCACATTCCTCGAATCAGAAGGCACTGCCCCTTGTGCTGGAGCTGGTGTATTACTTTCAACATTGTTGGCTACCGCTCGTTCAGGATCCATTAATACACGAAAAACACATTTCAAATGTCAGGATTCATCACGCTATCACATTTTAGATATATAGCATGTATAGCTGGACTTATATATGCTATGGTAGTCCTAGAATTGACTAAATCATCACTCTAATACTAGCCAAACGTAACACCCTTAACACGTATCCATTCCCAGACTAGGGTTAAGAGCATTACCGAACAATTTCAAAACTTTTATGGACATTTCACAATCATCAACATCAAATCATAATCATACATCATCAATGAGTCCCTTATGAAGCTCTACGAGACCTTAAACATGCATTCAAAGATGTCGGGACTAAACCGAACACTTAGAAAACTTTTAAAAACTTAAACAATTTTCAAAGTTGCAGAGGTCACACGCCCGTGTGGTTAGGCCGTGTGCCTCACACGGCCACTAAACACACTCGTGTTTCTAAGTCATAGCAAAACAAGGAATACATTCTAACTTGTACACACGGCCACATGACACACCCGTGTGCCAGGCTATATGAAAATTAGAGTGGCTACTGACTTGGCCACACGGCAAACCACACGTCCGTGTGCTACCCACGGCCACTAGACACGCCCATGTGTCTAGGCCGTGTCAATCCTGTAGGGTATACTGACTTAATTCGAAAGGGTACCCCAGGGGACACATAGCCATGTACTCTGACCGTGTGTCACACACGACCAAGACACACGCCTGTGTTTCTGCCCATGTGGACAAAAATAGGCCATTCGAAAGACCAACTTTGCCACCCTTTTTGGTTCATTCCTACAAACCAAAATTAATACACTTTATACCAACATTTCTCATCCAATTCACAACCAAAAAGGCACACAATTCATGCCATAGAATCCTCAATCTAGTTCATGCTTTATAAATATACTAATTCATACCAAACATAAGTCAATTCCATATCAAAACTTATGGTACATACTCATTTTATACCACACTAAAACTCATATCAAAACTTACCAAATTCATGATATTTTCATACCAAAATGAACATTTCTCATTAGGCCATATAAACATCATAAAGCATACCAAACTGCATCACATGTTATAAGCCAAATTCAAACAAAAGCACAACCATTAGTTAGCCATATCGCATGGCAACATATGTACAACTCAAAACATATCTCAACATATATCTAGACTATACATGCCATTCTTAACATTTACCCATTCAAAAGGTACCAAAAACAAGATTGATAGTATGGTGATGATTCTCGACGATCCCCAAGCTTATAGTAGCATCGATATCTATAAAACAATGTAAACACACACAAGGTAAGCTACAAAGAGCTTAGTAAGTCATATACAAATAAACTTAACACATGAATCATTTATAATTCAACTTATTGGCATATATCTAATGACCATTTCACTTATATATTTCATGAGCCATAACATACTCAATTTTTCACATATATCACATATTCTCCTTTCAAATTGCACACATATCATATTTCATTTCCTTGTACTCTTACATATATCACATGTAATTCATGGCACAATAGCATAGCTTTCATGATTCTATAGCGAACATACCACAACGTACCTAATTCGGATATAATTTAACAGAGTCATACATTTTTTAGAATTGCACATTGAACTGATCAGAAACAATTTGATATGCTGAAAATTCAAAAAGCTCATTCAAAGCCAACGTCCCAAACGTGGTCTTACATGTAATCAATATAGATGCCACTGTCCTAGATAGGGTCTTACACGAAATCAGATACGATGTCGATGTCCTAGACATGGTCTTACATGTAATCTCTAATCGATGTCTGTGTCCCAGACACGGTCTTACACAATATCACAGATCGATGCCAACGTCCCAGACGTGGTCTTATAGGAAATCACATCTTAGAGTTTTTTGGTTTGTACAGAGCTTTATAAAGGTTATCATATTATCAGAATTATCACAAATTACATTCATTTGGCTCTCATTGCCTTTCAATAGCAATTATATCATTCAATTCAATCCAATCCATTCAATTACATTCAATTGGCTCTCATTGCCTTTCGCAAATTATCACAAACCACAGCTCAGAGTTCTTTGGTTCGAATCCGTACAGATGAAAATGGCTAATCGACTACTTTCGACTTTCCCCGATCTAATTTTGTTTTCTTTAGTTCGTGATCTAAACAAATTCAAATTTAACTCTTTTATTCAACAAATCATTCAATTTAATCCAAAAACATATAATTAGGGCATTTTACAAATTAGCCTTCACATTTTCACATTTTGACACTTTAGTCCATATTTACGAAATCATCAAATTCACAAAATTCACCTAGACTATAGCTTGACTGAATTTGCTTTCATCAAAGCCCATACAACATATTTATTTCACAATTTAGTCCTCCCAAAATTTCATTTTCACAAATTAGCCCAAATACTCAAATTCATCAAAATTTCAATGTAACACCCCCACGCCCGAGACCGTCGCCGGAGTCGAGCTTGAGGTGTTACCGAACATAATTTATCATTTAAACAACTTTACATCATTTATTTTGACTTTCAGAATAAGCAGTTTTTCTGCATCATGGTCGCTAAAAAAATCATATCTCGAGTTACAAAATTGGAAATCAAGATCTATAAATTTTCTCTGTATCTAGACTCACATATCTATCTACTAATTTTTTTCTAAAATTTTTGGTTGGGTCAATTAGTACAATTTATTAGTTAAAGTTACCCCTGTTTCAGGACTTGACTGCACTGACCTCTACTTACTACGAACCACTTTTCTCCATATAAAAAAATCCATATAACTATACCGTTTATTTCTATTAAAATTAGATTCAATGAGGATTCTGAGCATATAAATTACACCTCCTAATTATTTTTTTTCAATTTATAGTGAATTTTCAAAGTTGGAACAGGAGATCCAGAAATCGCTCTGGCCCTATTTCACTAAAACTCAAATATCCTATAAAATATTACTCCTTTACCTATTTTGCTTTCTCCATTTGAAACTAGACACAATAAGCTTCAATTTCATAGTTAATTCTTCACCTAATTCGTTTTCTACTATTTTTGCTGATTTTTCAAACTCACGTCGTTGTTGCTGTAGTGTTCTGTTTTATGGCAAGTTTCATCTTTTTATGAATTCTCATGAACTATATAACATATTAAACTCACAAGGCATCCAACATTATCTAGGCTAGCCATACAAATTACTAATCATTATCAAGCATTTTCTCAACCAAACCACAACCATATCACAAGATTATTTACACAAAACAAGTATATTGCTATACATGCCATACATCAAAACATACAAACCAATATACCAATTCTTCCTCGGATAGTGTGAGTGTTTCTTCGACCTTCCCGATATCCAAGTTGGCTCGCTAAAAACTACAATGAATGAAAAGGAGGGAGTAAGCATAAATGCTTAGTAAGTTCACATGCAAATAACAAGTAACATAACAAAGCAATTATATCAACAACAATAGCATGATATCACCAAGATACAAACCACATTTCTAGCTATCGTGTATCATCTTACCACCTTATTTCTGTTATATCAAGTTTCAACCCGAGGGTTAAGTACATACCTGTCCAAATTGTCCATTTCACAACACTTACCAAAATATCATTTTCATCTTGAGTATTCTTCCATTCCGCTAGAATTTTACCCGTTGAACACATCGGAATATAACTCGGATAAACAGATCATTTGCACATAAGTGCCACATATGTAATCAATCAATCATGTAACCCGCCCATAAGTGAACTCGGACTCAACTCAACAAGCTCGGGCATTCGCATCCATAAGTGAACTCGGACTCAACTCAACGAGCTCGGATGCCTAGTTACATCTCACGAACTCGGACTCAACTCAACGAATTCGGACATTTGCATCCATAAGTGAACTCGGACTCAACTCAACGAGTTCGGATGGCCAACCATCCTAGTGACATGTCACTTGTATCCTAATCTATTCCTAATGTTCAAACGGGATTTTCCTCAATCACATATCCTTGCCGTCTTCCACAGAATACCGAAACCAATACTCGGTAGCAATTTATATTTAACAAGTAGCACACATAATTTGCATATTATTCGATAATAACCACAAAGCATATATTTCATGATAAAAATCAGCATATCATATAAATAACATCAATTAACTTAAAAATAACGATTATGTTACATTATTTACACATGAACTTACCTCGGTACAAAATATAGCAATTTTGCAATTTAGTCCAAAATCTTTTCTTTTCCTCGATCAAGGTTGATTCCACGTCTTTCTTGATCTAAAATAACACATTTAGCTTATTTAATACTCTCATTATCAAAATAGTCCTAAATTCAAATTTTGACAAAATTACAATTTTGCCCCTAAACTTTTGCATATTTACACTTTTGCCCCAAAGTTCGAAAATTAAATTTTATCACAAATTCTTATGTTTTAGGACATGCTGATCATTTATTTACCATTAGCAAGCTCAAATTCCTGCTAAAACACATACTTATGAACAATATGTACTTTTACCGATTAAGCCGTTTTACTCGTTTTTACTTAAAACTGAGTAGCACAAGTTGTTTAACATAATTTAAAACCTCATATTCTATAATAAAACATCAAAATACACAAATTTCACTATGGGTATTTTTCCAAATATGAACCCTAACTTAAATTATTGCTAACATAAGCTTTATCGAGTTATCGGGACTACAAAAACGTAAAGAACATTAAAAACGGGGCTTGGAATCACTTACTATGAAGCTTGGAAGCTTGAAACAAACCCTAGCTATGGAGAACCCTTGAAATTTCGTGGTAATGAAGAAGATGACCAATTTTGTGTTATTTTTCCCTTTTTATTTCATGTTAATATCCAAAAGACCAAAATGCCCCTCCTTACTAAACTTTCAAAAATTTCATCCATGTTCAAATTTGTCCATGAACTTAAAATTGGTCAAATTGCTATTTAAGACCTCCTAATTAATATTCCAAAGAAATTTCATACTAGAAACTTCTAGAATGCAAGTTTTGCAACTTATTTGATTTAGTCCCTAATTTCAAATTAAGCATTTTACGCTTAGAATTTCTTCACGAAATTTTCACACCATCATAAAATCATATCACAAACATCAAAATAATTATAAAATAATTATTTCTACCTCGGATTTGTGGTCACGAAACCACTATTCTGATTAGGCCCTAATTCGGGATATTACATTCAAAGACAAAACATATTAACCAATCACATATCATTCATTTTCTATCATTAAACATCACAAAGCTCTCATTAGCAACAATGGAATAACTCAAAATCACCAAAAAAAAAAAATTTAGGCATGGGCATGATAGAGCACAAAGCAACGATCTTAAAAACACAAAAAAATCAAAAACCGAAGTAAACACATACCTTAATCAAAGAATTTCAAGGCCAAACCCTAGCTTGTGTTCTTCCTTTACATTTTTTTTTTATTTTTGGCAAAACATGGATGATAATGGCCTTTTTTATGCTTCTTTTATTTAATTCATGTTAGGTTACTAAATACCAATTTTGCCCTTTGCAATAAAACTTATATATCATATAAACCAAGGCCACTAATGTCATTTAATGCACTCTATGGTCAAATGACCACATAAGGACTTTTCTAATAAGAAATCATATCAATTTAGCCTTTAATTAATTAGAAGGCCACTTTTACATTTTCTGTGATTAAGTCCCTTCTCATAATTCGGTAATCAAACGATCAAATTAAATTACAGATATTTCACAAATGTAAATTCACATTTCACAGACACAGAAAATAATATTTAAATATCCACTATTTCGACTAGGGTCTAAGTCGGGTTGTTACATGTTTGTCCTCAAAAATCATACGAGAATGAGGTTTGGCATCGTCTCTCATAGTTTTCTAAACATTACCAAATAATCCTCTTTGAGACGATACTTTTTGAAACACTCTACCCTCGATCTAAAACCCAGTATAATTAAGTTTCAACTTTGTATAACTTTTATGTCGATCTGAAACTATTTTCATTTCAACTTTCACATTTGTTTTCAGCCTTTTTATCAAAATCACCATTCGACTTAGTCTCGTGCTTAGAGCTTCCTGTAGCTTTTTTTTCTTAATCGATAATATAAATCTCAGATGCTGAAGTAATCATATGAATTTTCATCATCGATTAAACACAATCTAAATATCATCTCCCTTTCTCCGTGGATAAGAGAAAATATCGATACGGGACCAATAGTATTTTTATCTCAATATCGCACCAATATCATCGTTGATTGTAACAATCCTGATTGTATTTGATATTTGGCCTTTTCCTAATGACAAAACAACATCTGGACACAAAAATCAGAAATACCGAGTTTCATACCCATATACCAGAACATTTACTTTGAATCACTGTACTTTTATCTCTCCTTGGATGAACAGACAAGACACTATAGTGAGCTCTGAACGAAAACTCTCTGCATAAGCCTTGAGTTCGTCAGTACATAAATCCACTTACCGACCCACTTCTGAGCTCTTATGATTTATAAAGGAAACTTTAGTGTAACGCCGCAAAAATATATGGTCTTTAATTTTGCATGATCTGACACAAACTGCATGTTTGGTGTGCTGGCTAAGTAATTTAGGTGTGTTTGGGAGGGTTTGAGAAGCCCGAGTTCAAGTCTTGGCTTTGGCAATTTTTTTTAATTTTTGCTCTGAAATGAATCTGAAAGCTAGTATTGAGGCTTTATATTTATTTGTGCATGATTTTTGTCACAAAAAAACCTTGTGGCTTGTTGGTAAGTGGAGTGACTTGGCCACTGAGAGAGCTTGGGTTCGAAGCCCATGGCAGGTAAGGAATAATTATTTTGCTACATGGGCCAGCAAGTGTTTGAAGTGGATTCGAACTCTATTGAGTGAGAGTTTGAGCTGGTCTTGGAAAAAATTGTGGAGTGGTTGAAGGAGTGGATTATGGAGTAAAATATGGAGAGTATCAAGGAGAGATATTAGGAAAATCAAGGAGTTGGAGTGTAGAGGAGTATGCCAAATTTTGGTTAGTGAGAAATAGAATTTCAATTTAGGCTAGTAGTACGTAGGTGCTGAATACTCCTTCTGTCATTTCAGGTTTTCCTTTTTGTGTTTTTGATTTTTGTTCTCTTCTCTTTGGGGTGAGTTTATTTTGGAAACTGACCATTCGTGCAATTCTTCTGGTGTTTGCCGAATACCCCTCTCTACTTCTGTCGACTGTTCTTTTTCCTTCATCTTTTCTGAACCTAACACCTCCTCTCTCTTACCATTTTTCCTAAAATTGGTTCCTCTCCTAGCTGAATCCCCATCTTGCTTTCTTTATTTTTTTGTTCTTCTTCTCTCTCGATTCTCGTATTCTTTCTTAGTCGAATATCCTTTGCCTTCATTGATTATTTTCGTGTTACCTTGTGATTTGGTCATTGGCTAATTGCTCTTTTCTTTATATTGGTATACTGATTCGGTTTGCAAGGGTTCAAGTAATCGATAGGTGTGCGTAATTTGTTTATTCTTTCTTAAGGGCGGCAAATGTTTTCTATGTTGTCTTCTTCTTTTAAACTGAATATTTTCTCCTTGATACTTTCTGATTTCAATACTCGTTTTCTTTGCTACGAGTTGATCATCATGGGATTTTAGGGATTTCGGCGGGGTAAAGGAGTGCAACCGAGTTGAAGCAGTCAAACTTCTCCATTTATTATTTAGTTAAGGTGAGAACGCTATCATATTTTTGAGTATTGGTCGAATGCCCATATTTGGTTTTGGATTGGTATTAAGCAATGGATATCGATTTCAGCTTTAGTTAATGCGATTGTTGATTAATGGATTTCTTTGATGTTATAGCTTTCCAGCAGAAAAGGGTGTAGTCACCGTTACGATTAACATAGTAGACGGTACGGGTTTCAACAAGGTGAGTAGGATGTGTTCTTTTGAGATAAGGTAATCGTGAATCTTTACGAATGGGAACTAACAAATGTGTCTTGATGGAATGTAGGCATTGGGCGTAAGCGGTTCGCTTGATTTTGCTAAAAGGTGTGTATCTATACACTAATTTATTACCACTGTAAAGCCGAAAAAGGTGTGTACTCACACCCCTCTTTACTGTGAATCGGCGAAAGTTGAAAAGCTGAAATGCTGAAACTTCGCCATTTGAGGCCTCACGAGCGTGCGATCACTTGTGTGGTAAATCGAGCCCACAAATTCATAGGATAGACTGTTGAGACCGCCACGAGCTTCTCATGCGTTTAGGTCGTAATGGGCCCCAATGGGTCGTGTAGGCCCAATAGGCTCGTAGGCTCCACACGGATAAAATCCACGATAAGTGACAAAAATTGGATTGGGCTTTGTAAATCACATAGCCGTGACTGAATTTGGGCTAAATGGGCCACACGAGCGTGTGGGCCCATTTGGGCCTAGTAATGGGCCTTGGGCCCACTTACATTGTTTAGCCATGTAGGTTATCTGAGTTGCTCGAGGCGACGATAGACCTTCCAAGAGGTCGTTATCTGTACCAAAACCCCAAAGATTAAAAAATGACCGAAATACCCCTGAGGGGTAAAATTACCGTTTTACCCTTCACTAACAAAATGACCATTATACCCCTAGTGGTAAGATGACTAATATGTATATGATATTTATATGACGGATACCGAGGGTGACATGCTACATACACGTAATATTATGACACGTCATATTGTATGGGGTTGTGATACTGTTACGGTGGAAGTACTAGTGGCTCTGCCACGTTTTTACTGTTCTAGTGGCTTTGCCACATATCTTGATACTCGTGGCTTTGCCATGTATACTATTATTAGCAGCTTTGCTGTGTTACTACTACAAGCAGCTTCACTGCGATGTTGGTGTATTGGCTTGGTTGGTCGATATAATCCCCACATGGTGTACTGGCTGGTACAAGTGGTGTGTTGGTTGGATTAGGGTAGGTTACACATCTGACCTGTACTAATACTGTATTGGGCTTAGGCCCGTACTGTTACTATATAGGGCTAAAGCCCAGACTGTTTCTGCATGCTCTGTTTACCGTTTGACTGATATGGGATTACACACTGAGTTTTCACAAACTCACCATTTCTTTTATCTTTATAGGTAATCCTTAGCCTTAGATGATTTGAGTCGTAGAGGGACTCGGAGGTGGCCACACGATCACAGATGTTTTGCTTTTGACTTTATTTATTAAAATTTCATATTGGATTTTGGTTATGTAATAAGGCTAGTAGGTTTTAATTTTTAAGTTGGGCATTGATTTCTTATTTGAAACTACTAGAGTAGTAAAACGAGTTTTCAAGATAATAACTATTTTCAAAGAAAAACACGCATTTTAAACTTCTAGGTTTCCAATTAGAAAAGATTTTGTAGTTTTGATCAGTTTAAGAACTCAACAGTAACAAATGTGGTAGCCATTTTGATAAGTGTTTTCTAATTATAATAACATAATTTGATGAAATTTTCTCAAGTGATAAGAACTAAATAGGTTTAACTTAAATACGGATTTTATTTTTCAACAAGTCTAAATTTTGGAAAGCTTTTGTCGAAACTATTTGGTAAATTCAATAAAAAAGATTTAAACATAGAAACGAGCTTTTATCGACAAATCCAGTTATTGTCGTCGATGTGACCCGTCAGATTTGGCCATAACGTCTGGGCCAAGTTTGGGGTGTTACGTTTAGTAGTATCAGAGGCCAGTTGCAAAACTCGGCTGTGGAATGGGTTTTGAAAAAAATATATTTTCTAAAAGTTGATTTTAATCGCTAAAAATATTTTGAAAGGTTCATAAGTGTGGCACACCGAGTCACCGGTGCCAAATTAGTAAGTTCTCTAATACTGTTTACTATTATAGGCTGAAATGTATGACTAAGAGACTACTACAGATAGTAGGTATACTAGAACTCTTTAGTTTGAGTAAACTGAGACTGTAGAAAATTGAAAACTGTAGTGAGATTCCGTACTACGAAAACAAAAATTTAACTACTACTTTTCATAAAATAACCGTTAATAAATACTGGAATTATGAACTGATTCATAAAACTTCTAAAACAGATTAAGCGTAAATCAAAATAAGCGCTAGAGGTACTCACAGAAAGGGTACACGGGGCCGCGGTAGAGGCAGAGGAAGTGCTAGGGCTGGGTCTTCAGCATTAGGTCACATGCCTGCTAGGGAGACACTAGCTTCACCAATGATCGAGATGGGGTTTCATGATCGAGTAGCTGGGGATGATGCTATATCCCAAGCTATGCTCCTCATTTTAGAGAGGGTTGCTAGAGCTAGTACTCGAACAGTGGGCCGAGGGTCAATTTTAGAGTGACTTTGGTCTAATGGAGCAAAAATCTTTAGGGGTGTTTCTAGAGTAGCCCCAAATGTAGCAAAATACTGGTTAGAGGCCACTGAACGAATAATGGACGACCTTGACTATACTATAGAACAAAAGTTAAAAAGAGTAATGTCCTTACTATGAGACAAGGCCTACCAGTGGTGGCTCATCGTGAAAGAGGGTATACAGGCCGACCGTTTGACATAGGATTTCTTTAAGGTCGCTTTTGAAGGGAAGTATGTGGGCACGAGTTATGTGGACGCCCAGGAGAAGGAATTTTTTAGCTTGACCCAGGGGAATAGGATAGTAGCGATTGAGTCGTTATGCTTGTGGGATAGTAGCGACTGAGTATGAACACTGTGTGTGTTTTGAGGATGGCCTTCGAGATGAGTTGTGATTACTAATAGCTCTATAGAGAGAGCGAGATTTTGCTGCCCTTGTAGAAAAGGCAAAAAATATAGGACATGAAGTGCTCTGAGCGCCTGAACTGCGAGAAAGAAAAAGGCAGTTATAAGAGGGATTCAGGGCCCTCGGGGTCTTCAAGAAGGCCTGTCAAGAAGGCCAGATTTGATGGGCCAATCCAAGCAGTTCCTGTTGCTACTATTAGACCACAGCCTTGCGCAGATTGTGGGAGATCTCACCAAGGTGAATTGTGGAAAAGAACTGGGGTGTGCTTCTGATATGGGTCCATGGATCATCAAGTTAAGAATTGACCTCAGAGGCCTGTTTAGATGCAAGCTGCAGGACAGAGTCTAGTTCAGCTAGTGAGAGGTGGTCAGTAGTCACCAAGAGGCCGTGGGCAAGCTAGAGGTGGAAATGGTATGGGACGAGGTCGTGGAGTACCAGGTGGAGGTGTTGGTAACACTGAGGCAAGGCAGCCAACTCTGGTTTATGCTGTTCGTCACCGAGAGGATGGTGACACCCCTGACATTGTAACTGGTACGTTCCTAATTCATAATGTACTTACACTATTTTAATTAATATTGGGTCTATACGCTCGTATGTTGCATGCACTGTGTCTGGGACATTGGGCATTTAGTTTGAAAATACTGTTAGCGAGATGACGGTGATAAGTCCAATGGGATAGTTGGTTAAGGTAAATAAGTTATTTAGAGATGTGCCCCTAGAGGTTCAGGGAATTATCTTTCCAGTGAATTTCATGAAACTACCATTTGGGGAATTTGACCTTATATTGGGTATGGATTGGCTAGTGAAACACCGTGTGAGTTTAGATTACACTGCTAACCGTATGGTGTTGAAGACTACCGATAATGAGGAAGTGGTTGTGATAGGGGAGCGAAGAGATTATCTCTCTAACGTAATATCAGTTTTAACGACCGAGAAATTGGTTCGCAAGGGTTGCAGGCTTTTTTAGCTTATGTCAGCATTTTTAATTTTGAAGGTCCTTCTGTTGGAGATATCAGAACTATTAAGGAGTTTCCTGACGTATCTCCAGATGAGCTTCTTGGGTTGCCTCCGATCCGTAAGGTTGAATTTGGTATTGAGCTCCTACTGGGAACAACTCCGGTGTCTATCATCCCTTATAGGAGGGCACTGAAGAAGCTAGTGGAATTAAAAGCCCAAATTCAAGAACTGTTGGACCGAGGATTTACGCAACCTAGTATGTCTCCATGGGGAGCACCGGTTCTATTTGTGAAGAAGAAGGATGGGTCTATGCGCATGTGCATCGACTATCGACAATTGAACAAACTGACTATCAACAAAAGTACCCTCTGCCAAGGATTGACGATCTTTTTGATCAGCTTAGAGGAACTTCAGTTTTCTCCAAGATCGACCTCCGTTCTAGGTACCATCAGCTTAAGGTTAAGGAGGTTGATGTGTATAAGACTACGTTTAGGACTCGCTATAGGCACTACGAGTTCCTGGTAATGCCGTTCAGGCTCACAAATGCACCAGCAGCCTGTATGGACCTCATGAACTGAGTATTCCAACCCTATCTAGACCGGTTCGTGGTGGTGTTTATAGATGATATACTGGTGTATTCAAGTATGAAGGAGGATCATGATGTACATCTTCGAACTATTTTGCAAATTTTGAAGGAAAAGCAGCTATACGCGAAATTTAGGAAGTGTGAGTTCTGGGTACGAGAAGTGACGTTTCTAGGTCACATAGTGTCTGCCGAGGGGATTAGGGTTTATCCTCGAAAAATTAAAGTTGTTCTAGACTAGAAACCGCCTATGACCATATCAGAAATTCAAAGCTTTCTAGGCCTAGCTAGGTATTATAGATGTTTCGTTGAAGGATTTTCTGTGATTGCTGCACCTCTAACTAAGTTACTACGTAAAAGGGTACCATTTAATTGGACGGATAAGCAACAAGAGAGTTTTGAGAAACTGAAGAAGGTTCTGACTGAGGCCCCTGTCGTAATACAGCTAGACTCTAGGAAGGAATTCACTGTTTACAGTGATACGTTGCACATTGGATTGGGTTGTGTGTTGATGTAAGAGGGTAAAGCCGTTGCTTACGTGTCTCACCAGCTTAAGCCTCACGAGGCAAATTACCCTTCTCATCACTTGGAATTAGCTACAGTGGTATTCGCATTGAGGATTTGGAGGCACTACTTGTACGATGAGAAATGTATTATTTACACAGATCATAAGAGTCACAAATACCTCCTTACTCAGAAGGAACTGAATCTTAGGCAGCGACGATGGATAGAGTTGCTTAAGGACTATGACTATTTGATTGAATACCACCCTGGTAAGGCTAACGTGGTAGCTTATGCATTGAGCCGTAGGGGTGTATCTAATTTGAGAGCAATGTTTGCTCGTCTCAGCCTGTTTGGTGATGGTAGTTTGTTGGCTAAGCTTCAAGTGAGACCGTCGTGGACTGAACAAATTAAGAGTAAGCAGTTGTTGGATGAATCACTGTTTGCTCAGTTTCAACAAGTTGAGAATGGAGAGACTACAGATTTTGGGCTGAATAGTGAAGGGTACTGTGTTTTCATGGGAGAGTCTATATAATGAGGGATTCTGGTCTGAGGCAATCTATACTGCGAGAGGCGCATTGTAGTCCTATGCTATGCATCCTGGTGGAAACAAGTTATATCGAGATCTTCGTGAGCTGTACTGGTGGCCAGGACTGAAGCGTGAAGTTACTGAGTATGTGAGTAAGTGTCTGACATACCAGCAAGTTAAGGCTGAGCATCAACTGCCTTCGGGGTTACTGCAGCCAGTTAAGATTCCACTTTGGAAGTGGAAGAGGGTAACAATGGATTTTGTGAGTGGGCTACCCTTGACGCCTACTAAGAAGGATTTCATATGGGTTATTGTAGATCGATTGACTAAATCTATCCATTTTATATCGGGCCGTACTGATTACTGATTACAGAAACTGGCTAAGTTGTATGTGGTTGAGATTGTGAGACTGCATGGGGTACCGGTTTCAATTATATCTAACAAAGATCCTCGATTTACATCTTGATTCAGGAAGAAGTTATAGGAGGCTTTGGGTACCAGACTAGACTTCAGTACTACATTCCACCCTTAGACAGATGGTCAGTTAGAGAGGGTGATTTTGATACTAGAAGACATGCTAAGAATTTGTTTAATTGATTTCCGAGGCAGCTAGGAAGGCTATTTGTTGCTAGCAGAGTTCGTGTATAACAACAGTTATCAGTCCAGTATTCAGATGGTACTGTATTATGCATTATATGGTCATTGGTGTCGTACTCTTACTTGTTGAACTGAGTTGAGGGAACGGTGAGTTCTGAGGCCAGAGTTAGTTTTGATACTGAAGAAAAGGTAAAGTTGATTCAAGATCGGTTAAAGGAAGCGTCTGATAGACAAAAGTCATATCTAGACTTGAAGCGTAAGAAGATTGAATACTCTGTGGGAGATTATGTATTTCTGAAGGTCTCACCTTGGAAAGAAATTCTGAGATTTGGACGAAAAGGCAAACTGAGCCCTAGATTTGTTGGGCCTTACCAAGTACTGAAGTGTGTGGGACCAGTTGCCTACCAGCTTGATCTACCTCTAGAGTTGGACAAGATTCATTACATGTTTCATGTTTCAATGCTGAGGTGGTACCACTCTGATCCCTCACACATAGTGCCAGTTGAGGAGATCGAGGTTAGGCCTGATCTGACCTTCGAGGAAGAACCAGTGCAGATAATAGATCATGACGTTAAGGTATTGAGAAAGAAATAAATTCCATTGGTCAAGGTGCTTTGGCTTAATACCGGTTTAAAAGAAGCCACGTGGGAACCAGAGTAGCCGATGCAACAACAGTACCCTCACTCATTCTAACCAAGTAAATTTCGGGGCTAAAATTGCTTTTAGGGTGAGAGTTGTAATGCACCAAAAATATAGGGTCTTTAATTTTGCGTGATCTGACACAATTGCACGTTTGGTGTATTAGCTAAGTAATTTGGTTGTGTTTAAGAGGGTTTGAGAAGCCCTGTTCAAGTCTTGGCTTTGCAAAAATTTTTAATTTTTGCTCTTAAATGAATCTCAACACTAGTATGTAGGCTTTATATTTATTTACGCATGATTTTTGTCACAGAAAGCCTTGTGGCTTGGTGGTAAGTGGAGTGACTTGGCAACTGAGAGAGCTTGGGTTCGAAGCCCATGACAGGTAAGGAATAATTATTTTGCTACATGGGACGGCAAGTGTTTGAAGTGGATTCGAACTCTATTGAATGAGAGTTTGAACTAGTCTTAGAAAAGATTGTGGAGTGGTTGAAGGAGTGGATTATGAAGCTAAATGTGGAGAGTATCAAGGAGAAATATTAGGAAAATCAAGGAGTTGGAGTGTAGAGGAGTGTGCCAAATTTTGGTTAGTGAGAAATAGGATTTCGGTTTAGGCTAGTAGTAAGTAAGTGCCAAATATTACTTCTGTCATTTCGGGTTTTTCCCTTTTGCGTTTCCGATTTTTGTTCTCTTCTCTTTGTGCTAAGTTCATTTTGGAAATTGACCATTCGTGCAATTCTTGTAGTGTTTGCTGAATACCCCTCTCTACTTCTTTTGACTATTCTCTTTCCTTCATCTTTTTCAAACCTAGCACCTCCTCTCCCTTACAATTTCTCCTCTAATTGGTTCCTCTCTTAGCCGAATCCCCCAACTTGCTTTCTCTATTTTGTGTTCTTCTTCTCTCTTAATTCTCCTATTCTTTCTTAGTCGAATATCCTTTGCCTTCATTGATCATTTTCATGTTACCTTATGATTTGGTCCTTGGCCGACTGCTCTTTTCTTTATATTGGTATACTGATTCGATTTGTAAGGGTTCTGGTAATCGGTAGGTGCGCGTAATTTCTTTACTCTTTCTTAAGTCGACGAATTTATTCTCTGTTGTCTTCTTCTTTTAAACCGAATGTTTTGTCCTTGACACATTCTGATTTTAATACTCGTTTTCTTTACTGCGATTTGGTCATCATGGGATTCTAGGGATTTCGGCAGGGTAAAGGAGTGCAAGCGAGTTGAAGCAGTCAAACTTCTTCGTTCATCATTTAGTTAAGGTGAGAACGCTATCATATTTTTGAGTATTGGTCGAATGCCCATATTTGGTTTTGGATTTGTATTAAGCAATGGATATCGATTTAAGCTTTACTTAATGCGATTGTTGATTAAGGGATTTCTTTGATGTTACAGCTTCCTGGCAAAAAAGGGTGTAGTCACCGTTACGATTAACATAGTAGACGGTACGAGTTTCAACCAGGTGAGTAGGATGTGTTCTTTTGAGATAAGGTAATTGTGAATCTTTGCGAATGGGTACTAACAAATGTGCTCTGATGGAATGCAGGCATTTGGCATAAGCGGTTCGCTTGATTTCGCTAAAAGGTGTGTTTCTATACACCATAATTTATTACCGTTATAAAGCCGAAAAAGGTGTGTACTCACACCCTCTTTACTGTGAATCGGCGAAATTTGAAAAGCTAAAATGTTGAAACTTCGGCATTTGAGCCCTCACGAGCATGCCATCGCTCATGTGGTAAACCGAGGCTACAAAGTCATGTGCGACAGACTATTGAGACGGCCACGAGCTTTCTCGTGTATTTGGGCCGAAGTGGGCCGTTGGGCCCAATGGGCTCGTGGGCTCCACACAGATAAAATCCATAGTAACTGACAAATATTAGACTAGCTTTGTAAATCACATAGCTTTGACTGAATTTGGGCTAAATGGGCCACACGAGCATGTGGGCCCATTTGAGTCGAATAATGGGCCTTGGGCCCACTTACACTGTTTGGCCATGTAGGTTATCTAAGTTGCTCGAGGCGATGATAGACCTTCCAAGAGGTCATTATCTGTACCAAAAACCTAATGATTAGAAAATGACCAAAATACCCGTGAGGGGTAAATTACCGTTTTACCCCTCACTAACGAAATGACAGTTATACCCCTAGTGGTAGGATGACTGATATGTATGTGATATTTATATGACTGATGCCGAGGGTGACATGCTGCATACACATAATATTAAGACATGTCATACTGCATGGGGTTGGGATATTGTTACGGAGGAAGTACTAGTGGCTCTGCCACATTTTTACTATTCCAGTGGCTTTGCCACATATTCTAATACTAGTGGCTTTGCCACGTATACCGTTATTAGCACCTTTGTTGCGTTACTACTATTAGCAGCTTTGCTGCGATATTGGTGTGTTGGCTGGGTGGGTCGATATAATCCCCGCATGGTGTGCTGGTTGGTACGGGTGGTGTGTTGGTGGGTTGCATATTTGCTCTGTACTAATACTATATTGGGCTTAGGCCCGTACTATTACTGTATAAGGCTAAAGCCCAGACTGTTTCTACATGTACTATTTACCGTTTGACTGATAGGGGAGTACACATTGAGTTTTCACAAACTCACCATTTCTTTTAAATGTACAAGTAATCCCCAGCCTTAGAGGATTTGGGCCGCAGAAGGACTCGGAGGTGGCCACACAATCCAGATATTTTACTTTTGACTCTATTTATTTAAATTTCATATTGGGTTTTGGTTATGTAATAAGGCCAATAGGTTTTAATTTTTAAGTTGGGCATTGATTTCTTATTTTAAGCTGCTAGAGTAGTAAAATGAGTTTTCAAGATAATAACTGTTTTCAAAGAAAAACACGCATTTTAAACTTCAAGGTTTCCAATTAGAAAAGCTTCTGCAGTTTTGATCAATTTAAGAACTCAACAGTAACAAATGTGGCAATCATTTTGATAAGTGTTTTCTAATTGTAATAACATAATTTTCCGAAAGTTTCTCTAGTGATAAGAACTAAATGGGTTTAACTTAAATACGGATTTTCTTTTTCAACAAGTCCAAATTTTGGAAAGCTTTTGTCAAAACTATTTGGTAAATTCACTAAAAAAAGATTTCAACATAGAAACGAGCTTTTATCGACAAATCTGGTTTTTCAACGGCACATTGATATGACTCGTTAGATTCAGCCATAACGTTTGGGCTGGGTTTAGGGTGTTACATTTAATTTAGCTTTCACTTTAGCTAGAATCAGAATACTATCAATAAGATAAATCTTGAAATAAATACTCACAAAGTATGCAAATATTTTCATTCAAGCATCCGCAAGTATTTCAACTTTCCCCAGAGGTTAGTCAACATTCACACACATTCTTTTAGTTAGAGAAACTTAATCAATATGTCTTTGTATCATGCTTTCCATAATACAATTTCTTCTTTCAGACTGCTTGTCTATAAATCTATGTGTGCACAATATCATTTTTGAACCAGAGGATATACATAAACACACATAGCTTAGTTTATCATCTAACTGAACAGCTCATTCTGATTGAAATAACCGAGTTGATCTTACTGTTCAATAACATTCCACGGTGATCACTTCTTCATGTTGTTAGGACAGTTCAAACATACAATCTCTCATAATTCTTTCAACATGCCAGTCATAGATATTTACCAATTATATTATCTCAAACGAAACATAACATCTCGTTCGAAGTCACTGATAATAGCCAAGATTACCTGGGGAAAGGAAATCAATATACAATCTGAACATGAACTATCACAATCCACACTTTTGTCGATATTTGCCTTAAAGATAAGCCATACATGATAAATTAAATAATAAAGATGATAAGAAAACTGAGATAATAAAATCTGAGATACGAAACCATACTGAACGCCCAGGAATACCATTCGTATGATTTAACAGAGATCCTGACGATTCCCTAGAGAAAACCAGAAGCAAAAGAAACATTGTTCGTGTATTCTGAAATCAATTATGACAGAGATAATATATATTCCATATAGATGTAAACAGAATAATAGCCAGAAGAGACAGAAGAATATTTTCACATGAATTCACTATCGACTTTTTATCTCAATGTAACGAAATAGAATACCAATGAAAGATAGAAGATACTGATTATAAATCAATCAGACTAACGATGCTTCCATCACAAAATGGGCAATTACATATGCCTCTAAAAATGCAAGAATACATAGAACACCTAGAAGAAATAGTCATAAATTACTCAACTATAACTGTCACACTCAAACATCTTTACACTTCAAACATTATTCCTTTAACTAATTCTGTCATCACTAAATTCCATAATATTCCATTTACTGACAAAAATCAATTTAGAAGAATTCCTGGTAACTACAATCTTTAGACACCATACCTGAACGAATCGATTAACCAAGATTAACGCTTTCTCTAACTGTGGCATTGCACATTCCAAATGATCTTTAGAATAAACTGATATCTCTCACATAACTGTCTTTACTCGTTAAGCCACTTCCATCCCCAATCACATTATTAATTATTCCACCACTGAACCCTTTAGTTCCCACTTGTGAGCTTACTCAATATAAATCTAAAATTGTAAAGCCTTTAAAATTTTGACTTTCATACATACACGCATACAACATAGCATTTAATAGCAACGCACTATCATACACTTTGACTTACACAACTCTAAGTTTTAACTTAGAAAGAACACATTTTCAGATATTTTGGTAACACATTCGGTATTATCACATATGAATATCGACCAATCATAATAAGCTTATTACAAAATAAAATTTTCATTTTATTCACTACAAAAAGTCACTCTGATTTATCAAAATTCAATGTTCAATCAGAACAATAACATTTTATCCATTTTCTTCCACTATCGGTCTTTCCATTGTATCCATTAACACATACATATCATCACGAATCATAAAGATCAATTCAAGCAAATCAATATTTTTACTAAGTTGTACGAACTTACTTATCCCCTTTCCATAATATCGATGATAGCTCGGTTGGGAAAACATCTCTGTTTTAACAAAACAATCTCATCGAGTCGAGAGATATCACACTATCACAATTCCCATATGGCATGTCTAGCTAGACTCTCTCACACATGCTACTGGAGTCCGAGAACAGACTAAACAATAGCTTTGATACCGCTAAAATGTAATACCCCTTACCGTGTTCAGCACCGGAATAGGGTACAAGGCATTACCGGAACACAGACACATGCACATGTATGAAATTGAGTCATAAAATTTCATTTAAATTAAAATTTTTCAAATTTTTATCTTTGAGTCCCTAAATAAGGCTTACGAGGCCCAATACATACTTTGGAAGTGGTCCAAGACTAAACCAAGAACTTTTGAAAACACTGAAAAATTTCTTGAAAAATAGGGGCACACGCCCGTGTCCAAGGCCATGCCCTTCACACAGCCGAGATACACGCCCGTGTGGCCACAAGTAAGATTATTTACCAAGCCCTTTGCCACCCCAAAACACTTACACACTTATACAAATTTATCATCACACAACATGGTATTATTAAGCATTCAAACACCCACACTAAGACATCCACATACCATTTACAAACCACATTAATCATGCATAATCACATGCACACACTTAACCATTCACATCATGCACCTTACACAACCAATCACATTTACCACTCATAATTATCACACATTTTGTAACAGCCCACTTTAGACCCTAGTCGGAACGGGTGGTTTCGGGACTGCTTAACCGAGTTAAATTATTATTTTTATTGCTTTAATATGTTTTACAGCATGATAGAATTACGGTGTGAAAGTTTGAAATTTTATCGTTTGACTGGTTAATTTGATAAAAAAGATTAAATCGCATAAAGCAATAAATTAGAGTTCTATTTTATAAATGGCTTATTTGAGCATGGCTTTATAAAAGGAGGTACTTGCATGGCAATTATGCCATTTTTATTTGGAGTGGTTGGTGATGGACCATTATGTCCATATTTTATAAAGTTTTATAATAATTTTACAAAGGGTAAAATGGTCAAATGGCTTTATAATATGTTTTAATTAAATAAAACAAGAAAAATGGCTTCATATTTCTTCTCTTCCACCGATTCTTCAAACAAAACAAGGGTTTTAAAGCCTTCAAACATTCGGCTACTATTTTGCTAAATTGAGGTATGTTTTGACTTCGGTTTTTAGTGATTTTTACGTTTTTGATATCGTTGCTTCGTATATTAGTCGACCCGTACCTCAATTTTTGATTTTGTGTATATCCTTGAAAAATGCCATTGATGAATCCTTGATATTTTAGAAGATTTTGATGAATTATGAAATATTATGTGGAAATATACAAGAATTTTAAAGTGATTTTTGAAGAAAATGGGTTTTGGGGATTTGATTGTAAAAAGGTAGAATTTTTAAGGTTAAATTTGTGATTAATTGAAAGATATATGCTTGTATAAGTCCCTTGAATATTCGGCTATAGTGAATTGGGGGATTGATTGTGTAATTTGTCATTTTTGTGATGAGAGGACTAAATTGCAAAGTATTGAAAATATAGGGGCTAAATTGCAAATATGTCAAATTATATGTTTTGGATTGAATTGAATATGTGAGTTAGTAAATAGCTGAATTTTGCATTAATTTAGATAAAGATGATCGAATCCCGGAACTTGATCGGGGAAAACAGAAAATAGACGAGTAGATACGGGATTACGAGGTAAGTTCGTATAACGAATTTAATGTATATATATGTGTTCATACGTATTGTTATTTGAAAATATGAAATGCTAGATGATTAAATAGCCTAATGGAACGAGTATATATGAGATTGAAATAGAAATGTTAAATTGTTACAAGTGATAAATTAATACCGAGCCCCATTAGAACCGTAGAAGTCGATAGGATACGAGTGACATGTCACTAGGGCTACAGGGTGGTTCGAGCTCATGCATTTGTTGCGGACTCACCACGTGCTCATGAGCTACAGGTTTATCCTTCGGGATTACATGTTCAGCCTACGGGCTTACCGATTATCCTTCGGGATTATATGTTCAGCCTCCGGGCTTACCGTACAGGCTCGAAAGAGCATATATGACGCATTGACGGATTACAGGTTATATGTATATACACTGTGTGTGTATCACCTGAGTATCTTTCGATGTTCTTATAGGTTCAACGGGTAATACCGATACATGTTACAGGAAAGGTTAATTGATATTTGAATATATGAGAAAGATGTTATGTGAATACATGAATGGTATAAGGTACATGTTATAAGAGTTATGTGCTATACATGAGATAATGAAGTATATGAAATACATGTCATATGATTTGTATGAATGGAATGACACTAGTTACATGATCAACATGTTATATGAGAAAGTGCAAAGTGAAGGCATATTATGTCATATGATTTACAAGATTTGTATATGTTACATGAAATGAAGTATTTGATAAGCTTTTATATATGATATGTTATGAAACTACATGAACTAATGAGTGTGAGCTTGTGCAATAGGCTATAAGATCATATGTTTATAATGGCCTTATTTATGGATACCTCATTGAAATGGTAAGTTTCATTTCATGTTATATGGACTTCCTAAGCTTTCAAAGCTTACTTCATTTACTTTTCCCTTGTTTTAGATTCGGAAGCTAGCTCGATAATCAGACGTGTCGGAGATCACCATCACACTATCTATTAAGCTTTGGTACTTTTAAACCTTTTGTAAATGAAATGGTCATGGCATGTATAGGCTAGATATTTTGTGAGCATGATATAATTTGGTAAATGATCAAGCTATGAGATGTGGCTTGGGTCATACATGTATATAATCAAGTATTTGAGTTGTTCTTTGGCTATATGTACTTATGGAAAGATATGTGATTTTGATGAGACTATAAGCTTGCATAGTTAATATGATTACTATGTTATATGTACAAGATATGTGTATTGTTAGCTTAGGTGAAAGGTAAAGAATGATTATGTATATTTATGTGTGGATGAGTTCATGAATGTGGCTATTTTAGCTATTGAATTGTTATGCTTAGTGAGTGCAAGATTTATGATAATTTTGGTCGATTATATGCTTGAATTGGTTTGTTTTTGGGTGGCAATTTGGCTTAAACCGAGCCTATAACGTGCCACACGGCCAGGGAACACGGGCGTGCGCTTCGACCGTGTGTCCCCTGCACCTTAATGTTTTGGTCAGTTTTGGTACACGGCCTAGACACACGGGCATGTCTGGTAACTTGTAGCCGTGTGAAATTTGGCAGTATAGTCACACGGTCTGCTCTGTTTTGTACACGGGTGTGTCTGGCAGCCGTGTGATATTTGACAGTTTCAACCACGGGCTGAAAGGTTTGGGCGTGTCTGGAGAGACACGGCCGTGTGAGAAGAACACGGGCAAAGGGCACGGCCATGTGTCCCTAACTTAAAAATTTTGCAAATTTTCCCTATCTTTTAGCATGTTTCCAATTAGATTTCCAATAGTTATATGCATCATTTTATAATCAATTGAAGCATGCTCTGATGATTGATGATACGTGTTGGATCTTGATTAAAAAGTTTAAAATTTTACTACTCCGATATATGTTACAAGTCTGGTAATCCCTTACCTATTCCGGCGACGGTTACGGGATAGGGGTGTTACACGTTTACTCATCCAACACATGCAAGCATACACATCCTTGAAATGCATCATCATAGACTTATAACATAACAATTATTAGCCACATTAAGCGGCCTGATACAATAATAACCTTCTAATAGCATAGGCCGACATTCTAGGCCAACTCATAATAATATATACACACATAATCAAGTCCCTATACATGCGATAGACTTAAAAATACTTGAGAATCGTTGATACAATACCAATCAATAGCTTGTTAGTGTGATAGAATTTCCTACGACCTCCAACTCGAGCTAGCATCTGTGACACTATAGGAAAAAGGAAAGGAAGGGGGTAAGCATTCGAGCTTACTAAGTATGTATGTAAATATGAGTAATTTATTAACTTGCTTTTATAAATTTTCACACTATGTCCTCACAATATTATAAACATAATTGCACATAAGTCCACTATTTACTCATGTTCATCTCAAGTTGTCTACTCGAGTCACAGTCACTAAATTATTTATATCTTGAGTTATAGAACTCCAAATTAAGATTCACAAATTTTCCCTGAAACTAGACTCATCTATCTTCTTACCAAAAAATTTTTAGAATTTTTGGTTTAGCCAATAATTGCATTTTATTCATTAAAGTCACCCTTGTTCTGCTGTCTAACAGCTTTGACCCTTCTTCACTAAAAATTAATTATCTCCTCGTATGGGATCTGGATGATGTTCCTGTTTGTTTCTTTTGAAAATAGACTCATTAATGATTTTAAGCATATAAATTATATCCCATAATTATTTTTTTCAATTTTAATTGATTTTCCCAATTCAAAATAGGGGATTCCAAAATCATTCTTCCCCTATCTCACTAAAACTAAAATATCTCATAATATAAAATTCTTTTGCTTACTCTATTTCTTTTATGTGAAAAGAGACTCAATAAGCTTTTATTTCATATCTTATTCAACTTCTAATTTGATTTCCACCATTTTTGGTGATTTTTAAAATCATACAATTGCTGCTGTACAAAACTGTTTCATTACTAATTTTACTTTAGCTACATAGTCATATTCGTTTACACTTAGTCATTTCCCGTTGAACATATCGAAATATTAATGGATACCTTGAGATATCTCATATAGTGCCACACTTGTAGCCAGAGCTACTTCATTTCACAAAGTCTCACATAGGCTCGTTCTCGAGGTAATCATATTTCACATAATGTCATAGACTTATTTCACTTAGATGCCATGGACTTATTTCACTTAGCACAATACCATGGACTTATTTCACTTAGATACCATGGATTTATTTCACTTAGCACAATGCCATGGATTTATTTCACTTAGGTGCCATGGACTTGTTTCACTTAACACAATACCATGGACTTATTTCACTTAAATGCCATGGATTTATTTCACTTAGTACAATGCCATGGACTTATTTCACTTAGGTGCCATGGATTTATTTCACTTATATCCTTAGTGGCATGTCACTTGTATCCATTTATATTCCTAAGGTTCAACAGGGAAATTTCTCACTTATTGTCACCTTGTCGAATACATCAAATAATCATTCAATATTCAGCCATACATCATAAAATATATAAAAAAATATTAAAACGTAAATAAAATGGTGCATTATTTACATACAAACTTACCTCGGTACCAAAATCAGTGAAATGAGCCTAATTGTCACATACATTGTTTTCCCCGGTTCTAGGCCCGAACCTCGATTTTATTGATCTATAATATCACATTTGACTTGTTTAATCAACATGATATTAAATTAGTTCAAAATCACATTTTGGCAAAAATTACATTTTTACCCTTAAACTTTGTCATATTTACACTTTTAGCCTGAGGCTCATAAAATATTTTTTATTCAATTTCTTTGCATTTTAGGCCTAGCCGAACCATTTTCATAATTATAGTAGTCCACAATTTGCATTTATTCACACACCTATACACATTTTGCAACTTGTTACAAACTAGTCATTTTATGCAATTTCACCGAAAATCACTTAGTAAAAGTTGTTTCTCTAACCATAAACATGCATTTTCTACCCTTAAACAAAAAATACACACATATTCATCATAGGTAAAAACCCTAGAATTTAATCATATCTCAAATTAGTGGTAGAAATAGATAGATCTTGTTACGAGGATTTTAAAAACATAAAAATCATTAAAAACGGGGCTAGAACGGACTTACATTTGAGCTTGGAAGCTTGAAAAACCCTAGCTATGTCTTCTCCATGCAAGTTTCAGCCTTGGGGTGGAAGATGAGCAAAAATTGGCTTTTAATTTTGTTTTTAATTCATTTTAATTACTAAATGACCAAAATGCCCCGAACTTAAAAATTTTCTATTTCGCCTATTTCATGTCCATTTTTGTCCAAAAAATTAACCAATGGTCTAATTACATTTAAGGACATCCAATTTAAAAGCTCATAGCAATTGGACACCTCTAACATATAGAACTCAACTTTTGTACTTTTTACAATTTAGTCCTTTTGACTAAATTGAGTGCCCAAACGTCAAAATTTTTGTACGAAATTTTCATAAAAGAATTTCATAAAAATGTAGACCATAAAAATATAATATAAATAAATTTTTCGTCATTGGATTTTTTGTCCCAAAACCACTATTCCGAGTAGGCCCAAAATCGGGCTATTACAATACATTGGCATGCCAATAGTGTCTTGTGCATGGTTGTACGAAGAATATCATAGATTATAACAGGAACCAGCATTTATTCTAGGTTATCGGGTATTATGTGACATAGTTTTAGCTTAGATGAGTAACCTAATGTGTCATGATATAGGTTTAGCCTGAACAGGTAACCTAATGTGTATATTCAACTCGAATATGCAACATGGTGTGGTGTAGTTCACCTGTGTATTCGAGTACATTTTACTAGGGTTCCATCAGGCGAAATGGTATAAATGAAATTGAAAACTTGAAACATAATGAAATGGAATTTGATACCATTTTGAAATGTCATTAAAAAAGGCTTAATTGTAATTTACTCATATTATGCTTTGATGATATAACTATGTTGCTATGAACAAGAACACTTTATACAACCTTATGATTTGTTTATTGAATGTGTTTTTGTGATATGTGGTTGATATGTTATGTGGCACTCGATTATCTTTAAACCTGAAAATTAGGGACTTTTTGGGGATTAATTTGAAAGAGACAGAAAGTTGGCAATCTTTGCTGAAAAATCAGGAAAAGATAGTAACCAAAATTGGACAAGGTTGGAAACCATATCTAGTTCGATTAGCTTAAAACCAGTCAGTTTATTAGTGGGGCAATAAATGACTGTGACTGGGAAAAGGGCTATTAATAGCCAATAAATGACTTGTAGTGAGAATTCTACTGCAGTCTGTTTCGTTTTCCTTCTTCAAATTCTTCTTTAGTAACTCCTAGAGGAGAAGGATACGAGAAAGCTCTGTATGGAGTGATGATTGGGAGGTTTAAGTTAGAAAAGTAGAGAAACTAGTAATCTAGTAAGGTTCCAAGCCCTTCAGTATATGTAAGACTTAGAAAACAAAGCCAAGAGTTTCTAGAAACCATTTTTAAGAACTCTACATGCTTTTGAAAAATTGAGGTTTAAAGTGAAAGCGTTGGGTTTAACACATGATTTAATTGTCTTACTTAGCTGTCAGAAGAACGGAAAATCTAGTGTATAAAAAAGCTAAGCATACAAGCTGAAGAAGCACCGGGTGAGTTTCTGCACTCAACCCTTCAAATGCTAAGTATGATGCATAGTTCCCTGAGTTACCAAGTACGTAACACCCCTAACCCATATCCGTTGATAGAGAAAGGTTATGAGGCATTATCGGAGTCTTATAGAACATGTACAACTAAATCAAGTTAAGTACTATTCCTTTTCTGAGTTTCATCAAAACGTCCCTTGATTGGACCCTTGAGGCCCAATACATGCGTTAGAATCGAGTCGGGACTAAATCGGGAGCTCAAGGAATTTTTTGCAAAATTCTAAAATTTTATTCATATCAAGGAGTCACACGCCCGTGTGGTGAGGGACATGTCTGTGTGATGAGGCCGTGTGAGCGACATGCCCATGTACCAGGTTGTGTGATGACACACGCTCGTATCCCCTACCCGTGTAACTCTCTCACTTGCAACCCATGAAGAAATTTTAGTCACATGGCCAAGTCACATGCCTATGTGCTAGGTCGTGTGGTTAATTTACTTTTTGAAAATTAAAGGCAGGCTTCACACAGCAAAGAGAAATGCCAGTGTTCAAGGCCGTGTACCTCACACAGCTAAGACACACACTCGTGTCTCTACTTGTCTGCTCAATTCTGAGCATTAAGTTTCTCAATTCTTAGGTTGCAGGGGACACACTGCCAGGCTACACGCCCATGTACCAGACCGTGTGTCACACACGGCCTAGACACAAGCCTGTGTGTCTACCCACGTGGACAAAATAAGGCTATTTTCCAAGCCTTATTCCTCACCTTCCTCACCTTTTCCATCCAACACGTGCACAAAAATTTTCCAATACCAACTAACCATTTCAAGCATTCAAATTCAACCAAATTTATCATTTAATATGTCATGTTTTCATATACTCACTTATTTCAAATCTTACCTCTTTTAACATACATGTTTAATCTATTAACTCAAACCATACCATCATACATGCAAAACCATAATTTACTTTATAAGCATACCAAGATCAAGTCATCACTAGTCATACCAATGGCTAGCTTACATTCAATCATTTCAACATATACATTAGTCCTACTAGCTTATACATGCCATTATACCAAATAAGCCTCATAGTTATACCAAAATGAGTTGGAGGATAGTGTGATGTTGCTCCAACAGTTTCCAACCTTTACGAGCTTCTGAGCACTATAAAACAGAGAAATAAAACTAAGTAAGCACATAGTGCAAAGTAAGCTCATATAACTTGAAATTTACTTACCACATTCAATAAATAAACATGCACATGCAAATTAAGCACTTTGGCCGTAACCTAGGCATACAACCTCACCAACATTGTTAGTCATTTATTTCATATAATCACTATCAACAATGATGAGTTCATCAATTCATGAAATCTCATACATTCCATGTATTTTCACTTAGTGATCTTACTTTGATTTATTTCCTGAACTTTATATCATAATTTCCTTCTTTTCTTCATTGGAAATCTCGATAGATACGAGGGGTGTATACTTATAGTGTACTATACCATCATTTCGTCAATTTCTTAGTCAGAAGTGCTTCTAGTAGCACTAAACAGAAAGTTTACTCTCAAGCACTTTAATAGAATGCTCAGGTGAGCATGAAAAAGAAAGCATAGTTGAGCTTGACAATAGAAAGTTCATAGAGAACTTGTATTGGGAAAGTCAGGTAACAAAATGCTTATTCGAGCTTGATTTTAGATGCTCACAAAAAACTCTAATCAGGTGGCTCCGAAGAGCATTATACAGAAAGCACCTGATAGCATATAATAGAAAGCTTCAGATAGCTTGGCAACAATAAGTTCAAGTGAGCACTATCAGTAAGCTCCAATGAGCCATTAACAGAAAATTCACAAAGAATTTGATAACAGAACGCTCAATAGACGTGGGTGTGTCTACAACATATGCAGATCACGACCATACATAATATTCCAAAGAATATAAACAGAATACTCCAAAGAGTATAAACAGTAAGCTCACAAGAACACCATATCAATAGGCTTGAGAGGGCTTATGCTGTTTCGAGCCACAAATGTTTGCAACGTATGCAAGATACAATCATTTCGTGTAATAAAACCCTGTATCCATCCGAGCTTTATTCCTTTGTCAAGCTTAATCACATATTCAGTATTTACTGAATATATTTGATTTTATATGCTTTTGGCTATTTCAACTCACATGCAACTTTTTCAAACTAATTGAATCATTTCATTATACAAATAAGTTATCTGAACTTACCTCGATGCTTGTTCGTACGAAAATCTACTAATCCGAAATATTTTCTTTTCCTCAATCTAACTTCATATTTGAGTTTTTCAGATCTATATAATGAATTTATTCATCAATTCACCATATTCCATATTCTTTTGGACTCAATTTTCACTCTCGGTAAAATTACTATTTTGCCCTTAATCTTTTCATAAATTCCAATTTCGTCCTTAGGCTCGGAACATGAAATTCATGCAATCTAATCCTTGTTACAAGCCTAATCAAAATTTTCATGTATCATTTACAGCACTTTTAATTCACAAAATTTAGAATTTTTTCTTTGAATTTCATAACTTTGCAATTTAGTCCCTAAATCTCAATTTCATGCAAATTCACTTTGTAAAAGTTGTTTCTCTACTATCAACTTTTCATTTTCTACCATAAATTTCAAATTTTTAGCATATTCATCCATGGCATAAACTTTATACTTTAATATCTTTTCAATTTAATCCTTAATTTAGATAGATTACACTATCCCGATCTCAAAAATATAAAAATTACTAAAAACGGGACTTTATTACCTACCTAATTAAGCAAAGAAATTTTGTTTCCTCTCTCCTAGGGTTTCCATGTAAAATTGGGGAAGAAGATGATAAAATGATGATATTTCTCATTTAATTTAATTATCATCTTTAAATTTCCCTAATTTCCAATTTAGTCCTTTTTTTTCTCAATTTCCATGGATGATTCATCAATAAATATCTACTAACTTTTAATTAATGGTCTAATTACCATATAAGGACCTCTCATGTTGAATTCCATAGCTATTTAATCCTTCTAGCTTCTAGAATTCAACTTCTACATTTTATGCAATTTGGTCCTTTCTCTAATTAATCACTTAATCGGTAAAATTTTCCTACAAGTATTTTCATTTAACTTTATGAACATATGCTAGACCATGCAAAAATATTAAAATAAATTTTCTTTTTAGCTCGGATTTGTGTTCTCGAAACCACTGTTCTGATATCATTGAAATTGGGCCGTTACAAAGTATCTACAATTTTAGGTAGTATGTATAATTAGCGCATGCATAACATAAAAGGGGTAACTTACTAAGGGTTAGGCGAAGATAGGAATGAAAAAATGGGATGATTTTGTTGGATACCGCTATACGGTCTTGCTGAGTGCAAACTATGATGTGCGAAGCTCTGGACCTTTCGAAGGGGACACTACGATATCTTTTCTTCAAGGTATAGGATGGTGAAATGGAGGAATGGATGGAACAGAATGAGATTAGTGAATACGAAAGATCATGGCTAGGCCATAGGATGGATCGGAGGCTATACACCTACAATGTGTAAGACTAAAGTTGAAAGATGCTATGGCATCATAATAGAAATGAGTAAGACCATGGTTGAAAGATGCTATGGCGTCATGATATAAATGAGTAAGACCCTGACTGAAAGATAGCATGACATCATGGAAACAAGACAAAGATCGTGACTGAAAGAGATTATGGCATCTTTGTAGTCTGCTGGGATAGTAAACATGGGGAATATAAGGTGTAAGACCATTGTTGGACTATGGCAACCTAGGTAGTCCACTAGAATGAGAAATACAAGTGATATTGTGTAAGACCATTGCAGAAACACTTTATAAAATCAAAAGATGATTTGACAGTATAATGAGTAAGATCATAGTTGAAAAACACCATAACATCGTAAATAATTTGAAAGGACGTTAAACACGAGGATTAGGGAGGTAAGACCATAGTTCGGCTATGGCAACCAATGGAGCCTGCCAAGATGAAAAACATGAAACTGTATGGCGTAAGACCACGGCTTAGTTATGGTACCACAAGATGGTCCACTTGAACAATAAAATGAGGAATCAATCAAATTAGTAATTGTGGAACAACCCATGAATAAGGAAAAAGAGTTTGAAAGGAGAATTGAAGTATGGGAAAGCATTAATTAAGCAGTAGGTCTATAGAATCCTGAGGGGAAAAAATTAGTGGTAACCCAACTAGAAACAGATACGAGAAATGAAGCCATTGATGATTGGCGTACAAGGAAATAAACAAAGGTTTCATCAAGATTTGCGGATAAGGATCCAGTATTAATGATTTTCCAAGGGTGCTTAAGGAACCTAACAAGTTGGTAATTGATTGACAGTACGCCGACTAATCCATAAGGAATGGAAGGGTTAACCATAACCTTAATGATAATAGAAAACCCCAAAAGGGGGAAACCTTAAAGTGGCAGACTTACCTGTAAAGACTATTCCTCTCTAAAGGGGAAAAACTGGCATAAGGGTATCTGTCAAATGGGTAGTTTTGTGAAAACCAGCAAGGTAAAGATAACTAGAACAACTAGATAGGCAAGAATACAGTAAGAGAGAACTCATGAATTTGGATAGACTTAGAGACAGTGATTGAATAATTTAGGCCTTAGTGGCCAGTAACAAAAAGATGTGTTATGCTAAATGGTAATATAAAAATGATTAAGGTGGATTAACAATAACATAATTTGACCACTATTTAAGATAAGCAGGGTTTAGTCTGCCATGTTAGCGTGAAATCTTGCTAGTCAAACCAAATGAAGGGAATATAGAGTTTGCAAGGCTGGCAAAGTGGTTAGAGAATCTGTCAAGGTTGATCAAAGGCTAATAGAATAGTTGAATAGGAACCATTCAGTGATCTATTGCCAATTGAAGGGAGTGAGGATAGGATCAAGTCCACTACAATAGAATAAAAGGGAATTTTCCCAAAATAAACACGGAGTTATCATACTAATATTACTATTAGTTTCAACTACCTAAATCCCCAGGATGGTAAGGAGTTCCTTGCGCATTAAAGGAACTCAATAAGTTTGTTTGAACTTATAAAGGTTGTTCCGTGAATGCAGGAAGTACGAGATAAGAGACTCACAGAGAGACTAAGCCAAATCTTAAGGAGACACAGGGAGATGCAAAAGAAATGTCATGCACATAAGATAAAGGTCAATTTTAGAGACTTCACCAAGAGGGAGAACAAGTTGTTACCAATAACATTCCTTATAACCCTGGAATTGAAACAATAGAATTTTATTTTATAAACTCTATAGTATAGTACTTCAATAAATAGTAATTTTAATTTGGTTGATTCTTTTAATTTAGTGAAATAGGAGTATGTACAATAACCCGATTCAGGAGTGACACATGCACCCTTATCCGATGATCGGGTCATGTGAGCGTGTTACATGCCATATGACTTGGCATGTTTAAGTGTTGAGAAATGTGACCATATTGTAGTAAACATGTAAGTGTTTTCTATGTTTTTGAACGATGAATAAATAAAGTTAATTTCACATTTCACTCTTACATCATTTGTATTTCTGTATTTCATGTTTTGCATACATAGAGAAACTATGTGTAACAGCCCGAAATTGGGCGTAGTCGGAATAGTGAGTTCAAAATCACTTACCCAAGGTTGGAGAAATTATTTTAGCATTATTTTATGAGTTATATCATTTTTATAAGGGTGCATGAAATTTTTTGGTGAATTAATTTCCGTGATAGAGAGCTTAATTGGGAAAAAATAGTAAATCGCATAAAGGGAAAAGGTTGATTTTAATAGCAATTGGTGTTAAATTGATAGAGAACCTTAATTAGGGGCCTTTAAAGGGCAAATAGACCCCATCATGAGAAAGTTGGCCAGCCATGGTGAGACAAAGAGGTAGAAAAGTCAAAGTTAGGTGAGATATTACAAATTAAATATTACACCTAAAGCTAGCTTCATTTTTTTCATTCTTTCTTCTTCCTTACCGAAAATACCAGCACATTAAGGGTTTTTGGAGCTCAAAATTTCAGCTATCTTTCATCCTTGCAAGTACATGGTTCTTAAGGCCTTTCTTGATAATTTTTTCATGTTTTAGACCCTTGTAGCATAAGTTATCTATTGAGGGGACTATTGTGCAAAATGGTTGGAAGTTTAGAGATTCACCATGAATTTATAAGTGTTATTTGCTGGACTTTTATGGAAGAAAATGAGTCATAGTTGTAAATAAACAACTTTTGTGAAGAGGTGTTCATGGAAAACACCTTATATTGACTAATTTGTAAAGTTTGATAAGTTGATGATATTTATGTGAAATAATGGGAATTGTGGGCTGCCATAAGAGTAAAAAGGATTCGATTAGGCTTGGTTAGTAAGGAAATTCAATAAAAATCAATTTATGAGCCTAGGGGTAACATGGTCATTTTGCAAAAGTCTAGGGGCAAAATGGTCATTTTGCCAAATTGTGAATTGTTTAAATTAAAGTAGTGATTAAATTGATGAATTTTGATTGTTATAGATCAAGAAGTACGAGACCCAAACCTTGACCGGGGGGAAAACCAAGCTTGTAGATTGATTCGAACTAGTCGTCTACATTTTGTATACTGAGGTAAGTTATAGGTAAATAATACAACATTACTATAATTATGCATGAAACCATTGTCTTAGTATAAAATGATGAATTGAAAAAAAAACTAGTTATGTATGAGAATAATTGTTGAGCATGAATAGCAATTATGATTCGTGATAATGATATGATGAGAACCCATATGATAGAACCCAGTTGAATCCTTAAGAATAGATTGGATAGTCATGCCGTGATACTAGGGTTGATACGAGAGCTAGTGTAAGACCATGTCTGGGACATGGCATCGACCTCGTTACCTGTTAGTGTAAGACCATGTTTGGGACATGGCATCGACACAGATATGTGCTAGCCAGTGTAAGACCATGCCTGGGACATGGCATCGGTGTGGATACGAGTGCTAGTGTAAGACCATGTCTGGGACATGGCATTGACCTCGACTTGCAAGCTAGTGTAAGACCATGTCTGAGACATGGCATCAGCTTGGAAATGTGTCAGTGTAAGACCATGTCTGGGGCATGACATCGGTACGGATAGAGGAGAGCTAGTGTCAGACCATGTCTGGGACATGGCATTAGCTCGAGATATGAGAGCCAATGTAAGACCATGTCTGGGATATGGCATCGGCTTGACATGTGAGCTAGTGTAAGACCATGTCTCGGACATGGCATCGGCTCGATACCCTGTGTTTGAGGCTTATTGAATATCCTTTCATATTCTAAATGGTTCAACAAGAAATTTAAAGTTGTATTAAGATTGAGAGATATTATGATGGTCTTGTGAGTGGTGTAGGTACCTATATGAAATGTATGAATTATGAGTTTGAACTTATGTTGTATAATTAGAAATGGATGAAAATGAGTAAGTTATGTTATGGCCATTCGTTGTATCATGCATAAATCATGATGTATTGAAAGCATGTCTTAGCATGGTAATTTGTTGACTTTTATTTACTTGTAATTTACTAAGCTTTATGCTTACCCCTCTCCTTTCCATTTTCTTATTATGCCGCCTAGCTAGCTCATGGATCAAAGTACGTCGGAGGCTTCGTTCACACTATCATTAAAAGCTTTCAGTATAGTTAGTTTCTAGCTTTCTAAGAAATGGCATGCATAAAGACTAGTCTGAGTTTAATGTCATTTTATTTTGGGCCAAATGTGTTGGCTTGATTATTGAAGTACCTCATTTTGTATAAGGCCCAAGATATTTGCTAATATTTACTATTGGTTATTAAATACAAATGATGATGTTTCCAAGATTGAGAATTTCGCATGAGTGATTGTATGTGCTAGGATTAATAGATTCAATGCATGGTTGGATCATTTATATTGCATCGTGTGGTTGCCAAATTATGGCTTTCGTTTGAGTCTTGGAGACTTGTTATGCTTGGTATATGTTTGACCTTGTTTTAGGGTGGCAAAGAGGCTTGGTAGATAGCTTTATTTTGTTTACACAGGTAGACACACAAGCGTGTGTCTAGGCCGTGTGTGACACACGGTCCGCCTCATGGACATGTAGTTAGGCTGTGTGTCACTTGCACCTTAAATTTGTTAAATTAAATGCCCAGTATTAAACACACGGGCTGATACATGACCATGTGTCTCAACCGTGTGGCAGACACGGGCTGAACACACGGAAGTGTGCCTTGGCCGTGTACCCTATATTGTGTGGTGATGTCAGAGCCAGAGAGTTACATGGGTTACGAGCACAGGCGTGTCATAGCCGTGTGAAGGACACGAGCTATGGACACGGGCGTGTGCTCAGCCGTGTAAAAACCCTTGTAGGTTGAAGCTAGAAAAATAAGTCCACACGGAGGTGGGACACGGGCGTGTCCCTAGCTGCTTAGGCATGTGTACCACATCGGCCATCAGCACAGCCATGTTTAGAGGCCACATGGGCGTGTTGCCCTTCCACACGGGTGTGTGCCCTATTTTTAGTAGTTTTTGATGAAATTTTCTTAAGTACCCGAAATGGTCCCAGATTGTTTCTAACTTACGTTTTAGGCCTCGTATGCCCATATGAAGGATCGTAAGTTAGTGTTTGAAAATTTTTTAAATTGGGATGCATTTCATTGAGTGTAAGTTGTATGTTTCCATGTGATTTAGTAAGGTAATGCCTCATACCCTGTCCTGGCATCGGATACAGGTAAGGGGTGTTACACTATGACAAGAAAATATTACCTTATTGATTCTCTAAGTTCAAACTGATGATAAGTGGCACTGAAAGAACATTTACATTATGAGAAAGATAACCTACTTCAGTAGATAATCTAAACAAGTCTATAATCCCTTAAAAGAATCAAAGTGAGCATTTTATTCAAATACTTAGAATGCTTATTATGTCACCTACAATTCCAATTGGAAAGATGCTTAGTCTTGGCTATCGGAGCTATTGACTCAATGGGTAGAGACATAGATGTATTCTTTGGAAGAATGATACATTAGATTAGACTCAAGATGAACTAATTCTCAATCCATTTGTGAATTAATTGACTTCTAGCGTTCATGGTGTGAGTTACATAAATCCTGAGTTAGTCACTGACCATGCACATGTAACTCGTGCGCTTTGATATAAGTGGAGGCTTATACTCTAAAGATGATCGTGTAATAGCCCAATTTAAGGCCAAGTCAAAATGGTGGTTTCAGGATCACGAATCCAAAGTAGAAAAATTTATTATAATAAAGTTTTAAGGTTTATATTATGATTGAATGCATATGTGAAAGTTTCGTTATGAAATTTTATCGATAGAGGGTCTAATTTGACTATTAGGACTAAATTGCAAACAGTGCAAAATATATATTTTAGAAGCATTGGGTGCTTAATTGAAATGAAATTGTAAATTAGAGGTCATTATTTAGTAATTAGACCATTATATATCATGATGGACAAAAATGGACATGAAAAGGACAAAATTTTAAACAAAGGCTTTAGGGGCATTTTAGTCATTTGGTTAATAAAAGAATAAAAAAGGGAAAGTAAAGTAAAAAATTTGTCCATCTTTCTCCTACCTTGGCTGAAAATCACAGGGAGAGTATAGCTAGGTTTTCTTCAACATTCAAGCTTGATAATAAGTGCATTCTAAGCCCGTTTTTATTGCTCTTTACGTTTTTGAAGTTGTTATCACTTGATTTACCTATTTCTACCATTATTTTGAAGTGGGGTTCATGTTTAAAAATTTACCCATGTGTGACATGCATGTATTTTGATGTCTAATGGTAGAGAATGAAAGTTTAGTAAGTGATTTTTGATAAAAATGTTAAAAGGGACCTTTTTGCAAAAGTTGTAAAATATGTAGTAGAAATGTGAAATAAAAGAAAATTGTGGGCTGTTATAAGTATGAAAGAGGTTCAGCTAGGCTTGTGTTTAGAGAAAAATGAATACATTTCATTTTACAAGCCTAGAGACTAAAGTGTAAATAAGTGAAAAGTTAGTGGCAAAAGTGTAATTTTGCCTTAATATGATTTTTGGGCTGAATTGTATAATGTGGTAATTAAAAGGGCTAAATTTGTTATTGTAGGTCAAAAAGGACAAGTTTCTGACCTAGATCGAGGAAAGAACAAGATTGTGGACTAAATAGAAAATATTATCTATTTTTGTACCGAGGTAAGTTTATGTGTAAATAATACATTGTTATATTATGTTAAATGTTTAATTATTGCTTGAATTTGTGTAATTGACTATGTGGATGAGTTTAATTGCATTAATGATATAGACGATAATTCATTAAGTGTGGAAGTTCGATACAAACCCTTAGAACATTACAGGATACAGGGGTCACAACGTGGAAGCTATCGAGATGTGTTCCCATGTAAAACCATATCTGAGATATGGCATCGGTATGGTAGTACATGTAAGACCATGTCTGGGACATGGCATTAGTACGAGATTTCGTGTAAGACCATGTCCATGACATGCCATCGATATGAGTTTTCGTGTAAGACTATAGCTGGGCTCTTGGCATCGATATTGTATTGCATGTAAGACCATATCTGGGATATGGCATTGTATGACCTATGTATGACTCTTGAGTGTCCTTAGTGATTCTGAATGGTTCAACGGGCCTAGTTTAAATGAGAATGAAAGTACATGCTAAGTAAGTAATACAGGTACGTATGAAGTCCATATGACTGTTGGATGGAAGAATAACGATGAGTTAAAATGTAATGTTTAGTAATGCTCTTATGGTAAGGATATGATTGGGTAAGAAAGGGCTATGAAAGTTTAGTAATTTTTATACCAATTTCCATTATGGATCTCGTTTGATTAAGTTATAAATATGATGTTTATTATTTGCATATAAACTTACTAAGCTAAATAGCTTACCGCTCTTTTCTTTCCATTGTTTAATAGTGTCACCAAGCTAGCTTGGGGATCGAGAATCGTTAGAGTTCACATCACACTATCAAGGCTTTATTTTGGGGTATTTGCAATTTTGATATTCTGAAAGTATGGCATGTATAGGGACTTGTTCATTTTGTTATGTGTCATAGTTGATTTGGCCAAACATGTTGGCTTATTTTTTATGGATGTTCATTCTGTATAAGGCCATTAAAGTTGGCTAATATAGGTCTCATTTATGATAAAGTGATGTTGTCTTTCATGAATGTGGATTTTGCATGTTTGGAAAAATGAGTATGTGATGTGTTGCTTGATTGTTGTGACACGTAAATGTTAAGTTTATGTCTTAGTTGAGGATGTTAGATTGCTAAATTATGTTATACTATATGTGGTTGAAATTGGTATAAGTGTGATTGAGTTTCAGGGGGTGGCAAATGGCTTGGAAAATAGCCTTATTTTTGTCCACGTGAGTAGACACAAGGGCGTGTGTCTAGGCCGTGTATGACACACGGTCAGCTCCATGGGCGTGTGAACAGGCCGTGTGTCTCTTGCAACTTAATTTCGAGAAACAGAATGCCTAGTATGGAACACACGGATAGAGACACGGGCGTGTGAAATCTACACCATAAATGCGAAAATTAAATTCGCCATATAGCCTAGCACACGGGCGTGTGACTTGGCCATGTGACCCTATTTTGCTGATGACGCCATAAACTAAAAGTTACACAGGAGTGTCCCGAGCCACACGGGTGTGTGTGACTACATGGCCTACTCACACGGGCGTTTGACTCTCTAAAACATGAAAATTTTCTAAGTATTCCAAGGTTTCTAGTTTAGACCCAAACCACATCCGATGTATGTTTTTGGTCTCATAGGCCCATATAAGGGACGATATGTATGTGTATGAATGGTTTTGAATTGAATTAAATTTTATGACCTGATTTTTGTACGATTGGTTATTTTTAAGTCCAGTAATGCCTCGTACCCTGTCCCGACGTCGGACTCGGGAAAGGGGTGTTACAGATCAAGCCCATAGCCGGTATGTTGGGTTCATAACTTGTGTATGGCATGGCTTTACTAGTAATAATGAAATTTATAGCTCAGTTAAAGAGTTAATGATATACTCTTATTGGGATTGTATGGATCGATAAATATAGAACGTGACCACAGGTTGCTTATTCTCGAACAAGTAATTATCAGTCATTTGTTGGCAATAATCATGTTAATCACTAAGAAGACACAGTGGTGACAATGAGATCAAATATGATTCTATTGATTGAACAGATTTAACTCAAAGGAATCAAGGATATCATATGAGGGTAACACACACATGATGAGGTCATTAGACAAAGCAGTTTGATGGATTACTTTCGTAAAGAGTACACCATAAGGAGTTTTCAATCTTCACACTTCTTTTAGACTGACTCCATGATTAAGTAATTGTGAATTATCAGAATGATGCTTCTAGACATAATTGCAATTACCAAAGCCTAGTTGTATATGTCCGATTGGTCCTTCCACTAGCTCAACAAAAGCTCGATTGGACTACATTTGAATCAAAATAAAATTCTACTACTTTGAAAATAATTTAATTGAGTCGATTTATTTGATGTGGAATTAAATTAGGCGGTCATGAGAATTGTTCAACTAGAGAATTTGATTAAAGAATTTTCTTGAAATTTTAATTTGAAAAATCTAAGTGATTTTTGGAAAATTGATTTTGATCAAGTAAAATTAATTTTCTTCTCCAAAAAATAAGCTGGTTATAGCAGTTAAGAAAGTCCTAACAATCAATTCTTCCTCTCATAGTTGATCCTAGTACGACCTGCAAACCAACCCTTACCGATTATCTAACCAAGATACACACATTCCCAATTTAAGATCCTGGCAGCTTTGCGTTCTGAAGAACCCAATTCGGATTAACGACCTCAATCGCACGGGTTGTTTAAACCTGATCACTTATCCCTTGATTTGTTCTCGGAGATCTGAATACAGCACGATTGACCCATTTCCTCAATTGTCTGCAAACACGACTCTAACCCAACGCACTTTTTTATTTGAAATCAAGTTAACTTTAAGGGATGAATTTGTCAATCCCGATACTTAGGAAAATAGTAAATATCGATTGGAAGGATTTTTAGTATGGATACGTATCTCACAATTCTTGACCAAAAAGAATACCAGCCTAAAGCTAAGTTGGAATTTAGTGAAGCATCGATTTAATCATGCTTTGGTTGGCTATGGAGTGAATTTGAAAGAAAATGGTAGAAGGTGGGATGGGAAGGGACTTGGAAAGTAATTAAACAAATTTTGCAAGAACAAGGATGTGGAAATGGGGTAGCAATATGCTACTAACGAAATTGGAGGGAAAAGAATAATTCTTATTTAATTCCAAGTAAAATTAAATGTATTTTCCAAGCTACCATAAAGGCCTTATTTATACACATTACTTACTAAATTTGGCCTAAATATCCACTACATAATTAAAATTAAATAAAAATAAAATCAGATTTTCTTCTAATTTTAGCTTTTACAAAGTCAAAAGAAATCTGATGAGTCCTTGACTATTTCCACTTTTTTTATTCGGCCCCACTTTATTGACTATGCTGCAAATTTGTCCTTTTCTGCTCGTTTTTAACTCATAGCTTCCTAATTGCATTCCTGACAAGATTAAAACATAAAATCACTAATTTAGTAGGGATCAATTCAAGAATTAACCAATTTAAACACAAAAAAATAAAGCAAATTTAACATGTTATCAAATCCCCCTACTTAGCTCATGCTTGCCCTCAAGCATATTGTACTTTCTTACATTAAATTATTCAACAATTTATTAAAAATCAAGCCTCTTTTCCGCATCCATAATCAATATAAACAATATAGGCAAAAAATAAATAAATGCTCAAAGTACCTAGTTTGATCAACAAGTGTCATAAAACTGAAACATGTGAACTAAATTGTTTCACTAAACTGAGTTTGAACAAAAATTTGCAAGGTATTATCCTCAATTAATCATGCAATAATACTTTATATATATATATATATATATATATACATGGTCAAACCTTTTTTTGCGAACAAGGATGACAACCCAAGCACCCTACCCCGATTACTCAGTTCAATTTTCTTTAAAAAAAAAAAGCTCAGCTAGTGGAATGTTTGTAAGTTTTCAATTTGTCACCTGAACCTTTTTACGCGAGATGAGATGACAACCCAAGCACTTTATCCCGGTTACTAAATTCGGTCACTTTTTGAAACCTTCACTCATAACTTGAGCCTTTGTTTTTTTATTTTTTATTTTATTTATTTATGTAACACCCCAAACCCGGCCCAGACGTTATGGCCGAATCTGACATGTCACATCAAGGTGTCATATAAGAACGAAATTGTCGATAAAAGTTCATTTAATGTTCAAATGTTTGTGTTTAGCAAATCATTCCGTCAAAAAGATTTCCAAAACTTAGACTTGTTAACAAAAAAATGCGAACTTAGTTTAAACCCCATCTCATTTTTTATTGAGAAAAATTCAGCAAACTACGTTATTATGAGTTGAAAAAATCTTAGCAAAACGATTGCCATACTTGTTATCGTTGATTTCTTAGACTGATCAAAACTATGGAAGCTTTTCCAATTTAAAAACCATGAAGCTTAAAATGCGTGTTATTCTTTGAAAACAATTATTATTTTGAAAACTCGTTTTACTACTCTAGCAGGTAAAGCCAAAAATCAAAGCCCAGTTAAAAGTTAAATCCTCAAATGGCCTTCTTACATAAATCAAAACCTAATATGTAATTTAAGTAAATAGAATCAAAAGCAAAACAGCAGCAATCGTATGGCCATCTCTGAGTCCCTCGCAGCACCGATCCGTCTAATGTTGGGGATTACCTACACAATTAAAAACGGGGTGAGTTTACGAAAACTCAGTGTGTAATCCCCTAATAAGAAACTAGTCAGTCAGTCAAATAAACAGATTACAAAAATAGTCTAGGCCTGAGCCCATTACAGTAACAGACAGTATTAAATGGGCCTTAGCCCATTTTAGTAGCAAAATCAAAAGCAGAACATATGTGGGCCTAAGCCCAATACAGTGTCAATCTAGAACAATAATGGAATAGTGCAACATGCAAACCATCCCTATCCAGCCGACACACCACTCGTACCAACCAACACACCATGTGGGGATAGAATCGACCCACCCACCCAGCACACCAATATCGCAACAAGGCTGCCAGACAACAAAATCGCAGCATAGCTGTCAGCAATCAGAATCACAGCGTAGCTGCTAGTAACAGTAAATGTGGCATAGCCACCAGAATAGTAAAAACGTGGCAGAGCCACTAAAACTTCCTCCATAACAATATTCCAACCCCATGCAGTGTAATAGCCCGATATAGGGCCTAAACAGAATAGTGGTGACGAAACCACAAATTTGATGTCAAAATATTTATTCCAATTGAGTTTTAAAATTTATTTTGTATTTGCAATATTTTGTAAAATTTTCATTACAAAATTTTGTTGTTTGTGTGTCCAATTTGATAAATTGGACTAAATTGCAAAAGTAGTAAAATGTGCATTCTAGAAGGTAAAGGTGTTTAATTGAAATGTGTTTTATTTATATTTTTATGGTTTAAATTTTTATGAAATTATTTTGTAAATATTTCGTACAAAAATTTCGACATTTGGACACTCAATTTAGTCAAAAGGACTAAATTGTCAAAAGTGCAAAAGTTGAGTTCTACATGTTAAAGGTGTCCAATTGTTATGAAATTTTAAATTAGAGGTCCTTAAATGGTAATTAGACTATTGGTATTTTATTGGAAAAAAATGGACATGAAATGGGTGAAAAAGAATTTTTTAAGTTAGGGGCATTTTGGTCATTTAGTGATTAAATGAATTAAAAATCAAATTAAAAGCCAATTTTTGCTCATCTTCTTCCTGAAGACCGAATATAGCATGGAGAAACCATGGCTAGGGTTTTTCAGGCTTCCAAGCTCGATTATCAAGAAAGACGTGGAATCAACTCGAATTGGGGAAAAGAAAAAGTTGTGGACTATATTGCAAATTTATCATCCTTTGCATTGAGGTAAGTTGATATGTAAATAATACATTGTTATTATTTATGTTTCAATATTTTGTTATATTATGCAAGATGAAGTTGGATGTTGGATGGTTATTTGATAAAAATTACAAAATTATAATGAAAATGGTTGAATTGGTAAATTGTATATTTTCCGGTTGAACTCGTGGAATAGAAAAGATACAAATGATTTGTGGTGGGAACACATGTGTAGTACTATGTGTAGGCTACTATGTGTTCAAGATGGATTAAGTCACATACGTAGTACTAAGTGTAGGCTACTACGTGTATCATATACTTGGGATCGCATGTGTAGTACTATGTGTAGGCTACTATGCATATCCAAAAACTTCGATCACATGTGTGGTACTAAGTACAGGCCACTATGTGCAAGAGATGAAATTGGTCACATGTGTAGTACTAGGTGCAGGCTACTATGTGCACCAATTAACTTCAGCCACAAAGGTGGTACTACATGCAGGCCACCGAACATTTTTTACTGTTTCATTCCGTTGTGTTCAATGGAAAGTGGCTAAGTCAAAATGAATGAAATTGTGAAATAGCCATGTGGAAGTGAGTGTATATATTGATTAAGTGTAGGTATATGTGTATATATGTACATGAGTAACGTTGATGAATGAACGAATTTCGGTAAATTTGATGTGGGCAAATGTTATTTGGAAAACCCATATAAGAAAATTTATGGCTGAGATGAGATCTGAAATAAAACAGTTTGTACAGCAACAGTGGGGTGACTTTGAAAAATTACCAAAAATGGTAGGAATTGAACTGGAGGTTGAATGAGATAAGGAATTAAGGCTTATTGAGTCTATTTTCATATTAAAAAATAGAGCAAGCAAAGGAATTCTGTATTTTCAGATATTTATATTTTTGTGAGACTGGTTCAGAATGACTTCGTGATCCCCTATTCTAACTTGGAAAAATCATTAAAAATTGTACAAAAATAATTATGGATCATAATTTATACAGTTAGACTCCTTAATGAGTCTATTTTTAGAAGAAATAAATGAGAACCTCATTTGAATTCTGTAGTTAAAGATAATTAAATTTTAGTGAAGAGTGGTAAGAATTACTGAACTGCGAAATAGGGGAGACTTCAATGAATAAACTATACTAATTGGCTGAACCAAAAATTCTAAAATTTTTATGGTAAGAAGATATATGAGTCTAGTTTCTAGGAAAATTGACAGATTTTAATTTGGAGTTCCGTAGCTCTAGATAAAAATAACTTAGTGACTATTACTTGAGTAAATAGCTTGAAAAGGGCTTAAGTAAATGGTGGGACTATGTGTATTTGTAATTATACTATTATGAGAACATGTTATGAAGTTTTCTAAAAGCTTGTAATAAATTGATTATTATTTACATATTTACTTACTAAGCTATAATGCTTGCTTCTTTCCCTTCCTTTCTCGTATAGAGTTTCAGATTCTAGCTCGAGTTGGAGGTCGCTAGAGATACTATCACACTATTAGGCTAAGGTTAGTATTAAAAGATTCCAAAATATTTATAATTTTTTGGCATGTATAAGGACTTGAATATATGTATATATGTTACTGAGTTGGCCTAGAATGTTGGCCTAAATTAAAGGAAATTTTATTGTTGTATAAGACCATGTGATATGACTAAAAGTAGCTATGTTATGAGTCATAATGATACAATATATGAACGAGTATGTTTGCATGTTAGTAAATGAATTAATGTATATATGATAAGTATGTGATTAGATTCTAAATTTAAAGAAATTTTATAGTCGGTTTTGTGTATTTGTAAGTGTAAAAATCCAGTGATGCCTCATACCCTGTTCTGGCATTGAACACGGGTAAGAGGTGTTACATGCAGTATGTCATGTCACAAATAATACGTGTATGCAGTATGTCATGCTCATGAAGAACAGTCAAATCATAGCACAAATCAGTCATCTACATTCGAGAGGTAAAATAGTCATTTTACCCTCTAGGGGTATTTTGGTCATTTCCATCATAATGGATCTAGGCACATTTACCGGCCCATCAGAGGGTCCACAGTCGTCTCGGGCAACTCGTGTAACCTCAACATGCAAAACAGTATGAATGGGCGAAGCCTATTACACGGCCCATGTGGGCCCACTGAGCCCAGAAACGACCTTAGCCATGTGTGCGACACAGCCGAGTCCAATATTCCCAACACGTCCGTGAGATTTACCCTACAGGGGTAATTCGGTCATTCTGCCCTACAGGGGTATTACGATCCCTACAGGGGTATTACAGTCATTCTGTTCTATAGAGATATTACGGTCATTCTGCCCTACAGGGGTACTACGGTCATTTACCGACCACTTAGAGGGTCTACAGTCACCTAGAGCGACTTTTATAACACAAACGGTCATAACAGTATGAATGGGCCCAAGGCCCATTATGCGGCCCAAGTGGGCCCACACGCTCGTGTGGCCCATCTGGCCCAAAATTAACCACGGCGATGCAAACTACCTAGCCCAGTCATATATTTACCACCCAACATGAATTTATTCATGTGGGGCCCATAAGCCCACTGGGCCCACTAGGCCCATTTCGACCCATCGAGGCCCAGAAATGTCCTAATCCATGTGCATGGCATGGCCAACCCAACCTTCCCCACCTGACGGTGAGATTCACCTGTAACACCCCTTACCCGTATTCGTCGCCAAATTTGGGTTAAGAGGTATTACTGAGCATAAATACAGTTTTGAAAATTCACTTATTTATACATGTCCAATTCATATATATATATATATATATATAAGGCATTTAGTTAATTTCATATCACATTTGCAAAAATAATCACATTATACATACACGAATTATTTTAAAACATAAATAATCAAAACATCTTACTTATAATGCATCTAACCAATTGGTTTTATCAAAGTATGATTTCCTATTCATATGGTCAATTTGAAATGCAATGGCCGAATTTCACATATCAACTCACGGTCATAAAAACAAATATTAATTTCCATATATGCTATCAAATTCGTTAACCCATATAAACATATAAAACCTACTAACTAATTTATAAACAATACATCATGATTATAATATAGACATACAACAACCCAATTCATCTTAATCCTCAACTAAGATTTGGGGAAAATAACATATTACCTCTACCTATTTTCGAAGCAACAAATATGCTATACCCAAGGTCAAATCAACTAATACATCTTCGACTAAAGTCATATATAAATAACATATTACCAATGACTAAACTTCACAACCAAAACCATAAACCAAAACCATAATTCCATACCCTTGTACCCCTATACAATATTCAATCGGTCATTTTACAAGGTTTTGATTGATTATAAATATGCTTAGTTCACATGTCAGATATTGAAATCAAACATTCACTCATTTGTCGATTATACAATTATACCTAATAATAATATTCAATACACATATACAACCTTGCTCAATAATGACTCATTTTAACATCCATTTCCTTATTGTAACATAACCAATTACATAAAAACTTTATTTATATAAATTACCAACTCAATTCATTACCAAATCTTACCACACGTTAATCACATATGAAAATATCCTAATCAATTCATCCATATAAATGTTATGTCATTGTCTCAAATACTCGTAACACATAAATTCATTTATATCTATATACATATCAAAATAATAAGCCACATTCGCATGGCTTACTATATACAACTAAATCAAAAGAAAAGTTTCATTTAGTATCCTAGCTTATACATGCCATAAGTTTTAGATTTAACTTAAAACGGTACCAAAAGATAGGTGATAAGCGTATGACTTCAACGCTGATCCCAAGCTCATAGCAACTTCCAAAATCTATGAAAATCAAACAAGTAAACATACACTAAGTAAGCTATTTTAGCTTAGTAAGTTACAAGCAATTTAGACATTTATTTGACTTACTACCTCCATTTAATGAGACTAGATTTAATTTAGCTAAATCATGCTACTACTTCTCGTGATTTCGACTTACCAAATCAGGGACCTTTTTATTCATATCCAATGATAATTCGATTAGATCAATACTATACCTATACTCACTTCCAAGGTATTTATTCACCATTAATCACAAGACCACAATGTCATTTAACATGGAAACATCATAGATCATCAATACATTCAACACCGAGCTATTAACATTTCTACTTTCACAATCTCATATCATCGAATCTCAAACATATATTCATATACATATATATATATATATATATATATCCATCTATTACTCCATCCTCGCATCAATTTACCAAATACACATTAATTCAAATACATTCACCACATAGTTTCAATACTTACCGTACATAAACTTTAGCACATAATTGATAGCTACTCCTTACGAAAAATTCTATGCAAATACTCATCCGACTACCCGTAATTTCTCACTATAATAGCACACTTAGTGCTTATAATCATTTAATGGATTATATATCAACCGCACACTTAGTGCTCGATAGCTAAACTCGCACACTTAGTACTTTATAATCTACCTCGCACACTTAGTGCCAATTTCATGATCGAACGATTACTATTCGCACACTTAGTGCCGAAACTCAATAGCTCAATGTATTCATTTTCTTTTTATTCATTCGACACCCACATTATAGCATATGCACATCTCATTCAATTTGACATAAACATATACAATTTAAACTATTCAATCAACCTCAACTAATTTGCTTAATAACTTACCTTAGCTTTAATCGGACAGTTACGATCGGCTAATCGACAACTTTTGTTTTTCCCTTGTCTGCCTCCCCTCTCCTCAATTCTTGATCTAAATGGAATTGAATATAAATTCATTCAATTTAATTTTATTCAAAACAAGTCCAAACACACAAGTTGGTAAATTACTAATTCATCCCCCATACTTTAAAATGTTTGCAAAATAAAGCTAAAGTACATAACAACTTAAACTACTCTTAATTTCATTTTCTATACAAGAGCCGAATGTTCCCTTAGTCTAAACAAGTCTTTGCATTTCATTTAAATTCACAAACTAATCCCCCTATCTAAACATTCGTACAAATTCATCCATTTAACAAAGTCACTAAGGATTTTGATTCTAACCTTAACAATCAAACACCAACTCTCATTTCAACTCATTTTTTACATATATACCAAAGAACTAAAACATTTCTTCATCTCCATCTTATGACTGAACATTCAATATTCATAAATTTGAAAAAATGAATTCATGGGCTATAAACTAAAGTCAATTACAACCTTAAAAATACAACCAATTTTCAAATTTAAACTAAAAACATACCTTAATTTACTTAAACCTTGGTCGAATACCCTTCTTCTTCTTTTGTTTCTACCTTTTAGTTTCGGCAAAAACAAAGTAGGAATGCCACTTTCTATCATTTGTTTCTTTATTTTATTATTAACTTAAAATAAACATATATAACAATCATATAAATTAAATCATCATTCACTCACATGCCGTCCACTACACCTAAAATGGTTAAATTTCATATTTAATCCTTCCACTAATAATAATCATCACATCTTTGTTATCACATAGTAATTCATTTAGTTTTCATGTTATGCATTTAAGTACTATCCATTTAATCAGTATTCATATGCTAAAATTTTTAAAACGTAATTTCACACCAACCAAATTCATGCATTCAGAACATAGATAATTAATAAATAATTATTTTCTGACTCGAATTCGTGGTCCCGAAACCACCATTCTGACTAAGGTAAGAATCGAGCTGTTACAACTCTCTCCCCCTTTAAGGATTTTCGTCCCCGAAAATCTTACCAGTGAATAGGTTTGGATAACGTTCTTTCATCGATGTTTCAAGCTCCCAAGTCGCCTCCTAAATTCCGTGTTTAAGCCATAAAAATTTCACCAGAGAAATTTTCTTATTTCTCAATTCTTTAACCTCACAAGCCAGAATACGAACTGGTTCTTCCTCATATGATAAATCAGACTGAATCTCAATCTCAGATGGGCTAATCACATGAGACGGGCCGGATCTATACTGTCAAAGCATCGAAACATGAAAAACATTATTGTTCTTTTCTAGCTCAGGTGGCAAAGACAATCTGTACGTAACTGGCCCAATCCCCTCAATAATCTCGTACGGCCCAATAAATCTCGAACGTAACTTGCCCTTGCGACCAAATCTGAGGATTTTCTTCCACGGCGAGACTTTCAGAAATACCTGATCACCAATATGAAATTCTATATTTTTACGATTCAAATCCGCATAAGATTTCTAACGATCTATCACTGCTCTCAGGTTTTCTTGGATCACTTTTACTTTCTGCTCCATCTCTTTGACTAAATCAACCCCGTGTATCTTCCTTTCACTTAACTCGGTCCAATATAAAGGTGTACGAGATTTACAATCGTACAAAGCCTCGTAAGGTGCCATCTTAATGCTCGATTGAAAGCTATTGTTATATGCAAATTCACTCAAAGGCAAGTATCTTTCCCATGTACCCTCAAACTCGAGAACAGAACATCTCAACATGTCCTCAAGTATCTGAATGAATCGTTCTGATTGACCATCCGTCTGGGGTGAAAGGCTGTCCTGAAATACAATTTAGTACCTAAAGCATCTTGCAGTTTCTTCTAAAATCGCGAAGTAAACCTCGGATCCCTATCCAAAACGATAGAAACAGTACTCCGTGCAGTCGTACAATTTGAGATATGTACAATTCAGCTAGCTTTTCGAGTGAATAATCTATACGGACAGGAATGAAGTGAGCCAATTTCGTCAGTTTCTCTACAATTACCCAGATTGTATCTTTCTTGCTCGATGTTAAAGGTAATCCAGAAACAAAATCCATTGTAACTCGAACCCATTTCCACTATGGAATCAAAATCGGCTGAAGCAATCCTGATGGTACCTGATGTTCGGCTTTCACTTGCTAACATACCAAGCATTTTGACACAAAATCTGAAATGTCCCTTTTCATACCATGCCACCAGTAGTGCTGCTTTAGATCATTAAACATTTTAATGCTACCCGGGTGAATAGACAGTTTACTATCATGTGCCTCACTACAAATTATTTGAATTAATTCAGAATTCTTCGGCACACAAATTTAGTTTCTGAATCGTAAACATCCATCAGCATCAATCTAAAATTCTGAATTATTTTTTGAATTACATTGCATCTGCTTTGCTATCAAATCCTTATCTGTACTCTGGGCTTCACGAATTTGCTGAATAAATAACGGTCTTGCTCTTAACTCAATTACTATCACACCATCATTAGCCATAGCCACATGTGCATTCATAGCACGCAAAGCAAACAATGATTTTCGGCTCAAAGCATCAGCAACTACATTAGCCTTTCCCAGGTGATAATCAATCACAAGTTCATAGTCTTTTAGCAATTCTAACCATCGTCGTTGCCTTAAGTTCAAATCTTTTTGAGTCATCAAATATTTGAGACTTCTGTGATTAGAGTAGATATGACATTTCTCACCGTACAGATAGTGACGCAAATCTTCAAAGCGAATACTATAGCGGCCAGTTTAAGATCGTGAGTCGGATAGTTCTTTTCATATGGCTTGAGCTGTCTCGAAGAGTAGGCTATAACTTTACCCTCCTTCATCAAAACGCAGCCCAAACCATTCAACGATGCATCGCTAAAAATGACAATTTTTTTGCCCGATTCTGGTTGTACAAGTACCGGAGCTTCAGTCAACAAGGTTTTCAACTAATCGAAACTCTTTTGACAACTTTCTGTCCACTCAAATTTAACATCTTTTTGAAGTAGCTTCGTCATCGGAGTAGCAATCATCGAGAAACCCTTCACAAATTGTCTATAATAACAGGTAAGTCCTAGAAAACTCCGAACCTCTGAAATATTTCGTGGAGGTTTCCAATCAAGTATAGCTGAGATTTTATTCAGATCAACCCGTATGCCCGATACTGAAACTACATGTCCCAGAAAGCTAACCTCATGTAACCAAAACTCACATTTACTAAACTTCACATATAATTGGTTATCTCGCAAGGTCTGCAACACCATTCTCAAATGCTCAGCATGCTCTGTTTCATTACGTGAGTATATCAGTATATCATCAATGAACACAACCACAAATCGATCTAAATATGGTTTGAATATCTGATTCATCAAATCCATGAAAATAACAGGTGCGTTAGTAAGCCCGAATGGCATCACTAAGAACCTATAATGTTCGTATCTCGTACGAAAAGCAGTCTTATGTACATCAGATTCTCTGACTCGCAACTGGTAGTAACCAGATCTCAAATCTATCTTTGAAAACACTGAAGCCCCTTTTAGCTGATCGAACAAATCATTAATGCGAAATATCCTTATAGTCACTTTATTAAGTTGCCGGTAATCAATACACATTCTCATTGTTCCATCTTTCTTTTTCACGAACAGAACTGCTGCACTTCAGGGAGAGAAACTCGGTCGCGCAAAACCTCTATACGTCAGTTCTTGCAACTGTGATTTCAACTCTTTTAGTTCAGTAGGTGCCAGACAGTACGGAGATATCGAGATCGGAGTCGTCCCAGGTACCAATTCAATACCAAACTCTACCTCTCGAATAGGCGATAAGCCTGGCAATTCTTCAGGAAACACATCCGGATACTCACACACAACTGGTACGGATTCGAACTTCTTATCGGTTTCTTTACAATCGAGCATATAAGCAAGATAAGCTTCACAACCTCTTTTCAAATGCTTCTGAGCCACTAATGAGGATATTACTGTTGGCAAACCATTAAGATCAGTGGACTCAATTCGGATGATTTCATCATTCTGACACCATAGATCGATAGTTTTTCGTTCACCACAGCATCTTGTACGGTTAACCAATCCATTCCGAGGATAATATCAAATTCGTCGAATGGCAATAACATCAAATCAGCCAGAAAACATGAATCTCGAATCATCAGGGGGCAATTCTTACACACCTTGTTAACTAACACACACCGGCCCAAGGGGTTCGATACTCGAATCACAAACTCAGTAGACTCAACAGGCAAAGTCTTACTAAATACTAATGTTTCACACACATAGGAATGAGTTGAACCGGGATCAATCAAAGCAATTACACTAGTATCATAAAGAGTGAATATACCAGTAATAACATCAGGGGATGATGCCTCCTCTCGTGCGCGAATGGCATAAGCTCTGGCAGGTGCACGAGCCTCGGATCGAATTGCTGTGTCCGAAGTCCCTCTCTAAATACCACTCCTACCTCCCGCATTTTGAGGTGGTCTACCTCTAGCTGCAGCACTACCCAGTCTTGCATTCTGAGTATTATGTTTTTCAGTCACTTTTAGGAAGTCCCGAATGAAATGATCTCTTGATCCACACTTATAACAAACTCGATTGTTGTATTTGCCCCAACACTCACCAACATGTCGCCTACCACACTGTGGGCACTCGGGTTTATTCGATCGAGGATTTCCAACACTAGCAACTGAGGTAGTTCGTGAACTCGTTGGTGGTCGTTCTCGAATAGAAAGCCCGGCAGTAGTCTTGGATCAGCCTTCATCATCCTTGAACTTTTTTGATGCCATCTGAGAAGTTTTGCTTGCGGATCTCTTACGGAAATCTCTAGCTTCAAACTTAGCTTTTTTTTCTCTTTCCCGAGCTCTTCAGCCTTGCAAGCTCGCTTGACGAGTACTACAAACTCTTTTATTTCAAGTATGCCGACAAGTAATTTTATGCCTCCATTCAGCCCTTCCTCGAATCTCCTACACATAGTGGCCTCAGTAGCAACACACTCTCGGGCATAACGGTTGAGTCTCACAAACTTACGCTCATGGTCAGATACGATCATACGACCCTGTTTCAACTTGAGAAATTCTTTGCATTTTTGATCAATAAATCGTTGACTGATATACTTTTTGCGAAATTCTGTCTGGAAGAATTCCCAAGTGACTCGTTTTTTCGAAACAACTAAAACAAGAGTGTTCCACCAATAGTAGGTAGAATCCCGCAACAAAGGTATAGCACATTTCAGGCACTCCTCAGGTGAACAGGATAATTCATCGAAAACACAAATGGTATTATCGAGCCAAAATTCAGCCTGCTCAGCATCATCAGTAGCTGTGGCCCTAAACTCCTCTGCATTATATTTTCTGATTTTATCAACAGGTGGCTTATTCAATCTCATCGAATCGATAATTGAAGGTACCACAGGTATCGAAGGTGGGTTATTCAAATTCGGGGGTTGTTGAGCAACTGGATTCATCCGGATATATTAAGCAAACCACTCAGTCATCATACTATAGAAGGCTTGCTTAGCCTCATTTTCTTGATTACTCACAGATGGCCGAGAATCAGTAGGCGCTTCCCTTGCACGTGAGTAGGCGCTATACTCTCGACATCGTCCGCTACCGCTTGATAGGGATCAGGATCCATTTACTATATAAAAAACACATTTTAAGCGTCAAAAGTCATCATACTATCACCTAAAAAAATTACGGCGTGTATAGCTAAACTCACACGTGCCACGTTAGTCCGAGAATCGGCTAAATCGTAGCTCTGATACCAATAAAATGTAACAACCCTTACCCGTATTCGTCGCCAAATTTGGGTTAAGAGGTATTACTAAGCATAAATACAGTTCTGAAACATTCACTTATTTTTACATGTCCAATTCATATATATATATATATATATATAAGGCATTTAGTTAATTTCATATCACATTTGCAAAAATAATCACATTATACATACACGAATTATTTTAAAACATAAATAATCAAAACATCTTACTTATAATGCATCTAACCAATTGGTTTTATCAAAGTATGATTTATTATTCATATGGTCAACTTGAAATGCAATGGCCGAATTTCACATATCAACTCACGGGCATAAAAACAAATATTAATTTCCATATATGCTATCAAATTCGTTAACCCATATAAACATATAAAACCTACTAACTAATTTATAAACAATACATCATGATTATAATATAGACATACAACAACCCAATTTGTAACATCCTAATTTTTGGGGCTTAGTAATTTTGTGTGATGTTGGGTGAAATTTTAAATGTTGGTATATGGTTGTGAAATTCATGTTTAGAGTGTGTAAATGGGCCTATGGAAGGCCCATGAGTTGGCCAAAACCCGGTAGAATTTTTGAATTTTGGACTTAAGGAGTTAGGGGCTCTGGTTAGGAGGCTTTATCAAAAGATGTGGGTAAAATGTATCACAAAAGGAGCCTTGGTAGAGTGGCTAAGTGGCGCCACTAGTCTCCTAAAAATGTGGCGTGTAAGTGGAAGGGAGAAGGCCAAGGTTCGACTCTCTATGCAGGTATTTGTGATGTTTATTTTTGTGTCTTGAGTAGGCAAGAATTTGAGGTTGAGTGGAACTCTGTTCACAAGAGTTTGAATCAGTCATGAGCTTGATTCAAGGAGTGATAAGGGGGAGCATATCTTGGAGGGATTTTAGGAGAATTCAATTTTGAAAGGAGTGTGGCCGGCCAAGGGGTTTGCATTGTGCATATTCGGCAATTGAGTCTAGTTTTGGGGAGTCCTTGCATTTTCTTTGTTGTGCCGATTCACCTTAGTCAAATCCCTCTTCTTTCTTTTATTTTATTTTCCTTTTCCTCTTCTCCATCCTTTAGAAGGAAGCTGAACCATATTTCCTTCCCACTTCTTCTTGTTAGCCGAATACTCTAAAGCAAGCCAAATCCCGAAAGCCATCTTGTGCCGTTTTCTTTTAAGCCACAACCCTCAGGCTCTTTTCATCTTTTTGTGGCCGAATCTTACAACCTCTAAGCCTTCAATCCCCTACCGATTAAACCATCCCCAAAACACCTTCTCCTCCCTTGGATCAAAAGCCGAAAGCACATCACCTTTGGAGGACATGTTGGCTGAATTTTAGGACCCCTGGGGAGCGATTTCTGATAGCATTTGGGAGTTTGGTCTGTTTCAAGTTTAAGGTGGTACGGAAGGGTGCTAGTGGTAAGTACTCGTACCCTATTCGATTCAGTATTTTAAATGCTTAGAAAAGCCGAAACCTCCTAAGTTTTAGGGAGGTTGCCGATTTGTAGTCTAGGCTTTATTAAGCCTTCTTCTTTGGTTTTATGGTCTCTTGTAGTGAAGCAAACAACCTTGAAGGAGCAGTAGGTTGGGTGAAGCGGTGTTGGATAAGTTTGGATCAATAATCGACCCAGCGAAGGTAAGCTATCTACGGTAATAGGCATAGTGGCCGAATGTTGTTGAGAAGACTATAGTGATTATTCTTTTAGATTTGGATCTAATACATTAAGTAAATGAATATAGGACGAGTGCATGGACGACTTTGAGGAATCGACCGTCATTTAACAGGTGTGTAACATACCCCGTAATAGCCTAGGTTCATATTGCATAAAAGCCGAAACATCGGATTATGTTGTTGATGTAACCTGTAAATACGAGATGAAGTGTGGATGAGTTCAATTGCGATGAACACAGTAAACAAGAGTGATGGAACAGGTAAGAGCACAGTTTCGTGTAGTTTGGTACGTTGGGCCTCGATGGGCTAAAATAGGGCCCAATGGGCTTGTGGGCCCATTTGGGTAAATATTTGTAAAAATGGAATCTGATTGAATTGCATGTTAAATTTTTAGTACCGTTGCGTAACTTAGGCTAAAAAGGACCTAATTGACTAAATCGGCTACGAAGGGCCCATTAGGGGTTTTGGGCCCAATAACTTGAATGCGCTATAATAGGCTAAAAACTGCTGTTTAAACACTTGGAATTGATGAATAAGCATGGAAAACCCTAATAATGGATAAAATTACGTAATTACCCCTTAAAACATAAAAATGACTATTATACCCCTAGGGTTGTAATATGTTTATGATGACTTTGATACTGTTGTTTTACATGCTATGACATGATATGCACATGATATGCTATGACATGAACATGATATGCACTATTTGATTCATTATATGCATGGGTTGGGTTTTATATGATGGAGGAAGTGATAAAGGGCTTTGCCCCAGTTTACCGAAAAGGGCTTTTGCCCCAGTTATTAAAAGAGGCTTAGCCTCCAGTTATATGATTAAGCAGCTATGCTGCCAGTGGAGAGTTTGGTTGGGTGGGTTGAGTTATTCCCCACATGGAAAGTTTGGTTGGTACGGGTGGAGAGTAGCGGATGGAGGGTTGAGTAGTCTCCCTAAATGGGTTTTTGCATACATGTATGGTTTGAGTTTTGTAATATTGAAATGGGCCTATGGGCCATATCGCTTACAGAAAGGCTTTGGCCTAGCGATATGAGTAATATAAAGGCTTCGGCCCAGTAACAGTTAACCGAAAGGCTTCGGCCCAGTGTGTGTTGAAAATTGAGCTTGTACATGTATGGATTTGGGCTCTGAAAGGGCTTATTATACACTGAGTTCCAAACTCACCCCCCCTTCTTCAACCTTGCAGGTGAACCTTAATATGGAGACTTGGAGCCGGTGGGAATTCAGAGTGGCCATGATGTTCAATCGGACTTTCTTTTAAAAGTTTTATTTAAATATTATTATCTATTTTTGGGTTGTAATAAGGCCATTTTAACTAATTTCTTTCTGGATTTGGTTGGTTTTGAACTTTGAAATCTGCGTTATTAATTATATCTTAAAATGGGCTAGATCTAGGTTACGTTTTTAAAGAACTCTCAGTTTTCAAATCATACAGAGATAAATACAACATTTTAACTAAGACATCTCCTTGTACAAACTCCATCTCGAGATATTTTCAAAATTATCAATAACCTAAAGTGTGGCAATGGTTGTGGGCATGTCGAGGATTGGATCCAATCAAGAGCTTGGTACTTAAGCAGCCTTCATGGCTCACCTCCTCTATTTCGGATACCTACCTGGTGCACAGCTTCCATTCACTTTAGTCTTTTAAAAATTATCATCAAATTCTTTATGAGAGGTTTAAAATCAGAACTTGTGTCTTAATGTTTTCAATATGACACGTCAGATTTGGCCATAACGTTTGGGCCGGGTTTGGGGTGTTACATTTAGTGGTATCAGAGCCAAGTTGCAACAACTCGGCTGTGGGTTTTTAACGGGCTTTTTAACGGGTTCTTTTTCAAAATTTCAAATAATGACTTTTTTTTAATCAAATTTAAGGATTTCTAAAATGCTGGTAAAATAAATAAAATCTTTTTAACCCATTTTTGTGGATAAATGTATGTTTTAAATGATTCAGAGGAAGAGGTGGCACACTGAATTCCCGGCCCAAGTCTATAAGTATACTTTCCTTATCGTGGAATATTAAAATGATATTTGAGAATGATATGATATTATTGTTGGTTATAAAATGATGCTATAGATAGAATCAAGACCCTACTATGTTACTTTAGTTAGGGTAGAGCTAAAAACATTTAGGATTGAAACTGTAGTTAGATACAATGTTGCGGAAACAACTTCTGAACTACTATACTTCCATAAGATATCTTGTAATAAACAACTGAAATATTAACTAATGTCATAAAATTCGTAATCAGATAAGTCGATATGAGTACTAGAGGAACTCGTGGACGAGGCCGCGGACGTGGTCGCGGTAGAGCGCGGGCCGAATCTTCATCTTCAGGGCATAGGCCAGCTGAAGAGGCATCGGTGCCACTAGCATCTGAGACTGGGTCACATGATCGAGCGGTAGGGGACGATGCTTTGTCCCAAGCAATGCTGAGGGTCTTAGAAAGGGTTGCTGGAGCTAGTACTGGGACAGTGAATAGAGGATCTATCTCTGAGCGACTGCGGGCCAACGGAGCAGAGGTTTTTAGGGGCGTATCTGGAGTAGCTCCGAATGTGGCTGAATATTGGCTTGAGGCAACAGAACGGATTATGGACGACTTGGATTGCTCTGTGGAGCAAAAGTTGAAAGGGGCTGTATCGTTGCTGCGAGACGAGGCTTACCAATGGTGGATCACAGTAAGAGAGAGTACCCCGGCTGAGCGGGTAACTTGGGATCTATTTAAGACTGCTTTTAAGGGCAGGTATGTGGGAGCTAGTTATGTGGATGCTCGTCGTAAGGAATTCCTAAATCTAACCCAGGGTAATAAGACTGTTGCCAAATATGAGGCAGAATTCTTGAGATTAAGCCGATATGCTAGTGGGATAGTGGCGACTGAATACGAGCGTAGCGTTCGGTTTGAGGATGGCCTTCGAGATGAGCTTAGGGTGCTGATAGCTCCACAAAGGGAGCGTGATTTTGCTGCGTTGGTAGAAAAGGCCAAGATAGCCGAAGAGGTTAAGCGGGTGGAGCAACAGAATCGTCAGAAGGATCGACTTAGATTTAGGAGGGATTCTGGACCCTCGGATGCTGCATACAGAAATGTTAAACGAACCAGAGTAGAGGAGCCGATTCGGGCCATGCCAGTGAATACCGTCAGACCTCAAGTTTGTAGGGATTGTGGTAGAGCACACTTGGGTGAGTGTTGGAAAAGAACTGGAGGATGTTTCCGATGTGGGTCTAAGGAACACAAGTTTAGGGAATGTCCTAGGAGAGCAGTTCAAGACCAAGTTGCTGAGCCAAGGGTTGTGCAACCAGTATGAGGAGGACCACCACCACAGAGAGGCCGTGGGCAAGGTAGAGGTGGTAATGGTAATGGACGAGGACGTGGGGCACCTGGCAGGGGTGCTGGGCATACTGAAGCTCGTCAGCCGGCGTTGGTTTATGCTGCACGACGTCGAGAGGAGGGTGATGCTCCTAATGTTATAACCGGTACATTTTTCATTCATAGCATGCCTTATACTGCTTTGATAGATGTTGGTTCCACTCACTCGTATGTTGCCTGTAACGTATCTGGGGCATTGGGCGTGCGTTCTGAGAAGACTGTGAGTGGGGTATCAGTGATAAGTCCTTTGGGTCACTCGGTTAAGGTAGATAAACTTTTTAGGGAAGTGCCTCTAGAGACTCAAGATAAAGTATTCGTAGGAGACTTAATGGAATTGCCATTCGGAGAATTTGATCTTATCTTAGGAATGGATTGGTTAACTCAGCATAGGGCGATATTGGATTGTGCTGCTAAGAGGATGGTATTAAGAACTGTCGAGGATGAGGAGGTATTAGTTATAGGGGAGCGAAGAAATTATTTGTCTAATGTGGTGTCAGCCTTAAAAGCTGGGAAGTTGATTCGAAAAGGTGGTGAGGCATATTTGGCCTTTGTAAGCCAAGCTGAGCCTGAAAAGATGACCGTAGAGTCAGTCAGGACTATCAAAGAGTTTCAAGATGTCTTTCCTGAGGAGCTTCCTGGATTACTTCCAAATCGCGAGGTTGAGTTTGGAATTGACCTGTTACCTGGAACAGCTCCGGTGTCCATTGCACCGTATAGGATGGCACCAAAGGAGTTGGTGGAACTGAAGGCTTAGATACAAGAACTATTGGACAGAGGATTTATAAGACCAAGTGTTTCTTCGTGGGGCGCACCAGTTTTGTTTGTAAAGAAGAAGGATGGAACCATGCGCATGTGTATCGATTATCGGCAGTTGAACAAACTGACAATCAAGAACAAGTACCCTTTGCCTAGAATCGATGACCTGTTTGATCAGTTGAGAGGAGCATCGGTATTTTCAAAAATCGACCTTCGATCCGGATATCACCAGCTGAGAGTCAAAGAGGGGGATATTCATAAGACGGCATTCAGAACTCGATATGGTCATTACGAGTTCCTAGTTATGCCCTTTGGACTGACTAACGCACCTGCAGCATTCATGGATCTGATGAATCGTGTATTCCAGCCATACTTGGATCAGTTCGTAGTTGTGTTCATCGACGATATTTTGGTGTATTCGGAAACAGAAGAAAAGCATGATGAGCATCTTCGTATCGTTCTACAAGTATTAAGAGAGAAGCAACTCTATGCTAAGTTCAGTAAGTGCGAATTTTGATTGAGGGAGGTGACCTTTTTAGGGCATGTTGTTTCTGCCGAAGGGATTAAGCTAGATCCTCGAAAAATTGAGGCGATTCTAGAATGGAAGCCACCAAGGTCAGTGTCAGAAATTCGAAGTTTTCTGGGGTTGGCAGGTTGTTATAGAAGGTTTGTGGAAGGGTTCTCTGTGCTGGCTGCACCATTGACAAAACTCATAAGGAAAGGAGTACCGTTTGTTTGGGCTGAGAAGCAGCAAGAAGCTTTTGAGAAGTTAAAGAAAGTTTTGACCGAGGCACCAGTGTTAATTCAGCCAGAGTCTGGTAAAGATTTCACTGTGTACAGCGATGCATCACATGTAGGTTTGGGTTGTGTGTTGATGCAAGAGGGAAAGGTGGTTGCATATGCTTCAAGGCAGCTTAAGCCTCACGAGATGAACTATCCTACACATGATTTGGAGCTGGCGGCGGTGATCTTCGCGCTTAAAATTTGGAGGCATTACTTATATGGGGAGAAGTGCATCATCTATACAGATCATAAGAGTCTTAGGTATTTATTGACTCAAAAAGAGCTGAATCTTAGACAGCGAAGGTGGATAGAGTTGTTGAAAGATTATGATTGTTCGATTGAGTACCATCCAGGCAAGACAAATGTGGTGGCCGATGCATTGAGTCGTAGGACTATAGCAGATTTGAAGGCAATGTTTGCTCGTTTAAGCTTATACGATGATGGGAGCCTGTTGGCAGAGTTGCAAGTGAAACCAACTTGGGTAGAACAAATTAAAAGGCAGCAGCTGTTGGATGAGTCTTTGGATTCTCGGTTTCAGCAAGCCAAGAAGGAGGAGAATTCAGACTTTGGGTTAAACAGTGAGGGAATTCTTTGTTTTAGAGGAAGAATTTGTATGCCAAAGGACTCTGAATTAAGAATGATGATTTTAAAAGAGGCTCATAGTGGACCTTGTGCCATGCATCCGGGAGGGAATAAATTGTATCGAGACTTGCGAGAATTATATTGGTGGCCTGGACTGAAGAGGGAAGTGACCGAGTTTGTGGGAAAGTGTTTAACGTGTCAGCAAGTAAAGGCCGAGCATCAACTGCCTTCAGGATTGTTGCAGCCAGTGAAAATACCACTTTGGAAGTGGGAAAGGGTAACCATGGATTTCGTAAGTGGGTTGCCTTTGACGCCTTCCAAGAAGGATTCGATTTGGGTGATTGTGGATAGGCTGACGAAATCTGCCCATTTCATACCTGTTTGAACAGATTATTCACTTTAGAAGTTAGCCAAGTTATATGTAGCAGAGATAGTACGGTTGCATGGAGTGCCAGTGTCAATAATTTCTGATCGAGACCCAAGATTTACATCCCGGTTTTGGAGGAAATTGCATGAGGCGTTGGGGACGCGATTGGATTTTAGCACAGCATTTCACCCTCAGTCAGATGGGCAGTCAGAGAGGGTTATTCAGATTCTAGAAGACATGTTGAGGGGTTGTGTGATCGACTTTAGGGGCAGCTGGGAGGATTACTTGCCGTTGGCGGAATTTGCTTATAATAACAGTTATCAAACGAGTATTCAGATGGCTCCATATGAGGCACTGTATGGGAGAAGATGTCGTTCGCCTACTTGTTGGACTGAGTTAGGGGAGAGACGAGTATTTGGACCAGAATTAGTGGCTGATACTGAAGACAAAGTCAGGGTAATCAGAGACCGCTTGAAGGAGGCAGCAGATCGACAGAAGTCCTATGCAGATCTAAAGCGTAAGGATATTGAGTATGCAGTAGGAGACATGGTCTTTCTTAAAGTTTCGCCTTGGAAGAAGATATTGAGATTTGGTAGAAAGGGCAAGTTGAGTCCGCGATTCATTGGGCCTTATCGAATTGTGAAGCGAATAGGACCGGTTGCTTATCAGCTAGAATTACCTCCGGAGTTGGATCGTATCCACGATGTCTTTCATGTTTCAATGCTAAGGCGATATCGTTCTGATCCTACTCATATCGTGCCAGTTGCAGACATTGAGGTACAAGCAGATTTAACCTTCGAAGAAGAACCAGTGCAAATACTTGATCGTGACGTTAAAGTGTTGAGAAGAAAATCAGTCCCATTAGTAAAGGTACTTTGGAGGAACCATGGCAGAGAGGAGGCTACTTGGGAGCCCGAGGAGGCGATGCGTCAACAGTATCCTCAACTATTTTAATAAGGTAAATTTCGAGGCCGAAATTTCTTTAAGGAGGGTAGAGTTATAACATCCTAATTTTTGGGGCTTAGTAATTTTGTGTGATGTTGGGTGAAATTTTAAATGTTGGTATATGGTTGTGAAATTCATGTTTAGAGTGTGTAAATGGGCCTATGGAAGGCCCATGAGTTGGCCAAAACCCGGTAGAATTTTTAAATTTTGGACTTAAGGAGTTAGGGGCTCTGGTTAGGAGGCTTTATCAAAAGATGTGGGTAAAATGTATCACAAAAGGAGCCTTGGTAGAGTGGCTAAGTGGCGCCACTAGTCTCCTAAAAATGTGGCGTGTAAATGGAAGGGAGAAGGCCAAGGTTCGACTCTCTATGCAGGTATTTGTGATGTTTATTTTTGTGTCTTGAGTAGGCAAGAATTTGAGGTTGAGTGGAACTCTGTTCACAAGAGTTTGAATCGGTCATGAGCTTGATTCAAGGAGTGATAAGGGGGAGCATATCTTGGAGGGATTTTAGGAGAATTCAATTTTGAAAGGAGTGTGGCCGGCCAAGGGGTTTGCATTGTGCATATTCGGTAATTGAGTCTAGTTTTGGGGAGTCCTTGCATTTTCTTTGTTGTGCCGATTCACCTTAGTCAAATCCCTCTTCTTTCTTTTATTTTATTTTCCTTTTCCTCTTCTCCATCCTTTAGAAGGAAGCTGAACCATATTTCCTTCCCACTTCTTCTTGTTAGCCGAATACTCTAAAGCAAGCCAAATCCCGAAAGCCATCTTGTGCCGTTTTCTTTTAAGCCACAACCCTCAGGCTCTTTTCATCTTTTTGTGGCCGAATCTTACAACCTCTAAGCCTTCAATCCCCTACCGATTAAACCATCCCCAAAACACCTTCTCCTCCCTTGGATCAAAAGCCGAAAGCACATCACCTTTGGAGGACATGTTGGCCGAATTTTAGGACCCCTGGGGAGCGATTTCTGATAGCATTTGGGAGTTTGGTCTGTTTCAAGTTTAAGGTGGTACGGAAGGGTGCTAGTGGTAAGTACTCGTACCCTATTCGATTCAGTATTTTAAATGCTAAGAAAAGCCGAAACCTCCTAAGGTTTAGGGAGGTTGCTGATTTGTAGTCTAGGCTTTATTAAGCCTTCTTCTTTGGTTTTATGGTCTCTTGTAGCGAAGCAAACAACCTTGAAGGAGCAGTAGGTTGGGTGAAGCGGCGTTGGATAAGTTTGGATCAATAATCGACCCAGCGAAGGTAAGCTATCTACGGTAATAGGCATAGTGGCCGAATGTTGTTGAGAAGACTATAGTGATTATTCTTTTAGATTTGGATCTAATACATTAAGTAAATGAATATAGGACGAGTGCGTGGACGACTTTGAGGAATCGACCGTCATTTAACAGGTGTGTAACATACCCCGTAATAGCCTAGGTTCATATTGCATAAAAGCCGAAACATCGGATTATGTTGTTGATGTAACCTATAAATACGAGATGAAGTGTGGATGAGTTCAATTGCGATGAACACAGTAAACAAGAGTGATGGAACAGGTCAGAGCACGGTTTCGTGCAGTTTGGTACGTTGGGCCTCGATGGGCTAAAATAGGGCCCAATGGGCTTGTGGGCCCATTTGGGTAAATATTTGTAAAAATGGAATTTGATGAATTGCATGTTAAATTTTTAGTACCGTTGCGTAACTTAGGCTAAAAAGGACCTAATTGACTAAATCGGCTACGAAGGGCCCATTAGGGGTTTTGGGCCCAATAACTTGAATGCGCTATAATAGGCTAAAAACTGCTGTTTAAACACTTGGAATTGATAAATAAGCATGGAAAACCCTAATAATGGATAAAATTACGTAATTACCCCTTAAAACATGAAAATGACTATTATACCCCTAGGGTTGTAATATGTTTATGATGACTTTGATACTGTTGTTTTACATGCTATGACATGATATGCACATGATATGCTATGACATGAACATGATATGCACTATTTGATTCATTATATGCATGGGTTGGGTTTTATATGATAGAGGAAGTGATAAAGGGCTTTGCCCCAGTTTACCGAAAAGGGCTTTTGCCCCAGTTATTAAAAGAGGCTTGGCCTCCAGTTATATGATTAAGCAGCTATGCTGCCAGTGGAGAGTTTGGTTGGGTGGGTTGAGTTATTCCCCACATGGAGAGTTTGGTTGGTACGGGTGGAGAGTAGCGGATGGAGGGTTGAGTAGTCCCCCCAAATGGGTTTTTGCATACATGTATGGTTTGAGTTATGTAATATTGAAATGGGCCTATGGGCCATATCGCTTACAGAAAGGCTTTGGCCTAGCGATATGAGTAATATAAAGGCTTCGGCCCAGTAACAGTTAACCAAAAGGCTTCGGCCCAGTGTGTGTTGAAAATTGAGCTTGTACATGTATGGATTTGGGCTCTAGAAGGGCTTGTTATACACTGAGTTCCAAACTCACCCCCCCTTCTTCAACCTTGCAGGTGAACCTTAATATGGAGACTTGGAGCCGGTGGGAATTCAGAGTGGCCATGATGTTCAATCGGACTTTCTTTTAAAAGTTTTATTTAAATATTATTATCTATTTTTGGGTTGTAATAAGGCCATTTTAACTAATTTCTTTCTGGATTTGGTTGGTTTTGAACTTTGAAATCTGCGTTATTAATTATATCTTAAAATGGGCTAGATCTAGGTTACGTTTTTAAACAACTCTCGATTTTCAAATCATACAGAGATAAATACAACATTTTAACTAAGACATCTCCTTGTACAAACTCCATCTCGAGATATTTTCAAAATTATCAATAGCCTAAAGTGTGGCAATGGTTGTGGGCATGTCGAGGATTGGATCCAATCAAGAGCTTGGTACTTAAGCAGCCTTCATGGCTCACCTCCTCTGTTTCGGATACCTACCTGGTGCACAGCTTCCATTCACTTTAGTCTTTTAAAAATTATCATCAAATTCTTTATGAGAGGTTTAAAATCAGAACTTGTGTCTTAATGTTTTCAATGTGACACGTCAGATTTGGCCATAACGTTTGGGCCGGGTTTGGGGTGTTACACAATTCATCTTAATCCTCAATTAAGATTTGGGGAAAATAACATATTACCTCTACCTATTTTCGAAGCAACAAATATGCTATACCTCAAGTCAAATCAACTAATACATTTTTGGCTAAAGTCATATAAATAACATATTACCAATGACTAAACTTCACAACCGAAACCATAAACCAAAACCATAATTCCATACCCTTGTACCCCCATACAATATTCAATCGGTCATTTTACAAGGTTTTGATTGATTATAAATATGCTTAGTTCACATGTCAGATATTGAAATCAAACATTCGTTCATTTGTCGATTATACAATTATACGTAATAATAATATTCAATAAACATATACAACCTTGCTCAATAATGACTCATTTTAACATCCATTTCCTTATTGTAACATAACCGATTACATAAAAACTTTATTTATATAAATTACCAACTCAATTCATTACCAAATCTTACCACACGTTAATCACATATGAAAATATCCTAATCAATTCATCCGTATAAATGTTATATCATTGTCTCAAATAATCGTAACACATAAATTCATTTATATATATATATATATATATACATATCAAAATAATAAGCCACATTCGCATGGCTTACTATATACAACTAAATCAAAAGAAAAGTTTCATTCAGTATCCTAGCTTATACATGCCATAAGTTTTAGATTTAATTTAAAACGGTACCAAAAGATAGGTGATAAGTGCATGACTTCAACGCTGATCCCAAGCTCGTAGCAACTTCCAAAATCTATGAAAATCAAACAAGTAAAAATACACCAAGTAAGCTATTTTAGCTTAGTAAGTTACAAGCAATTTAGGCATTTATTTGAGTTACTACCTCCATTTAATAAGACTATATTTAATTTAGCTAAATCATGCTACTACTTCTCGTGATTTCAACTTACCAAATCAGGGACATTTTTATTCATATCCAATGATAATTCGATTAGATCAATACTATACCTATACTCACTTGCAAGGTATTTATTCACCATTAATCAGAAGACCACAATGTCATTTAACATGGAAACATCATAGATCATCAATACATTCAACATCGAGCTATTAACATTTCAACTTTCACAATCTCATATCATCGAATCTCAAACATATATTCATATACATACATATATATATATATATATCCATCTAATACTTCATCCTCACATCAATTTACAAAATACACATTAATTCAAATATATTTACCACATAGTTTCAATACTTACCGTACATAAACTTTAACACATAATTGATAGCTGCTCCTTACGAAAAATTCTATGCAAATACTCATCCGACTACCCGTAATTTCTCATTATAATCGCACATTTAGTGCTTATAATCATTTAATGGATTATATATCAACCGCACATTTAGTGCTCGATAGCTAAACTCGCACACTTAGTGCTTTATAATCTATCTCGCACACTTAGTGCCAATTTCATGATCGAACGATTATTATTCGCACACTTAGTGCGAAACTCAATAGCTCAATGTATTCATTTTCTTTTTATTCATTCTACACCCACATTATAGCATATGCACATCTCATTCAATTTGACTTAAACATATACAATTTAAACTATTCAATCAACCTCAACTAATTTGCTTAATAACTTACCTTAGCGTTAATCAGACAGTTACGATCGGCTAATTGACAACTTTTGTTTTTCCCTTGTCTGCCTCCCCTCTCCTCAATTCTTGATCTAAATGGAATTGAATTTAAATTCATTCAATTTAATTTTATTCAAAACAAGTCCAAACATACAAGTTTATAAATTACTAATTCATCCCCTATACTTTAAAATGTTTGCAAAATAAAGCTAAAGTACATAACAACTTAAACTACTCTTAATTTCATTATCTATACAAGAGCCGAATGTTCCCTTAGTCTAAACAAGTCTTTGCATTTCATTTAAATTCACAAACTAATCCCCCTATCTAAACATTCGTACAAATTCATCCATTTGACAAAGTCACCAAGGATTTTGATTCTAACCTTAACAATCAAACACCAACTCTCATTTCAACTCATTTTTGACATATATACCAAAGAAATAAAACATTTCTTCATCTCCATCTTATGACCGAACATTCAATATTCATAAATTTGAAAAAATAAATTCATGGGCTATAAACTAAAGTTAATTACAACCTTAAAAATACAACCAATTTTCAAATTTAAACTAAACACATACCTTAATTTTCTTCAACCATGGTCGAATACCCTTCTTCTTCTTCTTTTCTTTCTTCCTTTTAGTTTCGGCAAAAACAAAGTAGGAATGCCACTTTCTATCATTCATTTCTTTATTTGTTTCTTTATTTTATTATTATCTTAAAATAAACATCTATAACAATCATATAAATTAAATCATCATTCGCTACATGCCGTCCACTACACCTAAAATGGTTAAATTTCATATTAAATCCTTACACTAATAATAATCATCACATCTTGGTTATCACGTAATAATTCATTTAGTTTTCATGTTATGCATTTAAGTACTATCCAATCAAGCAGCATTCATATGCTAAAATTTTTAAAACATAATTTCACACCAACCAAATTCATGCATTCAGAACCTAGATAATTAATAAATAATTATTTTCAGACTCGGATTCGTGGCCCCGAAACTGCCATTCTAACTAGGGTATGAATCGAGCTATTACATCACCCATATGGGCTCACGGGCCCATTGGGCCCAACCTGATCCACTACAGCCTCAGCCCACGAGATCACTCATAGTGGCCTGTACAGTCTAACGCCCATGTTCGTGGGCACGTTTTACCATACGAGCATTTGCATGCCCATGTAGCCCTAATCACCGTATTTCCAGCTTTTCGGCATTTCAACTTTTATCATACTACAGATAGAACAATGTGGATTACACAGCTGATTACGTAGAGTATTAAAAATCCACGAACGTCAGAACCTATATTCAAACATAACATTCAGTTAACAATAGAGCTAGAAGAACTTTAACCGAACACCTTTCCAAAAGATCCACTACCACTGGCCTTGACTAGATCAATCGACTGTGATCTGCTTACTTGATTCAGAGTTTGGTGCTGCCACCCTGCCGTACCCTAGTGGAAAGTTTCGAACCGCTAACACCCTACGCTGCTTAAACTTAGGGGTAAGGGCTACGAGTTTGTTCTCAGTCGACACCACTGCCATCACTTTAATACTAGAACCTTCTTCACCCATTGAAAGCTCTAGACCCAAGACACATAAATAAGAGAAGGAAAATAGGAGTCCTCAACAATAATAGAGAGGGGTAAGGTACATTTGGCTTAAAGCAATATAAGAGTAAGATGATTAAAAGATGAACAAAGAAAAGCAGGAAGGAGTCGAGCAACTTACTGATTGCCAAATTAATGAAATGAAAAAGGGAGGAAATCAGCATAGAGTATAAGCAAAGATAGAAAGAAAACTTGCCAACCCGAATAGAGAAAACAATAAAAGGACAAAAACAATAGAGCAATGCTATACTTGGCCAAGTAGAGGGAGGAGGGGAAAGAAGAATAGAAAATATAGAATAAAAGAAGTGGCCTCAGTCTCTAGGCTGAAGAGTAACACTAGAGTTTGTGATAGAAAGGAAGTGTATGTTCGATTTAAGGAGTAGAAGAGAAAGGAAGATTGAGAGAAAGAGATGAGTAAAGATTCGGCTAAAAAAACAAATGTGAATAGATTGAGGAATGCAAAAAGGGGTATTCAGCTAATAGAAAGAAGCCAAATTGCCCAAAGCACCTGAATGGTAAATGAAAGTTTAACTTTCACACAAAAGAAAAACTCAAAAAAGAGCAACTCCCGTTGCACCAAAAAACAACAAAGAAGAGACCTCCCGAAAATGCAATACTCAGCCACTAAATCAAATGAAAAGAATATCGAAACTGAGAAATGACCAAAATCGAAACTCAGAAAGGAAAAATCCCTCCTAGCCAAAAGTACGAGTTTCCCCTTAGTAAATTCAGCACACACACCTCCCCACACTAAAATTCCTAATTTTCCTACTAAAATCCCTCTATGATTTACTCATCAACCCTCTCCTTCATCCTCTCGATAAACCACTCCTTGACCAGTTCAAATTCTAACCACCCTTGACCAATTCCACAACCACCTTAGCAGAGTTTCAATCCAACTTCACCTCCTTCCAAGCTTATCCAGCAAAATAAATAGTTCATTTACCTATACCATGAATTGAACCTTAGACCTCAAGCACACACCACACGCCTCTTGCCACTACATCACATGCTCTTTTTGTGACATAATTCACCCACAAAAATTTATAAAGCCTTCAACCTAGAACCAAAGTTCACTTAAGAGAAAAAACCTAAAAATTCTCAAAAGCTAGGGCTTGAACCCAGGACTTCTCCAACACCTCTCAAGACCCACAATCACTGAAGCAAGCATTTAATTGTGTCATTTTCTTACATAATTAAATGCTTATATGCAGCCTCCTAACTGAATTGTACTCAAGGCCCAATAATTCTAGGCCCAAAATCTAGGACCTTACAATTTATATACAAGAAAATATTTTTTCCAAACAATCATTTTTTTATGAAAAATCTAGTTACATATATCAACTTTAAAACACACATGTTGATTAATCTAGATACTTGAACACTTTAATTCAAAATTATTCAATTGTCCAAATTAACTAAGTAATGAGATTAAAGGCTTAATGTCAAATAAATTATCAAATAAATCAAGCATAAGATTGAACATATGCAAAAGAGAAACATGCAGCAAAAATCAATCAATCATGCATACTTACCGACCCCCCACTTAATCTATGCTTGTCCTTAAGCATGTTTTATATGCAATAAAGTATAGTAACCCAAATAATAAGTAGAGAGAAAGGTTAAGAATACTCCCCGTGTGTTTTTTAACAATGTTGGTAGTGTTGGGGGTAACAACTTTGCAAGATGTCAAGGATTGTTGTAGCAGTCTGAATTAGGGCCTAGTTAGAATAGTGGCTTCGAGACCACAAATTTGAAGTAGAAAAGTATGATTTATGATTATTTTTAGGTTTATGACATGATTGCGTAATAGTGATAAAAATTCATGAAGGAAATTTTGGGAAAATGTGACTAATTTATCCTTTAGGACTAAATTGTAAAATTTGCAAAATTAAGTTTCTAGAAGCTTTAAGGATAAATTAGCATTTGAAAAATTATTAGTAGTCCTTATTTAGCAATTAGACAAATTTTTGGCACTATAGACAAAAATACCCATGGAAGGGTAAAATTTTAAAGAAATGGTGTAAGGGCATTTTGGTTATTTGGTAAATAAATGAAATAAAAAGGGAAAAAGAAAGCAAAAAGTGTCCATCTTCTCCATGCTTGTGTCAAATTTGAAGAGTCCTCCATAGCTAGGGTTTCTTTCATTTTCAAGCTCCAAGTAAGTGACTCCAAGCCTCGTTTTTCATGCTCTTCGTATTTTTGAAATCCTTGTAGCTTAATTTAGTTATTTCTACCACTAATTTGAGCTAGGGTTTATGCTCAAAAAGATGCCCATGCATGATATGCAAGTATTTTGATGTCTAGTGGTGGAAAATGAAAGTTTAAAGTGTAGTAAACACATTTCTCTAGGTGATTTTTCATGAAAGTCCATAATTGGGACTAAATTGCAAAGTTAGTAAAATGTGTAGTAAATGTACAAATTGATGAGAAATGTGGGCTGTTATGAGCACATGAAAGGTTCGACTAGGCTTAGGTAGCCAAGAAAATAAGTGCATTTCATTTTACGAGCCTAGAGACCATTTTGCAAATATGCAAAAGTTTAAGGAAATTATAAATTTTGCCAAAGTATGAATTTTGGGCTAATTAGCCAATATGAGTTCTAAATAAGTTAAATTTGTCATTCTAGATCAAGAAACACGAAGCCTGGATCGAAACTGGGGAAAAAACAAAATAGTGGGCTAAATTGAAATTCACCTTCGTTTTAGACTCGAGGTAAGTTGTATGTAATAATTTAGCTTTATGCTTGATTAAAATTTATGATGATGATATTTTACGTAATCATGCAAATCCTATGAAGTTATTTAACTTGATTTTCATCAAGAAAAGATGACTTATAGATGAGAATTATTGGTTAGTAATGTTAAAGAATACGAGGGATACTGAAGTCATGACATGAATTATGTAAGTCCCTATAAGACCATGTTTGGGGCATGGCATAGGCACCAAATTGAGATCCTATGTAAGACCATGTATAGGACATGACATTAGCATCGACATGTGGTTCCATGTAAGACCATGTCCGGGACATGGCGTCGGTACCGATATGAAATATAGATCCCCTGTAAGACCACTTCTGGGACATGGCTTGGGCATCTAATAGAGATCCCGTATAAGACCATGTTTGGGACATGGCTCAGCATCAGATTACGATCTCATGTAAGACCATGTCTAGGACATGGCGTCAACATCAATATGAGATCCCGTGTAAGACCATATCTAGGATATGGCTTTGGCATTGACTTGAGATCCCATGTAAGACCATATTTGGGATATGGCTTTGGCATCCTATCATGAAAGTGACATTCGGTTATCCTTCGGTATCATAAGTCAATTTAACGAGAAAAGTATGCAAATTAATGAGTTATGGATAAAGATTAAAGATTTGTGATGAGTGATACAGGTGTACATGAATAAATTACGAGAAATTGAAAGTATAATGTTATGAGTAATACAGCAAGAAAGGCTTGAGTAAGTTACAAGTTTATAAGCTATGAGAATGAGTAAGCCATGAGAATGAGTAAGTTATGATAAAGAGAAATTCATGAGATTTAGTAAGTTTTGAAAGGAGTAAGAAAGTTTATGGCATTTTATGATATTTAAATTTGTATGATGTTTCATGATTCATGTTGCTATATTATTCCATGCAAATTACTAAGCATTTATGTTTACTCCCAATTCTTTCCCTTTTTCCATGTAGATTTGCCGAATTAGCTTGAGGATCATTTGAAGTTGAAGCTCGAAGTCACACTATCAAGCCATTCATTTTGGTATAGTATAGTTAGTGATTTTGATGTATGGCATGTATAGGAATTTACTCATTTTGATAAATGTCTTTTCGATGGCCAAAGGTGTGCCAAATCTGGAAAAAAATCTAACTCTTTAAAAAATCCACTACCACTTTGGCATCAACACGACTAGTGGCTTTAGTTTCCACCCACTTTGACACATAGTCAACTGAAAAAAATCTAACTCTTTAGATAATCCACTACCGCTTTGGCATCAACACGACGAGTGGCTTTAGTTTCCACCCACGTTGACACATAGTCAACTGCAAGTAAAATATAAACGTTACCGTGTGATGAGACAAAATGTCCCATAAAATTGTTACCCCATATATCAAATATTTCACAGACATGTATAAGAGTTAGAGGCATTTCATTTTTTCGACTCAAGTTTCCTACCCTTTGACACTTTTCGCATGTTTTACAGAACAAATGTGCATTACCAAAAATATGTGGCCAATATAGTCCACATTCAAGTACTTTATCCATAGTTTGTTTAGGGCCAAAATTTCCACCACATGCGTAAGAATGACAAAAAGATAGAATTGATTTTACCTCAGTTTTTGCAACGCAACGTCGAATTACTTAATCGGAACAATATTTCCAAAGGTAGGGGTTGTCCCAAACATAGTATCACAATTCACGTTTGATCTTATCTTTTTCAGATCATGATAAATTAGAAGAGATTATACCTATAGCAAGGTAATTCACCATGTCTACATACCAGGAAAAATTATCTGAGTAGCAAGCTCACTTTCATCTGAAAAATCATCTTTAAGCGCTGTGACATCCTTCGATGGAGGTATTCAGCTCAGATGGTCAGCTACCAAATTTTTGCGTCCTTTCTTATCCTTTATTTCAAGATCGACCTCTTGCAAAAGTAATACCCATCTAGTAAGCCTCGATTTTGCTTCCTTTTTCCCAATCAAATATTTAAGACCTACATGATTAGAAAAAACAACAATTTTAGTCCCTAATAAATATGAACTAAATTTTTCCAAAGCAAATACTATAGCTAGAAACTCTTTTTCAGTGGTCGAGTAATTACTTTGGGCAGCATCCAAGGTTTTAGACGAATAGGAGATAACATGTGGTTCTTTCTCGATTCTTTGCCCAAGGACTGCACCTATGCTATGGTCACTTGCATCACACATTATTTTGAAAAGATAGTTCCAATTTGGTGGCTGAACGACGAGTGCCGAAATAAGCTTATGTATGAGCCTGTTAAACGCATCCCTGCATGATTGGTCAAACTCAAACTCCTTGTCCTTCTGTACGAGATTACAAGGCGATTGTGTAATCTTTAAAAAGTCCTTAATGAACCGTTTATAGAAACTTGCATGACCAAGGAAAGAATGAATCTCCCTCACAATTGTGGGGTATGGAAGTGAGTTAATAATGTCAATTTTTGCTTTATCAACAGAAATTCCCTCAGCACAAATGATATGACCTAGAACTAGTCCTTTATACACCATAAAATGACATTTCTCATAATTTAGAACAAGGTTAAATTCTAGGCACCTTTCCAAAATTTTTGCAAGATTTGACAAACACACCTCAAAAGACTCACCATACACAGAAAAGTTGCCCATGAATACCTCAATTATTTTTTCGACGTAGTTAAAAAATATACATACCATACACCTTTAAAACGTGGCTGGTGCATTGCAAAGTCTGAACGGCATCCGTCTGTAAACAAATTTGTTGAATGGACACATAAACATTGTTTTCTCTTGATCATCAATGCCACTGGAATCTGGAAAAAACCTAATTAACCATTAAGAAAGTAATAATAAGATTTCCCAGCTAAACATTCTAACATCTGGTCAATAAAAGGAAGTGCAAAATGTTCTTTCCAAGTTAAAGAATTCAACTTCTCGTAATCGATGCAAACTTTCCATCCATTTTGGACCCGATTGGAAACCATTGCACCTGTCGAATTCTCTATTACGGTCATACCAGTTTTTTCCGTACTACATAGACTGGGCTGACCCAATTAATATTAGAAATGGGATAGATCATCCCAGCATCAAGTAACTTTTTAACTTCTTTCCTTACCCCTTCCATCATGGGCGGATTGAGACGCCTTTGAGACTCTCTCTTGGGAATTGCATTCTCTACAACTTGAATTTTGTGCATGCAAGTCGAGGGACTCAAACCCTTAATGTCGACTATCGTCCATTCAATCACCTGTTTATAATCTCTCAGAACTCGTACCAAATTTTCCTCTTCTACCTTTAAGAGTTTACTCGAGATTATTACCGGTAAGGTATTTGTTTCACCAAGAAAAGCGTACTTCAAATGGTTTCAAAAGTGGTTTGAGTTCCAACTCTAGGGCCAGCAAAACAGATGGTAAAAGCTTAGTTTGTGAAGGGGACAATTCAAAGGTTTTACCTAAATTTTTTCGTAATTGTGGTGCCTCCTGTGAGCCACTATTTCGCGAACAGACTCTTTAATCGTTATCCATTCCTCTAGCTCTTCCATGTCAAAGTCTAAATTTATGCAAATAATAGTTTGTAATTCATCTTCTTCATGATATTCTAAATGTAATTTAGTTAAAGGCTCGATTATATCAGTATTAGAAACATTAGAAATCACGTTAAGGCAGTTCATGGCCTCATAAACGTTAAATTTCACCACTTCCCCATCAAACTCCATAGTAAGTATCCCACTTCGTACGTCAATCTTTGTTTGTGCGATACTCAACAATAGTCTCACTAGAAGTATGTCAGAAGAATTGGTCAAGTTGTCATCCTTCATGTCAATAATATAGATGTCTGCAAGAAATATTAACTCATTTACCTTAACCAAGAACGTCCTCTTTCGCTCCCTCCGGATGCACTAAAGATCTATCTACAAGCTGAATAATTACACTTGTTTCCTTCAAATGACCCATTGTAAGTAGTTTATAAATTGACAAAGGCATAACATTAATTTATGCACCTAAGTCACACATGGCTTTTTTAATGTTGACACTACTTATTTTGAAAGATATGGAAAACACACCTTGGTCCTTACATTTAGGTGGTATTTTCCTTTAACGGTGGAGACATTTTCTCCGATACCTTTTCATTACTTAGGAATTTCTTCTTACTTCTACATAATTTTTTTAAGAATCTTGCATATAGTGAAATCTTCTTAATCGCACCAAGAAGAGTTGTGTTATTACTACCTTTCAAAAGGTGTTGAGGACCTCTTCTCTTCTCGTTCTTTCTTGTATTGGACAAGTCTTCCAAGAAACGGAGGTGGTACTGCAAATGATTTTTATGGTGTTGACTCCACTAGAGCCTCTGTGTCAAGTTTCTCTTAATCTCGACCAGCGTCGTGGGCACGACTTGTGTCAGGTATGGGCTCCAAAACCTTCCCATTCCTCAATGTCATAGCACTTGCATTGTGTCGAGGATTAGGCTCAATTTGGGACAACAGCTTACCTTGGAACTCCAAACGGTTAACCGTGAGTGCAAGCTTGCTCACTTTCTTATCTAACTCCTACAAATGCATGTCAGTTTTTTGGCAAAACTTCTCAGTACTATTGACTAGCCTTTGCACTATGGCTTCCAATGATGACTTTGAGGGTGGTAATTGTTGATTCAGAAGTGGTCTTTGTTGGTAGATTTGATTGAACCAAGGATTCGACCCATAGCTTAGATTTGGGTGATCTTTCCACCCCACATTATATGAGTTTGAGTAGGGCTCATATCACTTTTGGGGCTATCCCGGAAAGTTCCCGACAACATTTGCTTATTCTGTCGAATCCTCATGTAAAATTAGACATGAGTCCATTGGGTGGTCTACCTTACCGTAAATTCCACACAATCGTGTTTGGCCCGTTTTATCTGTAAGCAAATTTTGTACAATGTTAGTCAACTTATCAATTTTGTCTTCTAAAGATAAAGAACTTAACCCATGAACTCGTCTCATGGGTTCTATAACCAATCAGAATTATTGACAGCTAACATCCATTATCGATATCAACTCTCGTGCTCTCTAAGGAGTCATGCTAACAAGTGTCCCTCCACTTGTAGCATCCATCATTTTCATTTCTATCGGGAGCAACCCCTCATAGAAATATTGTAAGAGTGACTGTTCAATCAGTCCATGTTGTGGGCAACTTGCATACAACTTTTTGTACCGCTCCTAGTAATTGTAGAGCAATTTAGTCTCCTTTTGACGGATTCCTACAATGTCCCTCCTTAGTTCAGACGCTCGAGCTACAGGGAAGAACTTGTCAAGAAATGAACGAGACATGTCAAACCATGTTTTAACAAATCCCAAGGGTAAATTAAATAGCCACTCTCTAGCAGAGTTGGCAAATGAGAAAGAAAAAGCATAAAGTTTAATTTGGTCTTTGGTTTATCCTTGAGGCTTCATGCTTGTGCCCACCATATAGAATTCTTTGAGATGGGTGTGCGGATTTTCATTCTATGGTCCACAGAAGGTGGGTAGTAAATGAATCAAACCTGACTTTAACTCAAACTGCGTTCCTCCCGCCAAATAGGTTATACATAATGGTTGTTGCTCATCCGATGTCGCTGCGAGTTGGCGTATAATTTGTTCAGCCATCTCGTCTAGTTTGTCAAACAAGAAAATTTCCTCGATGTAAGATATGGCTTTTAATATGGGATTTGGTCATTTATAGCATTGAGTGACTTCTCTTAATAGTTGTCAAGCCAATTTCTCAATTTTTCGTTCAAACTCTAGAGTTCCCAGTTCTAATCTGGTCCTAAGGCAATCAAACAAAAATTGGAAAAATATCTTCAATCCTTAACAATGGCGCCAAAATTTGATAGGCGTCAAAACCACCAAAAATAATTCCTACAAAATAACACTAAATAGTAGTAAAGAGTGGTCATAGGGTCAAGTCCATGGGAATTGGTATTTTAATCAACTTTCCATTTAACTTGTGATCAAAATTTATGTCGTGTCGTTAATCATGGCAATAGTCGTGTCACGACTCCAAACGGACCTACTGAAAAATAAACAAATGAATCAGGGGAGTTTTAAAATATTGAGAAATTAAATAATTGAAACAACATAAATAAACAATTAAATAAATTGGAAATAAAATTAAATTGGGAAATAAATTCGTTTTTCTACATAGAGATAATAAGCCTTAGCCCTAGACTCGGTGGATTTCAGATTTTGAATCGATCCTCAAAAATTAATTTTCTCTTCCAATCAATAAGCTGGTTATACCAGTTAAAAACGTCCTAACCGCCAATTTTTCCACTTGTGTTTGATCTCGATACAACTTGTAAACCAACCCTTACCGATTATCTAACCAAGATACACATGTTCCAAATTCAAGATTCCAGTAGCCTTGCGTTCTAAAGAACCCAACTTGGTTTAACGGCCTCAACGACGCGGGTCAATTAAACCCGATCACTTCTCTCTTGATTTGTTCTTGGAGATCTGAATACAACACGGCCGACTCATTTCCTTAACTGTAAGCAAACATGACTCCAACCCAATGCTCTTTTTTATTTGAAGTTGAGTTAACTTTAATGGATGAATTTGTCAATCTCGATACTTGAAAAATAGTGAATACCAATTGGAAGGATTTTTAATACGGATACGTATGTCATGATTCTCGACCGAAGAGAATACTAGACTAAAGCTAAGTTGGAATTTAGTGAAGCATGTATTCAATCATGCTTTGGTTGGCTATGGACGGGATTTGAATGAAAAAGGTGGAAGTTGTCTAACACCCCTAAGCAGTATCCGTCGCTGGAATAGGGTTACAGAGTGTTACCCTAAAAAAAATTCATTTCCAAACATTAGATAAACCATATCATAAATCATTCAAATACATGCATATCATCCCTTAATTGAGCCCTCGAAGCCCTAAGAATATAATAGAATCAATCCGGGACTAAGTCAAAAATATTTGGAAAGTTTAGGAAAAAGTTGAAAATTTTGGACTACAGAGGTCAAACGGCCGTGTGATTCACACAGCTAAGACACACGCTTATGTCTCAGGCTGTGTAACTCATTGACTTGCATGCCCTTAACTTACAGAGGATGCACGGCCGTGTCGCATGGCCGTAGGTCACACACGGGTGAGACACACGCCCGTGTCTCAAGCCGTGTAGACCCAAAATGAACCTTAAAACATAAGATTACCATTTCAAGTTTGTTTGGACCTTAAGAAACTCAAGTACCAACCAAATACCAAATCAAAATTACTTTAATTGAGCTAAAAACACACCAAAACCAACCTATTTAGTGCCTAACCAATGTACCTTCATTGGTACCACAAGTATATATAATTATACATCAAAATAATCATCAATTCAACTCATCAATTCATTCAAGCAATACCTATCCAAAATATCGATCAAATGTATCTCAATCACAACATTTCTTGAACACATATCATTCATATTAGCATACAAACTATACGTCATTCTCATATATTATATAAGTTGACCATTTACACAAAAGATCATCCATAATTTTTATATAAACCAAAACATTAATGATAATCACACAAGAGCCTATACATACCATATAATATGAATTAAACGTTCCAAAAACTACCAGTGTGACTTGAGCGCCGATCCGATCATCCAACCTTCTGAGAATCCACAATGACATTAAACAACATAATAAGCTTAATGGAGCTTAGTAAGTTCGACATATTCAACGATAAATCGTACCGAAGTAAATACAACAGTTCAAACAATAATAACCAACCATGAGAATTCCCTATCATCCACAATTTCAACCGATGAATTCAACTATGTTCAGACCAATATTCAACAAATAACAAATCTTTCGAATTCATTAAACAATTTACCTTACCAAGATTTTTATTCAAATAATGACTTACAGATAAAAGTACTTCGTTAGATCAATCAAACACACCATATAGAAGCTCATAAGAGCTAATCCAATCGAAACACACTAGACAAAAGCTAATAAGAGCTAATCCAATCGAAACACACTAGACAAAAAGTATAACATGAGAGTTTGCAACAAATGCTGAACCCAGGTTTACTCAGGCAATATATAGATATCTCCCTCTAATACCATCTACACTCCAAACCCCCGAAATATACCAAATCACGATTGTACTCTATCCTGCATTCAATCCAAACCCAGCATCAAATTCAATATTATATCTCAAATTACCATTAATTATCAACAATTAAAAATAAATATATAAGTGATAGCACTTGAGAGAACATAGGTTTTCCTCTTACTTATTGGTTAAATTGTTCCCATTTAGTTATCCTTAGCATATATTTTAGCATTTTCATTTTAGTAAATTGCATTTTATAACTTAGTGAATCCTAGCTATTTTATCCTTAATTTTACTATCTTTTTGTATTAATGTTGTTGCATGAGTTAATTCTAGATTGCGTCTAGAATTGTCGCAGCATTTAACAGTATTACAGATAAGAACTATAAATGCGCAAGCTATCCAGTCTGGTATAACCAACCTATACGTACAAGGACAGAATAATTCTGATGAAAGGACACATGTACTGTGGGAGGAGGACATAAAAGGTTCACGTGAGAAGAAAAATAGGGGAGGAGAGCTTTTTCTTGACCATCATCTTCTTCATCCAGCTTGCGGCTATGGCAACTTAAGCCTCTTACAGGTGAACCAACGTGAAAATTGATGTAGATTAGCTTCTAACGAGGAGACCTAAATGCAAGACAAAAGGGAATAGAGAGATTCAGTCGAGTTGTCTAGAAATAGTATTCTCCACTCGATTTTTTCTTCTTTCTTTCTAAATGCTGGTGATTACTCTTTACTTTCTGTTTGTATGGAAGTTCACATGAATTCTTGGTTAAATGTTATCTTATTAAATCTTGCTTTTATTGTTTGAATGTTTCTTAACACGGAAGTGTTATTGCAGTCACTAACACTAGAAAGTGCAATGACAGTTCGAGTCAACAAGCATTACAATGTAACTTGAGTGAGAACTAGAGGAATTTAGTCCACCTGTTCTTAATAGTTCCATATTGCCATCATTAGAAGGTGGGGTTATGTGCATGTTTAAGTCTCAGATTAAATAGATGAGTGACGCTTGGTAAGATATACATTGAAATTTATTGCCTCGACAATCACCTATCCTTTTATACCTTGTGAGCATTGAGTATTCTACTGAAAATTTATGTTGGGGATCCCAGTTTATCATTCTTATATTTTATTTTAATGTTTTCAAATTGTTGCTCTGACTACTATCCTCACAATTTATCTCGTTCCTATCTAGTTATTGCACTGATATTAATAGGCAAAAGACAACCATCCCTGTGGGATTGATATTCAACAGACCCATATCTATATATTATACTTGCATTGATAGTGTACACTTGTACATTATTGCTGTGACGTTAAACAACCGATCAAGTTTTTGACACTGTTGCCAGGGATGGCGTTTGTTTGATTTTTTTTTGTTTTTTTTTTTGTGTTTTTGCACTTTATTTTCCTTATATAATATTTAGTATTCACTAACTAATTTTTCTTTGTTGCTATTTCTTCAACTTCATTTTAGGTGTTTTATGACCTAAAGCAAGTCATTTTCTTACCGATTTTGATCTAGAAATTGAAAGTACTGGTAGATTTTGAGAACAAAGAAATATGGCTCCACCAGGGGACAATGCAGCCATACCCCTTATGCAATAGTAAAATGTTAATAACCCATCATTGCCACAAGATGCTCACATACAAAATAGGACTATATGAGATTTTGTAGTACCTATCTTGGATGATTTACAACTGGGAGTTGTTAGGTCAGCAATCCAAGATAGGAATTTTGAACTCAACCCAGTAATGTTTCAAATGTTGAATTCTAATGGACAATATGCTGGACTACCTCCTGAAGATGCAAGAGAACATCTTAAATCATTTTTATTGATATGTGCTTCTTTTAGTCAACAAGGTGTTCCTGATGATGTGTTGAAGATGTAATTATTTGCTTATTCCTTACAGGGAAGAGCCCGTACTTGGTTTTTTGGGCTACCTTCTAGATCAATTACTTCTTGAAATACACTAGCAACACAGTTTGTTTTGTGATTTAACCCGCCAACACTAAATGCTTGTCTTCAAAATGATATTACTGCTTATCATTAGTTGGATGATGAAAATCTTCACACCACATAGGAACGTTATAAATCTTTACTTCGACGCTATCCCATGCACGGCATTCAACTAGAAACACAAATTGAGATTTTTTATAACGGGCTGAATTTACATACAAGGAATCTTGATGACGCATCAACCAATGGACCTTTGCTGGATTATACTTATAATGATGCTATGAAAACTCTTGAGAGAATTGCTCAGAATGATTATCAATACCCTATCTCTAGAGCTGCATAAGTAAAAACTACACCAGGAGTTATTGAATTGGATGTAATAACCACACTAAGTGCTCAAGTTTCTTCTCTCACAAACATGATTAAAAATATGTAAGGGACTAGTGGCATTGCACCTATACAAGTCGCTTAGCAAGTTGATGTTCCTACTTTTTGTTATGAGATTTATAGTGACAACCATAGCTATGAAGATTGTTGACAACATCCAGAGAATGCCTGTTATATTAGTATCATCTGTAACAATTCTTATGGTAACTCTTACAACAACTCTGCACCTAACCAACAGTTTTAGGGAGCTAAGAATGCTACAGAAAATGCTACGACATTCAGATATGGGAATATATCTACTTAGGGCAATTATAATCCAAGACAAGGGAATTACAATCAACAACAGCAGAACTACAATCAGCACACTTAGATACATCCACAACAATGCCAGACACATCCACACCAAAATCTGATACAACCACAACACTCTTCAATACCGAATCAGCATGTTCAAGGACATCGACAGCAACCGTACACTCAAGCTTCTACTTCTGAACTGTTAGCAACTCTTGAGGCGTTAATACGGGAGCATCTTACTCACATGGAAACTATCGTGCAAGGGAATTCATCTTCCATTTGAGCATTAGAGGCACAATTAGGACAACTTGCTTCAAATCTAAATACTCGACCACTAGGCTCATTACCTAGTGACACGAAAAATCCCAGACAAAAAGGGAAACAATATTGTAAGGCTATAACTCTTAGGAATGGTAAACAAACTGGTAAACCATTTATAAACTCTATTGTAGCACCTCAAGATATGGATAGAGTGATCACTAGTGAAAAGGTTAAATCTGTAAAGTTTGTCGATGCATTAAATAAAGAAGTTCCACAAATTGTCACTCATATGCCTAATGTCTGACCTTCGAAACTCTCGACACAATAAAAGGTGTCGGCACGAGCAAATATATCTCTACCTTTACCTTTCCCACAAAGATTTAGAAAGAATGAGCATGACAAGTAGTATTAGCAGTGCCTGGACATAGTGAAGCAACTGTAGATCAACATTCCTTTAGTAGACACTCTGGTACAAATTCCGAGTTATGGGAAATTTATGAAAGACCTCTTGTCCAAAAAGAAGAAGCTTACTAATATTGAAACTATTACACTCATAGAAGTTTGTAGTGCTATTTTGACAAACAAGTTGCCCCCAAAATTGAAAGATCCTGGGAGCTTTACCATCTCATGTTTAAGTGGCAATCATTATTTGGGCAAGGCTTTATGCGACATGGGAGCTAGCATTAACCTAATGCCACTATCTACTTTTAGAAAGTTAGGAATTGGTCATATGAAATCTATAGTGACATTACAACTAGCCAATCAATCCCTGGCTCAATTTGAAGGGCAAATCAAAGATGTCTTAGTTCATGAATAAATTTGTTTTTCCGACTGATTTTATCATACTTAACTGCAAAGTAGACAAGAAGGTTCTCATAATCTTGGGACGACCATTTTTAGCCACCGGTCGAACTCTTATTAATGTTTACAAAGGTGAACTAACCATACGAATTAATGATGAGCAAGTCACCTTCAGTGTTTTTGAATCTATTCAATGCAAGGGCAAAGAAGAATGACATACTGTCGATGTGCTAGATGATCTAATTGAGGAAGAATTTAATGACCAAAGCACAGTACTTTCTGAAGAGTTTGCAGTGATATCTGATGCAGATTGTGACAACATGGTTGAAGCTAATAATCTTGAACTCAAGCATGGATGTTAGATTGAATCATTAGACCTAAGCAATAGAAAAACCCTAATTTTCAAACCATCTATTGAAGAAGCTCCTACTCTAGAATTGAAACCACTACCTCCTCTTCTTATATATGTCTTTTTGGGTGATTACAATACTCTCCTAGTTATTATGTCCGCAACACTGAATGTAACTCAAGAAGAGAAATTGGTCCATATTCTCAAACAACATAAACGAGCTATTGCTTGGAGTATTGTGGATATTCGAGGCATTTGTCCTTCTTTATGCATGCACAAGATCAAGTTGGAAGATGAAGGCAAGCAATCAATTGAATAGTAAAGAACATTAAACGAAAAGATGAAGTTTTCAAGAAGAAAATCATAAAATGGCTTGATGCTAAAATTATTTACCTGATTTCTGATAGCAATTGGGTAAGTCCAGTGTAATGCGTACCTAAAAAGAGTGGTATCATTGTGGTTCACAATGATAAGGACGAATTAATTCCTATACGCATTGCCACAGGATGGCGAGTTTGTATGGATTATCGCAAATTGAATGCGACCACAAAGAAAGATAACTTCCCACTTCCTTTTACTGACCAAATGCTGGATTGGCTTGCTGGAAAGGCCTATTATTACTTTTTAGACGGTTATTCTATATATAATCAAATTGCTATTGCACTAGAGGATCAGGAGAAAACAACCTTTGGTACTTTCACTTTTCGCTGTATGCCTTTCAGTCTTTGCAACGCACCAGCCACATTTCAAAGGTGCATGATTTCTCAGTCTATGGGAATGATTTTGATCATTGTGCTAACAATTTGGAGAAAGTATTGAAGCGATATGAGGACACACATCTTATTCTAAATTGGGAAAAATGTCATTTCACGGCAACTGAAAGCATTGTGTTAGGACATCGTATCTTTAAACAAGGCATTCAAGTAGACAAAGCTAAGGTGGAAATCATTGAGAAATTACCTCCACCAGTAAATGTGGAAAGTATTCGCAATTTTCTTGGACATGTGAGATTTTACTGAAGGTTTATTAGAGATTTTTCAAAAATTGCGAAGCCCTTATGCTCATTGCTAGAACAAAATCAAAAATTCTTTTTTGACGATGCATGTCTAGAGGCTTTTGCTCAATTAAAAAAGTAGCTAGCAAATGTACCCATTGTCCTTGCACTAGATTGGTCTCAACCTTTTGAAGTTATGTGCGATCCAAGCGACTTTGCTGTGGGTGCGGTTCTAAGACAACGAAAGGGAAAATATTTCACTCCATCTATTATGCTAGCAAAACTCTTACAGAGGCTCAGTTCAATTATACCACCACAAAGAAAGAATTGTTGGCTGTAGTCTTTGTTTTTGACAAGTTCCATTCCGATCTTGTTGGCACAAAGGTTACTGTATTCACTGATCACTCTGAACAGGGCATTTCTCTTTCGCAACAACAAGACTTGGGTAAGAAAGTTTACAAAACCATCTCGAAGTTAAAGTGGGAAACTTTTTGCACCCATCCTAGGAGCTATTCTCCTTCACTAGTACATGAGTTTTATGCTAACATTTATGATCATGAGTTAGAGCTCATTTTTGTTCAAGAAGGCTTAATACCATGGGACGCTAAAAAAATCAACGAGCTGTACAACATTAAGGAGGATGTATACAAACACTCTGAGTTCATTGAGGATATCACATATGAAAAACGAGACCTATTGGTGAAAGACTTGTGTGTCGAAGGAGCATTATGGACCGGTTCCCATCAACAGAATTATATGATGCATTTTTGCTTCTTGACACTACAAAGCAAAATCTGGTTTCATTTTGTCAACTACAGGCTAAAGCCTCTACTCACAGTACCACAGTCACCCTCGATAGAATGTGTGTGATACATTCCATCGTCAAGGGTAGAAAGATTGATGTCAGTGTAATACTCCACCAGGAAATTGCTGACTACGCCGCAAGGAAAATTGTCTTGGTTTTCCCATTATTCGTGATGTTATTGTGCCAGCAAAGAGGAATCATGCCTCATAATAGTGATGAAGTCCTGGAAAATAAGGGTCCGCTCAATGAAGCCTCTATAGAAAGAATGACTCATGGCAAAGATACACCAATACTAAAGGAGGTAGACACAAGCAAGACAAGGAATGGCAAAACCAAAATCGATAGCAAAGGAACAAACCTAAATGCAAAGACATCATTATGGCGCAAAATGAAAGATGTCAAAAAAATGGTCAATTCCATCAACAATAGGTAGATCAAGCTTGTCACTACCATAGAGGATATGGAGAAATCCCAAAATTTGTTTTATGTTTATACCAAAGCCTGGAACAGTTCTATTGTAGCTACATTAAGCCAATTGAGCCCATCCCCACTATCGGAATTCCCAGTGTTTAATCATTTGAAATTATGAACTCTCATCCGTGGATGACAACTTAGAAGACCAAGATAGATCAGTGGCATCCCCTCCTATTGTGCAGGTCTCTAATAATAACAAAGAAGAGGAATCCAGGGACATTGAAGAATGCCTGTGAAAGATTGATAACTTGTTCGAGGATGGTATTTTGTTGATCAAGAGGACACTATTGTTGAGAAGGAAGTTGTTGCTGTAGAAAAGGAAGTAGTTACTGAAAAAGAAAAAGTCGCTGCAGATGAAAAAGAAAAAGAAGAGAAAGATTATGTTGTGAACATTGTCACCGCACCTGAGTCTGTGGGTGCAAATATTGATTATTTGGAGTGAGATTGGCAGAAGTTGCTGAGGTAACTAGTGAGGAGCAATGCAGCTCATTGGCAATAGTGGTCTACACTAGACCACTCCAAGTGGCCTCTCCTACATAGGAAGCAGCCGATGATGCTGGGGTAGAGCCGAAAACTGAGGAGCAATCCGAGGACCGTGTGAAGCCCAGAGAAAAGAAGAGAAAGTGCTCCAAAGATAAAAAAATGAAAGGAAGAAAAGAAAAGGAGGAGGAAGAAACATCATGCAACCACATCAATGGCTGACGAGAACTAAGTTAGTTTATTTTAAACTTTAGCTATAGTATTCATGCATTACATGTAGCTGTAAGTTTTATTTTGATAAGTACACATTGTCATTGCATTTTTATTGTCATTACATTTTCATGTTAGTGCATTAGAGACAATGGAAACTTTAAGTTTTGGGGAATGCATATGGGGCTTGAAATACACCCACATTTCAATTTTTTCAGTAATGAAGCATGCAAGGTTTAATTATAGTTAATGAAAATTGTTTGAAAAATTTTGTTACATTCGATGCTTAATTCTTGAATCATGTGAATTATCAATGAGCTGGATAAATTTGACAAAAGGTTGTACTTCAATACTTTGATGAATGGATTAGGTTGCATTAGTAATGGATGATTGCTCTCATTCCTTAAATCTTGAATGAATCTACTTTTTACAACTGCCTATATATAGTTATAAATTAGAGGCACTCCAAAGTGGTTGTAGTATGGAATGTTAAAGAGGGAACAATACAATAAAAGCGTTAGAAAAATCAATCTAGTCAAAGGCTATCGCTGCATGAGTGTGTGTCGACGCAATTACGTACTCCCTGGGGGTTTGTTGCACTCCATCGTTACTTCTCAGGAACAAGGGTACAATAATGTAACAATATCCCTTATTCCAAAAAAATATATATTAATATATAAATACTTAGTATTGTACAATAAATGTTGTATTGGTAGATAGAACTTAGTGTTTGAAGCATGATGCTAGCATTGATGAAGTTGCAACCTTATTCATTCATGCTTATGTATTGTCAATGATATAGTCTTTCATCTGAATGTGATTCATTCATTGGGAATTTAGAGGGTTCAAGATGCTAGAATGATCATTTGCCTTCGTAAATTTTTTGTAGCCTTGCTAGTTACTGTTTTACTTGAGGACAAGTAAAAACTCAAGTTTGACGTGTGATAGCACTAGAAAGGACATAGGTTTCCCTCCTTACTTATTAGTTAAATTGTTCCCATTTAGTTATCCTTAGCATATATTTTAGCATTTTCAGTTTAGTAAATTGCATTTTATAAATGAATCCTAGCCTATTTTATCCTTAATTTTGCTATCTTTTTGCATTAATGTCGTTGCATGAGTTAATTCCAGATTACGTCCAGAATTTTCGTCGTACTTGACAGTTGTCCAGATAAGAACTAAAAATGCATGAGCTATTCAGTCTGGTATAACAGACCTGTATGTACAAGGACAGAATAATTCTAAGGAAAGGACATCTGTACTATTGGAGGAGGACATAAAAGGTTGGCGTGAGAAGAAAAATAGGGGAGGAAAGCTTTTTCTTTACCATCATCTTCTTTATCCTACCTTGAAGCTTGCGACTATGGCAGCTTAAGCCTCTCACGGGTGAACCAACGTGAAACTTGATGCAGATTAGCTTCTAACGACGTGACCTAAGTGCGAGACAAAAGGGAATAGAGAGATTCAGTCGAGTTGTCTAGGAATAGTATTCTCCACTCAATCTTTCCTATTTCTTTCTAAATGTTGGTGATTACTCTCTGTATTCTATTTGTATGGAAGTACACATGAATTCTTAGTTAAATTTTATCTTATTCAATCTTGCTTTTATTTTTTTAATCTTGGGGTTTGAATGTTTCTTGACACGGAATCGTTATTGTAGTAACTAACACTGGAAAGTGCAGTGACAGTTCGAGTTAACAAGCATTACAATGAAAGTTGAGTGAGGATTAGAGGAATTTAGTCCACTTGTTCTTAATAGTGCCATATTGCCTGTAGGAACCCATTATTGCCCAAGCCCATAACATATATAAAAACCAAAAATAAAATTAAGCAGAATCCACAGTCCATATATTGTTTTTACAATAAACAGACCCTATATAGATTTTTTTAACTTATCCCACTACAGCCTAATTACAATACTAAAGTAAAAAACCCAATACCCATTATACCTAGGCCTGAATTCTAAAACCAATCCTAATTCATGCACCAAAATACCCCTAACCCAAACTCACGGAGCCCAATAGGGCCCAAATACCCAAACATCCGGTCAGAAACCTTAGGTTTTTGAAATCCCTTCGCACCGCTAAGCCTTCACTGCCGAATGATGCTCTGTCACTAGCCTTGATCGCCATCGTGATTCCCGCTATTAGCCTGCAGAAGAAAAACACACGGATAGAAGAAGATATGGCAAGAAATCGAAAAAAATAAAATGCCAAAATTTCTATTTTGACAGTGGCTATAAAAGCCGAATACAATCGATGTAATAACCACCTTTTTTTTACGGATAATACAAACAAATCAGAATATATAGAGGTATACTATCATTTTTCTCTTTCGTATCACAAATACATATATATTTATTTTCACTGAAAACATAAAAAAATATGTTTTCTTACCTTTTTCCGACGAAACAGAGGAGAATCCGAGGGGTTTTCCATCGTTGTTCATATTTTGGGGCCACAAAAGAGTAGTTTTGACCTCGGATTCGGCTTTAGACAGCCATAAAGGTGCGAAATAACCCCTTTTGGGGATTCCAACCGCCGCATACAGCGGCGCCAGCAATGGTGCACGACGGCGGATCGGACCCGAGCACTGACCGGACGCCGGGGAGGGAGAGTTTTTTTTTGAAAGATTTGAATGTTTTTTTTAAATGGTTTTGAAAAATGTTTTTTTTAACAAAAATTTCACTTTTATAAGCCATCTATACGACGCCGTTTTGGGAGTTATCATATTATTGCCCAAAACGATGTCATTTCAAGGCTATAACCTGCGCGTTGACCGGATTACTCGAGGAGGATCCGCGTGTTTTTGTTACCTTCCGCATTTTTTCATTTCGTAATTACATTCAAATTGTGCCTTTCATTATTTTCAATTTGGCCCAGAATTATAGCATTTGTTCCAATTTAGTCCTTTGGGCCATTCAAAGGCCGATACTGGAACGGCGCCGTTTAAGAGATAGGGCATAATTGCCCAATAAGTCCCTATTGTGTGGCTCATGTTCTAATCGGATCCTTTACACTTCCATTTTGGATTTTATTTTTGTTTTAATTTAACCCCTATTTTTTTATTCTTTTCATTTGTATTTTTATTATATTTCTAATTGTTTTAATATTATACATTATAAATTATTATTTATTATTTATATTAGGCTATTTTATTAAATTGTTTTAAATTTTGTACATTATTGTTGTGTATAATATAAAAATTAATGTATTGTATAACATTTATATTGTTTTTAATACAAGTTTTCTTCCATACACTATCTATTTTAAATATGTGTATTATTTTTTAAATATATATCCGTTAGATTATTATATTATACATATTTCCCCTTATGTGCTTATTCATGGCTAAAATTTACATCTTATATTTACTTATTTTAAAAATTATCATATTATACATATCATTTTTTAAAATTATCATAGTACTTGTGAATTGTTTTGCATCAATTACTTACCCTTTTTTAGAAAATTTTGTAAATAAATTCTTACATCTATCTTTTAATTTTTTTTGTTATAGATTTGTAGATTGCTATTGCTCACTTTTTTTTATTATAATTTTTTCCTTAAAGTTAAAATCCATTATTTTTAGTTATCTCGACTTTGTTATTATTGCTTGCATAATCTGCTACATGATATCATTTCTTTACTTAATTATTCTTGTTAGTATTAATTATTAATATGTTTTGTATTTTCTTAATGAATTGTTCATAAATATTAATGTAGCATTTTACTTAAATCATGGTTTTAAAAAATATACTCTATTTAATTGCCACATTTTATTCAAAAGTTTTTCTTAAATAAGGCAATGTTTCGAGTTTAGAAATTCAGAAAATAGTGCCCTAACGTGCTGGGTTTCGATTTTCTGTTTGGCTAAACAACTAAATATCCTTTTTATGAATTTTGTAAATCATGAGATGATTTTGGTTATGAGGGTTTAAAACATCATGTCCTAACGTGCTGGATGTGATGTTTGTACTCTTTCGGAACAAAGGAATCTCAAGTTTCAATTCAAATTGCTCAAGTTTTTAAAAGATCATGTTTTAAAATCTTTTCGAATTTTTAACATTAGGACAAAAAACTAATAAATTCGGTACCAATTTTAGGTGTTACGAGGGTGCTAACCTTCCTCGTTTGTAACCGACTCCCGAACTCATTTTCTTGAATTTCGTAGGCCAAAATCCATGTTTTGAAATAAACTGTTTTATAAGGTGATCCGATCACACCTAAAAAGATTGGTGGCGACTCTATTTATTTTTATTTTTAAAAGTCGACCCCGTTTTTTTTTCAAACTTAAAAATGGTTTCGACAGCTTGGCGACTCCACTGGGGACTAATAAGAGAGTCAAGTCGTAAAGTTGATTATTTTTTGTCCTAATGTTGAAATTTTGAAAATTTTGTTTTAAAAAGAAATCATGCATCTTTTGTTAGATTTGGTTGATTTTGTAAATATTGCCGCATTGCATTGCATGACCGTTGTGGTCACACCCTCTAAGTGGGAGTGAGAAGCTACGCCTTCGTGAGGTTTTCACCTCCTCATAGGCTAGTGGATCACTTCCAGGATACATCCGTACCTATGTCTCCGTGAGATTTTCATCTCCGCAGGGCCATAGGGAAATGTGTCCCCCTGAACTGAACTTGGTCCATATGAGCCTATAATGGGTGAGGGTCGAGGAATCTACTGGTTCGAGTACCCTTTTCTATAGAACCAAAAACACATATAGTGAACCTTAAGAGCTCACCCTAGGTAGTACAATGATAACACATAGTAGCTACCTATATAGGTGTTTGTTTATTCCTTGTTTTCTTTGAATTATATTTTTATACATGACACTGACTAGTTTTATTTTGTTATCATTGCATGTCATTTAAAAGGTGTCGATTCATGATTCGATTTCTAAATTAGAGAGTTTTGTTATGGAGAATGAATTTCTTGATAAAGTAGAGGACAACGCTACAGTCCATGCATGGTCCGATAATACCCTGTTAGAAAAAAGAAGATAGTATCATTGAGGGATATATATATCGAAATTGTGGGACTTCACTCGCATCAGTGCGGCATAGAATGACCTCCAGGAATTGAAGATATATGGGCCCAATGGGATGACGTGTAACACCCTGAATTTGGGCCTAGAAGAATTGGGCTTTGAGTCTGGGAAAAAGAAAACCTAAATAAATTGAGAAGTTTTAAATATTATTGAAAAAAAATTGAATTAAATTATTATTAGAAAATTTTTATTGTATTTATTACTACTGATGTTTTAAATTTTTATGAAAATTATAAGTGAGATAAAATTTTTAGTATTATTAGTATTTTTATTTAAAAATATATAAATGAAATTATTATTATTTTGGTGTTTAAATTTAGTTTTTAAATAAATTTAGAAGTATTTTTAGTATGGAAAAATCTTGGGTTCGATCTAAGACTCTAGCAAAGAAATTAGTTTTGCTTCTTAGGGGAATTGGGCAATAAGGCTTTAATAGTAATTTGGGCTAAAAGTTGGCACAAAGGGAAGCTTGGTCCAGTGGCAGAGACGCTAGGGGGTCGTGGGTGTGCCTGGGTTCAAGGCACGATGCGCACGGAGTTGTTTTTTATTTTAGAAGCTAGGTCGCGCTAAAATAAGGGTTAAAGGAAGTTGCGACTGAGATATGCCACAAAAAGGCTTGTGGCGCAGCGGCAGCAGTGCGCTAGGCACTCCACAGGGGCACAGGTTCGAGTCCAGGCGTAGGTACGTTTATTTTAATTTTTAAGTAGCAGGGACTTCAGCAGGTAACCTTTAAAATTAAATGCGACCACATATTATTGAAAGCAAAGTTGCGACGTAGTGGCCAGCAACGTGCTAGGCTACTTAGAGGTCCCAAGTTCAAGCTGGAGTGAGCGCAGGAAGATTGCGCTTTTATGGGGCGCGCGTGGGAAGGTGCCGTGCAGGACTGGGACGCGTAGCAGTGTGCTGTGCAGGAATTGTGCGGTTCAGTCAGTGGATAAGGGCTGCTACCGATCGATGGGAGTTTGAATTAAATTCAAACTATGCTGTTGGCTATAAACAAGGAGATAGGCACGGGATTTTAATTGAGATATTCTTAGCCATTAGCCGATTTTGTTTTTCTTTTAATCGGGTTTGTTCTTTTTATTTACTTCCTTTGGCTCACCTTCTCTTGGATTCTCACCCAAAAGCCAAATCAACATGTTCTTTTCTACCTTTTTGTTTTTTTTTTTCTAAGCCAAATCCTATTGAAGCAACCTTTCTTCTTAAGTCTACTTGTCGACACCTTCTCTATTCTATTACAATTTCCACGATTTTTTCTTCTTCTTTCATCTCATTTCTTTCAAAGCCGAAACCTTCATGACTTGTGGTGTTTCAAAAGCTGACTATAGAGCGTAAACCTGACTCTTTTCATGTTTGTGATGCAAACTATGGTAGATCGGGATTAGTCTATAGCAGAATAACGTTTTGGTAAGTGTTTGGACCCTTTTATGAGTTACTTATGCTTTAATAAAAGCCGATTAAATCCCTAAGTTTAGGGAGGCTATCATTTTGGTCAAGATTTAAATTAAGTATTTTTCATTCGGTTTATTATGTGCAAATTGAAGGCTAGCGATCAAGATCTATTTGGAGGCTAGTAAGATCAACGGTTTTGAGGCAGTTTAGATTTAGATCTAGTAGTTAAAGATCGACAAGGTAAATCATTATTAATGCTTTGTATTAGCCGAATGTGGTAGGTAATTTCTACATTGGTTTTCATGGATTCGTAATCTAATCTATAAGTGGTTGATTATAGGAGAAATCACGTAGGAGATCGCATTGGTATTATCGCAAATCAGGTGTGTATTGAACACCCTCTATAGTTCAATTCGACAAAAGCCGAAATGCCGAAATTCCGGCATCTCGTGGGCTTGTGAGTGTGTTAGTGCTCACAAGACATTTAGGAAACATTAGATCTGAAATTGCAAAGTGGTAAGTTAGTTGTGTGTGAAATTTCATGCACTTCGGTAATTGGGCCTCGATGGGCTAAAAATGGGCCCAATGGGCTTACGGGCCCGTATGGGTGTAAATAGGTAAATAATGTGTACTGATAGACTGTAGGTTCAAAATTGTTTAAACTGATAAGTTGATCATAAAATTTGAACTAAATGGGCTTAATTTGTTAATAGACACTGTAGGGCCCATTAGGGGTTTTAGGGCCCAATGGCTAAAACTGATAAATTAAGTTAAAGAGATTACTGTGATGACAAATGGATTAGTAAGGACTGTATTATGCATGAAAACCCTAAAAACTGATAGAATTACTGAAATACCCTTAGAGGTGGAAATTTACAATTTTACCCCTAGGAGCAAAATGACTATTATACCCCTAGGGCTAAGTTTGAGCAAAAAGCATAACTATACTGCTACTGTTTTCTGCATGCCATGTCATTATTATCTGTTACATGGGATTGGGATCTTGATGGAGGAAGTACTGAAAGTGGCTTGTCCACGTACTGGAGGCTTTGCCTCAAATTACTGTTATCTGAGCAGCCATGCTGCAACTGTAGAGTGTAAGGCTGGGTAGGTTGAGTTATTCCCCACATGGTGTGTAGGGCTAGTATGGGTGGAGTGTAGTGGTTGGATTTAGGTTGGTTTGGGCTTGCATTCATGTTATTATCTGTTCTATTCTGAAATGGGCCTATGGGCCATACTGTTAACTGAAAAGGGGCTAAGGCCCAGTTTACTGTAACTGAATAGGGCTTTGGCCCAGTTAAAATTTGAGACTGATTAGGGCTTAGGCCCAATGGGCTTGAGCTAACTTGGGCTCTGGTTGGGCATTCTTTACACACTGAGTTTTCCAAACTCACCCCCTTTCTTTCCATCCATGCAGGTGAGCCTTAGTTGGTGGACTTAGAGCTAGGAGGGATTCAGAGTGGCCACGAAGATTTAAATTTCTAGTTTTTAATTCTTTAATTATTTAATTATTTTTAGCTTAAGTAGGGCATTGTTTAAAACATTTTGAAATCGGTTAGCTCTGCGGCGCGTTTTTGTAAAAGTTACTTGTTTTCAAAATATTTCAGAAACAGAGCAAAGCTTCCGCAACATAAATGTTTTCATAAATAAATATCTTAAATACGTTTAAACTTAATTTGTTGTTTGTGGACAAGTCATACGGTTAAAGTGTGGCAATGGATGTATGCATGTCTAGGATTAGATCTAGGAAGAGCTTGGTACTTAAGCAGTCTAAATGACTCACCTCATCTTCTTTTGAATCTTACTTGGTGCATAGTATCCATTCACTTTAAGCCATAACAAAGAAAGTCTGATTTTTGGATGCTTAAACTATTTTTATAATAACATGTTTCCGCAACTACAAAGGTTTACAAGCTTTCGTAATTTTTCCATAAGAATTTACAAAGTTGTTTTGATTATTACAATGAATCACGTTTTGGAAAAAAATAAAGGTTTCATACAAGTTTACCGGTAAAAGTTTCTAAACATTAAGAAGGGTTTTCAATGAAAACATGGTTTTCGAAAAACACTTCAATGTGACACACCAGACTTGGCCATAACGTCTAGGCCGGGTTTGGGGTGTTACATGACGAGACTAAGCAGCTGTTCTACCAAAATTATGGTGATCTACCCTACTTGCTTGATATTAAGGTGGATAAGCATTTGTTTCGGGCTATGACTCAGTTTTGGAACCCTGCGTACAATTGTTTGACCTTTGGGAAAGTGGATTTAGTACCTACAGTGGAAGAGTATACGGCCTTGCTTCGCTGTCCGATGATTCGAGGTAACAAAGCTTACTTTAGGGCTGCTAATGCCCTAACTTTTGTGAAGAAATTAATGAATATTACGGGGATGAGTGAACAGTGGATCACAGCTCAAATCCAACAAAAGGGTGATGGTAAATGCATTCTTTGGGCGAGTTTGAGGGATCTGATATTAGAGCACCTAGATGTGAAGAGGAAGGTTGATGTCTGGGCCTTAAGTATTTATAGTCTAGTGATTTTTCCAAAAGCATTAAGACATATAGATGAAGTAGTCACTGATTTATTTGATCGACTCAGAAAACAGGTCACACCTCTACCTACAATTCTAGCTGAGACGTTCAGATCGTTGAGTGCATGTCGGAGGGCTGGTGAAGGTAGATTCATTGGATGTGCATAGTTATTGATGGTTTGGTTCCATAGTCATTTTTGGAGAGTTGACAAGGTTCCTTGCCGTGTGTTCTTCGAGAATTATTCCCCTTTAAAGGAAGTAGCAGCTACACCAAGGAGGGATGATATATCAGAGGAAAAGTGGATGGCGATTCTTCAAAACCTCCGAGAGAAAGATGTTGAGTGGAAAGCCCCTTGGATGGTTCCCGACGAGGTCCTCTATCAGTGTGGAAATTTTGATTGGGTACCTCTGCCTAGAATTTAGGGAGCTATTGGATATGCACCGTTGCTCGTACTAAAGCAATACAAAGCCAAGCAGTTCATACCGGTAACACATGGGTTAGCTCAGTGTGAATTCTCATATAACGGGGATAATTATAAGAAGATTCGAGAGATTTTGGAGGCTTGGAAGCGGACTTGCTTTATAAAAGTTTTGACTACAGGATCGATGACGACCCTTGAATACAAGAGGTGGCTGAACAAGAGGATTAATGATAACATCCCTGGGCCAAGCTTGGAAGGTGCTCAATCGATCGAGGAGTACTTGCGAGTGGTCCCATCAGAGTTAGAGATTATAAAGAAAGATTTCGAAAGGAAGAGTCTAAAGCTTGAAAAGAGGATAGAGAAGCTGGAGGAGGAAAAAATGTACCTAAAATTAGACGTGGATGTTCAGAAACTAGAGGCTGAAAAAGTAAGAAAAGAGAAAAGGAAAGTTGAGGAAGACCGAGATGACTTGAAGATAGAATATAAGAAGATACAGTTGTCAATAAAAAGAGCTAGATTGGGAAGACTTCGAAATAGTGGCAACAAGAGATTCGAGAGGAAAAACCCAAAGTTGATCGATAGGAGAGGAAGTTCCAAGAGATTCAGGCGAAAAATGAGGCCTTAGAAAGGAGCTTGGTAGAAAGTCAGAAGGAGAAATGTGGATTAAAGGCTAAAGTGGCTAAACTTGGATGATCTCTTCATCACCTTCGGAGTTGTAATTCTACAACCGAGTTAAAATTAAGTTTGAACAAGATCGAGGAAATGAAGGGCAAGATTGAAGGGTTAGAGTCAACATTACAAAACTGTGAACTCCGAATTGAGCATCTTGAAGCAAGAGAAGGGCATTAGAAGGAAGAGCTTCACCATTCTTAGGATCAAGTTAGAAATAGGGATTATCTCATGGGTGAAGCCATAGTCCAAATTCGAGAAGTGGCAGATCATTTACAAGCTTTAGCAGCACAGGCTGATATGTTAAGTGTAAAGTATGAGTTAGAATCAGATAAGGATCGAGAGTTAGCTGTATTGTTTAGAAGGGTTAAAGCTTTGGGCCTTAAGGCAAAAGCATATTTGTAATCTGTTTTGTGTAAAGAATTTTATTTTCTAAATAAAGTTTTCTAAATGAAACTGAATTCGAATCGATATTCTTTTTGCATCCATGCATTTGCATTACATCACATCATATGCATTTAAATCCATAGAAAGACCCTAATTAGTTGTAGTTATTATGGAGAGAGTGAGAGAAAAAGAAAGATAAAGTTAACCTGGAAACCACACACCGTTACGGTACATACACTAAGACGAAAAATATGGATCAAAGACTTGAACAATTCCAAAGGGACATGCAAGATCAAATACAAGAGCAGTTGGCAAAGCTTCAACAAGATATGAGAGGTCAAATGTTAGAGGCTCAAAGAAACATGATGGCTCAAATGGCCTAGCTACTGCATGGGGCAATGGACAAAGGAAAGGGTCCCATGACTAATACTGGAGAAGATAATGAGGACTACCCTCCGGGTTTTATCCCACCGCGTGCACAAGCCCAACTTGATGTGTATCCCCGAAGACCATATGTCATAATTAGGCCTCAACAAGGGCAAGCTGAAACTGGAGTGCCCATGAATTTCCAAGTTGGCTCGGGATCTAACCTAGGAGATAACCCCGCCAATCTTATCATCCCCGATTTAGACATAGCCGAGAGGGAAGGAATGAGAATTGAATCCTCAAGGCAGCTAGAGGACCGTTGCACATGGTTAGAAGAAAAGTTCAAGGCTTTAGAGAATGCTGATAGTTTTCATGGAATTGATGCTAAGGACTTGAGCTTGGTCCCAGATTTGGTGCTTCTTCATAAGTTCAAGATGTTAGAATTCGAGAAGTACAATTGGACTAGCTGCCCTGAAGCCCACATCACCATGTTCTGTAGACGGATGACCGGCTATGTTAACAATGATCAACTGTTGATCCATTGTTTCCAAGATAGTTTGGTTGGAGCAACATCTAGGTGGTACAATCAACTGAGCCGTGCTAGGATTGGCTCTTGAAGAGACCTCGTGCAAGCTTTCATGAAGCAATATAGTCATGTGACAGACATGACGCCTAACAGAATCACTCTGCAAAACATGGAAAAGAAGCTAAGTGAAAGCTTCAAGCAGTATACGCAAAGGTGGAGGGAAGTTGCCATGCAAGTTCAGCCACCGCTCCTGGAAAAGGAAACTACAATGCTCTTTATTAATACTTTGAAGGCCTATTCATTACTCACATGATAGGGAGTACCACAAAGAGCTTTGCAGATATAGTAATGGCAGGAGAGATGATTGAAAATGCCATAAGATGTGGCAAGATTGAGGGGGAAACTAATAGGTCAGCTCCAAGGAGAAAGGAGAACGAGGTGAATAATACAAGTACCTATAGCAAAGGGTACTCAAAGTCAATAACTGTCAGTCAGCCAAAAGTAGCTGAGCAATAGGGTTCGCAAAGGCATGAATCTGGTACAAGGAAAAACTCTGAAAAGCTCCAATTTACGCCCATCCCAATGACATATAAGGAGCTATATCAAAGTTTGTTTGATGCACACATGGTGTCCCCGTTTTATCTAAAACCGTTGCAGCCCTCATACCCCAAATGGTATGATTCAAACGCTCAATGTGACTACCATGTGAGAATACCAGGACATTCAATAGAAAACTGCACTACTTTCAAGAAAACAATGGAAAGACTCATTAAGATGGGGATTATAAAATTTGATGATACCCCTAGTGCAGAAAACTCGTTACCTAACCATGGAGACAAAGGGGTAAATGCAATTGGGGAAAATATTGTGAGAAAGATTAAGGAAGATATCGCTGAAGTAAGAACCCCATTGAAGACGGTTTGGAAAGAAATGATGGGAAAAGGAATGATAACATCGGATTCTGAGGAAGAATGCAAAGGGATAAGGAACTACTCTGAGTTCCACAAGGTAGAGGGGCATGAGATCTAGGCATGCATTGAGTTTAGGGTCTTGGTGCAAAGCCTCATGGACAATAAAATGATGGAGTTTTATGAAGAAGGCTCAGGGGAAGGAAATATATGTGTGACGAAAGGAGAGTTGACTAATCAAAAAGTCAATTACCCAAGGATCATCATTTCCCGACCAAGAAACACTGAAGGCGGAGCACAAGTAGTGCTAAAGGTCGTAATCTAGAAACCTATTTCCTTCCCTTACAAGGATAACAAAATGGTACATTGGAATTACGATTGTAATGTGACAATACTAGGAGGGAAAATCTAGCTAGTACTTCCAAGGAAAGCCAAAGTGAAGGATCTTACACACGTAGTAGAAGGCGTTATGATGCGGGAAACGTCAGAACTGAGCTTGTGAAAGCAAAAATCTTGGTAGTTGAGCAAAAGAAAGGGGCTGAAGCACTTATTAATGAACCGGTGAAGGAGAAAAAGGATAAAGAGTTTCTGAAATTCTTAAAGCATAGTGAATATAGCGTGGTAGAGCCGCTGCACAAACAACCGACTCGCATATCAGTGCTAGCATTACTTCTAAGTTCAGAAGTGCATCGTGAGGCATTAATGAAAGTGCTAAATGAAACATATGTTACTAATGATATATCCATCAACAAGTTGGATCGTCTGGTTAGCAACATAAGTGCCGATAACTTCATCTACTTTAATGATGATGAAATTCCACCTGAGGGTAGGGGATCAACCAAGGCTTTGCACATCACTACTCGTTGCAAAGGATATACACTGCTCAGTGTACTAATCGATAATGGATCGGCTCTGAATGTCTTACCATTGTCCACATTGAACAAATTACCAATAGATAGTTTTCACATGAAAACATGCCATAACATAGTGAGAGCATTTGATGGCACGGAGAGAAAAGTGATGGGAAGGATTGACATACCTTTGTTGATTGGACCAAACACGTATGAGGTAGATTTTCTGGTGATGGACATCAAGCCCTCCTATAATTGTTTGTTAGGGAGGCCCTGGATACATTCGATGGGAGCGGTACCCTTATCTTTGCACCAAAAATTAAAATTAGTAACAGAAAGACGACTGGTTACTATAAATGCAGAGGAGGACATCATAGCGACTGTTACCAATGATGCACCCTATGTAGAGGTGAATGAGTAGGTAGTTGAATGCTCTTTTCAATCCTTAGAATCTGTCACCGCAACATTCATTTTAGAAGGGAATGAGGTGCCGGTGCCTAAGATATCCAGAACCATGAGAATGGGCTTACAAATGACAGTGGGGAAAGGAGCCTAACCAAGAAAAGGATTGGGTAGAAATCTCCAAGGAAAGGTTCAAGTACCAATGCTGAGGGAAAAAAGAGACCGTTTTGGCCTGGGTTTCAAGCCAGATCCTAGACAAAGGAGGAAAGAGATAGAGAAGCAACAAGAGAGAAGGAGGGCATGACTAAGTGGGGAAAATGTAACGCCCCCACACCCGAGACCGTCGCCGGAGTCGAGCTTGAGGTGTTACTACACATAATTTACCATTTTAAACAACTTTACATTATCTATTTTGATTTTCAGAATAAGCAGTTTATCTGCGTCATGGTCGCTTGAAAAATCATATCTCGAGTTACAAAACTTGAAATCAAGATCTGTAAATTTTCCCTGAATCTAGACTCATGTATCTATCTTTCAATTTTTTTCTAGAATTTTTTGCTGGGCTGATTAGTACAGTTTATTAGTTAAATTTTCCCCTGTTTCAGAACTCAACTGCACTGACCTCTACTTATTACGAACCACTTTTCTCCCTGTACAAAATTCATATGACTATGTCGTTTCTTCTCTTAAAACTAGACTCAATAAGAATTCTGAACATATAAAGTAATCCTCCTAAATATTTTTTTATAATTTATGGTGAATTTCCAAAGTTGGAACAGGGGATCCAGAAATTGCTCTGGCCCTGTTTTACTAAAACTCAGATATCTCATAAAATACAATACTTTTACCTGTTTTGTTTGTTCCATATGAAAATAGACACAATAAGATTTAATTTTATATATTATTCACCATCAAAACATGTTTATATTATTTTTAGTGATTTTTTCAAACTCACGTAACTGCTGTTACAATGTTCTATTTTTAAGCTACTTTCACATTTTTCCTTAATTTCCATGTGACAGTTAGCACTCAAGCATACATACTATCATACTTGTATATCATTAGCCATTTCATTAGCTATTCACTATCAAGTATTTACATCCCATTCATTGAACATGTCATAAGACATCCATATCAAAAGAAGCCAAGTCCCTATACATGCCATACACGAAAAGAAACATCTAACTATATCGATAGGATTCCTCAATAGTGTGATCGGATCTCCGATGTTTCCTTTGATCCCCGAGTGGCTTGGCAAGAACTATAAGAAGAAAGAAATAAAAAGGATAAGCACTAGGCTTAGTAATTTCACAAGCAAATAAATTACAACATTCATCATAAGGGATAAGTGTGCAAACTATCAATTAGCATTATAAGCTTTCTTTACATCTCATTTTCTGCCTTCTTCTTCTTCACTTACCTTCTTTCTTATCTGACCTTTCATTATTCATGATTACAATCTATCTTTCCTTTGCTGATAATTCACTGTACATTTACTTGAATAATGGCCCGTTGAACCACTCGGAATACTAAGGATACTAGGGTCGTTCCTGTCTAACAATATCCCGCCAATGCCATGTCTTTGACATGGACTTACATGAATTATTTCTGTCTCCAATGCCATATATCTAATATGGTCTTACATAGATCAATCCTATCTCCAAAGCCGTATATCTAGTACGGAGTTACATGGCTCATTTCTGTCCTGTCCTGTCCTGTCGACCCCTAATGTCATGACATTTCGTATCCTAACATTCCTAAGGTTCAATCGGGACTTTCTACTGCTTTTCTCTGTCATATCACCTTATATTCAACTTGATTATTTTCATAAAATGAATATATAAATGCTGGAAAATGACAATAGTAATGTAAAATAACAGAATATTGCATTTATTTACCGTAAACTTACCTCGATACCAAATGTGACTAAACCTTACAATTTAGTCCTTTACTTTTTCTTTTCCCCGATCTACTCCCGAAGTTCGTTCTTCTTGATCTATAATAGCAAATTTAACTTATTTAATATCAACATTTATCAAAACAGCCCTTTACTCAAACTTTGGCAAAATTACATTTTTACCCCTAAACTTTTACATATTTACACTTTTGCCCCAAGACTCGGAAATCAAAACTTATCACAAATTCTTGTATTTTAAGACATGCTGATCATTTATTTACCAACATCATCTTCAAATTCTTACTATAACATACACTTATGTACAATAGGTATTTTTACCAATTAAGCCCTTTTACTCGTTTTTACCTAAAACCGAGTAGCTCAAGTTGTCTAGCATAATTTAAAACCTCATATTCTATCATAAAACATCAAAATACACAAATTTCACCTATGGGTATTTTTCCAAATATGAACCCTAACTTAAAATATTGCTAACATAAGCTTTATCTAGCTACCGGGACTACGAAAACGTAAAGAACATTAAAAATGGGGCTTGGAATCACTTACTATGGAGCTTGGAAGCTTGAAACAAACCCTAGCTATGGAAAACCCTTGAAATTTCGTGGTAATGAAGAAGATGATCAGCTTTGTGCTATTTTTCCCTTTTTATTTCATGTTAATATCCAAATGACCAAAATGCCCCTCCTTACTAAACTTTCAAAAATTCCATCCCTGTCCAAATTTTGTTCATGAACTTAAAATTGGCCAAATTACTATTTAATACCTCCTAATTAATATTTCAAAATAGTTTCATACTAGAAACTTCTAGAATGCAAGTTTTGCAACTTATTCGATTTAGTGCCTAATTTTAAATTAAGCACTTTACACATAGAATTTCTTCAAGAAATTTTCACACCATCATGAAATCATAATATAGACCTCAAAATAATTATAAAATAATTATTTCTATCTCAGATTTGTGGTTACGAAACCACTATTCTGATTAGGCCCTATTTTGGGATGTTACAGAAGAAATCAAGTGGGAGTTGATGACATTCCCTCACATATCCCAAACTTTCATATCAGGAGGGATAATTCACCTTAAGAGAGGGTTGCTAAGAAATGAAATCCCTTACATCAAGCTATACACGAGGAGGGAACTGAACAAAGAAACCTATTGGGCATTCGACCTTATGAACCTGGGAATGCTTTGAACAACTGGACTGAAGAGGAACTTCCTGTAGTTTTTAGAAATTATACAGAGTAATGTTCAGAACACACTTGTTGTTTTAAAGCTTAGAAATAATAAGATTTCATTTGTGAAATAGGCCCATGTTCAATCATTTTTGTTTCAATAAAAACATCTTTTGGTGACCAATTCGAGCAAATATTCTTTCATTTCTTTTAAATATACTTTCGGTCCTCCAATTTCATTCCAAATTTTTTATTTCCATTCATACCATGTAAATAGCTGTTCTCGAATTCATTTGTTCTTTGTACATTCTTTTGTGCCTACCATAGGTCCCTAGATATCAATGACATGAGCAACGATACTACAGATTTAGAGGTCCTTTTTTAGCAAGACATTTGTCTAGAGGAACCTCAGGATTTTAAGGGTGATAGAAATTGTGACTTGTTACTAGATTTGTTAAGAATGGTAAAGCAAGAATAGAAACAAATTCTACCCCATGTAGAGATGGTAGAAAATATAGTCTTAGAGGAGGGGAAGATTGTAAAAATTGGAACGCGCATAACCGAAGAGACGAAACAAGACCTCGTTAAGTTATTACGGGAATTCAAAGATGACTTTGCATGGTCATACCAAGATATGTCGTGGCTAAGTACTGATATTGTAGTGCATCGTCTTCCTATAAGAGAAGAATACAAGCCAGTCCAGCAAAAGCTGCGAAAGATGAGGCCTGATGTGGTACTAAAAATAAAGGAAGAAGTCAAGAAGCAATTTGATGCTGGTTTTCTACAAGTGGTCAAATACTCAGAGTGGGTTGCCAATATTGTTCCTGTCCCTAAGAAAGATGGAAAGGTTCAGATGTGTGTAGACTACAAGGATTTGAATAAGGCTAGCCCAAAGAACAATTTCCCTTGCCTCATATTGACACGTTAGTGGATAATACGGCGGGACACTCACTGTTCTCTTTCGTGGACGGTTTCTCTGGATACAATCAGATAAAGATGCATCCTGAGGATATGGCTAAAACTACTTTCATAACGTTGTGGGGTACCTTTTGCTATAAAGTGATGCTGTTCGGGCTAAAAAATGTAGGGGCAACATATCAAAGGGCTATGGTGACCTTATTTCATGACATGATACACAAAGAGATTGAGGTATATGTTGATGACATGATTGCTAAATCTCAAACAGAAAAAGAACACGTCGAAGTCTTGAAGAAGTTGTTCTTGAGATTGAGGAAATTTTAATTGACGCTCAACCCGGCAAAGTGTACATTTGGATCTAGGTCAGGGAACCTACTAGGCTTCGTAGTCAGCGAAAAAGGAATAGAGGTTGACTTAGCTAAGGTCAAAGCTATACAAGAGTTAACTCCATCGCGCACTCAGAAAGAAGTTCGAGGTTTTCTGGGAAGGTTAAATTACATTACTCGGTTCATTTCACAATTAACTGAGAAATGTGACCCTATATTTCACCTTCTTAAGAAGCACAACCAAGGTACTTGGGATGCTAAATGCTAGAATGCTTTTGATAAAGTCAAGCAATATTTGTCAAATGCTCTAGTACTATCTCCGCCTAGTCCAGATAGATCGTTAATACTGTATTTTTCAGTGTTCAGTAACTCTATGGGATGCGTGCTGGGTCAACATGATAAATCAGGAAGAAGAGAGAGGGCGATATACTATCTCAACAAGAAATTCACTGAGTGTGAGATGAGATATTCACCGATTGAGAAGCTGTGTTGTGCCTTGATTTGGACAACTCGAAGATTGAGGCAATATATGTTATATCACACAACTTGGCTAATATCGAGGCTAGACCCATTAAAGTATATGATAGAGTCAACTGCTCTGAATGGAAGGATGGCAAGATGGCAGATATTACTTTTTGAGTTTGGTATAGTCTATGTGAATCAAAAGGCTGTAAAAGGAAGCGTAATAGTGGAATTTCTGGCTAGCAGAGCTCTAGAGGATTATGAACCTTTGAGCTTTGATTTCCCCAATGAAGAATTAATGTATGTGGCAGCTACTGAATAGGTTTCATGGAAGCTAAACTTTGATGGGGCGTCAATGCTATGGAGAATAGAATTGGAGCAGTTTTGGTATCCCCTAGTGGTGATCATTATCCATTCACATGCAAATTGGATTTTGATTGCACAAATAACATGGTAAAGTATGAAGCGTGCATCATGGGAATTTGAGCAGCTATAGAGCGTAAAATCAGAATACTAAAAGTGTATGGAGATTCTGCGTTAGTAATCTACCAGCTTAAAGGAGAATGGGAGACAAGAGACCCTAAACTAATTGATTACTTAAAGATAGTTTTGGGATTGATTGAAGAATTTGACGACATCACCTTTAATTATCTCCCTCGAGATGAAAACCAAATGCCCAATACCTTGGCAACTCTAGCTTCCAAGATTAAAGTAAATAAACAAAAAGATGTGAGACCTATTCAGATGAGTATTTTTGAGGTTCCAGCTTATTGTTGCAACATGGAGGAAGAGGAAAAGGATGACCACCCTTGGTATCAGGATATATTACGATACATAAGAAATCGTGAATAACTTGAGCATGCAACTGAGAATGGCAAGAGGACATTAAGGAGATTAACCTGTGACTATGTTTTGGACGGGGATATCTTGTACAAAAGAAGGAAAAATCAGGTGCTCTTGAGATGTGTGGATGCAGTTGAGGAAATTTTGGAAGTGTATGAAGGTGTTTGTGGGACACATGCCAATGGTTTCACGATGGCCAGACAAATCATGAGGTTTGGATACCATTGGTCTACCATGAAGAGAGACTGTATTGACTATGCCAAGAAATGTCATAAATGCCAGATTTATGGTGCCAAAATTCACGTACCGCCTTCACCTTTGCATGTTATGACATCTCCATGGCCTTTTTCCATGTGGGGCATGGATGTCATTGGGCCGATCTCACCGAAAGCTTCGAATGGACATCAATTCATCTTTGTGGTTATCGACTACTTCACGAAATAGGTAGAGGCTGCGTCATATACTAGTGTTACTAAGTCGGCAGTTAGTCAGTTCTTGAAGAAGGAGATTATATGTCGATATGGGATACATGAGAGTATCATATCAGACAATGCGCTAAACTTGAACAACAGCATGATAGCCGAAGTCTGTAGTCAATTCAAGATTAGACACCACAACTCGTCTCCATATCGTCCAAAAATGAACGGAGCAGTGGAAGCGGCCAATAAAAACATTAAGAAGATAGTAGGGAAGATGACAGAGACCTACAGGGATTGGCATGAAAAATTACCATTTGCACTCTATGCCTATCGAACGTCCGTCAGAACCTCTACTGGGGCAACTCCTTTCTCATTAGTCTACGGGATGGAAGCAGTTCTACCTATTGAAGTGGAGATACCTTCCCTTCGGGTTTTGTCAGAAATAAAATTGGATGAAGCTGAATGGATTCAGTCGCGATATGATCAGTTGAACTTGATTGAAGAAAAGAGGCTAATGGCTATTCGTCATGGTCAGATGTATCAGAAACGAATTATGCGAGCTTACGACAAAAAGTTCGTCCAAGAGAATTTCATGAGGGGGATCTTGTACTGAAAAAGATTCTTCCTACACAGAAAGATTTCAAAGGAAAATGGATGCCAAATTGGGAAGGACCATACGTGGTAAAGAAGGCTTTCTTGGGAGGTGCATTGATTTTGACCGAAATGGATGGGAAAAGCTTACCCAACCCTGTGAATTCGGATTCAGTTAAGAACTATTTTGCTTGAAAGGAGAAGAGGCCAAGGTGAAAACCCGCAAAGGGTGCTTTGAGTGCTTTGAGACTTCTTAAAAAAAAAGTAGAGGCCAAGGCGAAAACTCGCAAAGGGCGCCTTGAGACCAAAGGGATTTTTGAGTTGAAAACCCGAAAAAGGCAGCTCAAATGTGGAAGGGCATGTAGTGATCTTGCTATACCTGAATCAATAAGAAATGAAGCATGTTACATTTTGGGGCATCAATAAAGTACTTTGGGCCTTCTAAACACATGTTAAGTTCAAGGCAGTCTTCATGAAGTTTGTATATGGAAGCCCAAGCTGCGATATCTAGGGCACCTGGTCTTTATCCTATTCATATTAAATTTACTATCTTTGGATTCTTTTTCTTCTCCAAGATATGTTCCTAGTTAATTTCCTTTGTATTCGATTCCAAATTGTTTCCAAGTTCAATTTATTTGTTGTCCATTATTTATAAGCATGTTGCATTGAAAAAATGATTGATGAACTAATGATATTTTCACAAAAAGAAGTTTTGCATATTACTCTAGAGATTTCTAGATAATACAAGAAACTGAAACAGGACAATTGTTTAAGAATTCCCATAGGGTCGGAGGTACTTGAGAAAGGTCTAAATTAAAACTATTTCTTTTTTCCAAATGATGGTTAGGCAATATTAATCCTAAGAGAGGATTATTTCTATTAGCATTCCCTATTGGGTCATAGCCGTTGGGGAACAGTATGATAGACCAAATTGATGGGAAAGGATTCAAAAACCCTAAATTGTAGTCGAATAGATTGAAGTTGAAACAAATCTTGTAGGAATGGATTGAATCCTATAATCTTGGTGGGATGGTTTGAAGGTAGTACAAGCCTGGTATTCCCCAAGGATCAAGTGGAGTATGCCCTGGGACTACCATGGGGTAAGTTATCCAAGCAAAATGTGATACCTCAAGTAGAAACCTTGATGGGTGATGACATCTTAAATAGGAATCATTCTCATAACTTTTTTATTCATATATCATAGTATGTCTAAATAGGAGCATTTGACTCATTCCGATCAGGGCGTCCTAATTGTTAGGCATAAGCATATACTCATTCTACAGGTTATGTCCTCTAGAGGAAAAATTGAAGCTTTTAGTCTGGCATCCCTGAGGTTGCAGGGAGCAGATTGAAGATAGCAGATCTGGCTTTACTGAAGTTGCAGGAGCAGATCGAAGATACAAGTCTGGCATCCTTGAGGTTGTAGGGAGCAGACTAAAGATAGCAGATCTGGCTTTCTTGAAGTTGCAGGAGCAGATCGAAGATACAAGTCTGGCATCCCTGAGGTTGCAGAGAGCAGACTGGAGATAGCAGATCTGGCTTTCCTGAGGTTGCAGGAGTAGATCGAAGATTTGAGTCTGGCATCCCTGAATTTGCAAAAAGTAGATTGAAGATAGCACATCTGGCTTTCCCAAAGTTGTAGGAGCAAATCGAAGATTTGAGTCTGGCATCCCTGAGTTTGCATTGAAGCAGACAAAAGATAGCAGATCTGGCTTTCTTGAAGTTGCAAGAGTAGATCTAAGATTTGAGTCTTGTCTCCCTGAGCAGACAAAAGATAGCAGATCTGGCTTTCCTAAAGTTGCAGGAGCAAATCGAAGATTTGAGTCTTGTCTCCCTGAGTTTGTAGTGGAGTAGACAAAAGATAGCAGATCTGGCTTTCCTGAAGTTGCAGGAGCAGATCGAAGGTTTGTGTCTTGTCTCTCTGAGTTTGCAGTGGAGCAAACAAAAGATAGCAAATCTGACTTTCCTGAAGTTGCAGGAGCAGATCGAAGGTTTGAGTCTTGTTTCCCTGAGTTTGTAGTGGAACAGACTAAAGATAGCAAATCTGGCTTTCTTGAAGTTGCAGAAGCAGATCGAAGATTTGAGTCTTGTTTCCCTAAGTTTGTAGTAGAACAAGACTAAAGATAGTGGATATTGCCTTCCTGAAGTTGCAGTGGAGCAGATGGGATGGAAGATATTTGAAGAAGACGAAGACCAAGAACTCAAGACCTAGCAGGACCGGGCAAAATTGGTCCTTTTATAGTCTTTGATCTATTCTCGTTTCACGACAATGAGCAAAGAGGGGCAGCTGTAGGAACCCATTATTGCCCGGGCCCATATCATATATAAAAACCAAAAATAAAATTAAGCAGAATCCACAGTCCATATATTGTTTTTATAATAAACAAACCCAATACAGATTTTTTAACTTAGCCCACTACAGCCTAATTACAATACTAAAGTAAAGAACCCAATACCCATTATACCTAGGCTTGAATTCTAAAACCAATCCTAATTCATGCACCAAAATACCCCTAACCCAAACTCACAGGGCCCAATAGGGCCCAAATACCCAAACATCCGGTTAGAAACCCTAGGTTTCTGAAATCCCCTCGCGCTGCTGAGCCTTCACTGCCGAATGATGCTCCATCACTAGCCTTGATCGCCGCCGTGATTCCCGTTATTAGCCTGCAGAAGAAAAACACACGGATAGAAGAAGATATGCCAAGAAATCGGAAAAAATAAAATGCCAAAATTTGTATTTTTGACAGTGGTTATAAAAGCCTAATACAATCGATGTAATAACCATATTTTTTTACGGATAATACAAACAAATCATAATATACAAAGGTGTACTATTGTTTTTCTCTTTCGTATCGCAAATACATATATATTCATTTTCACTGAAAACATAAAAAAATACGTTTTCTTACTTTTTCCCGACGAAACAGAGGAGAATCTAAGGGGTTTTCCCTCGTTGTTCATATTTTGGGGCCACAAAAGAGTAGTTTTGACCCCCGGATTCAGCTTTAGACGGCCATAAAGGTGCGAAATAACCCCTTTTGGGGATTCCGACTGCCGCATAGGTGGCGCTGGCGACTATGCACGACGGCGGACCTGACCCGAGCATTGACCGAACGCCGGGGAGGGAGAGTTTTTTTTTTGAAAGCTTTGAAGGTTTTTTTTTTTTTGAAATGGTTTTGAAAAATGTTTTTTATAACAAAAATTTCACTTTTATAAGCCATCTATACGACGTCGTTTTGGGAGTTATCATTATTGCCCAAAACGACGTCGTTTCAAGGCTATAACCCGCGCGTTGACCCGATTACCCGGGGAGGATCCGCGTGTTTTTGTTAAAAGGGCTAATTGCCCTATAGGCCCTTCCGCATTTTTTCATTTCGTAATTACGTTCAAATTGTGCCTTTCATTATTTTCAATTTGGCCCAGAATTATGGCATTTGTTCCAATTTAGTCCTTTAGGCCATTCAAAGGCCGATACTGGAACGGCGCCGTTTAGGAGATGGGGCATAATTGCCCAATAAGTCCCTATTGTATGGCTCATGTTCTAATCGGATCCTTTACACTTCCATTTCGGATTTTATTTTTGTTTTAATTTAACCACTGTTTTTTTTTATTCTTTTCATTTGTATTTTTATTATATTTCTAATTGTTTTAATATTATACATTATAAATTATTATTATTTATTATTTATATTAGGCTATTTTATTAAATTGTTTAAAATTTGTACATTTTTGTTGTATATAATATAAAAATTAGCGTATTGTATAACATTTATATTGTTTTTAATACAAGTTTTCTTCCATACACTATCTATTTTAAATATGTATATTATTTTTTTAAATATATATACATTAGATTATTATATTATCCATATTTCCCCTTATGTGCTTATTCATGGCTAAAATTTACATATTATATTTACTTATTTTAAAAATCTATATATATATATATACATATATATATTATCAAATATTTTTTTCCTTATATATTTTCTTTATAATTAAGATTTTATAATTTTTTGGTGAAACATATATATTACCTATTTCAATATGTATATATATCTTTATTTCTTGGGACATGTCATTTTTTAAAATTATCATAGTACTTGTGAATTGTTTTGCATCAATTACTTACCCTTTTTTAGAAAATTTTGTAAATAAATTCTTACATCTATCTTTTAATTTTTTTTGTTATAGATTTGTAGATTGCTATTGCTCACTTTTTTTTATTATAATTTTTTTTTCCTTAAAGTTAAAATCTATTATTTTTAGTTATCTCGACTTTATTATTATTGCTTGCATAATCTGCCACATGATATCATTCCTTCACTTAATTATTCTTGTTAGTATTAATTATTAATATGTTTTATATTTTCTTAGTGAATTGTTCATAAATATTAATGCAGCATTTTACTTAAATCATGGTTTTAAAAAATATACTCTATTTAATTGTCACATTTTATTCAAAAGTATTTCTTAAATAAGGCAATGTTTCGAGTTTAGAAATTCGGAAAATAGTGCCCTAATGTGCTGGGTTTCGATTTTTTGTTTGGCTAAACAACTAAATATCCTTTTTATGAATTTTGTAAATCATGAGATGATTTTGGTTACGAGGGTTTAAAACATCGTGTCCTAATGTGTTGGATGTGATGTTTGTACTCTTTTGGAACAAAGAAATCTCAAGTTTCAATTCAAATTGCTCAAGTTTTTAAAAGATCATGTTTTAAAATCTTTTCGAATTTTTGACATTAGGACAAAAAACTAATCAATTAGGTACCAATTTTAGGCGTTACGAGGATGCTAATCCTCCCTCGTATGTAACCGACTCCCGAACCCGTTTTCTTGAATTTCTTAGGCCAAAATCCATGTTTTGAAATAAATTGTTTTATAAGGTGATCCGATCACACCTAAAAAGATTGTTGGAGACTCCATTTATTTTTATTTTTAAAAGTCAACCCTGTTTTTTTTCAAACTTAAAAATGGTTTCGACATTGCCATCATTAGAAGGTGGGGTTAATGTGCATGCATGTTTAAGTCTCAGATTCAATAGAGAAGTGACGCTTGGTAAGATATACATTAAAATTTATTGCCTCAACAATCACCTATCCTTTTATACCTTGTGAGCGCACAGTATTCTGCTAAAGATTCATGTTGGGGATCTTAATTTATCATTATCATATTTTATTTTATTGTTTTCAAATTGTTGCTCCGATAACTATCCTCACAATTTATCTTATTTCTATCTAGTTATTGCACTGACATTAATAGACAAAAGACAATCATCCCTATGGGATTGATATCCGACAGACTCACATCTGTCTACTATACTGGCATCGATAGTGTACGCTTGCACATTATTGTTGTGATGTTAAACAGTCAATCAATAAGTTGTACCATGTTAATCTACTCAACAATTCATATTGATGTTAAATTCTAACCGTACAAATTTACCTGGCCAAATCGCAGAAATGTCAAAGTACATGGGCTTTTTAGTAATTTTTTATTCTCCTTGATTTTCCACTCGATCTTGATCCAAAATTAATAATTTCAATCAATTTATTAATTTAGATAGTAAAAAATTATTTTATGCAATTTACTTTGGCATTTTTACAAAACTACCCCTAATATTTTACTTTTCTTCAATTTAGTCCCTGAGCCTAAAACATGCAATTTAACCATTTTATTGCAAATTCCTAATAGCTAAATATTTTAGCTTCCATTTCAACCTATTTTTGCAATAATCTCACACCAAGTCCTTCTATTTTTATTATTTCAACAGTTTAATCCCTAATAGACAAATTCATCAAAAAATCACATAATAAAATATTTATAAATAAAAACTAATACTTCAAATTCATCCATTAACATCTAAAATCACAAAGATTCATCGATGATAATATTCAAAATCTTTAACAGTTTCAAAAATGAAAGTACGAGCTAACTGGACCTAGTTGAAATGATCTCAAAAACATAAAAAAATACAAAAAAAAAAAGAATCAAAATGGGCTTACATGCAAGAATTAAAAATGGCCGAACCTACCAAGTTGAGTTCCCATGGTATTTCGGCATGGTGAATTGAAAAGATAAAGAAGAAATGACTTTTTCTTCTTTTAATTTGGTTTTAATTTCTTAAAATTTACCATTTTGTCATTAAAACATATAATATTTTATAATTTTAATACACAGTGCCATCCAATGTCAATACTAAGGACTATTTACTACCTTGGTCCTTTCTAATTTAATAATCAAGCCATTAAACCACTAAAATGTTATATTTACTATATTTTGCACTTTTTACAATTTAGTCCTTTTTACTTAATTAGCTATCGAAACATTAAAATTTCTTAATGAAACTTTAATACAACCTTAATGAAACTCCTTAAATATTTATAAAAATATTTACGGCTCGGTGTATAGAAACGAGGTCCCAATACCTCATTTTTTAAAACCGCTTGACCTTAGAGTCTTACCACTTGAACTTAATTAATAATTTGAATAACATAAATTATCAAATCAAAAATCTTTTTAAAACCATATTTGTCTCTTAAATATTAAATAATAATATTTACAAACTTACTTGTCAAATTTGTGACCCTGAAACCACTATCTCTGACACCACTGAAAAACGAGATATTACAACTTGGGAAGGGAAGAGACTTGGAAAACAATTAAACAAATTTTGCAAAAACAAAGAAATGGATTGCTACCCATGAAATTGGAAGGAAAAGAATAATTCTTATTTAAGTCCAAGTAAAATCAAGTGTATTTTCCAAGCTACCATAAAGACCTTATTTATACACATATGACTTACTAAATTTGGCCTAACTACCCACTATATAATTAAAATTAAATAAAAATAAAATCAAATTTTCTTCTAATTTTAGCTTTTACAAAGTCAAAAGAAATCAGATGAGTCCTTGACTATTTCCACGTTTCTGATTCGGCCCCACTTTATTAATTATGCTGCAAATTGGTCATTTTCTACTTGTTTTTAACTCGTAGCATCCCAATTGTATTTCTAACAGGATTAAAACATTAAATCACTAATTTAGCAAGGATCAATTCAATAATTAATTGATTTAAACAGAAAAAAATCATGCAAATTTAACATATTATCAATAATTTTCTCATGATTTAGGAATTACTTAATTTCTTAATTAACACTCCTAACCTATATCTGTTGCTGGAACAAAGTTTAGGAGCATTATCGAAGTTTACAGATCATATTTAGATATTTCATGTTGTTTATTATTCACAATCGAAACCAAACATATTTAATCATATCGTCCCTTAAATGGACACTTGAGCCCAACTTATGCATTAGAAACAAATCAAGACTATATCGGAAACTTAGAATTTTTCATAAAATTTCAAAAATTTCCATAGACTAAGAGGTCACACGCCCATGTGGTCAGGCCATGTGGCTCACACAGCCAAGTGACATGCCCATGTCTCAAGCCGTGTGGCATATGGGGTAGGGTACATGCCCGTGTCTCTAACCCATGTAACTCTCTAACTTGCAACTTAATTAAGTGCAGGGGTCACACACCCGTGTGATAAGACGTGTGGTTAATTTAATTTTTTGGTAATTAGGTGCAAGATTTACACGGCCAAGACACTGCTCGTGTTTTAGGCCATGCGTTCCACACGACTAAGACACACGCCCATGTCTCTGCCCGTATGCCCAATTCTGAGCGTTTTGTTTTTAAATTTTAAGATGCAAGGGACACACGGCCAAACTACATGCCCATGTGACACACGGTTAAGACACACGCCCGTGTGTCTACCCGTGTGGACAAAATAAGGCCATTTCTTAGCCCTATTTCTCACCCAAATTTGCCAACAACCTACACCAATACTTGCAATCATATATCAACCAATTCAAGCATTATAACCAAGTCAACTCTATCACCTAACATGATATAACACCACATGCATTCATATTTATAATATTACCTTTCACTATCAACCATTTCCAACATATATTAAACATGTTAACCCTTATGTAAATACATCAAAGTATATTAAACATTAGTCATTCCAATTGCTAATTACAACCAAAACATTTAATCATATGAACTATTTTAGCCTATACATGCCATTATACCAAAATAAGTTTACTATTTATACCAAAGTGAGTTGTAGGATAGTGTGAAGATGTTCCAACCGATCTCCAACCTTTACGAGCTTCCGAGCACTATAAAACAGAGGAAATAAAACCTAGTAAGCATTTAATGCTTAGTAAGTTCGTATAATAGGAATTAAACTTATCAATCATATTCATTTAAATAACCATATCAATAACATGCTTCCCAACAAATTGACAAATTTGCCTAAACACATATACTCAATTAAGCAAGTTAGTCACATATTTCACATGTACATTAAATAAACATGGATGAGCTCATAATGTTACAAACTTTCAAGTATTTCAGAAGCATTCGAAGCCTAATTCATTTAATCTCATAATTTCTCATGTCAAACATTTTATCCGTTAAATTATTAAAATATCGATGGATACTCATGTAGTACACATAAAGTGTACAAAAATGTAAACCGTCAAATTATAATCAGAGGTACCCATTAGGGCACTTAATCAGGGAGCACCCTCTCCAGCCATATATCAAGATGCTCATGTGAGCCATGTAACAGGAAGCTTATGAAGAGCCTATCAGGAATGCTCACAAAGAGCCATGTAACAGGAGCTCCAGATAGCCATATATTAGGGAGTTCAGGCGAGCCATATCAGGACACTCACGAAGAGTTGCATTTGTGTCTACAATACATGCAAAACCACAACCGATCAGTAAACAGGACGCTCACAAAGAGCTGCGGTAGTCCATAATACATGCGAAATTACTACTGGCCAGGATGCTCATAGAGCTATATAACAGGAATGCTTAAGATGGCTTTCAATAGGATACTCGTCCAAGCTATCATGTCTGCAACATATGCAGGATTATAATCAATATGGGAAAATACTGTATCCATCGTATTTCATTCTTCAAACGGAACTCATTATTTATCCAACAAATTTCGAGCATATGATTAATTTCATAGATTAATCATTTATACAATTCTCACGTATACAACATTTAACTCAAACATATAAATATACATGATTAAGTTAGACGAATTTACCTCGTCACTAGTTTGTATATAAAAGTCTACTAATTCGGCACCTTTTCTTTTCCTCAATCTAACTCTCTATTTGATATTTTTGGATCTATATAAATGAATTTAACATCAATTTAATCCATTAAATACTCATTTACATTCAATTTACATCCTAGGCAATATTACCATTTTGCCCCTATACTTTTCATAAATGACAATTTCGTCTCTAGGCTTAGAAAATGAAAGTCATGCAATTTATCCCTTAATCCAAGCCTAGCCAATTTTCTTATATAACAATAAAAGTCCATAAATTTTACAAAAATCAAAATTTTTCCATGAATTTTACAACTTTACAATTTAGTCCCTAAAACATGTTTTCATCAAAATTCTCTTTGTAAAAGTTGTTTATCTATCAACAACCTTTCATTTTCTACCATAAATTTCAAATTTTCAGCATATTCATCCATGAAAAATTTCTATACTTTGATATCTTTTGAAATTAATCCCAAAAATAGATAGATTAAGTTATTTCAATCTCAAAAATATAAAAATTACTAAAAACAAGACATGATTACTTACTCAATTAAGTTTCATTGATTCCTTTCTCTTTCCTAGGATTTCCATGTATTTTGGGGAAGATGATGATGAAATAAGATGATATTAATCTATTATCATCTTTATTTGATTCAATTCCAATTTAGTCTTTTTTCCTTTTTCTATTTTTCCATGGATGAATCACCAAAAATATCTACTAACTTTTCTTTAATGGTCTAATTACCATATAAGGACCTCAAGTTTTGAATTCCATGGCTATTTGGTACTTATAGCTACTAGAACTCAATTTTTACATTTCATGCAATTCGGTCATTTCCTAACTAAACATAAAATCGATAAAATTTTCTTATCAGAATTTCATATATCTTTCCTATCATAATGTAAATCATGCAATAATATTAAAATAAATTTTCTTGTTTTACTCGGATTTGTGGTCCCGAAATCACTATTCCGATTTCACTAAAAACGGGCCGTTACACTTAATGTCCCATTAAGGATTTAAATAACTCTTAGAGTTTTTTTTTTTTTTTTTTTTTGGTTTAGGAATTACTTAATTCCTTAAAACTCTTTAAGGTTTTAAGTAACCTTTAATAAATTAAGTATTTTTCCCATTCTTAAACACACTTTAAGGTTTTAAGTAACCCTTCATAAATTAAGTATTTTTTTCCTAATGTAGAAATTACTTAATTTCTTAAAAATATTTTAAGGTTTAAAGCAACCTTTATATAATTTTCCTTGAGTTAGGAATTACTTAATTCCTTAAGATTTTTAAGGTTTAAAATAACCCTTAAAAAATTAAATAAATTTGTCATTACTTATGAATGACTTAACTTCTTAAACATCATTTAAGATTTTACATAACATTTAAAAATATATGTAATTTTGAGTCACGTAATTTGTTAAAGACCCATCAAGGTTTAAGGTACCCATTAAGAAATTAAGTGTTCCATGATTTCTTAAACAACCATTAAGGTTTTCAGTAACCCATTTTAAATTAAATAAATTTCTCATTGTTTAGGTTTCTACTTAATTTATTAAAAAAAAGTTGAAGGAACAGAAAGAAATTAAATAATTTTCGAATGATTTAGGAATTACTTAAACATCAATTAAGATTTTAGGTGATGTTATTACGTAACTTTCTCATAGTTTAGGAATTATTTAATTACTTAAAAATCAGTTAATGTTTTAGGTGGTGTTAAAGAAATTAAGTAGTTTTCTCATGATTTAAAAATTACTTAATTTCTTAAACATCAGATAAGATTTTATGTAAGGTTAAAGAGTTAAGTAACTATCCAATATTTTATGAAATTCTTAATTTCTTAAAGACCAATTACGGTTTTAAGTAACATTAAAGAATTTAAATAATTTTCTATTGATTTAGGAATTATTTAATTTTTTTTAAAAATAAAATTTGTAACCCTTAAAGAATTAAAGTAATGTTTTTTTTAGTCACAGGGTATTCCCGTTTCTCTACCCTTTATGGTTTAAATAAGTATGTAAGTAAATTAGTGTCACGAGTCAACTTAACACCAATTTAATTAAAAGAATTATAAAAATAACATTAAATATTTTAAATAAATTATATTATTACGAAGATAATTTTATCTTTTTCTTATGTTATAAAAAGCAATAAAAAACTGTAAATGTTAACATTTAAACTCATGCATCTAGTATCTAAAAAAATCTTTTTCTTTATCACTTCAAGTAAAAAAATAAATAAAATAAATTTTAAAAAATACATAATCTTCACACGAAGATTAAATCAAACTTTAAATTTGAAACAAAAATTATGGATGGAACTAGAACTTCCTATTGAAAGATTTTGTCCTTTGATTGCACCACTATATGGAATAATTTACTCGCACTTGGATTTTATGTTCAAAGGAAACTAATTTATTCTCTATTTGGGATTGTCAATTATCCATAATCTTGACATGTTAAATGATCCAAAAAAAAGGACTTTTTTTTCTAAATCAAAACAAATTAATGATGCATGTGACCTACATTGACTAAGCCGACAATATAAATTTAAATGTTCTCATTTTTTTGGATATTTAATCCTTCAAATTTGACATGCCCAACCAACCATCAATTAATAATCTCCACTCCCAACTATATTAAATATCAATAATAATTTCTTTTAAATAAAGGTTGTCAGGGTCTCCAAATATTAAATAAATCATATCCCAAAGCAAGAATAGTCACTAAAAATATTTAATCTAAATTCAATTCATAATATTTAAAATTCGAATATCAATATTTAGTGTTTTTTTTCAAATTATATTAAAAAGAAGAAAAAAAAAAGTAGTGGCTAACAAAGAAAAGTGTTAAAAAAAAAAAAACTACAACTGCTTCGGTATTATTAATTAAAAAATTGAGGTGAGGAACTTAGGAGAGTCGTCCAAGTCATTCTAAATTTTGTATAAATTTGAAAAAAAAATAATAAAAAGAAGGGGGAAAAAAGGAACAAATAAAGAGGCAGACGAAATAAATTCTCAAGAAGTGGGCGCCATGCACCATTTTTCCACTGCATGTGAAGTCCGACCATTTCAAACCCCAAAGGATCAGATCAACTCTTACATTATAGCCCACTTATTTCCATTATTTTATTTCTAGTTATTGTTTTCATTTTTTATTTTAATTAAAAAATAATTACCTTTTGGAAGAAGTAGCTAACAAGAGTTTTTAATTGGAGACTTTTTTTTACTGAACAGAAAAATAATACTAAAATGGGAAAATTTTCAATATAATTCCAAATCCCGAACATCATCATCTTTATTTATTAAATATAAGATAAGCATCATGGAATATGTTAAAAAGTAAGTAAGGGTGGTTTTTTCAACTTTACTCTCTATTCCTTATTTTGTGTACACCGACAGGTCGCTATAATTCAAATTAGACTATGCATGAAGTTATATGCGTGGAGTCGATAATTTAACCTATTACTTGTGCTTTGATCCCATGGATTATTAAATTATTTTTCACTATTTATGAAAAATTGAAAATCCTTTTCACTAGAAGCTTAACAGACCATATATACTTTTGTTGACTAGGATGCATTAGTGATGTTTCATACATTAACCTACTCTTTCTCCCACAGAAAACATAAAAGAATGGAAGATTCTAATAAAAAGGGTGTTAGAAACTTGAGGTTCAATGTTCCTCACTTGAGGTTCAATGTTCCTCGTGTATTTCATAGAAATTTTCAAAAGAAATTTTCAAAAGAAATTTTCTTTTTTTCTTTTTTGGATAATGATGAGTTGGTGTCATACTCTTACAATATTAGAGATTAATTTTTTTATACAATATTAGGGATAAGAGATATGGGTAATACAATTTACATCTGTGCTAAACATATATTTAATAAGAGTTTTAATTGTTCCTTTATACAAGTTAAGACAAAGATAAAAAAAAATTAAATTGTGATTTTGATGTGTGAGAAAACTATTTTTCTTTATAAGGCTTAGAAGATACAAGAAAATTCAATGATTTAGGTACTTTGAATTGTAAAAATTATATAATTGATATTTCAATAACAATGATAGAAAAAGAGTTTTATTCATATTAGTAACTTGTCTTTCAATATAAGTTGTATTGCCATACAATTCTTTTAGTAAGTCATTGTTAAATTATTACATGACAATTTTTTTTGGCGAATATTAAAAGAAAGTGCTATAGTGTCTAAGTTGTCATATGTTCATATCTAATTCGAGAAACAACAAGGGAAAGTAACTAAGTTATAAATGGCGCACCATTGACCTTCAACAACCATCTTCTAGTATTCAATCTATTGAAAGAAGACGAGGATCCATTACAAGTGGCATTGGTTTTCTCATACTTCTGGGTTCAAATTCATGACCTTCCACCAAGGTTTTTTCTAAGAATATCACCAAGAAATTTGGGAATTTCATTGGAGAATTTGTGGATTATGATGCAAAACAGCCGAACTGGGGCTATAAAAGTTATTTACGAATCTGAGTTAAGATTGATGTTCGAAAGGCTTTTAAATGTCGTAAGGAAATCATGTTCACTTCGACAAAATTTACCTATGACAAATTTCAATATGAAAGGTTATCCTTGTTCTATTTTTTGTGTGGGTGTCTTAGGTATAGTGATAACTTCTATCATATTCGATTAATAGCAAACGAAAAGGACATGCAGTTATGTTGGAATCTAACCTTGCATGCGCTGATAAGGAGGGCAACCATTGGAACTAGCGTTTGGTTGAGAAAGGATGGTAACAATGTTGTTCTTGGAAACAAATTTGGAATGAGCAATCAGGGGAATAACTTTTGGCGAGAAAATCAATCTGGACAGTAGGCGGATTGGAATCACAAACTTGATCCAATTCGTGGCTTAAAATTGGAAGGAAAATCAATTGTAATTGATGACAAACAAGGGGAATATCCTAGTAGGACCAAGTCAATTATGATGGAACATGAAATGCAAGAAAATTCTTTAGAAGATATGAAATGAAAAAAGAGACAACGTGTCTTGATTCATGCGTCAAATGTTTCTCACATTTCTGATTCAATGATGCATAGTGATGGACACACGTCAATTGCTCAACAAAGGATATCAATGGCCATCGGTAAATAAGCCGATTGAACATAATGAAGCTCCTGTGTTGGAATGCTCGTAGGTTGGGAAGTTCACGGGAAATTAGAAGACTTCAGCAAATACTAAAGATTTATCGTCCCCAAATTGTCTTCTTCATGGAGACCAAAGTCAATACAAGACAAATGCAGAAAATTTGAAGAAAATGTGGTTTTTTAGATGGGATTGATGTAGCTGCTGATGGCACAGGGGGTGGTCTTTGTTTGGGAAGAATACACATAATACCATAATTCTTAAAAGCTACTCAATAAATCGTATTGATGTTAAAGTACAGAAAGACGACAATAATGTGAATTAGGATTTACAGAGTTCTATGGCTCACCAGATATGTGTTTTAGAGAACATTCTTTGAATCTTTTTAAAGAACTTGGACGACATCAGGGTCTACAGTGGATGGTTAGTGGAGATTTCAATGAAATCCTATATTCTTTTAAGAAAAATGAAGGATTGCTGCGGGAAGAATAATGTATGAGGGTCTTATGTGAAACTTTAATTGAATGTCAATTAGAGGACTTAGGATATATAGGGCCTTGGTTTACTTGGGAGAGGGTAATCGGTCCGAGAAAAATATTTAGGGAAAGATTGGATAAATGAGTCGTGAACTCAGCATGGTTTTTAGTTTTCCTAGATTTCTTAGTTAAACATTTACCACATTCATTCTCTGATTACTATCCACAGCTTATACACACCAATCAAGAGGAACAGAGATCGATGAAATGTGGTTTCAAGTTTGAAACGTGGTGGACTAGGGATGAATCATGTGAAGGAGAAATTAGGTGATTGTAGGAAAACAACCATAGACATATAGCAGATCGTCTCAATACAATTGGAGAGGGTTTGCAAAAATGGGCAAAGTGCTTAAGGAATGAAAAAAAGAAAGTTTCAATGAGGCTTTACAAGCGTTTGGAATAGTTGAATAGGGAAGAGTAAGATGATTAGAAAATTGGGGAGATGATTAACATAAAACTATTTTTTTAATATAAATATTGATAAAGAGGAAATTTATTAGGAGCAAAAGGCCCATGCTAATTGGTTAAAGCTTGGTGATCGAAATACAACTTTTTTCTATATTTTTACTTCTTAAAGACGAAGAACAAATCAAATTCGGGGTTTGAGAGGATTGGATAATCAACTTGCTACCACCAAGGAGGAGTTGGATAAGATTGCAATAGAGTACTTTCAAGGATTATTTACCACAAAAGGTATGGGTAATCCTGAACGTATTTGGTCAAGAGTTAAATGAAGCATTACAGACAACATGAATCAATTCTTTATGATGGAATATAGTTTGAAAGGAATTTATATGCCTCTGAATCATATGGCCCCAATAAAAGCACCAAGAGTTGATGGCCTACATCAGGGGTGAAGCCAAAACAATTTTATAGGGGGGCTGGAAAAATTTTTAATTTTTTATAGTCTATATCCTTATAATTTTTAAAGGATTAAATTAAATTTTTATAATTTTAGGAGGGGCCAAAGTGCAATTTTACCTTTACTAATTTGAAATTTTTAAAAAATTTCAAGGGCTAAAATAGCAAATTTACATTTTAGGGGGGGCCGGGGCCCATGCCTGCCCCCCTGGATCCGCCTCTGGCCTACATGCTCTATTTTTTCAGAGGTACTGGCATATTGTGGGTCTTAATGTTGGTCAATTTTGTCTGGATGTTCTTAATAGAGGAAGACTAATTACAGATAATTTTTTGGTGACTTGCGAAATTCTCAACGCCTTCAAACAACGGAGAATGGGAAAAAATGATAAATGGCTCTCAAGCTAGACATGAGTAAAGCTTATGCCAAAGTTGAGTGGGCTTTTTTACGAGACATGATGTTAAGAATGGGCTTCGAGTCATCATGGGTGGATTTTATTATGCAATGTGTTTCCACAGCATCTTATTCGATTTCAATAAATGGGGAGCGAGGTTCATTATTCAAACCAGAAAGAAGCCTTCGACAGGGAGACTCACTTAGTCCTTATCTCTTTCTGATTTGTAGTGGAGGGCTTTCATCTCTGATGAGGTTGGCGAAAGAAGAAGGTTTGGTTAGGGGTGCAAAGTATGCCGAAGAGGACCTAAAGCTACTCATCTACTCTTTGTAGATGACTGCATCTTTTTTTGTGAAACAACTAAAATAAGTGTTAATGTTTTGCGAGAGATTCTAAAAGAATATTAGGTATGTTATGGACAATGTGTTAATTTTGATAAGTCTCTTTTATTTTTCAGTTCAAATGTTACTGAAATGTCAAGCAAAGAGTGTCACAAAGGTTGATGGTTCGATTTTCACCTAACCTAGAAAGATACATTAGGCTTCCGAACATAGTGGATAGGAATAAGAAAATGGCATTTCAAGTGTTGAAAGATAAAATGGTTAAGAGAATTAATAGTTGGTGTGTTAAATCCCTTTCACAAGGCAAAAAAGGGGTGTTTATTAAAAGTGTACTTTAGGCCATACCAATGTATTTAATGTCATGTTTCTTAATGCTTTTTTTTTGTACGGATCTAGAGCATATAATTAGTAAATATTGGTGGAAAAATTTTAAGGGAAAAAAGGGTATACATTGGTGTGAATGGAAGAATCTATGTGACTTAAATGAGGATAGGGGATTGGGATTCAGAAATCTAACAAAGTTGTTGCATTGCTTGCGAAGTAAGGATGGCGTTTGGCAAAAAATCCAAATTCTCTACTAGCTCAGATAATAGAGGCCTAATAATATCCAAAGACTACCTTTATGAGATCGAATCTAGCAAATAGTTCATCTTATACCTGAAAGAGTATATGGACCACTAAGCGAGTGTTGTAGGAGGGGATGTACTGGTAAGTGGGGTAGGGACTAATATTTCAATTTGAGAGGATGCATGGTTACCGAGATTTGTGGATTTCAAAGTTCACAACAGTGACAGGATTAGTGATCTTAATACAATCTCAAATTTAATAGATCAAGAAAATAGATGCTGGAAGAGAGATTTTATTACCAGACATTTCTCTCTAGATGAAGTCGAGCATATCCTTTGCATTCCACTATCCCAACATATACAGGAAGACAAGTTGATCTGGAAAGGGGGAGGCAATTGGAGAATACACTGAAGAGTGGTTACAAAAGACTATTACAAGGAGAGGATACAATTGAGCCTAGGAACTACAATAATAATCACACCACATTCTACAAGAAGTTGTGGCAGATAAAAAATTAAGATTACAAATGGAACAATAGAACATACTTTCCGTGATTGCATAACTGAAAAAAAAATTATGGTAGTAGTTAGAAGTAACATGGAATTCAAATATCCTTCAGATTGGATTTAAAGACTGGCTTACGGATGTTGTGTCTACATGTTCAGCACGCAAATGTAGAATGGTTTTTTATGCTCTTTGGGACATTTGGATAGTAATAAATAAAGAGGTACATGAAGGGGCTAAAAGGTCTTCACATGAATCAGTTCAACATATGTTTATGCTCAACAACCTATGTTTACGTAATTCGGTTCAACAACCTATGTTTGTGGGATTACCAATGAGAAAATTCCCTACAAATTCTCAATATAAACTATGGTTTAAGCTCAGTCAATGTTTAGATTGTTGCAACCTCACTTTTGTATATTCACAATGAATATACTCACCAAATAAGTCTTTCCCTAAAAAGTTTATTTTCCGACTAATAAAACAATCTAATACATAGTAGTTACACTCAAGATATGATCTTCACAATAAATTGAATTTGTGCATGTTTAATTATATATAATATATAATATAAAAGAAGGGATGAGAGCATATATAAAAATATAAAGTTCTGTATTAGCTCTTTGAGTTTCAAAAGTTAAAGTAGGTCCTATTTTTATAACTAAGATTTAAATATGATTTTCTTGTCATTTTAAATTAGAATATATTTACAACTTCTAATGATGGCGTATAATTACATTAATGAGACATTTAAATATATTAATTTTAAACTGATAGTTATATTTACTTTATTGATGGTGTATTAACACATAAAATGACACATCAATCGATAATGATAATTACATTTGTTTTTTGATAATATATAAATCATATATTAACATTATAATTTTTTTTATTTTTTTAAATGTTCTCATTAATCAACATAGATATTAAACATCATATGATAATTACGAGATATAAAGGGCTTAAAATTGCAATTAATACAAAATATCATTATCGATTAATTATTATCAATTTTATATTTCTTAATCTGTCAATCAAATATAATTACAAGATAAAAATTTATTACCCTATAACTACGAGTTTATAACTTATTTTTGAAATTTATTACCCTATAACTACGAGTTTATAACTTATTTTTGAAATTTTTTTAAAATTTTTTAAATTATTATGAAAATATTTTAAAAATAACTTATAATGTTAATAAACTAAATCAAGATGTGCATAGCATGAATAGAGAAAATTAGTATATATATTACAAGGTTTAATATTCGAGCCTTAACTGACACGTGAACAACCATATTTCTCTTGATTTTTATTAAGGATATTATACTTTCAAAACAACATGTTTGAAATTTTATTGTCCACCCACGTAATTTAAAAAAAAAAAAAACAAATTTATATTAATTTTAGAACTGCTAATCTAGTAAAGATAATGTAGAGCTCTATCATATAAGTTTTGAAGTTGTTTAAAATATATATATTTTTTCGAATTTTTTAAATTTATCCTCGTTATAATTTTATTCATAAAATTTCATTTCTTTCCTCTAATATTTACGCAATTTATGCATTAAATTTTATATTATCAAAATTAATTTTATTAATAATATTATCATTTATTTCAGTATTTAAATTTCTTCTCATTAGATTTTACATTTAATTCAAAAAAACTTAAGAAAATGTATTAAATTGAATAAAATATAACTTTTAATTAATGATATAAAATTAGTTAATTTTAGTGGATTTTGATGGAAGAAAATCTTGCAATAGATATAAACAAGCTAAAATTTCTTAGTCACATAAAAAATTATCATAAAGATAAAATTAGAAATGATATTTTATCATCAGCATTTTTTTTATAAATTGAAATTGATAAATCTAAAATTTATCAAAATTCCTGATTTTACGTATTTAATTATAAATATTAATTTTCTTCCTAATCATCTTTTCTTTAAAATTTAATTATTTGATTCAATTATAAAAATATCTTGTATTTTCATTTTCTTTCCTTCACAACCCTAGTGGTTGTCATATGTCATCGTCGTCTTCGCCTTTCTCCGACTAATCTTGATGTCGGATTGAAACCCTTTCTCATCTTCTTCTTTGTTTACCAAAGAAGGCTGTTGAATAGCCCGAATAAGGAGGTGATGGCACAGAACTAAAGAGAAGAGAAGTTTTTGTTTTTATTTTATAAAAAGAATATTTATAATAAGTATATTAATATCAAATTATAAACTATTAAATATAATACATAAACTTATACATGCATGTATTATTTAGTTTATTATTTAATGTGAATACTTAAATGTATAAGTCTGATTTAGGAGGAGAAGTTAAGTGTTATTAATATCATATTTTTAATGACATTTTACTAACGTTTTTAATCTTTAATTTTACTTATATATTTTATCATTAGATTTTTAATAAATATATCATTTAATTATTCAATAGATAATAGTTTAAAAAATTATAGAAATTTTAGTTAAATTTTTCATAGAAAATTTAATTTAAATAATTTGCTTTTATTTATCCTTAAAATTGTTGTTTAAAGTTTAAAGTTTAATTTTCAAATTTCAAATTTTAAAAATATAATATAAAATTATCATAAATATAAATAATATTTATCATAATATTTAAATTTCTTTTTTTTTTAATATTATGCATGTCCATTTTACGGTCTATGTTTGGAATTTATGGTTGTCCCTCCTAACAATGTTGTCTCTAAGGTTCGAAGCTACATTTTCTCATTGGGAGTGCAACATGTCTTATCATTTTTATTATTTAATTTAAATTTAAATTTAAGATAATTAGACATATAAATTTATTAATTTTTAAAAATATAAATAAATCTATATTTTTTATGTGATACAATAAATAAATCTATATAATTTACCACAACTATGGTATAAAAATCATTTTAAGTAATAGTATTTTAATTTTTTTCATTTCTATCATATCTTTTTATATCCTCTTATTTTTAATTTATTGAAAAAAATGAAATATTAAATTAAAAATAAATTATATTTTAATTAATACATAAAAAAAAACTATTATTAATATATAAGAAAAGTTAAACCAGGGATATTTTGGAGTCTAATACAATCAAATTTCCTTTAACAAAATATAGTAATAAAGATTATAATTTTGCTACATTAAAAAATTAAAAAGACTTAAAAAATAATCAATTTAAATGCAATTGATCACTAATCAAAATAATTATTTTGATTTATTTTATACTTAATTAATACAAAATAAAAATAAAGATGAAAACCGAAAACAATTGTATTGAGAACTTCAATTCTTAAAATAAACTTACAATATCTTACACATTTTTCCAACTAAAACATTTTTTTAATGCTAAACTATTTCCATAAATTAGATACATCATTACTAAAAAAAAATATTAAACTAGTTTTTATATATTAGATCAAAAAGTAAATTATTTTCTTTGTTAAAAATGTATTTATTCCTACTATTAAAAATTGATATAATTGACAAAATAACTAGACAATTATATATGGCATGTCACATATGCCTCATTTTATTGTACAGAAACTAATTTTTAATAATAAAAATGAATAAATATTTTAACAAAAAATAAATTTAATAGATAAATATTACAACAAAAAGATAAATTTACTCAACAATCTAACATATAAAAAAATGAAATACAATTTAACCTTCAATATAAACACGTAGATAATAGTTTTATTGGATGTATGTAGTGTGGGTGTGAGAGGTAGGAATCGAATATATGTAAGATGGAGTCTTTAAAGCTAATTTCTTGGAAGTTTCATTGAATTAGTGGGGCATTTGCTGCGTTTTCCGGAATCCTCTCAAAAAGTTGTCACCAGCCTTTTCCAATGTGGTGGCTGACTAAGCCTATAGCTAGGCTCAGAGTTGGAATTTTAATTTCTTCGAACTTAATCATATCATCTCTCGAGCATTAGATGATATAAACTTGTGGAGAGGCTGTTTTTCTTAATTGCATGCGTAAGATTTGGACGGTAGCTGCCTAATGTGATTTTTAAATTTTTCTAACTTTATAATTATAAATAAACGTAAGTAATTATTTAAATACTCAACTCTATATAATTCATTAATTACATTATAATAAGTGATAAGCCTGAATAATGAAATTTGAATTTTTTTGTGATTTTATATCAACTAATAAATGAAAGGAAAATGATTAGAGTCCACAAATTTTCCATACAAAATGCCCAGAATTTGGGCAATTAAAATCTCACAATTACCCTTATAGTGTTATAAAATAATAATCTAATTTGTGTTTTCTTATATAAACTTATTCTCTTTATTTTTCTAATAAACCTAACGGATAATTTAGTATTACTTTTACAAAGTAATTGTGAGAAGTATTTTTAAAAAGGTTAAATTTAACGGATAATTTAACATTACTTTTAAAAAGTGATTGTAAAAAGTACTTTTGAAAAAGTTAGTTTAAGATTTAAATGTTTAACATTATTGTCAAAAAGTGCTTTTAATAAATAAAATATCTATTTTAAACATAGTGTTATAAGTAACAAATAAGCATTTAAATAATGTTCAAATTAGTTAATATTATGATATTTTAATAAGAATATAGAAAATAATATATTATAATTTTTTGTTAATATTTTAATATATAAAAAATAAATTTTAAATATTTTTTAAGCAATTAATAAGAGAAGAGAAAGTATCATGTGTTGGAAAGGTGAGAACGTAATTAAACTGTTAAAAGTGCTTTTGGGAGAGAACAGCTAAAAATTTTAACTTTTTCATTTGGGGAAAAGTGCTTTTGAACAACTAAAAGTTTCCTTTAAAAGTTATTTATTTAGTATTCTTTTTACTTCAAAAATATTTTTTATATCAAATGTGGTTCTAAAAAGTACTACTAAACACATCCTAACTCTACATTGGCAAACTTATTTCTTCGTTATCTTTTAACACTTTTTCACAATTTTAATGTAAATTTTATAATTTCTCACTTTGAATATCCTCTTTCTTCATCTTTTTCCCCATTCTTATATTAACCCAAATCTACATGTCATGGATTTACAACATTATTTGAATATATTTTTTTCTGTTTAATAGTTCCATAGAATTTTTTTTTCTAACAACAATAACTACCAACATTAACATTATTAACATTTTTAATATATGCATTTTGAAACATATTTATTTTTAACAACTTAAAAGTGCAACATTTTCAATAAACATAATTAAAATATAAATATGTGATTTAATCTTAAATTATTATTATAAAAATATTTAAAACTTTATATTCGATGATAAAAAATTTAAAATAAAAATATATTGCTCTGGATTGACTCTATGTATATTGGTTATATTTATTGTTGCTCTACATTAATCGATATTGCTGCATAATAACTTTTTTTTACTAATAATTTTTAATTTAATATTATATAGCATATTAATTTATTTATTAACATGATTTTAGTATGATTATATATATGATATTCATCTATACATGATTTTGATATATTGTATATATTTGGCATAAAAATAGATATAATTATTAATTTCATCCCTATTTTACTAAATTTTCAAAATTTGATCATCAATACTTTAAAAAAAAAATTGATAAGTTAGTCTAATTTATATGGAATAAACTAGCAAAAATTAGTAATTAAAGTTTATGTATTTACCAACAACTAGAGTAACTTCTCAGTTATCTTTAAAAACTATGATTAAATTCTAATAAATTAAAGTAAAAAGACTAATTTTTAATTTTTGTAAAATAAAGAGATGAATTTCATAATTAAAAAAAATAACATGGGTAACATGAAAATAAGTTATGAATAAAGCCATAATTTTAATTTATTTCACAAATTAATAATCTTACGCAACATAATAAATATATATAACAAGGTTTTGGTGCAATTCTAGACCACTGCATAGCTTAGCAGTTGGCACTAATAATAAGCTCACACATCATCAACTTTTAAAACAAGTTAATGCATACAGCGATTGAATTTCCATGTCAAGAAATTTATGTTTAGATGTATAATTTCCAAATCCATAGATAATTCATATTTAATTTTTAGTAATTCCGATTGCATTAAAAAGTCAACACCAAATAATTTCCAAATACTTCAATTTTTGAAGTGGAACTTCAAGCTTATCTAATCATAGATTTTGATCAAGCTTGTCGTTCTCAATCACTAAAATGTCCGCCCCCCTCCCCAATCTATTATCCATTAAATAAGGCATAAAATGATCTTCTTTAATGTATGACTAATCAAAGTCCCCAATAATTTCATTGGGGGAATCAACAAATTATGATGATCATAAACCACTTAAAGAACAAGCAAGCAAAAAAAAAAAAAAAATGGTCTTTCTTAACAAGTACACGACAGAAGCAAATGTCATGATCCAACAATGGAGTTCAATTAGGATTATTAACGTTAAGCTTAAAGTAGAGCATGATAATTTGTTATTTTTAAACTAACTTTTAACTTATTTCAATTGGTTTTTAATCAATTCGATCGATTTTTAAAGGTTCAATCGATTTTTATATATTTTGGTATCAGATGAATCAATTGGACCACTAATTTCTGGTTCAATTGACAATCTAATTTGATTCTGATAATAATAGGCTAGTGAATATGCATACATATATACTAGCTTATTTGATTTTTTTTTAATTTTGAGAAAATATGTTGGAATTTTATTCAAACAGATCAAATACAAGGCACAATCAACTAAACATCCATAAAATTGGGCCAGAACAAATCTAAATACCAACAATAGAAACGAAGAAAGGCTCTAGAATCACCTAAGCCTCAACCAATGAAATTAAAGTATTTCCTCTCTTGAAAAGCAACAAAAGGTGTTTAAGGCCCATCGGTAGAAGAGTCATTTCCTTTTTCTAATAACCTTTAGCCCTTTTAACTCTTGCAACAGTTTTCTTTCGAAACTCTTCCCCTACCCAAACTCCCTACCTTGAAACAAAAAAGGAAATAAAAAACCCTCCCTCCTTTGATCCCTGTCAACTTCCTCTCTAGAAAAAGTAGGAACTCTATCTTGTAGACAATATTGTACCCCTCGCTTTAGGCCTTCAATAACCAACAAGTGGGCAACATCATTCGTCGATCTCTAAACATATTGAAACTTGCAAGTAGGAAAACTTTTGCTTAAACATTTTCCATCTCTTATGAAAGCCCCGATATCAGATTTATCCTCATCATCTCTTTTTAATTTTTTTATAATAAAGAGAGCATCTCCTTCGACTTCAGCCTTCACAAACCCTAAATCTAGGCTTAAAAAGCAAACTTTGGATACATGCAAGGGCTTTTGCAACAAAAGCACATTTTCATTTATAACCCCTTTAGAACCCAAAACTTCACCCTCTGAGTCTCTGATAATAATTCCTAAACAAGATTTACTTTTTTTTTCTTGTAAGATGCATCCAAGTTTATTCTGACAAACGAGTTCTCCAGAGGCCTCCATTTCTCTGTCTTCATTCTATTAGAAAGTTTAGAATTGCAAATCTCATCAATTTCACATACATATTTTTTTTTATAGAGTTTACTACTGCTAATCCTAATCTCCTTTGCCCCTCATGTAGCCATTTGTTTTGCTTAATCCATATAGCCCAACTCACACAGACAAACAATCGGCACTGAGTGATCGAATCATTTTCAAAAAACCAGGTAACTTATTCCATGAACTCCATATCTATCACCAAACTTGTCTATTGAAAATTCATCATATCCTAAATTTCCTTTGACACAAGGAAATCTCTCAAAGCATGTTCTTTGGATTAAATCTCACTTGTACATCACGGGTATAAAGCTGAATTAACTAGTCTTTTGTACTATAGATTACAAAAAGTAGGTAGAAATTTTTTTTGTAATTCTCTAGAATGTAATTTTCAGTTTTAAGGGAAGTTTCATACCCCACAATTTTTTGTAAAAGTTTGCATGCTCCATCTGGTCGTTTGTATGATTAGTCTCAGTAGTGTAACACCCAAATTATGCCCGGCCCAATTAAGCAAAAAGTCCAAACCAAAACCAAACAAACAATAATAGGGTCCAGTGTCCTTTTACAAAGTTTTAGGGCCCTAATGGCCCAATCCTAGCCTAAACCCGGCAGCCCACTTAAACAAAACCCATAACCCACTTAACCCATACCCGGTAGCCCACTTAAACAAAAACCATTACAAACCAATCAAAACCCACATCCCTTTTACCAGATTTCAAACCCGGATGGCTCGTTTTACCTAGCCTACCTAGACCTAACCCATTTACAAATTAAAGAACCAGCCCAACAACACCAAGCCCAAACTCTAAACCAACCCTATGGTCAGACTAGGGTTTCAAAAATTGAAACCCTAGCTACCCCTTTCCTTCCGTGCGCCGCGCACCTAGGTCGACGTGCATCGTCCCGAGGCTAGCCACCGGTCACTTCCATCACTTCCCACCTGCTCCCGTCGACTTCAGTACCTGCACACATGACGAAAGCAACAGCAGAGAGCAACAATAGCAAAAAACAATCGGCTATAAAGCCGAATCCTAATGTATGTAATCAGGGGATTTTTTTTAGATTTTCAAAAAACAGTGTATAACCGGGGGTTTAAAAAAAAAGAAAAACGAAAAACGTGGTATTACAAAGATTATTCAGAAATCAAAAGCACAAAAACGACAGAAAAGGTTCATTTTCATTCGATTCATTCGCCTTTCTTTCGGTTCCCTTTATTTCTGTTTTCATTTTTTTAAAACAAAGAGAATAATATAAAAGGAGGGAGGGAGAATACCTGGGATTCCCCGTGAACGGAGGTCCACTGGCGGTGTCAAAATCGTGTCGAATCGCGGTTGAAATCTCTCTCCTTCCCCTCCAATTTGGTAGGCCTAAATAGTTCTGTCTCTGGATCTTTGTTGAAGCGGGGGGAAAGGTCCTTTTCATTTGGCGAGCAGTCGGTCGCTTGAACCGACTATGGCACAATGGCGGCAATGAAGGGTGTTAACCCTAGCCGAATATTGGAGAGAAGAGAAGGGGTGGCCATTGTTCTGAAATGGAAAGATGAGGGGAACGGGTAAATGAGAAAGAAAAAGACTTAGGGTTTTAGTAAAAAATATAAAACGACACCGTTTAGGTGCTATCCGGTGTGCGACCCGACCCATATCCGCGGAGGGTCCGCGCATTTCGACCTAATGGTCTATTTGCGCATTGGATCCCTCCGCTTTCTTAGCGCGTTTCAATGTGGTCCCTTTTGCTTTTTTTTCTCTTTTGATGGTGCCCTTTAATTTTAATTTTGTTTCGTTTAAGTCCCCGTTTAAATGATGCGTTTTAAAATTCGGGATATTTGCGCTCCTGGTCCTCCCGGGTTACGCGCATGTTGCAATTTGATCCCTCGTTCTTTATTTCTCTTTTAATCTGCCCCAAGACTTCGTTTCTTAATTCGATCTAGTCCTTTATCATTATTTTCTTCTAATTTTAATGCTAGTTATATTATATATATGTTTTCATAATTATTATTCTCGTTATTATTACGTTTACCATTATTTTTACTATATTTATATTAGTATTTATATTTTTATATGTGGATGTATGCTTTTAAATAATATTTCTAAAAGTGCTATCATTATATTTATAAATATACGTTTTCAATGATTATATTATTATTTCTAATATGCAATGTATTATTTATGTACATACTTTAAATGTTATTATGTATTTATCTGAATAAGTATATATTTATATATATATTATTTGTAGTATTATCAATGTTCATATTTACTATACTTTATTTCTAATATTATGTTTGTTTTTTAGTATTATCTATACTTTAGTATTATCTTTTTATCTATATTATGTTCATGTTTTAGTACTTCATTGTATATATATTTTTATGTCACGTATACATTTTTAACATTATATTAGATTCTATATATATATATTATGTTTATATTTTGATACCAAATGATTCATGTATTTTTATGCTATCTCATGTATATATTTTGATATTATTTATGTAAATATTTTAGTGTATCATGTATATATATATTTTAATATTATTGTTCTTATACCTTATGTATATTTTGGTATTACGTATTATGTGTATACATTTCATATTATTATATGTTTTCTTGATACCCTTATAGTATTGTTTAATATCATTCGTATTTGTTAATATTGCGTATTACCATGTTTATATTTTTGTATATTCGCGTTTTTATTGTTTGCATGCTTCTAAATTGAATATGTATGTGAGTTGCTTTTAATTACAACCTTGCCGTGAATTTTTATCGTTTTAAAATGCTTTTTTTTTTCATATTCTCGACTAATTTTCAAAATGAGGCAATGTACCGATTCAACATTAAGTCATCAATTTCATCGCTATGTTGGGTGAAATTCGTTGGCTCGTGCTAAAAACGAGACATCCTCCTAAAAATCTAAATTTTGAGATTTCTCGGATCACGATTAAATTTAAATTGAATTCGTATTTTTGAAAATCAAGACAATACGTGTTTATTAAGATACCAATTTTGGGCGTCGCGGGGGTGCTAATACCTTCCTCGCGCGTAACCGACTCCCGAGCCCGTTCTTTGATTTTCGTAGACCAAAATTAATTGTTTTAATAACTCAAAATGTTTTATTAAAATAATTTAAGGTGATCCGATCGCACCTCGAAAAAGGTCGGTGGCGACTCCATTTTCAAATTTTAAAGTCGATTCCACATTTTCTTCAAAAAAATGGTTTCGACAGCTTGGCGACTCCACTGGGGATCCGGTTTTTGAGAGTCGAGTCGAGTTAAACCCATGTTGTCAAAATTTTCAAAATTCCTTGTTCAATTTGATATTTGACCATAATCTGAAAATTTCATTTTTGAAAAATCATGCATTTGTAATTGTTGTGAATATTTTGCGAGCTTATTTTATCCTTTGTTTAAGTTCTAAGTTTACGATTTTTAGTTTAGCTTTAAATAAAACGAAAGGTTTGTGAGTTTCTCACCACACACTGTTCTCGTACACTTTGCATAACATGAGCGCCATACTCGGGCTCTGTCCATTTAAGTGAAAGTAAACGCTACGCCTTCGTGAGTTAACTCGCCCCTCCGCACAGGCTAGTGAATACTTTCGGGTTACATATGACTTATGCTTTCGTGAGTTAACTTGTCCCTCCGCATAGGCATAAGTAAATGTAATCCCTCGAATTGAACTCGTGAGCTTGTGACGGGCTACGACCGAGGTTTCGTACTAGTCTTAGCAGATGATAGTACGGACAATTCGAGTACCTTTTAGGACCAAAACCTCATATAGTGAACCGTACGAGCCACCCAACTAGAGCCATGCTGAACCTCTGTTCGCTTAGTAGGCACCGAACTAAGTACACGAGAGAAACACATCATACCTCTTGTTTCTTCTACATTTACGCTTGTTATGTAAAAGAATCGGGTCCATTGGACCAAATAGCTTAATTTGTTAAATTTTCCACGGTTTTCATCTGTTCATATTTGTTGTACTAACCAAGGTTGTCTGTCTTTATTTCTATTTTTCATCATGCATAATAGGCAGTCTATTAGGAAGGTGCTGATTAGAGACTGGTTGCCAAAAAAACGGGTTTTTTGATGGAAGAGTCAATTACGCAAGTGACCAAAACATTTTGTAATAGGCTCTTTTGATTCACGAAATGCCTAAGTAGGGGCCACCTTGAAATCAATATCAAATTTCGGCGTAGGTATTGATTAAAGACTGGTTGCCAAAAAACGAGTTTTTTGATGGAAGAGTCAATTACGCAAGTGACCGAAACATTTTGTAATAGGCTCTTTTGATTCACGAAATGCCTAAGTAGGGGCCACCTTGAAATCAATATCAAATTTCTGCGTAGGTATTGATTAAAGACTGGTTGCCAAAAAACGGGTTTCGGATGAAGGAGTCAATTACATAAGTGACCAAAACTTTTTGTAATAAACTCTTTTGATTAACGAAATGCCTAAATAGGGGCTATCTTGAAATCAACACCAAATTCATACATTTGTATTACATTACATCGCATCGTTATAGAAAAGAGGTGTTGATTCATATTCGATTCCTAGATAGGGGGAGTTCGTCATAAGGGGACGAATTTCTTGATAAGGTGGATTATAATACGGTTACCCATATATGGTCCAAGTGAGCATCACGAAAGAAGGATGAGCTCATAAAGGAACGCAAGGTTTTACCCGAAAGATTCAAATGGATGAAGATTATGCGGGAGCCGTCACGTCTCTACTTTCCTAAAGGAGCTAGCAAGCATCACGAGGAAGAGTGAGCAAAGAGTCGTAGCCCGGACCAAACAAAAAGGCTCGGATGAAGACACCTTTGGCAAGTTTACGAGAGTCGACCATAGTATTCAGACATGAAGAGAAAGATTGGTATCTTCCCTTGGACTATGAGGGCAAGACCGCATATGTGATCCATTTTATGTGAAGAAATCTGCTCCCTAGAAAAAATTCTCCTAATGGAACTGAATATAAGGTCGACGCTTCTTTTCTTGCATTCATTTGCATTTGCATTTCATGCATTTGCATTGCATCATTTGCATTGCATTATTTACATTGCATCTTGCACTAGATTTTTACGAAACGACCCTAATTGGATAAAATTATTTCAGTTAACCTAAGAGCCATGGAACAAAGGTTAGAGCGAATAGAGCAAAGGCAGATACATATGCAAGAGCAGTTATCTAGGATACAATGCAGAGCCAAATGTTAGAGCTTCAGAGAAATATGATTAGCCAGCTAAGACAATTATTAGCTGAAGGGCTCGAAAGGAGAAAAGTCCCAGTGGACCACAGCGAGGATGATAGTGAAGACATCGTATATTCTCCAAGTTTCACTCCAGTAAGCGTCCAGACTCAACCAGATGAGAGTATGCGAGGGATGTCTGTTACTACCAAACCCCAACCGCATCAGACTGGGATGTTAGCACCAGCAACCCTTTTAGTAGGCTCAGGTCCCCATCTGAGAGGCAATTCGGACAATCTTATTGTCACTGAAGAAACAAAGAAGGCCAGTATAGTGCGTCCGAAACAGGGCGAAGGTTTTAAAAAGCAAGAGTGGAGTCCCCAAGGTAGTACTTCGAAGGCAATGAAACCGGTTACCATAGGCCAGCCGGGAACAACAATTACTAGCCTGCAGGTTCCCCAAAAGCAAGGATCTATTCCAAGGCCAAGTATTGAAAAGCTCTCATTTACACCAATTCCGACGTCGTATAAGGAGCTTTATCAAAGTCTATATGATGCGCAAGTGGTGTCCCCAGTTTATAGAAAACCGTTGCGGCCTCCATATCCCAAGTGGTACGATTCGAATGCTCGATGCGAATACCATGCGGGAAATACAGGACATTCAATCGAGAACTGCCTCGCCTTTAAAAGACAGGTCCAAGGACTCATTGATACGGGCATCCTGCGATTTGATAATGATGGCAATGCGACCAAGAATCCATTCCCTGACTATACTAAAGGGAATGTGAACACAGTGACGAAGGAATGAAATTTACCAAGTATTTGCCCTTACATGTCTGGGAGTATTGTGAACAATAGGACTGTGGAAGAAGTCTCTGTCTTTTAGAGCTAACTTAGGGTAATACCCAGAACATGCTTACTGCTTTAAGCCTAGAGGCAGTAAGAATCCTTTTGTGAAAATAGGCTTTTGTCTAAAATCTTTATTTCAATAAAAATGCATCATTTTGATTAAAGTTTCACTTCATACTATACAACGATTATTCTTAGATTTTCTTATTCTTTTATTCATGACCATACTGCATAATTGTTCTTAGATTCTGGTGTTCTGTGAACTCTTTCAAATATTCTTTCTTCATGATCATGACACATAAATACTTATTCTTAAGTCCATTTATTCTTTGAAACCTTTCTCTGTACCTGAAAAAGGGTCTCCAGATATCAATAACACGAGCGACACTGTTACTAAACTGGAATCTTCTTTGGAGCGAAATATGTGCTTAGGGGAGTCTCAGGACTTTGAAGGCGACAAAGACTGTGACCTATCTTCTGATTCGTCAAGGAACGTAGAACAAGATCCCACAAGATCAGTGGATATCGCGAGCAAACAAGGATTGAAGCCTAGCTCACTACCGAAAAAGCGAGATATCTTTGAAACATTTCAAACGTGTCTTCCCACAACCATATCAAGACAGACCTAGGCTACCGAGACACGGGCACAACAAAATTTCAAAAGAAGTCCGCGAGGATAGTCGTAGGACACAGGCTAGTGGTTTTACAATAGCCAGGCTGATCAAGAGGTTAAGATATTACTAGCCCGCCATGAAAGAGGCCTACATCAGTGTGTCGTAGAGGTCAAATTGAGGGAGATAAGATTCATGTTTCTTTGAAGACTCTCCATGTGGGGCACGGACGTCACTGGGCCCTGACTTCGAGTCACCTTCACGATGATCAATTACTTCACCAGGAGAGTAATGTTACGTCACTTCGTGTGTCAAGGTCACCGAGTAAACGGTCATCAAATTCAAATTCAAAATCCAAATTTAAAGCCGAATCCAAATTCGAGCTTGAATTCAAAAAAAAAAAACAACAAAAACAAAAACCAAAAAAGAAAAAGAGAGAGATCATATCTAACTGCACAATGTCAAAAGTTTGCAGTCTACTCAAAGATAAGGCACCACACAAAGGCTGCCAAAAAAAGAAAAAAAAGAAGAAAAGAAGAAGAAATAAATTGCAGAAGATGACCGAGACTGGTAAAGATTGGTACTCTCTATGCTTACACTGGAGCAAACACCTTCAAACCCCTATGATTTCAAGGGTTCCAACTATTATCCTTGGAATGAATGTATTACAGGACTCCCCTAAGCAGTCTGATGTACCATCAATAGCTGCGGTAGTTAGCATCAGGCAATGGCCATTGATTTTTCGCTATAGAGCATCAGTCCGTACACAGTCTCTGAAGCTTGAAATGATAGATTTTCCCTTCAAACCAGTTTCTGACAAAGTGGATGAAGGTATCATGAGGGAAGACTCTATACAAATTCAGGGAAGAGGAAGCCTGATCAGCTCATTATTTCTAAGGATCGAGTTAACAAGTCTCAGCTCAATCAAGTTTTGAACAAAGAATGTGATCAAGTTCCTTGACAAAATGGGAACCCTAAGTTCATGGTCATTATGGCACAGAAAAACCATCATACTAAGTTTTGCCAGCAGAGATTTCTTGACAATGTCCCACCTGGAACTGTTATAGACAACGAAGTCTATCATCCTAAGAACAATGACTTCTATCTTTGAGCCTATGCTGGAATGATTGGAACCAAGAGGCATATTCACTATCATGTTCTCTTAGATCAGATCGGGTTTTTGATCTACAAGAGATAGTTCATTCTCTGGTGTATGAATATCAAATGAGCAACACTGCCACACCTGTAGTTGTTCCTATTTGCTCTGGCAGCCTCACACTTGGAGAAATTTGTAAGGTCTGAGGACACTTAAGAGACATCATCGATCCATGGTGGGACGACTGCTCTGGGAGCAACTTATGTACCTCAGCTTTCCAAGTTGAAGGATAATGGCAGCAACTTCATTCTTATCTGTTGGGAATCATTGAACCATCTTTTTGTATAGGGCGAGTCAAACTACAGCTAGGATTGCTGCTGGGGCAACCCCTTCCTCATGGGTTTATGGATCGATATCTCTCCCTTCAAGCCTCGATAGAATCAAGATTTGTTGAGAGTATCCATCCTAATCAAACGTGTCAAAATGGGTGATACAAACTTATGTCGAGAAGAATTCGTCCACAAGAATTTCTTAAGGAAATCAAGAGGAAAACTCGCAAAAGGCGTCTTGAGACCTTTTAAAAAGTTGATCAAAAAAAAAAAGAAGAAAAAGAAAAAGGAAGAAAAAGAGAAATGAAAAAAAAAAGAAAAAAAAAAGAGAAAAGAAAAGAAAAGAAAAAGAAAAAGGAGAGGCCAAAGCGAAAACCCGCAAAGGGCGCTTTGAGTCCAAAGGGCATTTGAGTTGAAAACCCAAAAAGGGCGGCTCAAATTCTGATCAAAAGTGGGGCACGCGGTAGCCTTATCATGCTTGAATTGACAATGAGGAAGTATGATACGTCTTGGGGCATCGACAGAGTACTCCGAATCCCCTATGCACACACCGAGCTTAGAGGAGTTCTTAAGATTTGGGATAGGGAAGCTTAGGTTGCGATATCTGGGACACCTAGCTTTCATCTTTCTCAGCATATTTGCTATCTTCAAATCATGATGGGCTGTGCTCCCGATCAATTTCCTTCTTATTGATGAATTTATCTGTGTCGAGCTATGCTCCTAATAAATTCTTTTTTTTTAATCGCTTTTGCTTAACTTGCTTGTTTCGAGTTATGCTTGCATTCAATTTCCTTCTTGTCCATTGTCATGATCCTTTTTCAAGCATTTTGTATTGAAATAATGATTAGTGGACTAATAACACTTTTATGGAAGGAGTTTCGTGTATTACCTTGGAAGTTTCTAAATAGTACAGAAACCTAAAACAGGACCATTGTTTAAGACCTTCCACGCTTAAGGTTTGGAAATCTCTAAATCCAAATTGAAATCATCTCCTCAGATTTTTAAATCAAAGGTACTAGCTAAACAGAAACTAGATATCGCGTCAGTGATATAATCTTGATGGAACAAGTTACAGATCATGTACCTTTGAGATACAATGGAAGGGACCCTGAGGTCGCAGTGGGGCAAGCTGGGTGAGTAAAACATTTCCTCGGGTTTTGGGTCGACTTACCAGTCAAATAATAGGGCGTCCCAAGTTGAAAAAGAGAAAAAAATCAAAATGAAAGCCCGAAAAGGGTGTCTTAATTAACACGAAAAGGATTAGGATAAAAACCTGAGAAGGCATCCTAATGAAATATCTGGGCCCAAAGAGTAAAGCGATTCGAGCAATGAGTCAAACGGCAAGACTACAGTATTCGAAACATTTTCAGAAGCCTGAGATTTTCTATGCAAGAAGCCATGCTCAAAAAGGTTTTTGATCGAGAAACATGGAGGAGTTCATGCGCTGAGTATCTAGAGCATCACCTGGATGAGAATTTGATGAGTACAAGAGCCTCAAAGCAAGAATAAAGTTCAACGAGGGGCAAAAGAGCAATGTCTGAGAAATATAGAGTACTCGTGAAGTTTGAGGATAGGTACAAAGCCTGAAGAGGAGATCAAGAATCAGAGCAATAAATGCAGACCATCACAGAAGTCGTGACGAAAAGGAACATATGACTAACATGCCCAAGACGCATAGCATAATCATGTAGGCATACAGGCATTTAGGATAAACATATGCATATCATGATAACATCATGCATGACATACACAGGTATGTTAGCAGAACAAGGGGTTGCGATGATAATTGCACCAAATCAAGGAAAGGACACCAGAACTTCACCAAATAATATGTTTTGGTACTATGTTCAAATTTTACAGTTTCAAAAAAATCAACTCATATTGCGAGAAGTGAGTTGAGCCTCGGGTCACACGACGAGGTATTTTAAATTTCATTTTCAAAAAAATCAACTCATATTGCAAGAAATGAGTTGGGCCTCAGGACACGCTGAGGTATTTTCAATTTCAATTTTCAATTTATGTTTCAAAAAGTCAACTCATATTGCGAGAGGTGAGTTGAGCCTCAGGACACGCTGAGGTATTTTCAATTTCAGTTTTCAATTTATGTTTCAAAAAAATCAACTTATATTGCGAGAGGTGAGTTGAGCCTCAGGACACGCTGAGGTATTTTCAATTTCAGTTTTCAATTTATGTTTCAAAAAAATCAACTTATATTGCGAGAGGTGAGTTGAGCCTCAGGACACGCTGAGGTATTTTCAATTTCAGTTTTCAATTTATGTTTCAAAAAAATCAACTCATATTGCGAGAGGTGAGTTGAGCCTCAGGACACGCTGAGGTATTTTCAATTTCAGTTTTTAATTTATGTTTCAAAAAAATCAACTCATATTGCGAGAGGTGAGTTGAGCCTCAGGACACGCTGAGGTATTTTCAATTTCAGTTTTTAATTTATGTTTCAAAAAAATCAACTCATATTGCGAGAGGTGAGTTGAGCCTCAAGACACGCGGAGGTATTTTCAATTTCAATTTTCAATTTATGTTTCAAAAAGTCAACTCATATTGCGAGAGGTGAGTTGAGCCTCAGGACACGCTGAGGTATTTTCAATTTCAGTTTTCAATTTATGTTTCAAAAAAATCAACTTATATTGCGAGAGGTGAGTTGAGCCTCAGGACACGCTGAGGTATTTTCAATTTCAGTTTTCAATTTATGTTTCAAAAAAATCAACTTATATTGCGAGAGGTGAGTTGAGCCTCAGGACACGCTGAGGTATTTTCAATTTCAGTTTTTAATTTATATTTCAAAAAAATCAACTCATATTGCGAGAGGTGAGTTGAGCCTCAGGACACGCTGAGGTATTTTCAATTTCAGTTTTCAATTTATGTTTCAAAAAAATCAACTGATATTGCGAGAGGTGAGTTGAGCCTCAGGACACGCTGAGGTATTTTCAATTTCAGTTTTTAATTTATGTTTCAAAAAAAATCAACTCATATTGCGAGAGGTGAGTTGAGCCTCAGGACACGCTGAGGTATTTTCAATTTCAGTTTTTAATTTATGTTTCAAAAAAATCAACTCATATTGCGAGAGGTGAGTTGAGCCTCAGGACACGCTGAGGTATTTTCAATTTCAGTTTTCAATTTATGTTTCAAAAAAATCAACTTATATTGCGAGAGGTGAGTTGAGCCTCAGGACACGCTGAGGTATTTTCAATTTCAGTTTTTAATTTATGTTTCAAAAAAAATCAACTCATATTGCGAGAGGTGAGTTAAGCCTCAGGACACGCTGAGGTATTTTCAATTTCAGTTTTTAATTTATGTTTCAAAAAAATCAACTTATATTGCGAGAGGTGAGTTGAGCCTCAGGACACGCTGAGGTATTTTCAATTTAAGTTTTTAATTTATGTTTCAAAAAAATCAACTCATATTGCGAGAGGTGAGTTGAGCCTCAGGACACGCTGAGGTATTTTCAATTTCAGTTTTTAATTTATGTTTCAAAAAAATCAACTCATATTGCGAGAAGTGAGTTGATCTTTCTCAATTTCTGCTTTCAATTTCTGCTTTCGAAATGACCAACTCATATTGCGAGAGGTGAGTTGAGTCTCAAGTCACACACCGGGGCACTTTTAATTTATGTTCCAAAAGAATTAACCCATGTTGCGAGAATTCGCAGGTTGGGCTAGTTTCGATGTTTGTTTTTCAATAAAGGATAAAGGATGGAGCTGATTGAAGATGCAGATTTTGCCTCCCTGGAGTTACAGTGTAGCAAATTGAAGACACAAGATTCATTTTCCTGAAGATCGAAGACGATGAGTCTCATATTGCTGAAGATGCGGCTGGATGGAAGCTACGATGCATGTCTTTGAGATTGCAGTGGATTGAACCAAAGCTACAAGATTTGACCTTCCAGGGATGCAGAAGCAGATCGAGGATTCGAGGCTAAATCGAAGAGCATGAACGCTAAAAGGACCAAAACTCAACCGGACCGGGCAAATTTGGTCTTTTTTGAGGTCTTTGCTCTATTGTCGTTACACGAAAATAAGCAAAGAGGGGCAGCTGTAACACCCAAATTATGCCCGGCCCAATTAAGCAAAAAGTCCAAACCAAAACCAAACAAACAATAATAGGGTCCAGTGTCCTTTTACAAAGTTTTAGGGCCCTAATGGCCCAATCCTAGCCTAAACCCGGCAGCCCACTTAAACAAAACCCATAACCCACTTAACCCGTACCCGGTAGCCCACTTAAACAAAAACCATTACAAACCAATCAAAACCCACATCCCTTTTACCAGATTTCAAACCCGGATGGCCCGTTTTACCTAGCCTACCTAGACCTAACCCATTTACAAATTAAAGAACCAGCCCAACAACACCAAGCCCAAACTCTAAACCAACCCTATGGTCAGACTAGGGTTTCGAAAATTGAAACCCTAGCTACCCCTTTTCTTCCGTGCGCCGCGCACCTAGGTCGACGTGCATCATCCCGAGGCTAGCCACCGGTCACTTCCATCACTTCCCACCTGCTCCCGTCGACTTCAGTACCTGCACACATGAGGAAAGCAATAGCAGAGAGCAACAATAGCAAAAAACAATCGGCTATAAAGCCAAATCCTAATGTATGTAATCAGGAGATTTTTTTTAGATTTTCAAAAAACAGTGTATAACCGGGGGTTAAAAAAAAGAAAAACGAAAAACGTGGTATTACAAAGATTATTCAGAAATCAAAAGCACAAAAACGACAGAAAAGGTTCATTTTCATTCGATTCATTCGCCTTTCTTTCGGTTCCCTTTATTTCTGTTTTCATTTTTTTAAAACAAAGAGAATAATATAAAAGGAGGGAGGGAGAATACCTGGGATTCCCCGTGAACGGAGGTCCACTGGCGGTGTCAAAACCGTGTCGAATCGCGGTTGAAATCTCTCTCCTTCCCCTCCGATTTGGTAGGCCTAAATAGTTCTGTCTCTGGATCTTTGTTGAAGCGGGGGGAAAGGTCCTTTTCATTTGGCGAGCAGTCGGTCGCTTGAACCGACTATGGCACAATGGCGGCAATGAAGGGTGTTAACCCTAGCCGAATATTGGAGAGAAGAGAAGGGGTGGCCATTGTTCTGAAATGGAAAGATGAGGGGAACGGGTAAATGAGAAAGAAAAAGACTTAGGGTTTTAGTAAAAAATATAAAACGACACCGTTTAGGTGCTATCCGGTGTGCGACCCGACCCATATCCGCGGAGGGTCCGCGCATTTCGACCTAATGGTCTATTTGCGCATTGGATCCCTCCGCTTTCTTAGCGCGTTTCAATGTGGTCCCTTTTGCTTTTTTTTCTCTTTTGATGGTGCCCTTTAATTTCAATTTTGTTTCGTTTAAGTCCCCGTTTAAATGATGCGTTTTAAAATTCGGGATATTTGCGCTCCCGGTCCTCCCGGGTTACGCGCATGTTGCAATTTGATCCCTCGTTCTTTATTTCTCTTTTAATCTGCCCCAAGACTTCGTTTCTTAATTCGATCTAGTCCTTTATCATTATTTTCTTCTAATTTTAATGCTAGTTATATTATATATATGTTTTCATAATTATTATTCTCGTTATTATTACGTTTACCATTATTTTTACTATATTTATATTAGTATTTATATTTTTATATGTGGATGTATGCTTTTAAATAATATTTCTAAAAGTGCTATCATTATATTTATAAATATACGTTTTCAATGATTATATTATTATTTCTAATATGCAATGTATTATTTATGTACATACTTTAAATGTTATTATGTATTTATCTGAATGAGTATATATTTATATATATATTATTTGTAGTATTATCAATGTTCATATTTACTATACTTTATTTCTAATATTATGTTTGTTTTTTAGTATTATCTATACTTTAGTATTATCTTTTTATCTATATTATGTTCATGTTTTAGTACTTCATTGTATATATATTTTTATGTCACGTATACATTTTTAACATTATATTAGATTCTATATATATATATTATGTTTATATTTTGATACCAAATGATTCATGTATTTTTATGCTATCTCATGTATATATTTTGATATTATTTATGTAAATATTTTAGTGTATCATGTATATATATATTTTAATATTATTGTTCTTATACCTTATGTATATTTTGGTATTACGTATTATGTGTATACATTTCATATTATTATATGTTTTCTTGATACCCTTATAGTATTGTTTAATATCGTTCGTATTTGTTAATATTGCGTATTACCATGTTTATATTTTTGTATATTCGCGTTTTTATTGTTTGCATGCTTCTAAATTGAATATGTATGTGAGTTGCTTTTAATTACAACCTTGCCGTGAATTTTTATCGTTTTAAAATGCTTTTTTTTTTCATATTCTCGACTAATTTTCAAAATGAGGCAATGTACCGATTCAACATTAAGTCATCAATTTCATCGCTATGTTGGGTGAAATTCGTTGGCTCGTGCTAAAAACGAGACATCCTCCTAAAAATCTAAATTTTAAGATTTCTCGGATCACGATTAAATTTAAATTGAATTCGTATTTTTGAAAATCAAGACAATACGTGTTTATTAAGATACCAATTTTGGGCGTCGCGGGGGTGCTAATACCTTCCTCGCGCGTAACCGACTCCCGAGCCTGTTCTTTGATTTTCGTAGACCAAAATTAATTGTTTTAATAACTCAAAATGTTTTATTAAAATAATTTAAGGTGATCCGATCGCACCTCGAAAAAGGTCGGTGGCGACTCCATTTTCAAATTTTAAAGTCGATTCCACATTTTCTTCAAAAAAATGGTTTCGACAAGTAGGATACTGTAATAGAAACTTATAGGCACTACGAATAGTAAACTCCCCAAACTCCTTCCCTTTCCAGACTAAGAAGTCTTCATGTTGGAAATTTGATAGTAGGATGTTTAGGATTCGGCCAACATCCCCATCGCTAAAGGTTTTCCTTATCAAATCCTCTTTCCAACTTCTTGTATTGTTGTCAATAAGTTCAGCCACCATAAGAGCATTTGGACATCTCTCACTGTTTTGAATTTTGTAATTCGTAGTTCCTTAAATCCATACAACCTCCATTGCTAAGATTTAAGATCCAGTCCTTACTCGCTAGCATAAGCCATCCCAAAGAATTCCTTCAGCCGCTCAAATGCTTTTCCAGGTATATGAAGGTATATTTCCTAACCTTGAATTTAGAAAATTCTTATATGGATAGTACTTAACTTTCAAAGTGCACGCAAGTAACGAATTCAAAAAATTAATCAATCGCCACCATTGCTTCACTAATAAAGATAAATTAAATTTGGCAATACTATGAAATCCCAATCCACCATTCTCTTTAGATAAATTAAATTTGGCAATACTATGAAATCCCAATCCACCATTCTCTTTTAACTCACAAGGCTTCTTCCATTGACACTAGTGGATCCCCCTTCTACCTTGCCCTTTTTGCCACAAAAAATTCACACAAATATTCTTCATATCATAACAAAGCGATTTTGGTAATAAAAAAAACATGACACTGGGTAGGTAAGAATGGCCTGTAAAACTGATTTTATGAAAACTTCTTTACCGCCTTGCGATAAATGTCTAACACTCCAGCAGTCTATCCTACTTTCCATACGGCCTTTTAACAGTTGAAATGCCAATCTCTTCCCCTGCTCCACCATGTTAGGCAACTCGAGATATCTTTCAGGATTTGTGGAATTTCGAACATTCAAGACTTGTGATACCAAATACCTCATTTGAGTAGTTGTATTTGAACTATAAAAAAGTAGTAGACTTTTCATAATTAACACATTGTCCAGACGCCTCTTCATATTCCTTTAGAATCCTTTTAAAAGTTTGTGCGCCCTTCAGTAAAGCCTCACCAAATAAGATGTAATCATCGGAAAATAATAAATGGGAAATCTGTGGACCTCCGTGACTTACTCTAACCTCTTTAGCCGACCCTTCTTCCCCAGCCAAATGCATTACTGACGATAAACCTTCACTGTACATTAGAAATAAATAAGGGCTCAATGAGTTTCCTTGCTTCAGAGCTCTAGTGGGACAAAATTGTTCCCCTTATCTCCCATTAATCACAATTGAATAAGATACTAAACTTATACAATGAATAATTAATTCCACCCATGAATTAGCAAAACCCATTTTTAGCAGCATATGGCGTAAAAAAATACTATTCTACCCGATCATATGCATTGCTCATATCCAACTTCAACACCAGAAGCCCTTTTCTTCTTATTCTTTTTTGTTTATATGCATGAAGGACTTAATAAGTAAGAAGAATATTATTGGTAATCAGTCTACTCAGAACAAAAGCACTTTGGGCTTCATCTATACAACATTCTAAAACTTGTTGGAGACGATTTGCAACAATTTTAGAAATAATTTTATCAGCATTGTATAAAGACTTATAAGCTTAAAATTAGACAGATTCGTAAGTTGAATATTTTCGAAATTAACATAATATTTGTAATATTTAGAGGTTGGTAAAAAATCATAATTTCTCGCTACTTTTGTTGGCCCCATACCTTTCAAAGTAGCAAAAACCTCCTCAACAGTATACCATGCCAATAACATTTGATTCATATCCTCCGTTATTCGTCACCCCACTCTAGATAATACATGTTCCACTTCTCCCACACCTTTCGTAGATAAAATATTTTCAAAATATTTTCAAGCAATATCATCCATCTCGCTTTCTACATTTGTAATTTCTCCCACTTCATTTTCTGAACTCTTGATACGATTGATATGTCTCCTTTGCAATGCAAATTTATGGAAGAATCCAGTATTCCTATCTCCTTTTTTTAACCAGTTTGCTCAAGCCATTTGCTCCCAATACACTTATTCTTACTCCATCTCCCAATTAAGATGAAGTTTTACATCAATAATTTCAGAAATCTTATCATCATCCCTCGCCATTTTAGTTAAAATTTTTAATTTTTGATTCAAAACCTTTGTTGCCCCAACCCGTTTCTCCTTAATGTTCCTTTCCCATACTAGCAAGGCATTTTTAAACGCATCCAATTTTGTTAGGACGTCACCCATAATTAAATCTTATACATGTCACACCAATTCTTCACAAGAATCTTTAAAAATCCATTAAGCTTAAAATCTAAATTTTCTACATTTTCTCCCTCTTTCTGTGATTGATCTGTTTGAATTAAAAGAAGGCAATAATCTAAAAAAGAGTGAGGCAAATGCTTAATTGAAAAATCAAGAAAACTATTCAACCATTGAGAATTGACCACCCCTCTATCCAACCGCTCTCTTATATTTGTCTATGGTAGATTCCCTCTTTCCCAAGTAAGCCAATGACCCGAAAAGCCCTTATCCATCAACTCACATTTCTCCAAAGTCTTACGAAAATTCTCTATACATTTTTCCTCCATTGGCATTCCTCTAGAATTTTAATGAGAATATAAAATCTCGTTGAAATCTCCACATACAATCCATGGTAAGTCATGATTTCTCTTTAAGCGCTGAAGAATTTCCCAACTTTCCTCTTTGTTTCTGACATTCAGAGCCTCATAAAACCCTATTAATAGCCATTTTAAATTCTCTCCTGCTTCTTGAATATTTGCATCTATATGATTCCTCGAGAAACTACAACTATTAACCAAGTTATTACCATTCCATGCCAAATTAAGTCCCCTCTAAAACCATCCGCACTCACATCTATCCCATTATAGAAACCATATTTTTGACGAACTTTCCTCATTCTCCTTCCATCCAATTTCTTCTCCATTAAGAAGACAATTTGGGGATTAATAGCCTTTATCATAAACCGAATTCGTCGAATAGCCCCAATACTCCCCAATCCGCGAACATTCCAACATACAATTTTTATGGCGCTCGCTAGCATACCCCTTAGCAATTGTCGATAAATGGTTAGAATGAGCATTTTGTTGCTCAATTGGGGCTCCTATTGAATCAGTCACTTTTGAAACATTAGGGACCACTAAGTTTGTTCTAGGTCTTTTTTTCCCTTCCATGTTCTCAATTGGATCTTCTTCAAAATCATGTTCCATACTATTACGGCTCAGTCCATAAAAAAATCCAAATTGATTTCCTGTATCATGATCTGGATGTCCTTCCAAGTTGAAACCCAACATCGATTTAATAATTCTCTACGTATCACTCCTAAAACCATTCCTTTCATTACTCTTCAATCTATGCAAGTTCTATTTTTTTTTCTTAGAAACGCTATTCCCTTCCTCACGTAGCCATACACTACTCAGGTTGTGGCTCTCCTCATCTACGCTTATAAGGACAAATCCCATCCAAAATCCGTAACATATCCTCCCTAATGCAATCAAACTGGACAAAACTTATCATTGTGGCTCAAATAGCCACATAAGATATAGAAAAGAGTAAGTTTCTCGTACCGAAAATTCACATAAGTGAATTTCGATGATAGGAGCACAATCTTCTTCATTCTCTTTAGTCGCTTCCTTACATCAAGCTCTGCTTGGATCCTAAGATAATTCTTCAATCCTCAATTTATCTGTTTAGAATCATATTCCATAAATCTCCCAACAAAATTTCGTAATTGCATGGCCATTGTCTCCAAAAAGAAGCCCGGAGGTAAATCATGGATTTGCACCCAAAAAGTTGAAAAAACTAGAGGGTCCTATAGTGGATCTTCGCCATTCTCCAAACAGTGAATTATGAGAAGATGGTTGTTAAATCCCTGAGGAGATCCTTGGACTACCCGATCAACATCCATTTCATGGAAAAACTTAAATAAAAATCTCTTCACACCTAGATCCAAGATCTGAACCCCACCTAACGGATGCCACAAATTTGCCATTGTGTTTTTCATTACCTAAAAAAATATGAACAATGCTTGCTGCTAGAAACTAGCCTACCAAACAATGTTCATATGTCGATTTTTGTAACCTCGGATCAATTGACAATAACAACGTATCTTCTTCTTCCCCATCCTCAAAATTTATCCCTGTCATCTCTTCCTCCATGGCAGAAACTCTCACACAGCAGATATCCAATTCCTACTTTCTTAGAAAAGTACCCTAAGAGAAACAAAAGACAAGAAGAAAAAGCAAGACGTGCTACAATGAGCAAAGAAAATTCACTTATTTGGAAAATTAAATTCAATATATTAAAAGAAAGAAATTGTTAAAATTAAGTTAAAAAGGAAATTAAAATAACAATATAATATATGCTCTATACTTACATAAAATTTATAATTGAATAAACTAGATATTAACTCAGTTGAAAGTGCCAAAAACAACTTTATTCAATTATAACACACAGAGATATAAAATTTGAAAAATTTTAGTTATTTTCTTTAAAATTAAAAGTTTTTTTGGTCAACTTTAAAAGTGTAAGTTTTCATATGCATGATAATATACATACTTATCTATATATACAAACTAACTTAATTTTTAAACCCATCACTCATCCTTTCAATTTTTTTCTTTTATAATCATCTTTTTACATCATATTTTTATAATATATGATGTGATCATAAAATCAACGTTAATGATTAAAATTTAATATTTTCTACTAAAGTAAATAAAAAATAAAGTTTAATAAAAATATATTTTATATTGGAAAGTAATTTTATATTAATTAATTACAAAAAAAAATGGTTATATTAATTATATCATGAAAAACCATTCTTACATTAAGGACGTAATGATAGAAAAAAAACGGAGAAAAATCATAAATTCTATCAATAAAAGTATCCATGTAATGTTATATGTTGCGGACATATAACCGCTCCCTAAATGAAAATAGCTATAACTTGTTATTGTTTATACTTTATAGCCGTCAATCTTAGTTTTATATTATTAGAAATATAAAAACCGTTATTTAAAATTAAATAATATTGAACTTTAATAAAAAAATTTATATTGAAAATATTTATAAGTAATGTGTTAACCAAAAATATAATTCTCTAACAACAATTTAATAAATACATATAAACACTCATTAATTGAACTTTAGGCTCATTAGGAAAGTCGGTATAATTAATTCTTGTATAACAGTTTTGGTAATCACTGAATTGAGTGTAATTAAAATAAAATAATCTTATTATGTTTGTACATAATTTTATTTTTAAAATTTATTTTTATAGTATTTTAATTTTAGGATATACATTTTATTTTTAAATATAATTATATATTATATTGCTTAAATAATATGAAAATGTTATTGACGAGATAATTTCTCATACATTTGGAGCTACTAAATAAGTATCTAAATTACATAGTATTTATTATAAATTATTTATACTATTTTTATGAAATTATATAATATTTTTTATTAATTATTTATACTTGACTAAGGACCAATTGATCACAATGAGTATATGTTTGATGTTAAAGAGAGAATAACACAAAAAATATTAAATGTTAGAGAAATTAAATAAAATTGCATTAGAATATTTATTTTCTTATTAATTTTATTAATAATCGTATTACAAAATATATTTTTAGACTAACATATTATATAAGATGATTTAATTTTAAATTTTGTATTTGCTTATAGAATTTGTGGCTAAGTATTAGCTCACCATTTCTATAATAAATAGTATTTTCCAAAATTTATATTATATAGTTGTATAATTATAATTTGTATTACATAAATAAGATTATTTTAATTTTTTAAACCCAAAATTTAACTTTATTAATAACATATACAAAATTGAAAATAAAAAATCCAAGATGTACAATCTTATCTATACACTTAAACTGCGGCATAAAACCCAGATAAGACCAAATAAGGAGCATACACAGCCGTTTTCCACTTTTTCCTTTTTCTTTTTTTTTTGTTTTTCTCAAAGAAAAACAGCCAACATGCATAGCCAATGATCGCACACGTGAGCCAGATGCTTGATAGAGAAAGTCAATTCCTTTTTACATCAGATCAACCGTGTACTGTTGGCTACAACACCTTATAAAAACTCTCCCTCTCTTTTTTTCTAATAAAATAATATTAAACAAATAAAACTCTAAACCCATGTTAACGAAACGGCACCGAAGCTTATAGAGGGGGACGCGTCTTATCACCCACCCTTTTTTCGAATTATAAACATCATTTTCATCATCTACTACTACTATTATGCATTGCACTAACTGTGTTTAATATATTAATTAATTTTGTTTACTCTCTCTCTCTCTTCCCTTTTTTTCTATAAATACCCGATTCCATGTCCTTACATTTTCAGCTTATCTCTCAATTTTCTTTCTTTTTTTGTTGCCTTTTTACCTGAAAATATACTCCAATTTTACGATAATCAGTTTCTTTATACTCCGAAGAAGCCTATTCCCAGGATTGTTTCTATAATTTACAAAAGAAAAAAAATAATAACTGGTTAGTTTCGTCAGGGGCTAAGCTTATTTGCTTCCATAAATTGTTCTATTTACTTCGTTCAATTTATTGGTTCTGGGTATTCTTGGTTCTTGTTCGATCGTTTATTTTCAATTTGTTTGAGGATGGTTTGCATGGTTTCTCGCACTGGAAGGCACTTGCAGCGATACGACAACCTAGGCCGCCGCCAAGTTGTCGGGTGAGTATTTTCATGATGAAGAGAGTTTGATTTGCTTCATCTTTTTTTTTATTCTCTTGAGAAATTTTATTGTTCTCTTATCTTTAATTTTTCTGGGTTCCTGTTGAAAATTTTGTTCTTTTCTGAACTGGGGCCTGACATTTTTGGTCAGAAATTTCATGCTAGGAGCCTTGGACTGTTTCCATTTTATTGTATAAAGAGAAAAAAAAAATCCTTTTTCTTGGGATGAATGATGGCAAAACTCATTTCTTCAATTTCGACGATTGCAGGTGCATTCCCTATAGATACAAATCTAGCAGTGATGGAATCATGACTGATGAGTTGGAGGTACTTGTGATCTCCTCCCAGAAATGTCAAAAAATGATGTTTCCCAAGGTATAAAGATTCAGTAATGTTTCAAAAAAGTTAATTAAAACTCTTGTTTACTCTGTCAAATCATGCATTTATAATTATTGTGGGGGTGAATTCTCAGGGTGGTTGGGAGCTTGATGAATCTAGAGAAGAAGCTGCATTAAGAGAGTCACTTGAAGAAGCTGGTGTTCTAGGCAATGTTGAGGTTACTATTTAATTCAACCGTTCCTTAATCATTGTTTAAAAATCCCAACGTTTCTCGAACTGAAATTCTTATTAATATTTATATGTACTTTTAAAACAGTGTGAACTGGGGAAGTGGGACTTCATAAGCAAAAGCCATGGCACATTTTATGAAGGTTATATGTTCCCTTTGCTTGTGAAAGAAGAACTTGATTTCTGGCCTGAGCAAAATCTGAGACAAAGGACATGGGTAAGCTTTTGTTACTGTTCTTCACTTCTTCCATTGAACACTTGAAAAATGACTTCCGAGTTTCAGTTCATTGATTTGCTTTTTCCTTTGATTGTGTTCAGATGAATGTTAAAGAAGCCAGGGATGTGTGCCAGCATTGGTGGATGAAGGAAGCTTTAGACATATTGGTTGAAAGACTCAACTCATTGAAGCAGCAAAATGAACAAAATTATCCCAACATCTGCTCTGATTTAGTGGCAAAGATTAGTAGTTTGTAAAATATGGGGGGCATTTTTCTGAGGCTGTTTAGATTTGAATCTTCTGTTGAAAACAAAGGAGGATCAGCAACCAGCAATGGTTATGGCCAATTATGTTGGCTACCAAATACAGTCACTCACAGCTGGGTAAAATGTTAGGAAAATAACTGTAAATTTTTGGATGTTGGGTGCACTGCTAGTTGCAGCTTCTTAGGAAGCAATTAATATGAGAAATTAGTGGGAAAAAAGGGGGGGAAAGAACCCTAAATGAGGAGATTTTGTATCAAGTTGTATATTTGGCCCTTGAAGTTCAATCTACTTGAATATAAATCAGTTATGAATTATAATATCTTTGAAAGTTCAATAATTTAATCGCACAAATCTTTTAACTTTTGTAGTACAAAAAGATGAAAACTGGACTAATTAAATCGCACGAATCTCAAGGCCAGTACAAGTTGAATAATTTTCAAGCATTTAAGGCACCACTTGGGGCGGCACGTTCTAACCATGTGAGGTCCCCGATTGCTTGGCTTTTGAAAGAGAAATCGCTTTCATTTCAGAATTAGCTGAGTGGAACCTTATCTTATTTATGCGACGTTTGGTTTTAATATGCCCAGAATTGCTTGGCTTTTGAAAGAGAATCGCTTTCATTCCGGAAGTTCCAAAACTAAGAAGGCATCAAGGCCAAAACGTCATCTCTCAAGACAACCAACATGCTCGTCTTTCATTGGAAGGCGATACCATCACAAGGACCCCCTAAAGAAGACACCAATAGCCACTTCAGAAATTTGGATGGAGCTTGAAGGGGATAGACGCCCAAACCTTCTCAAGTAGAGGCAGCCACTGGATTTGAGTTTCATGGTCCCTACATACTGTAGCATCCAAGGAAATAGTAGAAAGTTGGGAGTGTACACACTGGAGGACCCGTTTAAATTCATAGTTGGAATCCAATCGGATTGGTCAGCTGGGATTGAGATAAGTTGGTATACATATCAGAATAAAGAGGTTGAATTGGTTGGATCATGAACCACTCTCAACTGGTTCGACCAAGTTTTATATTTTTTAGTATATATTTATTTTACTTTTTAAAATTTAATGAATATTTTAATAATTCATTTAATTAAACTCAACTGACGGTCGAATCGGTTGGACAACGAACCGTGGCTTGACTGGTTCAACAATTGGTCAAATTCCAAAAACCATTTTAATGCATTCATGGATGGGTTGAAACTCATTAAATTAATTTCACCAAAGCGGTCAATTTCCAAGTTTAAAAGATCAATCGTCTTGCGACGAATTTTTGGATGGGATTTAGATACTTACAGGTTGAGATGTCTTCATATGGATGAAAAACTAGCCTCTTAACTTTGAAACACACTTTGAATCACCTTATTTTGACTTCATAAGCTCAAAATAGGATCATTTTAGTGAAAACTACACTAGCAGAATTTTTTAGACATAATTAAAGTGGGAATAACAAGTTTTTAGACTTTACTTAGATTTTAAATAATATTGCGATCAAATTTAAAGCTTAAATTTGATAATATATAAGCCCAATAATGTATTTATTAAATTTTATATTTTTTGGATTTGTTTATTTCAATTTTTTAAATATTTTAGATTAATAAGAATTTAATTAAGTCTAAGGAGGTCTATGTAACTTACTTTGCAAGATTGACTAAGTCTTGGGAGATTCAATATTTACTTGGGGTTCAAGTAAGACACATGCTTATAAATAGCTAAGCATGTCTAGCCACCATAATATGTATTTTTCTTGATTTTTTTATTATTAAAATATTCTAAGGGTGATTTTCTTACAAGATTAGGTTATTATTTCTTTCTTGATAGAACTTTTGCTTTAGTTGTTCAAGATTGTGGAGGTTGTCTAATTCAAGCCTACTAGAGGTTGATTAAAGGCTAATATGGTTTTTTGTTAGTGTAAGTTCACCAAAGGAGGCTGGTTATCTATTCAACTATTTGTCATCAACACCATTCATCTTCTTTTTTCTTTTCATCAATCCATCTATCATTTGTTGTTTCTTTTTTTAGTTCTTCAATTATTTATTTTTCATTATTTTATCATTTAATTATTGTTGAAAATGTTCAAATTTGAATTCAAGAACTTCGGTCTAGAAGCTACTCTTGCAAGAAGTTACTTAAGTTGCAAAAAAGAGTCATAAACTTCGAGTTGATTGTTTGAGATCTTAAAATTCAACCTCGAGCTTCCGCATTACATTTCTAAATCATCACTAACAAAATAAAACATGCAAAGAAAAAGGAAAGCCTGAAAAATATGAAAAGAACAATGGGATTTTGGTATTAACTTATTGTGATTCATGTTAGGTAATCTTTACCAAATTATTTAATTGAAATGTTATTTTAAAAATCAAGGTAAATTTACCGTTTTAATACATTTGAACTTACTAAGTATTTGAAATGCTTACTTAGTGTTTTCCCTCTTCTGTAGATAGTCGGTTGTGGAACTTGTCGACCGGATTTCATGAAGCTCACACTATCCCTCTATCAATCGGTAGAATTTTATTCGTTTAAGCTCGGTATTGTGGCATGTGTCTAAGGGCTTGTGTATGTGTTAATTTTGTGATAAAGGGTTAGTTTGAACCTTGATCAATGTTTGAGTTTGAATCTAATGATCATATATGTGTCAAGATATGTTTTGGCAATATGGTAAACTTATATATGTGGTGTAGCATGAATTAGTTATATGTGAGGCCATATGAGTAGTGTTTAATGACAAGTTTTGAATGGTTAAAATGATGTGCTTGAATGTATGATTAGTTGTTGGATGAAATTGGTATGTCTGAATGAGGAATGGTGCAAATTGTGGCATATAGACTTGGTTGATTCATTTAATTGGATAAATGGATGTTTGGATTTGTTTAATGCAAGTTTACAATGTGTTTAAAGGCATCAAATGTGTATGTTTTTGGTTTAGGCATGAAAAGGGACCAAAAGTAGGAGTTTTGACATTTTTGGCTTTAAGGTATCGATACCCTGATGAAGGTACTGATACTTAGCATATTTCAATCAAGTTTTAAACAAATAGAATGCCAAATGGGAATCAATACCGGACTAAAGTATTGGTACTCTGGATCAGGGTACTGATACTTTACAAGGGTATCGATACACTTGGATTTTGCTCTGTTTTTATAAAAGAAACAAAATCCCAAAACGGTATCGATATTAGAATTTGAGTATCGGTAACATAATGCACGTCTCAATACTAGTTGATTCTAAGATGAATTTTCCAAACATCGAAACTAAAAATGGTATCGGTACCTTTTCAGGGGTATCAATACTTATTTTAGGAACTTTGAAAACCTGACAATTTGGCCCTATTTCATGTTTGGTTTAGCTTACGAGCTTTCGTAAGTTCGATTAAGTTTCGAAAAGAGTTTATTCACCATATTATGATTGTAATTATGAGACATTTGAATGTTTAAATGATTTAAGTTCAATATTCTGACGATAATTGTTACGGTAACTGTTGCAACATTCCATAACTTAGACCCAATGATTGGGTTGGGTGATGGGTGTTACATTATCCATATAGGGGATCCTCTAGTTGAGAAGATCCATTGACTTGTGATTAAGAGAAAGGTGTATCTATTTTATTTAGTTATTCAGTTAAACCAATGATTCGTTATTAGAGTAGATAACAACAATCATTTCATCCAACATGCATATTTTTTATTTTCCAATAGATTTACATATTTCATTAATGGAAATTTTTTGATGTATTGAGCCATGGCTCTAGTTGTTCGCTATTCAAAAATTCTTGTTTAGGCTGTTCATACCATCCATATATAATGTTTGGATGGGAAAAGTAATTTCACTTTATATAATATGCCCGATAAGATCTTTTGGTACAACAAGGCCTTCGAGATGCTTTGGATGAAACAAAGCCTAACAAGATTAAAGAAAGAGAGTGGTAGTTATGTTAGGAAAGTTACAAGCAGAATTAGGTTAGCTTTTACTCTTGTAGTTAAGTATAATGTGTTAAATGAGAAACACCTACTAGGATCTGGAAAAAAAAATTGGAGGAGATTTATATGTCAAAATCACTAACCGATCATCTATGCTTGAAGATGGACTTATATATATTTGAATGAGCTAAAAAGATAATCTAGATATTATATTAATGGTTTTAAACAACTAGTTTTTTTTTTTTCTATTGAATATAGGAGAGAAACCAAGTGATTAAGAGCAAGAAATTGCTTTATTAGTTTAATGCAACAACCTTATAGATCATTGGTGAGAACATTGTTAATTGGAAAAAAATACCATCAATTTGATTTAAACATTGCGAGGATTCTTACAAGGGTAAATCTATGCTTCTTTTGGAGTACCAGAGTTGCTTTAAAGTTTGCATTAAGTGAATGAGAATAGCATCTATGTTTATCCCCAACATACCATGCATAGATGTTGATGGTTCTTCAAAAATTTTCTTATCTTGGGGATTAAGTGCTTTTCTTATACTTGTTGTGAGGTTGGGGTCATATTAACTAAACTAGAATGGCTCTACTTCACTAGCTGGTTGTGCTTTGAGTTGTACATTTTGTAACAACCCGATTTTCAGTTATTGTAACCTCCCTAACCTGACCTAGACGTTATGGTCGAATTTTGAAGGCTACATTGGCCACCGAAATTGCCCGATAAGAAAAAAATGATTAGATTCTCAAAAACTTTCTTTTAAAAACATTTGCTTATTTTTTAAAAACACAGTAGTGGGCTTCTCTTAGTTTTATAAAAACATTAATATATGCCAAGTCTATTTAAAAACTAGTTATAAAAGTTCTTATTACTTTTAAAAACATTTTTTTAATACACTTTCTAGATATTCAAGTACAGATTTGTAGCGGAAAAAAATGATGACCTTAGTTTTTTATTAAAAAAACATTTCTACATGCTTATAATCACCAATGTGTAGGTTAGTCCAATTGTTTAATTTAACCAGTTTTAACGATAATACATGCAAAATATCAAAATAACTCAGAATATCGAACCCATGCCACAATATGTATAAAAATCTTTATAATCATGAATAGTGATTATAATTTGAAACTCAAAATCTGAGACAAGACCTCCAAATGCCAAGTCTAGTCCTATCGTTGAAGGTTATTTGTAAAAGAAAATGAAACGGGTGAGCTTGAAAGCTCAGTGTAAGTCTTATTCATAAAAAAAATTAGAATACCAAATATTTCAAAAGCATGCAAGTAAATAGAAATAACAGTAATAAGTGTCACAAATCGTAGTGTTTCAGAATATATAGAATCACAGAGTTCTCAGAATGTATGTACTTGTCCATGAATGTTAGTGCAATTTCTTACCCATCCATCCGTTACACACCATGAGTTTCCCAGAACTCATCCATCCGTACACACCATAAGAGTAAGAGTCGTAGTTCATTGTGGATAAACCAGCAGTAATAGTAAATATTTGTAGATAAATTGCTAGTAATTTGCGTTCAACCCCTGAAGACATCCTAAACAAGTGTATACTGACTTCTTTGTCGCGACACAGGTCTTGATGGGCCGTGATATAGAATCTGGATGAGAATTAATACGAGCCAAGGGGCGTTTTGGTTCGCACAATTCAACTTAAAGCTTGAGAACACCATCAATATATAAATAGGCTCATTTGGCACATGTTATAGACACTAGTTACTGAGCTTAGAATTTCTCTTTTAATTTTAGTTTAAGTTTTTCCTTCCTTAGGTTTTAGATTTATTTTCAGTTTGTTCTTTATTTTATTTAGAGATATTTGATTTGTGGATGCAATCAAGCCTTATGTATTCAACTTTCATTCATAATACAAATCAGGCTTTTTCTTAAACTTTATACTTTCGATTCAATTATCATGTCCATGCTTTATATCGATTTTGTTTCGTTTATGAGAACCATGAGGAACTAATCCCTCTATGGGGGATTAGTGAGTGGAGGTATATCCTATTAACTTCTTTGTAGGGTTACTCAACGGATTAATTGTTTGGGAAAGGAAAAACTTAAACCCTAGGCTTGACGACCCTAGGAAGTTATCAAGGTGGGAATTAACCTAAAATTAGTATGGCCTACCTGTGAACACTTTAACCACAAACTAGTTTGGCGTATCCATGACTTTTTGGCTCATTTTAAGCCATCAAAAGTCAATGTTCTTTCAAATATTTTGTGCTTTTATGAATATTAATTTAAAGATCAAATGTAATTCTAAAACTAGAAATTTCGTTTCATGAAAAAGCATAACCAAAAGCCTAAGATATTGGGGCTCAAAACATTGAAAATCGTCATAACTTGCCTAGAATTTCTAAGTTTTATATTTCAAGTAGGCTACTTTGGGAGCTTAGTTCTTTTAACACATAACTTAATTTGGCTAGAAAAACATACCAATAAAAACAACTACATTTTATGCAAGATGAATCATCTAAAGATCGACTAGAATGGGTAACAATAAATGGTTTTAAAAACCTTAAATTTAGTTACCCAAATATGTTGAAAGCTTTAAGTTTAGGGTTTGGACTTAGGTTTTAGTTTAAGGTTTCAGTTTGGGGTTTTAAAATTGATTTTGTTTTAGAGTTTTGATTTCAATGTTGGATTTCATTTTGGTTTGGGGTTTTGATTTCAAGTCATTTCGGTTTTGCATTAACCTCCTGTGTAACTAACCTAGTGTGGTAATTCTACAATTTTGAAATACATATAAATATAAAAATTCTAAAAAAATAAAAAATTAATTTAATATGATGTTAACCTTTAATAAAACCTAATCTGGCCAAAAATAATATTAAAATGAGTTAAAATAAAAAAATTGTATTCTATATTTCAAAATTTCCATGACTTTTTTGCTTTTTTAAGCCATCAAAACTCTATGCTCTTTCAGATATTTTATTATTTTAAGAATATAAATTTAAAGATCAAATGTAATTCTAAAGCTAGAAATTTTGTTTCATGGAAAAACGTAACCAAAAGCCTAAGATATTAGGGCTCAAAACATTGATAATCATCACAACTTGCTCAGAATATCGAAGTTTTCTATTTTAAGTAGGCTACTTTGGAAGTATAGTTCTTTTAACACATAACACAATTTGGCTATAAAAACAAACCAATGAAAAGATTGTATTTTATACAAGATGAATCATCTAAAGCTCAACTAGAATGGACAACAATAGATGGTTTTAAAAGGCCTTAAATTTAGTTACCTAAATATGTTGGAAACTTTAAGTTTGGGGTTTCAACTTGAATTTTAGTTCAAGATTTTGGTTTGGGGTTTTAGATTTGATTTTGCTTTGTTAGATTTTGTTTTGGTTTTGGGTTTCGATTTCAAGTCATTTCGATTGTGCAATAACCTCTCGAGTAACTAACCTTGTGTTATAATTTTACAATTTTGAAATACATATAAATATACAAATCCTAAAAAATTTTGAAAATAAATTTAATATGATGTTAAGCTTTAATAAAACTTAATTTGGCAAAAAATAATATAAGAATGAAATATAATAATTTTTTTTTGTAATCTATATTTTAAAATTTTCATGACTTTTTGGCTCATTTTAAGATTTAATAGATATATTTTTGTATTTTTAAATTAAAAAATTGAAATAATATTGAGATCGTAAATTTGAATAAACTGATAAAAAACAAATATATATATAAATATGTAATATATACATGAACAGATAATAAATGAAAAAAAGATAAAATTATTTTTATTTATTATTATTTTTCAATAGAAAATATAATAAATGAAACTTTAAATGGCTAGATATATACTTTTCCTTTTTTTTTCCTGATGTTTCTTTTCATATCTGTCTGTTAATTGGGCCTTTATTATCTCCTAATTACCTTTTTTTTCCTAACATCTCTTTTCTTTCTATGTCTGTTAATTTCTCCCCCCCAAAAGTTAGTGATTTAAAGAAGATATTAATTACCATAAATGTTATTGTTGCCATTTAGAAAATCTATTCTTCTAAAACTCCAAGCCGAAAACCTAAATTGAAATCCAAGTTAAAATCCTAAACTTAAGGCTTTTAACATATTTTAGTAACTAAATTTAAGGCATTCCAAAACCTTCTATTGTTGCCCATTCCAGGCGAACGTGAGATGATTTCTATTGTATGAAATGCGATATGTCCATTGCTATATTTTCCAAGCCGAATTTGGTTCTGTGGTAAAAGAACTAGGCTCCCAAAGTAGTCTACTTGAAAAAGAAAACTTTGAAATTATGGGCAAGTTGTGATAATTTTCAATGTTTTAAGCCTCAAAATCTTAGGCTTTTGGTTACTGATCAAACAAAATTTCTCATTTTAGAATTACATTTCAACTTTAAATTAATATTATTAAAACTACCAAATTTTTGAAAGAGCTTAGAGTTTCGATGACTTAAAATGAGCCAAAAAGTCGTGGATATTTTGAAATATAGAATGCAAATTTTTTTTATTTTATTTCATTTTAATATTATTGTTGGCCAAATTATGCTTTATTAAGGTAAACATCATATTAAATTCATTTTGAAATTTTTTGTTGATATTTTATATTTATATATATTACAAAATTGCAGAATCTTCACACTTGTTTAATTACTCGGGAGGTTACCGAACAACCGAAATACCTTCGAACCGAATATTCAAACCAAAACTAAAATCGAATCCCTGAGTCAAATTTGAATCTAAAACCCAAAATGAAAACCCTAAATTGAAACCCAAGATAAAACCTCAAATTTAAGGCTTTCTACATATTTTAGTAACTAAATTTAAGGCTTGTTAAAACCTTCTATTGTTACTTATTCTAGTCGAACGTGAGATGATTTTTATGAAATTAAATGGGATTTGTTCATTGGTATGGATTGCTGGGTGTGAGCAATTAAGTTAGTGCTCGAGTTGGATCTTTGTTTCCTTGAATTGTGTCAATCTTTTTTACGTTTGATTTATTATTATTATTATTATTTATTATTATTTAGTTTCTATATGTATTCCTCTAGCATCGACATCTAGTCATTTCTTTAGTGGAGAAATAAATAAAATTGAAGCTCCTTTCCTAATTAGTTTGAAATGCCCAAGAACTGTCTCAAAATTTGTCCTTCTCTTTGTTAGTCACCACCTTTAGCATCACTAACCTTTTTAACGCTTTAAATATTCAATAAAGTAAATAGTATTATTTTAAAAATAAATATAATTGTTTGAAATTCATTAGACTAGGCTTTTATTTAAACCAAACATATAAGAACCCAAACAAACAATTAGGCCTAGGTCCCCAAAACAACTGGAGGAAAAACTTCAAAACAAACTTGAAAAAACAAATGGCCTATGAAAACAAACATCTTAGGGGCCAAAAAAAAATCAACAAAGGAAAAATATAGAAATAATTAAAATATAATTAGACATTGAAAATATTAAAAAAAATGAGTGTATTAAATGAAGTTTTGAAAGGTAGACAACTCAGCTGTTACTTCATTAAATGAGTGCATTAAATAGCACTAGTTACTATTGGTAGTGATGGATTGGAGAAGAGCCTTTTCCTCAGTCTTTTCAAGTCCCATTCCTTCTTTATAATTGGAAATTTAAATGCTCTCTCCATAGCTTTCCCATTTCTTCACCATCTCTCACTCTCTCTCCCCCTTTCTATCTCGCTCTTCAACTTTTTGCTCTCATTCATTTTTAGCTTTCTATAATCAGAGGTGAAAACAATACATATACCCCATTTATCTCTCTCTCTATTTTCAAAATTTTTATCATTCTTTTTCAGTTTTGGTTTAACCAGAGGAAAAAAAATAAACATACACATGCAACAGTAGAAATACAATTTTCGTCAGAGAGATAAATCTTAAGTTTTCTCAGTCCTTTCCTTTTTTTGTGATATTGAAATCCCCTGCTTCATCGGAAGGTCATTTCAGGTATGGATCTTTATTTCAACTATCTTGCCTTTTCATGTCTTATTTAGTTTTAGATCTATTCTTCCTTACTTGTATTTTTGTGGGTTTTTTGTTTTCAACTTTAGAACAAGTTTGTCTTTGCCTTTTCGTCTGTGTTGTTGTTCTCAAATCTATGATTCTTTAGATGTATTTTAGTAGGTTATGTTGGGTCTTCAGCCTTAGGACATATTGTTCTGGTTCGTCTTTTCAAATCTATGGATGTCGATGTGGTTGTTATTGTTGTTAGTTTATCGTCTACTATGTATTTTATTTTGTTGTTGTTTGTTTACCTCTGTTTTTAATATTATTGCTTTTTTGTTATGGTCACTATCTTTGAAATCATTGAGTGTTATTTGTTAGGCTTTATTGCTGTTAGATGTATTTCTAAGAACTATATAAGTATCTATAACAAAGATAACATGAAATCGTAATTGATTTTATGACACAAAGCTCTCTGCTCTATCTTTAATTTTTAGTGCTCATATGTTAATTACATAAATATTTTGTTTTCTCTTCGGGTCCGGTCGGGTCCTGGGTATGTTTAGTTCTTTTGCTAATTTGCAAAGAAAGGTGAGCAAACATATAAATGGAATTGCGTCCCTTTGGCTGCTTGGGGAATGAAAGAAACTCCGGTTCTACAAGAGTTAGATTTGATTTAAATTTGACTTTTTTGAATTTCTCTTTTTTTTTTTTATCTTTGTATTAGAAAAAAATGGGTCTTGCTCTTGCATATCTAGAGCTGTAAGCAGCATGTGCTTAAATGGTGTTGTGGTTTCTTTTTTTTACAAATCTATTATTTAGATTTAGTTTGTTTTTCTTATTGCTAATATACTTGGGTTGCGAATAGATCGGACACAGATTTGAAGTCGAAAACATCAGATCTGATGTTTCTTCATCTTTTAACCTTGTTGCATGAGTTATTTGTATTAGCTAAGTTTGACATTTGAAAAGAAGTATTTTCATGCCTTGGTGATATTTTTTTTTATGTTTTATTGAGTTGGTTGTGTTTTGTTGGTATTTCCAAGAATATGTTATAGTTTATTTATTGGATGAATTTCATACAATTATTTTTTTGTTTGCTCGTGATATTTGCTTATCTTGTTTTGTATTTTATGTAAATTTTGGTTTGTATGCAACGATGGATACTTTAGAGACTGAAGTGAGAAGCTTGATTATGCTAGGTCAAAATTGTAAGTGTTAATTTATGTATTATTGTTTTTTTATTTTGTTAATTTCCAAATTGACCTCTTATGGAAATAGGACCTACCTTTACCTTAATGGTGAATAACCAAACTTTTGAAACTTTAAGTCACTAGATATATAATAAATGAAAGCATCTTTCATATTTATTTCCCTTTTATTATCTCCTATTTATTATCTCCTATTTCACATATTTTTTCTAGCGTTTCTTTTCTGTTAATTCCCCCTAAATAAAGAATTAGTGATTTAATGAATGAATAAAATGTTAACGTTTAAAGTGAATGGGTATTCAAAGTGTGGCATGTGAGAGGATTCAAAAATTTGCTCATTGTCTTTCCAATATCTCGCTTATGTCTTTTCACATCCCTCTCATTTGGGTACGATTCTCAGAGTACTCACCTACTCCGTTGTAATTATTACAACTTGACTCGTATACTTACGAATACCGCCTTATTTATATACATATATATTTATATAAATCTTTTGCTACAGTATTCGCACCCTAGACATTAGTACGTCTAGAGGCGATCAAGTAGCCACACGAGCTGATCTCTTTCACATGGCCATTCGACCCTTGTTTACACTTTTTACACAAAATTCCATAGAATTTTCAAATTAGTCCAAAATTTATCATTGTAACGCCTTGATAAATTTAATTATGATTCTGTAAATATCTGACACAAATATCTGTCTACTTCAATGGTTAAGTGTTCTAAGTGTGTGTGGGAGGTCCCAAGTTCAAGTCCTACCCTTAACAAATTTTGGGTATTTTTAGATCTAAGTCTTATCTTTGTTCAGTGGGTTTATGTTTAATTGTTTGTAAATCCATATCAGAATGAGCTTGCTGGTTCAAGTGGTAAGGGAGTTAGTGTGTTGGAAGTCCGATGTTTAAATCCCTACGCGAGCATAGGTGTGATATTTTTGCTCTGTTGACTAATAGTATTTCGATGTGGCTTAAATTCTGAGGGAGTTAAGAGTAGTGGGTTAGTGGGAGATAATTAAGGGATATGTGAATTTCTTTGATTCTATCTTCTTTTGTTCAAAATCTTTTTTCCGTCTCTTTTCCAAAGAAAATCTGATGTCAAGTTCCTTTGTCTTTTCTCTCTGACATTTTTTCTTTCTTTTCTTTTCAGTAATTATCATGTTGTTCTTCTCTTGCGATTTCTGTGGTGGTTTTATCTTGCAATTGTTCCATTAGTGTCGGGTTCGTTAATCGTTCGATAAGTAAAACTTTGTTTCTCTTTAACTTTAGTTTTGGGATTGTTAGAGAAGTCAATTTGTAGCGTTTGATTAATGGTGATTCACATTTAGTATCAGATTGTGGAGCAAGGGATTTCACTCCAACAGTTTAGTGCACGTTAGAAGCGGTTTGTCGATTTCGTGATGACTTTCTTTGTCAAATTGGTTAATCAAATCGCTAAATCGATGTTGGGCATTTTGGTTTTAGGTTTCAGAAGGCTCGGGAGTGGTTTCGTTGCAAAATAGTACCAAGTGTGACCTAAAATGCAAAAAATGAGGCTTCAACAAAAGCCAAAAAAATGAATCTGTTGACACCACACAGGCGTGTGGTCACCCGTGTGGATGGCCGTGTGCAATAACACAGCCATGTGGTTGACGAAGGCATGGCTGTCCAGAAGACACGACGGTGTGGTGGCCAGAGTGTGGCCGTGTGAGCCACACGGGCTAGGCCAAGTTGGGCGTGTGGGCCACACAGGCGTTTGAAACCATACGGGTATTCTACATGAGCATGTGGCTTTCTGGGCCAGGCCGTGTAGGCCACACAGGCAAAGCCAATCTAGGCGTGTGGGTTGTGGGCCCATATAGGCCCATAATTCTAAAATTTTCCTTAAAGTCGCACGGGTCGTCCCAAATGACTATGGGCCTATCGTAGGGTCAGTAAGGGCTATCCACACCTTATAAACTGTAGATCTGATATTCTATTCTGTGTATGATAATGCTAAGCATGCCTGTTTATTCTGATTAATGTACATGAGCAAGTATAATCTATTAATTCTGTATATGTTAGCTATATATGTTATTGGGGTGGGATGATATATATATGGAGCAAGTGCTCTGAAAGGCGACCTTCGCCCATATTCTGGCAGCAAGGCTGCACTTTATCTATTATGTGTCGTAATGGTTCAATATGGTGTGTAGGGTTGGGTGGGTGTTTTTAACCCCACATGGAGTGATGGGATGGTTAGAATTGGTATGTAGAGGATAGGGGTAGGATTTTGATTATCTGATCTGAAAATCTAATTTCTGTATACTGTATTTGAAATGGGCTTGGGCCCAAATCTATATCTGTCTGTGATGTGATAATCTGTATGTGTACACGCTTAATTATGTTCAGGTACATACTGAGTTTACATAAACTCACTCCTGTTTTTCTGTTCTGTTCAAGTAATCTATAGAATTAGGCGGATCGGTGCAGCAGGGGACTCAACGGTGACCATATGATTATAAACTGTTTAAACTTAACAATTTATGGTTTTTACTATGTTTTTTATTTTCATTTGAGAGTTGTAAATTTCTGGGACTCTCTGGACTTTCTGGTTTTAAATTGTTAATTCTTGTTTTGTTGTTTTTCTACATGCTTAACCAAATTGATTTTATGAAATTGATGTTTTTACGCGTAAAGAGGTCTTCTAAAAATATGGATTGGTTTTGTAACGCTTCTGCTGTAAAACAAGTTTTTGACAAATAGATTGGTTAATCAAAGTTTTTGAAAATGGATAAAAATGAATACGAATTTTTGAAACCAAAAAGAATTGACGAGACAACTCTATTTACAAAACCTTACCATGTGACACCGTTGGATTCAGCCATAATATCTGGGCCGAGTTTGGGGTGTTACAATCCTGATTTGTTTTAAATGTTCTGTAGGCTCGATTTAAGGCTTATTTTCATATATATACTATGAATGTTAGCTAATTATGAATAATTGATATTTATATTTAATTTCGAATAATAGAAGTCTATTATTGAATTGGTTATCTATCATAATACTCCGTAAGTCTAATTTGGCAGCAGAGATGGGTTAGGGGTATTATAGTACATATAAAACAATTACATGTTTACTACAATATGGACACATTTCTCAGAAATTTGAAGGAAGTAAACTAAGAGGGTGAACTTGAAGGCAGTATACCAAAGATCTCAAAAGCATGCAAGTAAATAGAGATAACAATAATAACAGTGTCATAGATCATAATGTTCTCAGAATGTAAGTACTTGTCCATGAATGTTAGTGGAATTTCCTACCCATCCATCCTCTACACACCATGAGTTTCCCAGAACTCATCCATCCGTACACACCAAAATAGTAAGAGCTGTAGCTCATTGTGGATAATAACTGTAGTAATTTGTAGTTAAACCTTCAGTAAAAAGTTTGCAGATGAACCGCCAGAACTTCAAACAATACTCTAGTGTTGTAGATATACCGCCAAAACTCCAATATTTGTGGATTAATCGCCAGAACTCCCATATTTGTGGATAAATTGCCAGAACTCCATATAACTTGTAACACCCATAACCAGTATCCATCACTGGAACAAGGTTAAGAAGCATTACTAAACTGATTACACAATTACACATTTATTTTACATACATTTTGCATACATAAACATATCTCAATCAAATGAAATTACATTGTCCCTTAAACAAGCCTACGAGGCTCTAAACATGCAATAAAGATGGTTCGGGACTAAACTGGTAACTCAGGATAACTTTGGAAAAACTTAGAAAATTTCTCAAAACAGGGGACACACGCCTCGTGAACAGGCCGTGTGTTTCACGCGGCCACCAGGCACACCCATGTCACAGGCCGTGCGGGCATTCGAAATGGGATCACATGGCCATGTGCCAGATTGTGTCCTACCTTGTGTAACTCTCTGGCTTGAGCTGCACGGTCGACCACACGCTCGTGTGTCTAGGCCGTGTAACTCACTAACTTATTTCTATTAAATGTTTCAAAGGACACACGGCCGCATACCATGACCGTGTGTCACACATGGCTGAGACACACGCTTGTGTCTCTACCCGTGTGGACAAAAATTGGCTATTTATTAAGCCAATTTGCCACCCAATTTGCACATACCTACGCAAGCTCAATTTGCACCAATTCAAGACACAATATGCAACCAAATATCATCATCCAATGCACAAATCATGCCATATCTATTTTAACCATTTCAACACTCAATTTAATACCATTTACCTATTCAAAACACATACCAAACTAACATGCTTTACTAACCATAAATCATTTACATCACATATCCCATATTCTAACCATATAGCTGACCAAATTGACATCCAAGAACCAAACCACAATCAAGCATTTCCAAACCAAATTACACACCACATATCAAAATGGTCAATTGCTCATTATAACCACATTACCAAGTACATAAAATAAGCCAACTTATATGGCTATATACACATCAAACCTTATATCATTTACAAGCCAAATCACATGGCAAAAATTCATACTCTCACATATCAAAAAGATCACATAGCCTATACATGCCATATCACTATATTCACAAATTCAAAAGTACCAAAATAGATGTCCGATAGTACGATGAAATCTCTATAACAGCCTAGTTTAAGGCCTAAACGAAACAGTAGTTTTGGAACCACGAATATGAAGTAGAAAAATTTATTCCGATAAAGTTTTGAGTTCTAATATGGGATTGAATGCATGAGTGAAAATTTGGTAAATAAATTTTATCGATAAAGTATTCAATTAAATTACTAGGACTAAATTGCAAAAATTTCAAAATGTGTATTCTAGAAGCATTGAGTGTTAAATTGAAATAAATTCATAAATTAGAGGTCCTTATTTAGAAATTAGACCATTTTATGGCATGATAGACAAAAATACCCATGGAAGGAAAAATTTTCAAAGAAGGCCATTAAGGGTATTTTGGTCATTAGGTAAATTAATAAAATAAAAAGGGAAAAAGAATGAAAATTTTGTCCATCTTCTTCAAGGGGCTACTGAAATTTGCAAACACCATAGCTAGGGTTTTGTTTCACTTTTCAAGCTCACAAGTAAGTAAATTTAGCCCCGTTTTTCATGTTCTTCGTATTTTTGAAATCCTCGTAACTTGACCTAGCTATTTCTACCACTATTTTAAGCTAGGGTTCATGTTAAAAAATATACCCATGCATGACATGCATGTATTTTGTTGTTTAATGAAAGAATATGACAGTTAGATGAGTAATAAACAGTTTTCTCTAAGTGATTTTCTATAAAGATTCATGAAAAGGACTAAATTGTAAAGATTGTAAAAGTGGTAGTAAAATTTTTTTTGGTGGGAAATGTGGGCTATTATGCAAGCATTATAGGTTTGGCTAGGCTTGGGTAATCAAGGAATTTAGTACATTTCATTACACGAGCCTAGGGTGTAACACCCCTTACTCATATCCAATGCCGGGATAAGGTTTGAGGCGTTACTAGACTTGAACATACTTAAACTCATTAAACCGGGCCATAAATTTTCTTACAAAGTTAAAACTTTTCTTTTTCAATCTTTATGTCCCTTAGACAGGCCTACGAGGCCTAAAACATACACTGGTAATAGTTTAGGACTAAACCGATAACTTTTAAAACCTTTAAGACATAAATAAAATTTCCATACTTTGAAGAGCTATATGCTCGTGTGTGCAGGTCGTGTGGTCTCACACGCCCGTGTGGCTCAGGACACGCCCATGTCCTCCACCCGTGTAACTATCTGTTTATGATGTCATCAAACATTTAGGGAAACATGGCTAAGTTACACGCCCGTGTGCTAGGCCGTGTCTTCCACACGGCTGAGACGCACGGCCGTGTCTCTGCCCGTGTGGCCAACACTCAGGCTATTTTCCAAGCCATTTTGTTGCCCTTAATTATCTACACACTTATACATTCAAATACATGTAATATATTACTAACCATTCATGACAAACAAACATAATCATATCACATAAGGTCTTGACATATGAATATATAAATAAGTTTACATAATCATAACCAATATGAGCCACATCTCATGGCCACTTACAATGAAGCAATATAAGCTAATACCTTTAGCCAACTTTTAAGAATACATATTATCTATATCTAAGTGTCTATACATGCAACTCACTAGAAAACACCTATGGTTTGTCACTACCCGAACTTACAATTTGATAGTGTGATGTTACCTCTGACGATCTACAATCCCCGAACCAACCTGACAACACTAAGAGGAATGGAAAGAAAGGAGTAAGCTTTATAGCTTAGTAAGTTGGCATATAATAATAAGAAATTAATTAACATGATTTTCCCAATCCTCATAATGTATTCTTAAGAAAATAAAATCATTATTTCACATGTTTCAACTTTTTACTTATACTTATCTTAAGCTATCTTACTAAGTCCCAGTCACTAAATTAATTATATCTTAAGCTAAAGAACTCAAAATTAAGTTCTGTAAAATTTTTCTGAATCTAGACTCACATATATTGTTACCATAAAATATTTAGAATTTTTGGTTTGTCCAATTAGTACAGTTTATTCTTTGAAGTCTCCCCTGTCTTGCTATCCAACAGTTCTGACCTCTATTCACTTAAAATTTATTATCTCATTATACTGAATTTGGATAACATTTCTGTTTATTTCTTTTGAAAGTAGACTCATTAAGGAATTTAAGCATATGAATTATGCATGATAAACATTTTTATACAATTTTTGGTGATTTTCCAAATTCGGAACAGGGGATTACCGAAATCATTCTGACCCTGCCTCACAAAACTTTACATATCTCATAATATAAAATTTTTTTGCTCACTCTGTTTCTTTTCTAAGAAACTAGACTCAATAAGATTTTATTTAATATCTCATTCAACCTTTAATTCAATTCTCAATATTTTTGGTGAATTTTCAAAATCACATAACTGCTGCTGTCCAAAACTGTTTGACAACTAATTTCACTCATTCATGATTTCATTGTTTCTAACTTCTTTTTTTTTGGACATACATATCATCAATAGAATTTATCACATTCTCATACATCATGGGTATTGACTTGTAATCACATTGTCATCATAAGATCATATTTATATGCATTACTTACTTGTTTGTATTCTCGCTAGAATTCATTCACATACCAAACACATTACTCATTCACCACCTTACCGATGGTCTATCATGTATTTATCTCATTACAAAACTTTTGCCTTTCTCGTTAATTTCATCAACTCGAATGGTTTTCCTGTTAACTTAGAATATCGAAGGATACTCGAAATGTCATTCTCATGATAGGATGCCAAAGCCATATCCCAGATATGGTCTTACATGGAATCTCAAGTCGATGCCGAAGTCATATCCTAGATATGGTCTTACACGGGATCTCAAGTTGATGTCGATGCCATGTCCCAGACATGGTCTTACACAAGATCGTAATCTGATGCCGATGCCATCTCCAAAACATGGTCTTATACGGGATCTCTCTTAGATGCCCATGCCATATCCTAGACATGGTCTTACAGGGGATCTAAGACTCATCTCGGTGCCGATGCCATGTCCCAAACATGGTCTTATACGAGACCTCATGTCGATGCCAATGTTGTGTCCTAGATGTGGTCTTCCATGGGATCTTTGTTCGGTGCTGAAGCCATGTCTCAGATGTGGTCTTACACGGGACCTACATAACTCATGTCATGACTTCTGCATCCCTCGTATTCCTTAATGTTCAACTAGGATTTCTCTTTTATTTCTTCCTCGTTTCTTTGTAAAAATTCATGTCAATACATTTCATGGAAATATCACGAATATCAATTCATTCTTATGTCAATATGTATCATAGACCTATTTTTAAATCAATTCTTATACATAACACCTTGAACATATAATTCAACATCATCAAATTAATATGCCAATTTAGGCTTTACACATGAAATACAACAACATGGCATTATTATTATCATACCAATTTAGGTTTCAAGCAAAATCAACAAAAACATTGCTTTATTATTACACCAACTTACCTTGGATGCGAAAATAGCTAATTTCCTCGACTTGGTCCATAACCTCGATCTAAGCTCGAATCTCATTTTCTATGATCTATAATATCACAAATAGCTCATTTATTAGTCACATTATTCAATGTGACCCAAAAATCATATTATGGCAAATTTACGTTTTTGCCCCTAAACTTTGTCAAAATTACACTTTTACCCCTAGGCTCGTAAAATAATTTTTATTCAATTTCCTTGTATTTTGGACTTAGCCGAACCATATTTCATAATAGCGGTCCAAAATTTTCATTAAATCACATACTTATGACCAATTTATAACTTGTACAATTCAGCCCATTTTATACGATTTCATCGAAAATCACCTAGTAAAACTCTTTTCTCTCATCATAGACATGCATAATATATCATTAATCATCAAAATACACATTTAATCAACTATAGCAAAACTCATATTCTTTGACAGTTTTGAAATCGGAGATACGGGCTAGCTAGATTAAGCTGCAACGATCTAAAAAACGTATGAATTATTAAAAATCGAGCAAAAATGACTCACTAATTAAAGCACCAAGCTTGGTTGAATGTAGCTTTCTCCATGGCTACCCATTTCCTTTTTCACATTTGGCTGGAGAAGAAAAGAGAAAAAGATGGTGCCTTTTTACTATTTTTGTCTTATTATACCATTTTAACTTAATTAACAATTTACCCTTTTAGTTTCTAACAAACTTCAAAAATACCAAAAAAATATCTTCCACCAATTTCTTTTTGGGCTAATTTCTTCATTAGGACTTCCACTTTAAAAACCCATCACAATTACATCCCTTATCATCTAGAACACACATTTTGCACTTATTGTAATTTAATCCTACTAACCAAATTAAACACTTTATCGATAAAATTTCTTAACGAAATTTTCACACAACAATTCAATTAACTATAGAACTCTAATTGATAATCCAAGCTATTTCATACTTAAAGCTTCTAGGATCTCATATTTTGCAACTTATTTAATTTAGTCCAAAGTCAAATTGGACACTTTATGCATAAAATTTCTTTCTGAAATTTTCACACAAGCATATAAATATATCATAGACCTTATAATAATCATAAAATAATTATTTCTACTTTGGATTTATGGTCTTGAAACCACTATTTCAACTAGGCCCTAAATTGGAATGTTACATAGGGACCATTTTGCAAATATGTAAAATTTTAGGGGTAAAATTATAATTTCACCAAAGTGTAAATTATGGACTATTTTAGTCAATGTGATAATTAATTAAGCTTAATTTGGTATTATAGATCAAGAATGACGAGAAATCGACCTTAACCGGGGGAAAGGCAAGGTTACGGACTAAATTATAAAAGTTTAGCGTTTTGTTTCAAGGTAAGTTTATATCCAAAGAATGTGTAATTTTGAATTTATGATTAATTATTTTTTTTAGTAATTAAAATTTTGTGGTAAATTATCAATGGTGTATGTTGAAAAATATCGACAAGTGTGAGAAACCCGATTGAACCCTAGGAATCGATTAGGATACGAGTGACATGTCACTAGGAAACCTATCGTCTAATTTAATAGTGTATATGTGATTTTGGGTGCTGGTCCAGTTCGACAACCAGTGGCTAGGTAATCCTTCATTTGATGCAGATACCTGTCAGCTTGTGTGAGCAGCACTGAGTAATATCGACTTAACCGTTTGCTTGTGTGACCAGGCCCGTGAATAGCTCAATGTGAGCATCTATGTGAAATGTGATAAATGGTAGCTTCGGCTACAATAAGTGTGGAACTTTATGCAAGCTTTCCGTGTAACCTTTAAAATTCCGCATGGTTCAACGAGTGATAAAACGAAATGATATGATAGTGTGTAATAGAAAGTGATAATGACAATGAGTTGAGATGATGTATGTGTAGGTATAAGTGATATTCATATGTGCTATGTGCTTAGTATTGTGATGAATCATTTGGTAAGGTTAAATGAGTAAGTGATAAATATTCACACTCATGTTTTGGTTATATGTACTTGTTCTTGTTATTATAGTATTATGAGACTTGGATGTCCATTATTTGCATATAGACTTACGAAGCTTTTTAGCTTACCCTTTTTCCTTTCCCCTTCCCATGTAGGTTCGTCAAGCAAGCTCAAGGTTCAGTGATCAACGAGAATCCATCAACACTATCAACAACTATTTTGGTATTTTGATTTTAACACTTACGATTATGACATGTATATGTGGTCTATTCATTTTGTTATGTGTCATAATTGTTATGGCCAAAAATGTTGGCTAAATGTTGTTAGCAGTCATTTTGTGTATGGCCATTTGAAATGAGCCAATAATGGATATTTATGTTTAATCAATGTGATAGAATTCACCCAAGTGCAAGCTTGCATAATTGTATGAAATGTGATATGATGAGTATGCATGGTGAATGTGAAATGGAATTTAGTATAAATTTCATGCTTATAGACGTATGAATGAGTAATTATGCCATGGTTTTGTATTTGCAAGACTGGTTTATGTTTGCTTGTGTTTCAGGGTGGCATAGGGCTTGGGAAATAGCCCTATCTTTGTCCATACAGGTAGACACACGGGTGTGTGTCTAGGCCGTGTGTGACACACGGTTTGCCCCATGGGCGTGTAGTCAGGCAGTGAGTCCCCTGCACCCAAATTTGACAAAACAGAATGTTTAGTAATAGACACACGGGTAGAGACAAGGCTGTGTGTCTCAGCCGTGTGAAGGGCAAGGTCTAGCACACGAGCGTTTGACTTGGCCATGTGCCCCTAAATGCTTGCTGACGTCATAAACAAAATACCTAGGTTTTTACACATGGGTAAGGACGCGGGCGTGTCATGACTGTGTGATGGACACGGCCTATAGACATGTGCATGTGCCAGGCTGTGTGAAAACCACTGTAGGTTTAAACTAAAAAATAAATCCCATATGGGCTAGGGACATGGGCATGTGTTACCACACGGCCTTCCTACACGGGTGTGCCTCATGTCACACGGGCGTTGACCTTATTTTGAGCAAAAATTTTCTATGTACACGAAAGGTCTTGGTTTAGTTCTGAACCACCTCTAACATGTGTTTAAGCCTTCGTAGGCCTATAATAGGGATGAGTTGTGAATGAATGAAGAGTTTTAAATCAAAAAGAAATTTTTATGGTCCAGTTGGGTACAAGTGTTATCATTTAAGTCCGATAATGCCTCGAACCCTATCCCGGCATTGGATACAGGTAAGGGGTGTTAAATTTAGTGGTATCAAAGCTATGGTTTAGTCACTTCTCGGACTAACATTGCAAGTGTAAGAGTCTAGCTATATGATATCCGCGTGATATGAAGTAATAAAATTTATAAAGAACTTGATCAAACCTAAATTGACTAATATCACGACGTTTTAAGGCAAGCGCACCTGTCGACAGTAGTATAGTCTAGTGATAAGATCGAGTATCGTACCCAAGGGAACCAAAAGTACTATTACTCACTTCCTTTCTATTATTTAACCTAAAAAATTAAATGAGGGTTTGTCTAAAACTAACTCTAAAATCAACTAAGGAAAAACAGGAAAAATAAAGTGGGAAGACCTTTTAGGGAAAAGCTAACTGATATGATCAATACTTAAGGGAGAATCCACCTAGACTTCACTTGTTATTAATTTCTTGATTTATACGAGTTATTTACTTGACTTGATCCGTAGAGATCCCTAATCTATGCTAAACCCTCCGTCGAGGTGAAGAGCAACTAGGCCTAAGTTGTTAATTAAAGTTCCTTTATTAATTAACTCCCTAGGTTGCATTAATTCGATCCATGGTTCCCCATATTAGGTTTGACCCTAATCCGGTAGATTTATGTCGCCCTATGTCCAGGGTTGCATGTAACTCCGCTTAATTATGGTAGAGCTACTCTTATCACAGGGACTTTTGCTCCTCTACTCTAAGCACATCCAATTCTTGAATTAATACCTAGGACTATTAAATCAAGGATTAAAAACACATAACTAAGAACAATTCGAGTAATTCTCATAAAAATCAAGAATAAATAACAAGATCTGTCTTAGGTTTCATCCCCCTCAAGTATTTGAGGGGTTTAGTTCATAATAATAAAAGAAAACATCTTAGAAGTTGTAAAATAACAAATCATAAAAGAAACCAAAAACCCCTGAAGGAATTTAGGAGAATCCTCTATGTTGATGCAGAACTTCGGCTCCTGAGATGAATTGATTGGCTTCTCCCTTCGAGTAATCCCTTGCTTCTACCTGTGGTGTGGCAGAAAGACGAGAGGAAAAGAATATAGAGGGTGTGTAAAAGGTGGAAGAAGACCTCCTCTATGTTGCCTTATGGGATCTTTATATAGAGAACTTTTGGGGACTCTTTCTTAGACCCTAAGCGTCTCAATTCGAGTGAAATTCGTCTTTCCCGTGACTAGAACACGCCCATGTTCCACGCCCGTGTGGGTTCGATAGAGGCCGTGTGATTTAGCATGCCCGTGTATAGTAGCCGTGCTTGTCGGGGCTTTGTCCGTGTGATCTTCGTGAGGCACGCCCGTGTGGGACGACCGTGTGGCACGGTCATGTGGCATCTCTTGGCCCGTGTGATTCGTGCTTTTTGGTCCATTTTTCACCATTTTAGGCTCGTTTTCTGTTCTTTCATCTTCTCTATGCTCTCCTGAGTATAAGATATGAAAAAGAGGGGTTAAGAGCACCAGTTCTTATAAAATTAGTAAGAACCCATCCAAATTATAGGCTAAATGTGAGGTAAAAATATGTATAATTTTGTGTTTATCAAATACCCCCACACTTAAACCTTTGCTTGTCCTCAAGCAAAATCTTAATCCCTAAATAAGAATTATTCCTCTCAACCTACAATCTCTATCAATAATGTTTCAAACTAGTCTACAGGTAATCATACAATGAGTAATTCAATCAGAAGAACATTAAAGACTCAATCACTCTAAGTTGAGAATTTTATCATTGAAAACATAAGTCTCTTCCTTCCTTCTAAGTAGTTATCTCTCCATCTTAATTAACAGGAGTTGACATCCTCACTAAAGGTTCACTCTATTCACTTGAAGTGTTTAGGGTTCAACATTTAAGCACTCCTTAGTCAACCTGAAAAGTTATTACCATAAGCTTGCAAGAAAATCAAATCTCCACCACTAAATTTTGATATGATTCATCGATCAAAAGGTCTTTTAATGGTTGTAATGGGGCTTGGTTAGGGGTGCTGTCACAGGCTGCAAAAAGAAGGTTAGAATCGAGACTGAACTTGAAAAATTATCTAGCTAGAAAAACCTCTATCACTTTAAAACATAATTCTAAGGCTATTTCTTAAGATAATATCGTTTCTGTTTTTGTAGCCTGAAAATAGAAAAATGCAAAAACTCATTAAACTATTTACAATTTACAATCGAATTTTACTGTATGTATTCATTTTTTCTTTTTCTTTTTTTTTGAAACTATTAAATCAAATATGATAACTTGGAAATTTACAATTTGCAACTAGAGAAGAGAGTAAAGCTAGATAATAATTCTATTCAAATCTTGACAAAAATATGGGTTAAAGTAATTGAATGGGATTTAACAAGAAATAGGTTATTGGTTAATAATTAGAAGGTGAGTCAAAGAATAGGTTGTCAAGCTCAATGGGGTTCACTAGGGGTTAATTTATAGAGGTAGGCTTTTTATGGAGTAAGTGGGTTAAATCCTAGGTGCCTTTATCATTTCGGTATATCAAATCAATGATGTGGTCTGGACATGTATAATCAAAGCAAGTTTTAGAATAACAATTCAGTATTGACTCACTCAAAGCAATAATAAAAGTGAGCACGAAAAAAAATGTATGCTCAAAAAGGCTAAAAAATCTCACCAGAATTATGGCTTTTGATGTCAATCCTGCGAATTTCAAATCTCAAGATAATACTTAAAATTAGGGAAAATAACTTATGCAAAAATTGGGGGTTCTCAAAAATTTCAACTTATCATGCTTGATTCCCTAATGTTTTAAAGTTCGAATATTTAAAGTACAATCACCTATTTTTTAATTCTCAACACATCAATAGAGGTCATAAATTAATCAGCAATAGTTCCTAATAGGAGACTGAAGATAGTGCTATTGAGACAATTCTCTTAGTTATAATCATTTCAGGAGTTTCAAAGATGGCAAAAAAAAAAAAAAATTAAAAGTGCTATACCCCCCACACTTAAGATGTACATTGTCCCCAATGTACAAAGAAAATATTAATAGCAATAGAAGCATAAGATCAAAAGGTAGGGAAAGGTATGAAACTTCCTGAAATTGGGATAGGTTTGCGCGACGGGAATTGTGGCGTGGTATTCCCTTTTTCGTAGAGATTTGAGCTGTATAGCTCATTTGAAACTGCGAAGGGATTTGTTAGTCTTGGGAGGTTAAAATGAAGAGGGATTACTTCGTTAAGAGATAACCGTTATGATAATAAAATAAAAAATTTACGAAAATTCAAAATAAAGAAAAAGATAAGATAATTAAAAGCTGCAAAGGAAAAAGAAAAATTAACAGTAAAGGTTAAAATAGAAGATTAGTGTGTACTAGGTAGAAAAAGAAAAATAGAAGATAAAATAAAATAAAACAAAAACAAAAGTAAAAATAAAATAAAATAAAAATAAAAATAATAAAAGAGGATCTAATCCTCTGATGGGTTTCGTGGTGGTGGGACGATGCCAAGGTGTTGACATATGTGCGCTAAGGTGGCGTCGATGTAATCGAGGCGCTACTCAAAGTGGTCCAGGCGCTCGGATGTGTCAACACTGGATGCTACCGTCTGCGATGGTCGTCTAGGGCGTGGTGGCTCAGCTGGCGCGTCCTCAACTGGTGGTGGCGGTGGGACATCATCAGGAATGTCCTCTGGATCCTCGCCTTCTTGGACAAGGCAGAAGTGGAAGTGGTCGCCACCGAGACGTCGCTCGACCATCCTCATCGAAAGCATGCTCTGGATGCCCTGGGAGGACATCTGGCCAAGTAAGGTGTAGGAGGAGGTCTGCGCTGTAGTGTTAAATAGGCCGAAGTAACGGCCTAGTCGAGTGATGTACGGGCCCATGGATACGACTCCCTTGCGGTGCCTCTCGGTCTGATGTTGCATGGCGAGTGCGATGAAATATGCAAGGTCAATGGGGCGGCCATTCGCCATGCACCATAAGAAGTAGACGTCGTGTGTGTTGACGACGCCTGTGCTCTCTCGGCGACCTGTAATAGTATGAGCAAGGAGTGCGTGGATATACCTGAGAGAGGGAGTGAGAGCGGAGGCCTTGCTGACGCTGGGGTTGTATAGTTGTCTTCCTGGGGCAATCTCTTTCCAGCAATCAAGGGGTCGGATATGGATGCACCTAGAAAGGGTGGGGAAGCTCTCCTCAGTCATAAACTGCTCGGTGTAAAGGCCGAGTGCCACACCGAATTCTGGGACGCTGAGTTGTCGAACGAGCCCTCCCAAACGAAATTAGACTGTCCCAGGATCATCGAATCGTGTCATCACCGTCTGAAGGTGGAATGTGGCACAGAACTCGAGAGTGAGTTCAAGGTATGTGGGCTCCACGATCTGAAAGAACTGGTCCCATGGGTCAGTGGCGAGCAGGGCCCGGACATCATCTACCAGGTGTACTTGTTCAAGGGCCCTCCAGTCGATGCATCGGCCCATCGTGATATTGCGAGCACGTGGCAGCTGGTAGCGCTCTTCCTGGGAGTCTTGTGAAAATGTAAGAAATGGGTGACGCACCTCGAAAGTGGGCCTACTCGAAGAACTCCCTGGCCCCTTTTGTTTCTTAGAGGCGGGGACGGCAGCTTTCCTGGCTCGGGAAGATGACATGGGATCTACAAAAAATATTAGGAAAAACAGTAATTGATATTAAAAATAAGAAATGCAAATATTTAAAAATAAGGAGGCTGAGTAATAGAATAAAAAAAATGTTCCTAATATGAATGAGAATTAACCTTGGTAGTAGAATCTAATCATTTTTAAGGTTGGCATAATAATTCTTTTTATGAATGAATGTATATATACTGAACTATATAACAAATGGCATATTTAGGTGTGTTTAAGTGGCATATTTGCAATGTGTATTAGGTGGCAACTAACTATGGTGTTAAATGGCATAAAATTGGCAAATGGAATCTAAATGGCAAGCAAAATCTCAATTTGAAATTATTCTAGATTGTTCTTTATTTCCTAGTTCTATAATTGCCTAAATCAATAATAACATTAATAGAAATGTAAGGAATGCAGAAAAAAATAAAATAAATGAGAGAAAGGGAGAAAATAGAACCAAATTTGGTGTCACACGGTCGTGGGTACTGTTGCACGGGCGTGTGAATCGAGAAAATCTAGTATGGTGGCGTTTAGAGGGTTGTGGTGGTGTTTGTGGAGGTTTGGAGAGGTTTTGAGAGAAAAATCTTAGGGTTTAGATGAAATGGGAAGGGAGAAATGGCCCTGTATATATACATTTTGGGTCACACGGGCATGTCGCACGCCCGTGTGAGTCGTGTTTAGCCCGTGTTTATTTTGAAAATTGGAGGTTTTTGGCGTGCCCCGTTCGATGCGCACGCCCGTGTTTATTTTGAGCATGGCCGTGGAGATCAGTCCTTCGTTAAACGCACGGGCGTGGTAAGGTATACACGGCCGTGGAAATCAGCTCTTCGTTAAACGCACGGGCGTGTAATAAAGTGCACGGGCGTGTTTGAATTGGCAGTAGCTTCCACGGGCTTATGGCACAGGCGTGTGTCTCTATGTTTGCCTGTGCAGAAGGTGCAGGGTTGCCACGGCCATTTTGCACGGCCGTGTGTGTGCCTATCTTACCCGTGTAGATGTCGAAGAGTCGCCACGGCCGTTTCGCACGGCCGTGGGATTTTATCGATAGCCCGTGTTTTGGGGAAACGGTACCCTGTTTGCACACGGTCTGCCCACACGACCGTGTCTCTGCTTTTCGGTATGCGCACGGCCTTAGGCACGCTCGTGTGCCTGGCCGTGTGGTCCATATTTTCTGCAGGAAAAATGTTAGTTTATGCAATAAAACATGAAAAATTTAAAAAGAGAAGAAAGTTACTATGTTAGTGCTCGGGTTGCCTCCCGAGAAGTGCTTATTTAGAGTCTAAGCTCGACTCTTCCTGGAGATGTCAAGAAGAAACGGGATGGAGCCTAAGCTCCTCCTTGTTTTTTGTAAAATTCTCAATTTTATAATGTTTTAGCCTATGGCCATTTACCTTGAAAGTACCGTGGTTGGGGTGTGTTACCTCGATAGTGCCGTATGGAAAGACTTTGAGAACGGTAAACGGACCTGACCACCTTGATTTAAGTTTTCCAGGGAATAGTTTCAGCCTTGAGTTGTAGAGTAGGACGAGATCACCTGTTTCGAACTGCTTGGGTCGTTTTAGCCTTTTGTCATGACGTCGCTTCACGGCTTCCTTATATAATCGTGAGTTTTCGTACGCGTTGTAGAGCCATTCATCTAGCTTATTTAGCTGCAGAAGTCGCTTTTCACCTGTACTTTTAAGATTAAGGTTTAGAAATTTTATAGCCCAGAATGCTTTATGCTCGAGTTCAAATGGTAGATCACAGTTTTTTCCATAAACGAGTTTATATGGAGATGTTCCTATGGGTGTTTTAAACGCAGTTCTGTAAGCCCATAATGCATCATCTAATTTTCTAGACCAGTCCTTCCTATTTGATTCTATTGTTTTTTCTAGGATGCGCTTCAGTTCTCTGTTTGTCACTTCGACTTGGCCGCTAGTTTGTGGGTGGTAAGGGGTGGCTGTTCTGTGGTATACTCCATACCTTCTTAAAATTTTTTCAAATTGGGTATTGCAAAATTGTGTGCCCCTATCACTTATGATTATCCTAGGTGTTCCAAATCAAGAAAAAATCTTCTTCAAAAATCATACTACCATTCTAGCATCATTTGTAGGTAAGGCTTGAGCTTCTACCCATTTTGACATGTAATCTACTGCTACTAGTATGTACTTATTTCCGAATGAATTAGGGAAGGGTCCCATGAAGTCTATACCTCATACATCAAATATTTCACATGAATGTATATAGTTTTGAGGCATTTCATTAAGTTGGGAGATATTACCTGTTCGTTGGCATTTATCACAAGAAGTCACATACCTGTTGGCATCTCTGAAAAGTGTAGGCCAGTAAAAACCTGATTCAAGTACTTTATGAGTGGTTCTGGCTCCACTGTGGTGTCCTCCTGTGGGTCCTGAGTGGCAGTGTTCCAAAATTTGATATGCTTCTATGTCATCAACGCATTTTCGTATGACCTGATCTGCGCAAATTCGAAAGAGAAAAGGGTCTTCCCAAAAGTAGTTTTTCACATTAGCAAAGAATCGCTTCTTTTGCTGATGGGTTAGCCCTTTTGGGGTTATATTGGCTGCTAAATAATTTCCAAAATCGGCAAACCAAGGAAGTGTCGTACCTGCTAAAGTTAGGAGTTGTTCCTCAGGGAACATATCGTTTATCTTCTCGAGGTACCTGGGCTGTGTATTTTCTAGTCTCGAGAGGTGATCTGCTGCTAAATTTTCAGCTCCTTTCTTGTTTTTAATTTCCAAGTCGAATTCCTCCATGATATCTTCGTATGGGCATGTGAACGTCATTTTTTCCTGATCTTCTGGAGCTATTGGAATTTGGAAGTAACCGGAGAGGCCATCTAGGAAGCAATAATACATGTGACCGGCTAATCTTTCTAACATTTGATCAATAAAGGGTAAAAGAAAATGATCTTTTCGAGTGGCGTCATTCAGCTTTCGGTAATCTATGCATACTCTCCATCCTGTGACTGTTCGTGTTGGCATGAGTTCTTCTTTGTCATTGGATACCACGGTTAGCCCACCTTCTTAGGAACAACCTGCACTGGGCTTACCCAAGAACTATCAGAAATAGGATAAATGATACTTGCATCAAGAAGTTTAATTACCTCAGCCTTTACGACTTCTTTCATGTTAGGATTTAATCGTCTCTGAGCTTGCACTGCTGGTTTATATTCATCTTCCATTAAAATCTTGTGAGTACAGAAAGATGGATTAATTCCCTTGATATCTGAAATTTTCCAGGCTATGGCTTGCCTATGTTTTCTTAATACCTGGAGCAGTTCTTCCTTTTCTTTAGAGCTTAAATTTGATGCAATAATGACTGGCAAAGTTGAGTTCTCCCCTAAAAAGGCATATTCTAAGTGTTCTGGCAGTTGTTTTAATTCTAATTTAGGGGGTTCCACAATGGAAGGTTTCTGTCTTAGCTTATCGTGCATCTTTAAATTTTCATAGCTTATATGTCTAGTGATAGTTTCGCTAGAGTCTAATTCTTTTCTTACTTTCTCCACTTCTAAGGAGGTTTCACCCTCCCCCTGAACAAGACACAGTTTCAGTGTGTCGGTGATAGAGATTTCCTGAAAATCATCTTGAACAAAGTGATCAACCATATCAAGAAAATAACAAGAATCATCTTGTTCTTTGGAAAATTTCATGGCATCATAGATTTTAAAAATGACTTCCTCTTCACCAACTCTAAGAACTAATTTACCATCTCCGACATCAATAATAGCTTTAGCAGTGGCTAAAAATGGGCGTCCTAAAATTAAAGGTACGTCAATGTCCTCATCCATGTCAAGCACAACAAAATCTACAGGGAATATAAATTTATCGACTTTTACTAGCACGTCTTCAATGATTCCCCTAGGTTATTTAACAAATCTATCGGCTAATTGGATGCTCATCCTAGTAGGTTTAGGTTCCCCTAGACCTAGTTGTTTGAACATTTTATAAGGCATGAGATTAATACTTGCACCTAAATCAGCCAATGCTTTATTAATAATTAAGCTACCAATTAAACAAGGAATAGTAAAACTCCCTGGATCCTTTAGCTTTGTTGGCAGTTTATTTTGGAGAATGGCTGAACATTCCTCGTTGAGTTCCACTGTGGCTAATTCTTCCAGCTTTCTTTTGTTCGTCAGGAGCTCCTTTAGGAATTTCGCGTATTTCAGCATCTGTGAAATTGCTTCAACAAAGGGTAAGTTAATATGTAATTGTTTGAAAAGTTCAAGAAACTTACCGAATTGGGCATCTGTCTGGTCCTTCTTTAACCTTGCTGGGTATGGGATGCGCGGTTTGTATTCCTTGAGTGTTGGAGGGGTGTCATCCTTAGATTCCTCTACTTTGTCTTTCGGCAGTTCGTGAGTATGCTTCTTTTCTGATTCTGCTAGCACCTTACCATCTCTTAGAGTGATTGCTTTGACATGTTCTCTGGGATTTGGTTCAGTGTTGCTTGGAAGCCCGCCATGAGGCCTTTCTGAGATTAATTTTGCAAGCTGACCGATTTGGTTCTTGAGTCCTTGGATAGAGGCTTGTTGGTTCTTTAATGCTGTTTCAGTGTTTTGGAAACGGGTTTCTGAGGCGGCCATGAATTTAGTGAACATATCCTCAAGGTTCGGCTTTTTTTCTTGTTGAGGTGGTGGCTGCTGGAATACCGGAGGCTGTTGCCTTTGATTTCCTTGTCCTCCCCATGAAAAATTTGGGTGATTTCTCCAACCTGCATTATAAGTATTATTATAAGGATTATTTTGAGGTCGAGAATTATTACCCATATAATTGGCTTGTTCGGCTTCCATGTTGTATAAATGGTCTGAATTAAACATATTTCTTGGGGCTGCATCACATTGCATCACTGGTTGAGCCTGCGTGGAACCAACAAAATTATCAAATTTTTTATTTAAAAGTTCTACTTGGTTAGTGAGCATAGTAACAGCATCAATATTATAGACTCCTGCGGCTTTCGTCGGCTTTGTCCTCATGACTTGCCATTGATAGTTATTCAATGACATTCCCTCAATAAATTCGTAAGCTTTGTCAGGTGTTTTATTATTGATGGTTTCGCCTGCGGCTGCATCGATCATCTGCCTAGTTGACGGGTTTAACCCATTATGGAAAGTTTGAACCTGTAGCCATAAAGGTAATCCGTGGTGAGGGCATCTTCTTAAAAGAGCATTGTACCTTTCCCAGGCATCATAAAGCGTTTCTAAATCCATCTGCACAAAAGAAGAAATATCGTTTAGTAATTTAACAGTTTCAGCAGGGGGAAAATATTTAAGCAAAAAATTTTCAGACATTTGGTCCCATGTAGTAATTGAGCCTCGTGGTAGAGAGTTTAACCACTGTTTTGCCTTATTTCTTAGGGAAAATGGAAATAGCCTTAGGCAAATGGCGTCATCAGTAACGCCATTGATTTTAAAAGTGTCGCATAGTTCCAAAAAATTGGCTAGATGTGAGTTGGGATCTTCATCCTGTAAACCGTCAAACTACACAAGTTGCTGAATCATCTAAATAGTACTAGGTTTTAATTCAAAATTATTAGCAGCAATAGCAGGTCTAACAATACTAGTTTGAGTACCAATCACACTAGGTTTAGCATAATCATACATAGTACGCGGAGCTTCTTCTGGTTCAGCGGGTAGTGCTGGAGGTTGGTGAATATTTTGATTTGCGGCCATCTCTTCAGTAGGTTCTGGCTCTTGCTCAAGTTCCTGCTCTGGATAATGTAAACTTCGTCTAATTTCTCTACGATTTCTGTGGACTGTAGCTTCCAAATCTTCGTCAAAAAGTAGTGGCCCTGATGGGTTGTTTCTAGTCATAAACTAGAAAAACCTAGAAAGAGAATAAAAATAAAGATAAAAATTAAAAATTAAAAAAAATAAAAGAAACAAAATAATAGAGAAATAAATATTATAAATATTATAAATAGTAATGGCTAAAGTAATAGAAATCGAGCTTTCGTAATATTTCAGTTAAGTCCTCAGCAACGGCGCCAAAAACTTGATATCCACGTGATATGAAGTAATAAAATTTATAAAGAACTTGATCAAACCTAAACTGACTAATATCACGACGTTTTAAGGCAAGCGCACCTGTCGACAGTAGTATAGTCTAGTGATAAGATCGAGTATCGTACCCAAGGGAACCGAAAGTACTATTACTCACTTCCTTTCTATTATTTAACCTAAAAAATTAAATGAGGGTTTGTCTAAAACTAACTCTAAAATCAACTAAGGAAAAACAGGAAAAATAAAGTGGGAAGACCTTTTAGGGAAAAGCTAATTGATATGATCAATACTTAAGGGAGAATCCACCTAGACTTCACTTGTTATTAATTTCTTGATTTATACGAGTTATTTACTTGACTTGATCCGTAGAGATCCCTAATCTATGCTAAACCCTCCGTCAAGGTGAAGAGCAACTAGGCCTAAGTTGTTAATTAAAGTTCCTTTATTAATTAACTCCCTAGGTTGCATTAATTCGATCCATGGTTCCCCATATTAGGTTTGACCCTAATCCGGCAGATTTATGTCGCCCTATGTCTAGGGTTGCATGCAACTCCGCTTAATTATGGTAGATCTACTCTTATCACAGGGACTTTTGCTCCTCTGCTCTAAGCACATCCAATTCTTGAATTAATACCTAGGACTATTAAATCAAGGATTAAAAACACATAACTAAGAACAATTCAAGTAATTCTCATAAAAATCAAGAATAAATAACAAGATCTGTCTTAGGTTTCATCCCCCTCAAGTATTTGAGGGGTTTAGTTCATAATAATAAAAGAAAACATCTCAGAAGTTGTAAAATAAAAAATCATAAAAGAAACCAAAAACCCCTGAAGGAATTTAGGAGAATCCTCTATGTTGATGCAGAACTTCGGCTCCTGAGATGAATTGATTGGCTTCTCCCTTCGAGTAATCCCTTGCTTCTACCTGTGGTGTGGCAGAAAGACGAGAGGAAAAGAATATAGAGGGTGTGTAAAAGGTGGAAGAAGACCTCCTCTATGTTGCCTTATGGGATCTTTATATAGAGAACTTTTGGGGACTCTTTCTTAGCCCCTAAGCGTCCCAATTTGAGTGAAATTCGTCTTTCCCGCGACTAGAACACGCCCATGTTCCACGCCCATGTGGGTTCGATAGAGGCCGTGTGATTTAGCACGCCCGTGTATAGTAGCCGTGCTTGTCGGGGCTTTGTCCGTGAGATCTTCGCGAGGCACGCCCGTGTGGCACGGCTGTGTGGCATCTCTTGGCCCGTGTGATTCGTGCTTTTTAGTCCATTTTTCACCGTTTTAGGCCCGTTTTCTGTTCTTTCATCTTCCCTATGCTCTCCTGAGTACAAGATATGAAAAAGAGGGGTTAAGAGCACCAGTTCTTATAAAATTAGTAAGAACCCAACCAAATTATAGGCTAAATGTGAGGTAAAAATATGTATAATTTTGTGTTTATCACTATACATGCCATAAATACGAATTTTGATAGTATGATGGTTCCTAATCTTTTAAATTATGTTTTCATATAGTAAATGGATCCCGACCCAGCTATGGCTGACGACGCAGGAAGTAATGCGTCGGCTCCCGCTCAAGGGACCGCGCCACCCGAAAATAGAAACGTAGAATCTAGTCAGGGAGAAGAGGCTTGGGAAGCCTTTCTCCACAGAATGACTAAATGGTATACTGAGTTCATTCGGGCGAATCCGAATGCTCAACCTCCCCCACCTCTTCCTATTCCTCAGCCGATTCTTGTGGCCCCACAAGGTGTGGATGTGGTAAGATTAAGTAAGCCCCCTGTTGACAAGATTCGTAAATATGGGACCGAAGATTTTAGAGCCAACGTGGATGATGACCCTGAAAGGGCAGAGTTTTGGCTCGAAAACACTATTAGGGTATTCGATAAGCTTTCTTACACATTAGATGAGTGTTTAAAGTGTGTTGTATCACTTCTGAGGGATTCTACATATCAGTGGTGGAAGACTTTAATCTCAGTGGTACCAAGGGAAAGAATTTCCTAGGACTTCTTCCAAGTGGAATTTCAGAAAAAAGTACATAAGTTAGTGATTCATTGATCAGAAGCGAAAGGAATTCCTAGAGTTAAAGCAGGGCAAAATGACAGTGTCCGAGTATGAGCGGGAATTTGTCCGACTCAGTAAGTACGCTCGAGAATGCATATCTACAGAGGAAATTATGTGTAAAAGGTTTGAGGATGGACTGAATGAAAATATTCGACTATATGTGGGAATATTGGAATTAAAGGAATTTGTATTACTAGTTGGTCGAGCTTGCAAAGCAAAGGAATTATTCAAGGAAAAGAGGAAAGCTGAGATTGATGCTAGAGAGGGGAAAAGGAGATCGATGAGTAAGTCCCTTCAGTCCCTGTCAAAGAGATCGAAAGATGTGCAAAACCACTCAGCTATTTCAACCAGGAATCCACATAGAACTCGTGGGAAGCAAAATACGAGTTCTAAAGCACAGACTACCTTTATAGCTAGTGTTGGCAATATTAAGCTGAGCAACCCCGAGTGCCAACATTATAGAATGAGACATCCCGGTGAACGTTGGATGATCATCGGAGCTTGTTTTAAATGCAGATCCCAAGATCACTTTATCAAAGATTGTCCTAAAATGGCTGAGAAGGAAAATACTCAGAATGTTAGATCGAACAATGCGGCTGATAGAGGGAGACTCGTCAGAAATGTGAAAGAGGGAGCTAGTAGTAGAGGTGTAATTAGAGAATCAACTGCAAGATCAGAGGCAAGAGCGCCTGCAAGAACCTATGTTATTCATGCTCGAGAAGAGGCGTCATCTCCTGACGTAGTCACTAGTATATTATCTCTCTATGATGTTAATATTATTGCATTGATTGATTCCCGGTCAACCCATTCCTACGTTTGCATGAAATTGATAACTGATATGAATTTACCTATTAAGTTAATCGAGTTTGTAATTATGGTGTCAAACCCTTTAGGAAAATGTGTGTTAGATGATAAGACTTACAGGAAATGTAACACCCCTAACCCGTATCCGTTGCTGGACCAGGGTTAAAGGCATTACCGGACAGATTTAAACTTTTACAGAAATTAATCAATTATTCATCTCAAAACATAATCAATCATAAACATATAGTCCCTTATGATGGTCTTAAGAGCTTAAACATGCATTAGAAGTAGGTCGGGACTAAACTGAACACTTAGAAAATTTTTTAAAACTTTAACATTTTTCAATACTGTATAGGACACATGCCCGTATGACCAGGCCGTGTGCCTCACACGGCCACTAGACACGCCCATGTGTCTAGGCCATGGAAAAATAGGGCATACATATTGACTTATGCACACGGCCACAAGACACACCCGTGTGTTTAGGTCATGTGAAATCCTGGGAACTACTGACTTGTACACACGTCCACAAGGCACGCCCGTGTGTCTAGCCTGTGTGACATCCTGACCAATTCGACTAAGGTACAGGGGTCACACGGTCGAGACAACGCCTGTGTGCTCGGGCCACGTGGCACAAAATGATATTGCTTTAAGCCACATTTCCCATCCAAAATACCAAGTACCTACAAATCAACTTGTATATCAAGCAAGATACAATAATGATCAACCATTTTGAGCCAATTACCAAACCAAAACATAGCTCAATTCATCATCATCCAATTCATACTCATCATCCAAACCAAATCATACCAAAATCTCAAACACAATAACATACCAATGTGCACTTACCTTAACCTAATAGCATCATATTCAATCACTTAGAAAACTTACTAGAATCAAAACATTTTTCATACCAAAATGACCATTACTCAAGGTCATACTTGCATCACATATAACTTACCAAAACAAGCATATTCATATCCATTTGTTAGCCACATCTCATAGCATAACTTATAAACATTTCAAAACATAACCAAAGACATTTAGCCTATACTTGCCATAATTCAACATATTCACTTACAAAATATACTAAATAAATATTGATAGTGTGATGATGATCCTTGATGATCCCCGAGCTTTCACTAGTTTCGATATTTATAAAACAGAGTAAACAAATACAAAGTAAGCTACAAGTAGCTTAGTAAGCCTTATACAATTAAATCCATAACAAAGAACAATTTTTAAACCATTTTAAACACATGATTTATGGCATAACATAATCATAATTCATATTTTATAAATCTTAATTAATCAAATTCACTTACTCAAATTCACATATCATATCCATGTAGCTCCCATATCAAATTATCATATACATACATACCTCTTATTCTCTAAATTTCATATACATTCATACATACTGGAGTTTAGATGCACATTGGTATACTCTTACACTTTATTAGAGTGCCTGTTGAACCATTCGAAAATAAATAAGGATACGTGGAAAACTCAGAGAATATCGTACGATGCCAATGTCCCAGATGTGGTCTTACATGTAATTAAATATTGATGCCACTGTTCCATACAGGGTCTTACACGAAGTGAAATAAGATGACAATGTCCCGGATATGGTCTTACACGTAAACCTCACATCGATGCCAACATCCCAGACGTGGTCTTACACATGAACATATATCGGATCCTATGTCAAGACATATGTATCCTAACTATTCCTAAGGTTCGGACTTGGCTTTTCGGACTTGATCACTTGCTCAAAACTTATTTCAGATTTTACATTTTTAGCTCTCATAGCCATATAACACAATTCAATCAACATAATAGCAAATATAGGTCAATTTAACACATTTATTTGTATAATGACTTACCTCGTTCGAATTTAGATGATCACGATGGGCTATTCAACTACTTTCGGCTTTCCCTGATTTAATTCTGTTCTCTTTGGTTCTTGATATATATAAGTTCAAATGAATCTATTTTATTCAAAAAATCATCCAATTCAATCTAAAAACATATGATTAGGGCATTTTACAATTTATCCCTCACATTTGCATATTTTGACAATTTAATCCCTATTTCACAAAATCATCAAATTCACCAAATTTCACCACATTTAGGCATAACTGAATTTCAAAGGTATTCAATTAAGCCCATAAATCTCATTTATTTCACAATTTTGTCCTCCAAAGTATTATTTTCACTATTTAGCCCAAATTGCTCAAATTCATCAAAAATTCAAGGCTAAACATATTAATCCCACACCAAACTTCCATAATTCATTTATTAACATCATAAGCTCACAAAAATCATCTATGGCATAATTTGAAATCTTCATCAAAAACAGAAATTGAGGCATGGGTTTATTAGTATACGAAGCAATGATTACAAAAACATAAAAATCACTTAAAACCGAGGTCAAAATATACCTCAATTGAGTAGAATAGGTGCGAGATGAATAAAAGTCTCAAACCTTAAGCTTTTCTTTTGTTTTCGGTGGAAGAACAACATTATAAGCATATTTTAAAGTTTGTTTTATTTAAACATTCATATAAATTAATTTACACAATTAACCTTAATAAAGAAACATTTATAACATAATATGGTTGCCCATAGATGTCCACCATCAATTCAAATGGTTTAATAACCATTTAAGGCGATCATTTTAATAAGCCACATTCAATTTAGTACTAAATCAAGTAAATGACCACTTTTACTTTTTATGCGATTTAATTCTTTTGCAAATCAAGCACACAAACAGACAAATTAAATCACAGAAATTTCACAGATATCAATTCACATGCTATAGACGCAGAAATTAATATTAAAATATTTTTTAACTCGAATATGTGGTTCTGAAACCACTATTCCGACTAGGTTCAAACTGAGCTATTACAAGAAATTTTCCTTAAAGATTCGAGGTCACTGTTTTATGGTCGATTTAATGCTATTGCCATTTGATGAGTTTGATGCCATTTTGGGCATGGATCGGTTGTCAATGCATGATGCTAAGGTGAATTGTAGAGAAAAGGTCATTGAATTGAAAGGTGAAAATAGAGAAATTCTTCGAATCGAGATAGATGAGTCCAGTGAATTACCTATGTTGATTTCGTCTATGTCTGCTCAGAGGTGTATAAGGAAGGGTTATGAAGTGTGTCTAGCATATGTATTGAATACAAGAGAATCTAAATTGAAAGTTGAATCAGTGCCTACAGTTTATGAATTCCTGGATGTGTTTCCAGAAGAGTTACCAGGGATACCTTCTGTTAGGGAAATAGAATTTGCCATTGATTTGTTACCGGGGATTGCCCCGATATCTATAGCCCCATATAGGATGGCTCCGATTGAGCTGAAGGAATTGAAAACTCAGTTGCAAGAATTGACAAATAAAGGATTTGTGAGACCAAGCTTTTCTCCGTGGGGTGCTCCTGTATTATTTGTAAAGAAGAAGGACAGATCGATGAGACTTTGTATTGATTATAGACAACTTAACAAGGTGACAATAAAGAACAAATACCCCTTACCAAGAATTGATGATCTGTTTGATCAATTGAAAGGAGCCACTGTGTTTTTGAAAATAAATTTGAGATTCGGATACTACCAACTAACAGTTAAAGAGTCCGATGTGCCATTTTGCTTAACTAATGCTACGGCTATATTTATGGACCTAATGAACTGAATCTTTCGGCCATATTTGGACAAGTTCGTGGTTGTGTTTATTGATGACATCTTAATTTACTCTTGTGATGAGAATAAACATACTAAGCATTTGAGGATGGTTTTACAAATCTTATAAGATAAACAGCTATATGCCAAGTTTAGAAAAAGTGAGTTTTGGCTCAGTGAGGTTGGATTTTTGGGGCCATATTGTCTCAGGAGATGGCATTAGAGTTGACCCGAGCAAGATTTCAGCAATTGTGAATTGGAAACTGACGAAAAATGTAACGGAGGTTAGAAGCCTTTGGGCTTGGCTAGATATTTCAGACGTTTTGTAAAAAGGTTTTCGATGATTGCTTCTCCGTTGACCAAATTGCTGCAAAAAGATGTTAAATTTGAATGGACCGTAAAGTGTCAACAAAGTTTTGATAAATTGAAGACAGTATTGACTGAGGCACCAGTGTTAGTGCAACCTGAGTCCAAAAAGGAATTAGTAATTTATAGTGATGTGTCTTTAAATGTTCTTGGATGCGTATTGATGCAAGAGGGTAAAGTGGAGGCGTATGCCTCGAGACAATTGAAGCCACACAAAAAGAACAACCCGACACATGACTTGGAATTGCTGCTATTGTCTTTGCCTTAAAGATTTGGTGACACAATTTATATGGTGAAAAGTGTCGTATTTTTACTGATCTTAAGAGCTTGAAGTACTTGATGTCACAAAAGGAATTGAACTTACGACAATGAAGGTGGCTTGAGTTGGTAAAAGATTATGAGTTAGTGATTGACTAACACCCGAGAAAGGCGAATGTGGCTGCCGATGCCTTGAGCAGGAAATCATTATTTGCATTGAGGGCTATGAATACATAGTTGGCCTTATTTGATGATGGTCGATTTGTGCCAAAATGAGAGCTAGACAGATGTTTATTCAAGAAATGTGTGAAGTTCAATCAAGTGACAGTGATTTGCAAGCCAAGAAGGCTCAATTTGAATCGAGTACTGATTCTGAGGTTTAGATTGGTTCCGGGGGTTGTGTAAAGTTCAGAGATAGAATTTTCGTATCGAAAAACGATGAGCTCATCCAAAAAATTTTACTTGAAGCATATAGTAGCCATTTGTCTATTCACCCCGGTAGCACCAAGATGTACAACGATTTGAAGAAGTTATATTGGTGGTCTGGCATGAAAAGAGATATCTCTGAGTTTGTATCGAGATGTTCAGTTTATCAGCAAGTGAAGGCTGGACATCAAGTACCTTCCGGCCTATTACAACGTATCATGGTTCCCGAATGGAAATGGGACCGAATCACCATGGATTTTGTGACAGGATTACCAATGTCACCGAGTAAGAATAATGCTATTTGGGTTGTTGTTGATCAGCTTATGAAGTCATCCCATTTTATACCAATGCATACTGACTACTCACTTGACAAGTTGGCTGACTTATATGTTTCTAAGATTGTGTGATTACATGAAGTACCTTTATCGATTATTTCGGGTAGGGATCTGAGATTCACATCACGATTTTGGAAGAAGTTGCAAGAAGCTTTGGGTACAAAGTTAAATTTTAGTACGTATTCTATCCCCAAACCAACGGTCAATCAGAGAGAATAATTCAAGTGCTTGAAGATATGCTTCGATATTGTATATTGGAGTTTCAAGGTAGCTGGGAAAAATATCTACCTTTAGTTGAATTTGCCTACAACAACAACTATCAGTCGAGTATTCAAATGGTGCCTTATGAGGCATTATATGGAAGAAAGTGTCGGAAACCTTTGTATTGGACCGAATTGAGTGAGAAACAAACACACGGAGTCGACTTGGTTAGAGAGACCGAAGAGAAAGTAAAGGTAATCTGTGATTGTTTAAAAGTTGCGTCAGAATGAAAAAAGCCCTATGTGGATTTGAAAAGAAAGGAAATTGAGTTTTAAGTGGGAGATAAAGTGTTCTTGAAAGTGTTTCATTGGAAAAAAGATTTTAAGATTTGGTTGGAAACGCAAGTTGTGTCCGCTTTTTATCGGACCATATGAGATTGTAGAAAGAGTTAGACCAGTAGTATATTGACTGGCTTTATTGACAGAATTAGAAAAAATTCACGATGTATTTCACGTATTGATGCTATGGCGTTATCGTTCTGATCCGTCATATGTGATTTCCCCAACTGAGGTTGAAATTCAACAAGATATGACATATAGTAAAGAGCCAATCAAAATTTTAGCACTAGAAAGGAAGCAATTAAGAAAAAAAAGTGTAGCCTTGGTAAAAGTATTATGGCAAAAGCATGTAGTAGAAGAGGCTACGTGGGAACCGGTGTAACAGCCCGAGTTAGGGCCTTGTAACAGCCCGAATTAGGGCCTAGTCGGAATAGTGGTTTTGAGTCCACAAATCTGATGTAGAAAATTTTATTCCATGATTAAGTTTAAGTTATTGATATGATTGCATGATAGAGAGAAAGTTTCATGAAGGAAATTTTATGAAATAGTGATTAATTTGTCATTTAGGACTAAATTGCTAAAGATGCAAATTATGAGTTTCTAGAAGGATTAACATGAAATAGCATAAGAGAAATTATTAGGAGTCCTTATTTGGCAATTAGACCAACTTTTAGCGTGATGGACAAAAATACCCATGGTAGGGAAAAATATCAAAGGATATAAGGGCATTTTGGTCATTTAGTTAATTAATGAAATAAAAAGGGAAAAAGAACCAAAAATGTGTCCATCTTCTTCTCCAAGGGTGCTGAAATTTCTAAGCCTCCATAGCTAGGGTTTTTGACATTTCAAGCTAACAAGTAAGTGCATCCAAGTCCCGTTTTTCATGCTCTTCGTATTTTTGAAATCCTCGTAGCTTAATCTAGCTATTTCTACCACTAATTTGAGCTAGGGTTTATGTTCAAAAATATACCCATGCATGGCATGCAAGTAATTTGATGCCTAGTGGTAGAAAATTAAAGACTAAAGTGTAGTAAACACCTATCTCTAGGTGATTTTTCATGAAAGTCCCTAATAGGGACCAAATTGCAAAGTTAGTAAATTATGTGGTAAAAGTATGAAATTGTGAGCAATGTGGGCTTGTATGGATGCTAGTGAGTGTTGGCTAGGCTTGGGTAGCCAAGAGAATGGATACATTTCATTTGACGAGCCTAGGGACTATTTTGCAAATATGCAAAAGTTTAGGGGCAAAATTTCCAGGTGTCAATTATGAGCTATTTGGTCAAAATCGGGGAAAAAGTAAAGTTGTCGACTAAACTGAGCATCCACCCACATTTTGGACCTGAGGTAAGTTGTGTGAAATAATTTTGCTCTTATATTATGTAAATTTATTTTTATGACTTTTATGAAAGAGTAGTAATCCCATGAAGACATGTATATGCTCACGTATGAGTTATATTAAAATTTGTATGGTATTGATTTGTTAAGGAAATGTATAAGATTCTTGAATTAATGATATGAAATTCTATCAAGAAATGATGAATCATAAGAAGAGAAATTACATACAAGTTTAATTGATACGAAGGATACCGTAGTTATGTCATTGAATATTGTAGGTCCCGTATAAGACCATGTTTGGGACATAGAATTGGCACTGAACTGAGATTCCATGTAAGACCATGTCTGAGACATGGCATTGGCATCAAGATGTGATCCTCTGTAAGACCATGTTTGGGACATGGGATTGGCATCAAAGTACGATCTCTTGTAAGACCATGTCTGGGACATGGCATCGACATCGATGTGTGATCCCATGCAAAACCATGTCTGGGACATGGCATTGGCATCATTTCATGAGATTAACTTACGGGTATCCTTCAGTATTTCTAAAAGAAACTTAGATGAGAAAAGTATTCAAGTTGATAAGTTTCAAGAGAAAGGGTAAGGTTTCATATTAAGTGTTGTAGGTTTACATTCAAGTAACTACGAGTAATTGAAAGTACATAGTTATGATAGTTACAGCGTGAGAAACACAAGTAAGTATATGATTGAGTAAGCCATGAGAATGAGCAAGAAATACATGAAAATTCATGATATTTGCTTGAGTGATGTCTCTTGATTTATTGCTATTTTATTCATGCAACTTACTAAGCATTTTATGTGCTTACTCCCTCACATTTTCCCTCTTCATGTAGATTTTCCAAAAATTAGCTCGAGAACCATTCGAAGTCGGAGCTCGAAGCCACACTATCAAGGAATTTATTTTGGTATAGTGAGGTTAGTCTTTTTGTTGTATGGCATGTATAGGATGTTGAATTGTGTTGATAAGTGTCATTTTGTAATAACTATATAAATTGGCTAATATTGCCTAAGTGACATTATGAAATGAAAATGAAATCCATGTTATGCATGTTGGCATGTGAGTGCCTTAATGATGAATGTTATAATGTATGTTTATATATTGATTGGAGAGTATATAGTTGGTATGAATTCGTATTGTTCTGGTTCAGTTTCATGGTGGCAAAAAGGCTTGGAAAATAGCCTATAGTTGTCCACACGGGTGGGCACAAGGGCGTGTGCCTAGGCCGTGTGTGACACACAGTCAGCCCCTGTGGGCATGTTGATAGGCCGTGTGTCCCCTGTATCTAATTTAGCTAAGTCAGTATAGAACACGGGCTGAGCACACGGGCCTGTGCCTTAGCCTTGTGCACCCCTGATGATTATTGTCTTTAAGTCAGAATACTCCAAGGGCTGTTGACACGGGTGTGTCTAGGCCGTGTGAAGGACATGGGCCATAGACACGGGCGTGTGCCCAAGCTGTGTCAAAACCCTTGTAGGTTGAAAATAAAATAAATTCAGCACGGGCTAGGAATATGGGCGTGTGAAACCACACAGCTTGCCCACATGGGTGGGTTCCACCCCACACGGGCGTGTGGCCCTGTTTTAGGTAAAAATTTTATAAGTGTCCGAAAGTTTTCGGACTGATCCCAAAATGCACCCGATGCATGTTTTTGGCCTCCTAGGCCTATGATAAGGTTATAAAGAGAGTGAATGAAAAGTTTTAAAAAATAAAGAAAGTTTATAGCTCGAGTATACACGTTTAAGCATGATTCAGAGCGGTAATGCCTCGTACCCCGTCCCAGCATCGGATTCGGGTAAGGGGTGTTACAGGCCTAGTCAAAATAGTGGTTTTGAGACTACAAATTTGAAGTAGAAAAGTATATTTCATGATCATTATTAAGTTTATGGCATGCTTGCATGATAGTAAAGTAATTCCATGAAGGAAATTTTATGAATAAGTGATAAAATTGTCCTTTAGGACTAAATTACAAAAGTTGCAAATTTATGTTTCTAGAGGTTTAAGTATGAAATAGCACTAGAAAAATTAGTAGGAGTCCTTATTTGGCAATTAGAATAATTTTTGGCACTATGGAAAAAAATGCCCATGGAAGGGTAAAATTTTAAAGAAATGCCATAAGGGCATTTTGGTCATTTGATAAAGTTAAGTAATAAAAAGGGAAAATAAGCCAAAAATAGGCTCATCTTCTCCATGCAAGTGCCGAAAATCACAAGCCCTCCATAGCTAGGGTTTTCTTCATTTTTCAAGCTTCAAATCAAGAAACATGAAGCTCGAACCGAAACCAGGGGAAAAGTAAAGTAGTGGACATTCAAGGTAAGTTGTAAGATTGCAAGTGTAATTTTCAAAGTCCACATCTCATTTTTTGTCAAATCAAGATCTTGAAATTTGGCTGTGGCTGTCCTACATTACATTCCAATTCTTTAACAATTTTAATTATTATGATTATATTTATTTTGGCATTTTTTAAATGAAAATTTACAAGTTTTTAAATTTCTTTATAAAACTTCAAAATTTATAATAGAAGTTTAGAATAACTCAAATTCTTGCTTCAAATTTTATACAAATAAGTAATTTTCCAAAAAAAATTAATAATTTTATTTCATTTAATATTTTTGGTCCTGTGGTAAAATAAAAAACATAAATTTCAAAATGTAAATTTTTTATTTAATTCTAATGTATATTTTCTATGTTTTGTATTTTTAAAATATTTTTATATATTTTCAAAAATATCCCTATTATATATGTGATAATTTAGCTTGTATGTTATGTAAATTTATTATGATGACTTTCTATGAAATTATGATAGTCCATGAAGACATAGATATGATATTGTATGAATTATGTGTAAGTTCCATGATATTAATTTGTTAAGGTAATGTATAAAATTCATGAAATTTATTGATGTAAAATTTTACCAAGAAATGATGAAAACATGAAATGATAAATTACATGCAAGTTTAAATGATATGAAGGATACCGTAATCATGTCCTGAGTATTGTAGGTCCCGTATAAGACCATGTCTGGGACATGGCATCGGCACTAAACTGAGATCCCATGTAAGACCATGTCTAGGACATGGCATTGGAAATGAGATGTGATCCCCTATAAGACCATGTCTGGGACATGGTATGGGCATCCAAGACGAGGTCCCATGTAAGACCATGTTTGGGACATTGCCTCGGCAACGAGATGAGATAAGGACCCCCTGTAAGACCATGTCTGGGACATGGCATGGGCATTCTATATGAGATCCCGTGTAAGATCATGTTTGGGACATGGCGTCGGCATCAGAGTACGATCTCGTGTAAGACCATGTCTGGGACATGGCATCGACATCGATGTGTGATCCCATATAGGACCATGTCTGGGACATGGCATTGGCATCATTTCATGAGATTGACTTATGGGTATTCTTTGGTATTCTAAAAAGGATCTTAAAGGAGAAAGTATCCAAGTTGATAAATTTCAAGAGAAAGACTAAAGTTTCATGTTGAGTGTTGCAGGTATATACGAGTAAGTTATAAGAAATTTAAAGTACATTGTTATGAGAAAAATAACATGAAAAGCATGAGTAAGTTATGTGATTGAGTAAGTCATGAGGATGAGTATGAAATTATATGAAATTCATGATAAATTATTTGAATGATGATTCATGATTTTTGTTGCTATTTTATTCATGCAACTTATAAGCATATATTTGCTTACTCTTTTCCTTTCCCTCTTCCATGTAGATTTGCCGAACCAGCTCGAGGATTGTTAAAGTCAGAGCTCGAAGTCACAGTATCAAGCCATCCATTTTGGTATAGTAAGTTGGTCATTTTTTTGTATGACATGTATAGGAAGTTTTATTTCTTTTGATAAGTGTCCTTTTGGTGTAGCCAAAGTCATTGGCTAGTAACATTACTCATGTGGTACTGTAATAGCCTTATAAATGGGCTCATGTTGTTTAAGTTATACCTTATTCAATGTGGATGAAATTCATGAGTACGCAAATTGCAAGTTCAAGTAGAGTATTGATGGATGAGAATGATATGCATAATGGCATGTGGATGCCTTACTTTTGAGTATTTAGAGAGTATATTATGCCTCAATGCGTGCTATGGAATTGGCATTGTGTTTGGTTATGTTTCAAGGTGGCAAAAGGCTTGGAAAGTAGCATATTATTGTCCATACAGTTGGCACACGGACGTGTGTCTAGGCCATGTGTGGCACATGGTTAGCCTCAAAGGTGTGTTAATAGGCCGTGTATCCCTTGCATCCAATTTAGTTAAGTCAGTAAAAAACACACGTTGAGCACACAGGCGTGTACCTTGGCCGTGTGCACCCTGATAGTTATAGTGTTCAAAGTCAGGATACTCCACGGGATATTGGCACGGGCGTGTCTAGGCCGTGTGAGGGACACGAACCAAAGACACGGGCGTGTGCCCATGCCGTGTTCAAGTCTGAAGGTTTGAAATAAGAAATAAATTTGACACAGGTTAGGGACATAGGCGTGTGAGACCACATAGCCTGCCCACATGCGCGTGTCCCATCCACACGGGCATGTGGCCCTATTTCAGGCAAAAATTTTCTAAGTGCTTGGATTGCTTCCGGAACACACCCGATGTATGTTGTGAGCCTTGTAGGCCCATAATAAGGGTAGCAAGAGATTGTGCGAGAAGTTTTGAAATGGAATGAATTTTTATAGCCCGAGTTTACGTATTCAAGCATGTTTAACTACGGTAATGCCTCGTACCTCGTTTCAGTGTCAGACTCAGGTAAGAGGTGTTACAACCGGAAGAGATCATTAGAAAATAGTACCCAAACCTTTTTAGTGGTAAGATTTTTGGGGACGAAAATCCCTAAAAGGGAGAGTCGTAACAGCCCGATTTAAGGCTTAAACGGACAATAGCTTCGGAACCACGAATTTGAAGTAGAAAAATTTATTTAGATAAAGTTTTAAGTTCTAATATGGTATTGAATGCATGTGTGAAAATTTGGTAAATAAAATTTATCGATAAAGTATTCAATTGAATTACTAGGACTAAATTGCAAAAATTTCAAAATGTGCATTCTAGAAGCATTGAGTGTTAAATTGAAATAAATTCATAAATTAGAGGTCCTTATTTAGAAATTAAACCATTTTATGGTATGATGGACAAAAATACCCATGGGAGGAAAAAATTTCAAAGAAGGCCATTAAGGGCATTTTGGTCATTAGGTAAATTAATGAAATAAAAAGGGAAAAAGAATCAAAATTTTGTCCATTTTCTTCAAGGGGCTGCCGAAATTTGCAAACACCATAGCTAGGGTTTTGTTTCACTTTTCAAGCTCACAAGTAAGTAAATTTAGCCTCGTTTTTATGTTCCTCATATTTTTGAAATCCTTGTAACTTGACCTAGCTATTTCTACCAGTATTTTAAGCTAGGGTTCATTTTCAAAATATACCCATGCATGACACGCATGTATTTTGTTGTTTAATGAAAGAATATAAATGTTAGATGAGTAATAAACATTTTTCTCTAAGTGATTTTCTATAAAGATTCATGAAAAAGACTAAATTGTAAAGATTGTAAAAGTGGTAGTAAAAGTTTGTTTTGATGGGAAATGTGAGCTGTTAAGAGAGCATTACAGGTTTGGCTACACTTATGTAATTAAGGAATTTAGTACATTTCATTACACGAGCCTAGGGACCATTTTGTAAATTTGTAAAAGTTTAAGGGCAAACTTATAATTTTGCCAAAGTGTGAATTATGGACTGTTTTAGTCAATGTGGTAATTAAATAAGCTTAATTTGGTATTATAAATCAAGAACGACAAGAAATCAACCTTGACCGAGGGAAAGGCAAGGTTACGGGCTAAATCACAAAAGTTTAGTGTTTTGTTTCAAGGTAAGTTTATATGTGAATAATGTTTAATTTTGAATTTATGATTAATTATTTTATTAGTAATTAAAATTTTGTGGTAAATTATTAAAGGTGTATGTTGAAAAATATCGACAAGTGTGAGAAACCCGATTGAACCCTAGGAATCGATTAGGATACGAGTGACATGTCACTAGAAAACTTATCGTATAAGTGTATTAGTGTATATGTGATTCCGAGTGCTGGTCCAGTTCGACTACCAGTGGCTAGGTAATCCTGGATTTGTTGCGAATACCTTTCAGCTTGTGTGAGCACACTAAGTAATATCGACTCAACCGTCAGCTTGTGTGAGCAGACCCGTGAATAGCTCAATGTGAGTATCTATGTGAAATGTGATAAATGGTAGCTTCGGCTACAATAAGTGTGGCACTTTGTGCAATCTTTCTGTGTATCCTTTAAAATTCCGCATGGTTCAACGGGTGATAAAATGAAATAATATGATAGTGTGTAACACAAAGTGATAATGATAATGTGTCGAGATGATGTATGTGCAGGTATAACTGATATTTATATGTGCTATGTGCTTAGTATGTGTGATGAATCATTTGGTAAGGTTAAATGAGTAAGTGATAAATATTCACACCCACATTTTGGTTATATGTATTTGTTCTTGTTATTATAATATTATGAGACTTGGATGTCCATTATTTGCATATAGACTTACGAAGCTTTTTAGCTTACCATTTTTCCTTTCCCCTTCCCATATAGGTTAGTCAAGCAAGCCGAGGTTCGGTGATCAATGGGAATCCATCAACACTATCAACAACTATTTTGGTATTTTGATTTTAACACTTAAGATTATGGTATGTATAGGTGGTCTATTCATTTTGTTATGTGTCATAGTTGTTATGGCCAAAAAATGTTGGCTAAATAATGTTAGTAGTCATTTTGTGTATGGCCATTTGAAATGAGACAATAATGGATATTTATGTTTAATCAATATGATGGAATTCTCCCAAGTGCAAGCTTGCATAATTGTATGAAATGTGATATGATGAGTATGCATTGTGAATGTGAAAACAAAATTTAGTATAAATGTCATGCTTATAGACGTATGAATGAGTAATTATGCCATGGTTTTGTATTTGGAAGATTGCTTTATGTTTGCTTGTGTTTCAGGGCGGCATAGGGCTTGGGAAATAGCCCTATATTTGTCCACACGGACGTGTGTCTAAGCCGTGTGTGACACACGGTCCGCCCCATGGGTGTGTAGCCAGGTAGTGTGTCCCCTACACCCAAAGTTGACAAAACAGAATGTTCAGTAATAGACACACGGGTACAGACATAGCCGTGTGTCTCAACCGTGTGAAGGACACGGTCTAGCACACGAGCGTGTGACTTGGCTGTGTGCCCCTAAATGCTTGCTGATGTCATAAATAGAATACCCAGGTTTTCACACATGGGTGAGGACACGGGCGTGTCATGACCGTGTGAGGGGCACGGGTGTGTCATGACCATGTGAGGGGCACGGGCGTGTGCTAGGCTGTGTGAAAACCCCTGTAGGTTCAAAATGAAAAATTAATCCCACATGGGCTAGGTACATGGGCGAGTGTTACCATATGGCCTTCCCACACGACCGTGTCACATGTCACACGAGCGTGAGACCTTATTTTGCATAAAAATTTTCTATGTACACAAAAGGTCTCGGTTTAGTTTCGAACCACCTCTAACATATGTTTAAGGCTTCGTAGGCCTATAATAGGGACAACTTGTTAATGAATGAAGAGTTTTAAATCGAAATGAAATTTTTATGGTTCGGTTGGGTACAAGTGTTATCGTTTAAGTCCAATAATGCCTCGAACCCTGTCCTGGCGTTGGATATGGGTAAGGGGTGTTACAATCTCTAACGATCCCTAGGTTAGAGCTAGCTTTGATTTCACTATAAAACATAGGAAATAAAAACGAAGTAAGCTTTATAGCTTAGTAAGCTCATATGATAATAAACTTAACATATTATGTAACAGCTCGTTTTTAGCTAAATCGAAATAGTGGTTTTGGGAAGCCAAGCCCAGTGTTGAAAATTTTATTTTATTATCATTGTAATGTCTACAGTATAATTTTTGAATTGTGTGAAACTTTCGTAAAGAAATTTTATCATTTGAGTGCTTAATTTGATAAAAAGGACTAAATCGCGTAAAGCGTAAAAGTTGCGTTCTATAAGCTAAAGGTGTCAAATAGCTATAGAACTTAAAAGTAAAGGTCCTTATGTGGCAAATAGCCCATTTATGAGATAGTGGATGATAGTGGAGTGGCATTTGGTGTAATTATTAATTTTTTAAAGGTTAATTAGGTAATTTAAGTAAATAAATGATAAGTTAATAAAAGAAAAACAAAATGTCATCATCTTTTCACCATTTTTCTCCACTAAAAATCTAAAAGATGAACAACCATGGAAGCTTGAGTATTCGACCTCTTCATTTTAGCTTGCATGTGAGTATAATTTGTCCCGTTTTTAATATTTTTTATGTTTTTGAGTTCATTGCAGCTTAATCTAGCTAGCCCGTATCTCTGTTTTCAAAATTGTTAAAGATTTTGATAGTTGCCATTGTTGAATACATGTGCTATTTGATATTTGATGATGGATTATGAAACTTTGTTGATAGTTTTTCAAGTTTTATTAAGTGAATTTTAGTAAAAATGTCAATTTTGGACTAAATTGTGAAATTTGATAAATTATGTGGTAAAAGTGTGAATAAAGGGCTGTTATTAGCATATATGAAATTCAGCTAGCTTGGGCTATGATGAAATTAATTAAATTTGCATTTTATGAGCTTAGGGACCAAATTGTAAAAAATGTGAAATAGTAGGGGCAAAAGTGTAATTTTGCCAAAATGTGTAAATTGTGCTAAATTGAATGAATTGATGATTAAATAAGTAAATTTTGATATTATATAGATTGAGAAAAATGAGATTTGGATCTAGAACGGGGGAAAAGTAAAGTATCAGATCAGTAGACCTAATTTGTCGTTTCAACGAATGAGGTAAGTTCGCATGTTGATAAACGTTATTGAATTGTGTTATTTATGCATTACTATCATTGAATTGAATTTAATTGAAATGATTATATATAAGTCTTCGAGACATGAACGACATAGAATTGACGAGTGAAAGTCCCATATGAACCTTAGGAATAGCTTAGGATAAAAATGTCATGACATTAGGTTTACCGAGATGAGATTACATGTAAGACCATGTCTAAGACATGTCGTCAATACAAAATTTTGTGTAAGACCATATTTGGGATATGGCATCGATATGAGACTTCGTGTAAGACCATAAATGGGCTATGGCATCGATATGTGATTACATGTAATACCATATCTGGGATATGGCATTGTACTATGCATACATGATTCCCGAGTATCCTTAGTAATTTCGATTAGTTTAATGGGAAAATTCAAAGCAAGAATGAAAGTATGATTGAATTAAGTAAAACAGGTACATACAGAACCTATATAAAAATTGAATGAAGGTAACATGGTGAGTTCATAGTGTATCATGAATATGGAATGAGAAAGATTTGTGTATACGTATAATTTATGCCAAAATGTGTTTATTTGACTATATTGAGGAATGAATTGAATGATATATGTGATATGAATTACAGTTGTTTTAATTATATATATGGCACATTGTGTGCGAAATACCGTTATTTAATGATATTTTACACGATTCATTCGGCTAAAGAAATGTGATGGATAATGGAACGAATTAATGGAACGAATAAAGTTTATATATATTTGCTTATGCATATGTAAATGTGAATGAATTGATAAGAAGTATTTGAATCATACGAGCTTTGAAATGAATAAACTTGTAACGCCCTAATTTTTTGGGTTTTTAAATTTCTGCTTAGAATTATTTTTGCATGTCTTGTTACGCTAAAGTAGTGAATTAAGTGTGTTCAGTGGACTTTTAGAAGGCCTAAGTTTAAGATTAAAGCCTGGCAAAATTTTAATTTTTGGCCTGAGGTGGTAGTGGATTGGAGCTAGGTGGGTTTTTAAATTAAAGTTGGGGTTTTAAGACACAAGAAAACCTAAGTTAAAGTGGCAAGGTAACGCCACTTAGAGCTCAAGGAGTTGGTGTGTAGAGGCTTGTGAGGGAGCTGAGGTTCGAAGCCTTTGGTTATCAGAGTGCTTATTTTATTTTGTTACATTTGCATGGTAAGAGATGGAACTCAAGTTGAATTCTGAAGGATGGTGTTTGAATTGCTCATGGGTTTGGATTAAGGAGTGAGAAGGGGAAAAAATTTAGGAGCTGATTATGGAACAAGAGTTGGCCAATTATGGGTCTCTTGGAGAGCAATTTAGGCTAGGGTCCTTAGGAAGTAGCATTTTCTGCAATTGTGGTATGAGTGTGCCGAATTCCTTTTTGGTTCCTTTCGAGATTTTCTTTGGTCAATCAATTAGTGCCGAATAGGTAGATTGTAGGGGTTTTCACTCTTTCCATTCTTTTCTTTCCTTCTCTCCTACTTCCTTTTGTTCTAAAAGCAGAAAACGCAATACACAAACCCTCTTATGCTGATTTGTTCAAAAAACCAAGCCCTTTCTTCTCTTTTTCTTCTCAAGCCGAATCTATTCTCTTCTTCTCCTCTTTCTTCTTTGCTTCATTGCCTGAATCGGCTCACTTGGAACCTCTCTTGGCCGACTGTCCCAAAAGCCGAAACCTATACTCCATATCTTCTTTTCTTCTCTTCATTATTTGAATCGGTTTCCCTAAGTCTCTTGGCTGATTTCTTCTTTGATCGAACCCTCCTTGCCTCTATTCTTCTAAAAGCCGAAACCCTCAAGCCTCTCATCCCTCTGTCGACCATCTCCTATCTTTTCATAGACTTTTCTTCTTCTTTCACTTTTTCTTTCACAACCGAAACCTCTATACTTTCGAATGTCGAATCTCATAGATCACTCCTCTTCTTGTATTCTGACTAGATCTATAATAGATCTGGACTAGGCTAGTGATCGGCAGTTCTTTCGTGTGGCAAGGCAGTCAAGCAGACTCTTGGGTAAGAATCTTTCCTTTGTTCTCTTTATGTGATTAGGGGAAAAGCCGAAACCCCTAATTTCCTTGTGTTAATCAGTTTTGGCGTCCCTGTCTAGTAGACAATTTTAAACCTCTCTTTTTGTGGTAGATTGTGGTTACAGTTATTCGTAGTGAGGGATCTTGTTAAGGTGGTTGGTATTAGCAAAGCAGACTTGATTTAGTGGTTGAAATTGGGTTACAGCAAAGGTAAATGATGGTGTTGTTTTGGTGATTGCCGAATGAGTAAGTTAAAGTGATGTTGGTAGTTTCAATCAATTTAGGGATTAACATGGTGGGTAAATCACTATAGGGTGATCGCTCGTGGGATATCAACGTAATTCGCAAATAGGTGTGTAATAGACACCCTCTAGTAGATTAGATCGGCAAAAGCTGAAAAGTCAAAATGCCAAAATGCCAGCATTTCGAGGGCTTACGAGTGTGCGAGTGCTCGTGGGTCGGTACGAAACTGTGAAATTGGCAATAACGAACAGTAAGGCTGTTGTGCGCGTTTTCGTGCACTTGGGTGGTTTTGGGCCTCGATGGGCTAAAATTGGGCCCAATGGGCTTTTGGGCCCATATGGGTGAAATTACACGGTAAGCGTTCTCTGGTAAATTAGATATTAGTTCTGTACAAATATGTGTAAAATTGAGCCTTAGTGGGCCACAGTAAGGCCCATTAGGGGTTTGGGGCCCGATGGCATTGTATAAATAAAATGGGCTATTTGAGTCGCTCGGGCGGCGCTGTTAGTAGACTGTAATAAGCATAAAACCCTAAAATCTAGCAAAATTACCGAAATACCCTTAAAGGGTGAAATTACTGTTTTACCCCTAGATGCTAAATGACAATTTTACCCTTAGAGAAAAGTTGACTGATTTGCATGATTACTGTTTCTGATATTCTGTATGCCATGTCATATTATACTCTGATTTGCATGGGGTTGGGTTATTGTTACGGAGGAAGTGCTATAAGTGGCAATGCCACATAATCTACTTAGAGGCTTTGCCTTATATTACTGTACTGGTGGCTTGGCCACGATCTCTGTTTGAGCAGCTCTAATGTGACTATGGTGTGTAGGGCTGGGTGGGTTGAGTTATTCCCCACATGGTATGTAGGGCTGGTACGGGTGGTGTGTAGTGCTAGATTGGGCTTGGACTTTGCATACATGCATATATTATTAAAATCCGATCTGTTTCTGTAATAGGCCCAAGACCCATACTGTTTCTGAATAGGGCCAAGGCCCAGTTTAATCTATATCTGAATAGGGCTTTGGCCCAGACTGAGCTTGGACTGGTCTATGACACTGGTTGAGTTTCCTTACACACTGAGTTTTCACAAACTCACCCTCTCATTTCCATCCATGCAGGTAACCCCTAACCTTAGAGGACTTGGAGCTGCGAGGGATTCGGAGTGGCCATGTGAACTATTTTCTGGTTTTTAGTTTTCTAAATTTATTTTATTGATGCTTTATTCTTAATTTCGGTTTTTAAGTTGTAATAAGGCCGCTCGGGTATTTGTTTTGGGTTTTATTTATTATTTGTTTTCTTTTCGGTAGACTAGTTCGCGCAGGCTTTCCAAGTCTAAACAAATGCTTTCAAAACATACAATACGTGACAAATGGATTACTTAATGACAATAACAAAATTTACTAAAAAATGAGATTTTAATTAGCAGTAGCAATGGTTGCTAAAACTGAAAATAACTCTTAATTACAAGCTATTGAACACGGTTTCACTATTAACGACCTAACGTTTTATTAAAAGAAGATCAAGGTTTTGTAAAGTATCTATGTGACATACCATATCTGGCCATAACGTCTGGGCCAGGTTTGGGGTGTTACAAAACTTATGAAAATCTTGGTTAACTATGTGCATGAATACGAGATAGAATCGTGAAATCTTATGAGTTATGTTATGATTTGAGTAATTGTTTGTAATATGGTTATTTACTAATATGAGTTTATTACCATACGAGCTTACTAAGCTTTATAGCTTACTTTGTTTTCTTTTCTATGTTTTATAGTGTTTCAAAGGCTCACTAGGGTTGAAAGTCGTCGGAGGTCTCATCACACTATCCAGCTGCAGAGTTGGTAACTAAGTTTTGTAGTTTTTGGTTATATGGCATGTATAGGCTAGTTGATGATATGAAGTGTATAAGTAATTTTGGTAATTGATGCCTATGTGTTTGATATGCTCAAGCCATGTGATTTGGCTTAACTTGGGACAAGTTTTGGTTGTGTATATGTTCTTATGATATGGCATATTTTGGTAAACTTGATCATGGCTAAATAGCTTAAATTTGTCATGAGTTTGGCTTGTAAATGTTGGTATGTATTTGGCCATTTTGGTTGGTTTATCTTATGAATTTGGTATAGTTAATGTGATAGAAATGTAGTTGTTCAATTAGTTAATTATGTGGTGAACACTTGCTTGAGAAATGCCATGTTTTGGCTTGGTTCTAAGTTGATGATTTGGTTGGCTATTCAGCTTGAATTTGAAGTATGTAATGTATGCATATCATGGCTAATGAAACATATGATATGGTATGTTTTTGGTTAGGCAAAAAGGTTATGTATGAGTGTTGATATGGTTGGGTTTGGTATGATATGAATTGTGCATGAAATGGTAATGTTTGATTGCCTAATTGAGTATGGATTTGATGAAATTTGAGCTTGTGTAGGTGTTGGTGTTTTGGGGGAGAAATGTGGCTAGTAACTAGCCTATTTTCGTCCACACGGTAGAGCACAAAGGTGTGTGGCTTGACCGTGTGTGACACATGGATTTGATACACGACCGTGTGTCCCCTGATAATTTAATAAAAACCAAGTTAGTGAGTTACACAATGTAGACACATGGGCATCTGGTCCACTGTGTGACCCAAGTTAGTATGTATGCCCTGTTTTCACACGGCCTATGACACAAGTGTGTCCGTCATCGTGTGAGGCACACGTCTTGTTCACACGGGCATGTGACCTCTGTATACTTCAAAATTTTCTAAGTTTTCCAAAGTTTTTGTTATCATTGGTTTGATCCCGAACCTTCTTTAAAGCATGTTTAAGGCTTCGTAGGGCCGTTTAAGGGACATTGTAATATGTTTGAATGATATTTGATTATGAATGCTTAGTGAATATGATATGTTTGTTTAAAGATGTGATTTGATTGGTAATACCTCGTAACTCTATTCCGGCAATGGATACGGGTTAGGGGTGTTACATATTAACTAAACACAATTCAACCAAATGAACATAACAAACATTAGTCATATTGAATCACAAACCTTTCACATGTTTAATACATGATTAAGCATGAATTTCATAAGCTATATCAATTCAATGCTCGTATAGGTTCCGTACGTACCTGCACCACTTAAATTAGTCTTTCATTCACGTATCAGTTATGCCCGTAGAATGTAGCACCCCTAACCCGTTTTCGTCACCGAATTGGGGTTATGAGATATTACCGAACGAGACACAAATTTTTCAACCATTCACATTTACACATATGTTATAATCACAAAACTAAAACATAAATTTGTTTAAACATTAAGCACATAATTTAAGTCAATACAACTATCAATAAAATTCAAAGTCATATAAAATACATGCGGCATTGATTTTTAGTAACGCAATCAATATACATTAGTATATTATATCATATCACTTTACAACATAATATAATATTCATTGTTATAAAAGATAAAGCTAACATTAAAACATGCCCCTCCAATATTCTTTTTTTTTTTAATTTTTTTTCCATTCAATTTCATGCGCATATTACCAAATTAAAATGGACCCTTTTTAATCAATATTACCAAGTCAAAACATACTAAGATTTATATGCAAAATACTAATTATCCACACATAATTTATTTGGTCACTAATATACCTACAATTAATGCATAACATTTCTATATGACCTAATAAATCAAATTATAAAGCGAATATTCAAAAGAAATATTCCAAGCACAAACGTCGAAACATTCATACACGTATATCAAATACATGCCAATATGTATCAATCTAACTTGACAAATGTCAAACATAATTAAATAATATAGCTAAATAAACATTATACTCATTATTATTCCTTTATCGAATTATAAAACAAACATAGCAAAAATGCATATGTATATGTGCCGAACCATTAATCAAACATATTCCTTACCTAAGTTCAGCTTAAGCCAAAACATTCAACAACCAAGTTAAAACCATTCATGTCAAATGCAAGTCAACAACCGAACCATTTTATCCATGAATATCATAATAAACACATATCATACTTATGTTTCTACCATGGCAGATTCAAACAAACCACATCCAAAATTATCAATCGGTTTTCAAATGTAGTTACCGAATATATTCATACTTAATATCATGCATATCCCACGCATATTATGTATACCAATACACAAATCTTACATATCATATAATAGACATATTAAAGTGAACCTCTATTATGTTCGAACATATTCAATTATCAATTAATGCCAAACCGCATAATAACACCTTAATCAGTATAACAACCATTATTTATACTATGGCTGAAACACACAAAATCACAACCAAGTATAACCATCATCCAGATGAAGCATTAAATCCAAGCATAACAAAGTATTAAGCCATTTTTGCATGGCACATGATTACATTAACCAAAATCAAACATTTCAAAATATAACCCAGCCTATACATGCCATATAGTCGAAAGTTCTCTTGTAGAAATACCAAAGACGGTCGATAGTGTGATAGACTTTGATGATAATCCCTGAGCTCATAACTTGACTTCAAAATCTATAAAACAATGTAAATGAAGATATATACAGTAAGCTATCATAGCTTAGTAAGTCATAAGTAAATAAATAATTCAATGTCAACATTAACCCAACTTAACCAAACTAATTTATACTACCATATTCGCATTTATTGTCAAGATTATAAATACATATATAACATACACTTCCATAAACAATTTCACCTTGGCCAAATGTACATAGTCTTATATACACATATTCAATTATCATTTTAAAAAATAATCACATTATACATTCAAAAAGCTGAATACATTTTCCATAGTCACATGTATTTTTTATTTACATCATAAATGATTTGTAACAAATATCAAGTACTTACTTACCTTGTTTCCAGTAGGAAATAAGCTAACTCATACTTGGTCAATTTAGTTCTTTTTACATACTCGATCATAACTTATCGCTACCTAATGAACCATTCGGAATTGGATAGGACACTCGGATAATAACATATATCGTACAATGCCAACGTCCCAGACATGGTCTTACATGTAATCATATATCGATGCCACTGTCCCAGACAGGGTCTTACTCGCACAGATATATTGGAATCACATATCGATGCCATGGTCTTACTCGCACACATATATCAGAATCCTATGTCATGACATATGTATCCTAACTATTCCTAAGGTTCATACGGGGCTTTTGGACGTCACAACTCGATCAAAACAAATGCTTGAACATAGTTACCAAGCTTATACACATTCGGCAATAGCATTTATAAACTCATATATTTCATTTTAGCATATATACTTTGCATTTAATTAAAAATTAAGTACGTCTTTTTGCTTATAAACTTACCTCGAACATTGTAAAACAAAACAAGACAGCTAGTCGACAACTTTCGTTTTCCTCCGATCCAAATCCGATTTCCTTGGTTCTTGATCTAAACATATTCAAATTAAGCTCATTCAATTTAGTCCAAAACCACAAAATGGGTAAATTACCATTTTACCCTCGATATTTATGCTTTTTACAATTTAGTCCCTATTACACAAAACACAGAATATGGAAAATTTGAATACACCCATGTTAGGCCGAATGTTCCTAGTGTCCATACAAGTCCATAAGTTTCATTTATTTCACATTTTAGTCCCTCAAATTATTATTTTATTTAGTCCTAATTACTCAAAATCATCAAAAATTCCAATACAAAACATATTAATCTATCACATATCTTTTATTTTCTACCATGAAATAACAAAAATCACAAGCTTTCAACAATAGCGTAATTCAAAATATTGACCAAAATAAAAAAATTTAAGATGGGTCTTGTAGATAACTTAGCAACGATCTTAAAAACATAAAAATTATCACAAAACTGACTAAAAATGAACCTTGAATTAAGCTAGGAAGATGGCCGAACTAGGTTTTCTTTTTCTTTTCTGCTTATTTGAGTTTCGGCAATGGTGAAATAAAACATGAGCACTAAGGTTTTATGATATACTTTATATTATATTAGCTTATAAATTTTAGTTTACTAAATTACCATTAATGAATTTATAACAAAGCCATATAGTATAAACCTATTGCCGTCCATTCAATATGTTAATGGGTTATTTACAGCTTAAAGGCTTCCATTTATAAATCCAATAGCAATTCGACCCCTTTTTGAAATAACTACCAAATTTTTTTATTTTACGCAATTAAGTCCTTTTATTTAATCGGACACCCAAACGACAAATTTAAATCACGAAAATTTCACAAATATAAATTCACACATAATAAACACAGAAAATAATTTTAAAATATTTTTCTGAATCGAATTCGTGGTCCCAAAACTACCATTTCGACTAGGGTCTAAATCGGGCTGTTACATAGAACCATTCAGAATTACTATAAGATACTCGGGAACACATCGCACCTAAGTGCCACACATATAGCCGAAGCTATCTCATATCACATATATGCTCGCTCTCAAGCTAACAATGGGCCTATTCACACAAGCTGTCAGTCAAGACATAGCTACACGGTGCTGCTCACACAAGCTGTCAGGAACCGTACCACATGCCAGAACCCAGCCACTGGTAGGACGTACAAGACCAGCACCCAGAACACATTATCATTGGTAAACCCTAATGTCATGACATTTGTATCCTAAACTATTCCTAAGGTTCGAACGAGACTTTCCACTGTCGAATCTCTGCCGATCATGTCCGTAAACTCATCTCCAACCATTATCATAGTTCAATTGAATAAGAATACATTTATAACACAATTTAACAACATTTGTTAGCATATGAACTTACCTCATATACGGAAACGATGAAACGGATCAACTAGTTAGATATTTTGTTTTTCCCCCGATCTAAGTCCGCATTCTTCCTTTTTTGATCTATATAAATCCAATTCATCTTATCTATTCATCTACTTATTCAATTTAATCCAAAATATACATTTAAGCACTTTTAAACATTTGCCCTTAAAAGTTCACATTTTTACAATTTAGTCCTTATTTCACAAAATCACAAATTCATGCAAATTTCAAAACACCCATGCTTAGCCGAATTACCACTATACCCCTAGCAGCCCATATTTATCAATTTTTCACACATTTAACCACACATTTTCACATTTTCACAATTAAAACCCTTATTTTGCATTTTTACTCAAAATCACTTTACAAAACTTGTAAATCTAACAACAAAGTTTCATATTTCATCATCAAACATCAAAGAACACATATATTCATCAATGAAAACTCTTAAAACATTTAGCAGTTTGCAAAATAGTCCCTGGGCTCGCTTGACCTAGTTGCAACGATCACAAAAATATAGAAATCATCAAAAACCGAGTCAAAATCACTTACCAATCAAGCCACCAAGTTGCCGAATGCTCAAAACCCTATCTATGGCTTATCCTTTTTAAAACTTTGATGGAGAAGATTATAAAAGAATAAAATTTTGTTTTGGTTTTATTTATTTAACCTTAATAACCAAATTACTAATTTGACCTTAGTGAAAAACCATGAATATTTCATAATGCATGCCCATAATAGTCCACCAACAGTATCTATAGTATATTTACCATTTAAGGACCTTTACTTTATGTTTCATAGTTATTAAACACTTCTAGCTTTAAAACCCAACTTTTACGCTTTACGCGATTTAGTCCTTTTATCAAATTGAGCATTCAAAGAATAAAATTACTTCACAAAACACTCACACAATCATGCCATCATGTTGTAAACACTTAAAATAATAATAAAATAATTTTCTAACATCAGATTTGTGGTTCTGAAACCACTGTTCTGATTTGACTAAAAATAGGCTGTTACATAACTTCTCTATCACCAATCTTCCCAACCCCATGCAACAAAATGACATAATAAGCATGACAGAATCAGATAAAATGCAGAACCATGACATGTTTTAACATTTGATCAATAAATTAATAACAGTGGCATGCCTTTCATGCAATCAATAAATATAGAAACAATGGCATGCTTTTAGTCATGCAGTCGGTAGACACAGAAGCAACAACATGTCTTGATGCATTTAGTAAACATGTGATAACAATACCATATCATACATTAGCGGTCTATACATACTTAGTCATAATAGACAAACCTTTAAGCATGTTCAGCCAACTACAGAATAAACACAAACACATTCAACAAGCATCTCAAATTCATACATATCATATTTGACTACTTCAAAGGACACTATAAATTTGACTAAAGCTTAAGGGAACACAAACACAAATTCAATTCAACATGATTTGTATACACGTGCATTCAGCTATAACCAAATTACACTATTCACTTTTGAATAGGACACACACCTCAATGTACATCTAAACAGCATTAACAATTGTCTGAAACATCTCTACAATTCGGATCTAAATCGGCACTTACCAGATCTATATCTAGAATAGTGAAAGAACACAAAATAAGAGGTGAGGTTAGACCATTCACACTAATAAGTTTGATTAATAGAAGGAAAAGAAAGGAAATATGAAATTTAATTTATTTACTATCAACTTACACTATATCAAAGTATGATGAATCAGTAGAGATCTTGAGCAATCATATGATTTGGCCAAGGATGATGATTCAAAGTCGATTATCAACAAATAATGTTAATGAGAACAGAGGAAGAAAAAGAAAAGAATGCACAAAAGAAAAAATGTTGTGACAATGGTGAATCAAAAGGAAGAGAGTAGTGATGGTTCGACACAATGGATAGAAGTTTAAGGGAAAAAAAGGTAGAAATACAACCAATATGGTACAAAATAGAGGAGAAAATGGGGAGTAAAGGGATGAGCAGAGGGTGCCACAAAACAAGGGAAGAAAACCATGGTTTAGAGGAGTAATAATGATGAAAGAAGAAGAAAGATTAGCGAAAATGAGAGAAAGAAGGAGAGAGGCAGTAATAGGGAGCAAAAATGATCAAAAAAGGCTGAAAAACCAACAAAAATGTTATATACTAGGTTTTCAATGCAAGGGGTGGTGTAACAGCCTGAATTAGGGCCTAGTCGAAATAATAGTTGCGAGACCAAAAATTTGAGGTTAAAATATTTATTTTGATTGAATTTTAAGGTTTATTTAGTGATTTAATGCTTTTGTGAAAACTTGATAGAGAAATTTTATTGTTTTGGTGTCCAATTTGAAAAGTTGGACTAAATTGCAAAAGGTGAAAAATGCGTGTTCTATTCTATAAAGGTGCTTGATTGAAATGGGTTGTTAATGTGGAGGTCCTTATAGGGTAATTAAACCATTTTAATTGAGTTTGGACAAAAATACCAATGGAAGGGAAAAATTTTAAAAAAAAGGCATGAGGGGCATTTTGGTCATTTGGATAATTAAAGAAATAAAAAGGGAAAATAAGTTAAAATTTTGTCCATCTTCTTCCTTCTTGTGTCGAATTTGAAGGGTCAACATAGCTAGGGTTTTACCAACTTTTCAAGCTTAAAGTAAGTGACTCCTAGCCCCGTTTTTAATGCTCTTTGTATTTTTGAGATTCTTGTACCTTGATTTAGCTATTTCTACTAGATGATTTGAAGTGTGGTGAAAATCTTTTACAAGATGATTTTTGGTGAAATAGCCAAAAAGGACTTTATTGCAAAAGGTAAAATATTATGGATGTAAAATGCAAAATAGTGGAAATTGTGGGCTATTGTAAGAGGGAATATGAATCAGCTAGGCTTGTTTGTGTGAAAAATGAACACATTTCATTTTACGAGCCTAGGGACTAAATTGTAAAAATTAAAAAAGTTAGGGGCTAAGTTACAAAAATTGCCATAGGATGATTTTGGACTAAATTGAGTAATGTGTGTATTAAATGAGTTAAATGTGTCATTATAGATCGAGACGAACGTGGAATCGACCTTGACCGGGGCAAAGGCAATGTTTCGGACTAGTTTGCAAATTCACACATTTTTTACCGAGGTAAGTTTATATGTAAACGATACCTCCATTTATTGATTTCTTTAATTGTGGATGGCTTATATGAAATATGATTCAATATCATTGACATTGGATGGAAATATGAAAAATGAGGATATGGATAAATTCTGTGAAATATTGATAATGGTGAGCTATGTGTGAAACCATCAAGTAGTTGCTGAAATTGATGAGCTAAGTGCGAACTACCTGGTTGATTGTAAATATTGATGGGATAAGTGCCAAGCCATCATGAATTATTGATAAAGGTGGGCTATGTGCGAAACCATCATGAATTATTGATATTGCCGGGCTAAGTGCGAAACCACCTTGTTATCGTTAAAATGGATCACTATATGTGATTTAATTGCATGGATTACTATATGGAAGCATATGTTGAGAAATTATCTAAGTGAAATTATGAGTATTGTTGTGATGAGTAAGGGCAGGGACTGAATGTGGTAATGTATGAGCTTTGTGCATACTGTATGTTGAGAATATTGGGTAAGATGTGAGATGAGTAAGTGAAATCGCAAATTTGAATTATTGGCATAGTTGAGTTATGTTTTGAATGCTAAGTGTGTGGTTATGGTGTTTATTGTTTGCATATAGACTTACTAAACTCAAAGCTTACTCCTGTCTCTTTTCCCTTATCTTATAGATTACCCAAGTCAGCTCGGAATACGTAAGATGTCTGAGGATCATCCACACTATCAACACTTTTTGGGTATATTGATCTTTACATTAAGTTATGGCATGTATAGGACTTAGTCATTTTGTAAGTGTCATAATTTGTTGGGCTATAATGTAAGACTATGTTTTTTTTTGGATCATCTTTTGTATAAATCCATGAGATGTGGCTAATATTGATTGTGCTATAATCATATCTTGAGGTATTTCGTGAATGAATTTGATTGCCTATGTGGGATGTATGCTAATATGAAATTGATGTGTGGAAATGTTGTAACCCCTCTTACCCATATCTGATGCCGGAACAGGGTACGAGGCGTTACCTTACTAAAACGCATGCAATTATTCAATCTTAAACCACTGAACTACGTCCCAATTTAAAACTTTTTCAAACATGGCTCTTCGATCCTTCATATGGGCCTACGAGGCCCGAAACATGGTTTTGAAACAATCCAGCACTATTTTGAGCACTTAGAAAACTTTCAAACAAAATTCCACTAAAAATAGGGCACACGCCCGTGTGGAAGGGCAACACGCCTGTGTGGCCTCAAGACATGACCATGCTAATGGCCCGTGTTAATGGCCCGTGTACCTCGCATGGCCTAAGCAATCTAGGGACACGCCCGTGCCCTCATCTTTATGGATTTATTAAGTATGACACGCTCGTGTCGCTGCTCGTGTGCAAAAACCTTGACATTCTGTTTCTGACATCAGCAGACACACGACCTTGGCACATGCCTGTGTACTTAGCTTGTGCTTGTCACATGGCCAAGACATGCCAGTACCACAGCCCGTGTGCAAAAACTTGGGTATTTTGTTTCTGACGTCAACAATCACATGGCCGTAGCACATGCCCATGTGCTTGGTCGTGTCCTCTACATGGTTGAGACACACGGATGTGTCTCAGCCATTGTGTTTACTACTGGGAATTTAATTCTCTATACCAAGCCTCTTTGCCTCCCTGAAACAAGACCAAATGCAACCAAACACTTTCATATCATGACTCCTCATCGATATGCGTCCAAAAGATCAGAAATATGTCTTTCCCCAACCACCACAATCCACATTAATCTAAGCAACTATCCATAAATTTCCATGAAGTTATTCTCATTTCATTAAAAATGACTATCATAATTCTGGCCAATTCTAATGGCCATTTACAAAATGAACTTATAAAATAAATGGCCAATACAATTGGCTAACTAGAGTATCTTACACAAAATGACCAAACAACCTATACATGCCATTACTCAAAACACAAAACATAACTATACCGAGTGCTTCAGTTGATAGTGTGTACGATTCCTCTGATGTCCTTGAATCCTTGAATTACTTAAGCGGCACTATAAAAAAAATGGAAAGGATATGGGTAAGCATAAATCTTAGTAAGGTATAGGCAAATAAATGACAACAATATTACCATTCTAAGTCATATTCTTAACACACCATGACTCATGTATGATACAATGAATAACCATAATAAGACTTACTTGTTTCTAACCTTTAGTAATCATACAACATAATAGTGAGCTTACAATTTATACAATTCATTTATGTACCTGCACCACTCGTAAAAATCATCATAACATCTCTCAAACTTAACATTAACTAAGATTTCGCGTTGAACTATTTAGGATACGAAAGGATATTCAATAAACCTTCAACGTAGGGTATCGAGCCGATGCCATGTCCTAGACATGGTCTTACACTAGCTCACATATCAAGTCGATGCCATGTCCTAGACATGGTCTTACACTGACTCTTAATGTGTCGAGGCTACTACCGTGTCCCAGACAAGTCTTACACTAGCCCTCATCTATCGTTACCGATGCCATGTCCCAGACAGGTCTTACACTGACACGCAACAAGCTGACGCCAAGTCCCAGATATAGTCTTACACTAGCTTGTACATCTTGAGGCTAATGCATGTCCCTGACATGTCTTACAATGGCTCTCGTAATGTGGCCGATGCATGCCCCAGACATGTCTTACACTAGCACACACATTACCCTATGTCATGGCATGAATATCCAATTCTATTTCAAATGTTCAACTGAGCTCTATTGTACATGTTCTCATAAATTCATGTCTACAAGTCATTATTCAACAATTCATGCTTGAATAAACATTCTCATACATAGCTAAATTCATAATGCATTATTTTATGACCAACAATATTTTCATACATGAAATTTAGTAATGTCGCATTATTTACCTACAACTTACCTCGGTATACAAAATGAAGATGACCTTTCGGTTTAATCGATTTGCTTGGCTTTCCTCTGGTCTAAGTTTGGATTTGGTAATTCTTGATCTATAAAAATAAAAATTCACTAATTGAATCACCAAATTAATCCAAACATGCTCAGAGTCATAATTTGGCAAAATAGCCATTTTGCCTCTAGACTTTGGTAAAATGACCATTTTACCCCTAGTCTTAGAAATCGATTTTTATCTAATTTCCTTAATAACCAAGCCCAACCAAACTCTTTTCACTCTTATGGCAACAAAAATTTTTTATTATTTCACACAATTACTCTTTATTATACAACTTTATAACCAAGTCCAATTTAGGTGTTTTCCATGAACACCCCTTTACAAAAGTTGTTTATTAAACCATTAGGACTCATTTTCTTCCATAAAAACCCAGCAAAAAACACTTATTCAATCATGGAAAAATTTCTAACTGTTAACCATTTCGCATAATACACCCCTCAAAATGTAGCTCATGCTATAAGGGTTCCAAAAATGCAAAAACATTCAAGAAAGGTCTTAGAAATCACTTACTAATGAGTGCTAAAATGTGCTAAAAATTTTGAAGCTCCAAAACCCTTGTTTGCTGGTATTTTCGATGAAGAAGAAAACCAAAATGAAGAAAAATGTGAAGGCTAGGCATTAGGTTTTATTTTATCAAATTTAAGTCACCTAACCTTGACTTTTTATCTTCTATTGTCTCCTATACTCTCTCATGGCCAACCAACACTTATTTAAGGGTCTAATTGCCATTTAAAACCCCTAAAATTTTTTTCTCTGGCTGTTTAACTCAATTCACTAGTAATTTACAACTTTTATCTTTTATGCGATTTAGTCCATTTTCGCGATTAAGCCCTCAATTGTGCAAATTAATTCACCAAAATTTTCATGCACCCTAATAAAAATACTACAACACATAAAATAATGCTAAAATAATTTTCTCAAACCTCAGGTAAGTGATTTCGAAATCACTATTCCGATTAAGCATAATTTCAGGCTGTTACAAATGTGATGAGTAAATAGTTGTTTACATGCATGATGTTTGGGCAATGTGTGTGAGGTTAGATTGAATTGTGAATGTGTGGATTGTGGATAATTTGATGTGTGTTTATACCATGCTGTATATTGGCAAGATTGGTATAAGTTTGTTTGTGTTTCGGGGTGGCAAAAGGCTTGGTAAATAGCCTTAAATTTGTCCACATGGGTAGACACACGGGCGTGTGTGACACACGGTCTGCCTATAGGTGTGTAGTCTGGCCCTGTGCCATCTGCATCCAATTTGCAAAAAATTAAGTACATCACACGGGCTAGCACATAAGCACGTGGCCTGGCCGTGTAACCTAAAATGCATGCTGACATCATAAACAGAATGCCTAGGTTTTTACACACGGGCAGAGACATGGGCGTGTGTCTCGACTGTGTGAAGGGCACGACCTAGAACATGGGCATGTGCTCAGTCGCGTGAAAACCGCTGTAGGTTTAAAATGAAAAATAAAATCCACACGGGCCTGTGTGACCACACGGGTGTATACCTGTACCACACGGGCGTGTGCCCTGTTTTGCATGAAATTCTTTAAAAATTTTTAAAGTTTTTGGTTTGGTCCCAGACCACCCCCAAAGTATGTTTTGGGCCTCGTAGGCTCGTAATAGGGACAATTGGCGTATGAATGAAAGTTTTTAATTATTAATTGGAAGTAGGTGACTCGAAAATGAATGGTTGTATATGTTATTGTTTGGTAATGCCTCGTACCCTGTTCCAGCATTGGATATGGGTAAGGGGTGTTACATTTGTGGTATTAGAGCTATGGTTAGTCGGTTTTTGGACTACGGTAGAGTGAGTGAGAGTTTAGCTATACATGCCATAAATATATTGTGATAGTGTGGTGACTCCTGACAATTCTAAACTATGTTTTGCTTTTATATAGTAAATAGATCCTGACCGAGTTGTGACTGATGATGCTGCGACTAATGCGCCAGCTCCCATATAAGAGACCGCTTCAGTAGAAAGTAGACATGAGACCTTGAGTCAGGGAGATGAGGCTCGGGAAGCCTTTCTTCATATGATGAGTAACTAGTGTACTAAATTTGTTCGAGCAAATGCTAATGCTGAAACTCCTCCACCCCTTCCTATTCCACAACCGGTTTCCGTAGCTCCTCAAGTTATTGATGTGGTAAGATTAACTAAGCCCCCAGTTGATAAGATTTGAAAGTAAGGGGCTAAAAAATTTAGGGACAACATAGATAATGATCTAGAGAAAGTCGAGTTCTGGCTTGAAAATTCTATAAGGATGTTTGATGAGCTGGCATGCACACCCGAGGAATGCTTAAAGTGTGCTGTGTCCTTTCTGAGGGACTCAAGATATCACTAGTGGAAGACATTAATATTGGTGATTCCAAAGGAGAGAGTGACATAGGATTTCTTTCTAGAGGAATTCCGAAAGACATAAATAAGCCAATGGTTTATTGACCAGAAAAGGAAAGAGTTCCTTGAATTGAAGCAAGGTAAGATGTTTGTGGCTGAGTATGAACCTGTGTTCGTTAGACTCAGTAAGTATGCTTGAGAGTGTATGTCTTCCGAGGCTATCACGTGTAGAAAGTTTGAGGATGGGTTGAATGAGAACATCAAACTACTAGTTGGGGTTCTAGAAACTAAAGAGTCTGTGGAATTGGTGGAACGTACTTGTAAAGTTGATGAATTAAGAAAAAAGAAGAGAAAGGCTGAAATTGTGGCCAGAGATGCTAGAAAAAGACCGATAAGTAAGTCGTTTCAATCCCTATTAAAGAAATCCAAGGAAGTGAATCCTCGAACAATTATTTTAGTCGGGTATTCACACCAAGATCGTAAAAAAGCTCATTCAGGTTTTAAAGTTCAGGCCACCTCGATGGCAAGTGTGGGTAATATGAAACCTAACAAACCCGAATGTCAGAATTGTGGTTGACAACATTTTGGTGAATGTTGGGGGAACAGTCGAGCTTGTTATAAGTGTGGTTCTCGAGAATATTTTATTAAAGACTATCCAAAAAAGTGGAGGAAGAGAGGCTCCAGAATGCCCGGTTGAGTAATGCTACGAGTAGAGGTAGACCATCACGAAATGTCGGTGGTGGAGCCAGTAGCAAAAATATAGTGAAGGATTTCACTATGAGGTCAAAAACGAGAGCACCTGCAAGAGCTTACCTTATACGTGCTTGAGAGGATGCGTTCTCCCCTGACGTGATTCCCGATATATCTTCTCTTTGCAATACTAATGTTATTACATTGATTGACCCCGGATCTACTCAGTCTTATGTTTGTGTGAAATTGGTAAATAGTAAGAAATTGCCTGTTGAATTGACTGAAATTATGATTAAACTGTCGAACCCTTTGGGCAAGTATGTGTTGGTAAATAAGGTTTGTAAGAATTGTCCTTTAATGATTCAAGGTCACTGTTTTCTGGCTAATTTGATATTGTTTCCATTTGATGAGTTTGATGTTATTTTGGGTATGGATTGGTTGACATTGCATGATACCAAGGTAAATTGTAGACAGAAAACTGTTGAGTGGAACTGTGAAAAAGGTGAAATTCTTTGGGTTGAAACAGATAAATCGAATAAGATGCCTACGGTGATTTCGTACTTAACTGCTCAGAAGTGTTTGAGAAAAGGGTGTGAAGCTTACCTTGCATATGTGTTGAATACTGATATGTCTGAATCGAGGCTTGAGTCAGTGCCAGTAGTCTGTGATTTTTCGGATGTGTTTCTAGAAGAATTACCTGGGTTGCCTCCAGCTAGATAAATTGAGTTTGCCATTGATTTGTTGCCAAGACAGCACCAACTTTATTGCTCCATACAGAATGGCTCCAATCGAATTGAAAGAGTTAAGGGCTCAGTTATAAGAATTAATGGATAAGGGTTTTGTAAAACCGAGCTTTTCTCAATAGGGCGCACCTATATTGTTTGTAAAGAAGAAAGACGGATGACGCTTTGTATTAATTACCGTCAGCTTAACAAAGTGACGATAAAGAACAAGTACCCATTGCCGAGAATTGATGATTTGTTTGATCAATTAAAAGGAGCTACCGTGTTCTCTAAGGTAGACTTGAGGTTAGGATATTACCAATTGAGGGTTAAGGAGTCTGATGTGTCAAAGACTGCCTTCCGGACAAGGTATGGACATTACGAGTTTCTTGTGATGCCTTTCCACTTAACTAGTACACCAATTATGTTTATGGATTTGATGAACCAAATTTTTCGACCATATTTGGATAAGTATGTGGTGGTGTTTATAGATGATATCTTGATTTATTCCTGTGATGAGAGTGAGCATGCTGGACACTTGTGAACAGTGTTACAGATTTTGAGAGAGGAGAAATTGTTTGCAAAGTTTAGTAAAAGTAGGTTTTGGCTTCATAAGGTTGGATTTCTAGGACATATAGTTTATAGTGATGGTATTCGGGTTGACCCGAGTAAAATTTTGGCGATTGTTGATTGGAAACCACCGAAGAATGTAATAGAAGTTAGGAGCTTTTTGGGCCTAGCTGGTTATTATAGGTGCTTTGTCGAGGAATTTTCACTAATTGCCTCTCCTATGACCAAGTTGCTTCAAAAGGATGTTGAGTTCGAGTGGAATGAAAAGTGCCAGCAAAGTTTTGAGAAGCTAAAAGCGCGATTGAATGAGGCACCAATACTAGGGCAACTCGAGTCGGTGAAAGAATTTGTGATTTATAGCGATGCGTCATTGAATAGACTTGGATGTGTACTTACACAAGAAGGCAAGGTGGTGGCTTATGCTTCAAGACAATTGAAGCCGCACCGGAAGAATTACGCGACACATGACTTAGAATTGGCCACCATCGTCTTTGCCTTGAATATTTGGCGTCATTATTTGTATGGTGAAAAATGTCATATCTTTACTGATCATACGAGCTTGAAGTACTTGATGTCTCAAAAGGAGTGGAATTTATGACAACGAAGATGGCTTGAGTTGTTGAAAGACTATGAGGTAGTAATTGAGTATCATCTCGGAAAGGCAAATGCAGTCGCTGATGCTCTAAGTAGAAAATCTTTGTTCACTTTGAGAGCTATGAATACGAGTTTGAAGTTGTTTGAAGATGGTTTGGTATTAGCCGAAATGAGGGCTAGTATGTTGTTTATTCAGCAGATTTGTGAAGCCCAAATGAGCTACAGTAAGATGCAAGCTAAGAGAGCTCAATGTGAAGTGGGTAATAATTCTAATTTTTGAATTAGTTCATATGGTTGCTTGATGTTTCATGATAGAACATGTGTATCGAAATATAATAAGTTGATTCAGAAAATTCTGCACAAGGCGCACAGTGGTTGTTTATCAGTACATTCGGGTAGTGCAAAAATGTATAACGATTTGAAAAAGCTATATCGGTGGACGGGTATGAAAAGAGATATCTTTAAATTTGTGGCTAAATGTATGAGTTGCCAACAAGTGAAAGTCGAGCATCAAGTACCATCAGGTTTACTTCAACTGGTGATGGTTCTTGAGTGGAAGTGGGATAGAATCACGATGGACTTCGTGATGGGGTTGCCTCTAACTCCGAGAAAGAGAGATGTTATGTGGGTTATTGTTGATAGATTGACGAAATCGGCTCACTTTATACTGGTACATGTTGATTATTCACTTGATAAATTGACTGAATTATATGCTGTTGAAATTGTGAGATTGCATAGAGTGCTTATGTCTATCATTTCAGATAGAGATCCGAGGCTTACCTCGAGATTTTGGAAAAAAGTTACAAGAGGCCTTAGGTAAGAAATTAAATTTTAAGATTGCATTCCATCCGCAAACTGATGGACAATCTGAAAGAGTAATCCCAGTTATAGAAGATATGCTCCGATGTTGTGTTTTAGAGTTTGAAGGTAGTTGGAAAAGATATCTACCTTTGGTTGAATTTTCCTAAACAACAGTTATTAATCGAGTATTCGAATGGCCCTATATGAGGCATTATATGGTCGTAGGTGTCGAACACCTTTGTATTAGACTGAATTGAGTGAGAAAAAGATTCATGGTGTGGATTTGGTTAGAGAAACCGAAGAGAAAGTGAAGATCATTCGTGATTGTTTGAAAGCTGCTTCTGACCGATAAAAGTCTTATGCAGATTTGACAAGAAAAGAGATCGAGTTCCAAGTGGGTGATAAAGTATTTTTTTTGAAAGTGTCTTTGTGGAAAAAGATCTTGAGGTTTGGCTAGAAAGGCAAGTTGAATCCACGATTTATTAGGCCGTATGAGGCCATTGAAACGATTAGACCAGTGGCAAACCGGTTAGCTTTACCGACAGAGTTGGAGAAGATACACAATGTGTTTCATGTGTTGATGTTGCGACGGTACCGTTCAAATCCCTTACATGTAATTTCTCTGACAGAAATTGAGATAAGGTTGTATATGACTTACGATGAGGAGCCACTTAAGATCTTGGCTCGAGAGGTTAAACAGTTGAGAAAGAAAAATATAGCCTTAGTGAAAGTATTGTGGCCAAAACATGGAGTGGAAGAGGCTACGTGGGAACCAAAAGAAGCAATGAGGAAACAGTACCCAAACCTTATTACTGGTAAGATTTTTGGTGACGAAAATCCCTAAAGGAGGAGAGTTGTAACAGCCTAAATTAGGGCCTAGTCAGAATAGTGGTTGCGAGACCACAAATTTGAGGTTAAATTATTTATTCTGATTGAATTTTAAGGTTTATTTAGTGATTTAATGCTTGTGTGAAAACTTGATAGAGAAAATTTATTGTTTTGGTGTCCAATTTGAAAACTTGGACTAAATTGCAAAATGTGAAAAATGTGTGTTCTATTCTATAAAGGTGCTTGATTGAAATGGGTTGTTAAAGTGGAGGTCCTTATAGAGTAAATAAACCATTTTATTTGAGTTTGGACAAAAATACCCATGGAAGGAAAAAATTTTAAAGAAGGGCATGAAGGGCATTTTTGGTCATTTGGATAATTAATGAAATATAAAGGGAAAATAAGTCAAAATTTTGTCCATCTTCTTCCTTCTTGTGTTGAATTTGAAGGGTCACCATAGCTAGAGTTTTTCCAACTTTTCAAGCTCAAAGTAAGTGACTCCTAGCCCCGTTTTTAATGCTCTTCGTATTTTTAAGATTCTCGTACCTTGATTTAGCTATTTCTACCACTAATTTGAGCTAGGTTTTTTGTTTAAAATTGTACTCATGAATGAAATACATGTATTTTGATGTCTAGTGGTAGAATATGAAAGTTTGAAGTGTGGTGAACATCTTTTACTAGATGATTTTTGGTGAAACAGCCAAAAAGGACTTGATTGTAAAAGCTAAAATATTATGGGTGTAACATGCAAAATAGTGGAAATTGTGGGCTGTTGTAAGAGGGAATATGAATCAGCTAGGCTTGGTTGTGTGAAAAATGAACACATTTCATTTTACGAGCCAAGGGACTAAAGTGTAAAAATTGATAAAGTTAGGGGCTAAATTGCAAAAATTGCCATAGGATGATTTTGGACTAAATTGAGTAATGTGTGTGTTAAATGAGTTAAATGTGTCATTATAAATCGAGAGGAACGTGGAATCGACCTTGATCGTGGCAAAGGCAAGGTTTCGGACCAGTTTGCAAATTGACACATTTTGTACCGAGGTAAGTTTATATGTAAACGATACCTCCATTTATTGATGTTTTTAATTGTGGATGGCTTATATGAAATATGATTGAATATAATTGACATTGGATGGAAATATGAAAAGTGAGTATACGGATAAATTCCGTGAAATATTGATAAAAGTGGGCTATGTGCAAAGCCACCAAGTAGTTGTTGAAATTGATGGGCTCAGTACAAATTACCTCGCTGATTGTAAATATTGATAGGGTAAGTGCGAAACCATTGTGAATTATTGATAAAGGTGTGCTATGTGAGAAACCACCGTGAATTATTGATATTGGTAGGCTAAGTACGAAACCACCTTATTATCGTCAAAATGAATGACTGTGTGATTTAATTGCATGGATTACAATATGGAAGTGTATGTTGAGAAATTATCTAAGTGAAATTATGAGTATTGTTGTGATGAGTAACTGCAGGGAATGAATGTGGTAATGTATGAGCTTTGTGCATACTATATGTTGAGAATGTTGGGTAAGATGTGAGACGAGTAAGTGAAATCGCAAATTTGAATTATTGGCATTGTTGAGTTATGTTTTGAATGCTAAGTGTGTGGTTATGGTGTTTATTGTTTGCATATAGACTTACTAAGCTCAAAGCTTACTCTTCTCTCTTTTCCCTAATCTTATAGATTAGCCAAGTCAGCTCGAGATACGCAAGATGTCTAAGGATCATCCACACTATCAACACTTTTTGGGTATATTGATCTTTACATTGAGTTATGGCATGTATAGGACTTAGTCATTTTGTAAGTGTCATAATTTGTTGGGCTATAATGTAAGCCTATGTTTTTTTTTTTTGTATCATCTTTTGTATAAAGCCATGAGATGTGGCTAATATGAAATTAATGTGTGGAAATGTGATGAGTAAATAGTTGTTTACATGCATGATGTTTGGGCAATGTGTGTGAGGTTTGAATGAATTGTGAATGTGTGGATTGTGGAAAAATAGATGTGTGTTTATACCATGTTGTGTACTGGCAAGATTGGTATAAGTTTGTTGTTGTTTCGGGGTGGCAAAAGGCTTGGTAAATAGCCTTAAATTTATCCAAACGGGCAGACACATGGACGTGTGTCTAGGCCGTGTGTGACACACGTCTGCCCTATGGGCGTGTAGTTTGGCCGTGTATCCCCTGCATGCAATTTGCCAAAAATTAAGTACGTAACACGGGCTAGCACATGGGTGTGTGGCCTATTCGTGTGACCTAAAATGCATGATGACGTCATAAACAAAATGTCCAGGTTTTTACACACGGGCAAAATCATGGGCGTGCGTCTCGGCCGTGTGATGGACATGGCCTAGGACACGGGTGTGTGCTCGGCCGTGTGAAAACCACTGTAGGTTCGAAATAAAGAATAAAATCCACACGGGCTCGGACACGGGCATGTCCCTGTACCACACGGGCGTGTGCCCTGTTTCGCATGAAATTTTCTAAAATTTTCTAAAGTTTTTGGTTTGGTCCCGGACCACCCCCAAAGTATGTTTTGGGCCTCGTAGGCCCGGAATAAGGACAATTGGTGTATGAATGACAGGTTTTAATTATTAATTGGAAGTAGGTGACTTGAAAATGATTGGTTGTATTTGTTATTGTTCGGTAATGCCTCGTACCCTGTTCCGGCGTTGGATACAGGTATGTGGTGTTACAGGTGGCACATTTTGGGCAAAAATATTGTAAATAAAAAATCTACGAAAGAGGGGAATCGAACTCGGGTTCGAAGGGAAAATTCACTAACTCTTAGCCATTAGATTAATTCCTCATTCTTATTACAAACGCTTAAAGATAAGCTTCAAAATCGGGGTTTGACTACTCTCTCGATTTACAAACCTGATTCTACTAACCTAAATTTTAGGATGTGACAGTGGTACCGAAAAAGATGGTTTTAGAAGTTAATTTCTATAAATTGGGTCTATAAATATTAAATTATAATATCTACAGAAGATTAAAGTTTGGTCCTTTAATATTACCTATTAATTACTGAATTAGGGTACAAAGACTAAATTGTAAAAGTGGAATTGTTATAGATTTTAAAATAGCTAAAGGTTCAAAATGGTAAATAGGCCATTTTATTTAATCAAATTGTGGTAGATGATGTTAAAATCCACTAACTTTGGCTAATTAAGATTAAGATTTTGTTAATTAAAGTTTAATTAATTAATTTTGATTAAGTTTAATCAAAATTATATAAGTTAAAATTAAAGAGAGAAAAACCATTATTTTCTATTCATCTTTTTCTCCACCGAACAAAGAACGTAAAAAACCTTTAAGGAAGCTTCAACCATTCGACCCCTAATTTGTCAGTTTAATTAAGTCATCTTTTTTTGCAATTTTTATGTTTTTAAGGTTATAGGAGCTGGATTTAGCTGGCCCATTTACCAATTTGTAAAATTTTTAAAGTTTCTGATAGTTTCCAATGTTGGTTTCTTGAAGAAATTAATGTTAAATTGATAAATTTTAAGCTTAGATGTGAAAAATGACTAGATTGTAATCTTTAAATTATTAGTTTTGAACAAAAGGACTAAATTGAATAAAATTTGAAATTGAAGTAAAATTCTAGTAAGAATAGATGGTATAGGGTCTATAATGGATGTGATTGAGATCGATTTTGAAATCGAAGCTTAAATTTGAAATATTGTTATTTCGGTGTTAGGGACTAAATTGAATAAATTGCAAAACTTAAGGGGCATTTAGAAAATGGAATTAAATTGGTTCATGCATAACCTGCAATGGTAGGAAAAATGTTTAGTATTAATGAATTGTCTAAATAATTGTTTAGATCAAGAATTGAATCAAACCAAAGATAATCGAGGAAAAACCAAAATTATCGATTAGCCCCTAGAGGTTCAACTTGTTTGTTTTGTTTCTAGGTAAGTTCATATGGTATTTGTAAATTGGATTGTTTGTATTTGAATTATATATGTATGTTTGATTGTAAATTGAATTGGTTTTGAATTAGTACGAAAAGGTGAGAATTGGACTAAATTGAAAAGTGATGATTACAAGTGTAATAGATGCCCATGTGAACTTAATAAAGGTTAGGATACAATTGGCATGCCAGTAGGGTCTTATGCATACCTGTATAGAATATGTGTTTGTACAGAGGTTGTCACAGGTTAAACCGAGATCCAGCATGTTGTGATCATCGAGTATTATACATTTCAACGGAGACCTTGGTGTGGTGGAAGGATGTTTTAGCATGTGAAGTTCCAAATGATGCTTATGGGCTTTGCATGTAACACCCCTAACCCGTATCCATCACCAGAATAGAGTTACAAGGTATTACCGATCGAATCACAACATTAAACTTACATTTCATGTTCAATAATAAAACATAATCAAGTCTCAATCAATCACATTTACCTTGTCCCTTAAGATGGTCTACGAGAACTTAAAAATGCTTTAGTGAAGGTTCAGGACTAAACCAATCACATATAAAAATTTCAAAAACTTAGGAAATTTTCAAACATGCAGGGGTCACACGCACGTGTGAACAGGCCATGTGCCTCACACGGATATAGACACGCCCGTCTCATAGGCCGTGTGAAAACAGGGCATACTATTGACTTGCCCCACACAGCCGACTGCACGCCTGTGTGCCTGGCCGTTGGAAAACTGAAGGGTATACTGGCTTAGGTCACACGGCCAGTCACACGCCAGTATGTCTAGCCCGTGTGCCTATTCGAAATGGCCTTACACGCCCGTGTCCAGGCCGTGTGCTCGGTCGTGCCAAACCTGTAAGGTATACTGACTTATGCCATATGGCCAGTCACACGCTCGTGTGTGAGGCTGTGTGGTCCATCCTAACTTAATTTGAATTGTCACACCAGGGGACACAGAGCAGTGTACCATGATCGTGTGTCACACATGGCTAAGACACACGCCCGTGTCTCTGCCCGTGTGGACAAAAATAGGCCATTTGCAAGGCCAATTTGCCACCCAATTTTAACACCATACATGAGAACAACTATATACCAAATCCATATACAATTTTAGCCATTTCATTCTCAATTCAAGCACATTTCATGTCATAACAATCTTATCCATTTCAATAAACATTTTCCTAACAAAAACATACCAAATCAATATGCCATAATCATCAATTCAACCTAATCCCAATATGTATTTTCTCAACATTCAAACGACCAAATCAAATTGCAAAATCATACCAATTCAACATCTTAATTTCATACCAAAATATACCATTTCTCAACAATAATATATATCATTTATAACTAACCAAACAAACAACTACATAGCCATCAAAATTACCATATTAAACTTGCCAAAACATACGGAAAAATTTATACATCACATACCATATATCAACACATATATCATAAGCCAAAATCACATCCATCAACAACACCATTTACAAGCCAACTCACATGGCTAAATTCACAACTCAAACATACTAAAATGAAACTAGCTTATACATGCCATATCCCATATTGACAAGCATCAAAAGTACCAAATAGATGATCAATAGTGTGATGACGTTTCCTGATAATCGCTGAGTCTGAGCTAGCTTCGATTCTCTATAAAACAAGGAAAGGTAAACAAAGTAAGCTTTAAAAGCTTAGTAATCTCATATACAAATAAAGTTATCACAGAAAACAATATCATTTCAATCAAATCAGCAATTTATGATTAAACACATATAAATTCACAAACCTTCCTCATAATATATATATTCATCACCACATATAAATTCATCAAATACTTCCCTTTGCAAAACTCATATGAATTTTGTACGTACCTGTACCACTTAATTCATTTACACATTCATTTTTATCTTGACTTTGCTCGTTGAACCATTCGGAATCGTTAAGGATACTCGGAAGTCTCGAATAACTCATACAATGCCATATCCCAGATATCATCTTACATGTTATCACATATCAATGCCAATAGGCCAGCTATGGTCTTACAGGAAATCTCATATCGATGCCATGTCCTAGACATGGTCTTACACGTAATCACATCTCGGTAATCCTAGTGTCATGACATTTGTATCCTATACTATTCCTAAGGTTCGTACGAGACTTTCAAACGTTGTAGCTTTGTTGATTCTTGCTCATATTCAACCATTCAGCATTCAATGCAATTCAATGATAAATAAACATTTATAACTCAATTTAAAAACGTTTATTTGCATATGAACTTACCTCATATTCGGGATTGACGGATGGATCAAGTACTCAATAACTTTGGTTTTCCCCCTGTAACGCCCTGATTTTCGGGATTTTTCGGGTTTTGTGAATTTTAGTGAAATTTTTAGAATTTTGGTGTTCTAAAGGTTGATAATGTATGTACATGTGTTAATGGGTCTATAGAAGGTCCAAGCTTAAGTCAAAACCCGGTAAAATATTAAGTTGGATTTTCAAGTGAAAGGGGACTTGGTTAAGTGGGCTTTTAAGAAAAACAGTGTAAAAGATGTCACAAGTGAGCTCTTGGTAAAGTGGCAAGGTGGAGCCACTAAGCTCCTCAAAAAGTGGCGCCTAAATGAATGATCAAGGACAAGGGTTCGAGATGCAAGGTATGCGTGGAGTTCTTTTTAATTTTCAAGCATGAGCCTAACTTAGGTGAATTTCGGCAAGGGGCTTTAAGGACTTGGGCCGATTGCTTTAGAGGGAATGCTAGGGTTATATTATTTTCTTTTTGTTGTCATGACAATTAGGGTTAGCCACCTTAGGGTTTTTTCCTCTCTTCTATTGTCAGAAAAGCCAAGAGTTGCCTCCCTGGAAAGTTCATAGCCGATTTCTCCTTCCCCATCTCCACCATTGTTTTTTTTCATTTTTCTTCTTCCCTTTGATCTCTTCCCTAGCCGAATACCTATCTTGCATAGATCCACTCTTTCTTTTGCTTCCATTCTTCTTAAAATCAACCATAACCGATTGCTCAAAGTGCCAGAAATCCCGAAAACTGCTTCCTTTCTTGCCGATTTCTTGTAAGCCGAATCACCTCTGTTTCTTTCACCTATTGTGGCCGATTACTACACTCCCTTTAATCACACCATTGTCGACACCATCACCCAAAAGCTACAGCCAAAACGCCATCTTCTTCTCTTATTAAAAAGCCGAAATCACCATAGTTGTAGGGAGATAGCTGAAATTACAAATCTCAGAGATAAGGTTTCTACTGACGTTTAAGGGTCAGATTTACATCAGATCTGCATAGGAACTGAAGAGAAATCGTTGTTGGATGAAAAGGTGATCAAGCAAGGGGTTGAAGACTTTGGAACATCAGATCTAGATCTAAAGGGATCTAAATCGTCAAGGGATTAACGCATAGGAGATCTCGTAGGAGAAACTGCAAAACAGGTGTGTGTTTCGAACACCTTTCCATGCACAAATCGGTAAAAGCCGAAAAGCTGAAATGCCGAAGTTTCGGTATTTCGAGAGCTTGCGAGCATGCGAATGCTCTCAAGTTGGAAGGAGAAGGTTAGTTTTGGAATCGGCACTGTTAGACGTGTTGACCGCTAAATTTTGGGCATTTTGGTAAGTTGGGCCTCGGTGGGCCAAATATGGGCCCAATGGGCGATTTGGGCCCATGTGAGTTAAACTGGATTTAAAGGTAATATTATGGACTGTAGATGTGAAAACAGTTAAAACAAGATAACCGAATGTGAAATCGGGACTAAATGGGCCTAATGGGCCAATCGGCGTAATAGGGCTCATTAGGGGTTTTAGGGCCTTAATGCTAAAACTGAAAAACTGAGGTAACTGAATTTCTGTATAGCTGTGTGATTAATAAATACTGTAATAAGCATAACATCTGTAACATGGGAGTAAAATTACTGAAATACCCTTAGGGTAAGAAATTACTGATTTGCCCCTAGGTAGGAAATTACCGTTATACCCCTAGGGCTATAATTGACTGTACTGTTTGACATAACTGTTACTGTTATTGCATGCCATGATATGTATCTAATGCATGGGTTGGGTTTTGATAATGGAGGAAGTGTGAGTGGCACAGCCACGTTACTGAAAAGGGGCTATGCCTCGTACTGTTTCTGAAAGGGGCTTTGCCTCGTATACTGTTTATCTGAGCAGCCATGCTGCGACTGTGGTGTGTGGGCTGGGTGGGTCAAGTTATTCCCCACATGGTGTGTTGGTTGGTACGGGTGGTGTGTAGCGGTTGGTGGGTTGAGTAGTCTCCCCAATTGGGTTTGCATTTATACTGCATTGCTGTACTGTACTGTTATGGGCCTATGGGCCAATCCGTTATCTGAATAGGGCTTCGGCCCAGTATCTGTTATAGGGCCTTGGCCCAGTTTACTGCTATCTGAATAGGGCTTTGGCCCAGTATCTGACCGAGACTGGTTAGGGTTTAGGCCCAGTGGGCTTGAGCCAATTTGGGCTTTGGATGGGTTCTGCACACACTGAGTTTTCCCAAACTCACCCCTCTCTTTCCATCCTTGCAGGTGAGCCCTAGATTGTGACTTGGACGCTGGGAGGGATTCAGAGTGGCCACGAGGACTGAACTTTCTTGGTTTAACTTAAATATTTCGTATTGGTTTTTACTTTGATATGGGTTGTAATAAGGCCGCTATAACTATTATTTGGGATTTCTTTACGGTTTTATTTCAAACTTGAACATACAATGTTTTTAAAAATTAAATCAATATTTTCTTAAACAACCTGACTTTACTAAAAACTAAGAATGATGATAAGACTAAAATGAAACAATTCACAAATGAGATAGAGATTAGGTCGAATAGTAATCAAATTGGGAATTTCAAGAAGAACAAATATTACTTTTCAAAAATCTCGAACATCAGACTTAGTACATAAGACGGCGTAGCATAGTCTAGGTGATGTGGCACACCGGACATGGCCATAACGTCTGGGCCGGGTCAGGGGTGTTACACCCCCAATTTAAATTCGAATTGTTTCTTTCTTGATCTATATGAATTCAAAATTAACTCATTTAATCACTTATTCATTTAATTTCATCCAAAACACACAATTGGGCATTTTTACATATTAGCCCATAAAGTTTCACATTTTTACTCTTTAGTCCTTATTTCATGAAAACAGAAATTCACACAATTTCAATTAGACCCATGCTAGCCGAATTACCAAAGTACGCTTAGCAGCCCGTATTTCACATTTTTTTCACATTTCAACCACACATTTCATACTTTTCACAATTTAATCCTTATTAAACAATTTCATTAAAAATTGCTTTACAAAACATGATAATCTATCAATAAATACTCATTTTTATCATCAAACATTCAAGAGCTCAAATATTCATCAATGGCATCTTTCAAAACATTAAGTAGTTTTGCAAAATAGTCCTTGGGCTAGCTAGTACTTAATACAACGATCACAAAAACATAAAAATCATAAAAAATTGAGTCAAAATCATACCTTAATTAAGCTTCTAAAGTACCGAACCCTAAAATGCCATGGATGGTTTCTTTTCTTTGATATTTTCGGCCAAGAAGATGATAAATTAACAAAATTTTGTTTTGTTTTAATTTAATAACCTTTAATACTAAATTACAAAATTAACCTTAGTTAAAACATTATAAAATCACATATATTATGTCCATAAATGTCCACTTACACTAATCATGGTCTAATAACATTATAAGGACCTTTGATTTAATAAGTCATAGCAATTAGGCACTTTAAACAAATGGAATGTAGCTTTTGCATTTTATGCGATTTAGTCCTTTCCTCAAATTAAGCACACAAATGCTAAAATTATTTCACGAAACTTTCACACATATAAATTCACATGCTGTTAACACTGAAAATAATATTATAATAATATTCTAACCTCAAATTTGTGGTTCCAAAACCACTATTCTGATTTAGCTAAAACTGGATTGTTATAACTCTCTCCACTTTAGGGATTTTCATCCTCGAAAATCTTACCAGTGAATAGGTTTGGGTATTGCTGTCTCATAGCATCCTCGGGTTCTCACATAGCTTTTTCGACCCCGTTTCGGTGCCGTAAGACTTTTACTAATGCAATTTTGTTATTTATCAGTTCTTGATCTCATGAGCTAAAATTCAGATCGGTTCTCTAGCATATGACATATTAGACTGAATTTCAACCTCGATTGGGGAAATGATATGTGAAGGACCGAATTGGTATAGTTGAAGCATCGATTCATGAAACACATTGTGTATTTTCTCTAACTCCGACGGTAAGGATAGTCGATAAGCAATTGGCCAGATTCGTTCAATAATCTCGTACGGTCCGATGAATCTCATACTCAACTTTCCTTTTCTACCAAATCTGAGTATTTTCTTCCACGGTGAGACTTTTAGAAACACTTTATCCCTGATCTGAAATTCAATATCTTTTCGTTTCAAATTCGCATATGATTTATATCTATCTAAAGCTGCTTTCAAACTATCGCGAATTACTTTCACTTTCTCTTCGGTCTCTCTGACCAAATTAATCTCGTAAATTTTATTCTCGCTAAGCTCAGTCCAATATAATGGTGTTTGACATTTACGATCGTATAAAGCTTCGTAAGGTGCCATTTTAATACTCGATTGAAAGCTATTATTATAAGCAAATTCAATCAACAGAAAATACTTTTCCACGTACCTTCGAACTCAAGAATACAATATCGCAACATATCCTCGAGTATCTATATAACTCGTTTGGATTGACCATCCATCTGAGGGTGAAATCCAGTACTAAAATGTAACTTTGTACCCAACGCATCTTGCAGTTTCTTCCAAAACCGCAACGTAAACTTGGGATCTCTACCCAAAATAATGGATGTAACACCCCTTACCCGAGACCGTCGCCAGTGTCGAGCACGAGGCATTACCAGACTTACCTTACTAGTTCGGGGCATAAAAATTCACTTTTAAAATTAATTCACTCACATTGATCCAATATATTCATAAAAAGGGCCCCCGAAGCCCTAAAACATATAATTGAAACGGTTCGGTACTAAACCGGGAACATTAAAAATTTTCTGATTACTTACACAATTTAAAACAATTTATTTCACTATTCATAATAAAACTGTCCACCTACGCAATAGTAACTAAATTAATTATAACTCGAGTTACGAAACTCAAAATTTAAATCTATAATTTTTCCCTAAAACTAGACTCATATATCCTCTTACCTTAATTTTTCCAGAATTTTTGGTATGGCCAATTAGTAAAATTTATTAGTGAAATGTTCCCCTGTTTCACAGTTCCACTGTTCTGACCTCTCCATACTAAAAATCAATTATCTCTTAGTACAGTTTCAATTTAGTGTTTCCACTTGTTTCTAATGAAAATAGACTCACTAAGGAATATATAAATATAAATTATGACTCATAATTTTTTCTATAGAATTTTTAGTGAATTTCTAAAATCAAAACAGGGGATCACGAAATCCCTCTGAACCGGTCTCACAAGAATTTAAATATCTCAAAATACAGACTTCCTTTGCTTGCCCTGTTTCTTTCCTATGAAAATAGAATCAATAAGATTTAATTATATATCTCATTAACCATTTAATTCCATTTCTACTATTTTTAGTCATTTTTCAAATTCACATCACTGCTGCTGTTGCAAAAGTGTTTCATGGCCAACTTTTCCTCCTTCATCATTTCTTTGCATAAACTATCAGTTAGGCATACATAACATCAAAACATGTTATTATTTAGCCATTTCAATAGCTAATCATCATCAACATTCACATACCATACTTAAATCATATCATAAAGACATATGCACCAAATGGCCAAGTCCCTATACATGCCATAACCCAAAACATTTCAAACTACAAAATAACAAGATAGCCTTTGATAGTGTGAGACGAACTCCAGTGTCCTTTTTGATCCCTGAGTTAGCTTGGCTACACTATAAAAGAGAGAAAAGAAAAGGAGTAAGCTACAATGCTTAGTAAGTCTACAAATAAATAAATGACAACATTCTCCATCAACAACAAAATCTTTGTTTTACTTCTCCACTTAATCTTTAACTTTCCTATTTATCATTCCTTTACCTGAACTTTCTTGTAACATAGCCTGTATATTAGCCTGATGAACCGTTTGGAATACTAAGGGTACTTGGGTTTTCCTGCCTGATAATAGCCTACCAATGCCATGTTGTAGGCATGGTCTTACATGGGATGTTCCCTGTCCTGCCAAAGCCATATATCTGATATAGACTTACATGGGATGTTCCTCAACTGTCTCAACCCAAAATACCATGTATCCCTAAGGTTCAACCGGGGCTTTCTGATACTTTTTCTCTATTATCTTATCTTTGATTCAACTTGGAATATTCTCATAAAATAAATGTATATATGCTGGAAATTAACAACATTAATATAAAATATTGAAATATTGCATTTATTTACCGTAAACTTACCTCGATGCAAAATGCAGTCGACTTGACAACTTAATCTTCTACCTTTTTCTTTCCTTAGTCTATCCCCAAATTTTGTTCTTCTTGATCTATAATTAGCAAATTTAGCTTATTTAATACCCACATTCATCAAAACAATCTTTAACTCTAACTTTGGTAAAATTATGATTTTCCCCTAAACTTTTACATATTTACACTTTTGCCTCAAAAGCTCGAAAATTAAAATTTTTTTCCTAATTCTTATGTTTTAGGACATGCTGATCATTTTCCCTTAATGACCACATCAAATTCTCACTCTAACATGTACTTATGAACATTAGGTATTTTTACCGATTATGTCGTTTTACTCATTTTCATTTAAAACCGAGTAGCACATGTTGTTTAACATAATCTAAAATCTCATATTCTATCATAAAACATCAAAATAAACACTGCACCTATAGGTCTTTTTTCAAATATGAACCCTAGGTTAAATTATAGCTAGAATAAGCTAAATCAAGTTACCGGGACTCCGAAAACGTAAAAAAATTTAAAAACGGGGCTTGAAATCACTTACTATGGAGCCTGGAAGCTTGAAACAAACCCTAGCTATGAAGAACCCTTGAAATTTCATCCTAATGAAGAAGATGGACATATTTTTGCCATCTTTTTCCCTTTTTTAATCTTTTAATTACCAAATGACTAAAATACCCTTTATTAAAAACTTTGGCTATTTCTACCTATGTATGTCCATTTTTGTCCATGAAAACCTAATGGTATAATTACCATTTAAGGACCTCTACTTCAATCATGCTCTTCAATTAAATCCTTTAAAATCTAGAACTCATACTTATCAACTTTTACAATTAAGCCCTAATAGGCAAATTAGTCATGCAATTCATAAAATTTTCTATCAATACTTTAACACATGCATCTATTCACTTGGTAAATCATAAAAATAATCAGAATAAACTTTTCTATCTCGAATTCATGGTTTCACAACCACCATTGCGTTTAGGCCCTATTTCGGGATGTTACAATGGAAATAGGTATCCTGTGTAATCTCACAATCTCGGAGATATACAACTCAGCTAATTTCTCAAGTGAATAATTTGTACATATTGGCATAAAGTGAGCAAATTTTTTCAATCTGTCGACAACAACCGAGATTGCATCTTTTTTTTCTTGGAGATAGGGCTAAACCAAATACAAAATCCGTGGTTATTTTATCCCATTTCTACTCAGGAATCATTACCAACTATAGTAACCCTAACCGTAACTGATGTTCAGCTTTGACTTGCTGACCAAACAAGTATTTCAAAACAAACTCAGAGATATCTCTTCTCATGACGTGCCACCAGTAAAACTATTTCAAATCATTATACATTTTTGTGCTACCCGGATGTACAGATAAACGGCTACAATGTGCTTCATTCAAAATCATCTGAATTAATTCTCAATTTCTCGGAACACATAATCTATCTCTGAATCTCAAACAGCCGTCCGAATCAATTTGAAACTCTGAATTAGGGTTCAAATCACATTAAGCTCGTTTTGCTAACATTTCATTATCAACTTTTTGAGCTTCACAAATCTGTTGTAGAAATAATGGTCTCGCTTTCAACTTAGCTACAATCGAACCATCGTTAGATAGAGATAATTGAATATTCATCGCACGTAGAGCAAATAAAGACTTTCGGCTCAAGGCATCAACAACAACATTTGCTTTTTCCGGATGATAGTTGATCACTAACTCATAGTCTTTTAGCAATTCAAGCCATCTCCGTTGTTGCAAATTCAAATCTTTCTCAGTCATTATGTATTTCAAACTTTTATGATCAGAATAGATACGCCATTTCTCACCGAACAAGTAGTGATGCCAGTTTTGTAAAGCGAACATAATCATTGCTAACTCTAAATAGTGCGTCGGGTAATTCTTTTCATGCGGCTTCAACTGCCTTGAGGCATAAGTTATAACTTTGCCTTCCTGTGTCAAAACACAGCCCAGACCATTTAACGATGCATCACTAAAGATTATGAATTCTTTACCCGATTTCGGCTGGACTAACATGGGAGCTTCAGTCAATACAACTTTGAACTACTCAAAACATTTTTTACATTTATCTAACCATTCGAACCTTACATCCTTTTGAAGCAATCTCCTTATCGGAGTCACAATCATCGAAAAACCTTTTATGAACCGTCTATAATAGCCAGCTAATCCCAGAAAGCTACAGACTTCAGATATACTTCTTGAAGGCTTCCAATCCATAATTGCAGAAATTTTGCTCGAGTTGACTTAGATACCCGCGGTTGACACTATATGCCCCAGAAAACCAACCTCTCATAACCAGAACTCACATTTGCTAAACTTTGCAAACAACTGCTTATCTGGTAGAGCCTGTAGTATGATTCTCAGATGCTCGGCATGTTCAGTTTCATCACGTGAATAAATCAAAATATCATCAATGAACATAACAATGAATCAATCTAGGTACGGTCTGAAAATCTGTTTCATCAAGTCCATAAAGACTGTAGGAGCATTCGTTAGTCCAAAAGGCATAACTAAAAATTCCTAATGTCTATACCTCGTTCAAAAAGTAGTTTTCAGCACATCAGAGTCTTTAACTCGCAACTGATAATAACCCGATCTCAAATCTATCTTTTAAAACACAATTCCCCCTTTCAGCTGATCAAACAAATCATCAATACACAGTAGAGGATATTTATTCTTGATGGTCACTTTATTGAGTTGTTTGTAACCTATACACATTCTCATAGTGTCGTCTTTCTTTTTCACGAATAATATCGGTGCACCCTAGAGGGAATAACTCGGTCTGACAAACCCTCTATCAGTTAATTCTTGCAACTAGGCTTTCAATTCTTTCAATTCTGTGAGAGCCATTCTGTACAAAGCTATCGATATAGGAGTTGTTCCTGGCACTAATTCAATACCAAACTCAACCTCTCTGATCGGTGGTAATCTTAGTAACTCTTCGAGAAATACATCTGGATACTTACACACTATTGGCATTGATTCAATCTTTTTTTCAGTCACTTTTTTATCAAGCACATAAGCAAAATAGGCTTCACACCCCTTTCTCACACATCTCTGAGCTGATATCGATGAAATCATTACTGGTAAACCATTCAAATCATCTAATTCAATCAGGATAGTTTCACTATTTTGACACCTCAAATTAATCGTCTTTCGTTTACAGTTCACTATCGCATCATGTAACGTTAGCCAATCCATACCAAGAATTATATCAAATTTATAAAAATGGCAACAACATTAGATCGGCTAGAAAATAGAAATCCCAAATCATTAACGGACAATTCTTGCACACTTTATCAACCAAAACACATTTGCCTAAGGGGTTCGATACTCTAATAAAAAAATTAGTAGACTCTACAGGAAAAATCTTACTGAATACTAAGTTCATACATATATATGAATGAGTTGAGCATGGATCTATCAATGCAATCACATTAGTATCATAGAGAGTGAAAGTATCGGTAATAACATCTGGAGGTGATGCTTCTTTGCGAGCGCGAATAGTGCAGGCTCTAGCAGGTGCTTGGGCTTCGGATTTCACAGTAGAGTCTTTAGTCCCCCTCTGGCTACCACTCACATTTCCCATATTTCTGGGTGGTCTACCTCTAGCTACCATGTTACTTGGCCTCATATTCTATACGGTATCTTGCTCAGCCAACTCAGGACAGTTACAGATAAAATGATCTAATGATCCAATGGTATTTTCCATAATGTCTACACTCTGGTCGATTTTGTCTTGCACTGCCAACAATGGTAATAGATGTAGCTTGAGCTTTAGAACTCAGAGGTTGCCTTTCACGATCTCTGCTTGAATATCTCACTATTGCATTAGGTCGATTGAACGAGTCTCAAAATTTCTTTGATGAAGACTGATAAGATTTACTAGTCGATCTCTTTCTCGAATCTCTAGCTTCAAAGTCAGCTTTTCAATTTTCTTTACCCAGCTCTTTAGCCTTGCAGACATGTTCGACAAGTACCACAAAATCTTTAATTTCTAGAATCCCAACTAGAAGTTTGATGTCTTCATTCAACCCATCTTCATATCTTTTACACATGATAGCCTCTGTTGACACACATTCGTGGGCATACTTACTGAGTCTCACGAATTCACGTTCATATTCTATTACAGTCATTCAGCCTTGCTTCAATTAACCTCTGACTGATTTATTTCTTTCTGAATTTGGTCTAAAAGAACTCCCAGTAATGCGTTCTCTCGGCACTACAAATATTAGCGTGTTCTACCACTGGTATGCAGTGTCTCTTAATAAAGATATATCGCACTTACTGCACTAATCAGGTGTACACGACAACTCATCAAACACTCGAATGGTATTCTTGAGCCAAAATTCAGCTCGCTACGCATCATCATCAATAATAGCCCTGAACTCTTCAGCCCCGTATTTTCTAATTTTATCAACTGGAGCATTATTTAGACGTAGAAAATTGACAACTTGTGGCACAACAGGAATTTGTGGAGGAATAGACGAGGTTGGAGGTTGTTGAGTAGTTGAATTCATTCGAACGAACTCTGTGAACCACTCATTCATCATTTGGAAGAAGGCTTGCTTAGCCTCTCCCTCGTGGCTACTAGTTATGAGTCTAGAATCAGATGGCACTGCCCCATGAGTGGGAGCGGGTGTATTATTTTCTACATCATTAGCTACAGCTTGATCGGGATCCATTTACTATACAAAAATACATTTTAAACTATTAGGAATCATCAGACTATCACAGGTTATATATATATGGCATGTGACTCTCACATGCTATGCTAGTCTTGCAATTGACGAAACCATAACTCTAATACCAATAAAATGTAACACCTTTAACCGTATCTGTCGTTAAAATAGGGTTACAAAGTAGTACTAATCAAATCACAACATTAAACTAACATTTCATGTTCAATAATAAAATAGAATCAAATCTCATTCAATCACATTCACCTTGTCCCTTAAGAAGGTCTATGAGACCTTAAACATGCTTTAGTGAATGTTAGAGACTAAACCATATAAAAATTTCAGAAACTTATGAAATTTTGAAATATATAGGGGTCACACGCCCGTGTGAATAGGCCGTCTGCCTCACACGGCTATAGACACACCCGTGTCACAGGCCGTGTGAAAACAGGGCATACATACTGACTTGCACCACATGGCCGACCGCACGCCCGTGTGTCTGGCCGTGTGAAAACTGGAGGATATACTGACTTAGGTCACACGGGCAATGCACTCCTGTGTGTCTAGCTCGTGTGCCTATTCGAAATGGCCTCACACGCCTGTGTCTAGGCCATGTGCTCAGCCGTGGCAAACCTGTATAGTATACTCACTATGCCACACAGCCAGTCACATGCCCGTGTGTGAGGCCGTGTAGAGCATCCTGACTTAATTTGAATTGTCACACCAAGGGACACACAGCCGTGTACCATGATCATGTGTCACACACGGCTAAGACATATGCCCGTATCTCTACCTGCATGGACAAAAATAGGCCATTTGCAGTGCCAATTTGCCACCCAATTTTAATACCCTACATGAGCAAAACTATATACCAAATCCATATACAATTTCAGCCAATTCATTCTCAACTCAAGCACACTTCATGTCATAACAATCTCATCCATTTCAATACACATTTGCCTAACCAAAACATACCAAATCAATATGCCATAATCGTCAATTCAACCTAATCCTAATATACATTTTCTCAACATTCAAACAACCAAATCAAACCTCAAAATCATACTAATTCAACATCTCAATTTCATACCAAAATATACCATTTCTCAACCATAACATATATCATTTATAACTAACCAAATAAAAAACTACATAGCCATCAAAATTACCATATTAAACTTTCCAAAACACAAGGCAAAATCTATACATCAAATACCATATATCAACACATATATCATAAGCCAAAATCACATCCATCAACAACCCCATCTACAAGCTAACTCAAATGGCTAAATTCACAACTCAAAACATACTAAAATAACACTAGCCTGTACATGCCACATACCATATTTACAAGCATTAAAAGTACTAAATAGATGATCGATAGTGTGATGACGTTTTCTGACAATCTTTGAGTCTGAGCTAGCTTCGGTTCTCTATAAAACAAGGAAAGATAAACAAAGTAAGCTTTAAAAGCTTAGTAATCTCATATACAAATAAAGTTATCACAGAAAACAATACCATTTCAATCAAATCAGCAATTTATGATTAAACACATATAAATTCACAAACCTTCCTCATAATATATATATTCATCACCATATATAAATTCATCAAATACTTCCCTTTTCAAAACTCATATGAATTTTGTACGTACCTATACCACTTAATTCATTAACACATTTTTTTCACCTTGACTTGGCCTGTTGAACCATTCAGAATCATTAAGGATACTCACAAGTCTCAAATAACCCATACAATGCCATATCCCAGATATGGTATTACATGTTATCACATATCAATGCCAATAGCCCAGCTATGGTCTTACACGAAATCTCATATCGATGCCATGTCCTTGACATGGTCTTACACGTAATCACATCTCGTTAATCCTAATGTCATGACATTTGTATCCTATACTATTCCTAAGGTTCATACGGGACTTTCGAACATTGTAACTTTGTTGATTCTTGCTCGTATTTAACCATTCAGCATTCAATGCAATTTAATGATAAATAAACATTTATAACTCAATTTAAAAACATTTATTTGCATATGAACTTACCTCGTATTCGAGATTGACGGATCGAATGAACTACTCAATAACTTTAGTTTTCCCTTGATCTAAATCTGAATTCTTTCTTTCTTGATCTATATGAATTCAAAATTAACTCATCTGATCACTTATTCATTCAATTTCATCCAAAACACAAAAATTGGGCATTTTTACATACTAGCTCCTAAAGTTTCACATTTTTACTCTTTTGTCCTTATTACATAAATACACAAATTCACACAATTTCAATTAAACCCATGCTAGCCAAATTACCGTAGTACCCCTAGCAGCCCATATTTCACATTTATTTCACATTTCAACCACATATTTCATGCTTTTCACAATTTAATCCTTATTAAATAATTTCACTAAAAATCTCTTTACAAAACATGATAATCTATCAATAAATACTCATTTTTTATCATCAAAAATTGAAGAGCTCAAATATTCACCAATGGCATCTTTCAAAACATTAAGCAGTTTTGCAAAATAGTCCATGGGCTTGCTAGTACTTGATACAACGATTACAAAAACATAAAAATCATCATAAACCGAGTCAAAATCATACCTTAATCAAGCTTTTAAAGTGCCAAACCCTAAAATGCCTTGGATGGTTTCTTTTCTTTGATATTTTTGGCCAAGAAGATGATAAATGAACAAAATTTTGTTTTGTTTTAATTTAATAACCTTTAATACTAAATTACAAAATTAACCATAGTTAAAACATTATAAAATCACATATATTATGTCCATAAATGTCCACTTACACTAATCATGGTCTAATAACATTATAAGGACCTTTGATTTAATAAGTCATAGCAATTAGGCACTTTAAACAAATAGAATGCAACTTTTGCATTTTACGTTATTTAGTCCTTTTCTCAAATTAAGAACACAAATGCTAAAATTATTTCACGAAACTTTCACACATATAAATTCACATGTTGTAAACACTGAAAATAATCTTAAAATAATTTTCTAACCTCAGATTTGTGGTTCCAAAACTACTATTCCGATTTAGCTAAAACTGGGATGCTACATTGCACTTCGATGCACTTGACGAGCAACCTAGTGTAGTGTATTTACCTTAGTATACTAGTCTGTTTATTAGAGTTCATCGAGATAAGTGGATAATGTAAAAAGAAAAATTGAAATGAATGATATGAGATTGATGTTCAAATGGATAAATGTTGAACTAAGCGTGAGCATGGTATTAAAATGTTGATTTTAAAATGATTTGGATAGATATATTTTGAGATACCATATGGTTTCATTATATGCTAAACTCACCTTTCTGATGTTGTGTTTTGTCATGTCTAGCTAATTATGCCAAATCATGGTAGCATACTATATTTGATAGTATGATAAGGTAAGTTTTTGTTTAATGCCTATGAACATACTACGCATCGTATATGCTTGCCCCGTTTGTTTTCCCTTTCCCTTGTAAATCATCATCTTGCAGAATGAGTCAAGCTGGATCGACTCGATGTTCACACTATTCTTATTTTGATAGCTATTTTGATTATCTTGAGTCAAGGAATTGTGGCAAGTAAATAAGTGTTCTAATACATCCTTTAATGTATAAATGTCTTAATAAGTTTAGTATCTTGTGATGAACTTCATATATGATGATTTCTTATGTTGTTCAAAGTAAATGGATTGGTTAGTGCATAAATTACCAATGTTTGATGCGTCTGGAAAGTTGAAATATGAATTCCCTTGAATTTCATAAGTTTGATTTATGTGTTTGAAATATATGTTGGTTCAATTATGTAACACCCTATACCCGGCCCGGTCATCGAGCCCAAATATCAGGATGTCACACCACCGTCACACATCACACACATTATAAAATGTTCCATTAATAGGCAATTGTCATCTTTATTAGCGTTCTTACAAATTTTTAAGTCAAGCATAAGTTAATCATCATTAAAACATGACAAACATGCTTTAAACTAACTTATAATATCAATTAAACATGTATTAGAGACACTTAGCAAAATTCCAAAACAAGTTACATTGGTATCGACACTAAAACATTTTCCTGACATGGTATCAAAATTATTTGGAAAATCAATACCAAAAAAAGCATTTTGTTTCTCGTCTAAAAATCAAATCCTAGATAATACTAGTACATTTCTTAAAGTATCGATTATTTTACCCTGAGTATCGATACTCATGATAAATTATCGATGCCAAACTAAAATATTAACTTCCTGCACAATGAAATATCATAGAGGCATCGTTTTTGATACCCAAATATTGATACCTCTGCTTTAGACACCAAAAATACAACATAATAAGGCAAATAATCCATACTAATCATAAACCATTCAACATGTAACTAATACCTCGTCAAATAAACATTAAAATGACCACAATAATAGTTTAATCATCGAAAACATGTTCGAGTAACCAAGTGACATAACAAGAGCAATATCCATAAATCCTAAGAATTAATAAGCTATAAAAATAACCAAAACATCATGGCAACATTTATTCAATAGTTCTACCACATTGCCTTTATTTCCCGAAACTAAACAAATAATAATTCACCTACGAATAATTACTAAAGTCTAGCTTGGATTAATCTCTTGGAACCACACTGCTTACACCGAAACACTACTAATCTGCAATGGATTAAAAGGAGTAGGTGAGCTTAACAAGCTCAGTGACTGTCTAGAACAACTACCATACAAATAGTTCATCAAGCATTAATGAAACATCCATTTAGCATAATTACAATTTTTCAACTTTATTTTCATATTACTTGCTCATGCATCTTTCAATGATTCATTTACATAATAACCACATATCATTTAAGCATACACCACAATACTCATAAACATATTCATTGATCATTTTCAACTTGATCCATGAAAGGTAAAAGTGGGCTTTAACACCACTCATTGGATACATAGATCTCTAACACGCCAAACGACTCATAGAGTCGAACATATCCCAAAAAGTGAAGCATATAGCTAACACTTTCCATCACACCAAACATGCGATTTAATGACTAAAAACTCAATTTAAAGGATCAAATAACATAAAAAACTAACAAGGAATCAAATCGCTACCTTAGTTGACGTAAAACCAAACGTTTGATTAAAAATTTGAAAAACCAAAAAATTCAACAATGGAAATATCTATGGTGTTCTTGGATTTTTTTTTTCTTGAAATACTATGGAGATTGATGGCTTGTGGAATTCTAGAAATCTAAGGAATTAAGTTTGGGAATCAAAATTGAATGAGAGGAGCTTTGGAATGCAATGGACAACAAAACAAAAATAAGGATAAGGGACTAATGTGGGATTTATAAAGATGAAGAGGGAAAATAGGGTGGGAATTAAAATTTGGTTTAATTTCCTTTTAAATACTCATAATTTAGACCCTTTTACAAATCAGTCATTATTTCAAAATTGAAAACCTTTTGAACATTATTTTCAAAAATTGATTGGATTTTCTAAATATCATAAATGATAACATCTCTAATTACCATGCTTATGAAATTCCCCAGCTCACTAGAACTAAAATCCCTAAAATACCCCTAAAACTCATAGGCCCAATTTTGGGGTGTTACAAATTGGTTCAAGTTTAAGCCTGTAAACTATTACGGTATATTAAGTATACATATGTCATAAATCACAAGTTTTAATATGTTAAAGGATAGGTAAGATTGGTAAATGAAAAAGGTTAGTTGTTGGATAAAATGTTGTGAAATTTGGATGTTTTAAATGTAATGGCCGTGACCACAAATCTGAGCTAGGAAGAAAATTTATTTTAATAGTATTGTATGATTTATAATATAATAGAAAAGTCATGTGAAAATTTCGATAAGAAAATTTTACCAATTAAGTGATTAATTAGAGAAAGGACCAAATTGCATAAAATGTAGAACTTGAATTCTAGAAGCTAGAAGGATTAAATAGCTATAGAATTTAAAAATTGAGGTCCTAATATAGTAATTAGACCATCAATCAAAAGTTAGTAGATATTTATGGATGAATCATCCATGGAAATTGAGAAAAAGAAAAGGGCTAAATTGGAAATTGAATAAATTAAAAGATGATAATTAAGTTAAATGAAAATATCATCTTTTTATTCATCTTCATCCCCAAAATTTTCGTGGAAACCCTAGGAGAGAGAGAAGAAACTTTCTTGGCATAAATAGGTAAGTAATCAAGTCCCGTTTTTAGTAATTTTCATATTTTTGAGATCGGGATAATGAAATCTATCTAAATTGGGGATCAATTTGAAAAGTTATCAAAGTATAAAGATTGTGCAATGGATAAACATGCTGAAAATTGAAAATTTATGGTAGAAAATGAAAGGTTGGTGATAGATAAATAACTTTTACAAAGTAATTTTTGATAAAATTGTGATTTAGGGACTAAATTGTAAAGATGTAAAATTCATGGAAAAAGTTTAATTTTTGAAAAATATATGTGCTGTAAATATGACATGAAAATTTAGGCTAGGATTAGAATGAGGATTGAATTGCACGAATTTCATTTTCTGAGCCTAGGGACAAAATTGAAATTAATGAAAAGTTTAAGGGCAAAATGATAATTTTTCCTAGAATGTGAATTGAGTCCAAATGAATAGGAAATGTGATAAATTGATGATTAAATTCTTTTATATAGATAAAACTAAAATACGAAGCAAGATCGAGGAAGGGAAAAGATTTTGGATTAGTAGATTATATACGAGAACAAGTGTCGAGATAAGTTCGTGAAACCTAATTGAGCATGTAAATATGTAAAATTGAATATTGTATTGAGTTGAATGTAGAATTTTAGTATATGTACATAATATGAATGAAGTGAATGCAAGGAATGAACACATGTTCGAAAATATTTGGAAAGGGTTGAAATCCGTGTGAATATTGGATTTCGATGGATAAAGGTGATTTCCCAATTGGAAAGATGTCCTGCATTTGTTGCAGAATGGATTTAGCTCAGACAAGTAATCTTGTTGACCTCATTAATGATAGGATTTAGGCTGGACGGGTAGTCCTGATACAAGTTTCTCAAGCATATGTTGCAATTAGGATTTAGCTTGGACTGGTAATCCTAATTGAGCCCAAGTCTGGATTTAGCCTTATTGGTAATCTAGATTAGGTTCTATAGAGTATTTTTCACTGAAAGGATTTAGCCTGGATTGGTAATCCTGACAAAACTCTTTGGGCATATGTACAGTGGATTTAGCCTGGACTGGTAATCCTGCTATATGAGATATGGCTCCGGAGTATACTATCTGATAAGTGCCTTTATGGGTACTCCTGGACATGAATTGATGGACTATGATTATAAACTTTAACTGTACTAATTGAAAATCCATCAAAATTTCAATGATTCAACGGATACAATAATTAACATGACATGAGGAATATGTGATGAAAAAGGGTAAAGCCTTGAAAAAATATTGTTTGATGAGCTTATCCATGCTATTTGATGTAAATATAAAATATGTGACTAATTTGTTTGATTGAGTGTATGTGAATAGGCAATTTGCCAATTGGATGGAAATCATGTTAATGTACACTTATTTTTTATAAATGTGATTGGTAAGTTAATTTCCTGTTATATGAACTTACTAAGCACTAAGTACTTACGTTGTTTCATTTTCTCTATTTTATAGTGCTCGGAAGCTTGATAAGGTTGGAAATTGGTTGGAGCATCATCACACTATCAACCGACTTATTTTGGTATATAAAGGATATTTTATTTTGTCATAATTGCATGTATAGGCTATTAAGACCAATGTTGATAATAAATTAGATGGATGAAAACTAGCCATTGGAATGGCTAGTGATGGTTTGATTTTGTTATGTGTAAAGATATAATGCAATGTTTAGACATGTGTTGAATTAGTTGCTATAATTAGTTTAAGTATGTATGTTGTCGAAAGGTAAGAAATGAAGTAAGAAGCCAAGCATATACATTAAGTTAGATGTTTAAATTGGCATGAAAACATTGTTGAATTGGTTGGTTATTATTGGTGAAGTTTTGTGTAGGTATTGGATGAAAATGGGTGAGAAATAGGGTTCGGAAAATAGCCTAATTTTGTCCACATAGGTAGACACAGGGGCGTGTGTCTAGGCCATGTGTGACACACGGGTGTGTAGTTTGGCCGTGTGTTCTCCGCTTCTAAAAATTTAAGAAACAAAATGCCCAGAATTGACCACATGGGCTCGACATGGGCATGTGCCTCGGCTGTGTGAGGCACACTGCCTAAAAACACGGGCGTGTGATACAACCATGCGAAGTACACGGCCTAGAACATGGGCATGTATCTTGGCTGTGTGAAACCGGTACTTAATTTTTGAAAAATAAATTAACCATACGGCCTAGACACGGACATGTGACTGGGTCGTGTGAATTCAATTTCTACATGAGTTATAAGTCAGAGAGTTACACGGGTTAGGGACACGGGCATGTGAAACCACACGGCCTGACCACACGAGTGTGTCCCTCAGCACACGGGCCTCTGACTCTTATATATAAGAAATTTTTGGAATTTTATGAAAAATTCCCTAAGATCTCGATTTAGTCTCGATTCGATACTAATGCATGTCTTGGACCTCGAGGGCCCAATCAAGGGATGTTTTGATTAAATTTGGGAAATGACTAGTTCTTGACTCAATTTATCTGGAAATATTTTGTAAACTTCGGTAATGCCTCATAACCCTTTCCGGCTACAGATACGGGTTAGGGGTGTTACATTAGACGGATATATTGAACGATTGGTTTGAGCAATTGAAATAGGTACCAAAATGACTTATTTTTATCAAATACAAGGTCATCGTCCCGACGATCAATGTCTCTCGTTGCAAAGTCGACCAATAATGAGTCACATCACAACGTCGAGTGGCTTGAGGTCACGACGTGACAAACTATTTGGTGACATCAAGACGTGGAGGAATTAACATCGTGACATCGATCCTAAAATTTTAAAACTGTACAATTTGGTCCTATTATATGCTCGGGTCAACAAAAGAGCTCTTATAAGCTCGATTAAGGCCTTCTAAGGTTAAGGCTTGCTTAAAAATAACTTTGATAAGGTTGCGCGACATTCATTTTGCAACCTTTTGATCAGATTTCATCAATTGTACTCCTAAAGGAGTATGTAACTTTACTGTGTGAAAATATACAATGGTGACCATCTTATCCTTTTCTATAGGAAATCTTCCGAAAATGGCATTTTATGTTGAAAATCAGCCTACAATTAAATTCAGCACAGTTACCAAAGTATGGTCATCATCTCCCATATGGATGAAAATAGTAAGCCTTTGATTGGTATGAATTGGAAAAATAATGAAACTAGAACCCCTAAAATTACTTAAAGACAATTGAGCAAAAAAGGACAGGGTTCGAGGCGTTACCGGATTCAATGTAAACATCCATGCAGAACCGGGCCATAAAATTTCATCTAATTTAAAATTATTCATACACATGTACTTCGTCCCTTGTACGAGCCTACGAGACCCAAAACATACTTTGAAAGCGGTCCGGGACAAAACATACCTTGTAAAATATGCTTATCTTAAATCAAACTTTCATATTCCTTCATTAGACATCAAAATACATGCATATCACACATGGGTAAATTTTTTAACATGATCCTTAGCTCAAAATAATGGTAAAAATAGCTAGATCGGTTGATAACAACTTCAAAAATGCAAAGAACTTTAAAAACGGGGTTAGGATGCACTTACTATTGAGCTTGAAAATGAAAAAAACCCTAGCTATGGTGAGCTTGTGAATTTCGGCTATGGCATGGAGAAGATGGACATAATTTTGACTTGATTTTCCCTTTTTATTAATTTATTAACCAAATGACCAAAATGTCATTTTAGCCTTTCTTTAAAATTTTACCCTTCCATGTCCATTTTTGTCCATAAAAATAAAAATTGGGAAAATTGCTATTTAAGGACCTCTAATTAATAATCCAAAGCTATTTCATACTTAAAGCTTCTAGAATCTCATATTTTGTAACATTTTCAATTTAGTCCTAAAAGTCAAATTGGACTCGTATTCACAAAATTTCTTTATGAAACTTTCACACAATCATGCAAACATGTCATGGACCTCAAAACAACTATAAAACAAATATTTCTACTTTGGATTTGTGGTCTCCAAACCACTATTCCAACTAAGCCCTAATTTGGGATGTTACAACTCTCCCCCCTTTAGGGATTTTCGTCCCCGAAAATCTTACCAGTAAAAAGGTTTGGGTACTATTTCCTCATGGCCTCCTCGAGCTCCCATGTAACCTCTTCAACCCCATGTCTTTGCCATAACACTTTCACAATAGAAATACTTTTTTTCTCAATTGTTTGACTTTCTTAGCCAAAATCTTAACCAGCTCTTCGCCATAAGTCATATCCGGTTGAATCTCAACCTTTGTTGGCAAAATCACATGTGAAGGGTCTGATCAGTATCGGCGCAACATAGACACATGGAACACATCAGGGTTCTATCTATATCAAACGGTAAAGCTAACCGATATGCTACCAGCCCCATGCTTTCAGTAATCTCATACCGTCCAATAAAATGTGGACTCAATTTGCCCTTTCGGCCAAACCTCAAAACTTTCTTCCACGGAGATACTTGCAAGAATGCCTTATCACCTACTTGAAATTCAATCTCTCTCTGTTTCAAATCCGCATAAGACTTTTGTCTATCCGAAGCGGCTTTCAAACAATTACGAATCACTTTTACTTTCACCTCGGTTTCCTTGACTAAGTTAACCCCATGAATCTGACTTTCTCTGAGTTCAGTCCAATACAAAGGCATACGACATTTACGTCTATATAATGCCTCATGAGGCACCATTTTCAAACTTGAGTGGAAACTATTGTTGTAGGCAAACCGTACCAACGGTAAATACTTTTCCCAACTACCTTGGAATTCTAATACACAACATCGGAGCATGTCTTCGAGTATCTGAATTACTCTCTCCAACTGACCATCAGTCTGTGGATGGAAAGCGGTACTAAAATTCAATTTTGTGCCCAAAGCTTCTTCTAACTTTTTCCAAAACTGCAATGTAAACCTCGGATCTCTATCTGAAATAATCGAAAAAGGTACTCCATGAAGTCTCACAATTTCAGAAACATATAAATCAACTGACTTATCAAGTGAATAGTCAGTAAGTACCGGTATAAAATGAGCCGATCTCGTAAGCTTATCAACCACAACCCATACGACGTCTTTCTTTCTCGGTGTCAAAGGCAATCCTGTTACAAAATCCATAGTAATATGGTCCCATTTCCACTCAGGAAGCATCACAGGCTGAAGTAAACCGGAAGGCACTTGATGTTTAGCTTTTACTTACTGACAAATTAAACATTTAGAAACAAACTCTGAAATATTTCTTTTCATTCTCAGCCACCAATACAATTTCTTCAAGTCACTGTACATTTTAGTACTACCCGAATGAATAAACAAATATCCACTATGTGCTTCGTGTAAAATTTTTCGAATAAGCTTATCATTCTCGGTTCACAGACCCTATCTCAAAACATCAAACACCCATCAAAACCAATCCAAAAATCTGATTCAATACCCGATTCACATTGGACTCTTTTATTTTGCAAATCATTATCGTTTTCCTGAGCTTCGTAAATCTCTTGGAGAAACATTGGTCTAGCTCTTCACTCTGCTATAATTGAACCATCATCGGATACAGTCAACTGAGTATTCATAGCTCTCAAAGCAAACAATGACTTTCTACTCAAAGCATCAGCGACTACATTCGCCTTCCCCGGATGGTAGTCAATCACCAATTCATAATCTTTTAATAGTTCGAGCCACCTCCATTGTCGTAGATTCAAATCCTTTTGAGTCATCAAGTACTTTATACTTTTATGACTAGTGAATACTCAACAATTCTCACTATACAAATGGTGTCATCAGATATTCAACCTAATCCATTCAAAGATGCATCACTATAAACCACAAATTTTTTTCCCAGTTCAGGTTGTACTAAAACTGGAGCTTTAGTCAATAATGCCTTTAGTGTCTCAAAACTGTGTTGGCACTTTTCTGTCCATTCGAACTTGACATCCTTTTGTAATAGCCTCATCATCAGAGTAGCAATCATGGAAAATCCCTTAACAAACCGTCTATAATAACCAACTAAGCTTAGAAAGCTTCTACACTCTAACACATTCCTCAACAGTTTCCATTCAACAATAGCCAAAATCTTACTTAGGTCAACTCTAATACCATCACTCGAAACAATCTGGCCCAAAAATCCAACTTCTCTAAGCCAAATTTCACTTTTACCAAATTTAGCACACAATTGCTTGTCTTTCAAAGTTTGCAAAACTATTCTTAAGTGTTCAGCATGTTCAATCTCATCACGAGAATAAATTAGTATATCATCAATAAAAACAACAAATTTATCCAAGTACGGTTGGAAAATACGGTTCATTAAATCCATAAATATAATAGGAGCATTCGTTAAACCAAAATGCACCATATCTCATTCAAAATGCAGTTTTCGGTACATCTGGTTCCTTAACTCTCAACTGGTAGTAATCGGACCTCAAGTCTATCTTTGAAAACACTATGGCTCCCTTCAATTGGTCAAAAAAATCATCGATCCTTGGCAAAGGATACTTGTTCTTTATGGTTACCTTATTAAGCTGCTGATAATCTATACATAGTCTTATTGAACCATCTTTCTTTTTCACAAATAGTACCAGTGCACTCTATAGGGAATAACTAGGTCTCGTAAAACCTTTGTCTGCCAGTTCTTGTAACTGAGCTTTCAAATCCTTCAATTTAGTTGGAGCCATTCTGTATGGAGCAATCGAAATAGGTGCAGTCCTAGGGACTAGCTCAATACCAAATTTGACTTCTCTAATAGGAGGCAATCCAGCTAACTCCTCCGAAAACACATCCGGATACTCACATACTACTGGCACTGATTCAATTTTCAACTCAGACACTTTTGTATTCAGTACAAAGGCAAGATAAGCTTCATAACCCTTTCTTATATATTTCTGAGTAGACATTGAAGAGATCACTATAGGTATGTTATTCGATTCACATGGTTTAACCCGAAGAATATCCTCATTTTCAAATTTTAGTTCAATGAATTTTCTTCCAAAATTTACTATCACATCGTGAGTAGTTAACCAATCCATACCAAAAATTATGTCAAATTCATCAAACGACAATAGGATGAGATTAGCCAGAAAACAGTGACCTCTAATCATCGAAGGGCAATTCTTACATACTTTGTCAACTAACACATACTTGCCTAGAGGGTTTGACATTTTTATCACAAATTCTGTAGACACAACAAGCATATTCATACTAGATACCAATTTCATACAAACATACGAATGGGTATATCCGGATCAATCAAAGCAACAACAGAAGTATCATAGAGAGAAAAAAGTACCCGTAATCACATCAAGAGATGAAGCCTCTTCACGAGCGCGAATGGCATCAGTCCTCGTAGGTACTCTACCCTCGGGTCTCACAGTCGACTCTCTGGGTGCACCTTTGCTACTAGCTCCATTTTCCAGATTTCTTTGTGGTCCTCCATTACTAGCAGTGTTACCCAATCTCACACTCTGAAATTTCTTTTTTTCGACCATCTCGGAGAAATAACAAATAAAATGGTCTTATGAACCACAGATGAAGCAAGATCTATCATTCACTCAGCACTCACCAAGGTGACATCTACCACACTATAAACACTCTGGTCTATTTGGTTGAGCACTACCAACACTCGCAATCAAACTGGTCTGAGCCTTATGACTCGAATACTATTTACCCCTATTTCTATTCGAGAACCCAATTGTAGCATTCGATCGAGTAGTGAACTCTCTTGATTTCTTGGATGAGGATTGAAATGACTTTCCCATCTGTCTCTTTTTTGAGTCACGAGACTCTATTTCAGCTTTTCTTTTCTCTTTAGCCAACTCCTCAATCTTACAAGCTCTCTCTATAAGCACAATGAATTCTTTCAGCTCAAGAATGCCGATAAATAATTGAATGTCCTTGTTTAACCGATCCTCAAACCTCTTACACATAATGGCCTCAGTAGATATGCATTCCCTAGCATATTTGCTAAGTCTCACAAACTCATGCTCATACTCAGTTACAGTCATTCGACCTTGCTTTAACTCAAGAAATTCCTTTTCTCTTCTTATCAATAAACCTCTGGCTAATGTACTTCTTACGAAACTCTTCCTGGAAAAATTCCAAAGTTACCCTCTCCCTTGGTACAACCGACATAAGGGTATTCCACCATTGGTAGGCCGAATCTCATAAGAGTGATGCCACTCATTTCATGCATTCCTCAAGCATGCAAGACAACTCCTCAAATACCCTGATGGAATTTTCAAACCAAAATTCTGCTCTTTCCGGATCATCATATTTATTAGCTCAAAATTCCTCAGCCCCTTGCTTTTAAATTCTGTCAACTGGAGGCCCTTTTCTTCTTACCATTTCCATAACTTGGGGAGCTACAGGGGTATGCTAAGGAATAGGTGGGGTGGAGGGGGTTGGGCATTCAGGTTTGTTCTAACGAACTTCATATACCATGCATTCATCATATGGAGAAAGGCTCTCCTCCTCCCTGACTCACAGTCACGGGTCTACTCTCTGGCGGCACTATCCCTTCAGCGGGAGCAGGCGCGTTACTTTCCACCTCATCCTCCATAGCGCTGTCAAGATCTATTTACTATATAAAAACATATTTTAGAATCGTCAGGAGTCGTCACACTATCACAATATATGTATGGCATGTATAGCTAGACTCTTTCACACACTGCGTAGTTCAAGAATCGACTAAACCATAACTCTGATACCACTAAATGTAACACCCCTTACCCGTATCCGCATCGGGATAGGGTTTGAGGCATTACTGGACATAAATGTAAACATCCATGCAAAACTGGGCCATAAAATTTCATCCAATTTAAAACCATTCATACACGTGTACTTTGTCCCTTATACGAGCCTACGAGGCCCAAAACATACTTTGGAAGCAGTCCGAGACTAAACTGAGAACTTCTAAAAATTTTACAAACTCATAGAAATTTTACCTTAAACAGGGGTCGCACGCCCGTGTGGATGTGGGACACGCTCATGTGGGTAGGCCGTGTGGTCATACACGCCCATGCCCATACCCCGTGTAACTCTCTAGTTATGACGTCATCAACTAAATGAAACTACACGGCCAAGCCACACGCCCGTGTGCTTGGCCATGTGACGAATTAAATTCTCATAAATTAGGTGCAGACTTCATATGCACTTGGCACACGCCCGTGTCCAAGTCCGTGCAGTCCACATGGCTGAGAAACACACCCGTGTGCTCAGCCCGTGTTGAATTATTTTTCATTTCGAAGCTAAACTAGTTTTCACACGGCCTAGTACACATCCGTGTTCCAGGTCGCAGCCTTCACACGGTTGAGACACATGCCTGTGTCTCTACCCGTGTGCTCCATACTGGGCATTCTGTTTCTTAAAAATTTAGGTGCAAGGGATACACGGCCTGTTCACACGCCCATGGGGCTGACCAAGTGTAATACATGGCCTAGATACACGCCCGTGTGTCCACTCGTGTGGACAATATAGGCCATTTACCAAGTCAATTGCCACCCTGAAACATAAACACACAAGCACCAATGCATTGGTATAATTCATAGCATTTTTGAGCAACCAACATGTCCACAACTAAGACATCATCGCCTTATTTTCATAACATATATATATATATATAACACACTTAACCAATCACATACTCAAAATTTCAAAACATGAAAATTACCACATCTATGGAATGCATCATCATGCAATTTTTCTTATAATCAATATTAGCCAATATCAAATGGCCTTATACAAAATGAATCAAGAATCATCATAAGCCAACATATTTGGCTAAACCAATATGACATATAACAAAAAGACCAAGTCCCTATACATGCCATACTCAAAATGTTAAGACTAGCTATACCAATATATTCCAATTGATAGTGTGATCGAGTCTCTGACGTCCTTCAATCCTTAGCTAGCTTGGTGATACTATAAGAAAAATGGAAAAGAAAGGGGAGTAAGCATGAAGCTTAGTAAGTTTGCATGTAAATAATTAACAATATTAACCATGCAGTATCATACACATAACATAAATATGACTTGTCACAATGTCATCAAGTATCATAGGTACATCTTAAATCATGTCATTCTCATAGTGAATAATAAAACTCATGTTCATAATTCCTTTGTTCACTTCTTACCAAGAACTCATCGATGTCATAATCTCAATGCTTAATGAGCTTCGTGTACATACCTGTACCCTTTCAACATGTTCATACCTCGTCATTTCTTTGACATAGTCCTTGAGTTACCCATTGAACCGCTTGGAATACTAAAGGATACTATAACACCCTAAACCCGGCCTAGACGTTATGGCCGAATCTAGTAATGTCACATGAGAGTGTTTTTGAAAACCCGTTTCGATACATAAAATCATTCAAATTAGTATCTTTTACTTAGGTCGGAAAAACATGTATTGATTGACTCACTTGAAAACATTTCTTTTACGCGGAAGCTACACTATCCAAACAACACTTGGTTCCATTTTTACTTATGAAAACCTTGGTTAATTTTAGAAAACTATACTAGGTCGTGTGGCCCACACGGTCCAATTAGCCGAGTTCGTGTCTCTTACATGGCCTCGCCGGCCTTCACACGGCCGTGTCTTACGCTCATGTCATGGGCACATGGCCTGGTTCGTCAATCACACGGTCATGTTTTGCCATAAGGCCTCCACACAGGCAATCCACATGCCTCTGTGGCGTAGACAGAAAACCTTTCGGCTTTCGCTGAATCTCATTTTCTGTGCAATTAGAGTACACACCTGATTCAATTTTAACGTGTAATCACTGCCGAGCACTCCATAACCTACATTTAACAATCCCAAGTCCAAAATTAGTCACTTAAATAATATTCAATTGAAAACTTAATGATATTCGTGATATGAAGTAATAAAATATATAATAATGATCGAATCAAAAACTAACTATTATCATGATTTTAAGGCAAGCTTATCTATCGAACAGTAGTATAGCTTAGTGGCAGAACCGAGTTATCGTACCCAAGGGAACCAAAAGTACTAGTACTAACTTCTTTTCTATTATCTAGCCTAAAAATAAAAGGGGTTTTTATGAAGACTTAAACTAATTCTAAAATTAAACTAAGAATGCACAAAAAGTAAAGTAAGGAAAAGCTCTTTGGGAAAGACTGACTGATTGGGCAATACTCAAGGAAGAATCCACCTAGACTTCACTTGTTATCAATTCTTGAGCTAGATGATTTATTCACTTGACTTGATCCGTAGAGATCCCTAACTTATGTTAATACCTCCGTCGAGGATAAGAACAACTAATCCTAGGCTGATTAACTGAAATCTCTTTCTAGTTAAAACCCCTAGTCTTACATTAACTTGATCTATGGATCCCCTTATTAGGTTTGACCCTAATTTGGCAGATTTATGTCGCCCTATGTCTAGGGTTGCATGCAACTCTACTTAATTATACTAGATCTACTCTTAAACAGGGACTTTTGCTCCTCTGCATAAGCACATCAGTTTCTTGAATTAATACCTAGGATTATTAAAACAAGAATTAAGAACACATAATTAAGAACAATTCAAGTATTTATCATATAACTCAAGATAAAATAATAACAAGATCTGTCTTAGGTTTCATCCCCCTCAAGTATTTGGGGGAATTAGTTTATAATTAATAAAGAAGTCATCTCAAAAGAAATAAGATTCAAAACATAAAGAACTCAAAAACCCCTAAAGGAATTTAGGGAGTTCCTCTGTCTTGATGTAGAATTCAGCTTCTGGGATGAATCAATCGACTTCCCTTGGAGTAATCCCTTGCTTCCACTCTCTATGTTGGCAGAAATAAGACGCCCCTTTGTGGGAGAAAGAGTACACCCTTAGAGTTGCCTCCTAGGGTCTTTATATAGAGCTTTAGGATGGCTTTCTTAGCCTCTAAGTATTCAAATCCGAGTGAAATTGCACTTCCTCATGACAGGGACACGTCCGTGTACCACGCCCATGTGGATCGATAAGAGGCCGTGTGTGGGCCTGTTGAGGGTGGCATGACCGTGTGGTCTGGCCGTACTTGTCGGGGATGGGCCGTGTTGGACCTTATGTGGCACTGCCGTGTGCTACAGCCGTGTGTTGAATCCTTGGGCTGTGTCGTTTTCACAGTTTGGCCCATTTTCTTCGTTTTCGGCCCGTTTTTTGTTCTTTTCTCTTCCTTATGCTCTCCTGAGTATAAAACATGAAATAGAAGGGTTAAGAGCACTAATTTCCACAAATTCAATGATAATTCATCCTGAAATTAGGCTAAACATGAGGTAAAAATATGTATACTTTAACGGTTATCACTTCACGAGGTATTTCAACCTAAAACCGTGAGATTCCTTACCTTGAACGAACAATGGTGAATCTTCGTTGATTAGAACGCCGGTTAGTAGTCCCCAAATTTTCAACACACCTCTACACTTACCGAATTCGCACCAACGCAGAGAAACGAAAAGACAATAAAAAAGGCAAAAATTAATAGTTTGAACGAAAACGCAGCAATTAGGGGAATTTCAACCGAAAGAAAAGAAAAAAAGGTGGAGAAGAGGGTTTTTGCAGAGAAATTTCAGCAGAGAGGAAGCAAAATATTTGGCTAACTCCCCACTCTCTTGATTTACTCCCATTAAACCACATCTGTTGCAACTACTCAGTATCCCAACTCATCTCAAACACTCCCATGACAATAGCAGCAAAAATAATGTCTCAGTTCAGTTTCAAACCCAAGACCTCACTCACGCCAACACTCCACTTATCCACCAGATGAGCAGGCTCATTCTGATAAGCTTTTACACATAAATACTTGTAAGCCCAATAACCAAAGATAAGGCTTTATTTAAATAACAACCTAAAATTTGGCCCAAGTCTTGACTTGAACTTGGGACCTCCCCAACACACACAGAGTACATAGTCACTAAAGCAGACAATTATTTTTGTCAAACTAATGCAGAAACATATACAAATATTTTTACGCTACAAATTCACAAAAAGCCGAAATTAAGAAAATTTTGGGCGTTACAGATACTCGGGGAAACCTCAGACAAATAGCAAGATGTCAATGCCATATCCCAATTATGGTCTTACATGGGATCACATATCGATGCTAATAGCCCAACTATGGTCTTACATGATGTCTCATATCGATGTCAGGTCCTAGACATGGTCTTACACGAAATCTCACAACGATACCATATCCTAGATATGCTCTTACACATAATCACATACCGCTGCAATATCCCATATATGGTTTTATACGGGATCTCAATAACCCTAATGTCATGACATTTGTATCCTATCTATTCCTAAGGTTCAACTGGAATTTCGAGATATCGAAACTTCATCACAACGTCATCGATTCATCATTAATCAATTTCATAAAAACAATTATACAATTCAAGCAATATTAAAGCATTGAATACATAATAATGAAATGTTGCATTATTTACCCACAAACTTACCTCGGTACCAAAATATGACTAACTATTCGATTTAGTCTAAAAGCTTGTTCTTTCCCTGATCTAGGTCAGGACTCTGTTTCTCTTGATCTATAATAGAAAATTTCACTTGTTTCAGCATCACATTATTCAAAACAGCCCATAAATCATACTTTGATTTTACCCCTAAACTTTCACATATTTACAAATTAGTCCCTAAGCTTGTAAAATGATTTTCATTCGCTTTCTTTGTACTTTAAGCTTAACCGAATATGTTTCATGCTTATAACAGCCCATATTTTCTTTCAAAGTAGATTTTTACCACTTATTTTACAACTTTTACAAATAAGTCCTTTTTTGGTGTTTTCATGAAAAATCACATTGTAAAAGATGTTTATCTTAAATCAAACTTTCATATTCCTTCATTAAACATCAAAATACATGCATGTCACACATGGGTAAATTTTTGAACATGAACCCTAGCTCAAAATAATGGTAAAAATAGCTAAATCGGTTGATAACAACTTCAAAAATGCAAAGAACTTTAAAAACGGGGCTAGGATGCACTTACATTGAGCTTGAAAATGAAAAAATCCCTAGCTATGGTGAGCTCGTGAATTTAGGCTATGGCGAGCTTGTGAATTTCGGCTATGGCATGGAGAATATGGACATAATTTTGACTTGATTTTTCCTTTTTATTAATTTATTAACCAAATGACCAAAATGCTCTTTTAGTCTTTCTTTAAAATTTTACCCTTCCACGTCCATTTTTGTCCATAAATATAGAAATTGAGAAAATTGCTATCTAAGAACCTCTAATTAATAATCCAAAGCTATTTCATACTTAAAGCTTCTAGAATCTCATATGTTGTAACTTTTGCAATTTAGTCCTAAAAGTCAAATTGGACTCTTCTTCACAAAATTTCTTCATGAAACTTTCAAACAATCATGCAAACATGTCATGAACCTCAAAACAATTATAAAACAAATATTTTTACTCTGGATTTATGGTCTCGAAACCACTATTCTCACTAAGCCCTAATTTAGGATGTTGTAGAATCTTTTATTTCCTCTTCCTTTTGAACTTCATCAAGCACTATTTAATACAAACGTTATGGTAATACTATGGAATGGAAAAGAAATTAAATTTAAAACTAAAAAGTACAAGAAAATTGAAAAACTAAAAAATTGAGAATGAGTGGAAGGTTGAAGGAAATGAGATTTTAAATGAGAATCATATTGAAGGAAAATTATGATCAAATATAGGGAGAGGCTAGAGAGGCTTGATAATGGAGAGAGAGAGAGATATGATAGTTTAATATTTAAATATTTCTTTTTTTTGTTTAAATTTGTCAACGTGTGGACCTTTTAGTTTTATGAGTTCTAGTCATACTCCTTTACACTTATTCAGCGTTGAAAAATGAGCAGGCTCAAGTCTGGATTATTTTGCACTCAAATTTTCTTGGTTTTAGGCCTTTTTGAGCTCGAATTTTTTAAAATGTGAGCTTAGATTAAGCCATGCAGGATCTAACAGATTAAAATAATTTTTAAATTTATAAGTTACAAATATTTTAATTTTGAATGAAATAATTCATTTTACTTTTATATGATGACAATACAATTCAATTTGTCTTATAAAAAGCATAAATTATATATATTTAATAAATTTATTTTATATAAAATAATTAAAATGCTTATTGTATGTAAAATTTATTATTTAATGATATTATATGAATTAACAAAAATCTCTTTTATTAGTTATTATTATATACATAAATAACTTTTTTATCTTTTTTATTAAATTTATGTATTCCAAAATATGTATTCCAAAACCCAAACTCAAATAATATACTCATTATTACCCAAACTGAAAATAAAATAATTATAGCCCAAATCTCAAGTCCAAAAAAAAAAAATTAAACCCAATATCTTAATACAATTTGTAAAAGTTAAAGCCCTATTGAAAATCTAATTTAAAAATAATAATTTATTAAGATATTTTAATATAAACATGTATTTTAATATAATTATAAACATTTATTTTAATATACTAAATTACACATAACTATTGATACTATATCTTTTACTATAATCTATACTATAACAGTTGTCATAACATTGCCTACTTAAGAGTACGAGGGCCTAGTAAGCAAAGCTAGACATGGAGGGCCTAAATTAACGTAGAGTCACCATTAACCAATTATGGCTAAGTTGGTTAGCCACCTATCGTCTAAAAGTCTAGAATTAATACTATAAAAAAATCCTAAAAGTCTAGACTTGATCTCATCGCCAAATTTTAGGTTCGGAAGTACGACTACGTGTGGGGAAGGTTGTAGCACCCCCATAATGCCTATCCGGGGATAGTCCTACGGGGTCTTAGGAGCTAGGTTTTTTTTTTTTTATTTAAGCATATTAATCTCTTGACCTAAGCTAAAATCTTATGGAAATCTTAAATAAAACTCTAAAGAAAATGTCTCTAGTTTACTTGTAACTCGATTAAGATGTGTTCACCAAACTTATCCAATTTGAAACTTAAATTAGAGATTTTTTTCTTTTAACGGGAACCCTAAAGGATACCTAAATAATTCTAGTAAAATACCTTCAATTCCTAAAATTAATTCTATTTTAGAATTCTAGAAAAAAAACCTAGAAATTACCAATGAATTAAGAGAAACATTAAAATACATCTACAACTTATTCGATCTTTTATTATTATTATTTTTTAAAAATATTTAATTAATAACGTTGAACCTATCAAGATATTCCGAAAGTATCCTATGACGGGTTTACGATTTATCTTACTTTAAAATTCTTGACCTAAGGTTTAAATTCATCAAAATCCCAAAATAATCTATCTTAAATAATATTTATTAGCTTCTTAAAATGTTTCTAAAATAAAATACTTATAAAGACCTACTCATGATTTACAATTCACCTACAAAATTTTTTAGTTTTAATCTTGAATACAGTCCTAAAGAATATTTACATATTAATTTAAGAATCTATAGAGGAATCCTATACGATATTTAAATTAGTTTAAAAGCCTAAAAAATCCTACATATTATTTATAATTTTTCTAGGATACATGGTATATAAGATCTTAAAGACTAACCTAAATCCAAATATAAAAACCTTATGGTTTCATTAAAATGTAAAAACCTTATGGTTTCATTAAAATTTAACGCCTACTTAACTAACTTCATGTCAACAATTAGATGATGGAAAAATGACCTAAAGTTCCCTCTTTTAAAACGAATAGCAATACAATAGTAAAATTAATTAAATTGGCTAAAGTTAATGAAAAGTTAAAACTCTTTCAAAAATGACAATAATAAAAATAAAAGAAAACTTAAATAAATGAAATAAATAAGACCTTGACATGATGATGATAATAATAATAATTCACCTTATTCATAATACAATAAAAGAATCAAAGTAACATAAACAAATAATATTAAAATGCATGTAAGGGGAATGTGTAAAAAAAACCCATAAATATAAATAGACATGAAAATAGGCATGAAAATAAATAAAGACGAAATAAGAATAAATAAAAATTATACAAGTGCGAATAAATATAAACATTAAAATAAAGTTCATAATTGACATTAAATATATAAAGTATAAATGCAAATGAAAGGAAAGATATAAGTGTAAATAATTTATTAAAGATGGAAATAAAATGACATAGCTTGATTTTGGAACTAAAAGATAAAAAATGTGGAAGATAGAAAATTGATGTAGCAATTAATTTTCTTTTAATTTTAAAATATCAGATTAAATTGAAGGTTTGAATGAACAAAAGGGTTACATGTGTAAAAAGGCCAGAAAGTGAGGGCGGTCTTGCAAAAAATGGGGTATTGAAACATCCCAATTTTTTGGGCTAGAAGTTTTGGGTTTTGTGGTTAGGGTTAGAGAGAAGGTTGCGCTATTGTGTTTAGTGGCACGTTTAACTGACAATATGGGCCTGCTGGTCTAGTGGTTGGTTGTGTGTTATGGTATCTCTAGGTTAAGTGTTCGAATCTGTGTGCGTGCATCTTGAGGAGAAATATTTCTATGTTGTTAAATATTTATTTTATTTTTTAGTTATTTGTGATTATTTTATTTTGGTTACTCTTTTTCTTTTTGGCACGTCCTCCCTCTCCCTCTCCCTCTCTTGGTTCTCTTTTGCTCTCTTTCTTTCCTTTTTGGGAAAAGGGTTGTGTGGTGGTTTCGGCAGAGCTTCGGTTTTTTTATCTTCGAGTCAGGTTTTGGACATTCTCGATCACGAAACAGTTGTGGGATTCAAACCCTGTCTAATCTTCTTTTTGTTTAATTTGCAAACAATTGTTTCTGCTTTCCGTGGGTGTGCGCTAACCATTGATTATTGGTTTTAGTCATTGAAAGTGAGAGGATTACTCCATCTCCCGTTATACTCATTCTATTGCTAGGGCTGGGGACTATTTTAGTGGCTAAAACGGCGATTTTAGGCAATTTCAAGGTTGTTTCATGACCACACAGGTAGCAACATGGGCATGTTTTGGTTCACACATCCATGTGGAGTTAAGAATTAGGGTTTCTAGGCAAGATTTGGTGTCACACGGTCGTGTGGTCATTTTGGGGATTTTTGTCAATATTCACACGGTTGTGTCCCCTGGACACACAGGCGTATATGTTTGGGAATTAGGGATTTAGGGTTTTGGTGCCACACGATCGTGTGGCTAATTTTGGGATTTAGGGATCCCACATGGGCGTGTGTTATGGACAAACGGTCATGTCTGGTCGGCACACGGGGGTGAGAGACCCTTACACGGCCGTGTCCGCCCTACACTCTTTTTAGCACAGTTAGACAGTGAGTTACACGGCCTGTTCTGTAACATCCTAAACCCCGGCCCATACATTGTGGCCAGATCTAGTGTGTCACATGGACGATACATTCGAAATCGGACTTGTTCATAAAAATTTTCTCCACTTTCAAGTATCCCGTGTAAATTTGGAACATTGGAAAACTATTTTTATCAGTTTGAAAATGCTGGAGTAAAAATGGATTGCTCATTTATTGTATTCAATTATTTGAAGTCATGAAAGCGTTTAGTTTCTTCTTTAAAAATGCTACGCATGACTTACTTAAAAGCGTTTGTTATTAGTTTTTAAAACCCGGTGAACTACTCTAGCAACTTAAAAAAACTAACAGTTCAAACACTGAAAATTAAACAAAATACCATAAATGGCCTTATTACAGAAGTAAAACCCAAACTGAAATTGAATAAAGGAAAATTCCAAAAGTAGAAGACATGTGGCCACCCCGAGTCCCTCGCAGCTCTAAATCGCCTATGGCTGGGGGTTACCTGCACATTTAAAATAAAAGGGTGAGTTTGCGTAAACTCAAAGTGTAACTTCCCCAACCCATAATAGAAACCAGTCATACAGAACAGACTGGGCCGAAGCCCTATACAGAACAGATCAGTCTGGGCCTTAGCCCTATCCAGAACAATATGGGCCCAAGCCCATTATAGAAACGGAATAGTATATGCATACAAACCCAACAAGTCCAACCATCACACCACCCGTACCAACCCATCACACCATGTGGGGAATAACTCGACCTATCTGGCCCGCACACCAATATGCAGCCATGCTACTAATAACAGATATCGTGGCAGAGCCACTAGAAACAGATTACGTGGCGAAACCACTATACATAATTACGTGGTAGAGCCACTAATCAGAACTACCTCCATAATCATACCTAACCCCATGCAGATCATCAAATCATAAATAAACATATCATGCATACCGATTAACAGACATAGGTTCAGTCGTACACATATATCAGACAACTTATCTTTTGGGGTATAATAGTCATTTGGTAGTTAGGGACAAAATGGTAATTTCGCCTCTTGGGGATATTTTGGTCACTTTACTAAGTTTTGAAGTCATGGCACCTAATACGACCTCCTAATAGATCTAACGTCGCTCTAAGTGACATAGATAGTCTATAGGATTAAAACAGTGTATATGGGCACAAATCCCTATTAGGCCCAGGGGGCCCACATACTCGTGTGGCCCAATCAGTCTCATTTTACGCACAGCATCACAAACCTTATCATCCAACATACTAACAGTCATTTACAGAGTAATTTACCCATATGGGCCCGTAGGCCAATTGGCCTCTATTCCGGCCCATCAAGGCCCATAACAGCCCAAGTGCATGAAATCACACACGATAGCCTTCACATTCTATTGCCCATGATAGTGGGCTCAGTTCGGTCAACAAGCGTTCACACGTCCGTAAGGCCTCGAATACCGACGTTTTGGCATTCTGGCTTTTCGACTTTTGCCAATCTACACTAAAGAAGGGTGTGGTTACACACCTTTGATTCATATCAATTATAGAATGGTAGATCGTTACACACCTGGTTACGATTCAAGAAGAATAACCCTCGAACAATCAACTTACAATCGTCCAAATAAACCATTAATCATATAACTCGGCTTGCTAACCATAACTACCAATATCCTATCATATTCAGCCAATCATTTTAAAAAGAAACACCAACCACTTACCTTGGCTGGAAACTAACCACTAGCAATCCCCCACCTCCTGCACGATCGACCTCTATGCAACACCTAAGAAATCGAAGCAGTCAAAACAAAAGAAGGAGATTCAAATCGATCACCAAAGAAAGGACCCAAGGCCGCTTAACATAAAAGATAAGGGATTCGACTTCCATAAGAACACTTTAAAAAAAAGGAAAAATAGAGCACTTACCCCAACTCATTCTTTGATGGCACGAACTAAGCACTTAGTGCAAAGTGTATTCGGCTATGGTTGCAAGTATAACAAACCGAATGAAGGACAGGGAGAGAGTGAAAAAACGTAATCGGTTGGAAAGATCAAGAAGAAGAAAAACCAAATAAGACGGGAAAAGAATAAATTCGGCCACGCAATGCCTTCAACACCCAATCGTACCAAAGATCAGAAGAGATTCGGCTAAATGAGGGTTTTAAGACTGAGAGAAACGAGGTTCACATAACAATAAAAGGAGGATGATTAGAAAAGAGGAGAGTTCGGCTAAAAGAGAAGAGGAATGAAAAACTTTCACAAGGTTCGGTCAAAAGAGTAGAGAAAGGAGATGTGAGATCAGCTAGAAAAAGAAAAGAAGAAAGGTGTTGTGTTTTTGTAAAAGAAAGAATTTTCGACACCACTACCTTACCCGAGTCAAATCCTGAAAGCTCCTAGCAAAAACGGTACCAAAGAAAAGAAAGCTAAAACTGTTGAAACGATCCCGAAAAGGCAAGAAAAGAGTTCGGCACCCAAGCTTTACCATAACTGCTGAACATGCAAGCCCCTAAGCCTCCTAGCTGAATTTGCAACCCCAAGGTACCCCACATTCGGCCAACTCTCCCCAAACACCCAATCCCTTGAAAATCTCATTGATTTGCTCCATGATTTACTCAACTTCTCCATTTGAATTCAATTTAAACTCATAAGACCAAGTCTTCTCTTACCAAGTCCTCAACCACCTTCCAGAGTTTGAAACCACTTGAACCACTTGCCACCCACTTCTAGCAAAATAAATACTTTTGCTTGCAAGGGGATTTGAACCCCCTTTCCTTCCCTTGCTAAAGACGCCACAAGCCACTCCACCACAGGGCTTTTTGTGACATGAAACCCCCAACAAATTACTTAAGCCCTATCTACTAACATCCAGGTTCTCTTAAGCCCAAGAATTAAAATTTTTCCAAAGGCTTTCCTATAACCCAAGCCTTCTCAAGACCCTCTAAACACACTCAAATCATCTATTTAGCACACCCAACCATGCAATTTCCATTTCATGCAAAAATTCAACAACTCTAAAATTTAGGGAGTTACATGTTCATACGGCCGTGTCCCCGGTTCACACAGGCATATGCCTCTGCCACACGACCGTGTGCCTTCCACCACACGAGCGTTTCGACCCCCGCACGACCTAGGTTATTCCACACGGCCGAAGCACACGGGCTTGTGGTCCTATGAAACCAAATTTTAGTTTGTGGATGTTTTGATTTGACAAATGTGTCTGTGAACTTTGACCCTTGGCTAGGCTTAAGTAGGAGTAGATAAATCTCTGAATCTGTAGGCCATGTGTTCTGCTTATGTGTTGTTTGTGACTGATATGTGTAAGATGTCTAATTTCTTAACTCGCTTAGCTGGGTGTATGTGTCCATCTATTTCTGACTAACTATCTATTGATGTACTCACTATTCTTATGAGACTATAGGCATACATGCACTTGCATATAAATATTTTAGGATGGGTTTTGAAGTGAAGGGAGTTTGATTTTGATCTGGTTTGGCAGTTCAAACTGCAACTTGTCTGTATAGCAGATCTCCACACTGCACTTTACAACATCTACGTCAGCATTGCTGCGTATTCTTATCTGATCTGGCAGTTTATCCTATTGCACTATACCGCATATACATAAGCTTCACTGCATACTACTGTTATATGTTCTGGCAGTTCAAACTGCATGTCTATATAGTGGATTATCACATTGCACTGTATTGCTTATAAGACAACTTTGCTGCATAGCATATCTGAGTGGCTCAGTCCACATCCATGGTGTGTAGGGTTGGATGGGCCTTTCGAGGTCCAATGTGGTGTGCTTTGGTTGAATAAGCTTAACCTACTCTTTTGGGGTGTGGTCGGGGCACGGAGAAGTGTTTTGCCTGGATGGGTGGGTTCTTTTAATATCTGACTGCATTTATACGCATCTGTTTGAGTATTTTATGTGTGAGATTATCTGACTACTTCTTTTTGACTGAATGGCACATGCGACTGTGTGTCTGTATGTGACTTAGTGTGCTTGAATGGTTATTATCTGTTGGGATGTTGGTTTCAAGTTTACTTCCTGGTTCTGCATGTCTCTATAAGTGTGTTTCGCTATTGAACTGCTATCCAACATCCTGCTCTATGATTCTCTGGTTAGTTTGGTTTTAAACTCACACTGAGCTCGTGTAGCTCACCCCTTTCTGTTTCCCTTTCAGGTATTTTTTTCTGAATTCTAACGTTGGACTTGGTACGCGGAGGTCTTAGACAGTCTCGATTAAAAACAGAACAACAGTTCTTATTTGTAGTTTTCGTTTCGAAATGGTAATTGAAATTGTAAGACTTTATAGAAACTGTGGTACAAGTTTTATTTTTGACTTTTCTCGTAAATCAAATTTTATCTGTAAATTTATACTTAATTGCAATATTTCTGTTTTTAAATCTAAATAAATAAAACTCTTGGTTTGTAAAGGGTTTGTTTTGTAAAATATTTCTACGATCACTTCGGTGATCAATGTGACCTCCGGGATTCGGTCTAAACTTCTAGGCCGAATTTAGGGCGTTACTGGTATTTTTTGTAAATTTAAAAAGTAAGGGGATAAGAGTATATTACCCATTTTTGGCACCTATAAATGGGAAAAAACTATTCATTCTTTCATTTTTAACCTCATTTAAAAAAACAAACTCTTCCTCCTTCTCTTCCTCCTATGTTGGCTATGGCTCCACCATCGGAGAGTTGTTGGGCTCTACGGTGGTGGAGCCGCCGCATACGATGGTTGATTTTTTTTTTTGTAAAATCAAAATTTTCTTTAAATAATCACTAATTTTCCTAAAAATCAAAGCTTTATTTCAAAATAATTGAAAAAGATCAAAACTTTGTTTTAAAAATTTAAACTTTTCCTTTAAAATGACTAAAACAACAAAATTTTATTTTAAAAATCTAAACTTTCTCTTTTAAAAAAAAAAAACACTATTTTTCTTAAAATTCAAAGCTTTATTTTGAAATAGTTGAAAAAGATCAAAACTTTTTTTAAAAAAATTTAAACTTTTCCTTTAAAATGACTAAAAAATAGATTTTTATTTTAAAAATCTAAACTTTCCCTTTTAAAAAAAAACAATTTTTTTTTCAAGATCAAACAATTTTTTAAAAGAAACATTTATTTTAGAAAGGGGAAGGAAAAAAAGGAATTTTGGGGCTCCTAGGGGTGGAGGACCGACGGTCTAATGATGTCACCTTCATTGGAGCCAAAAAACTGATCCCTCGTGACATGTCTAAGGCAAAAAAAAGATAGAAGAAAAGAAAAAAAAAAAGAAATAGAATGCTTGTTGTTGTTTTTTTTTTTTTTTTTACCTTCTTTTTAAGAACAAAATTTGAAAAACCTCTTTTTTTTTTCTTTCATTTTATTTCATGTATCTATACTATTCAATCTTCTGTATTTATAAAAAAAAGATAATAATAACATTTAATAATAATAGTAGTAGCAATGATAATAATAATTTGGGCCCTTGGTAGACCCAAAAAAAAAGAAAAACAAAGGAAAAACAATGGCCTCCAATTGGGATCGGACAAAATCGGAGTCTACAACAGATATATATTAATTGTTATCATATATTATTGTTTACTATAGTGGTTGAAAATATGATCTAAGTCTCTATACTATTCGTACATTTAAAAGTTAATACTCCTACTATATTATATAATGTTGTATAATATCATATAGTATACAATATATTAATAATTTATATATATATTCATCAATGATTTAATATTATAATATCATGCAAAACTATATCATTTATTATAATATATAATATAATAGTTATATATAATGATAGTATATTACATATTAATTATTATACATTATTGTTTATTATTATACTAGTTGAAATAGGTTTTAAGTCCCTATACTTTTCATACATTTGAAAGTTAACCTTCATACTATATTATATAATGCTATATCATATCATGTAGTATATAATATATTAATAGTTAATATATGCATAAATTATTAAACATTATAATATCATGTAATACTATATCTTTTATTATAATCTATAATATAATAATAGTACATTATATATTAATTTTTATATATTATTGTTTATTATTATACTGGTTCAAATATGCTCTAAGTCCTTATACTTTTTGTACATTTGAAAGTTAGTCCCCTACTATATTATATAATGTTATATCATATCATACTTTTTTTGTTATACTACTTGAAATATGCTCTAAATCCTTATGTTTTTCGTACATTTGAAAGTTTGTCCTTCGGCAACATTATATAATGCCATATCATACAATATACTAACAATTTATATACATGCATACATAATCAAACATTAATATCATGTAATACTATAACTTTTATTATAATCTATATTATAGTAATAGTTATATATATTACTTATTATAATATATTATTGTTTAGTATTATACTACTTGAAATATGCCCTAAGTCCCTATACTTTTCGTGCATTTGAAAATTAGTCCTCCTATTACATTATATAATGTTATATCATATCATATAGTATATAACATTATGTAATATTATATCTTTTATGTGATGTGAATATCTATGTGCTTTGTTCTCTCATGATGCATTTGATTTTTGGTGAGATGTATGGCACTTTGACTATCACAATATACAACAGTTACCCCTTTTTCACTTACAAGTTCACTAAATAGGCCCCTTAACCATATTACTTCTTTTTACTACTTCAACAATTGCCATGTATTCTACTTCATTAGTCGACAATGCTATTGTAGCTTGAAGTGTCGTTTTCCAACTAATGGCACAATTCCCATAAGCAAATAGGTAACCTGTGAGAGACCTTCTTCGATCTAAGTTTCTTGCATAATCAATATCAACATATCTGACTAAACCCATTTAAGTTTTCTGAACCCATTTAAGTTTTCTGAACTCTAAGCACATGTTAGAAGTACCCCAAAAATATCTGAAAATCACTTACCAGAATAGGCCATGATCGACAAACAACAGTAAGAGAATGTGAAGTATCGATACGAGTGCATACCATTGCATACATCAAACTTCCAACTGCACTTGAATAAGATACTTTTGACATGTACCTTTCATCTTCTTCATTGTGTGGGGAATCTGAAATTGAGAGTTTAAAGTGTGTAACTAAAGGAGTACTTATCGATTTTGCATCTTGCATCTCAAATCACGCAAGGATTTTCTTGATGTACCTTTGTTGCGACAAAAACAATTTCCCAAAATGTCTATATCTCAAAATTTTCATCCCCAAAATTTTATTTGCTGCACCTAAATCCTTCATCTTGAACTTAGAGTTAAGCATGGTTTTAAGACGATCAATTTCAAATGGATTTTTAGCCACAATCACTATATCATCAACATAAAACAATAAATACATAAAATAACCATCATCAAGACATTGTAGGTAAACATAGTTGTCATACTTACTTCGAGAAAAACCAACACTTAACATGAAGTTGAACTATTTAGACCATTGCCGAGGAAACTGCTTCAAATCATATAAAGACTTTTGTAAGAGACAAACATGATCTTCTTTACCTTCAAATTTGAAGCCTTCCGGTTGTTGCATGTATATGTCCTTCGTAAGTTCACTATGAAGGAAAGTAGTTTTTACATCTGACTATTCTAACTCAAGATTGTTTGATGCAATAAAAGCCAAAAGCGCCCGAATGGACACATGTTTCACAAAGGGAGAGAAAACATCATGAAAATCAACTCTCTCCCCTTGACTGTAGCCCTTTGCAACCAATCTTGCCTTGTGACTAGTGTCGTAAGAAATCTAACCTTCCTTCTTTTTAAACACCCATTTGTAGCCAATGATTCTTTTACCGATAGGTGGATTAACTAGTTGCCATCTCATTCTTTTGAAGTGATTCCATCTCCTGTTCCATTGCAACGATCCATTTGTTAGAATTGGAGGCTTCAACTGCCTAATAATAACATCAAGGATCGGTTGAATCAATGCTCCCAGCAACACTTAGAGCATAAGCTACTAGATTTCCTTCACAATATTTCCGTGGTGGTCGAATTTCTTACATTTTCTTGTCATGAGCCAACTTATAATTAGTTAACTGAGATAGTGCCAGTACCTAAGGGTTAGATGAAGTCCCAAATTGATCCAAAACAACTTCAATATTACAAGAATCAGGATTTTGTTGCGTCAATGATGTCACTTTCTTTCTATTAAGACAACGATCATGTTTGTCATGACATTGCTACAAGGCTCTTCATGTCACCATGACGTTGCCCCCTGTTTTGACTTTTTCCTCCACCTTGCTCGAGACGCTCTAATTTGTTATGCATTTAAAAGTAAAAGACCCCATTTTTTATAGAAATATGACATATTCATCTAATGTAAAATCTCTGCTAACAATTATTTTGTCATATTGTAAACACCACAACTTAAAACATTTTGTACTAGTGGAGTATCACAAAAAGATGCATTTAACAACCCTTGGGTCCTTGGCTAACTTTAGCATAAGTAGGACAACCAAAAATTCTAAGATTAGAATAACTAGGAGGATTACCTGACCAGATCTCATCTGGAACTTTACCATTCAATGCTTGATTGGGAGATCGATTCACCAAATAACTTGTCAAGTTTATGACTTCAACCCAAAATTCCTTCCCCAAGCCTGCATTGGGCCTTTTCCAGCAAGTCTAGAAAATTACATCAAAAATTCCCAAAGGCAGTAAATAAAACAGTAAAGCAATAAAGTCTTAAACCAAATGAAAGTGGCAGTGGTCACCGTCGAGTCCTCCTCTACACCGATCCATCTACTGCTGGGGATTACCTGACAGATAAAACAAATAAAGGGGTGAGTTTTCGCAAACTCAGTGTGTACATCCCCATAGTTCAGCATGCATACAGTCAGATAACAGAATACAGTCATATTTTAGGCCTGAGCCCTTTTCAGGAATAGTGTGGGCCTTAGCCCACTCAGAAGCAGAATCAGATATAGACATAGGGCCTTAGCCTATCATAAATATCGCATGCATATCAGATCAGATTATCAAAACATGCCCACCAACCCTGCACACCATCTCCGTCCAACCTTACACACCATGTGGGGATAAAATCGACCTACCCAGCCCTACACACCAAATATGGGGATAAAATCAACCCATCCAACCCTACACACCATAAGGTACCGTGATACGACACATATTAGAATATGCATCATAGCTGCCAGATAACAGGCTTAGAAGCCTTTCAAATACTTTCTTCACTTCATCAATAATCCCACCCCAATGCAATGCAACATACTAAAATGGCATGATATAAAGCAGATAAACAGATCATACATGCGTATTCAGAACAGAGTAGTTATACATGCTAAATGCATACACCACAATATCAGATTAAAGAAATACGGGTCTAAAATATCCTTACTAACCCTACCTCAGGTCACAGTCGACTTGGGTGACCCCTGCAACCTTACAGTTCAAATCAGAAAAATGGGCTCACACGCCCATGTGGCCTGCCCGTGTGGGCCCACACACCCGTGGGGCCCACACACTCGTGTGGCCAACACAGCCCAAATCACACGGCCTAGCCCAAAACCACACACACCCGTGTGCTTCACCTGTATCAGCCCAATTGGCCGAGCCTGTGTCTCGTACATAGCCTTACCGGTATCACATGGTCGTGTCCATCGCGCACATGTCGCGTGCGCACGGCCTGCTCTGTCGTCCACACGCCCGTGTATCGCCACATGGCCTACCACACGGGCAGTCCACATGCCCGTGTGGCATCAATAGAACGCTTTTTTACTTTCACCGAATCTTGTTTTCTGTGTAATCGGAGTACACACCTGGTATCATTTCGAAGATAAGACAATCACGAGCACACCAGAACCTATTATTGCATAGTATGTCACTCAATTAATCTCTTAAACGATCGAATTACACAAACTCAAAATGGAATATCCACTAACCCGGTGAAAAACTGTTACCTTCAGCGACTAACAGTGATTTCTTGTCCTTAAACACCGATTAGGCACAAAGTTCAACCTCTTGAATAACTCCTAACACAAAACCCATCCGAAATCACTTATTCAGAAAAACATACCAGAAACATGTAATCCTAACAAATAACCGAAACCACAACCGAGAAGGGGTAGGAGTTAATACAATTTTTAGCAATGAAGATAGGGAAAGAGAGTGAAAAATCAACAGCACAAGAGAGTAGTTAGAAAGGGAAAATGGCAAAAAGTTTTGGAGTTTGGAAAAGTGGAGCCGAAATAGCAACCTAGGCTAACTCAACAACTCCAAAACCCCTACTTTTCTCTACAATTCCCTCTTGGAATCACTCTTCCACTTCCCACCTCACAACCAACACTCAGAGTCCCAACTCAACCCATCTCTTGTCAAAATTAAAGAGGAAAAATACAATCCTTGCTGTACTAGAGATTAGAACCCATTACCTCCCTCACCTCAACACACACCTTAGCCACTAGACTAGCAGGCCCATTCTGACATATTTTACTAACAATAAAATATAAGCCTAATGAACCAAGTTCAGGCTTTACTCATTAAAATACCAAAATTTACCCAAGTTGAGGCTTGAACTTGGGACCTCCCACACACACCCAGAACACTTAACCCCTTAAGCAGACAGATATTTATGTCACAGAATTACAGAAACATAAACAAGAATTTTAGGGCATTACATTCCTCGTCTTGACATGGCAACAATTTCAACTGTTCTTCAGTAATTGTAGTCGCACTAATTACCATTAACCCTTGCAGAATGTATAGACTGCCTTTTTTTTGTCCTCTCATCATAACGAGAGCTTCACGAGAGACTTTTAAGCCATTTCATTCAATAACTATCCTACAACTATTAGAATCCAAAATTCCCAACAAGATGAGATTTTTCTTTAAGTCAAGTACATACCTGACATCTAAAAGCGTTCAAATAATTTCATCATGCATCTTGATTTGTACGGTTCTTATGTCTGTTATCTTACATGGAGAATTATTCATTATCAGCACAACTCCACCTTTAACTGAATTGTACGTGGAGAGCCAGTCCCTATTGGGACACATGTGATAGGAGCACCTTGAATCTAGGATCCATTCAGAAGTAAGATTAGAGCTTTCACTCGTCGACACCAATAAGAAATCATCACCTTTATCTTCAGTTACACTAGCATCAATAACTTCAGCTTTCTACTTATCTCTCTTATAATTTATTATCCATTTTAAGTTTATTTTGAAGTTTCCAATATTTTGCCTTCACGCGACCCACAACATTTGTCACCGTTCCTGGATTTAAATCTTGCTTTAGACCTATTTCGATTTATTTTTCTAGATTGTTGTCTGCCTCTTGCAACTAAAATTAAGGCTTGCATGTCTGACATTTTGTTTGGGCCTAACTTGTTATCGAGTTTATCCTTACTTAGTAGATTCCCTTTCATGTCCTTGAACGAGAGATGATCTTTCCCATAAATTAGATTTTCTTTGAAAGTTTTATAACAAAAGTGCAAAAAGCATAACAATAACATAGTTTGATCCTTATAACTAATCTCTACTACGAGATTCTTTAAGTCATTATGAAGGGTAAAAAAATCACTAATATGAGCTCTAATAGACTCACCTTTTGTAACACCCCTATCCTGTAACCGTCATCGGAATAGGTAAAGGGGCATTACCGAACCTATAACTCAATTCAAAACGGTATTTCATCAAACATTTATTAAACTCATTCTGTTTCAGTAAAATTTCAAGCATTCATATGCATAACATGCTTAAATCAAACATATAAAACATAATACGTATAATCGGGACTGAAACGATAATAGTTGAAAGCTTTAAGAAAATTTAGAAAATTTCTCAAGTAAGGATCACACGACCGTGTGCCCAGGCCGTGTGCCTTACACGGTCACCAAACACGCCCATGTGTCCAAGCTGTGGGAAAATAGGGCATACATACTGACTTGTCCACACGGCCACCAGACATGCCAGTGTGCTTGGTCGTGTAAAAATTAAAAGGTATACTAACTTGGGTCACACGGCTGATCACACGCCCATGTGCCAGCCCGTGTGCCATACACGGCCAATAGACACACCCATGTGTCTAAGCCGTGTAACTCACTGACTTGTTTTAACAATGGTGCAGGGGTCAAACAGTTGAGACACACGTCTGTGTGCTCAGACCGTGTGGCATGAAAATAGGCTTGGTTTAAGCCACTTTTCACACCAAATTTACAATTACCTATAAGCATTAAAATGGCCCAAAAATCACATTCAAATTCAGCAACCATTTCAGCTAAAGCAATGCACATTTTGAACCAATCATAATCAACCAATTCCTTTCCACAATTCAACATCATTGATGTAACCAAACACATACCAAAATAACATATTCCCTATACCTTATTGTATCTATATAACAATCCTGTAATTCGCTTATTAGAACATATAACATTATTCAAGCCAACATCATCCATACTAAAATATCATTCATCAACTTTACTACAATAAAGATATATCATAAGAAGCATATATACCAATACAACCACTTGCCAATCTAAGCCATATCACATAGCTTAGTCTTGTACCAAAATCTTTAACATAAAGGACCATACATTCCACTTATAAACTAGCCTATACATGCCATATTTACATATTTTTCTTAAGTTCCTAAAAGTACCAAAAATTCGTTTGGATAGTGTGATAGCAAATCTCTAACTTTGTCTAAATCGAGCAAGCTTTCGTAATCTATAAAACATAAGAAATAAATGGAGTAAGCTTAAAAGCTTAGTAAGCCTGTATGAAATAGAATTAAACTTACCAATATGACATTTAACATTACAGTAATTTAAAACCAACTCATTTGCCCCAAAATGCCTATTCACAACATTTATTCATAAGTTAGTCACTTAACAACATATTCATCCACTCACAAGGATGAAACCAAACATGTAATGTCTATATAACATGCAATTCATCATCATTTCATATATACATTATCATTTCATCAATATAAATCATATATCTCATGTAACATATCATCATTATAACTCATGTACTCATGTAACATATAATCTATATGATTCATGTAACTCATGTACATATAATCTTTATAATTCATGTCGGTATAATGCCTGTTGAACCTAATGAAATATCGAGGGATACTCGAGATTAATCCCTAATACTCATTTTTGTCAAAAATCACTTCATAAAACTTGTATATCTATTAACAACCATCAATAATCTAACAAGAAACTTCAATTTACACAAGTATTCAACAATGGCATAACTTAAAATCTTTAGACATTTCAAAATCTAAGGTATGGGCTAGCTAGATTGAGCTGTAACGAGCTCAAAAACATAGAAATCATTAAAAACAGGACAAAAACCATACCTAATTGAGCTTGAGAAGTATGGGCAAATGAAACCTAAAGAAATGCCTATTCTTTCTTGTTAAAATTGGTATGAAGAAGATGGCTGAACCATAATATGCTATTTTTGTTTTAATTAATTATAACATATTAACCATTTTACAAATTTAACCTTAATTAAACCATATAAAAATCATGCAAATTATGCCCACTACCATCCATCCATATTAATGGTGGTCTAATTTCCTTTTAATGACCTTAACTAATAAATTCATAATCATTTGATGCTTTTAACTAATAAAACTTATTTTTTTCGCTTTACGCGATTTAGTCCTTTTTATCAAATTAACTATTTAATCGGTAAAATTTCTTTACAAAACTTTTATACTATCAGTCTATCATGTTGTAAAACTCATTAAAATAATAAAATAAATATTTGTACTCGTTTCTATGGTCTCAAAATCACTGTTCTGATCTGACTCAAAAATAGGCTGTTACACCTTTAGTCACTGTGAACGTATATAGAAGTTATTTTAATACTAACCTGTTGGCCAAGGATTTCGTCAAGTGCAAGGCTTCCAGTTTCTTCCATAACAAAAATGTTGTTTTCTCCTTCAAAACCTCCTGTAATGCATTATTTGTTAAATATAATTGAATTATGGATAAAGCCTTTTTGTCTAACCTATCCCATTCGACTGTTCCATTTTTGTGGGTTTCCTCTCCGTAAGGATCTTCTCAAGATCACTTTGGATCTGTAATGCCTCAAAGTTTGTATTTTTGTTTTTGTGAATTTGTGACAAAATATCTGTCTACTTCAAAGGTTATGCGTTCTGGATATCTTTGGGAGATCCCAAGTTCAAGCCATGTCTTTGGAAAATTTTAGTATTTTTCTGACTTAACCCTTATCTCTGGCTAGTAGGTTTTTATTTAATTGGTTGTAAGTATACATCAGAATGGGCCTGCTCGTCTGATGGTTAAGTAGAGTGTTAGTCTACTGAAGGTCTTGTGTTCAAATCCCTTTAAAGGCAAGATTATTGTTCGGGTCTAAGAGAAAGAGTTTGAGTTGGGTTAGACATCTAAGTAGTGGAGTGTTCGGTGGAGGAAATTAAGGGGAGTTGAGATAGGGGTGATCAGAATGTGATCAATTTGATTTTCTTTTTTGCAATTTCGGCCCCCTCCCTTTTTCTCAGTTACTCTCTACTGTTTTCCCCTTATTCTTTCTTACCATTTTTATTTTTGATTTCCCCTACTACTTTCAAGTGTCCACGATTCGTTAATTAGTGCTTTTGGGCATTAAAGGTAAGTTTGGTAAGTGTGATTTCCATTTTATGCAATGAATCTTTGGTCAATAGGGTCGTATTCTATTTAGGAGCAGATTAAGGGGCAACAGGTTCCCAATCAACACTTTGATTGTGCGAAATCGTTCTTACTCGTACGAGGTAAGGGTTTCGTTAGACCTTTAGGAGTGTCCTTTTCGAGTATGGTTTATTAAAAATCGAATTAAATGATTAATAGAGTGATATGTGGTCGAATATAGGTTCTGGAAGGCTCGGGGATCTTTCTAGCATCAATCAAAACTAGGCGTGTACCTAAAATCGCAGAAAATAAGATTCGGCAAAAGTCAAAATTGTAAACTGTCGACACCACACGAGTATATGGTTGCACGTGTGGTAGGTCGTGTGCGAAGAACACGACCGTGTGATTGACGAAGGCCAGTCTGTGCACTAGATACGGCTGTGTGATGGCCAGGTTGGCCGTGTGTGACACACGGGCTAGACCAATTTGGGTCGTGTAGGCCATACGAGCATTTGGATCCAGACGGGTAGTCCACACGGGTATGTGGAAATTTGGGTCAGGCCGTGTGAACCGCACGGGCCAAGGCTACTCTGGGCGTGTGGACCACACGAGCAAGCCATATAGGTGTGTGGGCCCATTTAACTACAATGTTTCTTGTGGTTGCACGGGTAACCGAAATCGACTATGAACCTACTGTAGGGTCGGTAAGCACTACTTAGACCCTAAATCGTGTGATCTGAATCCATAATGTATGTATCGAGCATGTTAAATTTATGCATGTCTACTGATTCGTATGTATGACTGATAACTGAATTTTAGTATGTAGGCATGTATTTCTGTATGCCTGTATTGAGCATGTTTAGTTGCATCTGCATTAGGGTGGGATAAATGATTATTGGAGGAAGTGTACTAAAAGGCTTTTAAGCCTATTATCTAGCAGCTCAGCTACAATATTACTGATATGTGATGCATTTTGGTGCAGCCTAGTGTGTAGGAATGGGTGGGTGTTTTAAACCCCACATGGTGTGTAGGGATGGTCAGAGATAGTGTGTAGAGGTTGGGGGTAAGACCTGATTACTGTTCTGATTATCTGACTGTATCTGTTTCTGGTATGGGCTAAGGCCCGAATATACAAACATAACTGAAATTGTAAATTCGCAAGGACCGAAACTGTATTTGAATCTGTAATGGGCTTAGGCCCTAGACTGCATTTGACTGATAACTGTTGTTTTGGCCGTATGCATGTTTCCTGTAGGGATTACACACTGAGTTTACGAAAACTCACCCTTTTCTGTTTATTCTGTACAGGTAATCCCCAGTCATAGACAGAACAGTGCAGTGGAGGACTCAATGGTGACCACTACTATTTTGAACTGCTTTATTTTTGTTTTTGATTTTATATTATTTTATTTTCTCTCTATTATTTCGAGGTATTTTTATGTAATTTGGGACTTTTAGACTGTTGGTTTTTCTTTCGAATTTTAACTATTTTTATGGAATTTCAAACTGCAAAACTCAACGAAAAATTAAATTTATTAAAATGGAACAGTTTTCCTTAAATAAAAATATTTTCTAAAGCTTCCGCTAAAAAGACAAGTTTTAAGGTAAATCAACTAGTAAACGTTTTTCTGAGATAAATAAAAGCTAATAAACTGAAACGGTTTTAACTTAACTTTGATTTCAATTCAGCCATAACGTCTAGGTCGGGTTTTGGTGTTACATTTAGTGGTATCAAAGCCAGGTTGCAAAACTCGACTGTGGATTTTGGGTTCAAAATTTGGTTTTTGAAGAACTAATTTTCAAATGATTTTGAATTATTTGATTATGTGGTACACTGAGTCTCCAGCTCCGATCCTGTAAGTTTCCCGAAATTTGATAAACTGATTCAATATTATAGATAGTCTGTTCTAAAAACACTTTATTGAAACTATAGTAAAACTGATAGAGATTACAATTTATGAAAACAAACTCTGAATTTATGATACTACTTTACGTAAAACATCTATTAATAAATACTGAAACTATAACTGATTCATAAAATTTGTAATACAGATAAATTCAAATAAATGATAAGCGCACAAGGTATCCACGGTCGTGGTACATGAGGCTGAGGTCGAGGCTGTAGATGGGCTCAAGCTGAGTCATCTTCTCTTGGCAGCATGCCAAATTTAGACACTAGTGTCACCTGCTATTGAGACTGGGTCTTAAGACCACAATGCTGGGGATGACATATTGTCCCAAGCTATGTTGAGGATATTAGAAAGGGTCACTTGGCCCAACTCTGGATCTGGGTGCCGAGGGTCAGTTACAGAATGACTCCGGCCTAATGGTGTAGAACTTTTTAAGGGTGTCACTAGAGTCACCCCTAATGTGGTTGAGTACCGAATGGAGGCCACCGAGCAAATTATGGATGTCCTGGATTGCACTTCTAAGAAGAAAACTGAAGGGTGCAGTCTCTTTGCTCCGCGATGATGCCTATTAGTGGTAGTTAACCGTTAAGGTGGGCACTCAACCCGATCGTCCGTCTTGGAAGTTTTTTAAGTGTGCCTTCCAAGGGAAATATGTGGGAGCAAGTTAAGTCAATGCTCGTAGGTGTGAGTTTCTAAACTCCTGGGACTAGGCAAGTTACATCGCATGTGGAAGACCGATCAGCGGCCAAGTATGAGGTTGAATTCCTGAGACTGAGCCGCTATGCATGAGGTATGGTGGCAGTTAAGTCTGAGAGGTGTGTTTGGTTCGAGGATGGGCTGAGGGATAATCTAAGGGTATTGATCGCTTCGCAGAGGGAGCGACAATTCTCCATACTGGTAGAGAAGGCGAAGATCGCCGAAGAGGTTAAGTGCGCTGAGTGCCAAAATAGGGATCACGAGAAGGGAAAGAACAAGAGGGATTTGGAGCCCTTGAGTTCCATGCAGAGGCCTAAGAAAAAGGCCAGATCTCATAGGCCAGTTAGAGTTGCGCCCCCTATTATTTCTACTGGGATTCTGCCTTGTGAAGATTATGGTAGACGCCATCAGGGCGAATGTTGGAGATGGACTAAGGCTTGTTTAAAGTGTAGGTGATTAGAGCACCACATTTGGGAGTGCCCACTAAGGGCCGATCAAGTGCAGGCTTCAGCTTCTGGTACTACACTGCCATAGAGAGTAGTTCAGCAGCCACTTAAGGGTCGTGGTCAGACTAAGGGTGGTAACAGTATGGGCTGTGGACAGAGAGCACCGGGCAAAGGTGCTAGACAGACTGAGGCAAGGCAGCCTGCTCTTGTATATGTTGTACGTCGCTGAGAGGATAGATGCTCTAGACGTCATCACGGGTGCGTTCTTAATTTATGATGTACTGTATTTTGCATTGATAGACATAGGTTTCACACATTCCTATATAGCTAGCACCGTGTCTGAAAACTTGGGGATTTGGTTGAGAGTACATCTAGTGAGGTAACTATACTAAGTTTGCTAGGGCAATCTATTCGGGTTAGCAAACGTATAGAGACGTCCCACTAGAGGTTCAAGGGACGATATTTTTGGCTAATATGTAGAGCTTCCGTTTGGGGAGTTTGACCTAATTCTGAGAATGGACTCTTTGGTCAAGTATCGAGTAAGTCTGGACTGTGTGACTAAGAGAGTCGTTCTGAGAACCAAAGAGGATATTGAGGTGGTTGTGATTGGAAAGCATCAGAGTTATTTGGCTAACGTGAGCTCTGCACTGGTGGTTAAGAAACTGGTTTGTAAGGGATTTTAGGCGTACTTGGCCTATGTTAGTGTTTTTGTTTCTAGGGACTCTACTATAAAGGACATCAAAACTATAATAGATTTTTCAGATGTCTTTCTTAAGGAGCTACTGGGTTTACCTCCGAATCGAAAAGTGGAATATAGGATTGAGCTTCTACCTAGTACAGCTGCAGTGTTTATCGGTCCCTACCTAATGGCACCAAAAGAGCTTACGGAGCTTAAGGCTCAGATTTAGGAATTGTTGGATCGTGGGTTCATCCGTCATAGTGTGTCTCCATGGGGAGTACCTGTGCTGTTTGTCAAGAAGAAGGATGGATCCATGAGGATGTGTATTGACTACCGGCAACTAAACAAGTTGACTATTAAGAACAAGTACCCACTTCTGAGAATTGATGATCTGTTTGACCAGTTTTGAGGGGCTTCTGTGTTTTCCAAGATTGATTTCTGTTTTGGGTATCATCAGTTAAGGGTTAAGGAAGCTAATGTACATAAGACAACATTTAGGACTCGTTATAGTCACTATGAGTTCCTAGTGATGCCTTTTGAACTAACTAATGCGCCGATAGCATTTATGGATCTGATGAACCGGGTGTTTCAGCCCTATCTAGATCAGTTTGTTGTGTTCATCGATGACATATTGGTTTATTCTAAAACTAAGGATGAGCATGACGAGCACCTTAGAGTGGTTCTTCAGACTTCGACGGAAAAACATCTCTATGCAAAATTTAGCAAGTGCGAAATTTGGTTACAAGAGGTAACATTTCTGAGACACGTGGTTTCTACTGATCCTCGAAAGATGGAGGCTATACTAGATTGGAAACAGTCGAAGAGTGTGTCTGAGATTCGCAGCTTTCTGGGTCTAGTTAGTTATTATTGGCGCTTCGTAGAAGGGTTCTCATTGATTGTAGCTCCGGTGACTAAGCTTTTGCTTAAGATAGTACCTTTTAACTGGACTAATGTACAGCAAGAGAGCTTCGAGAAGCTCAAGACTATTTTGACTCAGGCTCCTATTCTGATACAGCCTAAACTTGGAAAAGAGTTTGTGGTTTATAGTGGCGCATCGTATATGGGATGGGGTTGTGTGCTAATGCAAGATGGTAAGGTTGTGGCATATGAGTCTCGTCAACTTAAGACACACGAGGCAAACTATTCGATGTATGACCTCGAGCTGGCTATTGTGGTCTTTGCACTGAAAATTTGGAGGCACTATCTATACGGTGAGAAGTGTATTATCTACACTGATCACAAAAGCCTCAAGTATCTCCTCACTCAAAAGGAGTTGAATCTTAGGTAGCGTAGATGGATTGAGCTACTTAAAGATTATGACTGTACCACTGAGTATCATCCTAGTAAGGCTAATATGGTGGCCGATGCATTGAACCGTACGATAATGACCGATCTAAGGGCGATGTTCACTCGACGTAGTCTATTCGATAATGGGAGTCTGTTCGCTGAGCTACAAGTTAAACCAACTTAGATTGAGCAGATTAGGGATAAGCTGTTAGGGGATAGAGCTTTGGATCTTTGGTTTTGTCAAGTTGAGTGTGGCATCACTATGGATTTTGAACTGAATAATGATGGGGTACTCCATTTCCGTGGTCAGTTTGTGTATCTAACGATACTGATCTGAGACAGTTTATTTTTAGAGAGGTGCATAGTATCCCTTATGCTATGCATCCCGGTGGGAATAAGATGTATCGAAATCTTTGAAAACTATACTGGTGGCCGGGATTGAAATGAGAGGTTGCTAATTTTGTGGCACGATGTCTGACATGCCAGTAAGTTAAGGCTGAGCATCAATTACCTTTTGGTTTTCTGCAGCCGGTTAAGATTCTCTTATGGAAATGGAAACGAGTAACAATGGACTTTGTTAGTGGGTTGCCTCTAACACCCCCTAAAAAGGATTCTGTTTGGGTCATTGTGGATCGATTGACCAAGTCTGCATACGTCATCCCAGTTGGGAAAGACTTTTCTCTACAGAAGCTAGTGAAGCTCTACGTTTTTGAGATAGTGAGACTGCATGGGGTACCATTCTCGATCATTTTTATAGGGATCCTTGCTTCACATCTCAATTTTAGAAGAAGCTACATGAGGCTCTGGGTTCAAGATTGGACTTCAGTACTAAGTTTCATCCTTAAACCGATGGTCAATTTGATAAGGTGATTCAGATACTGGAGGATATGTTACGGAGTTGCATTACTGATTTCCGAGGTAGTTGGGATAAGTATCTGCCACTAGCGGAGTTTGCCTATAATAATAGTTTCTAGTCTAGCGTTCAGATGGCACCTTATGAGGCTCTGTATGGTCGTAAGTGTCGCACTCCCTTATGTTAGACTGAGTTATGTGAACGACAGGTTTTAGGCCCTAAGTTGGTTTCTGAGACCGAGGATAAGGTCAGATTTATTCGAGATCGACTAAAAACGGCATCTAATAGGTAGAAATCTGATGCGGATCTGAGGAGGAGAGAGATCGAGTATTCTGTGGAGGACTTCGTGTTTCTCAAGGTCTCACCATGGAAAAAAGTTTTGAGGTTTGGTCGTAAGGGCAAGTTGAGCCCTAGGTTTATTGGGCCTTACCGAATTCTAAAACGAGTGGTACTAGTCGCTTATCAGTTAGAGCTACCACCAGAGTTAGATCATATTCACAATGTGTTCCATATCTCGTTGTTAAGCGTTATCGCTCTGATCCTTATTACATTGTCCCTGTTAAGGAGATTGAGGTTAGGCCAAACTTGACTTTTGAAGAGAAGCCGGTTTAGATTCTGGATCATGATGTAAAGGTTCTACAGAAAAAGTCTATCTCTCTGATAAAGGTTTTGTGGCAAAATTATAGCACTAAGGAGACCACGTAGAAACCTAAGGATTCGATGCGTCGGCAGTATCCTCATCTATTTTGATAAGGTAAATTTCGAGGCCAAAATTTTCTTTTAGGGGGTAAAGTTGTAACGCACAAAGTTTGTATTTTTGTTTTTATGAATTTGTGACAAAATATCTATCCACTTCAGTGGTTTATGTGTTCTGGGTTGTTTGGGAGATCCCAAGTTCAAGCCATGTCTTTGGTAAATTTTAGTATTTTTTTTATTTAACCCCTATCTCTGGCTAGTAAGTTTTTATTTAATTAGTTGTAAGTATACATCAGAATGGGCCTACTAGTTTGGTGGTTAAGTAAAGTGTTAGTCTGCTGAAGTTCTTGTGTTCGAATCCCTGTAAAGGCAATATTTTTGTTAGGGTCTGAGAGAGAGAGTTTGAGTTGGGTTAGACGTCTAAGTAGTGGAGTGTTTGCTGAAGGAAATTAAGGGGAGTTAGGATAGAGGTGACCAGAATGTGATCACTTTGATTTTCTTTTTGCAATTTTAGCTCTCTTTCCTTTTCTCCCTTACTCTCTGCCACTTTCCCCTTTTTCTTTACTACCATTTTTATTTTTGATTTCCCCTACTACTTTCAAGTTTCCGTGATTCGTTAATTAGTGCTTTTGGGCGTTAACGGTAAGTTTGGTAAGTGAGATTTTCATTTTATTCAATGAATCTTTGGTTAATGGGGTCGTATTCTGTTTAAGAGCAGATCAAAGGGCAGGAGGTTCCCAATCAACGTTTGAATCATTGTTACTCGTACAAGGTAAGGGTTTCGTTAGACCTTTAGGAGTGTCCTTTTCGATTGTGGTTGATTAAAAATCGAATTGAGTGATTAATAGAGTGATATGTGGTCGAATATAGGTTCTGGAAGGCTCGAGGATCATTCTAGCATCAATCAGAACCAGGTGAGTATTTGAAATGCGGTTTTGCCCGAAATTGCAAACTGTCGACGCCATACAGGTGTGTGGTCACCCGTGTGGTAGGCCGTGTGCGAAGAATACGGACGTGTGATCGATGAAGGCCAGGCCATGCACTAAACATGACCATGTAATGGCCAGGTTGCACACGGCCTAGACTGGTTTGGGCCATGTAGGAGACACGAGCGTGTGGGTCCACACGGGTAGTCAACATAGACGTGTGGGAATTTGAGCCAGGCCGTGTGATCTACATGGGCCAAGGCCACTTTGGGCGTGTGGGCCCATTTAACTGAAATGTTTCCTAGGGTTGTACGGGTTGACCCAGTTGACTATGAACCTACTGTAGGGTCAGTAATCGCTACTTAGACCCTAAATCATGTGATCTAAATACATAATGTATGTATTAAACATGTTCAATTTATGCATGTCTACTACTTCGTATGTATGACTGATAACTAAATTTTAACATGTAGGCATGTATTTCTGTATGTCTACATTGAGCATGTTTTATTGCATCTGCATTTGGGTGGGACAAATGGTTATTGGAGGAAGTGTACTAAAAGGCTTTTAAGCCAATTATCTGGAAGCTCAACTGCAATATTACTGATATGTGCCACATTTTGGTACAGCCTAGTGTGTAGGAATAAGTGGGTGTTTTAAGCCCCACATAGTGCATAGGGATGGTTGGAGATGGTGTGTAGAGGCTGGAGGTAAGACCTGATTACTGTTCTATCTGACTATATCTGTTTCTAGCATGGGCTAAGACACGAATATGCAAATATAAATGAAAAAGTAAATAGGCAAGGGCCCAAACTGTATTTGAATCTGTAATGGGCTTAGGCCCTAGACTGCATGTAACACCCCTAACCTGTATCTGTTACTGGAACAGGGTTACAAGGCATTACCAGACTTATACATTATCATTTATACAAAATAGAGTCAAAAATTTTTATTCCAACACAAATCTTTCCAACTTTTATCAAATAGTCCCTAATATGGGCCTACGAGGCTCAAATACATGCTTTGGAAGTGATTTAGGACTTAACCAACAACTGTAAAAATATTTGCTTGGAGATAGGGGCACACGCCTGTGTGGACTAGGACATGGCCATGTGGCCTTCCCGTGGGGCTCCCATGGTCGTGGGGCCAGGCCATGGGCCATTATGACTTATGCACACGGCCTGGGCATATGCCCATGTGACTAAGCCGTGTGGTAAATTGATTTTTCACCACGGTTAGGTCATTTTCACTCTATTTTGAGACACGCCCATGCTTAAAACCTGTGTTTTTCACACAACCAAGTCACACAGTCGTGCCTTGGCCCGTGTGCAATACTGACTTCATTTTTAAAGAATGCAGGGGACACACAGCCACTACGCACGTCTGTGTGCTTGTCGTGTCTCACACATGGTCTAGACACACGCCCGTGTGTTTAACCGTGTGGACGAAAAATAGGCCATTCTAGGCCACTTTTCTCACCCCTTTCATCCATTACCTGCACTAAAAAATATCATACTAATTGCAAATAATCAATCAATTGTTATATATCTAAAACATGTATTTTATATTCTGATACTACTATTTAACCATTAAATTAAGTTTCATACAGATATGCCAGCTCTTTTCACTTAATATAACCATCAATAACTTTATACAACCAAACACTTATACATGCCATATAAATAAAAACATAATAACCCTTCTTCAACCCTTCTTCAAATCTAATACACATTTCCTCCTCTGTAGGCACAATATCCTGATCATATTTGCTAAGATAAACAAATTCTCTTTCGTACTCAGCTACTGTCTTATTTTCTTGTCAAAGATCGAGGAATTCTCTTTTCTTTTTATCTAGGTATCTTCTGCCCACATATTTCTTCTTGAATTCATTTTGGAAAAATTCCCAATAAAAATTTACAGCCTCAAACATTTCCTACCAGTGATAAACTTCCTATTTCAATAAGGACACAGCACAACTCAAATAATTATCTGGTGAGCAAGCTATTTCTTTAAAAATTCTTATCAGACTCTGTAACCAGTATTCAGCTTTAACTGGATCATCATCTACTCTTCCCCAGAATTCTTCAGCTCCAAGTTTCCTGAGCTTTTCCAACGGAGTATGTTTACTAGATTCAGTTGTCAGAGGAGGTGGAGGGGCAACCGGGGGCACTACAGGTGGCATAGTAAAGGGAGGAGGTTGTTGCGCCTGATTTCCTTCTTGCATCTTTTCACTGTACCACTGATTCATAATACCATAAATTATATCTTGAAGTTCTTGTTGCCACATTAGAGAAATTGGAACATTACTACTTGTTCCCTGTTCAGAAGTCTACACTCTACTATTAACTTCTTCTTGCTCATTATGCTCTTGTCCGTCTGACATCTTTACAATCAGAGAATATCTATAAAATAAAAGGAGTTAGATCGGATCATACACATCACACTATCACAGATTTATATGGCATGTATTTCTAACACTTTTCACATCATACATATTCTGAGAATCGACTAAACCGAGCTCTAATACCACTAAATGAACACCCCTAACCTGTATCTGTTACCGGAACAGGGTTACAAGGCATTACCAGACTTATACATTATCATTTATACAAAATCGAGTCAAAAATTTTTATTCCAACATAAATCTTTCCAAATTTTATCAAATAGTCCCTAATATAGGCCTACAGGGCTCAATACATGCTTTGAAAGTGATTTGAGACTTAACCGGCAACTTTAAAAATATTTGCTTGGAGATAGGGGCACACGCCCGTGTGGACTAGGACATGGCTGTGTAGCCTACCTGTGGGGCTCCCATGGACGTGGGGCCAGGCCATGGGCAATTATGACTTATGCACACGGCCTGGGCACACGCCCATGTGACTAGGCCGTGTGGTAAACTGATTTTTCACCACGGTTAGGTCATTTTCACTCTATTTTGACACACGACCATGCTTAAAACCCTTTTTTTTAACACGACCAAGACATGTGGTCGTGTCTTGGCCCGTGTACAATACTGACTTCATTTTTAAAGAATGCAGGGGACACACGGCCACTACACACGTCCGTGGGCTTGCTGTGTGTCACACACGGCCTAGACACACGCCCGTGTGTTTAACCGTGTGGACGAAAATAAGCCATTCTAGGCCATTTTCCTCACCCCTTTCATCCATTACCTGCACTAAAACAATATCATACTAATTGCAAATAACCAATCAATTGTTATATATCTAAAACATGCATTTTATATTTTGATACTACTATTTAACCATTAAATTAAGTTTCATACACATATGCCATCGCTTTTCACTTAATATAACCATCAATAACTTTATACAACCAAACACTTATACATGCCATATAAATGAAAAGATAATAAACCAAAAACTACTGAAAAACCTCTGGATAGTGTGATTCTTTGCGATGATCTGATCCTCCGAAACCACGTTAATCTACAAACATGACTAACACATTCAAGTAAGCTTGTGAAAGCTTAGTAAGTTCATAGGCATGGAAAATAAACTTACCAAAAATAGTAAAACATTTACATAATATACATTTCACTGATCTTTCCTGTCATTCACAAATCAAGTCAATTTCATTTAGTATCATTTAATAATTCACATACTTGAACTTCATTCTTTTGGGCCCATTTACCGCTTAGCACTTACTTTCCAATTGGAAATTCATACAGAATTGAGTACTTCATCATCATTTTGCCATAATCAAACTATGGTCTTACACATGATCACCTTTCACTTTCTGAAGCCATAGGCCTGCCATGGTCTTACACGGGTGGTAACGTATCATATCGATGCCATATCCCAGATATGGTCTTACACGGGAGCATTTATCACTTTTCTCCAATGCCATAGTCCAACTAGGGTCTTACACGAATCACATTTATCACTTTAATCCGAAGCCATAGCCCAGCTATGGTCTTATACGGAATTCACTTAGCACTTCTCACCAATGCCATAGCCCAGCTACGGTCTTATACGGATCACTTATCACTTGTTGCCATGGTCCAACCATGGTCTTTTTCCATCAATTCATCACTTGTCACTGTTTTGAAGTACTCAATCCGATATTCCGTTCAAATTGATTATTTCTTTACTTTTATACTTTTACATTGTTTATGAATTTATCATTTTCATATCATATAACACATTACAAAATTCATAAAATTAACAGTAATCATTAAAATTTAGCCCCATGAACTTACTTGGGCTAACTCGCAAAAGTTATAGAAATTCGAGAATTATTCGACTATTTTCTCCTTTTCTCGATTTACTTTAATTTCTTGATCTAATCTATAAGTGCAAAACCATTCATTTATTACCATTTATTTCAATTTTACTATTTTCCACAATTTATGCACTATAATTCCTAAAATTACACTTTTACAATTTAATCCCTAATCACTTTGCCCATCAATTGAACTATTTCTTCTCAATTAAAACCCTATCTTATCATTTTAAACTATTTCACAGCCATTGATACATAAAATTTCCACATAAAACCCTAACTTCAAGATCTTTTACAATTAGGTCCCCAAATATTTATTTTCTATTCAATTCTTTCAATAATATCAACATATTAACAAATTAAAGCTTAATTCCATGCTAAACCATTACATACTTCCAGCACATATCCATAGCTTCAATTTCTTTCATGAAATCAAAAACTATTAAATTCAATAAGTGGACCTAGTTGTAAAAGTCACAAAAATACAAAAATTGCAAGAAATAATCAAGGATTAAACTTACTTGCAATAAAATATGAAAAACCAGCTTAAAAACTCTTTCAATGGCTGTTTTCAGCTGATGAAGATGAAGAAAAATGAAGAAAAATCTAGATTCCCAATTTAGTCCTAGATTTTTATGTTAAAATTTTACCCAAATGACCTTTTTGCCCCTTGTTCACACTATTTTTCAGCCATTTGTTAACCCAACCGTCCAGCCCATTCAATTTTGGGCTTAATTACACTTTAAGTCCTTCTTCATTTAGCCTTCATGCTATTTAATCATTTCTTACAATTTTGCACTTGTTACAATTCAGTCCTTTTTATTCATTTAACAATGAAACCTTAAAATTTCTTAATGAAACTTTAATACTAACTTATTAACACTCCATAAATATTTATAAAAATATTTATAGCTCGGTTTAAAATTTCGAGGTCTCGATACCTCGTTTTCAATTCTAATTATTTAGTATTTATTTCTAAAATACTATTCACTATTTCAATTATTTTCCTAACTTCACATTTAACTTATACTCACTAAATTAATAATATTTCCTACTAATTTATCAGATTTAGTGATCTCGAATCACTGTTCCGACACCACTGAAATTTGGGCCGTTACACTGCATTTGACTGATAACTGTTTTTTTGACTGTATGCATGTTTCTTGTGGGGATTACACAAGTTTACGAAAACTCACCCTTTTCTGTTTATTCTGTACAGGTAATCCCCAGTCATAGACGGATTGGTGCGGCAGAGGACTCGACGGTGACTGCTACTATTTCGAACTGCTTTTTTCTATTATTTATTTTATATTATTTTATTTTCTCTCTATTATTTTGGGGTATTTTTATGTAATTTGAGACTTTTGGACTGTTGGTTTTTATTTCGAATTTAACTATTTTTATGGACTTTTAAATTGTAATACTCAACGAAAAATCAAATTTATTAAAATGGAATGATTTTCCTTAAATAAAAATGTTTTCTAAAGCTTCCACTTAAAAGACACGTTTTAAGGTAAATCAACTAGTAAACGTTTTTTCGAGATAAATAAAAGCTAATAAACTGAAACGGTTTTAACTTGACAACTTCGATTTCAAATCCCTTTCAATGAGGCATCGCCAGATTCAGCCATAATATCTATGTCGGGTTTGGGGTGTTATAGGATCAGTATTGCTGAGATGCGAACTTGCCACAAACTAAAATTTGCGATGTCATTAAACTTGTCGATATCAAACCTTAATGTTGTCATCTCTGAATGGGTTACTAGCTCTAATACCAGTTTGTAGAAAATTAACTTGAATAATTCAACGAACAAGTAAATAAACTAAAATCGAACAAATCAAACACGCAAATTTTACATGAAAACCTCTTCAAATGATGATAGAAAAACCACAGGCAAAATGACATGTCACTATAATAAAGGAGAGTACAAAAGATAGAGAGCATTAAAGGAAAACCTGAAACCCCACATGAAAAACCCTTTAAAACAAAGAACAACATTCTCTCAAACTAAATATTTCTGTTGTATTAAACCTAGAGTAGCTACGACCTATTTATAGGATGAAACTCGTAGCATATTTGACTACAACAACCCTAGGTTAATTAGAGTTTAAGTGGGAAACTAAAAACAAAGTTTAACTGGGAGAAGAAAAGTTGAAAAACTTGAATTGTACGTCGCCACATCATGACGTTGGGACAAAGAATACCTCCTCATTGCAACATCACACATTGTTTAGTCCAAAATATGTGTCATAACTCCACATTATTATAGATTATTATTTATTATTATATTAGTTGAATATGTTCTAAGTCCCTATACTTTTGGTACATTTAAAACTTATCATTGCTATTATATTATTACATCATATCATGTAGTGTATGATCTTATTCTTGTGTTTCCAGTAATGACAAAATCATCTATTAGATAAGGGATAATATGCTTTGTGACCCCTGAAAAAGTTCACTTTGCTACCTGTATTTTTGTTTTGTTCATTTTGGTACCTGAACCTAGCAACTAGATCTATTTTGGTCCCTAAACATGGATTCCATCAAGATTTGATTATGTGACCAATGTTCTTAGAAGATGTTTGGATTGGTTAATCAAATCGATTGGACTGAGAACCGATCGATATACTAGTCCAAACAAAGGGGTTGAAGTAATTGAATAAGAAAACTGCTCGAAACCAACAAAAACCGAAAACTAAGACAAAAACTTGTAGTTGCACTAGTTTAATAAAACTTTTATTTTTAAAAGTTTCATGAATTTTTAATTATTTATTTAATTATTGTAGGTCAAGCAGTTAAACAGATCAAACTGATTGAATTGGAAACCGATGGTATGACCTATTCAGCTAATGGTTCGATTATTAGAATATTGTATATGACACTTTAAGATTATGCCATATCATCAACTAAAAAATTATATCATTTTTTTAGTTTTCAAGTGATGGTAGTGACACAATCTTAGAGTGTCACATCATTAAACTTTATGTTTTTTAAGTTTAAGGACCAAAAAGAATTTAATTACTAAGTACTAAAATTAATAAAAAATATATATGTACAAAAGTAAACCTAATTACTAAATTAGGGGCCAAAAATCATATTATCCCTTAATAATGAAAACTATATATTTTTTTCCTTGTCCGTTTGTTGAGTGGAAAAAAAGCATTATATGTTGGTGAAAAAGCAAGTTGGTTGAATCAATCATTTGATTCTGGGTATCGTATTCTTTATTTTTATTTACAGAATTGTGGGTATCATATTCTTACTCTGTTACTTTAACGACATTCTTATTTGATATTCCCATTCCTTATGATGCTCATAGTTACCGTCAGATAAATATGTTTATTAATTTTGGATCACTGTGAAATTTGTGTAGCAGCCTCCAAAATCATCCATCGTAAACCATCATTTTCATCTATTGGTTTCCGACATAAAACACAAACAATTTAATGAACCGTCGAGACTGTTTTCTATGTTCAACACAATAATCGTATATACCCATAATTAATCATAAAACTCTCTACCAATGAAATTTGTTATTTACTAAAATATCCTTTATTACCTCCTTTTCTCTTAAATTTGAATAATTTAGTTTTATTCTTAAATAAAAAATAAATTTTAATTTAGAGATTATTTAATAAAATATTTCAATTTAAATTACATAAAAATCCCTTAAATCTTTAATAAATGAAATTAGTCTATAAATTTTAAGCATAATGGTTTATTGGGTTCTTTCAACTTAAAAAAAAAAAAGGTTTACTAACATAGCATACAAGTGAATTTATACGTGGATGCCACTTCAACAATTAATTAATTTATAAAAATTATAAAAAATTATAAAAATATTTTTTAAAAATTATTTTTTAATATTTTAAATTTTTTTTAAAATTAAGTAATTGCTGACATAGTATTTACATGGACTACCACGTCAACAAACGTTAACTTTTCCGTCCATTTTGAGGTGATTTAACAGATAATATAAATTTAAGGGCTAAAAGATGTGAAAATTTAAGCAAATAGCGAAAATGACATTTCTTTTATAAATTTAAAAGACCAAATAAATCATTATACTGAATTTTATTAAAATCTATTCTAAATCTCACTAATTAATCTTATTATACATCATATATATATAATATAATATAACAAGGTACACGAGTCCATACAAGTGACAAATCTTCTCTTTTTCTACGGTTTTTAAAATAATTTATTTAATTTTTATTATACATTTAATTTCTATACTTTTTTAAATTATTTTATACATTTCTAATCAAATTATCCTTTTAAAAATATTTAATTTTAAAATATTACTTGGTATATATTTTTAGTGAATTACAATAATAAGGTAGAGTCTGAATAACAAATGCGACTAGCAAAACTTGACCCCAAACCACACTTGAGACAATAAACACCCTTAATCATCAAGCCATCACATAGGATTCACTTGATATATATTTTTAAAATTTAGTTACTATTTATTTGAAATGATTTTCTATATAAATATTAAATATTTTATCATTATGCATGGGATTATTGCATCCCGTATAACTTATAACATAAAATAGGAAAATATTTTTTATTTAATTTAAATAAATAAAATGTAAATAAATAAATGAAATCTTCATTTTACAGGGTATTTAGTAAGCAAAGTTTTGAGTCTTTTTTAACTGATTTGAGCACAAATAGAAGATTGGGTAGTCAAATTCTCTAATTGTAATGTTTGGTGAATGGAGGTTTATAAGAACTTGTTGAGCTAAAACCTCCAAAACAAAAATGTTAAGGTAAGCAACTTTTTTCATAGCTGATTGAGAATGAGATATATGGAATGACATATCTGATCATACTTACTCAAAAATTACTCCTTTTGCCACATATATTTATTTTTTGAATATTTATGTACTCTTAATTTATTTTCAATTTACTTGTGTAAGATGATTTTTTATGCAACTTTATATTAATTAAAATATACTACTTGACAAATTTATTCAGAGTGTAACATAATTATCATTAATTTACATACTAAGAACATGACATAATTATTACTAAGAATATAACTTACAATTATATTGATACATTATTAATATTTATCAATTTTCACAATGTTAATATTTACAAATAAGGAACTTAAGAAATTTGTTTATTTAAATTTTTCAAAAAAATATTTTATAACACCCCTTAGCCCATCAAGAAGACATGACATATATCATTCAACCAGATAGTCCACCCAACAGTCTAGGGTATTATTAACAAATTCAAACCCTTCGGCTTAACATAAAAATTTTAGAAAAACCATTATGAAGATTTTACTTTGTGTAAAATTCATTTCTCTTCTTTCATTTGGTAACGCATCTTTAGAGAAAATAATAGGAATTATAAAAGAAAAATGTATTAATTACTGAACTACTGCATAGTTATGGTATCTCTAAATCATAATAATTCATAATCAACAAATTATGAGTGTTTGGCGTACACTTTCAAAAGAGGGGGAAATTTTCTTTTAAGATAAAATAATACAAATGACGTAGTTAATTGAAAAAGTTAATTACAAAACATATGTACACGCCATCCGCCACAACCATGCATGATACAAAAATAAATAAGTGGCTCTCTCGCAACCGCAACTCTAGCGTAGTCCCCTTTAACATATCCTTATTCCACAATCAAAATGCCTGAGAATGAAAAGTAATAGAGTAAGTTCATTTGAACTTAGTGAGTTCCGAAAAGAGACACAATTAGTTTTACAAGAACTTCGATAATCAAAAAGTATCAGTACTCATAATAAAACAACATCAGACTTTTTCGTGAGACTCTTTTATACAAACATAATATGCTAATTGCCATCCACAGTACCTTGACGGCAACAGTACGCCAACATAACATATAAAAAACTCAGGCAGATACATTCCGCCAACTTGTACAAATCTTCCACAACTCTGCATGGTTATCAATGACCCATCTTTGTGCCAGCCTTCGACCCATACCTCAAAAATCAAAATCACATACCGATCATATTTATTTTCATTTCACATCCTTGTTAAGTCAAACACATGTTCTCCCATAAGGTTGGTTCATGATTTGTCAGTCTCGTTTGCAATATAGCTACCCTACTGGAGGCATCACATATAGATTTCCTTTCCACAATTTTCACATAGTATAAATTTTCTGGTATTAAGCTCATGCAACAAGGATGGTGTTTTTGCAATGGCCATATTCACACACACGTCCAGACACATTACATAGGCTCATTTACAGTAAGAGCAACTTATCGCACACAACTCACATATCATAGAAGTTTTATAACTCAAAGGAAGTAAGAAGGAATTCACCAACAAACTTCAGAACAAAATGTACCCTACTGGTCCTTTACCTCGTTTTCTCGGATCGCCACTAGCTTCTTGAGCTAAATAAGAAATAGTTATAACCATCAGACCATTTATTTACTTTAATTATACATGCACTAATGCAAAAATGTAAATCCCTTCGACAACAACTTAAGGGCTTTCCAGAAATGACTAGTAAGCTGGTACTAAATAAGGGTGTTTTGAATAGCTACTGGAAACCTTCATCGTCTTCTTTAACGAAGATACCTCAAAACTTTCTAGAGACTTGGAAAAGAACGCAAAGAAAAAAAAAAGGTGAAACACGCCGGCTATTAGCATCCTTATATAGCACAGACAAAGGGACAAATCTTGGTGGAAGGGTCAGGAAATTCCACTATAGCTCCTGAAACCCGAGAATGGAGCGTTGGTTGTACACTAAAACAAGCCAACTAAACAAGTCATTCATCTACCTAAACACATCAAACTGTCATCTACAGTACCCTAGTTCAATTCTAACTAGGTCTCAACTAAACTCTAATAATATTCACCTAGCTACGCTAAAACGCGAAAAACAAGTCTACCTATCCACGAACAAATGAGTTTGCCCTAAGTATTTAGGGTTGGCAAATTGTCACACAAAGGAATTCACCAAACCTTAAAGTTTGCCAAATGGCGAATTCCAGCAAGGCATCATTCAAAAAGGCATACTGTCGAATCCACGCAATATACCATCCCAGACACTTAACGGATAATTCACTATTTTTCTACCCTGGCTTACTCAACTATACGCCAAACAGTATAACGATACGATCTACGCCTGGCGGGCTGTTGCATATTCACTAATTAATTTTCATAATGGATATTTTAATTCCTTGGTAATAGTATTTTATTTCAATAATTTCACCCAATAAAGACTAAAATATTATAAACAAATAAATATTTAACAATAAAATGTGTCATGCATTTATTTGACATTTTACACGTATCAACTTTCAACTATCAGCTAAGTTTTACCAAACACTTTTAAATAAAAATTAATACAACCAATTGATCAAATTAATTAATAGAATCAGTTGATCAAACCAGCCACTGCAATCACCAATCAACCAATTACCAAACAGGGCCTACGTATTCAGTTACAAGTTAATTTAGATTTACTATTAAATTATAAATACTAATTTAACTTCAATATTTTTTTGAAATTTATTTAAACTTTTTCTAAACATATCTGGTATAATTTCATACAATTAAAATTGATAATTTTTTTTTTTCAATTCCTCATTTTACGGATTAAATTATTGATTGATTTAGGTTTATTTCAATTATGCATGTTGATTTAAGTAAAACCATAAACATCCATATAAACACGTATTAATTGATTAGATTTTATTGTCAGCTTAGCCTAATAGTGACAAAGCTAATCGTTTAAGATGGTGCATTTAAAAGTTAAAATATTTATATATTTATATTAAATTCACTAGAAAATATTATTAGATTTTAAAAAATGAATTTAATATATTATTTTAAACGTAATTTATCTATTATCTTAAATATTTAATTATATAATTAGAATGTTTAAAATTATAATAAATATGTAATTAAATAAAAATTTTAATTAGGAAATTTATCGACTATTTTATCAATAATGGCCCATTCTTATTTTATTTACGAAAATGGGCCACTTTTTTCATTATTTATCGGAATGGGCCGAAAACACTAAAACACATTCACGTATGAGTGTTTTAAGGGGAAATTCCAACAAAATGCGTTCTTGAGGAAGCGATTTGCCATGCCAGCACAAAACGTGCTGACATGGACGCGCTTTGCTGACGTGGCAAAACTCTCCCTCAAGAACGCGTTTTAACCCGTATTTTTTAGGGGTAGGGCTATTTGCATGTTTAGTGTCTAGGGTTTATGGGTTTAGGGTTTAAGGTTAGTGTTTTGTTAAAATAATTTAAGGTTTTATTTGTTTAGGGTTTAAGGATTTTAAAAAATAAATCAAGGTTTAGAATTTTTTTTAAAAATAATTAAATTAGGGTTTAGGGTTTTAAGATAATTAATTAATTTAAGGTTTAGATTTTTTTAAAATAATTTTGTGTTTAACTTTTAGGGTTTTTGTAAAAGGGTTTAGGTCTAGGGTTCTGAAAAAATTATATTGACAATGAGGATTTTTTTTTCTACAGTAGTTTCTGAAATATTAATTTTGAGAAGACGGTTCTAAAAAGATAAAGTCAAAAATGCTTCAAATAGGATGCACTATCAGCAAAATTATAAAAAAGGCTCCCATGTAGACGCTCTTTTTCTACAGTAGTTCCTAAAAATATAATTTTGAAAAGATGGTTCTGAAAAATAGTGTCAAAAAAATTCAAGAAGGATGCACTGTCAGCAAAATTACTGAACCACGAGGATGCTTTTTTTCTACAGTAGTTCTTGAAAATATAATTTTAAGAAGACGGTTTTGAAAAAATATTGTCAAAAATGCTTCAAGCAGGACACACTGTCAGCAAAATTACTAAACCACGTGGACGCTCTTTTTCTATTGTAGTTCTTGAAAATATAATTTTAAGAAGACAGTTTTGAAAAACTAGTGTCAAAAATGCTTCAAGCAGGATGCACTGTCAGGAAAATTACTAAAAAAAGCTCCAATGTAGACGCTCTTTTTCTACAGTAGTTCCTTAAAAAATAATTATAAGAAGACAATTCTGAAAAAATAGTGTTAAAACGCTTCAAGCAGGATGCACTGTCAACAAAATTACTGAAAAAATCTCCCATGTGGACACTCTTTTTCTACAGTAGTTCCTGAAAAATAATTTTGAGAAGACGGTTCTAAAAAAATAGTGTTAAAATGCTTCAAGCAGGATGTACTGTCAGCGAAATTACTAAAAAAAGCTCTCACATGGATGCTCTTTTTCTACAATAGTTCTAGAAAAAATAATTTTAAGAAGGCGGTTCTGAAAAAATGGTGTCAAAAACGCTTCAAGTAGGATGCACTGTCAGCAAAATTACTGAAAAAAGCTCCCACGTGGATGCTCTTTTTCTACAGTAGTTCCTGCTTGGCCTTAGGCTATAAATGAGCCAAATTTCATTCTCATGTTACATAAGTTACAGCAAGAAAAATTAGAAGGGCTAAGTAGAATAGAAATCGAAGATGAATGAACGTATTAATGTTGTTATTTACTATGATGGTGAGGTCCGTAACACCGATAACAGCATTGTTTTTTTATCGAAGAACACAGCGTGCTTGGTTTTTAACCAAAACATAGATTTGACAAAACTTTGTAAAAGACTTAGGTGCAAAATCTTTGAAACGACGCCAATGAGAGTTTCATTTATTAAGTATCAATTTTGTGCTTCGATTGATCCCGTGACATATGACTCATTTGGTATCAAAGGTAGTCGTTGTTTGGAGGAGATGGTGCAGACTCATCTCGCTAGTGGATCACCTTATCTTGAGTTATATATATAATTTTTATCATAAAATGAAGCATTTGCGACTTCAACGTCTACTACTGTTCAAGAGGAATACACAACCCCTGTCCGACACTCCATTAGTGAGAGGCAAAACATAAAAGCGCCCATGTTTGGTGGCAGTATGGAATACACAACTCCTGCATGACACTCAATTAGTGGATAGGACAAGCACCTCGATGGGTCAATGTTCGATACTAGAAATACATACTTGGGAATGACATCAACTTCTAGTGGTTGGCAATCCACATCTGATTAGGGACATTACGAAACGTCCACAAGAAGGGATGATGTATTCTCTACGACGTCCAATGGTGAGGGAACCTCATACGTTGCAGATGATGGTGGGTTGGATGATGAGTCTGATATGGATCCACCTCGAGAGCCTAGCCCCGATGGTGCAGAAGTTGTAATATTTTTTGAACCAGAGCCTGTTCCAACCGAACCTGTAGATGATGAAGGGGATTCAAATAAAGAAGAAGATCTATGATTCACAGCGTACTCACCTCTAATCCACATGCATAATGTCGATCTATCGACAGACGATGCGTTGGAGTTTTTAGATCTACCACACAAAAGGCATGACCGTACAAGTTTTTCATCGGATTCGAGTGAATTGGAAATTGGTAATGAGTTTTCCAGTAAGGATAGTTTTCTTGGTGCATTGAAATAATATAGCATCATGAATGGGTTAACTACCATGTGGTTAAATCCAAATCTAAGAAGTTCGAGGCCAAGTGTGTAGTGTAAGATGGTACATGTTCATGGAAATTTATGGCTCCAATTAGAAAAAAGACAGGCTTATGGGAGATAAAGAAGTACAAAGGTCCACATACCTGTGTTGCTGGTATAGTATCATTGGGCGTTAAAAGTTTTTAAATAACACTATTGTCGAAACTATTTTTTAATTTTTAAAAAATAGGGATCGACTTTAAAAAATGATATGGAGTCACCACCAATCCTTTTTTGTTTAGGTGTGATCGAATCACCTTATAAAATATTTTGTTTTATTGAAATATTGATTTTGGCTTATGTAATTCAAGAAAACGGGTTTGGGAGTCAGTTACGTACGCGGAAGGGTTAGCACCCTGGTAACGCCCAAAATTGGTACCTTATTGATTAATTATCATCCTACTATTGAAAACTTGAAAAGTTTTTAAAATGCAATCCTTGTGAAATCTCCATGGATGCCAAGTGTTCAAGTGTCTGTTTTGGAGCTTTAAGCAATGCCAGGACACATTTGTGTACTACAAACCATTGGTATAAATTGATGGTGCCTTTATGTATGGTAGATATACCCATCGGCTATTGCTAGCTGTGGTACAAGCTGGCGGTGGGAGAATCCTTCTAATTGTGTTTGTAATAACACCGGGGGAGTCAGGTGACAATTAAGATTTCTTTCTTTCTAAGGTTGAGGAGGCATATTTTCCCTCAACTTGATATTTGTGTTATATCTTATCAGGGCACTGGAATACTAGTCGCAATTAAGCAACAAGGAAGCCTATGGGGTCGCACACACCATCGGTATTGTATAAGGCATGTTGCGTCTAACTATCACGGGCAATATCAGTCTACCACTAAACCATAACAAGTGACCAACATGGGTATTTAATCTCTACTAATATAATTTCGTTTGTAATATTCAATTTATTTTGAATGGAAGAGTGGTATGTAATTTTTGCTATCAACTTATATTGACAGGGTAAGAGATCAATAAGGATCATTTTTATAATATGTTAGCAATTTTGTGGTCAGTTAACGATCAAGGCACAGACTACCTCTGTAACATACCTTTCGATCGGTGAACACAAGCATACAATGGTAGCCTACGATATGGTCATATGACCTCAAACTTGGATGAAGGCATAAATTCTATTCTAAAAGGAACACATCATCTACCGATAACCTCGGTTGTGCAGGAGACATATTTCCATTTGGCAGCACTATTTCCAAAGCAAGCAGTGAGTTATAAAGGCCAAATGTAGGGAGGCCATGTATGGTGCCGAAAGGTATTGCAAGAAATTAACAAAGCGAATGCGTTGGCCAACACCATGCACACAGTGTGTCACGATCGTGACAACCTATGGTTTCGTGTGACAGAGTTTGATAGACCGAACTAAGGTATTACTGACGGGCAATATCGTATACACTTGAGAAATAGGACTTGCGCCTGTGGGATGTTTGACGCACTTCGTTATCCATACGCTTATGTAATTGCAGCTGGTCAGAATCTCTGTTTGGATCCCATAAACTATGTCAACAAAGTGTACAAAATAGAATATATGTACAATGTGTGGAGACACGTATTCCTACTGGTCTTAGATGAACGTAAATTGTCATCTGTATCGCTTGCTCTGTTTAAGTTGTTATTAGATAGAGATTTGTGTCGCAAACTAAAACGTCGATCTTTCTCGAGTAGAATATGTGATAATATGGATATCCAGAAAAAACAAACCAATAGAAGTTTTGCGGATGGTATAGAAACCCATATTATACAATTCAAACATATCCAAACCGAAATAGTTGATAATTGCTTAAATGAAACTATGTTGCATTATTTCTATTGCATTATTTAAAAGAACTTCTATTTTATTAAATAGGACAAAATATAAAAAAAATTTACTATTAAAATATTCAAAACATATTTTATTTTATTAAATGAAACAATATAAAAATAGTTTGTACAAATATATTAAAAAAATCAATGTATGTGCCAGTCGAAATCAATTCTACATAGGGGTGGTTTACGGTTACGCGTTGGATTCCTTCTTGGTTCAGCTTCCGGTAGGGGTTGTGGTTGTTCTGGTTGTGGGTGTTGGGAGCATGACCCATCTTGATAGTATAAAAAATGTGGAGGTATTTGCATCACCCATGGCGAAGGTGTTTGAATCCCATAAGGCGATGGGGATTGGAAATGAGATGAGCTCTACCTCGTAAAATCTTTCTTGCGACGATGGCCTATATATCATCGGTTGAGTCGAAGCAGGAAATGAGATGCACCTGGCCATGCATTCCAACCTGACATAGGATTAGAAAAAGGAAACATATAAGGGTTAGGATACTCACTTGGCATAATTTAAAGCGACTGTGGTCTGAGCGTCGCCGCTTGAGGCGTTAGGCCTGGTGATTGTGTGGGCACTTTTGACGGGCCCGTTCTGTCATCCCTTCTCCTTGGATTTAAAGGGCCCCATCATTCCCTTTCAACACGAATTTGCCGACGCTTTTGCTCTTCCAAGAGAAAATATGGCTTGCCATGATCCTAAACTATGGCATATAATCTGACGTGCATGCTAACTCTAAAACAATGATCGGTTCACGAGTAGGTATATAATCATACCGATTTTTCCAAAATCTGATATATTCCGATAAGAATACTGGCCAATGCGTATTTGATTACTGTAAGTCAATTTTGTGCTCATTAGCGAGCACATCAAGTGTCACGGGAATAGGTTGCTAGAATCTAAATTGCCACAACACTCTATCTGTCTAGTACATCTCGATAGTAGCATAGTTGACCAATGGGACCTGAACATGCCAAATGTTTAAATTTTGAAAGAATTCATCTGGAATTACTGCCCAAATTGTCAAATCCTCGTATGGTGTCTATTGAAACTATATGAACATGATAAAATTATTAGTTATATACATAATACTAAATACTAAGTACGAAACGACTATGTTATGTATTTCATTTAATACTTACATGCGCTTCTGACCGTTGGTCCAATAGAAACCGTACATCTTCAAGAACGATAGGTATTCCAACATAACTCGCCGAATGGTTTCACCTAATTAAATAAATTTTTAGCATAAAATTATATTTTAAATCTATGTAATAATTGTAAAATCTAAAATAAGTTTTACCTCATTATGAGTGGGAATGTATATAGGTGGTTCACTCAAGGACGTAAAAATAGAAAGCAAAATCGAGCCCATGATTGTAGAAATGATAGGAAACATCTGATTTTGGGTTTATTTGGTTTTGTCGCCCCGCACATCTACCGGTACAGTGTTGCCAATATGACAGACCCCCAACTAAGTTCGCCAACTCTTTAAAATCAACAAGTTTTAGCAATCACCTCAGATGTACGAGATATCGTGACAAGTTCGACATTAGATAACCTCTAATGATCTCAAGGATATATGCCCGAGCATATCGTATTCCTTCTACTTCAATCGAATCATTCTTTGATTCTAAGAATGTGTCTCGTAACCAGCCCATCTCGATTCAACCTCTGTAAATATTATCTGGAATCACACCCAAAAGATCATAGCATATGACTCCCCAATCAGCAAATTGAGCGGACCTGGTGAGTACGAACCTATCCACCGGTAATCCCAATTGTAAACCTATCCACCGGTAATCCCAATTGTAACTATACATCCTCCAAAGTGATAGTACACTCTCCGCATAGAAGATAGAATGTATGTGTCTCAGGTCTCTACCTCGCTATCAACGCGCTGATGAGTTTCAAGTCCAACTTGCACCTCCGGCCTATATTTGCCACGTTCCAAAAACTTGCTTCCCTCAAGTAATTTTCTATCAACGATGATGGAGGATCAGACATATTACGAATATAACATTGTAACGCTCGATCTACAGACTATTATAAAAATTTTAAAATAAAAATTAATTAAAATTACATAAATGAAAATAAAAATTAAATAATATTCAAAATTTCAAATTAACCCTTACCATTTTCATTTGCTCGACGGATATATGTTTATGATCGAGACGAATTAATTGTCTGGCCATTGCTAACATGATCAGATATCTTTGAAATTATAAAAAAATTACTAATTTAGAAAAAAATTAAAAGGAAATATTTAACAAAAGAAAGCTTTGAGAAATTTGAGAGCTCTTTTGAGAATTGTGGAAGAAATGTTTGTGTGAATAAAATAGGAGGGAGTGTTTTGCCACGTCAGCGCATTTTGTGCTGATTCAGATGAGAAGTTGCATTGATTTAATCTTACAACTAGGTTGAGTGTTCTCACTTACATGCTGATTACCTTAGGGTTCGATGCATGTAAAATTTATCAAAAGCCATTCTTTGTTATTTATCTTCTGCAGACATTATAATAGAAGATATTAAAATAGAACCCAACAGAACCACAAGATTAAATTGAATGGAATCACAAAAAGGGTGGTTCTGTTGAAATATAATTTCACAACTCAGTTTTTATCCTAGCACATAAAAAATTCGAACATTTGCATACTGGTGAGGGGAGGATTTAACAAAAACTAGAAAAATTAAAATATATAAGATTAACATTAAAATTGAGAACTTCGTCTTTTTATTTTAGTTTACTTAATGAATAATATGAAGAGGAAATATAGATCTCATTCGTAGATCCATCAAATTATTGGAGTTTTTGGAGAAAACATAAGGTCCAATACAATAACCATTACTAGTTTAAAGGTGGCAACTTGATAACCCATTCGGATTCCCATATCTATGTATGAGGAATATGGCTATGGTTCAAATTTTTGTTATTGTTTGTATAATGCATTTTAGCTTTTTTGGATGTTCTTTGGTGATTCTCTTAAGTCGAAATTAGAACAAGAGAGGAGAATGCTACTGTGCAACATGAAGATTGTTTTTGCTTTGATATTAAAAAAAACACGTATTCTTTTTAATTGTAAAAAGAAGGGATAAACTAACCCGTTTGGTTATTCTTTTAGCAATTAGTAGTTAGGGCCAGACTTGGTCATCAAATTGTTATATTTCAGGACAGACGGGAAATGTGTAGACACAAATGCTCATGTCTAGACTTGAACCAAAACCTAGCTGCTACATAAGTTATAAAATGTCTCAAAGTTTTAAAAGGCAATGTAACACCCCAAACCCGGCCTAGACGCTATGGCCGAATCTGGTGGCAGCAAATAAGAGTGTTTTTGGAAAACCGTTTCGAATATCAAAAACTTGCCCAAATTATTATCTTTTCTTTATCGCAGAAGCATTGAAAACGTTCATTCATACAAAAATTTGAAATTAAGTTTTAGTACGCGTTTGTGATGTCGTAGTTTATAAATCAATCAAAACAACAAATTGAAAACCCAAAGTATAAAACAAAACAGTCCAAAGGTCCACAATACATAAAACTCCAAAAATAATGAAATAACGAATAACCAGTAATTAAAACAAGGAGTACAGTAATGTGTCCATCAGTGGTCACCCTCAAGCCTTCTGCAGCACCGATCCATCTACTGTTGGGGATTACCTGACAGACAAATAAAATAAAGGGGTGAGTTTTCACAAACTCAGTGTGTACATCCCCACCGTAAAGCATGCATATAAACAGATAACAGTCAAGCAGTCATAATCAAGCCTAAGCACTTAACAGAATCAGTGTAGGCCTTAGCCCACTCAGAACAGTATAAAAAACATTCAAGTCTTAACCCATAGAGATATACATGCATATCAGTCAGTATAGTATATGCCCATCAACCCTGTACACCATCTCTGTCCATCCTACAAACCATGTGGGGATAAAATCGACCCACCCAACCCTACACAATAAGTATAGGGATAAAATCAACCCATCCAACCCTACACACCATGTGGTACCGTAAACGGCACATAATAAATAAAGGCAGTGCAGCTGCCAGTCAATCAGCTACAAGCCTTATAGTCTTCCTTCTCTTCAATAACCAACCCAACTAAATGCAATGAAACATACATAATGTCGTGGCATGCTTTCATACAGTAAACAGATCATACGTATTATCCTCAGATCAGATCAGAACAGTATTAATACACATGTTAAATATAACATGCTAGCATACATCTCAGATTCATATCACAAAACAGAGTCTAAGTAACACTTAACGACCCCTATAATCGGTCACAGTCGACTAGGGTAACCCGTACAACCTTTCAGAATAATTTAGATTAATGGGCTCACACGCCTATGTGGCCTACCTGTGTGGGCCCACACTCCCATGTGGTCCAAACGGCCTAACTTGGCCTTACCCGTGTGGATCACAAGGCTTGGCCCAAAACCCCATACGCCTGTATGGTTCCCTCGTGTAGGCCCACACACCCGTGTGGCTCACACGGCCCAACTGGCCTAGCCCGTGCCTCGCACATGGCCTAGCCAACCTCACACGCTCGTATCCGTCATGCTTGTGTGGCATGCTCATGGCCTGGCTCGTCGATCACATGGTCATGTTTTGCCACATGACCTTCACACGGGTAGTCCACCTTCCCGTGTGGCATCGACTACCTCATTTTTAGCTTTTGCTAAATCACGTTTCCAGTGCGTTCAGAGTACACACCAGGTTCCGATTGAAGCCAAAACACTCCTGAGCACTTCCAAAACCTAAAAGTAGAATATTTAGTCCTTTAGAAAACCCAAAATCGAGTCTCAACACTTAATCCCAAAATCGTAAAATTGAATTACCACTACCAAAATCGAGCATGGCTCCGATTTAAACGTCGAATCACTAATTTTCAGCCTCCTAATCGACCTTAAGCCATAATAAAATGAACCTTCATCAAAATCTTATTCATTCAATGATAACAACAAAAGAGAAAGATCATTTACCGAAAACGTGAGAATGATCGTCGTTACAAGAACACAAATTAAAAACGTAGAGGAAAAATAATGAGAGAGGCAAAAAGGGAAGGAGAACAGTAGCAAGAAAGGTTAAATTTTGATAGCAATAGGGATTAGGGAAAAGAGGAATTCGGCAAAGAGAGTTTAGGGAAAAGAGAACAGATTTTGCCAAAAAAACTAATAAGAAAATATTCTGATAACCCCCTAATCTCAACTACTACGGTATTCTAAACCACTTCAAACATTAGCCGAAATTTGTAACAAAAATAATACTCTTACCACAGCGGAGATTCGAACACGAGACCACTCCCTCATAACCACGCCACTTAACCACTAGACCCAATCTGGTATAATTTCCCAACTTTTATTTAAAAGCCTGATTACCAAGAGTTAGGCTTTATTCAATAAAAACCAAAAATTAAGCCCAAGCCTTGACTTGAACTTGGGACCTCCCCAACACACTCAAAGCATATATCCACTAGTGCAAATATTTAATTATGCTAAATAATCATAAAAACAATTTTAAAAATTTTCATGCACAACAAATCACAAAAACCGAAATTTTGAGGCGTTATACAATGCTTCAATGAGACAATGAAATGGATAGACAAATTCTAGAATCATACAAACCATTCTACCAAATGGACATCGAAAGGCAACAGGATGTGACATCTCGCATCTGAGTTGGTCGTTCAAGATAGGTGTGAGGTGCCACAAAATTGCTCCATCACATTGTACAAAATGAATATTGAAAGGAAGTTGGGAATATATATTAGTTATGAGTCTCTTTTTATTATTAGATATTTTGAACAAATTAGAGATTTAATTATGATATGATTTGTAATTACTATTTTTGATTCGATAGTTTCTATAACACCCTATACCCGACCCGATTGCCGAGTCTGAGTACTCAATGTCACTATTAATTCAGATATCTTAACAAAATTTCTAACCTGATTTACTTACAGACTTAGGCAAAACCAAATATGAGCTACTGATTCTGTAACTAACTGATTGGATGTGAGTGTCTACTTCTGATTAACTGTCTGAAACTGGTATTCTGAGTGTATACATCTAACTGATACATTCATACATATGCATAAACTATTTTAGGTGGGATTTTTGAAGAGAAGGGAGATTGACGAAACTGAGCTGGCAGTTGATCTGTTGGTTATTACCCCTAATAACCAAAGCGTCGTGGGCAGTCCCAATACGCTGAGGGTCGTGGACAATTTAACTGTACTGCGAATTACCGCACTACACTGTACAGTACATACGTCAGCATCGCTACGTATCATTAAATGAACTAGTAGTTTTACTACAATCTATTGGTATAGCGGATTACTGCATTACACTGTACCGCATGTACATTAGCAACGCTACGTACCACTATCTAATCTGGCAGTTCATACTGCATGTTTGTACTACGATTCACCGCATTGCACAGTACAGCTCATACGCTAGCTTTCTGCATAATATACATGATTGGAAGTTTATTTGGATACTGTTAACCCCAATACCCAGAGGGTCGAGGGCGGTCTCAATACCCTGAGGGTCGTGGATAATGCTGATAGCCATCGTTGCCGGGCAACCTTGGATGACATCATATAGAGTGTAGGGTTGGATGGGCTTTTCGAGGTCCTACATGGAGTGATTGGTTGGATGAGCTAAACTGCATTCATATGCATCTTATTGACTATTCTATGATTGCGACTGTTTATTTACTGTTGGATGAAAGGCCCTTGTGCCTATGTGAAACTGTTAAACTCTGATTATATCCGACTAACTGAATTGAATCTAACAACTATTGAGGATTATTGCCACTGTGCCTGAATGGTACATGAGACTATGAGTGACTGATTATGATTTGATACATGTGGACCGTTACTATTTTTTGAGACTTCTGTCTCAAGTTTACCGTCTGATTCTGTAAGTATGGTTTGTTTATTCGTTCCACAGTTTTACGTGTTAGACTATCTGATTGTAACCATCTGACTAAATTGTTACGGTGACTGGATGGGATGTGTGACTGAGTATCTGAGTGAGTTTGTAACCTGCCCTAAGTGTTGTTATTTGAAAGTACTTCTGTTGTGAATGTACCAACTATATCTGTATAGCGCTATAAGTATGTTCCATCTTCGAACTGCATACTGCTTTCTACTTTCTATTTTTATTTTTGATTCTGTAGTTAGTGGGTTTTGATCTCACACTAAGCTCGAGTAGCTCACCCCCTCTTCTGTTTCCCCTTTTAGGTACATTTCAGAATTTTGGATGTTAGACTCAGTACGCGGAGGTCTCGGACAGGCCCGTAAACCATGGATTCTCAGTTTTGTTTTTCTACTGTGATTTTATTATTCAATAAATTTATGAATGTAAGGTTTTATAATACTATGGTATAGATTCCGATATATGTTTTTAATTGTACAATCTATACAGGTTTTAAATTAGGTCTTATTGTGAATTATTACTAACTGGATATTAAACAGTTTTAATACTTTTGGTTCACTGAGATAATTGGATTGTAAAAATTTTCCCATGGTCACTTCGGTGATCAATGTAGCATCCTGGATTCGGTCTAAACTCCTAGGCCGAGTTTGGGGTGTTACATAGCACCACCACCAACGGTTGTGTTTCCTCCTCTTTTCTTCATCATTTTTCAACCTACGTCATTTCTTTTAGTAAATAAAATTCTGCACTATTTATTTCACTTAGTTTCTTAAATTCTAAGCCTTTATTTCATAAATTTACTCTTAATCAACCCCCTCTTTAAATCGTTCAATTTTCCAAGATCAAAATCAAAACGATCCATCAATCTCTCCTTTTTGACCGAAATAGAGTAAGTACAATGGTTGAATGATTACCACTCCTCACTTACTGTTTCTTTTTTGACCGATATTTATAAAAGTTATGGTAAATTTTTCCCTCGTTTAATAACTTTTAGTTATGATGTCTTTTTAAAGGGCCGATCAACATCAACATGAAAAATCATCAAACTTGTGAAAGGAATCACGATTCTTAATTCACAAGGGTAAAGTCAAATGAGAAATCCGTTTAATAAAATTATCTCTTATGATAATCATGGTAAACTTTAACGCATGACTACCATTTGTGTGACTAGGTGATCCGTTGGACAGATCCAAGTGTAGGCGTCTTAGAGAGTTCTAACACACTAGATATACAATCAGGTGTGGGTTCTACATTAATTAAAAAATAAATGAAAATATGTTTCATGTTGTTAAAGATTTATTAGTATTATTTGGTGCTTATCAAGAATACTTATGTATTTGAAAAGAGGAACAAAAACCTATCAAATTGGAATATCCAAGTGAAAATAAACCGTTGTTTTTGTGATATATATATATATATATATATATTGTGTAAATATGTGATTAGTATGTTAAGCATGTCTATATAATTTTAAGTGATAAGTGATATAATGAGCATGTCTCACATGTCAAAGTGAAAAACTGATTTTTTTTTTTAAGTGAAAAACTGATTTTTGTGGTCATATCACATGCATGGGGTAGGAAATGTGAATGGAGGAAGAAGTGGCAGTTTATTTGCAAAAGTGGTGGCTTGTCTACAATTTTATTAAGTGGTAGTTTATCTGGAAAAGTGGTGGCTTCTCCACAATTTTATTAAGTGGCAGTTTATCTGCATTTCTGTGACACTGTTCACAAATTGGAGTGTTTGGATGGAAGAGTTCTGGGGAACTCGGTTGTGGTGTGTAACGGTGATGGGTAGCATGTTTTAAATAAATTTGCATAAATAATTTATAAAACAATATTGCCATGATCATGTGCATGAAGTGAAATATTTACTTGATTGATGATTATGTATTTATTTACAGTTATTTGTTAAAAGACTCACATTGGGCTTTAAAAGCCCACCCCTTTAATGTTATAACCTTTCAAATAATACTCAGACAAAGGGCTTGAATTCAACATTCTGTGGAGCCTTTTGGATGGTTTATTTTATGGATTTTTAATAATGGAGTTTTAAACTACGTGGTTTCTGTTTGTGAACTTTAGACTTTGGGCACTTCTTTTATTTTGGGTTGTTGGTTATTTTATAACTTAGAACTACTATGAATGCATAAAAAATTTATGCGATTTCAAGTATTTTAAAATATGGAGTTTATTTAAACTATTTACGGTTTTAGCTTAAAATAAAATTATAATTCGTAATTTTTTAAGTAGTTTTATGAAAGTCCGCTACGAAGGATTTTTACCCAAAACATTTTTAGTAAATAATTATAATACAAAATCTTTATTTTAAATATCTTAATATGACATTATAATATAATGTCGCACTTTATTTTCAAAAGATTATATTTTTAATAATATTTTTTCAAATAAACAAAATCATTAAATATTCAATTTTTTTAGTTTTCACAAAACACCTCAACCTTATTCAATTTCAAAAAGTAAATAATTTCAAGCGTTATTAATGTAACTTCCGAGATTTAGCCATAACGTCTAGGTCGGGTTTGGGGCATTACATGTGTTTTGTTTGCTTTAGCTTACATTCACAACTTACTTATGCATCAGATGGATGTGTAGACTACTTTCTTGAATGGTAATTTAGATGTGGAGATCTATATAGAGCAACCTTTAGGCTTTGTGGCACCTGGGAAGGAAGACAAAGTATGCAGACTTAAGAAGTCTTTGTACGGTCTCAAATAAGCTCCAAAATAATGGTATGATAAATTTTACAAAATTATCATTAGTTATGACTTTGTTGTCAATGGTGCTGATACATGTGTGTATTAAAAAATGTTTGGTTCGGATTATGTTGTCATAAGTCTATATGTGGACGACTTATTGAGTTTTAGTACACAAATAGAAGCCATTAAGGAAACAAAAAAAATTTCTTATCAACCAAATTCGAAATGATTGTCTTAGGAGAAGTAAATGTAATCATAGGGATTAAGGTTACTAAATCAGATAAGGGATTTTCCTTAAACCAGTCTTATTACATTGAGAAAGTGTTGAATAAATTTAACAGTTTTAATGTAATCCCTTTGAAAACTCCTTATGACCCTAACATACAATTGAAAAAGAATAAAAGAAAGAATGTATCACAATCTGAGTATGTCAAAACTATTGGGAGTCTTATGTTTTTAATGAACCAAACCTGGCTAGATATTCCCTATGCTATTAGTAGACCGAGTAGATATACTCATAATCCAAGAAGTGAACATTGGAATGCTCTTAAGCAACTGCAAATACCTCAAAGGTACAATGAGTTGGGGATTGCAATTTGTTGAATACCCTACAGTCCTAAAGGGATATTGTAATGCAAACTAGGTATTTGATAATAATGAGGTTAGCTGTACCAGTGGCTATGTGTTTACTTTAGGTGGAGCAGCCATTTTTTGGAAGTCTACTAAACAAACGTGTGTTGCTCGCTCCACCATGGAATCAAAGTTTATAGCCCTTGATTTAGTCCAGAAATAGGGCAAGTGGCTCAGGAATCTGCTTGCAGAAATTCCTTTATGAAGGAAACTTACACCTTTTGTGTCTTTATTATGTGATTCACAAGTCATTTGTGTTGCTTAAAATCAGGCTTACAATGACAATAAAATGTATATTCGAATAAGACATGAATGTGTAAGACACTTCATAAAGAATTGAGTAGTCGTCATAAAGTATGTAAGGTCTGAGAGGAACCTAGCTAAATCCACTAACTAAAGGGTTATGTAGGAAAATGGTTCTTAATTCGTTAAGAGGGTAGATCTTAAGCCTATTAGTTGAGGAATTCATGGTAGATACCCAACTTAGTCTTTTAAGGTCAATGTGGTTAAACAAAACCATGTAAAGACTCATATTATACATCTTTACCTATCCTTATGGCGCACAATGTACATGTATAAGGATGAGCTCCTTGCTGTTAATAAGTTCATAACCCAGAGTTTGGGTGGTTCTAGTGAAATGAACTTGATAAATTCACCGAATTTTTAAACCAAGAGTTTGAGCTTATTAAATGCTCTTAATGATTCCATAGCATTGGTCTGTGTGGTTTATACTAAGATAGACTTGATGGAATCACCTATGTAAGTGTGAAGGATTAGCCACCTTCTATGAAAGATGTTAGGCCATTTTTTCTAGCATCCCAAGGTATATTGGCTAAATTCTTGATCTATCACAAAACTCAATTGGACCTAAGATTAGCCATGTGTTATGAGTTTACTCTTATTTTAACAAGTTTTAGATTCGTTCACTTGTTAAGAGAAGAATTGCTCATTTCACTATGTATTGGTGTCAGATACTAGTAATTAAGTAGCTAATTTCGTTATTGCTCTTTTTCCTTTTTTTTAAATCTTTATTTCTTTTCATTAGTGAGGGAATGTGAGTAATGCAAAAAAATCCCACATTGGTTGTGTATAGGTTAATGAAAAGGTTTAAATATAGCCTTACTCCTTACTCTCATTGAGTAATTGGGCTCAAGGTCTAACACAAGAGTGCCGTCGCTGTCATCTAGCCCTGTCCGTGTTCGTGTTTTATTTTTTGGATAAAACTTCTGTATTATTTTTTAGAAAATAAAGAAAAATCTGGTCAACAAAAAATATCTTTTTTTGAACTATTGCCGCATCCTAAAAACTGGATTAATAAAAATTGGGTTAGTGAATCAAAAGTGGTCACGTTTCGTTTTTGAATTAAGGTTGCCGGAATTTTGTCAAGTGAAGTGATTTGGTTTAGTGGTTAAGTGTTGTGCTTGTGTGTGTGAGGTTCTAGGTTCGAATCCTTTCTATAACGTCCCGATAGTCAATGGTTTCGGAAAGTGTATTTTCGGGGCTTTGTTTCCATAAATTGAACTTGCAAATATTTTTAATTTAATATTTAAGGAAATATATTGGAAGTGAATTGAATTTTGGATAAATAATTTCGATGAAATAATGTTTAATTAGAGGACAAAGACTAAATCAAGAAAGGGTCAAAAGTCTAATTATTAAGGAAATATAATTAGAATTGAATTTATAGGACTTGTTAAATAAATAAATGGTGGCTGGTTAAGATTTATAGTAAATGTTATATATATATATATATATATATATATATATATATGTTAAAATTTAAGTTATTATTAAAATAAAATAAAAATAAAATGGTTAATGGATGGAAAGAGAATTAGACTATTCTCTTTTCAATTTTGTTTCTTCTTTTGAAACAAGAAACAACAAGGACAAAAAGAAACGTACAACTAGGGTTCTTAAATTTCAAGTTCAAAATTGGTTAGTTCAATTTAGTCATTTTTTTTGTAATTTTTATATTCTTGGAGTTCCCATAGGTCAATCTAGCTAACCCATGTTGTAATTTTTAATACTTTTAAAGTTCGATAATATTGCTATTATTAGATAGTTGACGATTTTAGTTATTTATTTATAAATTATTATGGTTATTTTAATTCGTAGCTAACGTCGACCTGGATTACTCGAAAAAGAAAAGACAAAGTTGTCGACCAATAGCTTGGAGTTTACGGTTTGTGTTTCTATAATTCGAACTAACTTATAAAATGTTGCATATTGATTTCAATATTCATGGTAAGATTATAAGGTGAAATTACTTGTTCATTTGTAATTATTTGAGTCAATTGATGATTATGAGGATTAAATTGAGTATATTTGAAAAATGTGTGTTTTCTTTATAAATGTGAAAATTGAACATGATTTAGGATAACTGTGATTGCTATATATGTTGAATCAATGTTTACTTAATATAGATAAATGTGAATTGACACATTGGTTGATATTGAATAATGAAATGGAAACCCTATTAACTATTCGGGAAAAGTTGGATATAGTTCGCATGCCATAGGATAGGAAGAGTTCAGGGATTCTTCGACTACGAGTCGATGAGGCACTGGGTGCCAATTTGCTTTGGTTTAACCGATAAGACACTGGGTGTCAATTTATTTATAGCACCAAGCACAACTATTGCTTCAGATTTATCCGATGAGGCACTAGGTGCCAAATGAGTGTGTTGGTTAGATTCATGTATCCATCCAAGTCCGAGTCCGAATCGTGTTAATAGGGGAAGAAAATGATAAACTCAAAATAATGATTTTGATATGGAAAATGACAATGAAATGACAATGCTAATGAAATAGCAAATGTTTCGAAATGAAATATGAATTGGAAATTAAAATAGTGAATGGATATGTGAATAAGGAATGGTATTGATTTGTGTATGAAATGAACTGAATTATGGTTGATGTGATCATGGTATATATGGAATTAGGCTTGGATACTATATTGTATGTGAATTGAATTTCTCATGTATTATATTAGTAAAATGTATTTGATAAATTAATGCATATATTAATTTGCACGTTCGATATGACATTAGTATAGCATTATCTAGTTTTAACTTGAGCAATTTAATGTATTATTTTTTGCTTTTAATGTTCAGATTATAGAAATACAATTGAGTTATACTCAACGTACAAATTATTTTCCTGTGCGCATGTTAAGTACTTATTGATTCGATTGTTGACTCAGCATCCAATGACAATCCTGAACTCAAATGTTGGTGAATTGTTCATTTTGATCTTGGCATGTACCTTGGATGTTTAATGATTAAATGGTGATTTTGTATTTAGTTAGCCTTTTTGAGATTATGTAAATATATATATAAATGTGATGGCAATGGTCATGTGGTTGACAATTTGATAGGTTGCTTTAGGTAATATGCTTAATGTTTTCTTAGTTGAGAAAAATATTATGCTAAGCAATGTGGTTGGTTGATGCTTGATTTTGGTTTGATAGATGATATGCTTAGATTATAAGTAAGAAATGTTTTGATAAGTTTAATACTTAAATATGTGATGCTTGAATGATTGAATGTATACATGTGTAGGTTGAATATTTGAGATGCCATTGAAGGTATATTAGTAAGAATGAATGTGGTCATTAGCTAGTTTTGAATTGTCGAATGAGGTTCCAATTGAGACATATTGGTTAGGCACTTAGGATGGTTGTTTAAAATGATGATTTTTTTTTTTACTTGAATTGGATGCTTTTGAAGATGTTGAATTTGGAATAAATGGTGGCTTGTAGCGTAAGTGTTTTATAGGTAAATTGATTGTTTTGAAAGGCATTTTCCAAGTACACATAGCTATAGGACATAGCCGTGTGTCCCCTGTATGCAAGTTTTCCTTACATATTGTTTTTGTGTTTATTACCAAATTGTTTTTAAGCTTTGAATACTCAATATTTTATTGAATTAGATTGAATAATGATCATATACATGCTCGTATGTAATTTTTAATATTTGTTCATGATTTTAAGTTGTAAAATGTTTGTTATTGTGTGATAATTGTTCGTAGCACCTTATTACTCGGGTCCGATAATCGGACTAGGTAAGAGGCGTTACACTTTCCTTAAAGTTTTGTTATTTTTTATCTAACCCTTCTCTTTAGGTATCAAGTTTATATTTTATTTTCACTCAACTGATGACAAAAATAAGTCTGTTGGTTCAATGGTAAGGCTTTAGCTTACCCAGAGGTTCCGTGTTCAAATTCTATGTCTGTAAAGTGGAAATTATTTTTATTTTAAACTCTGAAGAAAAACCTGATATGGATAATTGATTGGAGTTAGTAGGTTGTTCTTTTTTTTAAAAAATGATGATGGATTTTCTCCTAATTCTTCTCCTCTCAACCGTCTCTCTCCCACTCTCCTCATTAGTGACGTCTTTTTTTTCTCTCTCCCTACTCTTCTATTTTTGTTTTCACTAACTGACTGTTAAGAATTTCTTTGATTTCTTTCTTTCTTCTCTTCTTTTTTTTTCATCCATTTTCCTTTCTACCAAAACTTCCCTTACTTCATGTTCTTTTATCGTATCTAGGCGTTCTGCTCTAAGTCGTCACTCTCTCTGGGATTTGTTGTTGTGCGGTATCTGAGCATTTTTTCGTTAAGTTTGTATTTAGGTAAGTGATTTTGGATTCTAGTTGTGGTGTTGTTCATCTTTTTCTTTTATTTCATGAAAGGTATGAGAAGGCTTGGTTTGATCTGTGAGTTCAAACTTATCAGTTTCGGTATCTTTTGAATTAGGTGAACATCTAGAAGCAAACAATCTGTCGATGAGTTGAGATTCTTAGGAATTGTTCCTTTATTAGGGTAAGTGACTGAGTGTATTGGTGTTGTAGCTGAATATCTATAATCAATTAAGTGCCGGATTTGTTTAGGGTTGATGTGTTTATGCTAACAACTCATTTGGGTGTTGTTTTAGGTTTTAGGTTTTGGAGTTGTTGCTTATAACGCCCCAAAATTTTTATTTTTGTTTCTGTTAAAATGTGACACAAATATCTATCTGCTTCAGTGGTTAAATGTTTTGGGGGTGTGTGTGAGGTCCCAAGTTCAGGCATTGTCTTGGGAAAATTTTGGTTTCTCTGAATAAAGCCTTATCCTGGGTCAGTAGGCTTTTATTGGATTGTTTGTAAAAATTTATCAGAATGGGCCTACTGGTTTGGTGGTTAAGTAGAGTGTTGGTATGCTAAAGGTCTTGTGTTCGATTTTCTGTGACGACAAGGGGTAGTATTTTTGCTCCTAAATTTGACTAGAGTTGTGCCAAACTGGCATCTGAGTAGTTGGGTTAAAGTGGACTAGTGAGGGAGTAAAACTAAGGATTTGGGAAGTATCAGTTGGATTTTATTTTTACTTCCTGTTTATTTTTTTTAAATTTTAGCTCTTCATCTTTTTTCCCAAAAATTCTGACGCCAATTTCCAACTTCTTCTCTAGTCTGCCGTTTGCTCATCTCTTCTTTTCCTTTGCTAAATTTACTTTTGATTTTTCCCTTTTGCAAACGTAAATCGCACGTGTGGTAAGTGGTAAGTTGTTGGGCATCGTTTTAAAATGTTGTTTAAATTTTCAGTAGTCTTATTTTTGGGTTTTGGCAGCAGCATATCGCGAGGATTGAGGTTTTCATCGCATTGTTTCATAAACAAATTGATTCTAAGTGTTGGGGTAAGTTTTAATCACTCAAAAAGGGTGAATAATTCATTTCGACTTCGATTGTTAAGTGATTAATTGAGTGAGAATTGGTCAATTATAGGTTCTGGAGTGCTCGAGGATCGTTTTAGCATCAATTGAAACCAAGTGTGTACCCAAAAATACAGAAAATGAGGTTTCAACAAAAGCCAAAAACCCCACTATTGATGTCACATGGGCATGTGGTCGCCCGTGTTGTAGGCCGTGTGCAAGAACACGGGCGTGTGATCAATGAGTGTGATGGCCAGGTAGGCCGTGTGCGACACACGGGCTAGACTGATTTGCATCTTGTGGGCCACACGGGTATGTGGGTCTACACGAGTATTCCACACGGGAGTGTGGGATTCTAGGCCAGGCATGTGGGCCCACACGAGCAAGCCATATGGATGTGTGAGCCCATTTAACTGAAATGTTTTCTAAGGTTGCACGGGCCTCCGAAGTCGACTGTGAACCTATTGTAGGGTTGGTAAGCACTGTTTAGAGCCTTAAATGTGTGAATTGAACGTATGATGTATGTACTGAGCTTGATAATCATATGCATGTATACTAAACTATATGTATAACTGATAACCATGTAACAGCATGTCATATACTGTATGTTTGCAATGAGTATGTTATTTACATTTGTATTAGGGTGGGATGATGATTTTTGGAGGAAGTATACTAAAAGGCTCTTAAGCCTATTGACTGGCAGCTCAGCTACAATATATACTGAAAGGCTCTTAAGCCTATTAACTGGTAGCTTAGCTGTAATATACTATTTTGTGCCGCATTCGGTACAACTTGGAGTGTAAGGCTAGGTGCGTGTTTTAAACCCCACAGGAAGTGTAGGGATGGTTGGAGATGGTGAATAGAGGCTAGTGAGTAGGATTCTATTTCTGATTACTATATGCTTAACTGTTACTATGATGGGTTAAAGCTCTAATGCATATCTGATACTGTAATTGAAATGGGCTAAGGCCCAAATTGCAATTGAAACTAAAATGGGCTTAGACCCAGATCACATTTGACTGCTCACAGTGAATGACTGTATGTTTGCTTTCTGTGGGGATTACACATTAAGTTTACGTGAACTCACCCCTTCTGTTTAACGTGTACAGGTAATCCCCAGACTTAGACGGATTAGTGCGGCGGAGGACTCAAAGATGACCACGGTTATTAGAACTTTTTATTATGATTTATGATTATATTTTTTTCATTGGATAATTTTTTATGTAATTTGGGACTTTTTGGACTTTTTGCTTAAATTTGGGATTTTATCGATTTTATGGATTTTGAACTGCTAGATGTAGTAAACTCGGTTTTCAAAAGGCAAAGGTTTTCTCAATACACATGGTTTACTTAAAATGGTTTTTAAAGCTTCCACAACGAACTAAGTTTTAAAGTAATCAATTAAATGAGTAAGCGGTTTTAGAATTAATAAGAGATAAAGAAAGGTAATTAAACGGAAATGGTTTATCGAGACAACTTAGTTTTCAAACATCCTATCATGTGAAATCGCCAGATTTGGCCGTAACGTCTAGACCAGGTTTGGGGTATTACATTGCTTCCATTTTGTCGGCATCGTAAACAGTTAGATGCGTAACAGAAAACTCGAAAATAGCAAATAGTGCGATGCCAAAAAACCCACTATCAATGTCACACGACCGTGTACAAAGCCGTGTGCTATGCTATTTGGGTCGTGTGGGCCACACGGGCTTGTGTTAGGCTGTGGTGCCATACGAGCTTGTGTTAGGCTGTAGAGCTACACGAGTGTGTGGGCCCATTTGTCTTAAAACTTTGTTAAGGCCACATTTGAAGTGGGATTTGAAATTTGTCACTTCGTAGGTTCCAAAACGTGTTATGTAGGTATTATGGACATGAAATATGGTATTTTGCCTGAGTTAGTGTGACTTCTGAAAGCATGATAGTATGTTCTGATATATACAGTATGTATGATATATAAATACATTTGTTATCTGATTAGTGTTTGCAAGTGAAACCTAAAATCTAAAATACTGATATTGCATGTGTAACATTCGAGAGTATTTCTATGGTATAATCTCTGCTTATGATCTGTAATTTGAGAAATTTGTATAGCATGACTCATTCGTGTGCATCTGAGTATGTAATATGTTTGGACATGTGCATTAGGGTGGGAATGTTGTGATGGAGGAAGTGTTTTAGCTGTTTGATTGCATACTGATATTAGTAAGCCATCGTTGCCAGGCAATCCAGGGTGGTAAGTCATCGTTGCCGAGAAACCTAAGATGACTTAGTTTGTGGTATAATCACATATCTAATCTAGTGACTTGACCACACTATTTGGTTCTGACAGATTACCGCATATTTCTGGTAGCTTGACTACACTATTTTGAAAAATGACATACACTCAGTTATTAGTGTGATGGATGAACCGGCTCTTGTAGTCCTATTTGGTGTGATTAGTGGGACAGAGATGGTGTGTAGCAGATGGGGGTAAAATCTGTTACTATGTCTATTTTTTGCATCTGTGACTATATTTGCATTTGATTCTGTATATGAAATTGCATCCGTTTTTGAAACTAAGATTGTATTTGTATCTAAATTGCATCTGTTTCTGTAACCGTTACTATATTTGAGTCTGTTCTGTTCGTTTGGGTTGAGTTACACACTGAGCTTGTAAGCTCACCTAATTTTTTTGACTTTTCAGGTAATCAACAGATTTTCGAGTGGACAGCATTTGGAAACTCGGACTGGTTTTCTCGCATAAGATAGTTTGATTTACCAATAATTGAACTTTTTTGGACTTTTGATTTCTTGATAAATTTTTTAATTTAATTTTTTTTTTGTTAGTTAAAGTTTTCTACATGATTTCTATTAATTAAAATAAACATTTGATTTTCAAAGTTAAACGAGATAAGGATTTTCCGCTGCAAATTTGAAAAGAGTTTTACGAAGGTTAATAACAAGAGTTTCAAAATATGCTCAATCGACCAAAATTATACATTTTCACTTATCGAAGTCTTGATTTTCAACTTACCGACTCTAAATTTTCCGCTGAAAAATTAATTATCAAATTAAATGCTTTTCGCAAAATAAATAAATTTTGTGCATGTGTTTTTGTAAATAACATGTAAGAGTATTGCCAAAAATAATTTTTTTATCCAAATGATTTGAAAGCTAGATTTCAATTTCTAGGTTTTTAAATAAGCTTATGTAATTCCTCCAAATTCGACCATAACATCTAAATTTTTAAAAAATTGTATCTTCTAGTTTTACCTTTTTACCATTGCATTTTTACTATTTTACCCTTCGGCTAATAGTATAAATAGGAGGTTATCTTCCTCATATATCACACAACAACAACAACAACAACAACAACAACAACAACAACAAAAACATAACTTCTATCATTCTTCTCATCTCTCTCATTCTTCTTTCTCTAAAAGCTTTGTTATTTTACTAAAAATTACATTAGAGAAAGTTCTTTCTAGGAGTTTGGGTTTTAAACTGGACCATCTGCGACCTCTCCAAACTTTCTTGAGAATAGATCTTAGTGTGATTTTTCCAGCCAAATTTTCTTACCACCTTTAAACTTATGTTGATCTTATTTCCCATTCGAGTGTAGAAATTTGGAAGCATAGTATTAACCTTGGGTGGCAACGTCCATTTTCGATTACACCAATTAGGGCAAAATCACTTCTAAGGCAGTAGTTCTCCACGGCGTAATATTTATTTATTTTTTTTATTTATTTGTTTGTTTATTTTTCTTTATTGTTTGTACTTGTCAGTGCTAACGTCTTTGTTTTGCAATAGTAATTTTCCAACATGCTTAACCCAAATTTCATAAAACACAGATAATATATCATATATTACATAAATAACATAGAAAGTTTGGAGCTGATTTTTGGAAATTAAATATCAAAGGAATGCTGGGTCACTTACTTGGTCTACTGAACCGACACATGAGTCACAAATCTCCTAGTGACTTAAAATTTAAGAATGGAATTTGAAAATTAGAATTCGATTAACAAATAAGAGGCTAAAGGTATGACTTTCCGTGGAAATCTTAAGACATTTCGGTTGTGTGACAATCCCTTAACAAACTAAGACATAATTGCATAATTTAATAAAACTTTTACCTCAATTAAATAAATCAAATTTAATAAAATATGTGCATATTATAAGAAAAATTGATAATTTAATAAAAATCAGTTTAGAATGGTTTCCAACCATATATAAGTATTTAGATCGAAAATAATTTTAAAAACAATTAAAAATTAAAATTTTGAAAAATCTGAACATTATGATTGTTTGGTTTACTTGAAGCCATTCAAGTTCAAAATTTACTTGATTTTCCACAATGTAAAAACATGAATTTGAAGAATAAATGTAATACTAAAAAAAATTGTTTCGTCAAAATGGTTACCGAAAACTTAATTTTTGAAAGCTAAACATAAGAAATTATCATAATCTGCCCAAATTTTCTGAATTAATAGTTTCGACTAGCTTACTTTGAGGCATTGTAATTCTTAGCACATGAGTCGTATGACCAAGATAGCAATACTAAATGAAATTAAAAACTTCATATTATGTAAAACATCCAAATTTCAAAACAAATAAACATATATAGATAGATTTCTAGTGTGTCAAATTCAACTACTTGAAACTGTCAAAAACTCACGCATCATAAATTTCAAAAATTGTTTTACCCTAAGTTACCCTATTGAAATGAATGCCACACATATCATTTTGAAAGATTTTAAAGAGAACATTCATTTAGCACCAACAATATTATCGATATCTCACCGAATTTTGACAAACTATTACACTACCCCAAACAAATACTTTTTTTATAAAAATTAGCTTAAAATAAAAAGATTTCAGGAAATTTAAACTAAAACTAACCTTAATCGTTAATATTTACCATCGATTTGCATTCCTCGTCCTTACGATTAACATTTCTCAAATTGTCAAAAACCATCGTCTAAAAAAATTGCGAGTATCCTCTTTTTTTTCTTCTTCATCTATTCTTTATAAAAAAAAACCCTATAATATATACTAAGTTGGGCTTTATAAAAAATGTACTACTAGACCTCAAAATTATTAGGAATTTAATATAATACCCATTTAAAAATTGTGGGTGTTACATAATTAATTTTCATATGTATTTTGTCACTTAAAGAGAACAGCCTGTTAGAATAAATAAAATAATGCATGTTTGAAGTATGGTAGATCAACTAATTCTAAAAGTAAAAATTATTGTAAAAGAGAATTTAGATTGTCATATAGTGAGGGCCGATATTTTAAAAGAGATCTAAGACATAACTAATCATTAAAATTTCAAAAGAAATTCAGGTATTTAAAGATGAAAAAAGTAAAATGAAGAGATCGCAATAAGTTGTGCCACTACGAGAAAATATGGAACCGATATGAACAATTTTTATAAATGGTTTTGCATGTAATATTATTGTTAAAATAATGAATAAGAACGAAGATATTGAATAAATTTGTCAAGAAATATAGACATAAAATAGATTGACCAAGTAGAAAAACATAATTCAATTAGAATTAAATTCACTTTCAACTCGTGAAATTTTTGGACCAATGGTCCAAACATCTAAAGGTGTAAAGTCAATAGGGGTAAAAATTATAGTCTGGTAAATGCAAAGTCCTAACAGTGATTATAAAAAGATAAAAAAAAATTTTTGTGGTGGATACAATAACCTTTAGATATCTTTTTAGTCCGATGATCCAATAAAATTTGACATACATCTAACAGTTATTGTTACAGCCTTTTATGTAAATAATTATATCGTGAAGTTTATTTAAAATCCTTGAGGGATTTAGAATGCTAAAAGCATATAAAAGTTCTTGTGAAATTGTTCAATATATTTAAATAAATATTTATATTAATTGAAATGATGTGGACATATGTATTTTTTATAAAATGATCAAGATCAAAGTTTGTTATGATTATTGTTGGAACTCTTAAAGATTCTCTCCTACTTATGGCTATTAAAAGAATGATGGCTAACGCTTAGCATATTCGTTCAAGTGATCATTTGAAAAGTTAGTATTCAAGCTTGAAATATATATAGAATCTTAGATATCATGTGATGTTCAACAAAATTTTTTTCCACTGAGTTTGAGGTAACAAGTTATGCGTATTATAGATATATGTACTCTTTTCATTTATTAAGAATTTTTTTATTTCAAAGGTTTTTATCTTATTAAAGTTTTAACGAAACATATTATCTATCAAGTATTCAAGGGAAAGTGCTATAGATATATTTATTACATAAAGTGGATGTACATTAGGATAAGATATTGGTTGTAATTTAAGACTCAAATGTCTATTAAGAAGATGTATAACTCTTATGTTTGTAAATACAAACTTTAAATATTATGAATAAATTATTATCTTATTTCTTATTCCTTTTATTTTATTGTTGTTTGCTTATAATTCCAACGGTAGTAATTTGATAAGTAATTATTTTATTGGTGGTACATTTTTGTTTGTGAGGAATTGAATTAAACCCAACAACAGTAGTTAGAGAAAGTGTTGTTAATGTTGATGTCCAATAAAAATAATAATAAAAAAACAGAGGAATCAATCCAAGATGTAACAGAGCAGATGGGAAGGCAGGTGATTGCTAATAATAACAGTAAAATTGTTAATACTTTCAACTCAGAAGGACATTAATTTTCAACTAGCAACCATAACCTTCAATCACTAACAGAAACACAGTATGGTGATGTGAAAACTACGATTATCCAACTTTCTTATTGTACATTGACATAAAAATAGAAGAATCTAATATTGCATAATAGTCTTACATTAAAAGCTACAAAGTATTATACATATATCCTCTTACAGCTTATAGAAATTTGTCAAAGTTTTCCCATCCAGTTCCTTGGTGAAGAACCTTCTCATGTAGTCATTATATATAAACTGACGATAGTGGGCTGGTTTCTCTGGTGAAGTAAGTTCAGGAAATGGTCCATATAAGGCTTCCCTGGCACTTGGATTGAAGAAAACAGCGATCGACACTCGGGCTTCTTCGGAAGGATTTGCCAGCACTCTGTGCTCCACACTTTTATACTCATCATTCGACATTATCTGGAAATTGCCGCAAAGCACCACCATTCGTAGCAACAAATAAAATCATTAGCAGTTCCAATAATTACGAAGACAGCAATGCTTCAACTTCTAATAGGCTCATATTTTACTTTTAGTAGAATGCATATTCACCCGGCTTGATTCAGACAAGAATCTACATTGATTTAATCTTTATAGCTAGCTTGGTTTTTCTCACTTACAGGCTGATTGCCCTAGGGTTAGATGCATGTAAAATTTATCACAAACATTCTTCTGCAAATATTGTCAGAGGCGAATACAGGGGGCTGGCAGTGGCCTGGCCCCCCTAAATTAGAAAATTTATATTTAGGCCCTTCAAATTTTTTTAAAATTTTAAATTAGTAAAAGTAAAATTATACTTTGGCCCCCCTAAAATTATAAAAATTCTATTTAATCCTTTAAAAATTATAAATATATAGACTACCAAAAATTAAATTTTCATTCGCCCCCTCTAAAGATTTGTTCTGGCTTCGCCCTTGAATATTGCAGTAGAAAATATAAAGATCAAACTCAGCTCAACCGCAAGATTGAATTGAATGGAATCACAAAGAGGATGGTTCTATATTTTATGTTGAAATATAATTTTTTAATATTTTTATTGATTTCTTAAATTTTTATAAATTTTCACGATTTTTTTGGGTTTTAATATTTTTTACAATTTTTTATTAAAAAGTAATAAAAATTAAAAGTTTTCAATTTATTAAACTTTGAAAGGGCAATGCTTCAATCAGATGTTGGGAGGGTAAGAAACATCAATTCTCCAAGTTGAAAGCAGAACTAACTGCTACCATTCTATCCAATGGAACTTCAATAATGTAAAATTTATTCTCTAATGTTGTAAATTAGGCTTTCAGCCACTAAAAGGCCTTACCTGAAGAATATCTGCAATGTTTATGACAAGAGCTCCATGAACAGGCTTGACATCCACCCACTCCCCTTCATGCTTAATCTGCAGCCCACCAGTATGATCCTGCAGCAACAACGTTAACACTCCCGGATCTGTATGTGATGCGATGCCCACTGTCAGATCAGGCTGGGGGCAGCATGGATAGTAGTGCCCCACCATTACTCTTGCATCCAAACATGTAGTATTCTTGATGGTATCCTTATCCAATCCCAGCCCTTCCGACAATAACCCCATCAGCTGCTCTCCTAATGTTGTCGAATGTAAGTTCCATTGAACCACTTCGTCTCTACAAACCTCCGGAATGTGCTCAAGCTCCGGGAGAGTTGGTCCTAGTCTTATCTGGAGTGTATCCCTATCATTTCACCCAAAATTTTCAATTTTCAATGTGTGAATCGTATCCAGAATTATTTTGGTCAAAGTTGGGTTTGTTTTGCTCTTTAATTTTGCTTGAATCTCTTCTAAAAAAACCTAATTTTCAATCAAAGTCAAACACTATTATCTACTACTGATACGAATATGTCAATCAAAATTGGGAGGAAAAGATAACCCAATTCCACAAAACACAAATGGATAAGATACCTCCAGCTAGCGGCTTTAGAGTGGAACAAGTCAACGTTGGAAATGAAGGATACACCGGTTCCGGCGTCACGGCGGTAGAACCTGGCCTTGACGTCGGTGGGCAGCTCATGGAAGGCTCTGATGGAAGCGATCATACGGTCAAGAACCTGGACGGGAATTCCATGGTTTACAATCTGAAAGAACCCAAAGGATCGAGATGCAGCGGCTACTTCCTCCACGACCGTCGAACGGGGCCCCGAGAGGTCGATGGTGGGTATGGCAACCGGCTTGCGTTTGGGTTTGAATTTGAGGTCGGATAAAGTTTCGGGTGGGTGAACGAAGATGCGAGGGATAGTGGTGAGACCAGAATCGACTAGCCCTTTTACCCCAATTTTTGAGTCATCGAATCTTTTTACTTCTTCGGTTCTATCGTACTGGTTTCCGGAATCCACAGTTGTCGCCATTCTTTTTCTTCTGCTAACAAGTGAAGCGAAGCCGGGGGAAGGAAGATTTGTAACTTAAAGAAATAAGTCTACAAAATAGCAATTAGCAAGATACATCTCCACGCTATTGTACTTGCCTGCCCCACGTACCTTGTCTTTTCTTTCAAAATTTCCATCCTGGGTCACACCAACTATATTAGGACTACACTACGGATAATTAATCTCCAGTTTTAATATTTAAAATTATATTGAATTATTGGTTCTTCTTAAAAATTTAAAATAAATTCTGAAAATGTAAGTAATTTTTATTGATACAATAATAAATTTAACTCTCAAAATTTAGATATTTTGTTAATATGGTTTTTATAATATTATAAATACTAAAAACTTACATCATAAAAACAATATGTATTATAAAATTGTAACAAAAAATTATATTATTTAAATCCTAAAAAAATCTAAAAATTATAGAAAAAAATTTATAATAAAAATTAATTTACATGTTATAAAAGTTTTATAATATACTTATTTATAAAAATTGATGGCCAAATATATATAATAAATAAGTTCATGTTATATATTATAAAAATAATATATTTATTCATACAAAAATGTTATAGTTTTTTTTATCATAACCTTATAAAAATAACTTTTTAAAGTTATGGTAAAAATTATATTATTTATAAAAAATATTATGATAGTTTTGGACAATTTAAACTTTTTTTATAAAAGTTAAATATTATAAATATTATATTATTTTTTTACTTAATTTACGTATTATAAAAATGGATATAACCTAATATAAGTTTTTATAATTAAAGTTACAGACTAATTGGACTGTGAACTCAAATATTATAAGTTCAATACTAATTATGCAAATAGAAAAGATTTTCTTACACCATATCGTGGGGATATGAGACCATTTGAGAAAATGTTGCCAAGCACAAGCTTCACGGACAGCTCATGAGCTCTTTAATTTGACACATTTAAGGCTTTGAAATATGGTTGAAAAGACATATGTTATTCTAAAAAATACTTTCCATATTAACAACATCACCTTAGTTTTGCATGAGAAAAATGTGGATAGTATAAGGATGGTGCATATTTCATAACTTCAATTATAGATAAAATTGAGATGATCCATATACTTCAAAGAGTGTGTGAAAGAAGGAGATATTAATAATCTTATAATGCAAATTCAAATTCGGATAATGATGATGATGAACCCAGTCAATGACTAATAGATGATTATAATGAGCATATGTTGGAATAACTCAACAAATATGCAGTAGAACAATTAGAATAAATTGCATATGGTATTTATTTATTTTTTTTGCTATTTTTATTAGTAATCATATTATCTTGTACTTGACATAGGGAATTTTGATGTAATTACACTCTGTTAGCCAAACATGTTTAGAAAATTACAAGAATGTGTAATTATTATTCTTATAATTAGTAATTACATTTTTATTCAATTACTTTATGTTATCTAAATAAACCTTGAAGATTTTTTTCCATCACTTTAAGTACCTACAGTTTCCAAACAATGTATTAATTACTCCAAAGCCCAATTCAATTAAAAAACTTGACGTGGCGCACTCTTAGTGGAACATATCACTCAATTTTTTAATTAAAAAATATTAAAATTCAAAAAATATATAAAAAATTCAGAAATTATATATATTTTTAAAAATACATTATTTAAAAAAAGAGTGAAATTAAAAAATAAGAAAATAAAAAAATAATTATTTTAAAAACACATGAAACATGATATAATGCTAAATTAAAATACCTCTTACAGTATTTTGAGGCTAAATTTATAAAAATTAAATAAAAATATAAAATAATGTAATTTTAAAAAATAAATCTTATAAAAAAATAAAATTAAAGGAAGCAAAATTTCAAAGGAAAAAAAAAAAGCACCATAGATATTTATATATCTATATGTTACAAATAAATGTGAATATCCATATTCTAACCCTCTCATTTATAAGGTAAAACCTCTCATTCATTATGCAAGTTGTTTAATGTGTTAATGGAGCACTTAAATAAGCTTCATTTATTGTATTGCATTGAATTTCAATTTACTTATAAATAGAACTCTTTTATAAATGAAAAAGATATAGAAGAAAATTCTCTGTTTACTTTAAGTGCTCTTTTATTTGATTATTTTATAACACGTTATTAGCACGAACTTCTATGAGTTCATAGTGAAGTTCACATCATTTCGATTTTATATAATTTGCCCGTATAACTCCCGTTAAACCATATACGGTATACGTATTTTCATAATTCTTTTATTTTATTTTCTAGATGAAATATTTGCTTTGGGTAACATTTTCACATTTATGTTTACTACTAAAATCTAATAATGATAATTATATATACATTTTTTTATTAAAAGAAATTTCAATTAATGTAATTTGTGTTAAGTTATTATTATAACTATTCCTCTCTATGCCAATATTTGATATACATATTATTTTTTTAACAAATTTGGTATATATAATTGAATTATTTTACGATTGAGAATGCTTATTATTTTAATAATATATATATTTTATTTTGATTCAAGTGATTATAATGTCAAATCTTCCCAAACTTGAATTTGCGGCCTTAGACATCTCAGGCAAGAATTATTTGTCATGTGTGTTAGATGCTAAAATTCACCTAGATGCTAAAGGTCTAGAAAATACTATATTAGCCGATAAAGAAGCAGCTAATCAAGACAAGGCAAAAGTAATGATTTTCATTCGTCATCATCTACACGAAGGATTAAAAGTGGAATATCTCACTGTGAAAGACCCTCTTGAGTTGTGAAAAAATTTAAAAGAACGATTTGATCATCAGAAAACGGTGATACTCCCTAAAGCTCGTTATGATTGGATGCACTTACGGTTGCAAGATTTTAAGACTGTAAGTGAATACAATTCAAAACTTTTCAAAATTAATTCTCAACTAAAATTATGTGGAGAAAACATAACTGATGAGGACTTGTTAGAGAAAACATTTTCAACCTTTCATGCTACTAATGTGCTCCTGTAGCAACAATACCGTGAAAAAGGTTTTAAAAGGTATTCTGAATTGATTTCATGCCTTTTGGTGGCTAAACAAAATAATGAGTTATTGATGAAAAATCATGGAATTCGTCCCACTGGCTCTACATCATTCCCTGAAGTGAATGTAGCAATACACAATAATTATGAAAATATAAAATATAGAAGTCGCGGTCGTGGTCGTGAACGTAGTGGGGGACGTGGTCGAGGACGTATTAGTAATCGTTATCATGGTAGTCAGAACAATGATACTTCTAACCACCAGACAAAGAATAACAATGAAAGAGAAGAAAGAAGTGGTCAAAATAATCCTTCAAAGATTGTTGAGAATATATGCTACCGATGTGGTATGAAGGGGCATTGGTCACGTATCTGTTGTACGTCTAAGTATTTAGTGAAACTTTATCAAGCATCTATTAAAAGGAAGGGAAAGCATATGGAGACAAATTTTATATCCCAAAATGATAAAATGGAGGAAAAAGATGAAGATATTCACTATAATACTAAAACTGACCATGCCTACGAGGGTGATAAATTTAATGACCTTAATAATATAACTCACCTAGATGTGGCAGATTTCTTTGAAATCATTAGAAAAATTGATGTTATTTTGACATTTTTATGTTGTTTTAAATATGTTTTATTTTTTTACATAAAGAATAATTTGTATATTTAATAAATATTTGTAATGTTTCTCATATTATATTTTGTTTGTTTTATAAGAATATAAATATTCAACAAAATTTCGATGGACCCAAAACCAATGGAGACATGTGTCTTGCAGATAGTGCTACAACACATACGATACTCAAAGATAAAAAATATTTTTCTCATTTGACAATGAGTAATGCCTATGTTAATACAATATCGGGTAGTTCAAAACTTATTGAAGGCTCTAGAAGAGCTATTATATTATTACCTAAAGGTTCAAAGAAATTTATTGAGTTTTAAAGATATTCGTCTTAATGGATATCATATTGAGACTACGAATGAGAAAAATATTGAATATATATATTACAAATGTTGAATCTGGAAAGAAATATGTTTTGGAAAGGCTACCTGGTTTTTCATTAGGTTTATATTATACACATATTAGTGCAATTGAGTCACATGTTACTACAAACCAGAAGTTTGTAGAACCACATACTTTTACTATTTGGCATGACTGATTAGGCCATCCCAGATCTATTATGATGCGAAGAATCATCGAGAATTCAATTGGACACCCATTAAAGAACCAAAAGATTCTTGAATTCAAGGATTTATCTTGTGTCGCTTATTCTCAAGGAAAATTGATTACTAGACTATCACCAGCTAAAGTTGGGGCTAAATCTCCTGCATTTCTGGAACGTATTTAAGGTAATATATGTGGGCCCATTCATCCACCATGTGGACCATTCAGATATTTTATGGTATTAATAGATGCATCTAGTAGGTGGTCACATGTATGTTTATTATCAACTGGCAACCTGGCATTTGCGAGACTACTCGCTCAAATAATTCGATTAAGAGCACAATTTCCAGATTATGCAATCAAAACTATTCGTCTTGATAATGCTGGTGAGTTTACATCCTAAGCTTTTAATGATTATTGTATGTCAATTGGGATAAAAGTTGAACATCCTGTAGCTCATGTTCACACACAAAATGGTTTAGCTAAATCGTTTATCAAACGCCTCCGACTAATAGCTCGACCATTGCTTATGAGAACAAAACTCCTTGTTATAGCTTGGGGACATGTTATTTTGCATGCAGCAGCACTTGTGCGCTTAAGGCCAACAAGTTATAATAAATACTCCTCATTACAATTGACTTTTGGTCAAGAGCCAAATATTTTCCATCTTAGAATTTTTGGGCGTGCAGTATATGTCGAAACCATTTTTAACGGGTTTGGAAAAATGGGGTTCGACTTTAAAAACTAAAAAATAGGAGTCGCCACCAATCTTTTTAGCTGTGATTGGATCACCTTTAAAACATTTTGTTTTAAAATCATTAGTTTTGGTCTACGAAAATAGAAAACAGGTTCGGGAGTCGGTTACGTACGAGGAAGGGTTAGCACCCTCGTAACGCCCAAAAATTGGTACCTAATTGATTATCAAATGTCTTTAATGTCGGAAATTTGAAAGTTTTAAAATGCAATCCTCTTTAGAATATTTTAATTTTGAAAATTAGGATTCACTTGTATCAAACGAACCAAAATATCACATCCAATAAGTTAGGACGCAATATTTTTAATACGTTCGAGGCTAAGCCAACCACTAAAAAACTATCTTGAAATGACAAAATGTCATATCCAGTAAGTTAGGACACAACACCTCGAAATTACAAGGTAGTTACTCGTATTTTGAAAACTTTAAAAACTTAGAAGGGTGCTTGATCATTCGAACTCAACGAGAAAAATTACAACCCAGTAAGTTAGGGCACTACCTTTCTCGATGTTTCCAAACACCAAACATTGCCTTTTATTTTTTATTTTGAAAACTTTATAATCTTGTTTTTAATCAATGTATGAGGATAAAATATACATTACAACATATGAGATAGAATATTGCGATAATAAACAAATAAAACATGCATCTAAACAATATGATGGCGATAATACAAAAATCATATACTAGATACATACCTATCTAAAATTTTATGACATCATTCATACAAAGATACACATAGCATACATTGAAGACGAATAAGCGAAACACATAAACATACAAAATAACAATGAACTTAAAAGTGATGTATGATATACAATTTAATATATAAATAACATAGTGTAAAGAAACAAAACTATAAAAGAGTTAATACACATAAATAAATTTAGAATAAAAGAAAAATATAAAATAAGTAATTAGTAATAGTATAAACATATAATACAAATTGAAATATACATTTAATAATGATTTTAAAAAGTATAATATTAATACTATATAAAACATAGATGATAAATAAAATAATTGTATAATATATAATATAAAAATATGATGGTTTAAAAATATATATAAAATAACATCAGTAAAATATATAAAATAAAATAATTAATAAAGAAATAGTATTTAATAATAATAATGTGTAATAATGTAAAATAATGGCATATATATAAGAATACTATATAATAAATAATATGTAATAAAATATGAAATATTATAATAATGTAACAAAATATAAGTATATTCAAAGTAAATAAAAATGGAAAAGGATTAAAGTAAAAATTAAATAAAACTTTTGGGATAATTCGAAAAATAAAAAAATTAGACTAATTCGAATGCGCGTTAACCAACGAGGGACTCCCTGGGTAATTAACCCTAATCCCAAAACGACGGCGTTTCCCAAATACCAATTTAAAACTACAGCCAGGATCAAATTGAAATCAAATCAAAACATTGGGGCAAAATTTAAATAAAATAAAATGAAATTATAAATATAAAATATGCGAGGGGACCAATTAGGTAAATAAACCCTTTCTGAAAATGCGCGGATCCTCCCCGGGTATTTAGGTTAACGCGCGGATCCTAGGGGCTTAAAACGACGTCGTTTTTGCACTTATCAACTTAAGCAAAACGACGTCGTATGACTTAGGTTATAAGAACCAATGTTTGGGCAAAAAAAATCATTTTTAGATTAGGTTTTTAAAAAAAAGAAAGAAAAATCCTCTGAAGAGGATAAGGAGCAGTCCTCGGAGCTCCGATGAGACTCCGTCCTCGGACATACACGCGCTCCACGCGCCGTCGTGTGTAGCGGTCAGAAGGCTCCAAAGTCCTTCTTCTCAGGTATTTCCTTTTCCTCTCTCTATTTCGAGTGACATTTTTTTTATATTTGCTATCTTGTATGTATTTGGAGCGAAACAGAAATAAAATATAAAAGAAATATTACTTTCAAATAAATTTGTATTTTTTGCTTTTTCTATTGATGTCTGCGCGTGTGTGTAAAAATTTACAATGGCTAAAGGAAGGCTTTTATAGCCTTTAGATTTACATATTTTGGACAGGAATCAAAGATTTCCTTTCGTATTTTATCTAACCTAATATATCTTTATTTCCTTTCCATATTTGTTCTCGTATCTGCTGTAGGTTCCCTTTTTGTTTTTGCAGGCAAATCACTAGGAAGATCGCGTTGATAGTGGCGTGCTGATAGAGCCACGATATCTATTGCGTGAAAAAAGGGCTACAACCTTCCACTGTCGGCGCGAAGAGAATCTGTGGTTTGCGGCGCCTTAGGGTTAGGAAACCCTAGGGTTTCCAATCCCTGTTAATCACTTGGGCCATTTGGGCCGTGTTCGCTTGTTGGGTCAAACGGGTGTCCTAGACCCGATTCGGGTTAAGCCTAGGTGGGCTATTTGGGTCAAATGTTTGAGCTCTATTGTACTTGGGATAAGGTTTGGGTAACCGGGTTGGGGTTTAATTTGGTATTTGGGCAGAAGAGATTTTGGGCCTATAAATGGACATTCTAAGGGAATAAATGAACATTTTATTACTTTGGTTTAATTATTTTAAGGCCCTGGGCAAAATTAGGTTATTACAGCTACCCCTCTTTGCTCATTGCTGTGTAACAGGAATCGAGCAAAGACTTAAAAGAACCAATTTTGCCCGGGCCTGCCGAGCCTTGAATTATTCGATCTGCTCTCCACCGGACACAGAGACGCCAAATCTGCTTCTTCGACTTGTTCTCTAATATTAGATTTGCTTCATCGTAAACACGTGAAAACCAAATCAACTATGTCTTCGATTTGCTCCTCGCCAGTACAAGGACGTCAAACCATCTTGGATCTACTTCAGTATGAACATCTGAATGCCAAATCTGCTATGCGTCTGCCCTCCACCGAATATGAAGATGCTAGATGTCGATTTGCTCTCCGCCAGTACAGAGACGCCAAATCATCTTAGATTTGCTTCAACGTAGACACGCGAAAGCCAAATCAACTATGTCTTCGATTTGCTCATCACCAGTACAAGGACGCCAAACCATCTTGGATCTGCTTCAGTATAAACATCTGAATGCCAGATCTGCTACGTGTCTGCCCTCCACCGAATATGAAGATGCCAGACGTCGATTTGCTCTCCGCCAGTACAGAGACGCTAAATCATCTTCGATTTTCTTTAACGTAAACACGCGAAAGCCAAATCATCTATGTCTTCGATTTGCTCCTCGCCTGTACAAGGACGCCAAACCATCTTGGATCTGCTTCAGTATAAACATCTGAACACCAGATCTGCTGTATGTCTGCCCTCCACCGAATATGAAGATGCCAGACTTTAATTTGCTCTCCGCCAGTACAGAGACACCAAATCATCTTAGATTTGCTTTAATGTAAACACGCAAAAGTCAAATCAGCTATGTCTTCGATTTGCTCCTTGCCAGTACAAGGACGCCAAACCATATTGGATCTGCTTCAGTATAAACATCTGAACGCTAGATCTGCTATGTGTCTGCCCTCCACCGAATATGAAGATGCCAGACTTTGATTTGCTCTCTGCCAGTACAGAGATGCCAAATCATCTTAGATTTGCTTTAACGTAAACACACAAAAGTCAAATCAGTTATGTCTTCGATTTGCTCCTCGCCAGTACAAGGACGCCAAACCATCTTGGATCTGCTTCAGTATAAACATCTGAACGCCAGATCTGCTATGTGTCTACCCTCCACCGAATATGAAGATGCCAGACTTTGATTTGCTCTCCGCCAGTACAGAGACGCCAAATCATCTTAGATTTGCTTTAACGTAAACACGCGAAAGCCAAATTAGCTACATCTTCCATCTGTTTCGCTGCTGACTCAGGAATGCCAGATCTATAATTTTAGCCTATTACCCTATCATTTAGGGAGTTAAGGCGCGTCGTCTCTGATCTACATAACCTGTAGAATGCGTGTGTGATCATGCCTAATGACTAGGATATTATGATTGAAATGAATCAAATGCTCCTAATTATAATGCAAAATGTTATGAATATGACCCCTATCCAAAACGTCACCACTCATCTTTCCCTACAGTATTGTTCCTGCCCAACCTGTAGGCTTATAAATGCTAAGATCTCTTGAGGATGGTTGTAAGACCACCTTTCCTTAGAATTGAACCATTGGTTCTGTCCACTTGTCCTTTTGGATTGGAAGAAAAGAAACTCTTCGAGCTCTTTCTACCCTTACTTTTGTGAATTTCTTGAACAATTGACCTGTTTTGGTTTCCTTGTATTATCTAGCAACTTCAGAGTAATGCACAAAACTTCATTTGTAAAAATTTTTAGCCCATTTATCATTATTTCCATGAAACATACTTAAAGAACAATGGAAGACGAAAAAAATCTTTAAGATCAATTGAATTTGAATGAATTATCAAAAAGATACAAAGGAAATTAATCTGATAGCCTATCTTTGAGAAGAAAAAGAATCTAAAGATAGCAAACAAGCCAAAAGTTATATGCCCTAGATATCACCGCTTGAGCACTTGTACATCAACTTCGTGAAGACATATGTTTAGAAGATTCAAAGTACTCTGTCGATGCCTCAGTATGCCACGCATTTCTTTCTTCGCTAAGCAAAATTACCGGGTGCTTCGAAATTTGAGTCGCCCTTTCAGGTTTTCAACTCAAAATCCCTTTGGTCACAAGGCGCCCTTTGCGGGTTTTCACCTTGAATTCTCTTTTAGACAAAGTATTTCTTAACTGAGTCTGAGTTTATTGGATTGGGTAAACTTTTCCCATCCATTTCTGTTAAGATCAATGCACCGCCAGAGAAAGCTTTCTTCACGACATACGGCCCCTCCCAATTCGGCATCCATTTCCCCCTAAAGTCCTTTTGAATAGGAAGGATCTTCTTTAGTACAAGGTCTCCCTTGTGAAACTCTCTTGGTCAAACTTTTTTATCATAAGCTCGCATCATTCGCTTCTGATACATCTGACCATGTCGAATGGCTCTTAGCCTCTTTTCCTCGATCAAGTTCAACTGATCATACCGGGATTGAACCCATTCAGCTTCATCTAATTTTACCTCCGTCAAGATTCGCAGGGAAGGTATTTCTACTTCAATAGGTAACACTGCTTCCATTCCATAAACTAATGAGAATGGGGTTGCCCCAGTAGAGGTTCTGACAGATGTTCTATAGGCCAGGAGTGCGAACTGCAATTTCTCATGCCAATCTCTGTAAGTCTCCGTCATTTTTCCCACTATCTTCTTGATATTCTTATTGGTGTCTTCCACTGCCCCATTCATTTTTGGGCGGTAGGGAGAAGAATTATGGTGTTTGATCTTGAACTGGTCGCAAACCTCTGCTATCGTTTTGTTGTTCAAGTTCAACGCATTGTCGGATATAATCCTCTCAGGTATTCCATACCGACAGATGATTTCCTTCTTCAAAAACTGACTCACAGCTGACTTAGTAACATTCGCATAAGAAGCGGCCTCTACCCATTTTGTGAAGTAGTCAATGACCACAAAGATAAACCGATGTCCATTCGAAGCTTTTGGTGATATGGGCCCAATTATATCCATGCCCCACATGGAAAAGGGCCATGGAGAAGTCATAATATGCAACGGAAAAGGCGGTACATGGATTTTGTCCCCATAAATCTGACATTTATGGCATTTCTTGGCATAGCTAATACAGTCCCCTTCCATAGTGGCCCAATAGTAGCCAAACCTCATAATCTGTCTTGCCATCGTGAAACCATTCGCATGGGTCCCACATACACATTTATGAACTTCTTCTAAAATTAGCTTGGCTTCCACAGCATCGACACATTTCAAAAGTACTTGGTCTTTCCTTCTTTTGTACAAGATATCCCCGTCCAAGACATAGTCACATGCTAATCTTCTCAAAGTTCGTTTATCATTTTCATTGGCTTGTTCAAGGTATTTACGATCTCTCACATATTGTAATATATCTTGATACCATGGGTTATCGTCCTTTTCTACTTCCTCAATATTACAACACTGAGCGGGAGCTTCGTAGACACTCATTTGTATTGGTCTCATCTCCTCCTCTCTATTTATCTTCATCATTGAGGCTAAGGTGGCCAAAGCATCTGCCATTTGGTTTTCGTCTCGTGGAAGATAATTAAAAGTGATATCCTCAAACTCCTCAAGCAACCCTAAAACTATCCTCTGATAATTGAGTAATTTAAGATCTCTCGTCTCCCATTCTCCCCTAAGTTGGTAAATTACCAATGCTGAGTCTCCATACACTTCCAAAGTTTGTATTCCTCGTTCTATAGCTGCTCGAAGTCCCATGATGCACGCTTCATATTCGGCCATATTGTTCGTGCAATTGAAATCCAGCTTACATGTGATCGGATAATGATCACCATTTGGGGATACCAAGACTGCTCCAATTCCATTTCCAACAGCATTAGACGCCCCATCAAAATTTAGCTTCCAAGGAGAATTTTTGGTTACTGCTATACACATTAACTCCTCATTTGGAAAATCAAAGTTTAATGGCTCGTAGTCCTCTAGAGCCCTACTAGCCAAAAAGTCTGCTACCGCGCTTCCTTTTATAGCCTTCTGACTTACGTAGACTATATCAAACTCTGAAAGTAATATTTGCCATCTCGCCATTCTCCCATTTAAAGCTATTGACTCCATCATGTATTTTAATGGATCTAGCTTTGAAATGAGCCAAGTGGTATGGTATAACATATATTGTCTTAACCTCTGCGTTGTCCAAATTAGCGCACAACACAACTTTTCAATTGGCGAATATCTTATCTCACAGTCAGTGAATTTCTTGTTGAGGTAATAGATTGCCTTTTCCTTTCTTCCCGACTCATCATGCTGACCTAGCACACACCCCATAGAATTACTGAACACTAACAAGTACAGTATTAGTGGCCTATCTGGGCTAGGTGGAGATAATACCGGAGCATTCAACAAATATTGCTTGACCTTTTCGAAAGCTTTCTGGCATTCCTCATCCCAAGTACCTTGATTGTGCTTCCTAAGGAGGCGGAAGATCGGATCACATTTCTCGGTTAGTTGTGAAATAAACCGAGCGATGTAATTCAACCTTCCCAGGAATCCTCGAACCTTTTTCTAAGTTTGTGGTGGAGGTAATTCTTGAATAGCCTTGACTTTGTCCGAGTCAACTTCTATTCATTTTTCACTGACTACGAAACCCAATAGTTTTCCTGACCTAGCTCCGAAGGTGCACTTTACCGGATTGAGCTTCAATTGGAATTTCCTTAACCTTAAGAATAGCCTCCTCAAGACTTCAATATGCTCTTTCTCCATTCGAGACTTAGCGATCATGTCATCAACATATACTTCAATGTTCCTATGCATCATATCGTGGAACAAATTTACCATAGCCCGCTGGTATGTTGCCCCCGCATTCTTCAATCCAAATGGCATTACTTTGTAGCAGAAAGTACCCCACAAGGTTATGAAGGTGGTTTTATCCATGTCTTCTGGATGTATCCTTATCTGATTATACCATGAGAACCCATCCATGAAGGAAAACAACGAAAACCCTGCCGTGTTGTCCACCAAAGTGTCGATGTATGGTAAAGGAAAGTTATCTTTTGGGCTAGCCTTGTTCAAATCCTTGTAATCGACGCACATTCATACCTTCCCGTCTTTCTTAGGCACTGGCACAATATTAGCTACCCACTCAGAATACTTAACCTCCTGCAAGAACCCTGCATCGAACTGTTTCTTAACTTCGTCTTTTATTTTCAGGATAATATCTGGCCGCATTCTCCGCAATTTCTGCTGGACTGGTTTGCAATCTTGTCTTATCAGAAGACGATGTACTACAATGTCCGTGCTCAACCCCGGCATATCCTGATATGACCATGCAAAAATATCCTTAAACTCTCGAAGTAACTCAATCAGACCCTGCCTTGTGTCCTTGGCAATCAGAGTTCCAATTTTCACCTCCTTTCCCTCTTCTAGGGCTACATTCTCTATCTCCTCATTTTCACGGGGCCTAATTTGTTTATCCTCCTGTTTTACCATTCGTAAAATATATAGATACACATCGCAATTCGAGTCATCTTTAAAATCCTGAGGTTCCTTTAAACACATGTCCTGCTCGTAAGAGGGATCAAGACTTACGGTATCAGTGCTCATGTCATTGATATCTAGGGACCTGTAGGGGTATGAAAGAATATACAAAGAATGAATGAATCTAAGGATGTTTGTTCATGTATTATGAATGGAAGAATAAAAACTGCAAAAGTTTAACGGAATATTGGTCGTTAAAAGGAGACAATACTCGTTCAAATAATTATGCTTTATTGAAATAATAATAGATGATCATAAGCCTATTTCACAAATGTAATTTCATTATTCTTAGGCTCTAGAATAACAAACATGTTTCGAGAATTACTCTGAAAAATTCCTAAAAACTACAGGAAGTTCCTCCACAGTCCAATTGTCCAAAGAGCTTCCCGATTCATAAGGGCGAATGTCCTTGAGGCTTCCTTGTTCCAGTTCCTTATTATGTACAGCATTAATCTGATGACCTTCTTTCACAAGTAACCCTCCTGACACGAAGGTTTTGAAGATGGGAGGGAATATCATTAATTCCCACTCCACTTCTCTTCCGTCCAATCGCGCCTTTCTTCTCTCTTGGTGCTTCTCAATTTCCTTCACCCTTTGCTTATGATCTGATTTGAAACCTAAACCAAAGCAGTCCTTCTTTTCAATCGCCTTTGGGACTTGAATCCCTCCTTGCAAATGTCTTCCTAATCTTTTTCCTGGCAATGCTCCCTTCCCCATCATCATTTGCAGGGCCATCCTTGTGGCTTTGGACATCTTGGGTATCGGTACTTCACTCCCTTCTGAAATGAAGGTCGCATTAATGATCTCCAAAGAGCGGAAGGAACACTCAATAGCTTCTTCATTCGCCTCAATATAAGGGGCCTTGCTAGTAACTGCCACTATAATGTCTTCTTCGGCATTGATGGTTATCAATCGTCCATCATTCACTAACTTCAATTTTTGGGGCAATGAGGAGGGTACCGCCCCTGCCGAGTGTATCCATGGTCTCCCCAACAAATAGTTGTAGGAAGGTTTGATGTCCATCACCAAGAAATCAACCTCGTATGTATTTGGCCCAATCTCCAAGGGAATGTCAATTCGTCCCATAACCTTCCTCTCAGTTCCATCGAAGGCTCTTACCACATTGTGACAGGTTTTCATGTGCGAACTGTCGATAGGCAGTCTATTAAGTGTGGACAACGGAAGGACGTTCAGCACTGATCCATTGTCAACAAGTACGCTTGGAAGTGTATATCCCTTACACCGAGTAGTGATGTGCAAGGCCCTAGTCGATCCCATACCTCCTTGTGGGATTTCATTATCATTGAAGTAAATGAAATTGTCCGCACTGATGTTATTTACCAACCGGTCCAACTTATTGACGGATATGTCATGAGTGACATATGTTTCATTGAGCACTTTTAACAACACATCTTGATGCACCTCGGAACTTAGAAGTAAGGCCAACATTGATATACGGGCTGGCTGCCTACGTAACTGCTCGACCACGCTGTACTCACTATGCTTAAGGAACTTCAGAAATTCCTTAACCTCTTCTTCCCTCACCGGCTTTTTAACGGGCGTTTCAGTCTCCTTCATCTTCTCATCCTCGACCTCTTTTCTCTTTGTGGGCTCCACTCTAATGCCCTCCATATCATAGCGTTTACTACTTCGTGTATGGGAACCCTTCTTTTGTGCTTCTTTAGACGCACTGGCTATGCTCTCATCCTTGGGTACTGTCATACTACAGTCGTAGCTCCATGGCACCCTCTGGTCGTCTTTATGAGGAAAAGGACTCGGTTTATGGATGATAACTTTAGGCGCTATTTGTACCCCTATTTCATTATTCCCTGGCATGGATATAATAATTTTTGGCCGGCTGGTTCCTTGTCGTTCATTTTTCAACGCGTATACTTGTTCTTTGCAAGAACTACCTTCGGAAATTTGCAGTTCTTTGTTGTCCATAAAGCCTTGCACCAAGGCCTTGAATTCTCCGCAATCTTGGATCACATAACCCACCTCTCCATGGAACTTACAACAGTTCCCCATTCTCTCTCTACCACTTTCAAAGGTTATCATGCCTCTCTTAACCATCTCCTCCCATACTGTTTCCATAGGCATCTTCACTTCAGCGACATCTTCTTTGATTTTCTCTCCCCTAGTTTCACCAACGGCATTCACTCCTTGATTGCCATGATCTGGTAATGGATTTTCAGTATTTGGGGTACTATCAAATTTCACGACCCCCATCTTGATGAGCCTCTCGACAACTCTTTTAAATCCGAGGCAATTTTCAATTGAGTGCCCTGGTATCCCTGCATGGTATTCGCATGTAGCATTGGCATCATACCATTTGGGGTATGGTGGCTGTAATGGTTTCAAGTGAAATGGAGCAATAGCACGTGCATCGTATAAGCTTTGAAAAAGCTCTCGATAAGTCACAGGGATAGGGGTGAACTGTATCTTTTCTGAATTCTGTCTTGAGCCTGATTCTTGTTTCTGAGTATTTTGTTGCTCAACCGTGGCTGCTTTAGGTTGAGCAACCGTGATCATCTTTGAGTTGAAGTTATTTATGTTGTTCACTTCGTTATCTTTCCTTCTTGAGGCCACTCTTTTAGTTGCTTCCCCCTCAATTTTGCCCCCTCTTATGGCGTTCTCAATCATTTCTCCCACCATAACTATATCTGCGAAACTCTTTGTGGTGCTTCCAATCATCTGAGTAATAAACGGAGCCTTTGATGTATTGATAAACAGCATGGTAGTCTCCTTTTCCAACAGAGGCGGCTGTACTTGCATTGCCACCTCCCTCTATCTTTGAGCGTACTGCCTAAAGTTCTCATTAGGCTTTTTCTCCATGTTTTGCAACGTGATCCTATCTGGCGTCATGTCGATCACATGGTTGTACTGTTGCATGAAAGCTTGTGCGAGATCTCTCCATGAACTAATCTTGGCACGGCTCAACTGATTGTACCATTTGGCAGCCGCTCCTGCTAAACTGTCCTGGAAGCAATGTATCAATAGCTGATCATTGTTCACATGGCCGGTCATTCTTCTACAAAACATTGTGATGTGTGCCTCTGGGCAAATAGTCCCATTTTACTTCTCAAATTTCGGCATCTTAAATTTGTGAGGAAGTACCAAGTCTGGCACCAAACTTAAATCTTTAGTGTCAATCCCGAAATGATTGCCAGTGCCTTCCAAGATCCTAAACTTTTCCTCCAACCACTTGCAGTGATCTTCCAATTGTCTTGAGGATTCCGTTGCCATTCTCTCCTTCTCCATTATATCCAAATCAGGAATGTTATCTCCTAAATTGAATCCTGACCCGGATGGGAAATTCACAGGAACTCCAACATCAATCGGCCTTTGTTGAGGCCTTACAGTAACAGACGGCCTCTTAGGTGGTGCCTCAGTTTGTATTGGCCCATGCGGTGAGGTGAATTCTGGAGGATGATCCTCGCCTTCATCACCAGTAATAGCCATGGGAGCTTTTCCTTTATCAATGGCCCTTAGTAGTTGAGCCATTTCAGCCATCATATTCCTCTGAGCCTCTAGCATTTGCTCCCTCATATCATTTTGTATTTTGGCCAACTGCTCTTGCAATTGGTCCTGCATGTCCTTTTGTAATTGCTCAAATCTCTGATCCATACTCCTAGTCTTAGTGCGAGTACCGTAAGGATGTGTGATTTCTAGATTTCTTTTCTACCTTTTAGGAAGTAAATTTTAACTTATTAGGGTCTTTCTATAACTTTGAATGCAAATAATGTAATGGAATGCTATGAGATGCAAATGTATGAATGTGAAAAAAGCATCGGTCTCGATTCAATCTCATTTAGGAAACTTTATTTAGAAAAAGAATATCTTTACATATAAATGGATTACATATATGCCTTTGCTATAAGGCCCAAAGTTCTAACTCTATCTAGTAAAAGGGCTAACTCTCGACCTTTATCAGACACTGACTCATACATCCTACTTAACGTATCAGCTCGTATGGCTAAGTCTCGAACATATTCAGCAACCTCTCGGATCTGGGTTATAGCTTCCCCAATAAAATAGTCCCTATCTCTGACTTTTCCTTTAACCCGATGGAGCTCTCTATTCAAACAATCTTCTCGCGCCTCAAGTTGCTCAATCCGAAGTTCACCATCATGTAATGCCAACTCCAGATCTTCAACCTTATCTTTCAGCATCTTTAACTCAACCGTCGGATCATGGTTTTGTTGCCAACGAAGTGATCTCCCAAGCTCAGTTACCTTAGTCTTTAATCCTTGGTTCTCCTTTTCCATGGCTGAATTCTGTGATCGCATCTCTTGGAATTTTCTTTCCCAATACTCGGCCCTAGCTTTTTCTTCTTGGATTTCTTTCTGCCATTGCTCCGAAGACTTCCCTAATCTAGCTCGCTTCAAAGATGCTTGTGCCTTCCTAAACTCCTCCTTTAAGTCATTGCGATCTTCTTCTACTTTTCTCTTTTCCTTCTTCGCTCTTTCCATCTCTTTCTTTTGCCCATCCACCTCTATATTCAAATACATCTTCTCTTCCTCAAGTTTTTCTATCATTCTCTTGAGTTCCAAATTTTCTTTCTTGAATGCTTGCTTCATGATCTCAAGCTCCGAGGTTACCTCTCGTAAGTAGTCCTCCATTGGTCGGGCTTCCTCCATCTTTGACTTAGGGATTTTATCATTGATTCTTCTACTCCTTCATTCTACATATTCTAGGGCCATGGCAGAATTGAGGGCCACTCCCTTCAACCGACAAGTCTTGTTCTATGCATTAGAAAACTCGCTAACCTTCCTCTTATAATCAGCACCTCTGTATACAAACTCACTTTGAGCCAACCCATGAGTTGCCGGTACAAACTGCCTCAAGCCATGCTGTCTTAGTACTAGCAGAGGAGCATAGCCAATAGCGCCCCAAATTCCTAATAAGGGAACCCAATCGAAACTACCGCAACGATACAGTATCTCACCGGGAACCATCCATGGAGCCCTCCACTCAATATCTTTTGGTTGAAGATTCCGAAGCAGTGCTATCCAATTTTCTTCTGGTACATCCACTATCCTAGCTGAAGCTACTATATCTTTTAACGAGGAGTAGTTCTCGAAGAAAACCCGACAAATAATCCCCTCAATCAATCAAAAGTGACTGTAAAACCAAGCCAAAAACAACTGAGCACAACCTATAAACCTTCCTGCCCCAGTTCTTCTACATGTACCTAAAGATCTGAATGTCTCTGCCAAAATCGCAAGCACAGAAGTAACCCTTTTGCTGAGTCTATGAAAAAGATCCGTGGTTGCCTCATCCACATATCCCAAAGCTCTAGGAAAAACCATCAACCCATACAAACTTAGGGCAAAGATATCCACTTTCTTTGTTTCATCAAGGTGCGTCAATATCAGCTCTTTCAAAGCGTCCCATGAAATGCACTTGCACTCACATTTTTCTTTAATTCTGGCTGTAATCCACTGTTCGCTCATCCCTGTAATAGTCATTAGTTTCTTCCAAAAGGTAGGAACACAAGCAGCTTGAGAATAAATCCTATCACTCTGGAACCTAGGACAACGAAGTAAAGCAGTGTACTCCTCCACAGTAGGCACCAAGTCTATTTCTCCAAAAGTGAAACAACTGTATGCCGGATTCCAAAACTGAGCCAAAGCACGGAACAAGCGCTCATCTACCTGAATATCGAGCAAGTAAGGTAGGTCACCATAGTTATCGTAGAATAACTGCTTGGTTGCATTGCCCCACTGATCCTAAATCTCCTTAAGGTCTTGGAGATTATTCTGTGTGACACTAATACGAGTGTAATCTGATAATTCCGACACATATCCCTCAGCCACACTGTCTCCCTTTTCTAGTTGAGTACGCTCTGACCATCCATGAACATCAGCATTGTTCTCCACTCTATCAAGAAGTCCGTTCTCCATAATAATGCTTCCTAACTTAGAAACTGACCGTGAATCGATGCCTTTTAAATGCAACATGTCATGCAAACAAAAGAAACGAAAGAGTCAGTACCATATGATATCAATAAATCGCAAAGAGAAATTTATAAGGGTGGTATCTAAAGTATAGATCTAACTAAGTTGGGCTCTTACGGTTCTTTATATGAGGTTGGTTTTAAAGGTCGAGGTACCCGAACCAGCAGATTCCTCGATTCTCACCCATTATAGGCTCATTTAAATCGAGTTCGGTTCAGGGGAATACATTTCCCTATGGCTACACGGAGATGAAAATCTCACGAAACCATAGGTACGGATGTACTCCGAAAGTGATCCACTATCCTACACGGAGGCGAAAACCTCACGAAGGCGTAATTTCTCACTCCCACTTAAGGGTGTGACCACAACGGTCATGCAAGAATGCGATGCATATCAGAATATAGCAACATATGCAATAATTCAAACACATGGGATGCGAAGAGGATTGTATCTTAAAATTTTCAAATTTCCGACATTAAGACAAAAGGTAATCAATTATATGGCTTGACTCTCTTAAAACGCATCCCCAGTGAAGTCGCCAAGCTGTCGAAACCATTTTTAACGGGTTTGGAAAAATGGGGTTCGACTTTAAAAACTAAAAAATGGGAGTCGCCACCAATCTTTTTAGGTGTGATTGGATCACCTTTAAAACATTTTGTTTTAAAATCATTAGTTTTGGTCTACGAAAATAGAAAACAGGTTCGGGAGTCGGTTACGTACGAGGAAGGGTTAGCACCCTCGTAACGCCCAAAAATTGGTACCTAATTGATTATCAAATGTCTTTAATGTCGGAAATTTGAAAGTTTTAAAATGCAATCCTCTTTAGAATATTTTAATTTTGAAAATTAGGATTCACTTGTATCAAACGAACCAAAATATCACATCCAATAAGTTAGGACGCAATATTTTTAATACGTTTGAGGCTAAGCCAACCACTAAAAAACTATCTTGAAATGACAAAATGTCATATCCAGTAAGTTAAGACACAACACCTCGAAATTACAAGGTAGTTACTCGTATTTTGAAAATTTAAAAACTTAGAAGGGTGCTTGATCATTCGAACTCAACGAGAAAAATTGCAACCCAGTAAGTTAGGGCACTACCTTTCTCGATGTTTCCAAACACCAAACATTGCCTTTTATTTTTTATTTTGAAAACTTTAGAATCTCGTTTTTAATCAATGTATGAGGATAAAATATACATTACAACATATGAGATAGAATATTGCGATAATAAACAAATAAAACATGCATCTAAACAATATGATGGCAATAATACAAAAATCATATACTAGATACATACCTATCTAAAATTTTATGACATCATTCATATAAAGATACACATAGCATACATTGAAGACGAATAAGCGAAACACATAAACATACAAAATAATAATGAACTTAAAAGTGATGTATGATATACAATTTAATATATAAATAACATAGTGTAAAGAAACAAAACTATAAAAGAGTTAATACACATAATTAAATTTAGAATAAAAGAAAAATATAAAATAAGTAATTAGTAATAGTATAAACATATAATACAAATTGAAATATACATTTAATAATGATTTTAAAAAGTATAATATTAATACTATATAAAACATAGATGATAAATAAAATAATTGTATAATATATAATATAAAAATATGATGGTTTAAAAATATATATAAAATAACATCAGTAAAATATATAAAATAAAATAATTAATAAAGAAATAGTATTTAATAATAATAATGTGTAATAATGTAAAATAATGGCATATATATAAGAATACTATATAATAAATAATATGTAATAAAATACGAAATATTATAATAATGTAACAAAATATAAGTATATTCAAAGTAAATAAAAATGGAAAAGGATTAAAGTAAAAATTAAATAAAACTTTTGGGATAATTCGAAAAATAAAAAAATTTAGACTAATTCGAATGCGCGTTAACCAACGAGGGACTCCCTGGGTAATTAACCCTAATCCCAAAACGACGGCGTTTCCCAAATACCAATTTAAAACTACATCCAGGACCAAATTGAAATCAAATCAAAACATTGGGGCAAAATTTAAATAAAATAAAATGAAATTATAAATATAAAATATGCGAGGGGACCAATTAGGTAAATAAACCCTTTCTGAAAATGCGCGGATCCTCCCCTGGTATTCGGGTCAACGCGCGGATCCTAGGGGCTTAAAACGACGTCGTTTTTGCACTTATCAACTTTAGCAAAACGACGTTGTATGACTTAGGTTATAAGAACCAATGTTTGGGCAAAAAAAATCATTTTTAGATTAGGTTTTTAAAAAAAAGAAAGAAAAATCCTCTGAAGAGGATAAGGAGCAGTCCTCGGAGCTCCGATGAGACTCCGTCCTCGGACATACACGCGCTCCACGCGCCGTCGTGTGTGGCGGTCAGAAGGCTCCAAAGTCCTTCTTCTCAGGTATTTCCTTTTCCTCTCTCTATTTCGAGTGACATTTTTTTTATATTTGCTATCTTGTATGTATTTGGAGCGAAACAGAAATAAAATATAAAAGAAATATTACCTTCAAATAAATTTGTATTTTTTGCTTTTTCTATTGATGTCTGCGCGTGTGTGTGTAAAAATTTACAATGGCTGAAGGAAGGCTTTTATAGCTTTTAGATTTACATATTTTGGACAGGAATCAAAGATTTCCTTTCGTATTTTATCTAACCTAATCTGTCTTTATTTCCTTTCCATATTTGTTCTCGTATCTGCTGTGGGTTCCCTTTTTGTTTTTGCAGGCAAATCACTAGGAAGATCGCATTGATAGTGGCGTGCTGATAGAGCCACGATATCTATTGCGTGAAAAAAGGGCTACAACCTTCCACTGTCGGCGCGAAGAGAATCTGTGGTTTGCGGCGCCTTAGGGTTAGAAAACCCTAGGGTTTCCAATCCCTGTTAATCACTTGGGCCATTTGGGCCGTGTTCGCTTGTTGGGTCAAACGGGTGTCCTAGACCCGATTCGGGTTAAGCCTAGGTGAGCTATTTGGGTCAAATGTTTGAGCTCTGTTGTACTTGGGATAAGGTTTGGGTAACCGGGCTGGGGTTTAATTTGGTATTTGGGCAGAAGAGATTTTGGGCCTGTAAATGGACATTCTAAGGGAATAAATGAACATTTTATTACTTTGGTTTATTTATTTTAAGGCCCCGGGCAAAATTAGGTTATTACAGTATATGTTCCAATTGCTCCACCACAACGCATAAAGATGGGTCCTTAAAGGAGGTTGGGAATATATGTTGGTTATGAATCTCCTTCTATAATTAAATATGTTGAACCATTAACTAGAGATTTATTTACTGCACGATTTATTGATTGTCATTTTAATGAAACAATATTCCCAACATTAGGGGGAGAGAAAATACAACTGGTAAAAAAAATTACATGGAATGGATCATCATTATCTCAATTAGATTCTCGCACAAGTCAATGTGAACAAGAAGTTCAAAGGATCATACATTTGCAAAACATCGCCAATCAACTGCCAGATTCATTTACTGACCTAAAAAAATTACAAAATCTTACATACAAGTTGAAAATGTTCCAATACGAATTGATATCCCAATAGGGCAAATTGTTAGTGCAAAGGAAAGTAATCCACGCCTGAAGCGTGGAAGGCCAATCAGTTCCTAAGATAAAAATCCTTGTAAAAGGAAAGGAGCAATTATTCAAGATGATAATATTGTGGAGGCAATTGCCCAAGAAAAGGCCAAAGATATAACTAATCAAAAAACTCCAGAAGAGGTTCAGGTGCCTGAAAATGGTGATAACGAAGAAATCTCAATAAGTTATTTTACTTCAGGAAAAAATAAAGTTGTCAACAACAATTTTGCTTATAATGTTGCTATTGAAATAGTAAAAGAAAATAAGGATCCTGAGCCTAAATCTATTGAGGAATGTAGAAATATTAAAAATTGGCCAAAATGGAAAGATGCAATTCAAGCATAATTAAATTCACTTTCTAAACTTGAGGTTTTTGAACCTATAGTCCAAACATCTAAATATGTAAAGCCGGTAGGATATAAATGGATATTTGTGTGAAAACGAAATGAGAAAAATGAAGGCGTAACATATAAAGCACAACTTGTAGCACAAGGATTTTCATAAAGGCCCGGCATTGATTATGAAGAGACATATTCTCCTATGGTGGATGCAATTATGTTTAGATACCTTATTAGTCTGGTAGTATGTGAAAAACCTGACATGCGTCTAATGGATGTTGTTACAGCCTATTTGTATGGTACACTTGATAGTGAAATTTATATGAAAATCCCAAAAGGATTTAAAATCCCTGAAGGATATAGGGTTTCCCGGGAAAATTGCTCAATTAGATTAAAGAAAAGTTTATATGGATTAAAACAATCTGGACGTATAACACTATATTATGTTTTGCTTTTTTCTATTTTTATGAATGTTTCCTTCTTTGAATTTTATGCATTTAAAAAAAATAATTTAAAATTTTTTAGGTTAAATAGTCCATATATGCAAAAAAAAAAAAAAACAATTTATTAGCCAAATAGGTTGATTTTTTTGAAAATTTAGAGAAATAATTTAGTTTTGGAGAGAGAACATGAAAGCGCACCTAACTGAACGCGCTTTCCTTTTAAGTTACAATTTTAAACTTTTTTTAATACAATTATTTTTTTTTTGTTTGATGGTTAAATGTTAGTAATGTTGTCCTTAAGTCCCAAGTTAAATCCCTCTCCTACTCACATTTGTACTTTTTCTTTTATGTTGTTTTAAACTTTTTTATTTATTTTTAATATATTAACTTCTTTAGTTAAATGGTTAAATAATAATTTTATCCTTTAGACCCAGATTCAATCCTCATTTTCTAAACACATTTGTAATTTTTATTTTATATTGTTTCAAGTTTTTTTATTTCATTTCTAATTAATAAATATATTGTTTTCAATTTTTTTTATTTTAATTCATCATTTTAATTAATAACTCTTTTACTCATAATGTAATAGGCCCAATTTGCCTGGGCCCATAAACTATACAAAAATAAAACAAAATAAAACAAACAAAAACCCAAGTAAAAGTCCAATAAATTAAGGTCTATTTACAGTCCGAATTTTCACCAAGCCCAAATACAAATCCAAATTTTAACCCTAACCCAAACATAAACCTAATTTAACCCAAGCCCAATCTCAGTGGCCCAACATGGAAGTTTCAGAAACCCTAAAGGTTTCTGAAACTGTTTGTGCCGCAACCTTCTATACCAGCCATCGTTCGGGCCTTCATGTCACCCCGTAGCCTGCACCTCCGCAAGGCAGTTTCACCTGCGAAAAAACACCATTGACAGCGAATAAACAACAATAGTAATACAACAGAAAATCAAGGATTTGTATCTTTCATTTCTTAATTTATTCTGGCTATAAAAAGCCAATTGTAATCAATGTAAAAGGACTTACGAACACTAATACACAGAAATCAGAATATAAAAAAAAAAAAGCATTCAAAAGATCTAGAGGTGATTTTTTTTTTGTGTTTCCTTTCATTTTTATTTTATTCTTATTTTATTTTTTATTTTTGAAGCTTAAAAAAGGAAAAGGGAGAGGAAAGTTTTACCTTTCGATTTGCCTTCGAAAAGGGGGTTTTTTTTTGGACTTTCGTCTGCTGTATACGGCGGCGCGTACGACGACGCGTGTGGCGGTGGCTCGCCGAAGCATTGGTCGGAAAGAGGCCTGCTGTAGAGAAAAAAGAAAAGAAGTTTGGTTTTTTTTTTTAGAAAATGTTTTAAAATGATTTTTTTGAAGGAAATTTGACTTAAATAGGGGCTTGAAACGACGTCATTTTGGCCCATCCCCTTTAACCCTGAAACGGCGTCGTTTAGGACATATTAACCCGCGTGTTGACCCGATCCAAGGGAAGGATCCACGTGTTTTTGCAACATTTGGGATATTTATGCGTGCAGCCCTTCCGCATTTTTGATTTGTTTCGATTTAGTCACTTTGTCACTATTTTTATATTTTTTTAATTTGGCCCCTTTGTTTTATTTTTTATTCAATTTGGTCTTCTGACCATTTAAGGTTTGAACATTGAAACGGCGCCGTTTTGGGAATAGAGCACAATTGCCTAGTGAGTCCCTCCTTTGTGGCGCGCGTTTTAATTCGGTCCCTAGATCGGCCCTATTCTTTTAATTTTTTTAAAATTCGCCCCTAGAATCTTATTTAAATTTCACTTTAGTCCATGTTTGCTTATCTCTTTATATTTTTACCCTTGATTTTTTTTATTCTGATTTAGTCCTTAATCATTTGGATTTGTACCTTTTTTTTAAATTTGTTATTTATTTATTTATTTTAATATTATATACATTATTTATTTTAGAATATTTTATTCATCCTTTTTTATTATTTACATTAATTTATTTTATTATACCTTATTATATATTATTTTATTTATTATAATATTATGTTATATATTTAATTTGTTAGATTGTTTGTTTTTTTTAAACTGTTTTATTATTTATCTAAAGTTTTTTATATTATTTATTTTAAGTATATATTATTTACTTTAGTTTTTTTATGCTCATCTTTCTTTCAATTGTTTTGTTTTTAAATTTCTTTTCCACATATTATGTTTTAAACCACTTTTACATGTAATTTTAACTTATTTTATAAAGTATTTATTTTAAGTTACTTTATCAATTAGTTATTTTAACTTTTTTAAATTGTTGTTTAAAGTATTTATTCCAAACTTTTTTATATATTATTTATGTTTTATATATTGTTTATTTTGAACTTTTTTTTTCTCATGTGATTTATTTTGCATTTATATATATATATATATATATTGCCTATTTTAAATTTTGTCACATATTTTTTTTAAGTCATTTTGTATATTATCTATTTTCAAATTTTTTTTTTACTTCTCTTATTATCATTTTTATATTGTTTTTACATTTTATTTCAATTTGCTTTATATTATTTATCTTTAAATCGTTATATATGTCTTTTAATTCATTTATCTTTGATTATTGATGGTAGCTTCTTAGATAATGTATATTATGTGATTATTGCCATTATGTGTTCAATAAACTATGCATCCGTATTTTCATATTGCTGATATTCATCAATGTTTTATTTATACAACATTTTAATATTGCATCAATTTTCCCCCAAATTCAAAAAGAAAACTTTTAAAAATAAAGGCAATAGTCCATGTTTGGGAAACTCGAGAGATCGTGCCCTAACTTACTGGATTCCGATTTTTCTCTTTTAACCCAAATAATCGAGTATCCTTTTAAAATTTAAATGCATGAGTTTTGAAAATCAAAAGACAAGCTTAGTTTCGAGGGTTTAAAATGTCGTACCCTAAAGTATTGGATGTGATATTTTATTACTTCGGGACAAAAGAGTCTTAACATCCATTCTGATTTATTCAAGCATTTTTAAATAAAAAGGACCGTATTTTAAAATCTTTTCAAATTTTCGACATTAAGATATTAATTAATCAATTAGGTACCAATTTTGGGCGTTACGAAGGTGCTAATTTTTCCTCGTGCGTAACCGACTCTTGTACCCATTTTCTCGAATTTCATAGATCAAAAGCATTATTTTAATAAATCAAAATATTTTATTAAAATGATCAATCTCAAGGTGACCCAATCACACCTCGAAAAAAAGATTGGTGGCGACTCCATTTTTTCGTTTCAAAGTCTATCCCCATTTTTTCAAAATAAAAACGGTTTTGACACATAAAATAAAATAATTATTAAAAATATGATTATTTTTAGTAAATATAATTTTGATATGTGTGATATTTATTTTTCAATCCATATTATGAGTGTAGTAATTTTAGTATTATATATTTTTGTACTAGTATTTAAAATATTTCACATATAAACATAATGATATTTGAAATAACTAATTGAAATATTTCACTTATAAAAATATTTGAAACATCATACACATAATGTAGATAAAAACAATGACATTTTAAATATTTAGCCATTAATTTTTATATTTTTTTGGCCAATTTGACCATTATTCATTTTTTTAACTAAATTTAGTCCTTCACCTTTCAAAAAGTTGTAAAATAATTTTTTTTATAGAAATGTTGATTAGAACATTAATTTTTTTAACTATGTTGGCATGGTAACCTGCGTAACAATCTACGTGTGCTTCATGCTGACATAGCACTATTTGTTTTTTATGTCACGTTAAAAATATTTCAAAAATTATAAAATATTAAAAAATAATAAAACAATTCAAAATTAAAAAATATAAAAAAACTTAGCATCAAATACATGTGAATTGTCATATCTAAAAATTTAACATTTTAGTTAATATTTTCATTTTAAAAAAATAATTTGACTATTTTTTAAAAAAGTTAATGGTTAATTGTGATGTTTAAAAAAAGATTAAATTTAACACAAAAAATAATAAAGATTAAATTGACAAAGAATGTAAATATTAAGGGACAAATTTATGATTATGCGTATTTTTATAAAAGTTAAATCACATAATTACTATTATGTTATTTTGTGGATTAAAATAGAGTAAAAGTTGGTATAGTATAGTAAAAAAAGAATGAAAACATTCTTTTAATAAAATGAACTTTAACCCATTTTTTAAAAATAATAATTGATATAATTGGTGATAATAAGCAAATAAAAAAAAAATAACACATAAGAAAAACAATATACATGAATCCATTCACATGTCCTGTTTGTTTCTACTAATGTTTAGATTTTAAGTGCCATGGGTGGGCGGAAAGAAAATAAAATAAAAATATGAAAAGCCTCGCATGGTATCCACAAAATCAATATACATATCCTTTTTTATAATTTTGTGTTATATATTGTTAGATTTTATTATAATTTTATATCAACTTTTAGGTACTAATCATTTCTTTTATGTTTATATTATATATATTAATTTAAATAATGCATTCAAAGTTGTTTTTTTTTTTCGAATGCTGAGTTTATTTCCAACCATCATTTTCACTTTAAAAGTAAAAAAAAAAAAAAAAATGATTTTTTTTTTTTTTTTGTGGTTCACAAAAAAGAAGATGCGCATCCAAGTCACTTTTGTTGCTTGAAAAAAACATATGTTCTTTTTTGGTGCTCCCAAACCTTACCAATTACAAGATTTTCCATATCAGTCTCCCATCATATTTTAGTGTTTCTAACCCTCACACCATAAAACACTAACCTAAAATAATATTAGAGCTTAAAAAAAAAAAGAGTGATTTTGTTGGATTTTTAAATTATAAAAAAAGTTGTTTTAAATCATTTTTAATAATCTCATTTTAATCATTCTTATTCTTAAAATTACAGAATTCTAAAAAGATTATAAACTCTCTTTTTTTTATATATATATTTTAAACAACATATTTTAAATTTAATAGTTTTTGATGCATCTGTTGTTTAAAGTATCATCATATAAATTGCTATTTAAAAAAACATTATTTTATGCAATTTTCTAAAATACTACTTTAAAATAATTTCGTAATATTATTTAAATAATATATAAATGGTTGATTGAATCTTAATTCGATTGGTATGAGCATTATTGTCAATATAAGAGGATGTGGATTCGAGTGCATTGAAACGCATTATCCTCCTATTTATGGGTTGGGGAGGAAGTATGTGTAGTTCTAAGTATTATGTCAACAATAATAGATATGATTAGAGTCTATAATGAGACTGTTTAATATAAAAATAATATTTATAACTACAAAACAGTTCAAAAGAAATACAATTATTAACTAAAAAACAGTATTTCTTTTAATATTTTGTAATGATATACAAGCAGGGTTTATTAATATTGAAAATCAATTTTAAATATATTTTTTAAAGTGCGATAAGTATAATCAAAGTATAAATACAAATATATATTTGAAGAATCGCAAGTATCCAACTATTACAATACAGATTGTCAAGGCATCATAAAGTAGAATCAAACTATTACAACACGATTGAAAGTAGAATCAAACTATTACAACACGATTGAAAGTAGAATCAAACCATTACAATACGATTGCACTAAAAACTAGTACAGTCTAAACTAAAATAACTGGAACCGCATATGGTAAAACTTCGAGACCTAGCATAAAATTACAAATGGTAAATCTCAAACCTGAGTCAAAGCCTCTACTTTTACCAATTGAGTCAAGACTTTTAAATAAAAACAGTATTTACATTTAAACAATATACATAATCCGTTTTAATGCTTATACCTTATATAAAATCAATATTTAAAAAAAATATAACTTTTATATTTTAAACATAATCTTTAACTACTGTTTTTTTTTTTTTAATTTTTTAAAAATAATGTGTAAGTATTTCAAACCAATGTTAACTTTATTTCAAAAATACTAATAATTCAAAAACTACTTCATACTTAAAAAAAAAAAAATGTTGTCTTTTATAAAGAAATTAACTTGAAGTTCAAAAATATTTTAAAATAATTTTAACTAAATTACTAATATATAAAAATAATGTTAATAGTTCTTAAATTACAATATTACTGTTCAAAAGATTAGTTTATTTATTTTACAAATGCATTACACCGTTAAACGTATAATTTTGTTTAAAAAATATATGCAATCACTATTAAATGCTTTTAAAAAATTATAAACCCCGGATTATTATTAGTATATGTAAATTTAAAATTTGTTTTTAATCGGACATATTTTATTAGATTTCATTTAAAAAAATAAATATTTCTATTTAAGTTTTTGAGGGTTAATTTTAACATACATCTTTAAATTATGACTCGAATTCTCTAATTGAGTCATAGTAAGTAATTGCGTTTTATCAATAAAGTAGCTATTAGCTTGAGTATTAAATACAAGTCCAAATTTGAAGTGAGTCATGTTTAAAAACATATGTATTTATTAGACAGTTTGGATATACAATTCTTAAAAGAAAAACTTCGTTTTTTTCATATATTAAAGTTCTCATGTGATAGATGCACACATATTAACGAAAATATTTTCTTAACATTTTGGAATAATGTGAAAGAAGAGAAGAGGATTGAGTTCATTTTTCTTTGATGCTATGATTGTAAAAACATTGTGGTGTTGTTGAGCAAAATGGAGAGAAGAAGAGAGTTTTGAGTTGGAAAGTACTACAAAGACATTTGTTGGAGTTTTATGGAGCAATTTTAAACGTCCACGGCAAATGTTCTGGTTGAGATAAGCCCAGGCCCATTTTTTACCTAATAATTGCCAAATTGTTATACATATCCACGCTAATTTTGTACTTTAGTAGTACCCTCTTATTTGTACCATAAAGAAGAAAAAAAGAAAAGAAGATTATAGTCTTGTAAAAATGATTGTTCAAAATCAATTTAAATAATTTTGGACAATAGTTGTGGTCATCAATATAGATTTTTTTCGATTTTAAAAATTAATAAATTTATATATATCTAATCATCTTAAACTTAAATTACATAATAAAAATGTTAAGATAAATAACATTTATGTTAAAATTAATCAAATATTTGAAAATAATTTTTTAATCAAAATTAGATATAAATAGATTGATGGTGTATGTTTAAATATTTTAAATTTATTTAATTTTATGCAAATATTAAGATAAATATGATTTATCTTTATATTTGAAATTTGAACTATATTTTAAGGATAAATAAAAATATTATTTAAATTAATTTTTTATAAGTTTTCTAACTATTATCTCTTGAGTAATTAAATTATAATGATAATTTTTAATATATATAGTGATAAGAAATTTAAATAAATGGGGATATATATAAAAAAATTAATCAGACGTTTTGTACAAATTAAAAAAAAAAAGTTCATTAATAACACTTCAACTTCTCACTGTAAATCAGATTTATACATTTAAGTATTGAAATTAAAGAATAAACTAATTAATACATGCATGTATAAGTTTAATCATTATATTTAATAGTTTATAATTTTAGACACTTTTTTTATTAGAATTTTGTACACTTTAACTTGCACAGTAATTATATCATGATTGTAAGGTTATTTTATTAATCTAATCTAAAAAATTTTGATATTTATAAAAATGATCTAAGTTTAAAAAAATTATTAAAATGACCTGAACTAAACAATAGATTGCGATTTTGGGAACCCAATGACCGACACTACATAGTGTTTTGGCCCCATAATTGCCTGATGATTGTGTCAGACTTTAAAATATTAAATTTTTTTTTTTTACTTTGGGAACCTAATGGCTGGCACCAGGGTATTTTTTTAAATCGTATCATACTAGTATACAAAAATACCAGTATTTTAAAAAAAAATTGTTCTGGCCATGTAATGGCCGGCACCAAAGATATAAAAAAAAATTTTTTTTGTGCTAGCCAATAGATGGCCGGCACTAGGTACTTTTTTCGTGTCCTAATGCAATTTTTTTTTTACTTTGTACACTGATGGCTGACACTAGTTAAATTTAAAAAAAAAAATTTAGGTGCTGGCCATACATGGCAGGCACCAGGTACTTTTTTTGTGTCCCAATGCAATTTTTTTTGCTTTGGTACACTGATGACCGGCACTAGTTAAATTTTTTTAAAAAAAAATTTGGGGTGCTAGCCATGTAATTGTTGGGACCAAGTATCCTTTTTGCCTCCCAATGTAATTTTTTTTCTTTAGGATACTAATGGCCGGCACCACCTTTTTTGGGTACTGATTTTTTTTTTATTTTGGGACAACGATGGCTGGCACCAATTTTATCACATTAAAAAATTTTTTTTTTTTATTTTGAGACACAGATGGCCAGCGCCATACCCTATATATAGTGGGTGGTTTGGGTTCTGATAGTGTAAATAGATAAGAAATTATTTTTTTGAGAGAGCCATCAAAATGAAAGTATTTTGTAGTATATCATCAAAAGAGTTTTTTTGTAATGGATTGTAGATTGGAGTTTTTTGTTTCCAGGTTAATTATATACTATCATGTTTTAACGGAGTTGAATTATATACTGTCATATCCACCCCAAAGATTATGCCATTAAAGGTTGGATGACTTTCTACGCCATAAATGGCTAATCGAGATATCCAACGCAGATGAACATTATCTATGGTGCAATAGCGTTTATTCCGCAACTTATAAGTGGGGTACTAATGCAACGAAGACTTGATTCAAGTAGAAGACGACTAATTGTGAAGAAACTACTATTCAAAATAATTATATTATTTCTTTAGAATGTTTGTATTTTTTTCATCTGTAAATTTAATTTAACCCGTATTATATGTAGTTTGAATTTAAAATTTTCGTGTATTAATTTTACTCATCTGTTTGTAGTTTGTTGGGTTTTTAAATTTAATTTAATGCATATTTTTTTGTTTAAATTTTATATTTTTTTGTATTAATATTGTAGAATGTTTGTATTTCATTGTGTCTGTAAATTTAATTTTTCGTGTACTATTACTTATTCGAATTATATTTTTTATTAAATATTTCGAATTATTCAAACAAATAATTATTTTAGAGAAATTAAATTAATATTAAAAACACAATAATTAAAAAATAAAGTAAATATTTACAAATAAAAATTAAAATTGTCGTGATCTTGCCGACGTCCTCGGCGCTGGTGTGTAACAGTCCGAATGCCTCTGTCGGTGATGCCGTGCACTTTGCTAAGGCGTTTGATAATTACTCAGTCTAGCCTCAAATGTCCTATTTGGTGTACTTAGAAAAGTAGTATAATCATATACACTGTAATCGAGAGTTAATAGGTATTGCGTGACCGGAGGTGCCGATGGAAAAATATCCTTAGTGGTAGGTGTACGTGCTTCTGGATCAAGCTTCATGTGATATGAGGACGATCCGGACCATGTCAAATGTTGAGGCTCGGGGTCGTCACCAAAAATATCCTCGAACGATGGAGGAAATTAGGGCTCAGGCTCGAGATCCGGGTGGTGTGATGACGAGCTGGATGTTTCATATTGGGGCTCGAGATCGGGGTTTCAAGCAGAATTAGTTTCAGTGTTCCCGAATGGCAAAACTTAGTTACGGCGCAATTGTGCGTTCCTCTGTTGCCGTCGGGTAGATTTCGGTTGCGCATCTTTTTAGATCAGCATGTAACGACCTTAAAATATAAAGGGCTTCCCATATGCCATATATCATGCTACGTACTCGCGTGTAGAAGCGAACCCTCCCTCTAGGGTGCCTCGAATGTCGATTATTCCAAAGAAAGATATACGGTTCATGTTTTTTCGCCTAATTTAAAATGTCTTGACCCGAACCCTTTTTGTTTATTATGTGGACTTTTGTGATATCGATGGGAGGGTTCGGGATAGGTTGTGCGCAACCTAACTACCTTAATACCCGACCTCTATCGTGCTACTCCACCATACGGAAATGAATCAACGGTACATTTGAGACGAACAATTGTTGTTGCTTGATAACCCATGATGGTATGAGCGCCGCGATCTTTTCCTCAACATATGACATTCATAGAAATTGCATAATATAGACAACACGTTATTAGTTAATTTTTTCTTATGCAATTATTGTATTTAAAAAATAAAGATTTAGAATTGTATTTTACACCATCCCCGGAATAAGTCTCTATCATCATAAGGTACATAGGTACAGTGAACTATCGCCCGATTCCCAGTACAGTTGCTCATCAAAAAAACGAATAAATTATTAGATTATTTTTTCCATGCAAAAAATTGAGCATACTATACTATACAATTTAAAAATAGATGGCAAAATTAAACTATATATTTACCTATTAACGAGTGGCCACACATACGGTTGGTGGCTCACTGATGCTAGAAATGGCATTCGATATACCGCCCAAGACTGCAGTAGAAGGCAGCAACTACCCATTGTTTTCGTAGACGGCTTTGTCGCTCGACAAAGCTCGCGGTATAAGCATGCCAACACTGAAGAGCCCCAACTAAATCTTCCGGCAAGCTCGAGATCCTCTAATGAGGGGAGATACATTTTTGGTGCTTTATTTTGATTAACGTCTGGTAATAGTATCCCGCCTATAAGTTGCAGAATGAATGCTCTTGTAGCGTAGATAATGTCCAACTGCGTTGGACTGCTCGGAAGTTCTAGAAGTTTTCTTTTAACCAAGTAAATTTAATATAGGTTAATCGTCCTTCCTCGTCGTTGGGGGGTACTCTTCCAAGTAATCGCTCGCAAGTGCCTCACGGATCAAGCACTTTTCTAAGCCCGATCACTGCTTCGCAGTTTATAGACAACCCTAGTTGGACTGCTACGTGTTGCAGTGTAATAGTTACCTCCCTAGACGGGAGGTGAAACATATGTGTCTCTGGGTGCCATCTTTCAACTAAGGCCGATATTAAATTGGCCCGTAGCTCAAATATCTAAATGTACCCGGCTATCTTAAAACCTGCAACATTTAAATACGGTAAAACTCTTAAATAACCGAGATCATGCAACCAGGGACCCACAATTCGATATAGATCCTGTGTTTATAGTAAATATAAAATGTTATATTTCTCGTTTAAAAAAGAATTTAAATGAATATTTAAAATTAGATGAGACATTTTTCTTCTCGTTTACCTTATGCAGATAGGCTGTAATGTGGTTATTGTCATTTAAAATAATAGTAGGATTAGGATCCATAAAGTGATCAGTGGTGGTCAGCAGCGGTTGACGGTGAACGACGGTTGTCGGAGGTGTTTGGAGGTGATGGGTTGTAATGCCCCAAAATCCTTTATATTTATTTTCGTATATTGTGACACAAATATATGTCTGTTTTAGTGGTTAAGTGTTCTGGGAGTGTCTGAGAAGTCTTGCGTTTAAGCCTTGGCTTGGGCAATTTTTACTTTTTATTGAATAAACCCCTATCTCTAGTCAATAGGCTTATAAATAAATATTGGAAAAATATGTCAAAATGGGTCTACTTGTCTAGTGGTTAAGTGGAGTATTAATGTGTAAGGGGTCTGGAGTTCAAGTCCCAATGCTAGCAAGGGGATTTATTTTTACAACGTGGCGGTGATAGAGTTATAGTTTGACTGAAATTTGAGTGTTTGAGGAGTGTGGGGAATGTGTGGCTGATTTTTAGAAGGATAGGGAGGGGGAAGTTTTGGTTGTTAAGGGATTGTGTTAGTGGGAGGTTGGAGAGATTCTAGGAGGAAATTTTAGGATTGGAGGAGTTATCCTGATTTGGTGGAGTGTAGGATTCGGTTTTCTCCCTTCATTTTTTTTTTCCAATTTCGGTTTTGATAGAGTTCTTTTCTCCCTTCTTCAATTTTGCTATCGAATTTCTCTTCTCTCCATCTCTATTGTTTCATTTTTATTTTGTTAATTTGCTCACCACAGTTTCTTCCTTTTCCTTTCCTAAAAACCTGTGTCAAGTATTGCTAGGTGTGCGTTTTCTATATCTCTTGGTTCTCTTCGATCTTGTCCCCCAACGACTGACGTTCTTTCCTCCTCTTCTTTTGCTGATTCATTTTCTTTTACTATTTTCTTCTTTATGCGGTTCTTTCTGTCTTTGTTGTTATTATTTTTCGCTCTTCTGCTTTTGGCCGAATTGTGGTTACTTTGGTCGATTTTCTTTTGTTTTGATATTTCTTTCCAATTGACTCATCTTCTTTACGCAATTCTACACTTTCAGTAACTTTGATACTCGTTTTGGTTTAAACTGTTCATGGGTATAACTATTAATAGGAGTTTCAGCTTAATTCAGGTAACAATCGAGAAGCTAGTGGTTATTCTTTTCCTACAGTGTGAAGGCGTGGAGCCTCGGTTGCTCAAACAAGGTTAGTGGTGGTCGACTAAAGGGATAAGTGTTTGGTTAGGGTTTATTTTAATTCGATTGGTAGGTGATTAATCGAGTGTTATGGTTGAACATAGGTTTGGAGTGCTCGTAGGCTATTTACGCACTTTCGTAAACAAGTGTGTGTAAACACAACCCCTAGAAATGTTAGCGGTGAAAAGCCGAAAATTTGGAATTGTCAGCGTCACACGGGTGTGCGGGCGCCCGTGTGGTAGGCTGTGTGCTTAAGTATGAGTAAGTAATCGACGAGGCCGATCATATGCGATTTCATGGGCCGGGCCGAATTGGAACATGTGGGCCCCACAGACATGTGGGCCCCACGGGCATGTGGGCCCCATATGAGCAAACCACACGGGCGTGTGAAAATTATTCGGCCAGGCCGTGTGATCCACACGACCAAGGCCATTTTGAGCCATGTTGGCCACATGTGGGCCCACAGTATGGGCCGTGGGTCCATTTTCACTGATTGACTGCTAAGGTTGCACGAGTCGCCCGAGACGACTGTGGATCTACTATTGGGTCGATAAACTTACCTAGACCCCTAATTGACTGAATGACCATTATGCCCCTGTGTGATATATATATACGTATGTGCATGTATGACTATATTTTAGCATGTTATTTTAACTATACTGAATACATGTATGATATCCTGATATGACATGGCATGATTGCATGATGCATTGCATGGGTGTGAGTTTTATATTGATCGGAAGAAGTGTACTGAAAGGCTTCGAGCCTAAATTACTGGCAGCCCAGCTGTATATTATTGTATAGTGCCGTATTTGGTACTCTCTGGAGTGTAAGGATGGGTAGGTTGATTATATCCCCACATGGAGTGTAGGGTTGGATGAAAATGGAGTGTAGAGGCTGGATGGGTAGGATCTATATATTGTTTAATCTGTTACTGCACTGATTAATGTTACTGTAATGGGCCAAGGCCCAAGTACATGTATGTTTTGTACTGATGGGCTAAAGCCCAAACTGAGATTGTCACTGATACAGAAAAAGGGCTTAGGCCCAGATTGTGTTTGTTTCTGCCTGTTTGCTATTATGGGATTACATGCTGAGTTTTCATAAACTCACCCATCTATTTTAACTATACAGGTAATCCCCAGACACAGGCGGATCAGTGCAGCGGAGGACTCAGTGGTGGCCACACGACCCAGCTAATCCGATTTAGTATTTTATGATTTCAACTTAATTTTTGGGGTATTTTATTATAATAATGGCCTTTGGATTTATATTTTTTTAATATGGGATTTTATTGTTGTTCTGGTTTATAACTGCTAGCAGTAGGAAAAGACGTGAGTTTTCAAAAGATAAATGTTTTATTAAAATTACCTCAAATACGCGATCGGTTTAAAAGCTTCCACAATAAATGACATTTTGGAAATTAATAATGTTTTTAAAAGTGATTAACTCTTCGATGATTCAGGTTTTGAAAATGAACGACACGTTTTTAGATTCATCATTAAGTAACACAAAGTGATTAAATAGAAACGAGGATTTTCATCAACATCACACTTTACGAAAAATACTTCAATGTGACATTGCCAAATTCGGCCATAACGTCTGGGCCGAGTTTGGGGGTGTTACATCGGTGGTCATCGGTCGGCGAAGGATGCTAACGATCAATGGTGAGAGGCAGTTATTGGCGGTAGTCGACAGTTTTAGGTTGAAGTAGCCCATTTATAGTGGGGGACCATAGTGGGGCAAAATTGGAACAAAAAAATGTGTTAAATTGGCCTATTGCTAACCATTGGAAGGCCAAATTGGCTTTGGTTAATGACGCAGGCCTGACACAGGCACAAGCCCTATCATTTCAACCTTTTTTTTTTTTTTTTCATTTCCATTTCAAATTCCATTTCATTCCATTCACATTTAATTTCATTTAAAATTGTATTTTTCATTTAAATTTATTTTTTTATCATTTCATTTTTTTTCATTTCAGTTTTTATTTTCATTTAAACTTTTATTCTATTTCATAATTATCATTCCATTTCATAATCATCATTTCATTTTATTTCATATTCATTACAAATTACGTTTCATTTAATTAATTTTTATTTAAATTTATTATTTTTTTTCCTATTATACCAAAAAAAAAATTTCATATTAATCACAACTAGTCTCATTTCAAGTTATATTTTTTCAATTCAAAATTTTTTTTCAATTCATTTCATATTTTTTCATATTAATTAGAAATAGTCTCAATATCAGAGTCATTTAAAATTTATCATATTTTATTTTTTTTTTCAATTAAATATCATTCCATTATAAAATTTTAAATTTCACTTAAGTTAAAAAAAAATTCTCATTTCAATTTTTTGGAGTTTTTTTTTTTTAATTTTTTAGGCCTGAAATATTGGATCAAATACTAGAGAATAAACCTGCTGGTGTCGGCCAATGACACCCCATTTCCCAAGCCTAACGCAGGCCTGCCTAACATGTCATTTCACCTTTTTTTTTTTCATTTCATTTATATTGCCTTTTCATTTCATTTCTTCCTTTTCATTTCATTTATATTTTCATATCATATCATTTCATTTATATTTCCTTTGCATTTCATTTCTTCCTTTTCATTTCATTTATATTTTCATATCATTTCATTTCATTTATATTTCTATTTTATTTAACTTATTTTTTTCCATTTAAAACTAATTATTTCTCATTTCAAAATTTTTATTTTCATTTCAGTTTTTGTTTTCATTTAAATTTATAATTTATTTTCATTTAAACATTCATTCCATTTCATAATAATCATTTCATTTTATATTCATTTAACACCTCATTTCATTTAATATTCATTACAAATTACATTTCATTTCATATTCATATTTCATTTAACATTTCATTTAATTTTTTCATTTAAATTTATTTTTTTCTTAATATATAAAATTTTTTCCATATTAATCACAAGTAGTCTCATTTCAATTTACTTTTTTTCAATTCAATTTTTTTTCAATTTATTCCATTTTTTTCATATTAATTAGAAGTAGTCTCAATATGGGTCATTTAAAATTTTTATTTTTTTAAAATTTTTTTGTCAATTTAAATATTATTCCATTACAAAATTTTAAATTTCATTTCAAAAAAAATTCTAATTTCAAATTTTTGAGGATTCTTTTTTTAGATTTTTTAAGCCTAAAATGTTGGGTCAAATCCTAAGAGTAGGCCAATGACACCCCATTTCCCAAGCTTGGCACCTGCCTGCTTAACATGTTATTTCACTTTTGTTTTTTTTTTTCATTTCATTTCTATTTCAATTCCATTTAATTTGAATTTTTATTTCTATTTCATTTAAATTATATTTTTTATTTAAATTTAATTTTTTTCTCATTTCATTTAAATTATTTTTTTTCCATGTAAATTTAATTTTTTTCTTATTTCATTTAAATTATATTTTTTCCATTTAAATTTAATTTCTTCCTCATTTCATTTAAATTATCTTTCTTTCCATTTTAATTTATTTTTTCTCATTTCATTTAAATTTGATTTTTTTTCTCATTTCATTTAAATTATCTTTCTTTCCATTTTAATTTACATTCTTTTCCTATTAAATTTTCTCTTATTGCTATTTATTTCATTTTAATGTGTTTTAAATTAAATATGAATGTATATTGTATTATATTTAATCAAGTGTATAATTTGAATAAAGTATATCATTTATCTAATTTTTCATATTTTTACAATGTTTTTACAAGAACATGCGCTCAAAATATATCATTCGTCATCTTTGAGTCCGGCATTACGAGATGATTGACCGGAAACATAGACACGATGTAGGCAAGTTGATCAGTTGTGTCTGGATGTTCGACACACAGTGCACAGTTTGGCTTCGCCTGTCTCCCTGACATCCATGTCATTTTGAATTCTCGTCGATTGTGGTCAGCCTTTAGGATGTCTATAGAGACTACGGTCAGGCACCATCTCGAATGCAGGCGATGGAACTTCCCAGTTTGAGACATCAAGTATTACAGGAAATTTGTTTCCCCATATATGCAATGTGTGTTGCAACGTGTAGATCTCGTCTATGAATTGTTCAAAATTTAAGTTTGCTCTCGCACACGCTGTATGAGCATGCACACATGGATATTAAGAGTCTAAAATATCTAGCACTCGCATCTCATGTTTCGTAGATCAACTGCATATGACCTAGGTGGAAGACCTGAACGACGATCGATGTACTCTTGAACTCGAAAAGTGTAACACCCCTATCTAGTAACCGTCGCCGGAGTAGGACGAGGCGTTACCGGAAATTAGGAAACACATATCAGAACAGTAAAATTTTGAACATTTTCTTGGATAAAAGATCATTTATTTATAAAAATGCTATACACAAACAAAGATCGAATTTAAACTTATAAAGTTAAACTTCCAAAAGATGCCATATTCGCATGGCTTATATACAATAGTCAACATATCATCCTACTTATAGTCTATCCTATACATGCCATAAGCTAAGTCCAAATCATGTGGTTACCACAATAGTAGATAGTGTGATGAAATGCTGACGATCCCCGAGCGGGTAGTAAGAGTCACCGATCTATAAAACAGAGAAACATAACGTTTAAAGTAAGCTTTCATAAGCTTAGTAAGTCTTAAGTAAAACAAATAACTATACTGAATTAAGTACATTTGTCTCATATACAATATCTAAGTGAAATCTCATTTGGCCGAATAAGCCTACCCATAAATTGCACATAGTTTAATTGACATTTCTTTGGTCTTGAGTTTGATATCACAAAATGTTTTCATCCAATACCAATTATCATTCATTTCTTCTATTCGATGAAGTCAATCTAGAGCTCCATAACGAACTATAATTTCAATAATCACATCACATCGCTACCACATATACTTTCATGATAATGTCCAAAATGGCCGAATATTCACAAGCACACAATGCACACTTAGCATACAATTTCAATTAACCTCAAATTCATATTTCATAGGAAAATCAATATCTGCACATAATTTCACACATTGGCTGAATGTGTCATAATCAAATAGAGGATCTTAATACTCGTTCACTTATATATATATATATATATATATATATTGACATCTCATTTACTTAAGATTTGGTGTCATACAATCGCATCATCATATACCACAAATCATTAATTAATTCAACTCAATAGAGTTAATTTAATGTACTATATCATCATTTAATTTCAATGACTGAAAACACATATGCATAGAACTTATGCCTTCTAGCATATAATTTCGCAAGGGCTGGATATATATATATAATCACTCATGTGCACTAATAGTAGGTCATTTAATTACTTCCAAATTTATATAAACATGAACACTTCAAGATCTCAATATCAATAAGTATTCGCTCAATTTGAGTTGTGATACAATACCATTTCTACCTTTAAATCATACCTTCTCATTTCGTAACCATATACCTAATTGGTATACTTCTAAGAATAGTTTCACATGACTCAATGTTCACAATTGAATATAATCAAAATCCATTCCGAGTCATTCTTACATCAAAAGGTAAGTATCACATACCTGAGTCACTTATTGTTTAATATGAGTTCAATTTGTCATCTTAACGCAGGGTCTCGTAGTCATATACTTTTATTAAAATCACCGGCACTTGGCCTGCTAGGTATAAAACCCGAATTCAATCATTGGCACGAAGCCTGCGGGACTTTAAGCCCGGATATATTACCAGCACGAAGCCTGCGGGACTTTAAGCCCAGATATATCACCATAGTCAATTCACAAAGTTTTATACACATCTATTCATATCCTTTCGGTTTCCCCACAACAGAAACACATTAATGAGGTATTACTTCATTCGAACTTATTCGCATGTCAATATAGTTATTTTCATTTCATAAGAGCCATTCGGCCATATCACATATATATATATATATATATATATAGATACCACTTCAATTACATCTTCATTTCATAGTAGCCATTAGTAAAATCACATATATACATAACTTATCTATAATTCATAATAGCCATTCGGCTATATACAATTAAATACAATAAAGTCATGATTCTTTTAATATGTACTTAGCATGTCATACTCAATCATATCATAGACTTAAATACTCAAAACTTACTAAGATCTCAATTTCCCTTCCTCAATTTCCCAATCACATTAGTAGTTTCACTCACTTTATAACATTTAAATCACAATTCATCTCATAATACCTTCGATAATTTCATCACATAATTTATTGAAATACCATTTCCATATATTGATTCCAAATACATTCGGCTATCACATTTAGCCATTTCTAAAAAAAAAATACCCATTCAATTTACTCTTGTTCTTTAAAATTTCATATGTCATTTATACAAGCTAGTCACATAAACTCATCTTTCCCCATTTATAGATTTATTTAAACTATAATCGTATATATAATCAAACGTAATACTTAAGAACTTACCTCAACAGTTATCGTACGGCTATATCGACTACTCGACTGCCTTCGTTTTTCCTCGATCCGAGTTTGCCCCCTTATGCTCTTGAGCTTGAAAATTTAATAAATTTGGCTATTCAATAAGTGTATTCGGCAATGGCATCCATGTACTTATAAATGGTAAATTTTTTTCTAATTTATAACATGTACAGCAATCACACTTTTTATTCACATTACAATATTACCAATACCCGAATCATTAACTAACATCACATGCATGGCAAAATTTTGATTTCATAACTTACACTAGTCACGGCAATTTATTGTTTTTACTTATTTTTTTCGAAATATCTAAATTCATATAAAGCTAAACTATTTCCTAAAACAATTCCACATTCGGTTACTTAAACAAGAAAGAAATATCTAAATACACTTTAACTACTTAGCCGATTATCACTTGGCAAACATAAAAAAATAATTATTAGAACTTAAACATTCATCTTCTATAACATCATAATATTAAAACATCAAAAATGTCATTTAAGGAAACATGGGCTCTTAGTCGAATGCATAATTCTCCAAACAAAAATGCATTCATTCAACCTTTTACCTTGGCATTTAGCATAACACACCAAATCTTCATGATTTAACTCCCAACCGAATGTACATGCTCATTATAAGACACCATTAACCAAATTTTACAAGCTCAATATAAATACAACCATATCCCAACCAAAACATCAAAATCTCATCCAAACTCTCATTTACATCAATGGCCGAATGGTTAACTAAACAAAATCCCAAAATTTTGTACATGGGCTATGCTAAGGACCTATCAACATCTTCAATTCCCATATTTACCAAGAAAAATTTCAAGAAAACATACCTTGAATGGATTAAAAGCTAAAGCCGAAAACCTTGGCTTCTTCTCTTTTTTTTTTATGTGGTTTCGGCAAAGATAAAATATAAACATAAAAACATAGTTTTATCTCCACTCACCTATTTTATTATAGTTTATTTTATTAACAAGCATTTTAACTTTAATGATTTTATAATATAAAATGCATATAATGATATCATTTACTACCACTACCGTATATCAAAATGAAAAGGGTTTATTTGCCATGCAACACCCCATAATTCAAGACATTACATTCGGCCAATGCAACATTTAACTACCTTATTTTCTAAGTTTCTCAACCAAGTCCATTTCAATCAAATAAATATACCATTAATCCAATTCTCATATTATTTTATCATATATGAAAATTCAAGTATACTAAGCACAGGATATAGCATTCATATACTTTTCTGACTCGATTCCGTGGTTCCAAAACCACAGTCCGACTAGGGTCAAATTTGGGCTGTCACAGAAAGTCTCCAAGTCACGCGAATACAATTCTGTGTTTATTGTTTGTGCCCTTCGACTATTGATCGCCATGGCCTTTCAGATGGCCTCAACGTACACGTGCCGGCCTCGATCTGCTTAGCTTGTCTCAACCCTATCCTAGGCATCAATGTGGCCAACCTATAGAATGTTGCCAAGAAAACAGCAGAAATCGGCAGATGACATGTGCGCCTCAATATAGAGCTGACCGCCTCTACCAGGTTGGTCATCATCTGCCCATACTGAAACCCCTCATCATAACTTTGAGTCCATTGCCAGTTCTCCATGCTACCCAACCATGTCAGGAGATCTGTTGGTAAAGATGACATTTGAGATTCAAGCCTCATGAACCTCTGCCTGAATCTTTGCGGTTCTAACTTATGAGCTACATATTTAATTTGAAATCAGTATTTTAAAAACAACCAAAAATTTGAAAAGTAATTTTTGAAATAAATACAAACTATTTTTTTACCCATGTTCACGAGTTCTTTTTTCCAATATTTATTCTTATAATCTCTATGGAAGTTTGTCGCAATGTGCCGGATGCAATAAACAGACCTCCACGAAACCCCCGATCACCTTATTACAGCAATTAATCCTTTCAATCTATTTGATATAAGGCAAATGTTGTTTTCTTTGACAATGTGCCTCCACATATTTTTGAGGAAAAATTCCCAAGACTTGAAGCACTTACGCTCCACGATGGCGAAAAATTTCGGTACTATGAGATCTTAGTACCCCCATCTCTTTTCGGGTAAATTTCGAGGACGGAATTTATTAATGGGGAGAAATGTAATGACCCAAAAATCATGGGCATTAGAAAAGTGGGTTGTCGGGCCTCTATCTTAGTAAAACGAATTCATAAATATTTATTAAAAATATTTACGAAGTTAGTTGTGTGTTTAAATAGGTTTTAGTTAAGTGAATTAACTCGAATTAAAAGTAATTAGAAAAAAGGGATTAAATTGAAATAGGGGTGAAAGTTCAATTATAGATTAAAAAATAAAAGGACTAAATAAGCAATTATGCCATTCACCATAAAAGAGGCAGCATAATAAGGAAATATCAAAGATTTTTGTTTAGTTAAAATATATTATATATTATTATATTATTATAACATATTAACTAAATAAAGAAAGTAAAAGAAACAAAAGAAGAAAAGAAGAACAGAATAGCAAACAAAATTGGGAGAAAGAAAAGAAAGAAAAGAAAAAGGGGAAATTAGGGAAGAAAAGAAAAAGGGGAAATTAGGGTTTTTAAGGTTCCAAGTTCAGTTGGTAAGTTAATTTAAGTCATTTTCTTGTAATTTTTGAGTTTTTATGATCTTAGAGTAAAATACTATTGAATTTATATTGAAATTTTGGAAGTTATTAGATTTTTAAATACTAATTTTGTTGAATAAAAGTGTGAATTAGGGATTGAATTAATGGAATTTCTAACTAGAATTGAAAGAAGGATTAAATTGTAGAATAGGTTATAAATTTTGTGCTATACAGACTAAATTGGAAAAAGTTAAAATTAGAGTTTTATGATTAAGATTAGATAGTTAAGTTTAAGTTTAAGTTTAGTTGGAAATTGAATATAAATAAGGTATGAGTTGTGATAGAAATATAGATGATTTTAGTTAAGGATTAAATTGGAATTAAAGTAAAAGTTGAGTAGGAAATTCAAATATTAGATGTAAATTGGTACTATATTAATGATTTTAAATTAATTTAATTTTTGTAGCTAACGTCGCGTCAAAGACATCTGCCAAAAATGGGAAAGAAAAAGCAGACGAGGATTGAATCGAGAAATTACGATTTGTATTACTATAATTCGAACTATTTATTATTAAATGTTAAATTTTAATTTATGTGTATGGTAAATGAAATCTGAGATAAGTATTATTATTACTATAATTGAGATGAGTGGGAATTAAATTGAATAATTGATATGAATTGGTATTTGAATTGTATATTAATTAAAAGCGGAAAGTGGATTTGTTTCGAATTGTGACTGATATTAAATTGAATGAAAATGTATTGAGTTGTGAAAATGTGTGAATTGAATATTGGTTGAAAGGTGGAAAATAATTGAATTGAAATTATGAGAAATTGTGATTGAATTGAGGTATATATGTGATTTGGATACCCTATTAACTAGTTGGGCTAGGTCGGATATAGTTGGCATGCCATAGGATTGGAAGTGTTCAGGGATATTTCGACCTTAAGTCGATGAGACACTGGGTGTCACTCTATTACTTCGGATAGATTCGATGAGGTACTGGGTACCAACTTACTTCGACTTGGCCAATGAGACACTGGGTGTCACTTATTGCTTCGAACTATCCGATGAGGCACTGGGTGCCATATTGGTGTGTTTGGTTGGATTCGTGTATCTGTCAAAGTTCGAGTCACGTTAATAGGGGTAAATGAATAATTTTGATAATATAAATTTTATTGAATGATTATATATATATGAAATGAATGAATTATTGATATAAGATGCGAGAATGGAATGAATTTTGAGATAATGAAATATTGTATGAATTCAATTTGATACAAGTTTAAGAAGTTACTATTATTATTATTGAATAAATTGATTTAATATATGTATTAGTTATTAAAAGGTTAAAAGTATAAATTGAATAAGTATACTTATTTGTATGGTTTACAAATTTGAATTATAGTAATACCACTGAGTATAATATATTCAGCGTACGGTTGTTTTCCATGCGCAGGTTAGTAGAAGTCAAATGATCCGGTCTAGCATCCAGAGTCAATCCTGACCTCAGAAACTTGGTGATGTATATTTTTTTTGGTAAAGGTGGCATGTACCTAGGTTATGTATATGTGTCATGGTGGATTTTGGTTGTAATAGATGAAATATGTTGTTTTTGAATAGACATAAGAAAGAATAAGAAGATAAAATGGCACATATAATACTAAACTTTGAAATGGAATTAGAATGAAATTTCTCAACTAATCTTAATGTTGCTTGTGAATGTTTAGTGAATAGATTATGAGGTTGATGTCTTGATATGTTTTAAATGTAATTGTATATAAAATTGTATTGGTTGTGATATTGGTTTGAATTGGGTACGTTTTAAGTTTACAGGGTTGGTTAGATGATTATAAAGGGGTTATATTAAGCTCACATGGCCTAGTCCACACGAGTGTGTGAGCCCTGCATTTGAGAAAAATTTTGGAATTAAACAAAAAATTTCTCAAGCACTCAAATTTGTCCCGAATCACTTCTAACATGTATACTAGGCCTCGAGGGTCCATAAAAGGGACATGATGAATGTTTTACAATTTGTATGCTATTTATTTGTATAGTGTTAGTAATATGTCTGAAAGGTCCGGTAATACTTCGTAACCCTATTCTGGTAACGATTTAGGGTTAGAGGGTGTTACATATTTAATGTCCAATAACACTATAATGCTTTTTTATTTTACAATACACTTGAACATATTTGTAAAAAAATTTGATTATAATATATGATGAGATATGAATTTAAACAAATTAAAATTAAGAATAAAGGGATGAAGAAGAAAATACAACCCAAAGTGTCCAGGAATTGAAGAATAACTTCTCAAATTTTCAAATTTTACTTTTTCTTTTTGTTTAACTTGTTTCTACAATGTTACCTTATTTTTCACTGTTTCTTTTCTTCCCCCTCCCCCTTACTACTTTCTTTCTCTCATTTTTCATCTTCTTTTTTATAAAAAAAAAGAAAAAAGCTAAAAGCACTCTTCTTTTAAACCATAACATTTCTGTAGTTCCTTGCCGCCACCTCCTTATTCTAACAACCTAAGAGACACACTAGAATAAGGAGGTGGCGGCAATAAACTAAAGAGGTGTTAGGTTTGCTTGTTTCCCCTTAACTTGAATATGGCCTTTGTTTGCTTTAATCTAACCTAAATTTCTTCAAATCTAAAGCTAAAGCTATGAATTGTCACTTATTCAGTCTCCATCGATGTCCATTTAACGAACTTAAGTCTAAGCTATGTTGCTTCTGTCCTCAGTGGCTATTTCTTCTCCACTCGGATCGTCAAGCGAAGCCTTAAAACTTCGCAAAATAGTTCTCCAAAACCAATATTGTTTCTATTCGTCGTCAGTCTTCTTCAAGCTATACTTTAGCATTGTCTCCATTAGAGAAAAGGTTGCCCACTTCTTCTTGTTCCTCTTCTAGGTAGATACCTAATTGCTGACCTAACTTTTATTGTGCTTCCATTTTGGTCACACACACACACACAAAAAAAAAAAATCCTTGCAATTTCGCCACTTCCATTAAAGAACACTTTTATTTTAGTTGCCCAAATATTAAATCTCTAACGATGGTTGACTATAAATGCTTCATCATATTTACACTTTCATTATGGTCATCCAACTTCTAGATTATTTTTATTTTTGTCATCCCAAAAATATCTTATTCTTTTTTTAAGTATTGATCTAGGTAAATATTTAAAGATTAAAATGAAAAGTGGTAGAAACTAAAACAATGCATTAAAAAATTTATCAAATTGTACTAGTTTACCCCAATTCAGAAAGTTATATATTTCTTATAAAAGGAAAAATTATCAAATTGTACAAGGAGAAATTTTAAAATACGAAGCTGAAAAATTATTCTTAGAACTTCAAGGATAAACGTTCATACTTGAACATGGATTTGTTTCATCCTCTTCTTTTTGTAATGACATTTGGGCAGTAGTCCAGTACCATATGTAACACCCCAATCCTTAAAGGTCGACTAAGGTTTTACATGGAAAGCAAACTTAAACTTAATTCCTAAGCTTAACAATTGAATTGGGCGATAACTCTGAAAATAATTTCGAAAACATAAGTAAATAAACTGGTATATGCCATAATGTATACGCAGTTGAGTTTTAAACTTTCAGTTGAAAATTTTTCTTTTGAAAATACAGTATTTCTGGCTGTGGTCATAACATATAAAAATGTTAGCATATACAAGCAAAAAAACACTTTACATAACATAATTCATAAATTCATTCAGTCCCTAAAGGGGTAACTTTCAACTAAAACTGTAGTTAGATAAAAGATACTTTATTAAAGATGCATATTCAAACAAAAATACACGCTAGCCCCAAAGATCATATGCATGTCACAAAACAAGCACAGTCGAAGCTCACTGTAGAGGTCACTCTTTCTAGCTGAATCCTTTAGAATACCACCTGGAAGAGGGAAAAGAAAAGAGGGGTAAGTTCATAAGAACTTAGTGAGTTCTTGAAAAGAAAACACTCAACCCTTTATATGAAATACAAAAGTAAGAATGATATTATAACTATAAACTTATGCACATAGACATTAACTCTACACGCTGAGACATTCGGGCAGACACTCCCATATCATTGGCGAATACTTAACCACGGCGAATAACATTTCCAGGCGGACTCTAAGACTATGCTGGGTGGAGTGTTGCAACTCTTCCATCATAAAAGGAATTTTTCCCATGAAATTCTTACCATCAAGCACAACATCATCTTGATTTATCAAATCATAAACACTGGATGATACTCTCGAATGGGTCTTAGCATAGCTTCTACTCGAAGTTCCTAGGGCAGAGTTCGATCTCCCAACAGTCTTTATTATCATATCACTTTGACTTTTACTAAATGCTTAGTTGTTCGATCATGTTAGCATCTAATTCTTGATGGACAATTTTGTACCAAATGATCAGGTGACCCAAATTCATAACAGACTTTCTTCGCATTCCAACAAATTCCCACATGGTTCCTTCTACGAGTATTATAGACTGGAGTCTTCATCTTTTTCAATCCAACAGAACTCGTCTTAGATGTAGTTCGATGTTCATCATTATCACTACGGCTTTTCATCATTTGAGATTGTTTTATTGACTCATAAAAGGAGTTTCTCACATAATTAGGCTTCTCAAAACTTGTAATAGGAAATGTTTTAGCATTCTCATGTTCACTTCTCTTTCCTTCCTGGCTTTTACTTTTATTCTGTACAATCGTTTCCATCTTGTGAGCCTTAGCAATCATAGCTGCTAAACTTTGAACTTCTGAAGCTACTTCCAAAGTACTGATTTCATCTCTTAAACCCCATTCAAACTTGTCACACAAAGCTTTTTCGATCTAAAAAATATCCCTTACATATTGAATAAGCCTGACAAACTCTCTTTCATATTCCATTATTGACATTTGCCCTTGTTTAAGATACAAAAATTCATTCTTATTCTGCTTTATGTACATCAGATTCATATATTTCTCTCTAAATTTTATTACAAAGAAATCTCAATCTACTAGTTCTTCTAACGTTACACTTACTAAAGTTTCCCACCATTGATAAGCCTCACCTCCCAATATAGAAATAACACATAACAACCTACCCTCTAATGTACGCTTCAGTTGTGCAAACACTCTTTTGAAGTGACATAACCATTGCTCTGATACTGTAGGATCATCATCTTCATCCCCTAAAAATTGCTTAGAACCACGCCTGTATATCTCCTTCACATGGTCTCCTCGAAACTGATTTATAGTTGGCACAGTTGGAGCAGTCAGTCCTTATGGTATAACTTCTAATTGAGACTAAGGTGAAGGCATATTAGTGGTTCCTATAAATTGATCATACCATCCCTCCATCATCTTAAAAAACATATCTTTCGCAGTATTACCAGTTGCTCTTAAATCAATCGAAGGTTCTGAACCATGAGATTGAAGATTATTTCTCTCTAATCATTTATTAATGACATCACGCAAATTTGAAGACACCATAAACTACATGCACAAACACAGTTTAGTAATTATAAGAGACTAGCCAGAAACATGTAACATGCATATTAGGGTGTGACTCAGCCTTCGGTTTTTCAAGAATTGACTCAACCTAGGCTTTGATACCAACTTGTAACACCTTAGTCCCCAAAGGTTGAATAAGGTGTTGCACGGAAAGCAAACTTGAACTTAATTCCTAAGCTTAACAATTGAACTAGGTGATAACTTAGAAACTAATTTTAGAAAGACAAGTAACCAAACTAATATTCACTTTAATGTATACACAATTCAGTTTTAAACTTTTAGTTGAAAATCTTTCTTTTGAAAATACAGTATTTCTAGCTGTGGTCATAACATATAAAAAGTTTAGCACATACAAGTAGAAAACGTTTACATAATATAATTAATAAAATTCATTCAATCCTTCAAGGGGTAACATTCAAATAAAATTATAGTTAGATAAAATGTACTCTATTACAAATTTAGATTTAAAATAGAAATACACACCACCCCCAAAGTTCATATACATGTTACAAAACAAACACAAGCGAAGCTCACTGCAGAGGTCGTTCTTTCTGGCTAAGTCCTTTCCACAACCAATGGTAGAGTACCACCTGGAAAAGGGGAAAAGAAAAGAGGGGTAAGTTCCTAAAAACTTAGTAAGTTCTAGAAAAGAAAAGACACAGCCCTTTAGATAAAATATAAAAGTAAGAATGATATTACAACTATAGACTCATGCACATAGACTAATACACTGGCTCTACACACTGAGACATTTAGGCAAACACTCCCATATCATTGGTGAATACTTAACCAAGGCGGATAACATTTCCAGGCGAACTTTAACATTGGCTGCCAACCTGGTTAACAACTAACATGTCCTACTAGTGGCCCAACATACATGCCAACATAGTTAGCAACTAAGATGTCCTACCAGTGGCCCATCATGCACTCCTATCTGGTTAGCGACTAGCATGTCCTGCTAGTGGTCCATCACATCTGTCATTCTGGTTTGCAAGTAACGTTCCCTACTAGTGGCTCTTCATCTCTGGATACCGAGTTTATATATCAAGGAAGTCGTATCCATTTTATGCCACAAACATGCACACAAAAAAGATTACACGCAATAGATTCATAAGGTTCCATGCCATTTGGTTCACCTAAACTCTAAGCTATAACAACTAAAATTAGTGACATACATAAGATAGAAGGAAACTCATAGAAGAGCAAAACAAACTTGTTGATAAGGTTTGTTTTACTATCATTGTTGCTACACAACTTACACGTTAGTTGTTTATCACAAAACAAACTTATTCTATGCTATTGAGGTTTGTTTTACTATCATTATTGTTACATACAACCCTTTCTTACTAATTGATCACTTGTTGATTCCTCTCCAACAAATAACTCTTCCTTAAGCAAGATATTAGAGTATACAGAGCAAGAGAAGAGGGAAGAAGAACCTCTTCTACAAAAGTTTCACTAATATAAATATAGCTAACATAACTCTCGCACAACTTACACATGGGTAACATGCAAAGCTAACTCATAATCTATTGTGGCCAACATAATCATTCTAGGTTTATCCCAAAATGGAATCATCGTTAAACTTTAGTTAATCCCTAACTGTATTTTAACAAGGACTTGACTAAAATTGAACAATAAACATGTGTTCAAGCAGAAAGCAATTAGGTTCATAATCCCACAATCTACTATTGACGTATACTAACAGAAGGATCTATTACACATCTTACCAAGAGAAAGCACTAATTGGCGGGAACCCACAATGGCCATGCCAAAACACAAAACTAGAAACCTAACACTTTGCCAAAGGCTAACCCTTCAATGAAACTCATTACAGACTTACCAGATTAATCAAACAGTCTGCCACTTATGGCGCAACAAACATTACAAAACTTCAACATTGATAGATAGAACACCAATCAATCTTTCCTTACCTTAATCTTAGCTAACTATCCGTCCACAAAAGCCATCATCTAAGACAATGCCAGGGGGAGTATTATACCACGGGTGGTACGATTTTTGACTCTTTCTAAAGAAAATCGTTGTTTCCGAATGCGAACATGTGGATGAAACTAATCTGTATTCAGGTATGCTCGCGCTAAACATAACACTATTAATGCCTTTTAAATTTTTTTCCAAAACAAGATCTTGATTGTGATATTTAAAGTAATAAAAAAATTAATCAAAATTGTACCTTTTCGATTCGTTTAGGATGAACGCTTCGACTGAGTATTCTTCCCTGCTATCCTCAAGCTCACGTCTGCTAAGTGTGGGCATGCTTCAAATCAGAATTTTTTTCACCAAAATTACTAGTGAGGTAATTTTTCAATTTCACTAAACTTTTAGGTCAAATTGTAAATCAAAAAAATATCTCTAGAAGTTTTCTAAAATAGTCTCTTCAGAGAATTTTCTCTCTACAATTTTCTTTTGAATTCAAGTATAGTGTCAATAATGACCTAAGGCTTTCTTTATATAGGGAGAGTTTAGAGAGTTCAACTATGATTAAACTTAATCACTTTAATATCAAATTAATATAATATTTATCAAGATAAATTTTAAAGAAAATTCTTTGATTAAAATTCTATAATATTTATCACTTAGATTTTCTAAATCAAATTTTCAAGAAAATTCTTTAATCAAATTCTCTGGTTGAACAATTCTTATGACCACTTAATTTAATTCTACATCGAATAAATCAAATTAATTAAATTATTCCCAAAGTCGTAAAATTTTCTTCTGATTCAAATGCAATCTGGTTGAGCTTTTATTGAGTTAGTGGAGGGACAAATCAAACATATACAATTAGGCTCTAGTGATTGCAATTATGTCAGAAGCATCGTTTCGATAATTCGCAATTACTTAATTATGGAGTCAGTCTACAAAAAGTACCATAATTGAAAACTCCTTACTATATACTCTTTATGAAAGCAATTCATCCAACTGCTTTGTCCAATGACCTCATCATGTGTGTGTTACCCTTATATGATATTCTTGATTCATTTCAGTTAAATCCGTTCACTCAATACAATCATATGTTATCTCATTGTCAACATTGTGTCTTTTTAATGATTAATATGACCATTGTCAACAAATGATTGTGATAAATTACACGTTCAAGAACCAGCAATCTGTGGCCATGTTCCATATTTATCAATCCACAAAATGCCAATGAGAGGATATCATTAACTCTTTAATTGAGTTATGAATTGCACAGTTGCTAGTAAAGCCATGCTATACACAAGTCATGTACCCAACATACCAACTATGGGCTTGATCATCTTGAGAGCATATGTAGCACCCCTAACTCATATCTGATGCCGGAATAGGGTATGAGGTGTTACCTTCACTAAAACGCATGCAATTATTCAATCTTAAACCACTAAAATACGTCCCAATTTAAAACTTTTCAAACATGGCTCTTTGGTCCTTCATATGGGCCTACGAGGACTAAAACATGGTTTTGAAACAATTCGGGACCATTTCGAGCACTTAGTGTGACAGCCCTAATTCGACCCTAGTCGGGGAATGGTTTCGTAACCATTAGATCGAGTCACATTATTTAATAAATGCTATTTTCTGTGTTAAATTACATGAAAGTATTTGGGTGAATAATTGATTTATTTATTTTTGTGTCGTTAGAAGTGTGATCCCTTGGTAAGGATTTGAATGCAAAAGAATGAAAATGTGTGTGACATTTCATGAAGGGATCGAACTGGTGCATGGCTTTAATAGTTGGGTTTGCATGTTAATTTCCCACATATATCCTTTAGTGGCCGGCCATGATAACTTATTTACACAAATAAGATTTTTGTTATATTAGATAATAAAGATAATTGGTTAAAATGACTTGTTTAAGTGGAATAAAATAATGGAAGTGAGGTGAAAAGAACAAGAATCTCCTCATTTGTTCTTCTTTGCCGTGAGTTGAGAGAAACAAGAGAGGGAGAAGCTTTTGTACAATCGGTCTTTTGGAAGACAAAAATCCAAGGTAAATGTTTGATAGTTTGTTTTGTAATTGAAGATTTGAGTTTGTTGTTATGCCTCCTTTCAAACCCATGTTAGATATTAGAAATTAGTGGAACTATGAGCTCATGGATTAATTTTGGTTCGAACGAATGGGATGTGGATTTCATGAAATTGGGGATAAATTTCCTTGAATTTGGCTATGAGAATTGGTTGCTAAGATTATGAAGTGGAGAACCCATGGTTTAATTTCTAAATTGAATGAATTAAGGGCATTCGGCAATTAGGTATAAATGTAGAGAAATTTCAAGATCTTATAATTCATGCTTGGTTGAGTAAGAGAGCCTTGAATGGTTGTAAACAATGGTCAATTAGTAGTGTGAGCTCCTTATCTTGCTCTTAATCGAAACTCTTTGGCAAATTTTAAGTTTAATTGGTATATTAGCTTCGGCCATAGTAGTATAATGCAAATCTTAAGAATTTGATATCTTACACCTTTTAATAGGGATGAAGGAAGCATAATTCGGTTTTATACACATATATGTATTAAAGTTTAGTCTAGGGATGTACCATGGGAGAATTGTTTAGTGATGAATTTGTCAATTCGGTACCATGTGTTTGAGAGACATGCTTGAGTGTGGATTCTTGCTCATGAATGCCGAATGTATTCTTAAATTTATGTGACTTAGATTAATTATGGCATTTAGTTGTGTATTGAAGAAAGAAAGGTTGGGAAGAGAGCATTTTTATCATGGGTAAGGGTATACCTTGGTAAGTTATAATTTATATTCGGTTATAATCATATGTAATGATTTTTAATTTTTGATAGCATAATGTTAAATAATAGTAATATCTATGTTTTCAGTTTTGTGATTATGATTGTTTGAATTAGGTACTAATATGTATTCTAGTTGAAAATGGCTTGAGATATAAAGAAATGAAAGTTGTACTAGCTCTTGTTACATTCGGCCAGGTGAATGAACAACTAAGTCTTAATAAGTTTTTAATTGTTTATTTAAGCTCAAGAACCAAGAGGGCCACACCCGGATAAAGGAAATGAGAAAGTAGTGGAGTAGCCGAACTACAACCGTTTGAATATATCAAGGTAAGTTTTGAGTGTACCCCCTTTGTATATACCCGAATATGATATGGTACATTTAAGTTGTAGGCCTTATAACTAGCTCATTTCACTTTGATAAAAATACAATTATGGAATATAATCGTATGATTTGGGTAATCGAGCGTATATTGGAATTAAGGAAAAGATGTGATTAGCTTATGCATGTGAAATTTTCATAGTAAATTCCATAAGACCGAATGGGTATGGAATAGAATGTCATAAGTATTTGGCAAATTGATTATGGAAAGATGTTATATGTGGATGCTTTATTTATGTTGAACGTATCTAATGATTTGTAAAGATGATATGTCTGGTACGACACATACGAATGTGAACAAATATTGCCCAGGAATTTAATTATGATAAATTCAGGCCTTAGTGCCTAGCAGGCTTTGTGCCGGTGATAATTTCAGGCCTTAGTGCCTAGCAGGCTTTGTGCCGGTAATAATTTCAAGTCTTAGTACCTAGCAGGCTTTGTGCCGGTGATAATTCCAGGCCTTCGTGCCTAGCAGGCTTCGTGCCGGTGATAATATCAGGCCTGTGTGCCTAGCAGGCTTAACGCCGGTGATTTGAGTACGTGTGAGACTATGAGGAATTTTGATGAAATTTTTGTAAAGTACAAACATTGCATTAAAAGGGTCAGGTATGTACCTTGTACTTATGTGCAAGATTTAAATTGATATGTGCCTTATGTACTAAATTTGTTGGTTTATGAATGAGAGCTTTGTCTATGCATAGTATGGTATACACATATTCGGCCATGGATGATACATATATGAGACAATGAAGTTTTGTGACAATGGGAGATAAGGAAACATGCTAGAAATAAAGTTAAATTTTCTTCACGTGTGAAGATGCATTTGGCCAAATAAATAGACTTGTTGGAATTGAGCTTTGTTCTATATTATAGTAGGCGATTTAAGGCATGAGTTATTTTTAAATTATTGAAAACTTACTAAGCTCTTAGAAGCTTACCCTGTTTATATGTTCCCTTCTGTTTTATAGATCGCATTTGAAGCTACGGTTCAAGGGATTCAAGTCCAAGTCACTCTCACTATCGTCAATAGATTTTTCTTTGGTACTCTCGAAGGTTTAAACTTCCTTTTTTCAAACAATGGCATGTATAGACTCAAATTCTCTACTTTGACTTTTCAATCCATTTTGATGTGTATATCCGAATAGCCATGCGAAAATGGCTTATCAAATTTCCTTATAAATGTTCATGAATGGAGCATGTTATGGTTGAATATGGATGAATATGAAAGAATTATGCTTGTGGTTATAAATGTGGTGTGTATTATATCTATCTAGATGTATAATTGAAGTAAGTGTTAATAGCATGAAATCGAGGTGATATTTAGTATTAACTTTATAAATGTTTAAGTGTAAGTGTTTGAAAAGTTAATTGTCTATAAACGAACTTGCATATTCGGCTAGACACTAAGATAAGGTTTCGGTTAACTTGCATGTGATTTCTTCTATACGTATGATGAGTATTAGTTAAAGTTAATTACTAGTTCAATTTATAAATGTTATATATATATGTGGGCAGTGTATTCGGGTTAGGAATGCCGGAAACCTTATGCAAATTATTTTTGGAATATTACATGTTTGTTCTGTAACGCCTCTTAACCCTCCGTCGACGGGTAAGGGTTCTGGGGTGTTACACTTAGAAAATTTTCAAGAAATTCCACTAAAAACAGGACACACCCCCATGTGGAAAGGGCAACACGCCCGTGTGGCCTCAAGACATGGCTGTGCTAATGACCCGTGTACCTCACACAGCCTAAGCAATCTAGGGACACGTTCGTGGCCCTCGTCCGTCCAGATTGATTTCTAACATTGAACCTACAGAAGTTTTCACACGGCCTGGCACATGCCTGTGTGCTTAGCCCGTGTCCTTTACACAGCCATGACACGCCTGTGTGCAAAAACCTTAACATTCCATTTGTGACGTCAGCAGACACACGGCCATGGCACACGCTTGTGTGGTTAGCCCGTTTTCGTCACACGGCCAAGACACACCTATGTCGCAGCCCGTGTGCAAAAACCTGGGCATTCTGCTTCTGACGTCAACAACCACATGGCCATAGCACACGCCCGTGTGCTTGGCCGTACCTTCCACATGGTTGAGACACATAGCCGTGTCTCGGCCCGTGTGTTTACTACTGGGCATTTAATTCTATCCATGCAAGGTGCAAGGGACACACGGCCTATTCCCACGCCCGTGGGCGGACTGTATGTCACATACAGCCTAGACACATGCCCGTGTAGACAAAAATAGGCTATCTACCAAAGTTTTTTGCCACCCTAAAATAAGATCAACACATACTCAAAAAATCCAAGACTAGGTAACTCATCCAACAGCCATAAATTGGCATCCAAACACATTCTCATCAACCAAATCCAATTTATTACTCTAGTTAAATTTTCATTCAAAGGTCAATACCAATTTCATTTGATAACCAAAGACAAAAGTTAGCCATGAACTTTGGCCTTACACAATAAAGTATTTCAAATTCAAGCCATCACATATGGCTCCAAAATAATATGACACTTACAAAAGAATAGTCCTATACATGCTATATTTTCAAAATGCTAGAACTAACTATACCGAGTGATCAAGTCGATAGTGTGAACGGGACCTCCGATGTCCGATGATCCACGAGCTAGCTAGGCGGCACTATAGGAAAATGGAAACGAGAGGAGTAAGCATAAAGCTTAGTAAGTCTATATGCAAACATTTAATACCAAAGTCATACATTAGACAATTAAATAATAGCATTAACCATACCAATACTTCTAATCATAGATTCACTTACTCTTCCCACAATTTATCCAACATTCTTAACACAATTTTTTTTTTGCACAAAGCTCATATTGTTGGCACATACCATCCTTGCACTTATTTATCACCACAACACACATAAATTTCATTCAAACATATCCATGCAAGATAGATTTGTATATAGTCATTCATAATAACATTAACAATAATAAGATGGTTTCGCACTTAGCCCGCCATTATCAATAATTTACGGTGGTTTCGCACATAGCCCACCTTCTTAAATAAGTTACGATGGTATCACACTTAGCCCACCTTTATTAATAATTTACGGTGGTTTCGCACATAGCCTGTAACAACCCTTACCCGTAACCTATGCCGAAATAGGGTGTGAGGCATTACCGTACTAAATCTCATGCAAATTTTTTACCTCAACTCTATGAAATGGGTTCCAATTAAAACTTTTTTAAAAATTGCCCTATGTACCCTCTTATAGGCCTACGAGACCTAAAACGTCGTTTAGAAACAATTTGGGACTGTTCTAGACGTTTAAGAAAACTTCTTTGAATAACACTAAAATTCACGCCAACCGCCCGTGTGATAGGACAACATGCCCGTGTGACCTTTAAACACGACCGTGCGAATGGCCCGTGTGGATTTATTTTCTACTTCGAACCTTCAGGGGTTTTCACACAGCTTGGCACACGTCCGTGTGCCCAGACCTCTCCCTCACACGGCCTTGACATGCCCATGTCCTTGGCCCGTGTGCAAAAACCTGGGAATTCTGTTTCTAACGTCAGTAATCACACAACTGTGGCACATGCCCGTGTGCTCAGACCATACGCTATCCTGACTTGGCCAACTTAGGGTGCAGGGTGCACACGGTCGAGCCACACGCCCGTGTGTCTAACCGTGTGGGTGATATAGGGCTATTTACCAAGCCCCTAGCCACCCTAAAATGTATTCAAGCATAACCTAATCTTCATACATCATATCATAGCGCCGAAAATCTTCTAAATACTCTAAATTAGGTGTCTACACCTTAACCAACTCATGTTAAACATGCATGTATAAATAAGTTTACATATTCATGGCCAATATAAGCCACATCTCATGGCCTTATATGATGTAGCAATATAAACCAGTTTCTTTGACCAAATCTTAAGAATACATTTTACCAATACCTAAGTCTCTATACATGCAACTCACTAATAAATACTTAAGGTTTGTCTTTACCCTGAACTTACAATTTGATAGTGTGATACTACCTCCGATGATCTCCAACCCCGAGCTAACCTGGCAACACTAAAAGGAATGGAAAGAAAGGAGTAAGCTTTATAGCTTAGTAAGTTGACATATAATAATAAGAAATTAATTAAAATGATTCTCCCAATACTCATAATGTATTCTTAAGAAAATAAAATCATTATTTCACATGTTTCAACTTTTTACTCATACTTATCTTAAGCTATCTTACTGAGTCCTAGTCACTAAATTAATTATATCTTAAGCTACAAAACTTGAAATTAAGTGCTGTAAATTTTCCCTGAATCTAGACTCACATATGTTCTTACCATAAAATTTTTAGAATTTTTTGTTTAGCCAATCAGTACAGTTTATTATTTAAATCTCCCCTATTTTGCTGTCTAATAGTTCTAACCTCTCTTCATTTAAAATTTATTATCTCATTATACCAAATTCAGATAACATTTCTGTTTATATCTCTTGAAATTAGACTCATTGAGGAATTTAAGCAAAAAATTATATAGCATAAACATTTTTATACAATTTTTGGTGATTTTCCAAATTTGGAATAGGGGATTACTAAAATCATCCTGACCCTGCCTCACAAAACTTTACATATCTCATAATATAAAATTCATTTCTCACTCCGTTTCTTTTATAAGAAACTAGACTCAATAAGCTTTCATTTCATATCTTATTCAGCCTCTAATTCAATTCTCATTATTTTTGGTGATTTTTTCAAAATCACATAACTACTGCTATCTAATACTGTTTTGACAGCTAATTTCACTCTTTCATGATTTCATTGTTTTAACTTCTTTTTTTACCATACATGTTATCAATCAAATTATCACATTCTCATACATCATAGATATAAACCTATATTCACAAGGTCATCCTCATATGTATAGCTTACTCATGCTCTTTCTTACCGATAATTCACATTATGCCAGGCTCAATTCTCATAATTTCTCCTGTGTACCTGTATCACTCATCACATAACTTTTGTCTTTCTCGTTAAACTCATCAACATTGAATATTTTTCCCGTTAATCACTTAGAATACCGTAGGATACCCGTGATGACATTCTCATAGTAAGACACCAAAGCTATATCCTAGATGGCCTTACATGGGATCTTAAGTCGATGCCGAAGCCATATCCCAGATATGGTCTTACACGGGATCTCATATCGATGTTGATGCCATGTCCCAGACATGGTCTTACACGAGATCGTAAATTGATGCCGATGCCATGTCCTAGACATGGTCTTATATGGGATCTCTCTTAGATGCCAATGTCATGTCCCAGACATGGTCTTACAGGGGATCTAAATCTCATCTCGGTGCCAATGCCATGTCCCAGACATGGTTTTATACAAGACCACATGTCGATGCCAATGCCATGTCCCAAACATGGTCTTACTTGGGATCTTATATTGATGCTAATGCCATATCCCAGACATGGTCTTACATGGGATCTCAGTTCGGTGCTGAAGCCATGTCCCAGACATGGTCTTACGCGGGACCTACAAATACTTATGTCATGACTACGGTACCCTTTATATTCTTTGAAAATTTAACCGGAAATTCTCTTTTATTTCTTCCTCATTTCTTTGTAAAATTCATGTCAATAATTCTTCATGGAGTATCATGAATTCATAGAATATCATCACAATAAATTCTCATAATGCATAAAACTACTTTATTTCATTCTACTTACTTGTAGAAGCTTAGTCAATATACATTCAATCACATAACTTATGGTGGTAACTAAGCTCACAATTTCACATAATGACAATAATCATAATGAGCACCTTAAACATATAATTCAACATAATTGAATTAATATACCAATTTAGGCTTCAAACATAGGCTACAACAATATTGCCTTATTATTATCATACTAACTTACCTCTGACACGAAAGTAGCTAATTTTCTCAACTTAGTCTATAACCTCGTTCTTTCCCGATCTAAGCCCGAATCTTGTTTTCCATGATCTATAATATCACATTTAATTGAATTATTAGTCACATTATTCAATGTGACCTAAAAATCACATTATGGCAAATTTATGTTTTTACCCCTAAACTTTCACATATTTATACTTTTGCCCCAAGGCTCGTAAAATAATTTTTATTCGATTTCCTTGTATTTTGGACTTAGTCGAACCATTTTCACAACTATAGTAGTCCAAAATTCTCATTAAATCACATACTTATGACCAATTTATAACTTGTACAATTTAGCCCCTTTTATATGATTTCATCGAAAATCACCTAGTAAAACTTGTTTCTCTCATCATAGACATGCATAATCTACCGTTAATTATCAAAATACACACTTAATCAACCATCGAAAAACTCATAAACTTTGGTAGTTTTGAAATCGGAGATACAGGCTAGCTAGATTAAGCTGCAACGATCTAAAAAACGTAGAAATTATTAAAAATCGAGCAAAAATGACTTACCAATTAAAGCACCAAGCTTGGCCGAATGTAGCTTTCTCCATGGCTGCCATTTCCTTTTTCACATTCGGCTAGAGAAGAAAAGAGAAAAAGATGATGCCTTTTTACTATTTTTGTCTTATTATACCATTTTAACTTAATTACCAATTTACCCTTTTAGTTTCTAACAAACTTCAAAAATATCAAATCTCTTCAACCAATTTATTTTTGGGCTAATTTCCTCACAAGGTCTTCCACTTTGAAAACCAATCACAATTACATACCTTATCATCTAGAACACACATTTTGCACTTATTGCAATTTAATCCTACTAACCAAATTAAACACTTTATCGATAAAATTTCTTAACAAAATTTTCACACAACAATTCAATTACACTATAGACCTCAAATTGATAATCCAAGCTATTTCATACTTAAAGCTTCCAGGATCTCATATTTTGCAACTTATTTAATTTAGTCCAAAAGTCAAATTGGACATTTTATGCATAAAATTTCTTCCTGAAATTTTCACACAAGCATATAAACATATCATAGACCTTATAATAATCATAAAATAATTATTTCTACTTTGAATTTGTGGTCTGAAAACCACTATTCCGACTAGGCCCTAATTTGAGATGTTACATAGCCCACATTCTTAAATAAGTTACGGTGGTATCGCACTTAGCCCATCTTTATTAATATGTTTTCGATGGTATCGCACTTAGCCCATCAATATTAATCACCTACCAGGCAATTTGCACTTAACTCACTAAGTTCAACTATTATTCAGTGGTTTCAGACCTATCCCACATTTACTCATAATTTATGGAAATTTACTTGTATTCTCATTTCTCACCATTTCATTCAATGTCCATTACATTTAACCACATATCAAAAAAGGCATTTATGAGCAAAAAAATTAATAAAAGAGGTATCGTTTACATATAAACTTACCTCGGTATACAAAATGCGGGAAATGCGAAATTTAATCTGAAGCCTTGCCCTTACCTCGGTCAAGGTTGACTCCACGCTCTTCTTGATCTATATGAATACAATTTCACCCCATTCAATCACTATTGTAATTAAAATAATCCAAAATTCACAATTTGGTAAAATGACCATTTTGTCCTTAGTCTTTTGGCAAAATGACCATTTTACCCCTAAGCTCGGAAATCGATTTTACCAAATTTCCTTATTAACTTAGCTCAACTGAATCTTTTTCACTCTTATGACAGCCTCAAATTCTCATTATTTCACACAAATAACATCAACTTAACAACTTTGCAAACTAGTCCAATTTAGGGGTTTTTAATGAACACCCTTCTACAAAAGTTGTTTATTTAACAATAATGACTCATTTTCTTCCCAAAAATTCCAGCAAAAAACACTTATTCGATCATGGTGAATCTCTAAACTTTCCCCTATATTGCATAATACACCCCTTAAAAGGTAGCTCACGCTACAAGGGTTCCAACAATATAAAAATATTCAAGAAATGACCTTAAAATCACTTACTTGAAGAAGGAATAAGTGGCTGCAAATTTGAGTTTTCAAAAACCCCAAAAACGGCTGAAATTTTGGTGAAGAATAAAGCAAAATGAAGAAAATAGAAGGCTAGACTATTTAGGTACTATTTTATCCATTAAAACCAAATATATTACCTAACATATGACTTTTCAATTCTTTTGTCTCCCTTGGCTATTTTCCCTTTAAAACCCCCAAACTTTGATTCTCAAGCTATTTGACACCTTTAACTAATAAAGTACAACTTTTGGCCTTTATGGGATTTTTCGCTATTAAGCCCTCAATCGCGTAAATTAATTCACCAAAATTTTTATACACCCTTATAAAAATTCTATGACTCATAAAATAATGCTAAGATAATTTTCTCAAACCTTGGGTAAATGATTTCGAAATCATTACTCCGACTAGGCCCAATTTTGGGCTGTTACAGCATAAGCCTCCATTTATATCAAAGCACATGCGTTGCATATGAATGGTCAGTGACTAACTTAGGATTTAGGTAAACACACCATGAATGTCCCAAGTGAATTAATTCTCAAATGGATTCAAAATTAATGCATCTTGGGTCCAGTCCAATGTATCATTCTACCACTGAATACATTTATGTCTCTACCCTTGGAGTTAACTGGTCCGATAGCCAAGACTAGTCATCTCCCCAATTGGAATTGTAGATGACATAATAATCCTTCTTAGTATTTGAATCAAATGCTCACTTTGATTCTTTTTATGGGATTATAGACTTACTTAGATTATATACTGGAGTAAGTTGTCTTTCTCACAATGTAAACTTTCTTTACAATGCCACTTATCTTCAGTTTGAACTTTAGACAATCAATGAGCTGATGCTTGTCACAATTTCGCTATTTATGAAAAATATAAAAGACATAAAAACAAAAGACATAATAATGAAATGTGAAATTAACTTTATTTATTTATCGTTCAAATAAATAGAAAATAGTTACATGTTTACTAAAATATGAGCACATTTCCTAATAACCTCCCATTTGCCCTAGTGATGTAAATGTGTCATGTTTCATATTCCAATATCCTCGACGTGTTTGTTGAAACTCCTAGTTACAAGAGTTTTAGTAAAAGGATTCGCAAAGTTATTTTCAGAAGTTACTTTCATCACATCTACAATTCCTTCGGCTATTGCCTCTCTATCAAATGATACTTTCAGTCAATGTGTTTCATCCTCTTGTGACTTCTCATTTCCTTATTATTAGCTATTGCAACACTATTATCACTACATTATTATAACTTTTCCATACCAGGAATAACTTCAAGTTCATTTAAGAACTTCCAAAGCCATATTGTTTATTTCATTACCCCAAAGGCAGCCACATACTTGGCTTCCATAATAAAGTTAGTAGTGCAAGTTTGTTTTACACTTCTCCATACTTTGACTCTACAGCCTAGAATGAATACATTTTCTAATGTCAATTTCCTCGAATCTTTACTGCCTTGGAAGTTTGAGTTTTTGTATCCAACAAGAGTAAGGCCCCCCTATAATACATAAGCATATAATCCCTAGCTCTTTTAAGATACCTTAATATATGCTTTACAGCTTGCCAAAGCCTGAGAGCTAGATTCGTTTGATATCAACTGACCATTCCTACTGTGAAATAGATATGTGGACGTGTGCAAAACATCGCATACATAAGGCTTCCAACTGCCGAAGTGTATGGAACCTTCTCATATGCTCTCTTTCTTTCTTTGTCTTAGGATATTCATATAAAGAAAGATGAAAACCTAATGTAGTCGACCAAACGCTTGGCTTTGCATTGGTCATTGCAAAATGTTGCAGTACCTTATCTATGTATGAAGCTTGAGATAGAGCATGTAACACCCTAAACCCAGCCTAGACGTTACGGTCAAATCTGGCGATGTCACATGATAGTGTGTTTGAAAACTAAGTTGTTACGAGAAATATTTCCATGTTATTACCTTCCTTTATCTATTATTAGTTCCAAACCAGTTTCCCTATTTAATCGATTAATTTAAGAAAAACTTTGTTCGTTACGAAAGGTTTGAAAACAGTTTAAGTGCTCGTGTGTTTTAAAGAAATCCTTAGCCTTTTGAAAATCAAGTTTTCCTACAACTAGCAATTATAAATCTATAAAACCAAATAAAATCCCAAATTTAAGCAAAGTCCAAAAGTTCAAAAATTACATAAAAAATTACCCATGAAAATCTAACCATAAATAATAAATCATAAAATTTAAAGTCCAATAACTGTGGCCACCGTTGAGTCCTCCGCCACACCAATGCATCTATGTCTAGGGATTACTTGTATACATTAAACATAATGGGTGAGTTTACGCAAACTCAGTGTGTAATCCTCATAGAAAACAAGCATACAATCAAACACAGTAACAGTCAGCACAGTCTGGGGCCTAAGCCCATTATAGTTTAGTATCAGTTTGGGCTTTAACCTATTTTAGTTATGGTATCAGTCATGTATGCAGTAATCACAAAACAAAATCCTACCCATAAACCTATAATACGCCATCTCCATCCATCCCTACACTTACTGTGGGGTTTAAAACACCCGCCCATCCCTACACTCCAAGCTGCACCAAATGCGGCACATATCAGTATAATGCAGCTGAGCTACCAGTCAATAGGCTTAAAAGCCTCTCAGTATATTTTACAGCTAAGTTGTCAATCAATAGGCTTAAAGCCTTTCAGTACACTTCCTTCAATATCATCATCCCAACCCCATGCAATGCAATATACAATAAATAGTATGCTATTTTCATGATTCTTAGTACATGCATTCAGATCAGTATACATGCATAATAATAACATACTGAGTACATAAATCACACAATCAGTTTCAGACATTTAGGGGTCTAAGTAGTGCTTACCGACCCTACAGTAGGTTCACAATCGACTTGGGCGACCTGTGCAACCTCAGAATTCGGTTCAGTAAAAATGGGCTCACATGCCCGTGTGGCCCACATAGCCCAAATTCGCCTTGGCCGTGTGGATCACACGGCTTGGTCCAAAATCCCACATGCCCGTGTGGACTACCCGTGTGCACCCAGACGCCCGTGTAGACCCCACATGCCCGTGTGGCCCACACGGCCCAATTCAGTCCAACCTGTGTTCGCACACGGCCTGCCTGACCATTAGACTGCTGTGTCATTCATGCATGGCCTAGCCTTGTCGATCACACACGTGTGTCAGGGCACACGGCCTACCACACGGGCTACCACACGCCCGTGTGGCGTCGACAATAGGGTTTTCTCTTTTGTCAAAACCCCGTTTTTTGTATTTTTAGGTACACACCTGGTATCGATTCGACCCGAAACCACTCCCAAGCCTTCTGAAACCTAAAATATTAGATTACCCAACATTGATTTAGCAATTGACTAACAAATTTTGAGAATAATGAACTAACAAAAACTCGACCATCGACGAAGAACTTTCATTAACGCTTATTGAATCAATGAACGAATTTTACTACTCACAACCTTTACCTACAACACCAAAAATAGTGGAAAATAGATTCTTATTTGCTCTATACACAATCACGTCAAAGAGGAATAACAAGAACTTATCGTATGAGCGAAACCGAGCGTTTGTACAAAGAGGGCAGATTTGTGGATCAAAATAATTGCAAAAGGAAGGAAAAGGGAAATTTTCGGCAGGAAGGTGAGGAAGATAACATAGAATGGCATCAAAACTTTGGGTTTTTGGGAGGAGGAAGAAAAAGAAAATGAACAAAAGATGTTACTCACCAAACTGTTATCAGAAATCCCTTAAACTTAAACACTACATCATTTTACTTCCCTCGCTCACGAGGGACTAAAACACAGGACCTCCAACATTCTAACATACAATTTAACCACCAGACCAATAAGTCCATTCTGTTAATCACTTACAAACTTTTACTTAAAAGCCTACTGACCAAAGATAGGACATATTCATAAAAATAACAAAATTTGCCCAAGTCTTGGCTTGAACTTGGGACGTCCCACACACACCCAGAACACTTAACCACTGAAGTAGACAGATATTTGTGTCATACATATGTAAAATCAAGAACTAAAATTTTGGGGCATTACAGCTATCGTTGTATTCTTTTGATCCATAAGGATTCGAATTTCAAGAATATAACTAGCTTTACCCAAGTCTTTCATGCTAAACTGTTGACCTAACCATAGTTTAACGGATAACAATTCTCCTACATCGTTTCCAGTAAGTAGAATATCATCAACATACAAAATGAGGAATACCAACTTTTTGTCCTTTATACACTTATAAACATAAGGTTCATCAACGTTTTACTCAAATCTAAACGTCTTGATCGTTTAATCAAATCTTTTATATCATGAACGGGACATCTGCTTAAGTCCATAAATGTATCTTAGTAGTTTGAAAACTTTTTGCTTTTTTCCTTTGACAACATAGCCAGTGGGTTAAGCCATGTAAATGGTCTCATCAACATAACTATTCAAGAATGCTGTCTTGACATCCGTTTTCCAGATCTCGTAATTGAAAGCAGCGATAATGGATTAGAATATGCAGATTAGATTTTAAGGAATCCATCTCGGCATTCATGGCCTATTTCTAGAGCTTGGAATCAACGTCCTGCATAGCCTCCTCGTAAGTGAGTAGATCATCATCCTCATGATTGGATTACGTATTATAAATACTACCATCATAGATGAAGAAGTTCGATTTCTCAGAATCTCTCCCACTACGACGGATTCCCTTATGCTATTGATTGTTTACAAGTTTTCCTACAACTTTCTTGAGAATTGAACTTGTTGATTATTCTACCACTTCCAAAAGTTCCTCGAGTACTACTTTATTTCGAGCTTTAAAGTTATCCATGTAGCTTTCCTCGAGGAAAGTAGCATGAGTAGAAACTTTAATCGTATTATCTTTCATATTGTAGAATAATACTCCATTTGTTCCTTTTGGATATCCTACAAACATGTACAATTTTGTCTGCCTATCCAAATTCTTTGCATCTTTATCCAAAACTTGTGTTGAACAACCTCATATTCTAAAGTGATTTAGAGTGGGTTTCTTTCGATACCACAGTTCATAAGGTGTCTTATAAGAAGACTTGGTTGGCACATCATTCAGAATATAGCAAGCCGTTTACATCACATATCCCTATAAGGAAGTAGGAAGTTGTGAATAGCTTAACATAGAACGAACCATGTCAAGCAATGCTTATTCCTTCTCTGAGCTATGTCATTCTACTGTAGAGTGCTCGGCGTAGTCAATTGGGATAAAATCTCATACTCTACGAGGTATCCTAAAAACTCATCGGACAAATATTCCTCACCTTGGTCAAACTGAAGATTCTTTGTGGATAAATCTAATTACTTTTCCATTTTTGCATGAAACTCTCAAAATTTATCAAAGGTTTCGCTTTTGCGGTACATTAGATACACATATCCATATCGAGAATAATCATCGATAAAAGTCACTTAAAATAATTGGAACTTCCTCGAGCACTTATGCTCATGAGACCACATACATCAGTGTACACAAGTTCTAAAGGTTGGTTGGCACTTATACCTTTAACATTAAAAAACCTCTTAGTCATTTTACCTTCCAAGCAAGATTCATATTGTGGAAGACTAACTTCCTTAAGCATACTTAAAGGACCATCTTTCTCAAGTTTAGTGATTCTTTCTTAATTAATATGACCAAGTCTTAAATACTATAGGTACCCCTTATTATAGTGAAAAGTTTTAAGCTTTTTATTCACTATTTTAGTTTGAAGCATCGAGAAGTTATTTGGTTTGATAAAGTGGAGATTGTTTTTCATCTATCCGTTACAGATTAAAGAACGATTTCTGTGAATAGTAATCCTTTTATTGAATGTCATGCTATAATCGTCATAAAATAAACATGCTACAAAAATTAAATTCCTCTTAAAATGATACAAATAAAACACGTTCTTTAAAACAATCTTCCTAAAATTATCAAAGTGTAAAATAACTTATCTCACTACTTCGGCTAAAACATAGCTCTTATCTTCGATTCGCAACGAGAGGCTTCTATCACATAGACTTCTTGTTTCACTGAACCCTTGTAAGGAAACACACACATGGCTAGCGGCTCCAAAATTAATAACTCAATTGTCAATTAATTCTTCCACTAAGCAAGCTTCAACCACAAAAAGTTTCATACTTTTGCCCTTTTCGGCTAGGTAATCCAAATATTATTTGCAGTTGATTTGAAATGCAATTTTCTTTTGCAAAAGAAACATTTGATCTTTTTAAGATCTTTTGACTTATTAGCCTTCTTCCCATCCACACGAGGAAGAAAATAAACACTTAGTCGGTTTCTTCTTTCCCTTAGCTTTCTATTTCCACTTAGAGGACGAGGGGTCCAGAGCTAAGTTTGCTTCAGGTTTCTCTTAAACTGGCTTACCACCATTCAGCATCAACTATAGGGTTGTAATTCCTTCATGAGCTGAGTCAAGGTAAGTGCCTTGGTTCCCCAAGTTGTAAGCGGCCCTAAAACTAGTAAGCTCTTTGGTTAAGGATTTGAACACTATTTCAATTTGAGTGTTCACGTCTAGTTCAACCCCATTGTCATCAACTTTTACAAAGAATCCCATAAGCTTAAGCATATGTTCTTGGAACGGAGTGCTGATTTTCTATTGAGAATTCATCAAATTTATAATAGCAGATTGTCGAGCTAATACGACTTGGCCTCTTAGCAAATCCTCCAAATTCATCATGATCTCTTTGGCAATACAGAAATTCTCGTATTACTTTTGCAACACACTACTCATGCTCGCTAACATATAACATGGAGCAATCGAGTCAAAATCCCTCCAGCGATTTCTCGCTTTGGATTGAGTTTCGGGGGGAACATTTTGTCAAGAATGAATTTATGTTTCTCACAGTTGAAAACTATTAGCAAGTTCCGCTTCCATTCTCGAAAGTCATCCCCATTTAATATATTATCAGTAACAATGCTAATAAGAGGAGTAGAAGACATATTTGAACTCAAAGAATAAAAATTTCACTAATTACAATCTTTTTATTAAGCAAATATTTTTCAGTTCAGCAACATATCAAGAATGCAGTATGATGCATGCATCTTGTATTAAAACCTTAAAAAAATGTTTCGTTACTACGATCATTCTCACACCCATCAACCATGTTGCCTTAGGGCCTCATGATTAACTAGCAATAACATGGATTACATCCAATCATTTCGTAAATCTTAATTCTCAAGACTCCACACAAACTAACGACTGTTTAACGTTTGACCATCATATCTAGCTTAAATATCATTTCTTTGAAAACTATTTAATAAGAGATGATCTCGAGTGTGTAACCGTTGATTCAACACCCATCATGAACATTTTTTCATTTGTGAGTCATCTTATCTCTCTGAAAGTCATGCATGACTAGTTGTCCTTAAAAGGAAATCCTATCTAGTGAACCTACATGACAAAGTTTACCTTGGGGTGTAGCCAGGGTAGGAACCGGGTTAAAACTTTAACGTGTTATCACGTACGGACCATCAATGGAGGTCGTAAGTTTTGTTCAAGGACCTTCTTCCACTCAATATTTTAAAAACATGCAAGATTTTTATCCCAAATTTCAAGAATGATCATACAATAATCCTAGTGGCATTCTTACCTAATCTAAATAACTTGCTTCCAATATATGCATGGCATGATATGACAATTTTATAATATTGACACTCATTTGCAATAATCAATCAATCATAAAAATAAACAATTTTGATTCTCCATAGTTTTTCTTTTAAGGGAAAAATCGAAGAACTAATGCAAACCGTACACTAGGTAGGGTTTTAGGAAAGAGAGGGGAGTCAAATTTGACCGCTTAAAAACAAAGTCTTTCTTAGACAGAGCCAAACCTAGATATGCACTTTCTTATTACCACATTTCTCATAGTTATCGAATAATCTAAAGAAGTGAACATAACAATACAACACATGTATTTTCTCATTACTATACATATTATTTTTAATTGATCAACTGTGGATTGATCGGTTGTTTAACATTATAGCAATAATGTGCAAGCATACACTGTCAATGCAAGCATAGTAGGTAGATATGAGTCTGTCGATATCGATCCCACGAGGATGGTTGTCTTTTGTCTATCAGTGTCAATGCAATAAATAGATAGAAACGAGATAAATTGTGAGAGTAGTTGTCGAAGCAATAACTTGAAAACAATAATATAAAATATGATAATGATAAACTGGGATCCCTAACGTGAATATTCAACAGAATACTAAGTGCTTACAAGGTATAAAAAGATAGTTGATTGTCAATGCATTAAATTGCAATGAATATCTTACCAAGCTTAACTTTTATATTTAATCTAAGACTTAAACATGCACATTAGTCACACCTTTTGATGATGGAAATAGAACACTATGAAAAACAATAGGATTAAATTCCTCTAACCCTCAAGCAACTTTCATTGTCATGCTTGTTAGCTTGAACTGTCGGTACACTTTCTAGTGTCAGTGACCGCAATAACACTTCTATGCTAAAAACATTCAAACCCAAAAATTAAAAAGTAGAAGCAAGATTGAATAAAATAATATTTAACCCAGAAATCATGTATACTTCTGTACAAACATGAAATAGAAAGTAATTACCAACATTTAGAAAAGAAATATAAAAGAAACAAGTGGAGAGTACTATTCCTAGAAAATCTCGACTTGATCTCTTAACTCTCTTTTGTGTCGCACTTAGAGCTTATCGTCAAGAGCTAATCTACATCCCTTTCACGTCGATTCACCGTGGGAGGCTTAAGTCGTCATAGCCAAAAAGCTTCAAAAGATAGGTTGAAGAAGATAATACCCACCAAAAAAATCTCCTCATTTTTTCCTTTTCACGTGAATATTAATATTTATCCAAATAACACAGGTATCCTTTCATCAAAATCATGCTACCTTTCTACGTACAAGTTGGTTGTACCAGACCGAACAGCTCAAACATTTTTTTCTTATCCGGACAGCTGTCAGGTACGGCAACAATTTCAGGCGCAATCTGGAAATACTCATGCAGCGACATCAGTATCAAAACATGACAAAATTAAGGATAAATAGGCTAAGATCCACTAAGTTATAAGATGCAATTTATTGAACTGAAAATGCTAAAATATGTCTAAAGATAACTAAATAGGGAAAAATTAACCAATAAGTAGGGAGAAAACATATGTTCTTTCTAGTACTATCTCACCCTTAAACTTGAGGTTTTACTTGTCCTCAAGTAAAACAGAAACTAGTAAGGCTACACAAGAATTCACTAAGGAAAATGATCATTCTAGCAACTTGAATAACCTAAAATCCTAATGAATGAGTCACATTTAGATGACAGAATATTGCATCGACAATACATAAGTATGAATGAAAATGATTGCAACTTTATCAATGTGACAGCCGTAATTTGACCCTGGTCGGAAAGTGGTTTCGGGACCACAAAACCGAGTCACAAAAATAATTAAATGTTAAATTTCATGTCTATTATATGTGCAATTGCATATGTGAAATTTTGATTTATTGAATTTTGTCATTTGGAAGTGAAATTAACTAAAAAAGACTTATGTGAGAAATTTTAAAAATGTGATAGATAGATGTAAAAGGGACTGATTATTGCATGGACTTAAAAGAAGGGATTTGCATGTCAAATTCCCCCTTTAAAGCTTAATGGCCGGTCATGTTAATAATGAATTCCATTATATGTATTTTATAATAATATTAAATTAGTTAATGGTTTAAACTATGTAAAAAAAAAAAGCTTGTCCATCTTTGTTCATGCTAGCCGAATATTGAAAGAAAGAAAGAAGAGAACTCAAGCTAGGTTTCAGTCCTTTATTTAGCAAGATTCAACGGTATGTTCAAGGATTTTCTTGATACTCTTGTGAAATTTTCATAGTTAATGCATGGTTTATTTAGTTCATGTTAAAATTTGTAATATGGTTGAGGAATGCATGTTCGGTCATGGTGGTTTTATGATGAAAATCGGTCATGGATGTTTATGTTTTTGGTTGGTGTTTTTGGTGTTGTGTAATAGGGTTGATGATGGATGAGCTAATAAGTGCATTGAGTATTTAACCCATGGTTTAAAATTCATAAGTTGATAAGTATAGTAGTAGCGTACGGCAATGTGTTAAATATTGAGTAACTCATGTTGAATGTTAAATTGAGTCTTGAGGTATTGATAGTTGTTTGAATTTTTATCAAGTTAATTGTGAGTTAGCCGAATTGGAGCTTAAGGTTGCATTATAATTGGTGAAATTTGTGCATTATAGTTAAATGGTGTAAAGGACCATTCGGCTAAGAAACATTATGCATGGAGAATTTGTATTAAATGATATAATTGATTTTTGAAGTCTATTAGGGATTGTTAATGAAATAATGCCAAGGCCGAATTTATCATAAAGTTAATATATATATATATATATATATAAAAATTATGCATTATGTGCTTCTACATGCATTCGGCCAAGGAAGTTGATATTAAATTTTTATATGTTTGAGTGGTTAAGGGCCGAATGGGTTATAGATTATGCATAGATGAATTTTATGCATTTGTGTGTGTATGTGTGTGTGTGTTGCATTAGTAGTTAATGGCATTCGGCAATGTGGAATTAAAATTTGAAATGAGTGCTTGAAAGTTGAATAGGTTGCTCAAATGGACTAATATGCTAAAAGCAAATATATGAACTAGTTGATAAAAAAATGTGCTATGGAAATGTGACAAATATCTATTAATTTGACATTTCAGCTATGGCTATAAGTTATGAAATTTATTGTGTAAATTGAGAAAAATAGGTGTATGTGATAATTGTACTTATTTTGTGATTAACAAGTAAATATCCAGCCATAGGCTTTGTGTAATCCTATATAACTAAGATTTAATGCATTAGTTTATTAAACAAGTGTTTAAATATTAAGCTTTAAGAATTGGTAATGTGATCTTCAATGTGAGTGATACTTTGGTATGAGCATATGTATGTTCGGCTAATGTTAAGTATGTTTTAATTTTCTTTAGTTACATAATAATTGTCTAAGGTGAACAAAGATGCATATGACCATTTTATACTTGAGCTAAAAGTAACTATATGGCCCATTTTATATTTCTTTTTATATTTGGCCATAAGCTAGTATAATGGACATTAATAAATTAAATTTGTTTCCATTAGCTCAAGAGCCTAAAGGAACGGGATCGAGCAAAGGAAAAACCAAGGTTGACGAGTAGCCGGTTGGAGCTGTACATCCGATGTAAGGTAAGTCCTTAAGCAATTAGACTATGGCTATTTATATATATAAATATATACTCAAATGTCACGTATGAATTTGAAATGTCATCTTTGTATGTATATATATATATATATATAATTGATGATTGAATATGTGGTGATTTGAGGACTCATTTAAGTCATTTTGGTGCATAAATAATGAAAGAATATAGCACTATGTGTGCGGAAGATCATGGCACTATGTGTGCGAATGAGTGTATGCACTATGTGTGCGAATTTGTTAACCGAGCACTATTTGTGCGAGATCAGTTGTGTGGCACTATGTGTGCGAATTTGTTAACCGAGCACTATGTGTGCGAGATCGGTTGTGTGGCACTATGTGTGCGAATTTGGTTAAAGAATATAAATCTAAAAAGGGCACAAAGGATATGTGAGTGGAATGTATATGTGTGTCTCTACTTATTAAAGTTAGTTCATAGAAGTTTGATAAGTGGTTTAAAAGTATACAGTTATATAAGATGAAGAGTGAATGAGGTATACAAGGTGGTTAACTATGGAGTTCTTGATTCGATTGGTTGTGGAATAGTAATATAGCTTGCGGTTGAGTTGAATAATTCTTATGACGTGTGACTTAATGTGCATTTAGTTTTTGAAATGAAATGCTAGATACAAACGTTAACCATTATCATTTTTTGTACTCATTAGTTTGGATTACTCTGTCAATTGCTTATGACTTACTGAGTATTATCTCATTTGAGTTGTTTGTTTATCTCTACTTAGATTATCGATCCGTTGTGAGCTCGGGACCACTGCTGAAGTCATCACACTCACCGACATCATTTTGGTATCTTTAAAGAAGTTTTAAGTTGAAACTATGGCATGTATAGGATAGGCAAAGTTGTAATGTTATATTTTGAATGATGTAATTATACTGAGCCATATGAAAATGGCACATTACCTAGTTTTGTGAACTTAAAAATGCTAAAGTCATATTAGCTAGCGTATATGGTTATGATATGGATAATATGTTCATACTATTATAAGTAAAGTATCTTTGTGTGATTTGTAAATCATAGTAGAGTTTAAGGTGCTTTCTTAATGTTCATATAATGGTTTGAAAGAATGAAAGTTTCCTTTTGCTAAATTGAATTCGGCTAGAGAGAGGTTTATACCAAATAAATAGTAGAAATTTTGTTTGGTTTGCATGATACCACTCTATGAGATAATATATATATAGGCATGCAGTTGTATATAGTTCATTAGATTTTGGGTAATCGTTTTGGATATTGGATGTTGTTAAGATCGTATTAATTATAATTATAATTTAAATTCCTAATTGATAAGTATATGAGATGTTCTAAAGTCGAGTTTTATTTTATAATGCCTTATGACCTTATTCCGGTGACAGTTTTGGGCATAGGGTGTTACAATTAAATTGGTATCAGAGCTACGGTTTAGTCGATTCTAGGACTAACGTAGCCCGTGTGTGTCTAGCTATACATGCCATAAGGTGATAATGTGATAATGTGATGACTTCTAACGGCTAAAATTTTGTTTTGTATAGTAAATGGAACCAGACCCCGAGCGAGCTTTAGCGGACGATGTTGAGAGTATAGCGCCTGCTCCCGCGCAAGGGACAGCGCCGGTTGATACTCGACCATCTGCGAGTAATCAAGAAGATGGGGTTAGGCAAGCTCTCTTTTCCATAATGAATGAGTGGTTTGCCCAGTATACTCGTACAAATCTGGCTGCTCAACAACCCCCTAACTCAAATAATCCTCCCCCGGTACCTGTAATGCCTATGACTACTGATTCGTTGAGATCGAGTAAACCCCCTGTTGACAAGATCAAGAAGTATGGGGCCGAGGAATTTAGAGCCACAGCTACCGATGATGCGGAGAGAGCCGAATTCTAGCTTGATAATACTATCTGTGTTTTTGATGAGCTGTCCTGCACACCCGATGAGTGTTTGAAATGCGCTATATCCTTATTACGAGATTCGACCTATTATTGGTGGAGAACTCTGAGTTTCATTGTTCCAAAAGAATGGGTTGCGTGGGATTTCTTTCAAACGGAGTATCGCAAGAAATATATCAGCCAGAGATTCATTGATCGAAAGCATAAAGAATTTCTTGAACTTAAACAAGGTCGTATGACTGTATCCGAATATGAACGTGAATTTGTGAGGCTCAGTCGTTATGGACGGGAATGTGTTACTGATGAAGTTTCCATGTGTAAAAGGTTTGAAGAAGGATTGAATGAAGACTTAAAGCTACTTGTGGGTATTCTTGAAATAAAAGAGTTCGTAATACTTGTTGAATGAGCTTGCAAGGTGTAGCGACGTAAAATTTACTTGGATCGCTAATTGTGGCGATTTATTGAAATTTTGAAATCTGAATTTCGATTTTATTAAAACAAGGGAGTCGCTACCGATCTTTTTTCTAGGTGTGATCGGACACCTAATAAAACCTCTTTTTAACAGAAAAAGTTATTTTTAGGTAAAAAGAAGGCCGAGTTTAGGTCCACGTTAAAATTCAGAGAAAAATAGGGTCCGGGAGTCGGTTACGCGCGGGGAAGGTATTAGCACCCCGCGACGCCCAAAATTGGTATCTTATTAAACACACGTTGTCTTAATTTTCAAAAAGTGCAAATTCAATTTGAATTTTTATCGCGATCCGATAGAAAGAAACAAGAGATTTTATTTTTTTGGTTTTCTAAAAGGACGTCCCGGTTTCAACACGAGCCGATTGATATTCACCCAACATAGCGATGAAATCAATGACTTAATGTTGAGTCGGTACGTTGCCTTATTTATTGAAATAAAAACGTGAAAAAATATTTTTTAGATAATGAATGCTAAAATGGAAAGAAATGAAACATAAGAGTAGAAATATAACAAAACAAACAATAAATATGACAATTGCATTGAACATGAAATAAAAATTGAGTATATATGTAGTGAAAAGTAAGATGAAAACACAATGTTAAAATACTAATAATGCTATATTTATATATATACACGTTAAAATATATAGGTAACAATGTGGACGAAAAGTTCATTAAAAATATGTTATATAAAAATATAATATGTACATAATATAGTTGTCGGAAATAAAATATAGGTATGCGTAATATATGTATAAAAATGTTAAAAGGTATATACATAACACAGTACCAAATATATATCATATATACATTAGAGAACAACTTATAATATTATATATAAAGAAAATACCTAACATTACTAATGTATGTGCATAATATATATATTATATATAAACATAGTTATTAAGGATGCATGAAATATATAGTATAAAACAAATATGGGATATTTGCATATAAGTAAAAAATGGTGATAATGATATAAGATAATAATATATTCATGAAAAATGCATATGGGAACATATATAAGTTAATAATGAGAATAATGATGGTAACGATAATAATAATAGTGATAATAATACTAGCAATATGAGCATACAATATAATAATAATATTAAAAATCAAGTGATAGGTAATAATAGTGAAAATAATAAACATAATAACAAATATAATAAAGTATAAGATTAACAAAAAAAATAATACTAGGTTTAATATAATAATATAAAATAATAATAATAATAGTAATAATAATATTGGCATTAAAAATGAATATGATAACAGTAAAATAGATATAACAATAATATGTACATAATAGGATATAAAAAATATAGTATTAAAATATTTACATAATAATATAATAAGGAAATAATAATAATGTTGCAACAAATATTAATAATATTACTTAAAAATACACATATATATATATATATATCAGGTATAGGCACAAATACGAAACATATTCTAATATTTGAAGATTATAATAATAATAATAAATAATAAATATAATAATATTAAAATAGAATGACAAAAAAAAAGTAAAAAGGGACGAAATCGGATTAAAAATTGAAGTTCTGGGTAAATTTAAAATAAAAACAGAAGGAAGAGGGGCTATTTGAACGCGGGTGAACAACTGAGGGACCAAAATAGAAATTTTCCAAGCTCTTAAAACGCAACGCATCAGTGGGGGACTAATTTGAAAAACGCGGCAAATTATGGGGCCGATTTAAAAGAAATAAAGAGTTAATTGCGAAATATAAAAATGCGGAAGGACCGATTGCGCAAATAGACCATTGAGTTAAAAACACGCGGATCCTAGGTAGGTATGGGTCAGGTAGGATCGGGTATGGTCAAAACGACACCGTTTTGGGACTTAAGTACAGCTCCCAAAAAGGTGTCGTTTTGGATGGCTATAAAAGGCCCAATTCAGAGAAAAAAAAATTTATTTGCACGGGTGAAGGAAAAAAAAGAGAGAGAGGAAAAGAGAAGGGAGAGGGAAATGAGAGGGAAGGGGACCGGGGAAGGGTCTGGTCACCGGACCGGTCACCGAACCGCCGCGCCGTCGCCGGTGCCGGCCACCGTACACGGGGCCAGAATTTCGAAAAAAGGTAAAAAAAAATTTATTTTTTTCGCTTTATTTTTTATTCTATTTTATATTATTACTGTTACTATTATTTTAAAATCCATGCATGAAAATGAAAGGCACTATAAAAATAAAAACGAAATCACCTCACGATTCGAATCTGTTCTGATATGGTTTCCGATTTTAGGGGGAATCCCTTTGCTGCCTATTGCTAATGTTGTTACTGTTTAAAATTTAGTACTTGTATTGATTTTCAAGAAAAATCCCCCTCCTTTACAAAATGATTTGAATCGGCTTATAGAGCCATTGTTTACAAAATTGTTTATATTTCCTGTCATTTCTCTTCAATGCTTGCAGGTACAACTTGGGCGGTGGCAGAGGCGGTGGATGGGACCTAGGGCGGTGTGGCAGCTGCTGAGTCAGAAGCCTTGGCAGAGCAAGTGGCTAGAACGGGGTTAGGGTTAGGTTCAGGTTAGGGATTTGTCTGAAACGGGCATGGGTTTCTGTAATGGGTTTGGGTATTAGGTAGGTTAATGGGTAGTGGTGTATTGGGTTATGTTTTGGGTTTGTTTAGTGGGTTTTGGTATATTTGGGTATGATTTGTAATTGGGCCGCGGGTTTAGGTGTTTAGGCTCGGGTAAATATGTTAAATGTAAATGGGTTGTAGTTGGGCTGATGTTAGGTAGTTTAGTGGGTATGGGGTTTTGGGTTAATTGGGCTTCTGGGTTTAATTTGTAATGGCCAAAATTGGCCTGTAACACAAGGCTGAAGAGCTCAGGAAAGAGAAAAGAAAAGCTGAATCTGAATATAGAGATTTTCATAAGAGGACTACGAGTAAAACTTCTTTCTCGGCTGCGAAGAAGTTCAGAGAGGATAGTAACAGATCAAAGACGACTGCGGGGATTTCTATTCGAGAGCGACCTTTAGTGGATTCTCGAGCTACCTCGGTGGCTAGTGTTGGCAGCAATCGACAAGATAAACTTAAGTGTCTACAGTATGGTAGACGACATGTGGGCGAATGCTGGGGCAAATCTATCAACAGAGCTTGTTATAGATGTGGTTCGCGAGACCATTTCGTTTGAGATTGCATGGAACCTGATGAGAAAAATAAGATGCAGAGTGCGAGATCGAGTGGTGCAACAATTAGGGGTAGGCCACCAAGAAACGTAGGAGGCAGGAGTGGTAATCAGAGAGGAGATTCTGATGCAGCAGTTCGATCTGAGGCTCGTGCACCCGCCAGAGCCTATGCTATCCGCGCACGAGAGGAGGCATCCTCCCCTGATGTAATCACTGGTACATTCACTCTCTATGATACTAGTGTACTTGCTTTGATTGATCCTAGTTCGACTCATTCTTATGTGCTTGAAACTTTAGTATCCAGTAAGACTCTACCTGTTGAGTCTACTGAGTTTGTGAGACGAGTGTCAAATCTTTTGGGCCGATACATGTTAGTTGACAAGGTGTGCAAGAAATGTCCCCTGATAATTCGAAATTCCTGTTTTCCGGCTGATTTGATGCTATTACCATTTGATGAATTCGATATTATTCTTGGAATGGACTGGTTAGCCGTACACGATGCTATGGTGAATTGCAAACGAAAGACAATAGATTTGCGATGTTCGAGTGGTGAAATGATTCGAGTTGAGTCTAGTGATCTGAGCGAGTTACCAACAATGATATCTTCTGTGTTGGCTCGAAAATATGTGAAAAAGGGCTGTGAAGCTTATCTGGCATATGTACTGGATAGCAAAGTATCTGAACGAAAGCTCGAGACTGTGCCTGTGGTTTGTGAGCATCCAAATGTGTTTCATGAGGAATTACCGGGATTACCACCTATTAGAAAGGTTGAGTTCGACATCGAATTGGTTCCGGGTACGACTTCAATTTCGATTGCTCCATATCGAATGGCACCGACCGAGTTGAAAGAGTTGAAATCTCAGTTGCAAGAGTTGACCGATAGAGGTTTTGCACGACCCAGTTTCTCACCCTGGGGTGCACCAGTGCTATTTGTGAAAAAGAAAGATGGAACTATGCGAATGTGCATCGATTATTGTCAGCTTAATAAAGTCACGATAAAGAATAAATATCCATTGCCGAGAATTGATGATCTGTTTGACTAGCTAAAGGGAGCTTCTGTATTTTCGAAGATAGATTTGAGATCCGGCTATTATCAGTTGCGAGTCAGAGACTCAGATGTGCCTAAGACTGCTTTCAGAACGAGGTACGGACATTACGAGTTTTTAGTGATGCCATTTGGGCTCACTAATGCCCCTGCAGTTTTTATGGATCTGATGAATTGAGTGTTCAGACAGTATTTAGATCGATTTTTGGTTGTGTTCATAGACGATATTTTGATTTATTCTCGCGACGAGATCGAGCATGCTGAACACCTGAGGCTTGTACTTCAGATTTTGCGAGATAAACAATTGTACGCAAAATTCAGTAAATGTGAGTTCTGGTTACATGAGGTCAGCTTTCTGGGACATGTTGTGTCTGCATCGGGTATACGAGCCGATCCAAACAAAATTTCAGCTATTCTCGATTGGAAACCTCCGAGGAACATTTTGGAAGTTTGGGGCTTTTTGGGACCAGCCGGATACTATCGACGATTTGTAAAAGTTTTTTCGATGATAGCAACCCCGTTAACAAAGCTGCTTCAGAAAGATGTCAAATTTGAATGGTTTGAAAAGTGTCAGAAAAGTTTCGATCAGCTGAAAACTCTTTTGACGGAAGCCCCAGTGCTAGTTCAACCAGAGTCCGGTAAAGAATTCGTGGTTTATAGTGATGCTTTTTTGAGCGGTTTGGTCTGTGTTTTAATGCAAGAGGGAAGAGTTGTTGCTTATGCTTTGAGACAGTTAAAGCCTCACGAGAGAAACTATCCGATGCATGATCTCAAGTTAGCGGCCATTGTGTTTGCTCTAAAAATTTGGCGTCACTACTTATTTGGAGAGAAATGTCATGTTTATTTAGATCATAAAATCCTCAAGTATTTAATGACTCTGAGAGACTTGAATTTTAGACAACGACGGTGGCTGGAATTGCTGAAAGATTACGAGCTTGTTATTGATTATCATCCGGGAAAGGCTAATGTAGTTGTCGATGCTCTTAGCTGGAAAACACTGTTTGTGTTGCAAGCGATGAATGTGCACTTGTCTGTATCTACTGATGAAGTGTTGATAGCAAAAGTAAAAGCAAAACCGACATTGATACGACAAATCTAGGAAGCTCAGAAAGTTGATAATGATATGATAGCAAGACGAGCACAGTGTAATTCAAATGAAAATTTAGAGTTTTTGATTGATGATGATGATTACTTGAGATTCCAAAATAGATTGTGTATTCCAAGAAATTTCGAACTTATTTCGATGATTTTGAGTGAGGCTCATAATAGCCGAATGTCAGTCCACCCGAGTAGCACGAAAATGTACAACGATTTGAAACGTTAGTACTGGTGGCACAGTATAAAACGAGACATCTTTGACTTTGTTTCTAAATGTCTGATATGTCAACAAGTGAAAGCGGAACATCTGGTGCCTTCGAGATTGTTGCAGTCGATTATAATACCTGAGTGGAAATGGGATCGTGTCACGATGGATTTCGTATCTGGTCTGCCTTTGACTTCGAGCAAGAAAGATTCAATATGGGTTATTGTTGATAGATTGACTAAGTCAGCTCATTTTATTCCCGTTTGTACTGATTATTCACTCGATAAGCTTGCTGAACTGTATGTCTCTCAGATTGTGAGATTGCATGGGGTGCCAACTTCTATTATGTCAGATAGAGATCGGAGATTTACATCACGATTTTGGAGGAAATTCCAAGATGCGTTGGGTGCCAAGCTGTATTTTAGCACTGCTTTTCATCCCCAGACCGATGGTCAATCTGAACGAATTATTCAGATACTCGAGGATATGTTGAGATGTTGCGTCCTTGAGTTTAGTGGTTCGTGGGAACGATACTTACCTTTGATTGAATTCGCTTATAATAACAGTTTTCAATCGAGTATCCAGATGGCACCTTACGAGGCTTTGTACGGTCGTAAATGCCGTACACCATTGTTTTGGACCGAACTTAGTGAGAATAAGATTTATGGGGTTGATTTGATCAAAGAGGCTGAACAGAAAGTGAAAATGATTCGAGATAGTTTGAAAGCAGCACCGAATCGTCAGAAATCATATGCAGACTTGAAGCGTAAGGATATAAAGTATCAGATTGGGAATAAAGTGTTTCTAAAGGTCTCACCGTGGAAAAAAGTACTCCGATTTGGCCGTAAGGGCAAATTAAGCCCTAGATTTATCGGACCATATGAGATTTCAGAACGGATTGGGCCAGTTGCTTACAGATTGATTCTGCCATCTGAACTCAAAAAGATTCATAATGTGTTTCATGTTTCGATGCTTAGACGGTATAGATCCGATCCTTCACATGTGGTTTGCCCGTCAGAGATTGAAATTCAGTCTGATTTAAGTTACGAAGAGGAACCGATTCGTATTTTGACACAAGAGGTGAAAGAATTACGGAATAAGAAAATTTCATTAGTGAAAGTGTTGTGGGTCAAGCACAGGGTGGAAGAAGCTACTTGGGAGCTTGAGGACTCTATGAAAGAATAATACCCTAATTTATTCACTGGTAAGATTTTCGGGGACGAAAATTTCTAAGTGGGGGAGAGTTGTGACAGCCGTAATTTGACCCTAGTCGAAAAGTGGTTTCGGGACCACAAAACTGAGTCACAAAAAAAATTAAATGTTAAATTTCATGTCTATTATATGTGCAATTGCATGTGTGAAATTTTGATTTATTGAATTTTGTCATTTGGATGTGAAATTAACTAAAAAGGACCTATGTGAGAAATTTTAAAAATGTGATAGATAGATGTAAAAGGGACTGATTATTGCATGGACTTAAAAGAGGGGATTTGCATGTCAAATTCCCCCTTTAAAGCTTAGTGGCCGGCCATGTTAATGATGAATTCCATTATATGTATTTTATAATAATATTAAATTAGTTAATGGTTTAAACTATGTAAAAAAAAAAAAAAAAAAGGTTGTCCATCTTTGTTCATGTTAGCCGAATATTGAAAGAAAGAAAGAAGAGAACTCAATCTAGGTTTCGATCCTTTATTTAGCAAGATTCAACGGTATGTTCAAGGATTTTCTTGATACTCTTGTGAAATTTTCATAGTTAATGCATGGTTTATTTAGTTCATGTTAAAATTTGTAATATGGTTGAGGAATGCATGTTCGGTCATGGTGGTTTTATGATGAAAATCGGCCATGGATGTTTATGTTTTTGGTTGGTGTTTTTGGTGTTGTGTAATAGGGTTGATGATGGATGAGCTAAGAAGTGCATTGAGTATTTAACCCATGGTTTAAAATTCATGAGTTGATAAGTATAGTAGTAGCATATGGCAATGTGTTAAATATTGAGTAACTCATGTTGAATGTTAAATTAAGTCTTGAGATATTGATAGTTGTATGAATTTTTATCAAGTTAATTGTGAGTTTTTATCAAGTTAATTGTGAGTTAGCCAAATTGGAGCTTAAGGTTGTATTATAATTGGTGAAATTTGTGCATTATAGTTAAATGGTGTAAAGGACCATTCGGCTAAGAAACATTATGCATGGAGAATTTGTATTAAATGATATAATTGAATTTTGAAGTCTATTAGGGATTGTTAATAAAATAATGCCAAGGCCAAATTTATCATAAAGTTAATATATATATATATATATATATATATATAAATTATGCATTATGTGCTTATACATGCATTCGGCCAAGGAAGTTGATATTAAATTTTTATAGGTTTGAGTGGTTAAGGGCCGAATGGGTTATAGATTATGCATAGATGAATTTTATGCATTTGTGTGTGTATGTGTGTGTGTGTTGCATTAGTAGTTAATGGCATTCGGCAATGTGGAATTAAAATTTGAAATGAGTGCTTGAAAGTTGAATAGGTTGCTCAAATGACCAAATATGGTAAAAGCAAATATATGATCTAGTTGATAAAAAAATGTGCTATGGAAATGTGATAAATATCTATTAACTTGACATTTCGGCTATTGCTATATGTTATGAAATTTATTGTGTAAATTGAGAAAAATAGGTGTATGTGATAATTGTACTTATTTTGTGATTAACAAGTAAATATCCGGCCATAGGCTTTGTGTAATCCTATATAACTAAGATTTAATGCATGAGTTTATTTAAACAAGTGTTTAAATATTAAGCTTTAAGAATTGGTAATGTGATCTTCAATGTGAGTGATACTTTGGTATGAACATATGTATTTTCGGGTAATGTTAAGTATGTTTTAATTTTGTTTAGTTACATAGTAATTGTCTAAGGTGAACAAAGATGCATATGACCATTTTATACTTGAGCTAAAAGTAACTATATGGCCCCTTTTATATTTCTTTTTATATTCGGCCATAAGCTAGTATAATGGACATTAATAAATTAAATTTGTTTCCATTAGCTCAAGAGCCTAAAGGAACGGGATCGAGTAAAGGAAAAACCAAGGTTGACGAGTAGCCGGTTGGAGCTATACATCCGACGTAAGGTAAGTCCTTAAGCAATTAGATTATGGCTATTTATATATATAAACATATACGCAAATGTCGCGTATGAATTTGAAATGTCATCTTTGTATGTATATATATATATATATAAAATTGATGATTGAATATGTGGTGATTTGAGGACTCATTTAAGTCATTTTGGTGCATAAATAATGAAAGAATATAGCACTATGCGTGCGGAAGATCATGGCACTATGTGTGCGAATGAGTGTATGCATTATGTATGCGAATTTGTTAACCGAGCACTATGTGTGCGAGATCGGTTGTGTGGCACTATGTGTGCAAATTTGGTTAAAGAATATAAATCTAAAAAGGGCACAACGGATATGTGAGTGGAATGTATATGTCTGTCTCTGCTTATTAAAGTTAGTTCGTAGAAGTTTGAGAAGTGGTTTAAAAGTATACGGTTATATAAGATGAAGAGTAAATGAGGTACACAAGGTGGTTAACTATGGAGTTCTTGATTCGATTGGTTGTTGAATAGTAATGTAGCTTGCGGTTGAGCTAAATAATTCTTATGACGTGTGACCTAATGTGCATTTAGTTTTCGAAATGAAATGCTAGATAGAAACGTTAACCATTATCATTTTTTGTACCATTAGTTTGGATTACTCTGTCAATTGCTTATGACTTACTGAGTATTATGTCATTTGAGTTGTTTGTTTATCTCTACTTAGATTATCGATCTGTTGTGAGCTCGGGACCACTACTGAAGTCATCACACTCACTGACATCATTTTGGTATCTTTAAAGAAGTTTTCAGTTGAAACTATGGCATGTATAGGATAGGCAAAGTTGTAGTGTTATATTTTGAATGATGTAATTATACTTATGATGAGCCATACGAAAATGGCACATTACCTAGTTTTGTGAACTTAAAAATGCTAAAGTCATATTAGCTAGCGTATATGGTTATGATATGGATAATATGTTCATACTATTATAAGTAAAGTATCTTTATGTGATTCGTAAATCATAGTAGAGTTTAAGGTGCTTTCTTAATGTTCGTATAATGGTTTGAAAGAATGAAAGTTTCCTTTTGCTAAATTGAATTTAGCTAGAGAGAGGTTTATACCAAATGAATAGTAAAAATTTTGTTTGGTTTGCATGATACCACTCTATGAGATAATATATATATATATATATATGCACATGCACTTGTATATAGTTCATTAGATTTTGGGTAATCGTTTTGGATATTGGATGTTGTTAAGATCTTATTAATTATAATTATAATTTAAATTCCTAATTGATAAGTATATGAGATGTTCTAAAGTCGAGTTTTATTTTATAATACCTTATGACCTTATTCCGGCAACGGTTTTGGGCATAGGGTGTTACAATCAAAACCAGCATCATGCTTTAAATCATAAATTCTATTTACCAATGCATCATTTATTGTACAATATATGTCTCTCTCTTTTTTTTGTATGAATAAGAGACATCATTGTATTACTGTACCCTTGTTCCTGAGAAGTAATAATGGAGTGCAAACCCATAGAGAGTACGTAATTGTACTGACACACAGTTATTCAGCAACAACCTTTGGCCAGATTCATTTTTATAATGCTTGCATTGGAGTGTTTCCTCTTTAACATTTCACAATACACCTACTTTGGAGTGTCTCTTATTCATAACTATATATATAAGCATTATTAAAAGGTAGATTCATTCAAGATTCAAGGAATGTTACTAGCCATCCATTATTGATGCAACCTAAATCATTCATCAAAGAATTAAAGATACAACATTTAGTTAAATTTATCAAACTTAGTCATTGATAATTTACATGATTCAAGAATTAAGCATCGAATGTAACAAAAATTTTCGAACACATTTGCATTAACCACAAATAAACCTTGCATGCTTCATTAAACTCCAAAAACAAAATTAAAATGTGGGTGTATTTCCAAACCCCATATGCATTCCCCCAAACTGAGAGTTTGCATTATCCCCAATACACTAACATTAAAATGCAATGACAATAAAAATGAAACGACAATCTGCACTAACAAAATGAAAATTACAGCTACATGTAATGCATGAATACTATAGCTAAAACTTAAAATAAACTAACTCAGTTTGCCTTGGCGATCAATGTAGTTGCACGATGTTTCTTTTTCTTCCACTTTTTCTCCTTCTTCTTGCGCTTTTTGTATTTGGAGCGCTTTTTCTTCTTTACTTTGGGCTTCGCACGATCCTCGGATCGCTCCTCAGTTTTTGGCACTGCCCCAGCATCATCGACTACTTCTTGTGTAGGAGGGGTCACCTCTAGTGGTCCGATATAGACCACCATCGCCAATGAGTTGTGGTGCTTCTCACTGGTTACCTCTACAGCTTCTGCTAGTCTAGCTCCATCTCACTCCAGATTATCAGTAGTTGCACCCACAAACTCAGATGCATGATAATGTTCTCAGTAGATTCTTTCTCAACAGCTTTTTTCTTAGTATTTTCTTCTTCGGCCTTCTTGTTCACAACTACAACAAGGACTTCCTCCTCTCCCACATCAACTTACTCCTCAACAGCAGGCGTCTCTTAACCTGTAATAAAGTCAACCTTAACTAGGCTATCAATCCTTCGTATGCATTCCTCAATGTCCCTTGAGTCTTCTTCTTTCTCATCATTAGATACGTGCACAATGGGAGGGGATTTCGTCGATCTGTCTCGGTCTCCTAAATCATGATGGTTCATAATCTCAAATGATCAATGGGAGCACTGAAAATTCTAAAATCAGGATCGGGCTTAACTGACTTAATGCGGCTACAATAGAGTTGTTACAAGCCTTGGTATAAACGTAGAACAAATTTTGTGATCTGTCCATATTCTCTATTGTAGCAACAAGCTTGATCTGCTTATTGCTTATGGAATTGGCCAACTTCTTGATGTTTATATTTTGCTCAACAATGATGTCTTTGCTGTCAAGTTTGTTCCCTTGCTTTCTGCTTTGGTTTTGCCCTTCCTTGTCTTGCTGGTCTCTACATCCTTTATTATCAGTGTATCTTTGCCACGGGTCATTCTTTCAATTGAGGCTTCATTTATCGAGACCTTATTCTCCAGGACCTCTTCATCATCACGGGGCACGATCCCTTTCTGCTAGTACAGTAGCATCACCAATGAGGGGAAAACCAAAATTCCAGTTTACCTTGTGGCGCAGTCAGCAATTTCTTGGTGGAGTATTGCACTGACATCAATCTTTCTGCCTTTGACAATTGAATGTATTAGTCATGTTCTATTGAGGTCGACTGTGATATTGTGAGTAGAGGGTAGTAGCCTACAGTTGACAAAATGGGACCACATTTTGCTTTGTAGTGTCAGGAAGCTGTGGTGCATCGTATAATTCTTTTGATGTGAACTCGTCTACAATGCTACTTCGACACATAAATCTTTCACCAACAAGTCCCTTTTGTCATCTGTGATATCCTCAATAAACTTGGAATGTTCATCGACATCCACTTCAATGTTGTACAGCTCATTGATTTTTCTAGCATCGCATGGGATTAAGCCTTCTAGAACAAAGATTAACTCTAACTCATGGTCATAAAGGTTAGCGTAAAGCTCACGTACCAATGAAGAAGAATAACTTGTAGGATGAGTGCAGAAAGTCTTTCACTTCAGCTTAGATATGGTTTTGTAGACTTGCTTGTCTAAGTCTTGCTGTTGCGAAAGGAAAATGCCCTATTCTAAGTAGAAGTTTCACTTCAAAATGTTATATTGATCCTCCGGTGCAATAGCAATTTGATTGTACCCAGAATAGTAGTATAAGAAGTAGTAATAGGCTTTTCCAGCAAGCCTGTCTAACATTTGGTCAATGAAAGGAAGGGGGAAGTGGTCTTTCCTTATGGCAGTATTAAGTTTTCGATAATCTATACAGACTTGCCATCCCATAGGAATGCATGTAGGAATTAATTTGTCTTTTTCATTGCTAACCATAATGATGCCACTCTTTTTAGGAACGCATTGCACTGGACTTACCCAATTGCTATCAGAAATAGGCTAAATAATTCCAACATCAAGCCATTTTATAATTTCTTTCTTAACAACTTCCTTCATCTTCTCGTTTAATATTCTTTGTTGCTTAATCGATTGCTTGCCTTCATCTTCCAACTTGATCTTGTGTATGCAAAAAGATGGACTAATGCCTCGAATATCAGCAATGCTCCAAGCAATAGCTCATTTATGTTGCTTAAGAATATGGACCAATTTCTCTTCTTGGGATACATTCAGTGTTACGGAGATAATAACCGAGATAGTATTGTTATCACCAAGAAAGACATATTTAAAATGAGTAGGTAGTTGTTTCAATTCTAAAGTAGGAGCTTCGTTAATAAATGGCTTGAATACTGGAGTTGTTCTGTTGGCTAAGTCTAAGGATTCAATTTGCCATCCATACTTGAGTTCAATATTATTAGCTTTAACTATGTTGTCACAATTATCTAAGAATCCATCATTAGATGTCACTGCAAACTCCTTAGAAAGGATTATGCTTTGGTCATTGAATTCTTCCTCAATTAGATCATCTAGCATATTGACAGTATGGCATTCTTTATCCTTGCAGTCAATAGATTTGAAAACACTGAAGGTAATGTGCTCATGATAAGTCGCATGGTCAGTTCACCTCTATAAACATCAATAAGAGTTCGTCTGATGGCTACAAATGGTCGTTCTAAGATTATGGAAACCTCATTGTCTGCCTTACAGTCAAGTATGATAAAATTAGCCGCAAAAATGAATTTATCCACACAAACTAAAATATCTTTAATTTGCCCTTCAAGTTGAGCCAATGATCGATCAACTAGTTGCAATGTCACTACAGTAGGTTTCATGTGACCAATTCCCAACTTGTTGAAAGTAGATAGTGGCATTAGGTTGATGCTAGCTTCCAAGTCGTACAAAGCCTTGCCCAAATAATGGTTGCCAATTGCACAAGGGATAGTAAAGCTCCTAAATTCTTTCATTTTAGGGGGCAACTTATTTGTCAAAATAACACTATAACCTTCTGTGAGTGCAATAGTTTCTATATCACTGAGCTTCTTCTTCTTGGACAAGAGCTCATTCATAAATTTCTTATAATTTAGAATTTGCACAAGAGCATCTCCTAAAGGAATATTTACTTGAAGTTGCTTTAGTGTGTTCAGGAACTGTTGGTACTGCTTAACCTGCTCATTTTCCCTAAATCTTTGTGGAAAAGGTAAAACTGGAAATACATCTGATTGTGTCGATACCTTTGATTATGTCGACAATTTCAAGGGTCAGACATTAGGCATATGAGTGACAATTTGTGAAACTTCTTTGTTTGGTATATCGACAAGCTCTTCAAATTTAACTTTCTCACTAGGGATCACTTTACCAATATCTGATGTGCTATAGTAAAGTCTGTAGTCAGCTCATCAGTTATTTTACCACTCTTGAGAGTGATAGCCTTGCAGGGTTCTTTCCCCTTTGAACTAGGATTTTTCATGTCACTAGATAGTGTTCTCGGTGGTTGAGTATTCAGATTCGAAGCAAATTGTCCTAATTGTGCCTCCAACATCCGAATAGAAGATGAATTCCCTTACATAATAGCTTCTTTGTAAGTCATATGCTCCCGCATTAAAGCCTCAACAGCTACTAAAGGGTCAGAAAGAGAAGCTTGCGTATACTGTTGTCGTCGATGTTCTTGAACATGCTAATTCGACATTGAAGATTGTTGTGGCTATGTCTGATTCTGGTATGAATGCATCTAAGTGTGTTGATTATAGTTTTGCTGTTGTTGGCTATAATTCCCTTGTCTTGAATTATAATTACCTTGAGTAGATATATTCACATATTGCAATGTTGCAGCATTTTGTCCAGCATTCTGAGTTACTAAGGACTGTTGATTGTGCGCAAAACTATTATAAGAGGTGCCATAAAAATTGTTGTAGATGTTACTGACATAAAAGGCATTCTCTTCATGTTGTGGACAATCTTCATAGTTGTAGCTGTCACTGTAAATCTTACAACAAAAGGTAGGAACATTAACTTGTTGAGCAACTTGTATAGGTGCAACGTTACTAGTCCCTTGCATATATTTTATCATATTTGCAAGAGAAGAAACTTGAGTACTAAGTGCAGATATTGCATCCAATTCAATAACAATTCTCTTAAGAATTCTAATAGCATATTATAAGTACAATGCAGCAAAGCACCATTGGCTGTTGCGTCGACAAGATTCCTCGTGTGTGAATTCAACCCATTATAGAAAATCTCAATTTTTGTTTCCTGTTGAATGTTGTGCATGAGACAATGTCAAAGCAAAGATTTATAACATTCCTAAGTGGTGTGAAGATTCTCATCATCTAGTTGATGATAAGCTATAATATCATTTCAAGACGAGCATTCATTATCAGCAGGTTAAATCGCAAAACAAGCTATGTTGCTAGTGCATTCCAAGAAGTAATTGATCCAGTAGGTAGCCCAAAGAACCAAGTATGAGCTCTTCCCTGCAAGGAATAAGGAAATAATTACATCTTCAAAGCGTCATCAGGAATGCCTTTTTGACTAAAGGAAGTACAAATCAATAAAAATGATTTAAGATGTTCTCGTGCATCTTTATGTGGTAGTCCAACATATTACCTATTAGAATTCAGCATTTGAAACATTACTAGCTTGATTTCAAAATTTCCAGCTTGGATTACTGAGCTAACAACTCCTAGTTGTAAGTCATCCAAGACAAGTACTACAAAATCTCGTATAGTCCTATTTTGTATTTCAGTGTCTTGCGGCAACGGTGGGTCATTAGCATTTTGGTGCTGCATCGGGGGTATGACTTCATAGTTTCAAGGTGAAGCCATATTCCTTTGTTCTTGAAGTCTCCTCTAAATGGTTCTTTCAATTTCTGGATCAAAATCGACAATAAACTCTGAATTGTTTCGGGTCATACAACACCTAAAATAAAATGTGAAAATAGCGACAAAAAGAAAACAAGTTAGTAACAACTAAATATTTTGAAATAAAAACAAACAAAAATAAACATCACACAAACATCATCCCCGGCAGCGACGCCAAAACTCGATCGGCTGTTTAATGCCACAACAATAATGTGCAAGTATACACTATCGATGCAAGTATAGTAGGACGATATGAGTCTGTCGGATATCGATCCTACGAGGATGGTTTTCTTTTGTTTATCAATGTAAGTGCAATAAATAGATAGAAACAAGATAAATTGTGAGAGTAGTTGCCAAAGAAATAACTTGAAAACAATAAGATAAAATATGATAATAATAAATTGGGATCCCTAACATGAATATTCAACAGAATACTAAGTGCTCACAAGGTATAAAAGGATAGGTGATTGTCGATGCATTAAATTGCAATGAATATCTTACCAAGCTTAACTTCTATATTTAATCTAAGACTTAAACATGCACATTAGCCACACTTTCCGATGATGGCAATGGAACACTATTAAGAACAAGTGGATTAAATTCCTCTAATCCTCAAGCAACTTCCATTGTCATGCTTGTTAGCTTGAACTGTAGCTGCACTTTCCAGTGTCAGTGACCGCAATAACACTTCCATGCTAAAAACATTCAAACCCAAAGATTAAATAGTAAAAGCAAGATTGAATAAAATAACATTTAAACCAAAAATCATTTATACTTCTGTACAAACATGAAATAGAAAGTAATCAACAGCGTTTAGAAAAGAAATATAAAAGAAACAAGTGGAGATTACTATTCCTAGAAAATCTCGACTTGATCTCTCGACTCCCTTTTGTGTTACACTCAGGGCCCCTCGTCAAAAGCTAATCTACATCCCTTTCACGTCGGTTTAGTCGTAGGAGGCTTAAGCCGCCATAGTCGAAAAGCTTCAAAAGATAGGTAGAAGAAGATAATGCCCCCAAAAAAAACCTCCTTATTTTTTTTCTTTTTATGTGAATATTAATATTTATCCAAATAGCATAGGTGTCCTTTCATCAGAATCATGATGCATTTGTACGTACAAGTTAGTTGTACCAGACCAAATAGCTCAAACATTTTTGTTATTATCTGGACAGCTATCAGGTGCAGCGACAATTTTAGGCGCAATCTGGAAATACTCATGCAACAACATCAGTACCAAAACATGACAAAATTAAGGATAAATAGGCTAAGATCCACCGAATTATAAAATGCAATTTACTGAACTGAAAATGCTAAAATATATGTTAAAGATAACTAAATGGGGACAAATTAACTAATAAGTAGGGAGAAAACATATGTTCTTTCTAGTACTATCATGGATCATCTCATATATATATCGCAGTTATAAAATTACATAATATAAATATTATAAATAATCATAAAACATATATTTAATGAGATAGGTAATTAAAACAAAATTGTCAACCAAGGTTTCCATGGTTCTATTTTTAGAAAATAAATGGAAAAATAAAATTACACAATTTTTCACCGCAAGGCATTTTTTGGGTCTTCAATCGCCATCACATCTTTTCCTCGTCATGGACTCCTTTTAGAAAAATTATATTTAAGTCTTATGTCTGTTTTCAGCTCACAAGTATTCTATGAATTTTTAAAAAATATAGCCCTATGTGGAGATGATAGTCCATAGTTTATTTCCTAATAACTACAACATCAGCAAAAAATAATTATATAACAAATATATAATATCGCATCCATTTCCATATATAACTCAAAACATGCATAAGATCTAAAGAATGCTACTTTCTGTAATCAAATTATTCAAGAAGAAGAGAAATTCATTTTGACTATCTCTTTATACTTATAGATAGAACACAACCTGGCTCATGATACCAATTGTTGGAAAAATAGGTTTGGAAAATACATCGAAAAATAAATTTAGGGAAAACCAAAGTTTTAAAAAAAATTCAAAACAAGATCTTGGTTGTGATATCTAAAATAATAAACACTTAATCAAAATTGTACATTTTCGATTCATCTAAGTTGAGTGCTTCGACCGAGTAGTCTTCTTCGCTATCCTCAAGCTCACGTCTGCCGAGTGAAGGCTCGCTTCCAATCAAAAAACATTTCACCAAAATTACTAGTGGGGTAATTTTGTAATTTCTCTAAAATTTTGGGTCAAGTTGCAAATCAAAAAATATCTCTAAAAATTTTCTACAATGATCTCTTTAGAGAATTTTCTCTCTACAACTTTTTCTTGAATTCAAGTGTGTGTAAATAATGACCCAAGGCTCTCTTTATATAGAGAGAGTTTAGAGAGTTCAACTATGATTAAACTTAATCACTTTAATATTAAATTAATCTAATATTTATCAATATAAATATTAGATTAAATTTAATATTAAATATTATTAAAATAATAAAATATAAACATTAAATTTAATATTAAGATAATCACTTTAATATTAAATTAATAAAATATTATTAAGATAATTATTAAATTAAATTTAATATTAAACTATTAAAATAATATTATTTTTGGAATAATTAATCTAAGATCAAATTCTCCGATAGAATTCCAGTAAGAATGTAATTCTTCCACTGCTCAACCATCGATAACCAATTGTCGCTAGCCACCGGGACGCCACTAGCATAGCCATTGGCACCCTTACGGTGGCACCCCAAGCTGGTTTAGTTGCTAACGGTTCGGTCTGGGTCAATGAAAATCTGATCGATCCGGTCTAGCCACCGGTTGGACCATCGGCCTAGATTCATATACCAGGCTCAGTTCGACCAGTTTTTAGGTCTTCATCTCGATTTTAGGCTCCCGAACTCAATTTACGATCTCAGGTCCAATTTTCAAGTTTAATTACCAATTAGGCTAATTGTCTAACTTGAAAATTAACTTCCAAAAATATCATATTAATTTTAATTGATTTGATTAATTTAATTTTACTTGATCAAAATTAATTTTTCTAAAAATCACTTAGATTTTTCAAATTAATTTTTCAAAAAAATTATTTAATCAAATTCTCTAGTTGAAAAATTCTTACGACCACCTAATTTAATTTCACATCGAATAAATTGACTCAATTAAATTATTCCCAAAGTCGTAGAATTTTCTTCTGATTCAAATGCAGTCTTATAGAGCCTTTATTAAGCTAGTGGAGGGACCAATCGAACATATACAATTAGGCTCTAATGATTGCAATTATGTCTAGAAAAATCGTTCTAATAATTCGCATTTACTTAATCATGAAGTTAGTCCACAAGAAGTACCATGATTGAAAACTCCTTACTGTATACTTTTTATAAAAGCAATTCATCCAACTGCTTTGTCCAATAATTTCGTCATGTGTGTGTTACCCTCATATGATGTCCTTGATTCCTTTGAGCTAAATTCGTTCATTCAATACAATCATATTTTATCTCACTGTCACCATTGTGTCTTCTTAATGACTAATATCATCACTGTCAACAAATTATTGTGATAAATTGCTCCTTCGAGAACCAACAATTTGTGGATATGTTCCATATTTATCAATCCACACAATGCCAATGAGAGGATATCATTAACTCTTTAATTAAGTTATGAATTCCACTGTTGCTAGTAAAGCCATGCCATACACAAGTCATGTACCCAATATACCGGCTATGGGCTTAATCATCTTTGGAGCATAAGCCTCCACTTATATCAAAGCATATGAGTTGCATACGCATGGTCAGTAACTAACTCAGGATTTAGGTAAATCACACCATGAACATCACAAGTAAATTAATTCACAAACAAATTCAAAATTAATTCATCTTGGGTCCAGTCCAATGTATCATTCTACGAATGAATACATCTATGTCTCTACTCATTGAGTCAACTACTCCGATAGCCAAGACTAGCCATCTCCCCAATTGGAATTTTAGATGACATAATAATCCTTCTCAGTATTTGAATCAAATACTCACTTTGATTCTCTTATGGGATTATAGACTCATTTAGATTATCTACTGAAGTACGGTATCTTTCTCGCAATGTAAACATTCTTTACAATGTCACTTATCTTTATTTTGAACTTTAGACAATCAATGAGTTAATATTTGCTTGACACAATTTCACTATACATGTAAAATATAAAAGATATAAATACAAAAGTTGTAATACCCCATAACCGGCCTAAACGATAAGGCCAAGCTTGGAGAGTTACAATGAATGACAATAAAAACACTCTACAGTTTATATTTAAACTCCTTTAAGGTCATATAAAGTTTTAATAAAGACAAACTACTACTTTGTGACTATCATCCAACTAACTAAAACTACAAAACAACTAACATTATTAATAATACTAAACGATGTAAACGCATATCCGAGCTCCTCATCTTTTGACTCGTTCAAGCTTGTGATTTACTTGAAATCCATTCAACAATAATGGAATTAATATATATTAAAAGGAATCAACTATTTACATATTCAATAGGGTATCGGTAAAACTAAGATATCCAAGTGCAAATGCTGATTCAGAATTAGGAAATTGTTCAGTCAGTTACAGATCAGAATCATACAGACAGATAATAATTCAGACTGTAGTCAGTTGCAGAATAGAATAGAACAGATGCAATTACTTAATAACAGCCACTACACACCATCTCTGACCAACCCAACAAACCAAATAGGGTATTTATTACCCTTCCAGCCCTACACACCACATAGTGTTAGTCTGACACGTTTTAGAGAATACAGTCTAGCTAGCATATTAGAATACAGATACCAGTGAGCTATTCACTGTTTCAGAACAACATACTTCCTCCTGATTCAATTCTCACCCGATGCATATGCAGAATTCACATAACCGTTAATATAGAGTTTTATTCGATTACTGAAATATCGATCATACTTGAATTCGATAAATCAATTCCATTAACATTAATCAAACATAATATACGTTGATAATTAGTACTAAAGTTTTAGATCATAGAATATCAGTTTATATAGTTTAATTCAGTTCAAATGGCCTCACAAAAGGCTTGTATTCGGTTCAAGTGATGCTTGGGATACGACAAAATTTTGTAAACTGGCTCACACACCCGTGTGGTCTCACACGGCCTGGGTAGTTGGCCCATGCGGCCCCACACAACCTACACACACCTCTGTGATCCTTACTTTGTAAATAGTGAGCTACACGGCTTGGACACACGCCCAAGTCCTTAACCCGTGTGAACCCTACACTATCAAGGCCATACACAGTCTAGATATACGCCTGTGTCCTTTACACGTGTGGCTCTTACCTAGTGGACATTGAGTTACACTGTAACACCCCAAACCCGGTCTAGACGTTATGGCCGAATTTGGTGACGTCACATGAGAGTGTTTTTGGAAAACTATTTCAGTTATCAAAACTGCATCCAGATTATTATCTTTTCTCTATCGCGGAAGCTTTGAAATCATTCATTCTTATGAAAATCTTAAATTAAATTATAAAATGCATTCGAAGTATCGTAGTTTAAAAGTCAATACCAATAATAATAAAACAATTTGAAATCCCAAGTAAAAGTTAAAACAATCTAAAGGCCTACATTACATAGCAATTCTCCCAAAGTAATTAATCATAGTAAAAATATGAAGTAACCAGTAAAACCGTAAAATCTGGAAAAGAGTCTAACAGTGGTTACCCTCGAGCCCGCCGCTGCACCGATCCATCTACTGTTGGGGATTACCTGAAAGACAAATAATTAAAGGGGTGAGTTTTCGCAAACTCAGTGAGTACATCCCCACAGTAAGCATGCATGTGAACACATAACAGACAAGCAGTCATAATTGAGCCTGAGCTCTTAACAAAATCAGTATAGGCTTTAGCCCATTCAAAATATTATCAGATACAATTGGGCCTTAGCCTATACAGATATACATGCAAATCAATCAGTACAGTAAATGCCCACCAACCCTACACACCATCTCCGTCCACCCTACACACCATGTGGAGATAAAATCAACCCACCCAACCTTACACACCAAGTATAAGGATAAAATTAACCCATCCAACCCTACACACCAAATCGTACCGAAGAATGACATATAATAAGTAAAGGCAGTACCGCTGCCTGTCAGATGGCTAAAAGCCTTATAGTCTTCCTTTTCTCCAATAAACATCCCAACCTAATGCAATGCAGTCATAATATCATGTCATGGCATGCTTTCACACAGTAAACAGATCATGCATATCATACTCAGATCAAATCAGAATAGTATTATTACACATGCTAAATATAATATGCTAACATACAGCTCAGTATCCTGTCACAGAACAAGGTCTAAGTAATGCTTACCGACCCTTTAAACAGGTCACAGTCGACTAGGGTGACCCTTGCAACCTTTCGGAACAATTCAGATTAATGGGCTCACACGCCCATGTGGCTTGCTCGTGTAAGCCCACACACCCGTATGGCCCACACGGCCCAACTTGGCCTTGCCCGTGTGAATCACGCGGCTTGGCCTAAACCACACATGCCCATGTAGTTTCAACCGTGGCCCACACAGCCCAATTAGCCTAGCCCGTGCCTCGCACACGGTCTAGCCAGCCTAACACGCCCGTGTCTGTCGCGCCCATGTGGCGCGTGCACGCCTCACTCGTCGACCACATAGCTGTGTCTCACACACGACCTCCACACGGGCAGTCCACACGCCCGTGTGACATCGACAGTCTTGTTTTTAGCTTTTGCTGAATCGCGTTTTTAGTGTGTTAGGGGTACACACCTGGTTCGTTTTTTATGCTAACACTATTCCGAGTACTCTAGAACCTATAATTGACAATTTGGAGTCCAATAATCAGTCACTTAACACGAATTGTTATGAATGGATAAATCTCAAAATCTAACAAAACCTTACCCTCAAACACGAAACCACGTTCTTGTAACCTAAGAACTTAATTAAAGCCTTTCACCAGCACCAAAACGTGAATATAAAGATCCCTTCGTTACTCACTTAATCAAAGAAATATCGTTAGACCCATGAAGAAACACTTACCGATGCCTCAATAGAGAACACTAAAATCAATCGCAAAATAAAGAATCGAAGCAAAGGGGAAAAATATAGTAAAAATTTTGGCAGCAAAGATAAGGGAGAAGAAGATGAAAAACGACATCAATAGGGTTCAAGAAAGGGAAAAATTGGCAGAGGCAAAAAAAGATTTTTGGGAAGGAAAAACCAAAAATAACCTACCAATATCCTTTCTCTCAATTTTTCCTTATTTTTCTCACCCACAACACACTCAAACTCAACCACTACAGATTCTCAATTGTTCCCAAACTCCTCCCCAACGCAAGTATCAAAAATATTACGCCCAAGCTTACACTATGACTCAAACACAAGACCTCAAGCACAATCCCTTGCCACTTAACCATTAGATCAGCAGGCCCATTCTGCTATATTTTTACCAACTTTTACTTACAAGCATAATTACCAGGGATTGGGCATTATTCAAATAAAACTCAAAATTTAGCCCAAGTCTTGGCTTAAACCTGGGACCTCCCCAATACTCTCAAAGCCTAAATCCATTCAAGCAGACAATTAATTATGCCAAAATATTGCAGAAACAAAATTCAAAAAATTTCCACGCTACATTTTTTGCAAAAGCCAAAAATCACAAATTTTGGGGCGTTACATACACGGCCTACCACAGGCCCTGGCACACGATCGTGCGGCTCACACAGCCTGGCACACGACCGTGTGGTGACGACAATCATGTTTTTCGGCATCTGAAATTCGTAAAAATTAAGGTTTTTAGTACGCACTTAAAGTAGTTTCAAAGCCGAAACAACGTAGAAGATTCTCAAGACCTAAAATGAACAGTCCATAACCAATTAAATGATAATTCGAAACAACACTAAGATTATCACACAACCAACCCCATCAAAACGTTTCGACACGAGAAAATTCTAAATCGCATAACAGTTACCTTCACACCACCGTAATCATGAATCTAGGACGTTAGAGGGATCGTTATCTTCCAAACCCTCTCTTAAAGAACAACAATTGAACTTATAAACAAAGGATTTGAACAGTTTAAGCAAAAAGTCAATTTTTGCCACAATGCCAACAATCAACAATGATTTCAGAAGTTGAACAACCGAACTTACAAAATTAACGAAATGAATTACCCGATAATAGTAGCAAATAAGAAGTACAAATCTAAGCCGACAGTAAAGAAGAAAAAGAAAAGAAAAGAAGACGGATAAAATGAAAAAGAGAAAAAGGAAAAAAAATGAAAAAATGAAAATAGAAAGGAAAGAAGAACGTTTAATTCTTGTTTTAAAACTACCGATCAGAATTCTGACAATTAACAAAAATATTTCCATACGGTGTGCATCATGACTCGAACACAAGACCAATAAGGGAACCAATACTTAACCCTTAAACCAGTAAGCTCATTTTTTACATAAATTTACACAAAATTGAGCTTAAGCCAACAAGTTAATGATAGAGGTTAGTTTAAAATAAAATAGCAAAAACTTTCTTAAGACACAACTCGAACTCCTAACGTCGAACACATAAACAGAACACATGCCTATAGATGCAGAGACTTAATTACTACAAAATTTCACAATTAAACATTCAAATTTTAGGGCTTTACAAAAGTCATAATAGTGAAATATGAAATTAATTTTACTTATTTATTCATTATTCAAGTAAATAGAAAATAGTTACATGTTTATTATAACATAGGTACATTTTCCAACAACATTAACACTAATACTTGGTGAAGGCCAAATATGGATACCAAATATAAAAAGATGTTAGATAAAAAAAATATTTTGTTTCTTATAATTTTGAAAGTTGCATGTTGAATTGCAATTACTAGTAGGAACAAAAATAATAAAAATTGGGATACACGGAGAAATTGATTTCGCAGCTATGAAAACGAAGGAAAAAAAAGATTACTTGTGGCCAAGATGAGTTAGGTGAGGTAGGTGTAAAATTCAAACAAGTCATGGAAAGAAAAAAAAAAGATTTGGCAGCTGAAAATTATTTTTGGAAAATAATTTCTAAAAAAGTTAATATTTTTTGGTGTCGGGTAGATTTCTTAAAAATATTTTATGAAAGTTGTTTTCAATTAAACAAACACACATTTTAGATTTTTTTTATTTTTTTCATTGTTTAATTAATTTATTTTTATCTATAATTTTATACTTTACATTGTTTTTGCATATATTAAAAATATTATGTTAAACTCAGATTCATTACAATGTCATTTTTTAATTACATGACTACTAAGTGAGTATTTTTTATTTAAAAATGTGATATCAACAAAATTGATAAAAAAATTAATGATGTCAATAATTAGACTTGATTTTCAAATTTAAAAAGTAAAAGTACTAAATTCTTGAAAATAAAAGTACAAAGACTAAATTAAAAATCTATGAAGTGTACATAGACTTATGACATATTTTAACTTTTATACTACAAAATATTTATTATTAATATATTTATAATTGTAATAATTATTTATTATTAAAATATTAAAATTTAATATTTTCAATAATATGTGAATAATATTATTTAAAATTATTATTTTTAAAATTTATTATTAAAATAAAATTGAAATATTAAATAATTTATTAAAATAATAAATTATATTTATTATATTAATAATTTATTATATGACTAACATAAATAATTAAATATGTATGTTTAATAATATTGAAAAATATAATATTTTAAATATTTTAAAAAATAAAATTTATTATCAATATAATAATATTAAGCTAGATTTAAGTTAATTTTTATATAAAAAGAAAATTATCTATAGATGAGCTCTTTTCCGGAAAATGATTTATACTTTTCAAAAGGGTAAGTCATTTTACAAGAAAAATAGCTTATTTTACCTTGAGCTGTAAGTCATTTTTCGTTGACCAAATTATTTTTTGTGAAACAAACATAAGAAAATACAAAAAAATCTTTTCTGTAAAATTTTTTACATGTAAACAAACGGACCTTAAGTGAAGTAATGAATTCAAAAAAAGCTCGCTGTAGTTTTGGTGTAGGGAGTAAATGTATGCAGGTTGTTGCTATTAATGTTTTAAAACTAAGCGTACGAAATTTTGTAGAATCTTTACTGCTTTTTAATGGATAGTTCAGGAAACAATCCTTAATGGATAGTTCAGGAAACCCTCCCACTTTCTATTTATCTATACCCTACCAACCATATGTCATGGACACTAGTGAAGTTGCGAGTTTTCTACCATTTTTATTTTTACTATTAAATGTTTTTATGTACTATATATTAATATAGTGTTTTGTTATATATATATATATATATATATATATAAAACAGTGCAGTGGCAAACCTAGGCTGGATTGATGTGTGAAAGATCAACGTGCAGTGGTGGTGAGCAGGAGAGATGGTCGACGTTGCTGGCGCTTGGTGGTTGTGGGATGGGTTTAGGGTAGGATTTTGGTATGAAATTAGGTTATTAGCCTAAAATTTTGAATTTTTATATATATTTGACATATAATTATTTTTTTTAAAATTCTGAAAGTGGAACTAAAACTTTTCAATGCTACAAAATTTGTAAAATATTCAGGAATTTTAACCTGTTCAAAATAAACTTAATTTTAGGGATGGGTTAAAAATTGAGAATTGAATCCCATTCCCATTCTTTATTTGCTAATTAACATAGACATTCTAAACTTTGTGGGCCAAATTTCAGTAGTTGCTGCTTTTAGAAAAATAATGAGGTGACAATAAAATTGAATGTATGTGGAGTTATTCATTAATTAGATATAACAGCTACTACCAAATGCTATTCAAGGATAAACGTTCTACTTCAATGAAGATAAAATTATATCTCTTTTTCTCTTAATCATGCTAAATTAATGACTTTATTTAAGTTGGGTCATAAATGGTCAGGTCTGTTGATTTTTTTTTAATACTTAAATTTTATATCTTTTTATTGAAAACCTAATTCAACCCAACATTTTTTATTTAATATATTAACAAATTTGATCGAAATTAATGTGCATTGGGTGAGTACTTACTCGAATTTAACTGCTCTCCTAATCTCCTTATTCTTTTCGCGGTACTTTTCTTTAATAAATATTGCTTATTTCAATATATATATATATATATATATAAAATTAAATTTTCAAATTTCTTCAACAATATTTAATAGGTAAATATAGTGACATGATTAAATTAGTCTCCTTTTATTAAATGGATAAATTTAGTTCATTTACTATTAAAAAAATCGAATAATGAAAAATTAAAATAAAGTTGACATTTATTTTTAAATACTATTTATTGTTTAATAGAATTAATACTTTTAAAGTTTTTATGGTTCTATAAATGAAATTTTTTTGTTTGAAATTGAATTACAATTTAAAAAAAATAATTTTCAAGATATTTTTTATACAATAAATATTGATTTTGTTATAATTTAGATTTATTTAATTTTTTTAACAATATAGAGACTAAATTAATAATAAATTGACTAATTTGATCTAGTCCTTATAATACAAGTACTTCAAAAAACTCCTTTACTTAATACTAGTCACACTATATGAGAGTTGCTACAACGAGATTGGGAAGTTGAGATTTTACATATTTGTAGAGAAGGAAACAAGGTAGAAGACAAGATGCCAAGCTTGGCTACCACTCTCCCTTTGGGATTGCATGTTCTCACAACATTGTAGCCGACTTCATGGGATAGGTACAGTTCGCCTCCTTAAAAATAAAAAATTTCAGTTTAGTTTATTTAGATATAATAAAATTACAAATTAATTTATAGTGAAATTATATTTTGACCACCTTAAAATTTTAAAAAGAATTTATATTTATTCCCAAATTATAAATTAATACATAATAAAATTATATTTTAACTTCTCAAATATTTTATAACTCAATTTCAACCTTAAAAAAAAAAAAAAAAAAAACCCTTTTCTTAGCCTCTGCACCGAATTTTATTTTAAGATGTCTTCATGATGACTATAAAGGCCCTGCAGATTCAAGGCAGGTAACTTTGTAATTTGCTTTTAAAAACAGTATTTTATATATAAATTTACATTTTGAAAAATGATAATAACTTTTTTTTTTAAAACGAACGGATAATTTTTTTTTCAAGTAATGAAAAAGTAACATAAATAATAGTGGGTGGTTTTTTTGTTTTCTGAAAGAAATTAAAAATAACGGACAGGTATAGTGGACTGGATAGTTTTTTTTTTTTTTAATTATCGATTTTTATAAAATAATTTTTAATGATTCAATAAAAAATTTATTATAATATAGATAATGTAGATGCATAAGTAAATAAATTTAAATATTTTTAAATTTAATTAACATATAAATTTATATATATATACCAACCCTATCAAACTATCTTACTTGTCACAAATTAATCCAAACTATATTAAATATGATTTTTTTTTAATTCAAGTAGGGAAGGCGTGTGTAGTTTTTTATTTATTTTTAATTTTTTTATTAGAACATTAAAGGCAAACATGGGCAAGAGCATAGCAAATCACCAGTGAAAATTTAAGAAGCTCCAATATCTAAGGAAGAATCTAAAGTAAAGCAGCTACTTCCATTATAGTATAGTAGATGATACAATCATTTATATGTTTAAAAATAACATATAATAAAATAATAGAATGTAAAGTTTAAAATTAATAATACTAACACATAATAATATGTACAAAATTAAAATAAAAATTAATTTAAATTGTGAATAAAAAAATTTAATAGATAAATTTATGAGATTGAGAATATTAAATGCACTCAAATTATTTATTATGTTATTATCATTTTTATAGATTTGATATCGAATTAATTTATGACACCAACTTAATCAATGGCATTATCAATACTAGATTACAACACACTTCAATGTGAGTGAAAACAATAATGTAACATATTTATTAAGAATTAACATAAAAACCAAATTTATTTTAGTTCAAATAGTAAAGTTGAGAGAATGTATTTTTTTGTGGCTTGGATTCAAATCTCTTCATTAGTGATAGGGACAACGGACCAAGATAGAATTCAAATTGTTTGGACAAAGAAAAAACTGAATTGAAGAGGGAAAACCCTGACTTGGCAAATAAGCAACCTGAAACATAACAAGGAAGCCAATAAGAGTTAGATAAAATTAGCAACAATTAAACAACTAAAAGAAAAAAGAATTCAAGATCAAAGAATAAATATTCAAAACAATAAATAAAGCAAACAGAAATTAAAAGGTGGAGGATGGCTCGAATAAACCAATGGATACAGGGTAGAATGATAAATGTTCGATTAAACCCTTTGAGAAAGATTTCCTGACAAGCTCAACCAATGTCTCTAACCAACCCCCTAAGGTTGAACTTTAGTAAATTGGAAGGTGAAGAGTTCTCTCACAGCTTCAAAGAGAAAACCAAGAAAAAAAATCTACTTGTAAAATAAATAAAAGAGAAATCTTACAAAGAGAAATAACCCAAAGAGTTAAATTTATTAATCAAGGTATATGTGAATGGATAATGAAGAAGTCTTTATATAGGCTAGATAATTACATCAAAATAAAACTATTAAGTATAAGGAAACTCTAATTAATCCAAACAAGAAGTAGTTTTAATGGAACTAAACTTTCTTGTTGACTAAGAAACATAAAACTCCTTAACAACTTAAAATATTTAAAAATATCCTAAAATTCAACACAAACTATTCCTTTCAGAGTTCGCCACAAAGACTATTCTTTTCTGTCATGTTTACGGTATGGATTTGCTTAAACTCACATTACGTGAGGTTTTCCCACCATCATCCTGGGACATGCAGAAAACCGCATTGGGTAATCACCATTCCTTAGTTCTTTTCAGAGGATGTCATTGCCATGAACTTTTCCTTTAGAGTTCATATCAGAATTTGTGTTTTCAGTTTCGACGTACTCCATTAGACACCAGCGCGATGAGTAGACACAAACTCACTTGACAAACTCTTCATGTATTCACACAATCTAACCTCAACATTTTACTTCACTGACATGCACCCAAATAAAATGCACACATCTCATAACATACATTTCATAAATATACATACTCAACCATACTTCAATGTTTTTCAACCATACTTCAATGTTTCAATACTCATACACCCATCATCACATACTATACTCTTAATGACTTCAAATCTATAGTTCAATCAATTTTTTATAGATGACTCATAATATGAACAATACTCATGCAGGAGTTAGTGTAGAACTCACCTGGCACTCACGTACAATAGCTAGAACTTCAAATTCAAATGTCCACCATTAAACCGCAACAACCACTACTTACAAAACATAGGAACACCATTACTACTCTTACACATACAAGTTGCTTATCAATTCAATCATTGCCAATTCCATGTAGAAACCTTATACTTACAATTTCATTATCCAGTTACCAAATGCAGATTTACTCATTCAGAACTTAACATGCAAAGCTAAAATACTTACCCTGATGCGAAGTAACTGTAACACCCCAGACCCGGCCCAGATGTTATGGCTGAATCCAGTGATGTCACATCAAAGAGGTTGTTTCAAAACGACGGCGTTTAGTTAAAATTATGTTCAATGGCATAGTTGCTTGGGTAAAACTTAAACTTGTGACTTAGAAAATCCTTGTAATTTGTTAAGATGAAAGCCCATGTTCTAAGAAAACGTTCACTTATTAAGATTACTTAGAAAACCATGATTAACTTTAAAAAAATATTTAAGTTTAATTATCCAACAGTGAATAATAATCCCAAATAAAAAGTCAAATCGGAGACATAAGGCCTTATTACAACCCAAAAAAACAAGTAATTAAAACAAAGTAATTCAAAAACTATTTAAAACTTCTAATAAGCTTGCAGTGTAGCCATCTCCGAGTCTCCTCCCACGTCGAGCCGTCTACTAAGGGTTACCTGAAACATTAAATTAAAGGGTGTGAGTCTCGAAACTCAGTGTGTACGACCCTTGGCAATCAAATCAATATGCACATCAACACATTGGGCCTAAGCCCTACTCAATATCGGTGGCCTTTGAGCCTTAGCCCATGATAGCCTCAGTTGGGCTCGAGCCTACATTTAAATATCAAGATGTTCATGCCATATGCAGTTACCCATAACCAACCCTGTACACCCCTTCCAACCCTACACTCCTGTGGGGAGATACTCGACCCACCCATCCTTATACACCCATTGTGACACCGGTTGCAGCACCACTCATCGTTGCAGCAGAGCTACTCGTGGCTCAAAGGCCTTCGTTGTAGCACTGGTTGTGGCACTACTTATCGTTGCAGCAGAGCTGCTCGTGGCTCAGAAGCCTTCATTGGGTCCATAATCGTCAAGCCAGCCCACATGCGACCCTCATATACACTTCCTCCAATCAAAACCCAGCCCACATGCGATATAATATCTCATGAATGCATCATCGTCACATACAACATACACCAGTCATACTCATAACACATAGGGGTATTTTAGTCATTTCACTATCTAGGGGTATTTTGGTAATTTCTACCCTACAAAGGTGTCTCGGTAACTCTACCCTTCGAGGCGTTATAATAATTCTACTCTACAGGGGCATTTTAGTAATTCTACCCTAGAAGGGTATTTTCGTAATTTTCTAAAAGTACAGATTTTAATTATGGATTTTGGCCCATCAACAAGTCCTCGCGGTTAAAGCGAACGGACACTATGCACCAGGTAAGATTTAAGAGAAGAGGAGGTGGGTCACTTGGACCGCTTAAGTACCAAGCTCTTCCTAGATCCAACCCTAGACATGCATACATCCATTGCCACACCTTAGTCTAACAACTTGTCCACAGACATGTTTAATTATTTAATTAAGTCTTATGTAAAATTTGAGAGATTAGAACTAGGCCTATAGTCCATTAAAAACCCTAGCATGCATTTCTACAATCCCATAAGGCCCACTAGGCCCAATCATATTCATAAAACCCAAACATGTTTATGTAGCCCATTAGGCCCGATCACAATCTAATCATACATTTATGCATGTCAGTTTATCATACAATTTCATATCACAACTTTGCTATTTTGGGCCCACAAGTTCGTTAGGCCCATTCGTGATTTCGGCTTTTGCCAATTTTCGTATGTGTAGTGTATGTACACACCTGATTGACAGCCCACACTACATCCTCAGCCTCGACCGACAACCAAAACCATCTTCGAATCAATTCTATACCTTAAACTACAACTTTATCAAATCTCAAAGCCTTACCGTAACCTTACCGTTTACCACCAATTTTAATAGCCTCTTATTCGCTATTATTTCTGAATATCCTTAGATCTGCACCAATACACACATATTATCAACATCAAGTGACTCGTATTCCACACGAGTCACCCCTATCAACGACATTTACATTCAGACACCTATGAAATCGAAGTTGAGAGTGAGTACACTTACCACTTTCTAGAGATCCTTACCACGCTTGAAATCTTTGAACCCTACCTCTTGTTAATATAGGGTTAACGACAAGAAAAAGATTAGATAGCCCTTCGACTTTTATCAAAACGCACTAAAAGATGGTTAACTAAGTACTTACTAAAACTAGTATCTGATCTTACGGCCTAGATATCTACTGAGTGTGATCGGCTTTCAAAATCTTGATTAAGAGAAGATAACAACAACCGATTTGTGATGGAGGAGAACAAAGAGAAATTGGCTATTTGATGTGCCTATTTAGGCATTCAAGAGGTTAACAATGGATTCGACTTTTTAGAAAAAGAAGACTACCACGCTAATAAAAATTTCGGCAAAAAAGATGGTGGGTTATTCGACAATGGAAAAATGAGAGGGAGAAGAGAATTTGGCAATGGAATGAACAAGAAAAGGGCTTTCTAAATGATAACCTCAATAGCCGAATTGCTTAAAAAATTCGGCACTACTCCCCCTAGCCCCCTTTTAAAGCCGATTTCATGCCTCTAAAGTCCCATTTGGTTCCACTTTATCCAACTTCTAATCACATCCTATTAGTTCTCCTTATTATCCACCTAAATTATCTCTTTAATATCCATCCAAAAGAGTTTTAAGTCATCACCACTACTTGCACAGCATAAGTGCAAAAATAATATTCCTAATGCCAAAGTCATTCCTTGAACCTTAGACCTCCCTACTCTCTACATGGCGTCACCCATTACTCCACAAGGTGGCGCTACCTTGCCACTAGGCCACAGGCCCATTTGTGTCCTATTTTCCCCTTAATTTGTTTAAGAGGCCTAATACCTGAGACTAGGGTTCCACTAAGGCAAAAATGAAAATTTTCCCTATGGTCTACCCTAAACCCGAGACTTCATAGAATCCCCCCAACAATTCTAACTTGTAATTTCATGCCATTGTCTTACTCTCAAAAATTTTAAACGCACATAAGGCCAAAGCCCAATTCTTCTAGGCCCAAAATCAGGGCATTACAGTAACTATTGATCATAAAATAACCTTAGCTTCTAGATCATCGAGGTAGGATACATTCAGATTATAGGAAGGTTTCAGTAGATACCACTTAAGGAAGAGAAAGAAAGAAGAAAGAAGAACCCATTTTTAGAACCCATTTTCAGAATACATTCTCACATATAATATGACTCATCTTGCTTAGTAGACTTTAACAAGTGTCATATATATTAGAACTTGCCTTCTTATTGGCCTACAATTTTCGAGGAAAGTATAAGTACGTTCGCATAATGAAACTTACCACGTTATTTGAACAAAATCGATGAAAATAGTTTATTTAGAACAAGGAAACAACCCAAAAATTCCCAAAAACTAATACCAAATGATAGGGCAACAAACCACGATCGTATTCAAGTTGTTTGGACAAGTGAAAACCCTAATTTGGCAAATAAGCAACCTAAAATACAACAAGGAAGCTTAGAAAAGTTAGATGAAATCAACAACAATAAAATGACTAAAAAAAGAAAATCAAGAAAAAAATAAAGATTTAAAAAATAAATAAATAAAAAGCAAAAAGAAAAATATGGATCGAATAAACTAATAGATATGATAGAAGGATAAATGTTTGATTGAACCCTTTGAGGAAGATTTCTTAACAAGCTTAACCAATGACCCTAACCAACCCCCTAAGGCCAAATACTAGTAAATTGGAGGGTGAAGAGTTCTCCCACGGCTTCAAAGAGTAAACCAAGAAGAAAAATTTAACACCCCAAACACAGCCTAGAAGTTATGGCCGTATCTGGCAATGTCACACGATAGTGTTTTTGAAACCTAATTGTTACGATGAAAACATTCCATGTTATTATCTTTAGTAAACTTTATTAGAACATAGGAAGTCGGCTCTACTCATTTAAAACATTTGTTTTGAAACATCCCTTGTTGTGGAAGCTTTAATAAAACAATCTAAGTGATCATGAATTTAGAAAATACTTTAACTTTTTGAAAACCGAATTTCCTACGACCAGCAGGTATAATTCCACAATATGTAAATTTTTTATTGGTTTTTTAAAAAATTTAAAAAGACTAAAGTACCATCGAATAATATAACTTATTTTAAATATGGAAAGATATTTTTGCAATTTCCCTGACCAAGTTGGTGCCTGGTTAACTCGTGTCACCAAATCAATTAAGGGCTTAAATAATAGTATAGTATAGTATGGATACACAAACAAAATAACACTAAAATAAATAATAATAATAATAATAATAATAAGTCTAAATAAAGGTTTGATCGGAGTGGTAAAGAAAAAAAAATTATAAATGCTAGTGGTAACATTAATAAAAATTTTTATTGGTTTTTAAAAAATAAGAAAAAAACACATAAGGACCCTTGTAATAATATAATTTATTTGAAATATGTAAGGATATTTTAGTAATTGAGTTCAAATTTCTATTGTTTGTAAATTTTTCATTGGTTTTCTAAAAATAAAGAAAAGATAAAAATATTCCCGTAATATATAATTTATTTAAATTATGTAAGATTACTTTAGTAATTTTACTTGAATGAGTTGGTGTTAAGTTGACTCGTGATTCTAACTTAGTCACACACTTAAATGATAGTATAGATATTACCCACCAAAAAGAAAAAAAAAATGTTATATTATATAGTTTAAAATATGTTATAAGTCACCGTCTTCTTCACAAGTTTGGAATTTAGTTTCTTTACTTTTCAAATTTCAAAATTCAAGTCCAATTGCTAACATAATTTTTTTTTTTTGTTAAATTTGTTTATATAACATTTTGAAATTAAACATACTCATTTGGTAGTCATGTAAGTAAAAAAATGACATTGTAAGAATTTGAATTTAACAAAATAATTTTAAAAGTGTTAACAATTGGGCCTAAATTTTAAAATATGAAAAAATAAAAAATTAAATTCGTGAAAATAAAAATATAATGACTAAATTCCAAATTTGTTAAGAGTAAGAGACTTATGTCACATTTTAACCTATTATATTATATTATATTATATTGAAAGGTTATAGGTATGTGGATGAAACGTCAGAATCTTGTCCAAAAACAAAAGAACAGCATGAGAAACAGCTTAGCCTTCCATGGATTGCATGCACCCAAAACCCAACAAGTAAGTACCATCAACAAAAAAGAAAGTGTTGTTAGTTAGAGGTTTCATTTTCATAAATTATGTAGTTTCCATTGTTGCAGAGGAGTAAATTAGGAGTGGTGCCGCCATGGGTGATTGTTATGTATAACTCCGTCTTCTTTAGCAACTGTGTTCACCACCCAAACGAGAAGAAGAAGGAAGTCGACAAGTTCTGCATCGACTGTCTTCAATCCTTTTGCACTCATTGCCTTCCTTCTCATGCTTTTCACAAGCACATCAAGGTTGCCTTTCTTCTCCAAAAATCTCCCACCATTTTTAATCCTATATTTATAATTGCATCAATAATGGAATAACAAGTTGAATTCTGGACTAATTATTGTTATTATCTAATATCGAAATCAAGATTCGAAGATACATCTACAGTGACGTGATCAACCGACAAGATTTGTGTAAGCTCTTCAATTGTTCTGGCATCCAGGTTCGATCATCTTTATAGTCTTTCTTTCTTTTTTCCTACTGATTTTATCAATCATTTTATTTTATGTTAATTAATTCTCTTTTATGATATTTTAATTTTATGGAATACTCTTATCATAAAAACATTGATTCTCCTTTCAATTTTTTTTATACTTTGTGTTTTCATCACTTAATTTTAAAAAGTTATAAAATGGTCACTGAATTATTCAAAAGTTTTCATTTAAGTCACTGATCTATTAAAATTATTGTTGTATATCTTTCTTTATTCGTATTGTTTGCTACACCAATTGAAACCTCCCATTCTCTTTCTCTTTTACAATTCATTTTTTTTTTCATTAAACTACTTTGAAAATCACAAATTTGCAAACCAAAATCCAAACAACTTTCTTCTTCTATCTCCAATACTAACCGTCAGATCGAATTAGATCTAAAGTATGCTCTACTTGTAGATGGATATTAATCCACTATAAATATCATCGACTCATCACTGGGAGCTTGCTAAACATATATTTAAAAAAAATTAACAACTAGTGACTCAAAAAAAAAAATTCAAATAGATTAGTGATTTAAATGAAAACTTTCAAGTAGTGCAATAATCATTTTGTAAGTTTTTGAAGTTAAATTACCAAAACATAAACTTACTAATAGTTTAATGATGTCTAGAGTATAGTTATAGAAGCTTTTATTCTATTTCTAAAATAAAAAGGATATATAGTAGTAACGAAATATATATTATTTATTGAGTATCAGCTTGATTTATTACAAGCTAGTAAGACGTAAAAAGAATTATAATATTAATAAATGGTCTCATTTATGTATGATAATAATTTTTCAACAAAAAGCAGAGTAGTATACTTAATGAGACACCTACCCTCCAAATACATTATAACACAACATTCATACCAATATTATCATAGTACTGAGAGAAATAAAAAAAGGGAATTCACAATCCTTGGATGCAGGCATATCATACAAATAAAGCAAAGGTGCTATTCTTGAAGCAAAGGACTCAATCTCATCAACAACAAAGTAGTTCAAGGGACTGTAAATGTTCCATTTGTGGCAAAACTTTACAAGATAATACTTCTCTTTATTGCAGTATCGCATGCAAGGTTCTTTACTTCCCCCAACCTTTCTTTTTTCAGCGAATTATGGGATTAACTATTATTATATATTTATTTATTGACAGGTGTTAAATATATACAGAGATGAAGAAATATACGTCGGATTGCCATTAACAAAGAAACCAAGGTTAAGGCAAACTAGAAAAGGCGTCCCCCTACGATCCCCCTTGTTCTAATACATTATTTATCTCCTTATTTATTATTTTTAATTTTAAATTAGTATCAAATTAAGACTTAAAATATAATTTTCTTCGAGCACCAATTTAAATTCAAATTTTAAAAATGGAGGCTTTTAAGAAAATTCTTTGTGTAATTTAACCCTTAACATTTACATTTTTTTATCAGTTATCTTTATTCTTTTTTTTTTTAAGTTAAATTTGACTTTCAACCTTTAAAAAAGAGGTAAATTTGACCAGTAACATTTCAAAAAGAGTTGAATTGTTATTTTTTAATAGAAATACGGGCTAAAAATTTAAATTTTAAACATGACAACTTGCATGGAAATATACATATACTTCATGCTATTTAAAAAAAATTTATGAACTTTTTGAATATTTTTATAATTTTTCAATTATTTGTTGTTGTCACATAAAATAAGTAGTTTCATATTAGCATAAAATACACAAGAATTGCCTTGTGGATTGTCACACCAATGTCGAAACTTTTTTTTAAATCAACTTTTTGCTTGAAAATGAAAATAGGAGTCGCCACCAATCACCTTTAAGAGGCGTGATCGGGTCACCTCGTAATTTGATTATTTTAATAAGAGGTTTGATTTATTAAAATAATATTTTTTTTGGTTTACAAAAATCTAGAAAATTGGTTCAGGAGTCAGTTACGCACGAAAAAGGATTAGCACCCTCGTTACGCCCAAAATTGGTACCTAATTGGTACCCAATCTTCACTTCTTTTTCTTCTCCTAGGCTCACAATTTCGACTGACTCTTTGTAAGGCAAGATCTATTTCTCATCTTATTCTACCATCCTTAACAAATCAGGAGATAAGCTACAGTCTCGATCATCTTCAAAATCCTGAGGTTCTTCAAGACACATATCTTGCTCAAAAGGAGACTCTAAGTCAGTAGCAGTGTTGCTCATATTATTGATATCTGGAGACTTATTATAGGGAGGAAAGAAAACCCAAAGAACAAAAGAATCTAAGAATAATTATCTATATGGTTTGATTATGAATGAAATGAAAAGAATAAAAGAATATTTGCTCATGATGAGACTCAAAGATGCATTTTATTGAAATAAAGATGCTGGACATATACCTATTTCACAAAAGGATTCTTATTGCTCCTAGGCTTAGAGCAACAAGTGTGTTTTGAACATTACTCTGAATTAGTTCTAAAGATTACAGGGATTTCCTCCGCAGTCCAATTGTTCAAAACACTCCTGGGGTATGTAAGGGCAAATGCCTGATCGATTCTCTTTTCCAATTCCTTCTTCGAATATAGTATTGATGCTCCAATTTCTCAACATTTCTTCCGGGCCTTTGACCTCTTCAAAGAATTCCAACTCTTTTGATTAATTAGGGTCTTTTTGTGAAACTTAATGCATATGATGAAATGTAATGTAGATGAATGAAATGAATGCAAAAAAAGGCGTTGATTCTGATTCAATTCTATTAGAACAACTTTACTAGAAAATGAATCTCTTTACATAAAATGAATATTTACATATACGGCCTTGCCCTAATACTCAAAGCAAAGACATCGACCCTTTTCTTCATATCCGAATGTTAAGATCAAATCCCGCAAACTTTTTCAAAGGATGCATTTACTATCTCCTTTTTGCTTGATCCGAGCCGCGATCCATTGCTCACTCATCCTCGTGATGCTCATTAGCTTCTTTAAGAAAGTTAGGATGTTGACAGCTCTAAAATAAGCTTTGTCAGCTTGAATCCTCGGGCAACAAGGCAACGTTGTGTACTCCTTCACAGTGGGCACCAAATCTACCTTCCCAAAAGTGAAGTTGCTATAATGCAAGATTGCAATATTGGGCCAGAGCTCAGAACAAGTGTTTATCCCTTTTGACATCAAGTAGATAAGGTAAATCACCATAGCTACTTAGTTTCGTCATCCCACTGGTCTCGTACTTTTTTTAACTCTTGGAGGTTATTTTGAGTCACACCTATGCGTATGAAATCCCATAATTTTGACACATCCCCTCGGTCAGACTATCACCTTTCTCTCTTTGCATTTTCTCGGACCATATTCGGACGGTCGCATTGTCTTTCACTTTATCAAGAAATCTCTTTTTCCATAATAAGCTCTCTATTTAGCAACTGAACGTGAATCAACACCCCTTTTCTATGATGAAAATGCAATGCAATCATAACCAAAACAAAACAAAACAAGTTAGTACATTTCATACAAAGTAAAAGCAAGCAACAAAAAATAAATAGAGCACCTATTCGGGCGACCACTAGGGTTTGGTATGGCTCTACCTAGGGTAAGTTTTCTGGGGCTCATTATATGCGGTTCGATTCTAAAGTAAGGGTACCTGAACCAACAGATTCCTCGATCCTCATCCATTATAGGCCCATACAGACCGAGTTCAGTTCAGGGGAATACATTTCCCTATGGCTATATAGAGATGAAGATCTCACGAAGACATAGGTACGGATGTATCCCGAAAGCGATTCACTATCCTATACGAAGGTGAAGACCCCACGAAGGAATAGTTTCTCACTCCCACTTAAGAAGGTTAAAATCAAATGATTATGTAATGTAATATGTGGAAATATACCAAAAGACTCATACCAATAAAGCAAACATATCATTATGTAACAAAATGATAGAGACCACAAGAATGAAAGATGAAATGCAATGAAGGGATCGTAAATTTAAACCAAATTATCAATTTTCGACAAAAAGACCAAAAGTAATCAACTTGCGGCTTGACTCTCTTATTACATCCCCAGTGGAGTTGCCAAGCTGTCGAAACCTTTTTTTTGAAATCGACTTTTTGTTTGAAAACGAAAATGGGAATCGCCACCAATCACTTTTAATAGGCATGATCGGGTCACCTCGTAATTTGATCATTTTAATAAGAGGTTTGATTTATTAAAACAATATTTTTTGGTTTACAAAAATTCAAAAAATTGGTTCGGGAGTCGGTTACGCACGAGGAAGGATTAGCACCCTCGTTACGCCCAAAATTGGTACCTAATTGATTACTTGATGTCTTTAGTGTTGAGAATTGAAAATTTTGAAGTGAATTTAAAATACGATCCCTCATTAAAACATTACTTAACTAAATTAATTTTCAAGAAAATGGGGCTTATTTCAAGTTAATCGAGAAGAAAGGATCATGTCCCATAAGTTAGGACACAATGTCGTAAATCCTTGAAAATGAGCATAATATACACATGGATAAATAATAATAATGTAAATATGGCAATATATGTAGAACATTAGAATAATATAAAATAAGTAAATAAGGAATACTATAGTAATACTAATGTAATTAATAATATTATTATTAATGATCAAATCTTAATAATAATAAAATAAATAAGGAAATCTTAAAATAAAATAAAATGAAAAATGCATGATAATATATATATATATATATATATATATAAACATGATCTTGAGAGTGCAAAAAATAATAAAGGAATAATAAAATAACAAGAATAAAAATTAAAAATAAAATAATAATGACAACAATAATAAATGAACAAAGAAATACACAAATAAAAGGATATAAATGAACAACTAGGGTTTTGTTTCTTTTCTTCTTCTTTTTTTTATTTGGGCTAAGTTTTTTATTTTTTGGTTCATTTTGGGTCTGTGGGGGCAGGGCAAAATAGGCCCACTACAACTAATATTATTAAAAATAATATCTTAATTATATTTTTGTTAAAAAAACAATTTTACTCTTTTTTTTTTTGGAAAAAAGGACGAAAAAAAAGTTATAAACATGGAGGACTAAAATTGATATTATACTTTATATATACTTAGATATGGTTTCTTCTAAAACTTGCATCGAACTAATCTCAACTTATTTAAGTACAAATTATTTGTTGAGTCCAATAGGCTTAACTCGCCAGATTTGGAATAGTTTTTCATATGATTGAATATTCTGAAAATTATTGTTTATTATTATGAATTTGAAAAAGAGATGAAATTAGCAAAATTTGATTCCAATTTTTTGCATGAATAGTTAGTTTAACTAGTTAAATACTCAAATTATCATTAAATCGGAAATTAAAACAAATTAATAAACTGGTTTATCAGCCCAACCCTAATAAATAGAAACCCAGTCCAAAAATAATAATAAAACCTAAATTGTGATATTTTAAACCATGAAGCATTTTATATTTGGGTAACAAGCATGTTTAAGAAAATATCAAGTGTTTTTTTTTCAAATTATTTTTTTACTATTTAATATATCCTAAAAATAAGTTACGTGAACTCAAATCTGCTTGCAAAGTTTTTTTTTTTTTTTTTTTTTTTACTCAGCTGACAATATATAGGATAATAATCTTTTATATTTTTATGTATTTGGTATGCTAAGAGAAAGAAAAAAAGTTAATTGATATTTCAATTTTCATTAAAAATGGTAATGTTAATGTTTTAATTGAATTTTAAATGTTTAATTAATTTTTATGTCATTATTGTTATTTATATATTTGTGTTTTTAATTTTTTTTAAGAAAGTTGTCTGTTTTTTTTTTAAATTGTTTTTGGCAATTCAACCAACATTTTAACGAGTTAAATCATAAATCAATAATCTAATCAATTCAACCATCGGTATAGTTATGAAAACATTATTTTTTATATCAATATACTATAACTTATCACCTTTTTTTTCTTTCCTTTTTGCCGGAATAACTTCTCATTCTAAGGGTGGGTTGGATGGACAGTACGTTTACCTACGATTAGTGTAAAAATAGCGGTGGTAGTGATATTATATACTATAGAAATACTGCAGCAGTAGGCCTTTATTTCGGCACTGCTCCCTTTGGATGTAGTATGTGTGGTGTTGGTATGTTGCCTTTAAAACCTTGACACTCTGTTGTCAAGTTCAGGGGTTAATATTTATATTAACCATATATCTAAATGTAACACCCCAGACCCGGCCTAGACGTTATGGCCGAATCCGGCGATGTCACATTGAAGGGATTATTCCCAAAACGACTTTGTTTAGTTAAAATTATGTTTAGTAGAAAATTTGCTTGGTTAAAAGCTTAAGTTTATGATTTAGAAACCCAATTGCTTGTAACTTGTTATATTATGATGAAAGCCCATGTTTTAAGAAAACATCCAAATGTTTATGTTATTTGGAAAGCATATTTAACTTTAGAAATTCAATTAAGTTTGAGAACTCGGCAGTTGTAAACAATAATAAAACCCAAATGTAAAGTCAAAAGAGATACAAGGCCTTATTACATCCCAATGAAAAATAAAGTAATTAAAATAAAGTAATTTGAAACTATTAAAAACTTCTAAGTAACTTGCAGTGTGGCCATCTCCGAGTCCTCTCCCACGTCGAGCCGTTTACTAAGGGTCACCTGAAACATTAAATAAAAAGGGTGTGAGTTTCGAAACTCAGTGTGTACGACCATTGGCAATCAAATCAACATGCTTTTTATCACATTGGACCTAAGCCCTATCAATATCGGTGGTCTTGGGCCTTAGCCCACAATGACCTCATATCACATCAGTATCACATGAATGCAATGCTCCCATCCCAAATCCAACCCTGCACTCCATTTCCCTTCCAACCCTACACTCCTGTGGGGATATAAATATCAACCCAGCCATCCCTACACTCCAATGGTAGCATCAACAGCGGCACTACTCAATCATTGCAGCAAAGTTGCTAATCATATAATGGGCTTAAAGCCACCGGTGGATCCACGGTCGTCAAGCGACTATGCGATCCTAACATATCTTCCTCCGTACCATCAAACCCACCCAAGTGCAATATAAATCTCATGAATGCAACATATACATTTCCACGCATTAAGCATCTAGGTGTATTTTAGTCATTTCACTACCCATGGGTATTTTTGTAAATCTATCCTACATGGGCATTTTCGTATTTCTACCCTATAGGGGCATTTTCGTAATTCTACCCTATAGGGGTACTTTCGTAATTCTACCCTACAGGGGTATTTTCATAATTCTACCCTACAGAGGTATTTTCATAATTTCTTAACATTTCGGATTTTAGTTATGAACTTTGGCCCGTCAACAAGTCCTCGCGGCTAAAGTGAACAGATACTATGCACCAGATAGGATTCCAGAAAAGAGGAGGTGGGTCACTAGGACCGCTTAAGTACCAAGCTCCCTCTAGATCCAATCTTAGACATGTATATGCTCATTGCTACACTCTAACATTGCGACTTGTCCACGGACATGTTTGATTAATTATTTAAGTTTTATGCTATTTAAGAATTCATCAGAACTATGCCTAGAGTCCATTAAAACCCTAGCATGCTTCCCTAAAATCACATATGGCCCACTAAGCCCAATCATGTCCATATGGCTTATTAAGCCCAATCATGTCTATATAGCCCATTAGGCCCAATCATAATCAAATCATTCAACCATCCATACCAATTTATTATTTAATTTCACATATCAACTTTTGTCGATTTGGGCCCACGAGCTCGGTAGGCCCATTTAGCCCTGCCAGAGTCCCACTTACTATACAAGGGGGGGCGGAGCGCTAAGAAAGAGAAAGCGTTATCACTATACGAAATGAAGCAGCGGCTAGCACGCTAAGATCAACCACTTGGAGAACGTGGAACCTTTCTTTCTCGGTCGTCTGTCTTAATATAAGTGGATTCCGATTCATGCGGTCGTTCTCTGCTGCATTGGTGTTTTCACTCTCCACTCTCCACCATAACAAAATGTTTCCACTATGTTGGCCAAACAGTGGCCTGAGACCATGAGATTGCTCTTTTGGCCTCGGTAGTCGTATTGGTATCTCTACACGAATGTTTGCATGCTCGTGTTGTTGCCGGCGCCAACTTTTGACTTTTCGACATTCTGACTTTTTCGGATTTCAGCTTTTGTCAATTTTTCGTGTGTGAAGTGTATGTACACACCTGGTTAATGAGATGTGTTACACTATCCTCAGCCTTGAACCGTGTGCCACCAGTCCTCATAGCCCTTTCTTAGCTACTATTCATGAATATCCCCTAGATCTGCATCAACCTTAATCGTTAAAGACAAAATAATATGTGACTTGTATCCACTTAAGTCACCCTTTCCCTTACTATAGACTATTCAGCCAACTTATCCCAAAATCAAGAACACTTACCCAAAAGCCAAAACGTATGCAGAGACTTGTAGATCCCAGCTTGATTCAAATTCTCCAAGATCTGATCTACTGAAATCAAAGGAATGATGACAGCACGACAGAGATTCGGTCACTAGAGTATTCAGCACAAGGTTTGGGATGACGAAGAAATCGGCTCCAAGAGCAAAAGTTTTCAGCTTTTGAAGTCACGAATATTCGGTCACCAACAATTGAGATGAAGGTGGGACGGCACAAGCAATGGAGAAAGAAGGGAATAATATTCAATTTAAGGCTTTACGAGAGAAGAAAAGAAAGCACAAAAGGAAGAGGCGAGGTTTAGAACAGAAAAAGTGAAGGAGAATTTGGCAGAGCACTATAGTTACCGAAATAGCACAAAAGGAATTCCAATTGCCGAAATAGCATAGAGGAAATTCGGCACCCCCTATTTATACACAAAACCGAAACTCTGACTACCTCCAGAGTCCCAATCGGCTCCAACTCTTCCCATCTCATCTCCTCGTTTTTCTCTTTGATAACTCCCCAATCCTTTTCCTAAATTTTTTCTTCTGATCACTCTCCTTAGAGTCCATCAACACATCACTTCCAACCTTCTAGAAGGCCAAAATTAAACTCCTAAAAAAAAAATACTAAGCTAGGATTCAAACCTAAGATCTCCTTGCTAGCCCATAACGTCACATTCCTATACCCTAAGTGGCGTCACTTAGCCACTCCACCACAAGGCTCTTTTATGCCATTTTTCCTATTTTATTTAAAAGCCCAACTACTCACCGCCCTGGTTCCTTTAATAATTAATTAAAAATTTCTTCACCTCAAAGTTCGAACCCAGAACTTCTCCAACACCCCTAGAGACTCCAAATTTATTAAACCCTTAAAGCCAACATGTCATTTGTCATTTTCTTGCTTACTAAAAAAAATTTATGAGACCCAAAGCCCAATTCATCTAGGCCTAAAATTTGGGGCGTTACATTTAAAAAGTTCATAAATTTTTCAAGCTTTTCAATCCATTGAACTTTGAACAAATGTAAAATTTTAAGGTAATCTACACTAGTAATGATCTAACCATTCAAATTTATTTTCTTTTTTTTTATTCATTTCTGTTAATTACATAATAGAAAGATGATATGGCAGTTATAAAATTGACATGATAACAAATTTAACCCTCAACGTTTTACAGATTGGATTAGTCCTAATTCTAAAAAATGTGGCTATCAACATCTACACATTGTGTAATTTAATCCTGATCCTAGAAAAGCTATAAAAATTTTAAATATATATTTCATAAAGCAATTTTAAATTTTCAAATAATATTAAAAATTACTTTAAAAATTCATTCAGGGAGTCGACAGCCCATCTCCAACTCTCTCTTAGTTATTTCAATCTTGTTCAACTATAAACATGTTAAAACTTCTCTAAGCTCCAAAAGAAAAGCACCTTAACAATTGGAATTCAACATGAAAAAATAACAAAATATTACAAATTTTCACTCGAAACATAATCATAGTAGTCTTATTATAGATAAAAAAAATAGACATAACAAACTAATTTATTAATTCAAAGACACGGTCAAATGCATAACCAATTTCTCGACAAAGAAATCCAATAGAAATTTTCTTTATACCTTAAAACCTCCATATCTCTCTTGTAACCTCCCCAACTAGGCCTAGACAGTAGACCCGAATTTGGGAGATTACATTAACCACCGAAGGGGATCGGTCTTTATCCAAATCAATTTTCCTTTTAAAATTCATGTCTGTGTCTCAGCCTAACCACACGGTCGTGTCTCAGCCCGTGTGGTTACTATTGGGCATTTAATTTTGTCAACCTAAGGTGCAGGGGACACACGACCTAACCACACGTCCGTGGGGCAGACCGTGTGTTACAGACGACCTAGACACATGCTCGTGTGTCTACCCATATGGATAAAAATAAGGCTATCTACCAAGCCTTTTGCCAATGAAACAAAATCAAATACAAACCAAAACATCATAAGGTACCAATACTTAACCAATGACCATAAATTGGCATCCACACAACTTCACATAATCAATCCAACCAAGTATTCATATTACTATCCTAATACTCTTGTTCATCCATACTACTTGTACATTCATGAAAACATCAATATTTGCATTTATAAACCAATAGCAAATATTAGCCAATATCTTTGGCCTTATACAAAAAAGAGTATCTTCAATCAATCCAACACACTTGGCCCAAAACAAAATGACACTTAATAATGACTAGTCCCTATACATGCCATTTCTCAAAATGCTAGAAACTAACTATACCAAATGCTTTAGTTGATAGTGTGAATGAAGTCTCCGACGTCCGTTGATCCACGAGCTAAGTAGGCGGCACTATAAGAAAATGGAAAGGAGAGGGAGTGAGCATAAAGCTTAGTAAGTTGCAAGTAAATAAATGACAACAATTTACCAAGCTATAACATGTTCCTAACACATCACAAATTGTGCATGATATATAAAAAGAATGGCTACAAGCATAACTTACTCATTTTTATCTTTTACTAATCATACAACATAATATTGAGCTCACATTTTATACATTTCATATAGGTACTTGCAACACTCACAAAGTCATCATAATATCTCTTGATCTTGATACAAACTTTAAATTTCCCGTTGAACCATTTAGAATACAAAAGGATATTCAGTAAGCCTTATACAAAGGGTATCACGCTGATGCCATGTCCTAGACATGGTCTTACACTGGCTCACATGTCAAGTTGATGCCATGTCCCAAACATGGTCTTACACTAACTCTCATATATCGAGGCCAACACCATGTCCCAGACATGGTCTTACACTGGCTCTCCTCTATCCGTGCCGATGACAAGTCCCATACATGGTCTTACACTGACATGTATTTAAGCTGATGCCATGTCCCAGACATGGTCTTACACTAGCACTCGTATCAACGCTGATGCAATGTTCTAGACATGGTCTTATACTGGCTAGCACATATCGGTGTCGATGCCATATCCCAGACATGGTCTTACACTGACACGTAATGAGGCCGATGCTATGTCCCAAACATGGTCTTACATTAGCACTCGTATTGTCCCTAGTATCATGGCATGAATATCCAGTCTATTCTTATAGTTCAACTGAGTTCTATCACATAGATTCTCATCATTCTATTACTCAAAATCATAATTTATCATTTAATGCTAAATAAATGCTCTCATGCATAACTCATATTCACAATTAATCATTTTATGCCTAATCAATAAACTCATGCATAATTAAAGAAAAAGTTGCATTATTTACCTACAACTTACCTCGGTATACAAAATGTAAATGACTTTTCGATTTAGTCCATTTGCTTGGCCTTCCCTAGTCTAGGTCCGGATTTCGTAATTCTTGATCTATAATAATAAAAATTCACTAATTTAATCACTATATTAACTAAGACAATCCAAAATTCATAATTTTGCAAAATGACCATTTTGCCCTTAGACTTTCACAAAATGACCATTTTTCCCTTAGGCTCGAAAATTGATCTTTATCGAATTTCCTTATTAACCAAGCCTAACCGAACTCTTTTCACTCTTATGGCAGCCTATAATTTCAACTATTTCATGCATTTACTACACAATTTTCTAACTTTACAATTAGGTTTATTTTAGGTGTTTTCCATGAACACCCTTTCACAAAAGTTGTTTATTTAACAACTATGATTTATTTTCTTCCATAAAATTTCAGCAAACCACATGAACACTTTCATGGCAAAACTTTAGACTTTCTATCATTTTACAAAATAGTCCCATCAATAGATAGCTTATGCTACAAGGGTCCCCAAAATGTAAAAATCATCAAGAAAATTCTTGAAAATCACTTACTTGGAAGGGAACTAAGTGGCTGAAATTTCAAGCTTCAAAGACTCCTATTTTTCTGAAAATTTCGGAGAGGAAGAAGAAGGAAAAAAGGTGATATTTTCCTATCTTTATTTTTATTTTATTTTAGTCCATTTAGTCACCAAACTCACCTAACTTTTTTGACTTTCTCTATTCTTGTCTCCCCTTGGTCGGCCATGCCTAATAAAATGGGTTTATTTGCCCATTAAAGACCCCCAATTTTGGTTCTCTAGCTATTTAACACTATTTACTAGTAAATCACAACTTTTACCCTTTATGCGATTTAGTCCTTTTTCGCAATTAAGCTCTCAATCGCATAAATTAATTCACAAAAATTTTCATGTACCCTTATAAAAATGCTATAACACATAAAATAATATTAGAAATAATTTCTCGGCCTCAGATTTGTAGTTCCGAAACTACTGTTCCGACTAAGCCTAAATTCGGGCTATTACAATGACCTAATTGCATAATCTAGTTATCTAAATGTCATTAAAAACCTAATCAGGGATTGATTTAAAAAAAATAAAAATTATGATAACACTGTAATTTTGGAGTTTTAGGGGCCACACGATCGTGCGATCAGACCGTGTGTGAAGCCCCAAGCTGTGTATGATTCGAATAGGTGAGGTGCAAGGGCCACACGGCCGTGTGACTCGAACGTGTGCAAAGCCCCAGGCCGTGTGCAATGTGAAGATGCGAGGGACTACAAAGGGACATAGACATGTTATCCACACGGGCTAGCTACACGCCCTTGTGGTAGGCCATGTGCAACTGGACAATTTCAAATTTTGACTCAATTTTTCATAAAAGAATACACACCTGACTTCCGGGGTCTCGTACAATGGTCCTCACGTCCAAGTATGATTTGGATTACCTACACAGGTCTTTCTATTGACAAAATGCAAGAATTAATGACGGATTTCAAGATTTATGGGGTTTTTCAACAATATCATAAAAGATTCGTAACGGATGAAAGATCAAACGAAAATAATTATTTTCCAAAATTAATGAGATCTAGCTATTGGGAAACGAGAAAAGCTTACTGATCTTGATAGAAATTTTGAAATTGATGGCGTGAAACTCAACGATTGATGATAAATGATTCAATTGGGACTTGATTGCAAAGTTAATATTCAAGAATTAAATTTCCAGGAAGAACTCTGAGAGAATTTAAAAAAAGAGAGTTTGTAGAGAAAATTGAGAAGAAATAAGGAGAATGGGGGTTTCAATTTGGGTTAGAATCAAATAGGAAATCCTAATTATGCTAGGAAGTAGTTTATTAGTTGGACTTTGGAAAAAAAAATAAGGGTTGTTTGACAAGTAGACCTTTTGGCTGAAATCAAGGAAAAAAAATAAAGGGAATAAAAAGGATGAAGCTTAGCCATTGGGCTAATACCCATTCTATAGCTATATTTTTATCACGAATAATACATAAGCTACTTTAATCTTGGTTCCTTAAGTGCAAAAAAATAAAAGGGGAAAATGAAAAATGTAGGATTTAAACTTTGATTCTCTAGAGATTTTACTAAGTTCTTAACCACTAATGTTAGGATCTAGTTTATATAAATTTTAAAATTTCAACCTTCTAATTTTTTTGGGTGTTACATCTCTTTCTCTCAATTTTCATAAAAGTAACTTAGAAAATCAAGGCACATTACAATGTCTTTTTAATAATTTAATATTGACTTTAAAGATTGACTGTATTATGCTAAGGGTGTTCAAATGGTTAATCGAATCGAACTAGCATTAGCTGAATTAACCAAACTTTTTAATCCTTTAACTGTTAGCTAAACTGTAATTTTTCAAAAAAATTTAATCAAACCAAAATATTTTGGTTATTTTGGCCAATTAACCGAATTATCTAAAATTTATATGTTTTCTTTTATTAAAAAAATGTAAAACGCATAAAAAAATTAACCGATTTAACAAAAATTAATTGAATTTTTAAGTATATCACTACATAATTAAAATTACTACATAAGTCTTGAAATTAACACATAATTAAAATGAAAGTCTTTAATATTCTCCATCTGCATCCATTTCTTCTCTCCAAATGATCTCCATTTGCATTATACCAACAAAAAATATGTGCAAAAAATGAGCATATAATAGAAATATATGCATTTAAAAAAAATCAAATAATATAAACAAAGGAATAGATTGTGAGTTAACAAGAATAATATAGTAAGCATATCCTTCAACTCACAAAAGCTCATGGATTTAGGGCAGGCTTTGATGCATTCCAAGAAAAGCCTAAACATTAAATTGATTAAATAAGTTAACGTAGGAGTGATGTGGTAAAAAAATTGAAACTATTAAATCAAAAATAAATATATCATTTTCAATCATGTCAAGCTCTTGGATTTGTTCTTCAATTTTTTTGATGTCTTCTTGTGATGATGATTTTTGAATCCAATCTTAGGTACACATAAGAGCCTGTACAAGTTAAAGAACTCCTAAATTGATCAAGCACACCCCTCAGTGCTACATGCAAACTTGAAGCAACCATAGAAACATGTATAGTTAACACATCTTTGGCCATCTTTGGAAGAGTGGGAAATCTAGAGCTATTCACTTTTCACCATAATAAAATATCAAAATCTTTTAAAAAAAATCTCATTAGCTTTAGCTAGATATGTAACACCCTAAACCCGACCCGGACATTATGGCCGAATCCAGCGTCATATTGAAGTGTTTTATCGAAAACCTTGTTTTCATTTAAAAACCCTTCTAAAGAAATTGTAAGTAAAAACCCAGTTTATACGTTCTTTTATAACAAGGTATATTCAGAAGTCATTTTAACTTTTTACTTCATGTTAAAAGTTACTTTGGAAAATTTTACTTTAACTGCGGAAGCTTATTTTTTAAAATAAACAACAAGTGGTTTCAGAAAAAAAAAAAAAACTTAAAATGTGTTTAAAACAAATAATCCATGTTCAAGTATTAAAGCATCATAATGAACAGTAATAACCAAAGAAAAGGCCTTATTACAACTCGGACTTAAACAATTAAAATACTAGAACTTTTAATAAAGAAAAAGAATCAAGTCTAAGTTGTCTTGCTAGTTGGCCACCTCTGAGTCCACCTCTGAGTCCCTCCATCCGTCGAACCACCTAATAAGGTTCACCTGAGAAAAATAAAAGAGGGAGTGAGTTCTGAAACCCAATGTGTACAATCCTCAGCAACAATATATATATCATGCAACACAAGTCATCTTGGGCCTGAGCCCAATACCATAATAACATAAAATCTTGAGCAATCATATATGCAATAATACAACACCCAATCCATCCAACTGATACACATCATCTCTGTCCAACCGAAACACATCCTGTGGGGATAACTATATCGACCCACCCATCGGATACACATCAATGGTAGCGTCGGTTACGGTACTACCTAACGTTGCAACAAAGCTGCTCGTGGCTTAAAAGCCTTCGTTGGATACACAGTCGTCAAGCGACCGTGCAACCCTCATATAACACTTCTTCCAACATAATTCCCACCCACATGCAATATCATAACACATGAGTGCAACATGTAGCATACAATATGCGTAAGTCATACTTATAATACACAAGGGTATTTCAGTAATTCTACCCTACATGGGTATTTCAGTAATTTACTAACATATGAGTCTTAATTACGAACTTTGGCCCGTCAACAAGTCCTCCTTGGCTAGAGTGAACAGACACTATGCACCAGGTAGGATTCTAGAAAAGAGGAGGTGGGTCATTAAGACAGCTGAAGTACCAAGCTCTCCCTAGATCCAATCTTAGACATGTACATGCCCATTGCCACACTCTAACCTTACGACTTGTCCATAGACGTACTTGATAAATTAATTAAGTTTTATGCACTTGAGGATTCATTAGAAACTAAGCCTAAAGTCTATTATAAAACCCTAGCAAGTCCACATACTTTTCTAAATTCACATATAGCCCATCAGGCCCAATCATATTTATATGGCCCATTAGGCCCAATCACAATCATACCGCCCATCAGGCCCAATCCATTCCAAACAATTCAACAAACTTAATCAACTCATCACTTATTATCAACATATCAATTTTTGCTAGCTTGGGCCCACAAGTCCGTCAGCCCATTTGGCCCATTCTAGCTCGGTTAGCCAAAACGTGAACCAAGTCCATGAGATCACTCATGGGGCCTCTGTTAACATACCGAATACCCTCGTACGAGTGTTCGCACACTCACAGGACTATCGTAGCCAAATTTTCGGCTTTTCAGTATTTTGACTTTTCGGTATTTCGGGATTTACCGATCTATCGTATGTGTAGTGTATTGTACACACTTGGAAATAAAGTGTGCTATGATTTCCTCAGCCCCAAACCTACAATCGATTTCACCTTCAATTAATCACATGCTTAATACATATCTTTACCAAAATCGAAACCTCACCTTTCACCTTAGCTTGTCTGACAAGTTATAACAACCCCTTCTTTAATCACTAACCAAGATCAACTCCTAGATCTGCACCAATCTTAACTATTAAAACCAGAATAACAGGTGACTTCCTCCTTTATTTAACTATGACCTTTCGGCCAACTAAGATCAAGAACACTTACCCAAGAAGCAATCGGCCCAAAAGAGGAGTAGTGCGGCATAGAGAAGGTTCGGCCAACAAAGTATTCAGCTTAGAGAATGTGAACTAGGAGCAAGAAAGAGAAGAGTTTAATGAGAAAGGAAGGGAAAAAATCGACACAAACTTAAAGGGAAAAAATAAGGGTTTTTCGGCTTTTGGGTACTTGGAGAGAAAAGTAGTTTTCGACAAAATAAGAAGAAAGAATTTGGCATTAGCCTAGAACCCCAAAATCGGCACCTATATATATACCAGTCGAAATTACCTTCCCTTAATTGCCAATTCGGCTCCACCACTTCTTCTATCCCCATCTCCTAACTTTTTTCCACGATAAGCTCCTCAATCCCTTCCAAAAATTTCTCTTCTCATCACTTCTCTTAGAGTCCAATTCCACGCTACTACCAACCATCTAGAAGGAAAAAATAGAATTCTTAAAAATACCAAGCCAGCACTTGAACCTAGGATCCCCTTGCTTGCCACTAACGCCACCTCCCTACACCCTAAGTGGCGTCACTTATCCACTACACCACAGCCTTGCTTGTGTCCTATTTTATCTCTATTTATTTAAAAGCCAAGCTACTTGCCATCAAGGTTCCTTTAATTATTAAATTAAAATTCATTCACCTCAAATTTCGAACCCAGAACTTCTCCAACACCCCTAGACACTCCAAATTTATTAAACCCTTAAAGCCAACATGACATTTGTCATTTTCTTACTTACTAAAAAAATTATGAGACCCAAAGCCCAATTTATCTAGGCCCAAAATTCGGGCCGTTAAAAGATATTTATCCAATTTAGATGTTTTGTCCTCACCATCATTTTCCAACTCATGCTTTTTATACAAAGCTTGCATACGCATTTTCATTTTTTTGTTGTGGTTCATCGAGAGAAACATGTGTTGCCACACTCGATGGGCTACAAGTACTATGAAGTGGAGGCTTATACTCATCAAACAATTCATACAAAGCTTTCTTCAATTTTTGCATCATTTCATAAGCTTTTTCAATATTAGACATTTCACTAAATGCAAATTCAAGACACTTTATTTTTTATCTAGGATCTAAAACACAAGTAATAAACATAAGCAAATTCATCTTATCAATATCACCCCAATATTTGACATACTTAACTTTCATTTTCATGGTTATAACACTAAAATCAACATCAATATTTGACTAAGCTTCTCATAAAAGGATATCAATTTTAGAAAACTCATAAAAAATTATTGGATGTGACATATGATGTGCCAGAAATACACAAAGTGATTTCATAAAAGTGTTCTAAGAAATCCTTCAAGTTTCTAACACTAGCCTAATCATCCACACTAGGCCAACCTCACTCCTTTCAATTTCAGCCCTAAAGTTTGTATCTTACTCCTCAAATATCTCAAAAGCTTTCTCAAAGTTCTGAGCAGTGTCTAACATTAAATAGGTTGAGTTCCACCAAGTACAAACATCAAGACACAACATCTTATTTCACTCTATCTTTTCCACCGCAACACACTCCTTAAACATTTGTAATCTAGCTAGAGATTGTCTTACATACCTAACAACCCCCTAACACATTCAATAGATTTATTCATTTTCTTTAAGCTTTTAACAACAATCAAATTCACAATGTGTGTCACGTGAATATTTTTACCATTTTGAACTAAACCTCCTTGAGAGCTAAATTTTTTTCTCAAATAACCAACAACAACAGCATTTGAACTTGCATTATCAACAATGACAGTAAACAAATTATCAATCCCTTAATTCAAGAAGTATTTCTCAATCACCATCCCAATGGACTCACACTTATGACTAGAAATTGGACAAAATTTTAAAATCTTTTTATTCAATTTCCAATCGTTATCAATAAAGGGAGCAGTGATACACAAATAATTAACTCTTTGTAAAGAAGTACAAGTGTCAGTAGTTAAGCAAACTCTAGAACAATAACTTCTTAAAAGTTGTTTTATCTTGGCCCTTTCATCTAAAAACAATTGATAAACATCTCTAATCATAGTAGTTTGTGAAGGAATATGAAACCTAGGACATGCCATGAACATAAATTTCCTAAAGCCTTCACTTTAAACAAACTTGAAAGGTAATTCATCAATCAGAATCATTTGTGCTAACCCTTTCCTACATGCTTCTTAATCAAATCTCCAAGTTGAAATATGCCCTTCCCCCCTTCAACTTCCTTACTAGGTAAAACTAGTTGTCCTTAGTTAGTGCCAACAACATTATTAGGATTTTTCCCATCACAACAAAATTCATTTTCATAATAATTACATTTAGCCTTACTTGCACTCTTACTATTAATAATTTTAGTGAAGTGAGACCAAACTTCTAACTTTTGAGGAATGACTTTTATTTTTCCAATAGTCCCCTTTGTTTGGCTTGAAGCTTCACCTATCGACTTTTCAGAACCTGTCAAACTAGGATGTGTAACACTACCTTCAACAGATGTTGGTTCGCTGAACATTTTGTAAGAAAAAAAATATACAACAGATTAAAATACATTTATATACAATATATAAATAGATTAAAAATCAAGTAAAAACTTGAAGAACTTTAAAAGAAAATTCAGTTTTAAATATGATTTTTTTTCATTTAAACTCTTTCAAAAATTGGTTTCTACTTCTTTGAATTTTCAATCACACAAAAGTCTTTGATAAAATTTTGAATAAAGTGCTTTTGTTTGACTAAAGTCAATCCAATCCATAAATATTAATATTAATATAATTTTATATAAATTTTAAATACTAAATATCAATATTGATTCATGTATTCTCTTACTCAAGGGTTAGTACACAACATGGATTAAAAGGAAAAAAATAGTTACAAAGTGGTCATATCTATATGATGACAAAAACAGTTACAAAGTGGTCAACAACTTAAAGTACTTTCTACCTAGTTGAGATGAACCCAAAAGCAATATCGAAAAAGATCATACATACATACATGCATACATGCATAATATTAATTATTGAGTTTGATTAATTTGGTTAATTACTAGATTTTAAACTGAATTAATTATTAATTGAATTTTCAAAAAATTATTAATTAGTGTCCAACTGAATTAAATCGATTAATTAACTGATTAATTGAATTAAATCAATTTAATTGATTAATTTAATTTTAATAGAAATTTTAAGACTGCAAATTAAGGGACGATTTACACATTCTCAAAAGCAAATACTCAAACTTTATTATTTGAAATCCTAATTATATGAATATTGTTAAAATAATCAAAAACAAAGATAGAAACAATCACAAAATTACGTAAAATGATAACCTAAACAATAACCAATCATGAAACAACAACAAAAGATGACAAGTAGAAAAACAAAAAACACAAAGCCCATCATGGTTAGTGTACAAGCCAATTTTGGCCCGGGTATAAGGCCCAAACACTCAAACCCTAAACCACTACCCAAATTACCCACTTAGCCAAATTAAAACCCGAAACCCGTTTTAGCCCAGCAAAACCCAATACATCAGACCCAATATCCCTTACCCAAAATCAAAAAACCAAACAGAAGCCCAATACTAACCTACCCACTGTCCTACTCGGTTACCCACTAACCTACCCATTACGCCAACTGGTTACCCGAACCAGTCCCCAACGAAACCCTAGCCCTTGTTGCCCACTTGCTCTGACAGCAGCCACCTGCTCCACCGCCTTGTCAAATCCACCGCCCTCTGTACCTGCATACATTTAATAGAATGGACAGAAAGCAAGCAAAGGAAGAAAAAAGAAAACAACTTGTAAAGAAATCAGAGGCTATATAAGCCGATTAAGAACAGATTGTAAAGGATTTCGATTTTCATATATACAAAACACCAAATCTTAAATCACAGGTCAATAGATCGATTTCATAAACATCAAAACACGGGAGATACTCCAACTCGGATAGTCGAAACACCGAAATCGAAAAATCAGAAAACCCAAGGTGATTTTAGGGTTTTTAGAATCTGTTTTTTTCTTTTTTTTCCTTTTTTTACCAGCATATACGTATATATACGAATATATAAAATAAAATATATTAAAAAATAACAAAAAAATAAAAAATCTTACCTTTTCCGGCCACCGTGTATGGTGGCCGGCGCCGGTGCCGGTGACCGGACGGTGGTCGGACCGACCACCGAAAATCACTCCGGTCTTCCCCTTCTCTCCCCCTCTCTCCCTTTTTTTTTTCCTCCCCTCAGCAGAAATGATTTTTTTGAAGGATTGGGGCCTTTTATAGCCCTCCAAAACGACATCGTTTTGGGGGCTGCGTTTTAACCCCAAAACAACGTCGTTTTGGAGACCCGACCCGAGATCCGACCCATACCCGATAGGATCCGCGTGTTTTTAACACGGAAGGGCTAATTGCGCATTTAGCCCTTCCGCTTTTTCGTAGTTTTGCAATTAAACCTTTCTGAACTTTGATTTTGCCCCAAAAATTTAGCACGCCTCTCGATTAGGCCTCCTTTAATGCGCAGCGTTTTAAGGGCTGGGGGAAAATTACCTTTTTGGTCCCTCCGTGTTTTAAGCGCACTCGAAGAAGTCCCTTCCCTCCGTTTTTCTTTCGAATTAGCCCCAAAATTCCTCCCTTTATTTTAATTCCATCCAATTCGTACTATTTTCCTCTAGTTTTAAATACTGTATATATTATGTATTTTCATATACTGTTTTTCTTTAAAAATCATATACTATGTATATAGTATTATATTTTAATCATATATATATCCGTATTTTCTTACTGTTTCATATGTATTTATATTATCATTTACTAATATGTTTATTATTTTATGTATATTGGATTTTTTTATTTATATATATATATTCTAATATTTTAGTCATATATTATTTTGCTTATCATATATTTTTTTTCCAACATTCTATATATTACGTATATAATATATTTATGATATATGTATATGTCTTAATATTTTAGTATATATATGTGTCATATTATAATTTATGGTACTATACATATATTATGTATATAATACATATATGTATGTGTCTTAAAGCTTTTAGTATATATATATTTGTAATATTATTATTTATGATATTATACATATTTGTAATGTTATGTACGTACATCTTTGCATGTTACATGTATTGTTATTCTATTTTTATATTTCATATATACATACTATCTTAGGTATGCCATATCAAAATATTATCATTATTAATATACCATAGCCCCTATATATTTTATTATTTGCATATTATATATATGTTCACATGTTTATTACTAATAATTGTTTTTGCATTACTATATGTACACTGTATTTTGATATTATTACATGTATATATAACTTTAAATACATTTTTACATTTTTATATATTGCAATTTTACATATACACATATATTCTAAAATGTCATAAGCTTTGTAATGTCCTACCCTACCTTATAAACATCCTTACCACGTTATGTTTTGTTATTCATATTTTTATAACCTCATACGTACATTCTGTTACAACTATGTCATGCTTCTTTAAAATACACTCTCGTTATTATCTTTTACTGCGAATATCGCTACTGCTATCCTATTTTAAACATCACATTTTGAGTTTAATGGTATCATTGTTTCAAAATTTAGCTTCATACTAAAGAAAATGTTCGAAAAACGAGGCAATGTTTCAGTGTTTAGAGATACGGGAAATAGTGCCCTAACGTGCTAGGTTGCGATTGTTCGTTCGCCTAAATACCTAAAATATCCTCCTAAATCTTGCAACTCGCGAGATAACTTTAGTTTCGAGGAATTTAAGAACTTCGTGTCCAATCGTGCTGGATGTGATGTTCGTATTCTCCCGAAGCAAAGTAATCGCGATTTTTCAACCCAAATCATCCCAATTTTATTTAAAATGTTCCAAAAACGAGGTAATATTTTTTGTGTTTAGAGATACGGGAAATAGTGCCCTAAAGTGCTGGGTTGCGATTTCTCACTCATCTAAATACCTAAAATACCCTTTTAAGCAAAATTTTGTAACTCACGAGACGACTTTAGTTTCGAAAGGATTTAGAGAACCTCGTGTCCAATCGTGCTAGATGTGACGTTCGTATGCTTCCGAGGCAAAGGAATCTCGATTTTTCTACTCGAATTATCCCTGTTTCAAAAAAGAATCCTATTTTTAAATCTTTCCAAATTTCGACTTAAGACAGAAAATTGTTCAATTTGGTACCAATTTTGGGCGTTGCGGGGGTGCTAATCCTTCCCCGTGCGTAACCGACTCCCGAACCCGTTTTCTCTAATTTATCGTAGACCAAAACATTTATACGGTGACCCAATCACACCTAAAAAGGTTGGTGGCGACTCCCCACTTTCATTTTTTAAGTCAACTTCCGTTTTCTTTCAAAAGAAATGGTTTCGACAGCTTGGCGACTCCACTGGGGAACCTAAGTGAGTCAAGCCGAAAATTGATCATTTTCTGTCTTAATGTTAGAAATCTGGAAAATTTTTAATACGATCTTTTACATGCGATTATTGAATATGTTCGTTATCTTTTCTCGCACACATTGTATTTGCATGACCGTGGTGGTCACACCCTTAAGTGAGAGTGAGGAGCTACGCTTTCGTAAGGTTTTCACCTCCGCATGGGCTAGTGAATCGCTTCCGGGATACATCCGTACCTATGTCTTCGTGAGATTTTCATCTCCGCATGGCCATAGGGAAATGTGTCCCCCTGAACTGAACTTGGTCCGTATGAGCCTATAATGGGTGAGGATCGAGGAATCCGCTGGTTCAGGTACCCTTCTCTCTAGAACCAAAACGCATATAGTATGCCTTAGGTGCCAGCCCTAGGTAGTACGGAGATGACCTTTAGTGACTACCCATGTAGGTGCTTGTTTATTTTCTTTGAATTATACCTGTTATATGTGATACTGACCCTTTCTGTTTTGTCATCATTGCATGTCATCTAGCATTTAAAGGTATCGATTCACGGTTCTATTTCTAAGTTAGAAAGTTTTGTAATGGGGAATGAATATCTTGATAAAGTGGAAGACAACGCTAACATACGGACATGGTCAGAGAAAGCCCAGTTAGAAAAAGGAGACAGTGTCGCCGAGGGGTATACGTCAGAGCTGTGGGACTTTACTCGTATCAGTTCGGCACAGAACGAGCTTCAGGAATTGAGGGACATTTGGACCCAATGGGATGATGAAGCTAAACAGTTGTTCTATCAGAATTACGGAGATCTTCCCTATTTGCTAGACATTAAAGTGGATAAGCATCTGTTTCGGGCTATGGTACAGTTTTAGAACCCCGCTTATAGCTGTTTTACATTCGGTAAGGTAGACTTGACACCCACTGTGGAAGAATATACCATCTTGCTCCGCTGTTCGAGAATTCAAGATAACAAGGCTTATGTCAGGGCTGTTAATCTTCCAACTTTCGTGAAAAAATTAATGATTATCACGGGAATGAGTGAACAGTGGGCCACAGCTCGAATCCAACAAAAAGGTGATAGCAAATGTATTTCGTGGGCAAGTCTAAGGGATCTGATATTGACGCACCCGGACACGAAGAGGAAGGTGGATGTCTTGGCCTTAAGTATCTATGGGTTAGTGATTTTTCCAAAGGCTATGGGGCATATAGACGAGGCTGTCACAGATCTATTCGATCGGCTCGACAAACAAGTCACACCTGTACCTGCAATCCTAGCAGAAACATTTCGATCCTTGAGTGCGTGTCGGAGAGCGGGTGAAGGGAGATTCATCGGCTGCGCATAGTTGTTGTTAGTTTAGTTCCACAGTCACTTTTGGAGGGTCGATAGGGGTCCTTGCCGAGTATTCTTTCAGGACTATTCTCCCTTAAAAGAAAAAGCAACTACGTCGAGAAGGGACGACATCACGGAAGAAAGATGGATAGAGATACTTCAGAATCTCCGAGAAGAAGATGTTGTATGGAAAGCTCCTTGGATGGCCCCTAAAGAAATCCTTTATCGTTGCGGGACTTTTGATTGGGTACCTCTTCCTGGAATTTGGGGAGTGGTCGGTTATACGCCATTACTCGTTTTGAGGCAATACAAAGCGGAACAGTTTATACCGGCAACACGTGGCTTGGCCCAAAGTGATTTCTCATACAAAGGCGATCATTATAAAAAGAAGATATGAGAGATTTTCGACGCCTGGAAAAAGAGTTGCTCCATGAAGGCTTTGACTGATGGCCCGACGACGACCCCTGAGTACAAGGACTGGTTTAGCAAGAGGACCAATGACAACATTCCAAGGCCAAGTTGGGAGACTGCTCGATCAATGGAGGAAAGCTTACGGGTGGTTCCTTCAGAATTAGAACTCATAAAGTTAGAATTTGAGAGGAAGAGTCTGGAGCTTGCCAAGAGGATAGAGAAGTTAGAAGAAGAAAAGATGTACCTGAGCCTAGACGTTGATGTACAGAAAACTGAGGTCGAAAAGGTGAAGAAAGAAAAGAGGAAAATAGAGGAAGACCGTGATGACTTGAAAGAACGATATAAGAGAATGCAATTGTCAAGGAAAAGAGCTGGGTTGGGAAAGACTTCCGAACAGTGGCAACTAGAGGTCCGAGAAGAAAAAGCCAAAGTTGACCGTTGGGAGAAGAAGTTCCAAGAAATGCGAACACAGAACCAAGCTCTGGAAAAGAACTTAGTAGAAAACCAGAAAGAGAACCAAGTACTAAAAGCTAAGGTAACTGAACTCGGACGGGCCCTTCATCTTCACCGAAGTCGTAACTCCGCAGTCGAGTTGAGGGCAAGTCAAGACAAAATTGAGGAAATGAAACATCAGATCGAGGGACTAGAAGCAACATTACAGGACTGCGGACTCCGGGTTGAGCAGCTTGATGCGCGAGAAGAACACTGGAAGGGAGAGCTTCACCATTTCCAAAATCAAGTCAGAGATAGGGATTACCTTATGGGGGAGGCCATCGTCCAGATTCGACAAGTCGCCGATCATCTGCAGGACTTAGCAGTACAAGCCGACGTGTTAAGTATCAAATATGAGCTAGAATCAGACCGAGGTCGAGAGTTAGCCGCGTTGCTTAGGATAATTAAGACTCTAGGCCTGAAGGCAAAGGCATATCTGTAATCAGCTTGTTGTAAAAACTTTTGTTATTTAAAAGGGTTGAAATTCTGGACCTAACGATGAAAGTGTCTGTAATCCGTTTTGTGTAAGGATTTTTGTTTCTTAAACAACGTTTTCTAAATTGAAACTGAATCGGGATCGATATCTTTTGCATTCATGCATTCGCATTGTATCACATCCCATGCATTTAAACCGAAAAGACCCTGATTAGTGGAAAATATCGCAGCGGAAAAGAATCTGGAAACTCCACATCCCTACGGTACACGTGCTAAAACTAAGAATATGGATCAAAGATTCGAACAGCTCCAAAAGGAAATGCAGGAGCAATTGCAAGAACAACTGGCAAAAATACAATAGGATATGCGTGAACAGATGATGGAAGCTCAGAGAAGTATGGTGGCTGAAATGGCTCAGCTGCTAAAAGGGGCAATGGATAAGGGAAAGGCCCCTATGGCTACCACCGCGGAAGATAATGAAGATTATCCGCCAGGTTTCACACCACCCCGCACTCAAACGCAGACGGAGGCTCCCCTGCGAAGGCCGTCTGTTACCATTAGGCCTCAACAGGGGCAAATTGATATTGGGATGCCTGTGAACTTACAAGACGGTTCGGGGTCTAACCCGTTGGATAATCCCATCAACTCACTCACCCCTGATTTGGACTTGGCTGAGAAGGAGAGGGAAAGGATTGAATCCTCAAGACAATTAGAGGAAAGCTGCAGGTGGCTGGAAGAAAAGTTTAGAGCTTTAGAAGGTGCTGATGGGCGACAAGGGATGGACGCCAAAGAATTTAGTTTGGTCCCAGACTTAGTCCTCCCCCATAAATTTAAAATGCCAGAGTTTGAAAAATACAATGGGACTAGCTGTCCCGAAGCCCACCTCACTATGTTCTGTAGGCGAATGACAGGGTACGTGAACAATAATCAACTGCTAATTCATTGTTTCCAAGATAGTCTAGTCGGGGCCGCGGCTAAATGGTATAATCAACTGAGTCGCGATAGGATTGGCTCCTAGAGAGACCTAGCACACGCCTTCATGCAACAGTATAGCCATGTGGCTGACTTGACGCCCGATCGAATTACCCTGCAGAATATGGAAAAGAAGCATAATGAAAGCTTCCGACAATGTGCACAGAGGTGGAGAGAGGTTGCCATGCAAGTTCAACCACCACTACTAGAGAAGGAAACTACCATGCTATTCATAAATACCTTGAAAGCCCCATTCCTTACTCACATGATCGGAGGTACCACTAAAAGCTTTACGGACATGGTTATGGCGGGGGGAAATGATTGAAAACGCCATCAGAGGTGGTAAAATAGAGGGAGAAACCGCCAAAAGGCCAGCACCAAGAAGGAAGGACAACGAAGTAAACAACGCAAGTAGTTACAACTCGAAGGCAATTACGGTTAGCCAGCCGAGAGCGGCTACAGGTGGGCAATAGGGGTCCCAAAAGCAGGAATCTAGTTCAAGACAGAATACTGAAAAGATCCAGTTCACACCCATCCCGGTGACGTATGGGGAGCTTTATCAGAGCTTATATAATGCCCACGCAATAGCTCCCTATCACTTGAAACCTTTGCAGCCCCCGTATCCCAAGTGGTATGATGCTAATGCCAAGTGTGATTACCATGCCGGAGTACAGGGACATTCGATCGAAAATTGCGTTAGTTTCAAAAAGGCCGTGGAAAAGCTTATTAAAATGGGGGTCGTGAAATTTGACGATACCCCTAGTACGGAAAACTCACTGCCAAACCACGGCAATCAAGGGGTGAACGCGATCGGGGAAATCGATGCAAGAAGGGTAAAAAAGGACATTGCTGAAGTAAGGACACCACTGAAGGTCATTTGGAGAGAAATGATAAAAAGAGGAATGTTGATCTCCAAAGAGAAAGATGAAAAAGCGAGGGACTATTGTGAGTTCCACTAAGAAGAAGGCCACGAGATTCAGGAATGTGGCGAGTTTAAGGCTCTAGTACAAAGCCTCATGGATAACAAGGAGCTAGAATTTTACGAAGGTAGCTTGAATGAGAGACACGTATGCGTATTAGAAGGAACTCCGACAAGCCAAGGGACCAATCGGTCGAGAATCATCATCTCTCTACCGAAAAATAATGAGGTTGAGACACCGATAACACCAAAGGTCATTATCCGCAAGCCTATTTCTTTTCCATATACGGACAGCAAAAGGGTACCCTGGAATTACGGCTGCAACATAACGATGCCAAAAGAAGAGGAAATAGCTAACGCTTCCAAAGAGATCCAAGCTGAAGATTCTTACACACGCAATGGAAAGCGTTATGACGCGGGAGGCATCAGGGTTGCACCCACGAAAGCAAAAGCCCTAGACCCGGAGAAAGAGCAGGATGCTGAAGCACTCATTAATGAATCAGTAAAGGAGGAAGAGGCTAAAGAGTTTCTAAAATTCTTAAAACACAGTGAGTATAGCGTGGTTGAACAGTTGCGTAAGCAACCAGCCCGCATATCAGTGTTAGCATTGCTCTTAAGTTTAGAGGTGCATCGTGAGGCATTGATGAAAGTGCTTAATGAGACATATGTTACTAAAGATATATCCGTCAATAAGTTGGATCGTCTTGTTAGCAACATAAGTTCTGACAATTTCATCTACTTCAATGATGACGAAATCCCACCGGGTGGCAGGGGGTCTACAAAGGCTCTACACATCACCACTTGCTGCAAAGGGTATACATTGCCAAGTGTGCTTATCGACAATGGGTTAAACAGACTGCCAATAGACAGTTCTCATATGAAAGCATGCCATAATATAGTGAGAGCATTTGATGGCATAGAGAGAAAGGTTATGGGAAGGATTGATATCCCTTTAATGATCGGGCCGAACACATATGAAGTGGATTTTCTGGTTATGGACATTAAGCCTTCTTATAATTACTTGTTGGGGAGGCCCTGGATACATTCGGCAGGAGCGGTGCCTTCCTCTTTACATCAGAAATTGAAATTAGTGACTGACGGACGACTGGTGACCGTAAACGCGGAAGAAGACATCATAGCAACAGTCATCAGTAACGCACCTTATGTGGAGGCAGATGAAGAGTCTATTGAGTGTTCTTTCCGCTCCTTAGAATTTGTCAATGCAACCTTTATTTCGGAAGGAAATAAGGTGCCATTACCCAAGATATCCAAAACTACCAGAATGGGCTTGCAGATGACAGTGGGAAAAGGAGCTTTGCCCGGAAAAGGGTTAGGCTAATACCTCCAAGGTGGGATTCGAGTCCCTGAATTAAGCAAGAAAGGAGACCGTTTTGGCCTAGATTTCAGGCCAGACCACAGACAGAGAAAGAAGGAGATAGAAAAGCATCAAGAAAGAAGGAAAGCGTGTCTGAACGGAAGAGAAATTGAGTGGGAACCGATGACATTCCCTCACATATCCCATACTTTTATGTCGAGAGGGATAATTTACCCCGAGGTGGAGTCGCTCGAGGAAGGAAGCTATCACATCAACGCCATACGTGATGGAGAAACTGAACAAAGGGCTTTGGAGGGCATCTGTCCTTACGAGCCGGGAAGCTCTTTAGACAATTGGACTGCTAAAGAACTTCCTGTAACTTTTAGGAATTTGACAGAGTAATTTTCCAGAACACTCTTGTTGCTCTAAAGCCTAGGAGTAATGAGATTTTGTTTGTGAAATAGACTTATGTTCGAATATTTTGTTTCAATAAAGAACGCTTTTGTCAAATCAAGCAAACGCCCCCTCTATCGATAAATATTCTTTGGACCTTCTAATCTCATTCCAATTTTTCAATTCACTCATAACATGAAAACAATCATTATTAAATTCATTCATTCTTTGCACATTCTTTCACACTCTGCAGGTCCCTAGATATCAATGATTTGAGCAATGATACTGCAGACCCTGAATTCTCCTTTGAGCAAGACTTGTGTTCAGAGAAACCTCATGATTTTGAAGATGATAGGGATTGTGATGTATCTCCAGATCTATTAAGAATGGTGAAGCAAGAAGAAGAGCAAATTCTGCCCCACGAGAAAGAGGCAACGGAGAACATAACGTTGAAAGAAGGGAAGGTGAAAATAGGAACGCACATTACCAAGGAAACAAGGCAAGATCTTGTCGAGCTACTGAGAGAATTTAAAGATGTATTTGCATGGTCGTATCAGGACATGCCGGGGCTGAATACAAATATCGTGGTGTATCGTCTTCCTATAAAACAAGATTGCAAACCAGTCCAGCAAAAATTACGAAGAATGATGCCTGACGTCGTGCTGAAGATCAAAGAGGAAGTCAAAAAGCAGTTTGATGCTGGATTCCTGCAAGAGGTCAAGTACTCAGAATGGGTAGCTAACATTGTGCCTGTTCCTAAGAAAGATGGAAAGATATGAATGTGCGTCGATTACAGAGATTTGAACAAAGCTAGCCCAAAAGACAACTTTCCCTTGCCACACATTGACACCCTGGTAGATAATACAGCGGGTTATTCATTGTTTTCCTTCATGGACGGCTTCTCGGGGTACAACCAAATAAAGATGCATCCTGAGGACATGGATAAGACCACTTTCATAACATTGTGGGGCATCTTTTGCTACAAGGTAATGCCATTCGGCCTAAAGAACGCAGGTGCAACATACCAAAGGGCCATGGTGACTATATTCCACGATATGATGCACAGAGAAATCGAGGTGTACGTGGACGACATGATTGCCAAATCTCGAACTGAAAAGGAACATATCGAAGCCTTGAGGAAATTATTCTTGAGATTGAGAAAGTTTCAGTTGAAACTCAATCCAGCAAAGTGTACCTTTGGAGTCAGGTCAGGGAAGCTATTGGGCTTTGTAGTCAGTGAAAAAGGAATAGAAGTTGACTTAGACAAAGTCAGGGCCATACAAGAGCTACATCCACCGCATACTCAGAAGGAAGTGCGAGGTTTTCTTGGGAGGTTAAATTACATAGCTCGGTTCATTTCGCAATTGACGGAGAAATGTGATCCCATATTTCGCCTTCTGAGGAAACACAACCAGGGTACCTGGGATGAAGAATGTCAGAATGCCTTTGATAAGGTCAAGCAATATTTGTCAAACGCTCCAGTACTATCTCCGCCTAGTCTAGATAGACCGCTGATACTGTATTTGTCGGTGTTCAGCAACTCTATGGGATGTGTGCTAGGTCAACACGATGAGTCAGGAAGAAAAGAGAGGGCGATATATTACCTCAGTAAGAAATTTACTGATTGTGAAATGAGATACCCACTGATTGAGAAGTTGTGTTGTGCCTTGATTTGGACGACCCGAAGGTTGAGGCAATATATGTTGTATCACACAACGTGGCTAATTTCGAAAATAGATCCATTAAAGTACATGATGGAGTCAGCAGCCCTGAATGGAAGAATGGCGAGGTGGCAGATACTGCTTTCTGAGTTTGATATAGTATATGTAAGTCAAAAGGCCATAAAAGGAAGTGCAATAGCAGAATTTCTGGCTAGCAGGGCTCTGGAAGAATATGAACCATTGAGCTTTGATTTTCCTAACGAGGAGTTGATGTATGTAGCAACTGCCGAACGACGTCCATGGAAGTTAAACTTTGACGGAGCATCCAATGTAGTAGGAAATGGAATCGGGGCAGTCTTAATATCCCCGGAGGGAGACCATCATCCGTTTACATGCAAATTGGATTTTGACTGTACCAACAATATGGCGGAGTATGAGGCCTGCATCATGGGGATTCGAGCGGCAATAGAACGAAAGGTTAGAACATTGGAAGTGTATGGAGACTCGGCGTTGGTAATCTACCAGCTTAAAGGAGAATAGGAGACAAGGGATCCCAAACTGATCCATTATCGGAGGGTTGTTCTGGGACTACTTGAGGAGTTTGACGACATCACTTTTAATTATCTCCCACGAGATGAAAACCAAATGGCAGACGCTTTGGCAACCTTGGCATCTATGATTAAAGTAAACAGAGAAGAGGATATGAAGCCTATCCAAATGAGCATTTTTGAAGCTCCAGCTCATTGTTGTAACATTGAAGGAGAAGAAAAAGATGACCACCCTTGGTATCGGGATATATTACGATATGTGAAGAATCGTGAATACCCTGAACAGGCGACAGAGAATGACAAAAGAACCTTGAGAAGGTTAGCTTGCGATTACGTACTGGATGGGGACATCCTGTATAAAAGAAGAAAAGATCAGGTACTTTTGAGATGTGTCGACGCTGTGGAAGCTAAAAAAATCTTGGAAGAAGTACATGAGGGTGTCTGTGGAACCCACGCTAATGGCTTCACGATGGCAAGACAAATCATGAGATTTGGATACTATTGGTCTACTATGGAGGGAGATTGTATCAGCTATGCCAAGAAATGTCATAAATGTCAGATCTATGGGGATAAGATTCACGTACCGCCTTCGCCTTTGCATGTTATGACTTCTCCATGGCCCTTTTCCATGTGGGGCATGGACGTGATTGGTCCAATTTCACCAAAAGCTTCGAACGGGCATCGCTTTATCTTCGTGGTCATTGATTATTTCACGAAATGGGTGGAAGCTGCCTCTTATGCCAATGTTACCAAGTCAGTAGTGAGTCGATTCTTGAAGAAAAAAATCATCTGTCGATACGGAATGCCCGAGAGAATCATATCGGACAATGCCCTAAACTTGAACAACAGCACGATATCAGAAGTTTGCAGCCAGTTCAAGATCAAGCATCACAATTCATCTCCGTACCGCCCAAAAATGAATGGGGCAGTGGAAGCGGCCAACAAAAACATTAAAAAGATAGTTGGGAAGATGACTGAGACCTATCGAGATTGGCACGAAAAGCTGCCGTTTGCACTATTTGCCTATCGAACATCTGTTAGAACCTCTACTGGGGCAACTCCATTCTCGCTGGTTTATGGGATGGAAGCCGTGTTACCCATCGAAGTGGAAATACCTTCCCTTCGAATCTTGTCAGAAATAAAGTTGGATGACGCAGAATGGATTCAATCACGATACGATCAACTGAACCTGATCGAGGAGAAAAGGCTAAAGGCGATTCGTCACGGTCAGATGTATCAGAAGCGAATGATGTGAGCTTACGATAAAAAGGTCCGTCCAAGAGAGTTTACCCAATTGGGAAAGTGGATGCCAAATTGGGAAGGGCCGTATGTTGTGAAAAAGGCTTTCTCTGGTGGTGCGTTGATTCTGGCAGAAATGGATGGGAAAAGTTTACCCAATCCAGTAAATTCGGACTCAGTCAAGAAGTATTTTGTCTAAAAGAAGGGAAGCCAAGGTGAAAACCCGCAAAGGGCGCTTTGAAACTTCTATCCCAAAAAAAAAATAGAGAAGCCAAGGTGAAAACCCGCAAAGGGCGCCTTGAGACTAAAGGGGCTTTGAGTCGAAAACCCGAAAGGGCGGCTCAAATTTCGAACGACACGTATCTCACTATACTTGACCTGACAAGAACTGGAGTGCATTACATACCGGAGCATCAACAAAGTACTTTGGATCTTCTGAACATATGTCAAACCCAAAGTAATTTTCATGGAGTTTGTAAATAGAAACTCAAGCTGCGATATCTAGGGCGTCTGACTTTTTGTCTTGTTCACTATCTTTTGATCTTCTCAAAGATTTGTTGTCAGATTAATTTCCTTTGTATCTTTGATGACTTTATTCGAATTTAATTGTCTGCAAAATTTTTCCTTTCACTATTCATAAAATGTGTTACATTGAAATAACGATTGATGAACTGAAAATATCTTTACGAACGAAGTTCTGCATGTTGCCCTGTGAAATCTCCTGATAATGCAAGGAACTAAAACAGAACGATTGTTTAAAGAACCCCTAGGTGTAAAGGTTGAGAATACCCAAAGAAAACTCCCTTTTCAGTTCAAGTGATGATCAAAAAATTCAAATAGTTTGGTCCTAGGAAAGGATCATTTTCGGCAGGTCATAATAGAACCAACTTGATCTGGGGCATACAAGCAGAATGTGAATGATACCTCGAGTGAAGCTTGGATGAATGAGTAGTGATAGCCGAAGCAGGGATCATTCTCATAACATTTTTCCATCATAGTATGCTCAATAAGGAAACATTTGACTCATTTTGATCATGGCATCCTAATCATTTGCATAAGCATAAACCTCAGGAAATCAATTCTACAGATAGATTCCCCAGTGGACAAATGTAGCAAGATTGACAAAAACAACAAATTCCAACAGATCTTAACTCCCTAAGCAGTAGGGTAACAGACCAAATTGGCAAATCTTATCTCCATACAGCAGTATTGGAGCAGATTTCAGCCACTCGCCTTAACTCCCTAAGCAGTAGGGTAACAGGCAAAGCACAACAGATCTTATCTTCGTTGATCAGGAGCGGAGCAGATCGCATTCTATCAGATCTTAACTCCCTAAGCAGTAGGGTAACAGATCAAAATTGGCAAATCTCATCTCCATACAGCAGTATTGGAGCAGATTTCAGCCACTCGCCTTAACTCCCTAAGCAGTAGGGTAACAGGCAAAGCACAACAGATCTTATCTTCGTTGATCAGGAGCGGAGCAGATCGCATTCTATCAGATCTTAACTCCCTAAGCAGTAGAGTAACAGATCAAAATTGGCAAATCTTATCTCCATACAGTAGCGTTGGAGCAGATTTCAGCCACCCGCCTTAACTCCCTAAGCAGTAGGGTAACAGACAAAGCACAGCAGATCTTATCTTCGTTGATCAGGAGCGGTGCAGATCACATTCTATCAGATCTTAACTCCCTAAGCAGTAGGGTAACAGATCAAATTTTGGCGAATCTTATCTCCATACAACAGTGTTGGGAGTAGATTTCAGCTACTCATCTTAACCCCCTAAGCAGTAGGGTAACAGGAAAAATATAACAGATCTTATCTTCGCTGAGCCGAAGCGGAGCAGATCACATTCTAGTAGATCTTAACTCCCTAAGCAGTAGGGTAACAAATCGAATTCTCTCATCATACATCAGCAACGGAGCAGATTCTAGCCGCTCGCCTTAACCCCCTAAGCAGTAGGGTAATAGGCAAAATTCTAACAGATCTTAACCCCCTAAGCAATAGGGTAACAGATCAAGCTTTGGCAGATCTTATCTCTTTGTACTAGCAGATAGCAGATCAGAAAAGTAGATTTGACAATCTTTGTATTGTTTAGCAGAGAAAGATTGAAGTCGTAAATCTCTTCTCTCTGAATAACTACATCTCTGGAGACGCAAGCAGACGAGAGCTACAGGACATATCCCTGAAGCAGTAGTGGATTGGACCAAAGCTACAAGAGGCGGTGGGCTAAAGAGACTACCCGAGCAAGAATAGCACCGAAGAAGTCAAGACTCGGTAAGACCGGGCAAAATTAGCCCTTTTGAAGTCTTTGCTCTATTCCCGTTACACGACAATGAGCAAAGAGGGGCAGCTGTACAAGCCAATTTTGGCTCGGGTATAAAGCCCAAACACTCAAACCCTAAACCACTACCCAAATTACCCACTTAGCCAAATTAAAACCCGAAACCCGTTTTAGCCCAGCAAAACCCAATACATCAGACCCAATATCCCTTACCCAAAATCAAAAAACCAAACAGAAGCCCAATACTAACCTACCCGATTACCCACTGTCCTACTCGGTTACCCACTAACCTACCCATTACGCCAACTGGTTACCCGAACCAGTCCCCAACGAAACCCTAGCCCCTGTTGCCCACTTGCTCTGACAGCAGCCACCTGCTCCACCGCCTTGTCAAATCCACCGCCCTCTGCACCTGCATACATTTAATAGAATGGACAGAAAGCAAGCAAAGGAAGAAAAAAGAAAACAACTTGTAAAGAAATCAGAGGCTATATAAGCCGATTAAGAACATATTGTAAAGGATTTCGATTTTCATATATACAAAACACCAAATCTTAAATCACAGGTCAATAGATCGATTTCATAAACATCAAAACACGGGAGATACTCCAACTCGGATAGTCGAAACACCGAAATCGAAAAATCGGAAAACCCAAGGTGATTTTAGGGTTTTCAGAATCTGTTTTTTTTCTTTTTTTCCTTTTTTTACCAGCATATACGTATATATACGAATATATAAAATAAAATATATTAAAAAAATAACAAAAAAATAAAAAATCTTACCTTTTCCGGCCACCGTGTATGGTGGCCGGCGCCGGTGCCGGTGACTGGCCGGTGACCGGACGGTGGTCGGACCGACCACCGAAAATCACTCCGGTCTTTCCCTTCTCTCCCCCTCTCTCCCTTTTTTTTTTTCCTCCCCTCAGCAGAAATGATTTTTTTGAAGGATTGGGGCCTTTTATAGCCCTCCAAAACGACATCGTTTTGGGGGCTGCGTTTTAACCCCAAAACAACGTCGTTTTGGAGACCCGACCCGAGATCCGACCCATACCCGATAGGATCCGCGTGTTTTTAACACGGAAGGGCTAATTGCGCATTTAGCCCTTCCGCTTTTTCGTAGTTTTGCAATTAAACCTTTCTGAACTTTGATTTTGCCCCAAAAATTTAGCACGCCTCTCAATTAGGCCTCCTTTAATGCGCAGCGTTTTAAGGGCTGGGGGAAAATTACCTTTTTGGTCCCTCCGTGTTTTAAGCGCACTCGAAGAAGTCCCTTCCTTCCGTTTTTCTTTCGAATTAGCCCCAAAATTCCTCCCTTTATTTTAATTCCATCCAATTCGTACTATTTTCCTCTAGTTTTAAATACTGTATATATTATGTATTTTCATATACTGTTTTTCTTTAAAAATCATATACTATGTATATAGTATTATATTTTAATCATATATATATCCGTATTTTCTTACTGTTTCATATGTATTTATATTATCATTTACTAATATGTTTATTATTTTATGTATATTGGATTTTTTTATTTATATATATATATTCTAATATTTTAGTCATATATTATTTTGCTTATCATATATTTTTTTTCCAACATTCTATATATTACGTATATAATATATTTATGATATATGTATATGTCTTAATATTTTAGTATATATATGTGTCATATTATAATTTATGGTACTATACATATATTATGTATATAATACATATATGTATGTGTCTTAAAGCTTTTAGTATATATATATTTGTAATATTATTATTTATGATATTATACATATTTGTAATATTATGTACGTACATCTTTGCATGTTACATGTATTGTTATTCTATTTTTATATTTCATATATACATACTATCTTAGGTATGCCATATCAAAATATTATCATTATTAATATACCATAGCCCCTATATATTTTATTACTTGCATATTATATATATGTTCACATGTTTATTACTAATAATTGTTTTTGCATTACTATATGTACACTGTATTTTGATATTATTACATGTATATATAACTTTAAATACATTTTTACATTTTTATATATTGCAATTTTACATATACACATATATTTTAAAATGTCATAAGCTTTGTAATGTCCTACCCTACCTTATAAACATCCTTACCACGTTATGTTTTGTTATTCATATTTTTATAACCTCATATGTACATTCTGTTACAACTATGTCATGCTTCTTTAAAATACACTCTCGTTATTATCCTTTACTGCGAATATCGCTACTGCTATCCTATTTTAAACATCACATTTTGAGTTTAACGGTATCATTGTTTCAAAATTTAGCTTCATACTAAAGAAAATGTTCGAAAAACGAGGCAATGTTTCAGTGTTTAGAGATACGGGAAATAGTGCCCTAACGTGCTGGGTTGCGATTGCTCGTTCGCCTAAATACCTAAAATATCCTCCTAAATCTTGCAACTCGCGAGATAACTTTAGTTTCGAGGAATTTAAGAACTTCGTGTCCAATCGTGCTGGATGTGATGTTCGTATTCTCCCGAAGCAAAGTAATCGCAATTTTTCAACCCAAATCATCCCAATTTTATTTAAAATGTTCCAAAAACGAGGCAATATTTTTTGTGTTTAGAGATACGGGAAATAGTGCCCTAACGTGCTGGGTTGCGATTTCTCACTCATCTAAATACCTAAAATACCCTTTTAAGCAAAATTTTGTAACTCACGAGACGACTTTAGTTTCGAAAGGATTTAGAGAACCTCGTGTCCAATCGTGCTGGATGTGACGTTCGAATGCTTCCGAGGCAAAGAAATCCCAATTTTTCTACTCGAATTATCACTGTTTCAAAAAAGAATCCTATTTTTAAATCTTTCCAAATTTTGACTTAAGACAGAAAATTGTTCAATTTGGTACCAATTTTGGGCGTTGCGGGGGTGCTAATCCTTCCCCGTGCGTAACCGACTCCCGAACCCATTTTCTCTAATTTTTCGTAGACCAAAACATTTATACGGTGACCCAATCACACCTAAAAAGGTTGGTGGCGACTCCCACTTTCATTTTTTAAGTCAACTTCCGTTTTCTTTCAAAAGAAATGGTTTCGACAGCTAGATTTGACCAATGTGATTTCTGAACTCTTCAATTCTTTTTTTAAAGGTTAATATATAGAAATTTAAACAATTTGTACGAACTTGATATTTTTTTTTTGAATTTAACTAATATCTAAATTTAAAAATCATAAACAAAATTAATATTTATTTTAATTATAGAAACACATTTCTATAATTTCATAATAGAATTGTGCCCCATTAACTCGTAACGCCAAGTCAACTAAGAGTTAAATAATAGTATAAATATATTAATTTTTTATAGTATGCACAAAGAATTTAATAATAATTAAAAAAAGGTTTTATTAACACTATATTTAATTGATGAAATTAATTTATATAGATTAATTATGATTAGTAGTTATTATTTTGATTAATGTTTTTGTATTAATTATATGAAGTAAACTATGTATTACATGGAACATGATAAAAATGATTTAAAAAAATGTTCATTATTTAATATTTGATTTGTTAAACAAATTGATATATTTTAATTATGTTCAATAATTGAAATAGCAGATATTATTTTACCCTAAATACATTATTCATATTATAATATTTGAATTGTTAAATAAGTACAAAAAATTAACAAGTAAATTTATTTAACCAAACTAATTATACGTATGTGATACTAAAAACTAGTTTTACTGTAATATTTGGCTAAATAAATTTATTTGTTAAAAATTCTTACCATACATATAAATAAGAATTTTAATTTTATTAAATTAATTTATATAATAATAAATAAAAATTTAAAATTTATATATTTAAATCATTAACCAAAAAAAGTAAAAATAATATACTATTTTTTTAAATAATAATTTTTAATTATTTATATAATGAGTAATTTTGTATTTCATATATAAAAATTTATAAATAATAAATTTATATAATTTAATATATTATAATTATATATTATTTACCAATTATTATGATCAATTTATTCACTACTAAAAAAATTGAATAGTGAAGAGTTTAATTTAAAACATATCAATTTTGTTTTATATAATTTATGCTTTAGTAATAAATATGAACTTTTTATTAGCACGATATTTAAATGATGAAAATAATTTATAAATGTTAATTATGTTTATTAGTTATTATTTTGAATAATGTTACTTTGTATTAATTATATGAAGTAAAATTATATCGTCTATTGAATATGATTTGAATTTATTATTATATAATATTTGAATTGTTTAATAAATTAATGTATTTTAATTATTTAAATAATTCAAATAATAAATATTACTTTGCACTACATTTTGACATCAAAAAATACAGTGATGACAAAATTCACAGGGATTCAATAGTTTGGAGATCCTCCATAGTCATTTCAAGATTTAGTCAAAGTGGACTATGTTAACGCTTTGAGAAATTAATATAATCTTTAATTTTCGTTTTAGGTTGTTTTTATCTACAAAAAAAATTACATGAAACACATGTGCTATTAGAAACTAATATATGTAAACACGACATTACTAAATAATTAAAATATAATATATGTTTTTTCGAAAGTTTACAAATACAATCAAAATACAAATACGAGGACATATCCCAACAACCACAAAGTGTAGGATCACATAATTACAATACAGATAGACTAAAAATTGGTTAAAGTGTAGAATTAAATAATTACAACACAAATAGATTAAAATTGATCAACTGAACTAAAACCCACACATAACAATAAAGGGATAATCCCAAAACTATATATAAACTTTGATTCAATGTGTAATGCTATACATAGACTTTGATTTTGTACAATTTTATACATGGAGTATTAATTTAGGAGAAAATATTTGGTACCTTACTAGTTGAGGTTTTAGACTCCACAAATAGGGTTAAGGGGTTGACAAGTGTCCTATAGAAATATAGTAAAATATTAAAAAAAAGGACACATGACAACTTTTTAAGATTTCTTTTTAATTCAATTTTTACAAATTAATATCGTACTTATCAATATGACACCATTTTAAGTAGATATTAAGACAAGTAATTATATATCTAATATAAAAATAAATTTATGTATTTATTCTTTTAAATATGTATAATTGGATTAAAAGTAAAGTTTCATGTATATATTTGAACCACAAACAAAGTTATAGTTGCTCTAAATCAAATTTCATATATCAAATTACACATCGAACCAAGATTCATATGTAGTTTTAAGATTTATCATTGACAACAAACAACACATGATGGGACTTGGATACACATACATATAATTGAGTTTGATGGATCTCGAAACTAGATGCTAAAATTTAGGACCTTTGCCTTTACCGACTATGCCAAAATTGCATTGAATATATATATATATATATATATATATATATATAAAAGAGATAATATTAAAATATAATAATTTATTAAGAAATGACAAAAAAAAGAAATTAGCTATATTATATATAAAATGGTGGATTGAGTTGGCATCATAAGTCAAATTGACACCAATTCAATTGTAAAATTATTAAAATACTTTTATTTTAAAGGAGGCAAATAATATATTTATAAAGATATTTTTATCTTTTCATATTTTTATATTTTTTAAAATAAAACAATTAAAAACTATTATTTAAAAATCAAATATAAAACCAATTAATTAGTATAAAAATATCTTACCATTTCACCTATATACATTTATTAAAATAATTTTATAAATATATTTTTTAATATAAAATATTTTTCACTCATATAATTTTTTTATACAAATATTTAGAATAATTGATAACTCTTTTCAAATTCTTAACTACAAAATAAACATACGCATCTAACACGCTCTAAGGGCAGAATAAAGGACTAATTCTAATTAAATTAAGACTTAATTTACAGATTATAGATGTTATAGAATCTAATATAATATAATATAATATAATATATATATATATATATATATATATAAAATAAGGTTTTACTGGTTCCGAGTGGACCTTTGCGAGATGTGAGGTGTAGGAGGAGTTGGACTTTCAGGCACTATAAAGTATAAATCTCTCTCTCTATCTAATCATTCCCCTTTTACTGTTTTACTCTTTACAAATTTTCCTCTCCTTTTTCGTGTTTTTCCTCTTAATTTTGCTTTTTGGTTTTGGATTGTCTCTTCTGAATCAGAGAAAACCCTACCTTTTTTTTTTCTCTTTTATTTCTTTGAATTGGAACGATCAAAAGAAGGAATGGGTTCTGAAGGATCGAGGGTTGTTGGTAAGTCTTCGATTTTCGAAGCCCTAGATTTCCCTCATTTATTTCCCAATTTTCCCCATATTTTCGATTATCGGTGAAATTTTGTTACTATTGTTTGATTGATGGGGCTTTGAAGGGTATATTGGATCTCTGGGATTTTTCTTTTTGGGATAATGTTTGGATTTGGTGGAAAAGGGTTTTAGCTTTGATTATTGATGCTCTTTTGTTTAGTTCGAAGTACTGTTTCGAAATGCTTGAGAATGGATTTGTTGTGCTTGGCTTGATATTCAAGGTGAAACTTTTACGGGCTTTTCTGTTGGAATTTATTACAAGATTTTTATTTTTCTTAATGGATTTTATTGCCAGTGTTTGATGGGGCTTCTTTAGAAGTATGAATGATTGAGTTTGTATCATTGTGTGTGTGTGTGTGGAGAGATTGAGATATTTTAGGAACGGAATCAGTGTAGCCAGGGTTTAAATTGCTTTTAGATTTAGTCTCTTTTCATTTGCCCTACGGTTTGTAAACTGTAAAATGCTGACGCGAACACAGGTTAAAATATGCTTGTTCTTTGTTAACTCCTTTATCTTTTTTGCTTTCTTTTATGTAGTGTTCTGAGTTTAAGTTATCTATAGTTCTAGCTGTGGAAGAGCCATTATAATAGACTATTATAACTAGTTAGATCTGGCAACACTCTTTCGTGTACCGTATTACTAAGGGATATTGATGTTGATTGAGTGCATTCTGGAAAAAAAAGAAGCAATAACCCTTAAACAGGTATTACTTTGTTTTCCATGCCTAGGACTTGTAGTATATGGCAGCTATATATAATGCATGGAATTTTTCCAAAACGGCCAATTTTGACTCTTCATATGGGATGCATATGAAACTGTTGATAAGGTGCTAGCTCTCTTAAAAAGGTATTATGTTACCTTCACCACATTTTTTGACCTTAAAGGTGTACTTGTATGATTCCAAAATCAAGGACTTCTTTTCTCCAACCATCTAATGGCATAGCTTCCAATTTTATGATTATTGCTCGTCATTCAGATGTGAACTTTTTCTAGGTATCGATGCTTTCTAGAAGCTTCAAGTTATGCAGTGGCATTTGGCTTCAGAAGGCTTTGGGTGTAATCTTTATTCTGAAGCCAACTTGAGCGTTTTGCTAATTTGTCCTTCAACTGAAGACTTCATGGTAGAAAAGTTTCTCATTGATTGAGTGATGGAATTGAAACATATGGAATTATGGAACCAACCTTATGATATTTATTAGGGGAAGTGATAATTTTGTCTAAATATCTGTTTTTTTTTTTTTTGTGCTCATTCATTGTTATCATTAACCTTGTTAATGATGAACTTCATGAGTGGAACTTGTGGCATAGGCTATTTTATGCTATCAAGGTTACTTTAGATATTTCTGGGTCTTCACTGACTACTTTACTGTATTTAACATAACATGCAAGCATTTCTTTTGCTCTTAAATTTTAATTTTTTTTTTTTATTAGGAAACTGCATTTGATAGCAATAAACTTAATTCAGATTTCTAGAATGGCTTTGCTACAATCCTGACCTAGGGACTAAAATATCTGGTCTTTGCAGTGCCAAGGAATTTCAGATTGCTTGAAGAGCTTGAGAGAGGTGAAAAGGGAATTGGGGATGGAACTGTTAGTTATGGAATGGATGATGCTGATGATATTTACATGCAGTCATGGACTGGGACTATTATTGGCCCACCTAACGTGAGTCTCCCTCTTATCTCTTCTTGTTGTGCTCTTTCCTGTAGTCGTTGTACTCATGTATCTGAATTGATGTGATTAAGTGGACTGACAAGTGTAAGGCTGTAAGCAGAACTTGGAGTTGATATGTACTTCTAACTATGCTCTTCTTCACAAGTTAGTGTAGTTATTGAGACAGTCCACTTTGACTGATTAGTCATAAGACTAAACCAATTGTTTTTAATGCCTGTGTTAGAAATTGGAGTCATGAGAAGATTTTATGGTTGAGATAAATTATGTTCTTGCTAGAATACAATCACTGCTCTATTATTTTCTTTTTACCATGGGGTAGGATGCAGACTGAAATATTTTCCTTATGAAGGTGGCAATTAGAGCTCGTGAAGCATATGAGACGAGAAAATTGCCTTTTAACAGCTGAAATACTTCTCTGTTGGTTGCTTAATAAGTTTCAACCATCGAAGTTTGATGATAATTGATCACATAATTTATGTGCTTTATTCCAAACACTTTTTGAAAAATTAAACTATTGCCTGCAAACCTATTGGAGCTTGCTTGGAACTGTTGCTTAAAACATACAGGCTTTGCGATCATAAGACTTCTGTATAGGACTTCTGCTAGAAGGAATTGTATGATTTATTTTACACAGTAGTTCCAGTTGGTTGTCAAATAGTAATTAACAATATTTCGTCTTAAAACTATTCATTTCTTGAGATGAAAAATGAGTCAATAACTTGATTATTCTTTATGCATGTTAGACTGTTCATGAGGGACGCATCTACCAGTTGAAACTATTCTGTGGCCTGGATTATCCAGATAATCCACCAAGTGTGAGGTTTCAAACCCGGATAAACATGACCTGCGTCAATCAGGAAACTGGAGTGGTAGGTGATGTCATTCTTAGGACCTTTTTATGCTATGACAAGATACTTATGGCTGCTAAATTGCCAGGTTGAACCTAGCCTTTTCCCCATGCTTGCTAATTGGCAAAGGGAGTATACAATGGAGGATATATTGACTCAGCTGAAGAAAGAAATGATGTCTCCACAGAATAGGAGGCTGGCTCAGCCTCCTGAAGGTGTGTAGATCTTGTGTTTTTCTTGCTGTATCATAATCCGTTTGTATTTGTGCTGGTGGTATTTTAAGCTCATCTCTTTCATGAAATGAGTTTACTTCCTAGGATAGTGGAATTTTAATGGAGAAAAAAGTTATTGTTGCATGGAATGATAGATTATGGCTATTTATAATGTAGGTTAATTAATGATATTATTTGTGAAAGGATGTAGATGTAGATCTTCTGTGCATAAAATCTCTCTCTGATGCATGTTATGTAAAATGTTTAAACTGTAATATTAATGTTGTCCCAGGCAATGAAGAAGCAAGGCTCGATCAAAAGGGTTTAGTGGTGAAGTGTTGCATCGTTTGAAGATCATCGGAGTTGTATGAACATAATGTATATACAATCTATACGCTAGATAAATCCAGCGACCGGCTTAGCACCATCAATATATATATGCTTCCTCTGTATGGGGAAGATGTCCCTGGCTCCACCTAATGGTGGTTAAATAAAGCGAACTTCTTAATGAATTGATGACATTTGAAAATTTATGACTTGTGCTCACTGCTGGTATCGATGATATGTTAGTTGGCAAGCATTTTGTTTTTCTTGTTTCCTGTGTTTTTGTTTCCATTTGATGTAACTTAGAATGTAGTGGAGGACAACATGAGTTTGTTAAAACCCTTGCGTTTCTTCCATTACTTTTTGATATTGGTTTGCAGAAAGTTTGAATTTCATTTCCATGCTCATTTTGGACATGCCCTGGTTTCGAATTTTTCTTGCTTTAATTACATCATATTGGGTTTATAATTTCGAAAAATTATGATAATCAACGGCTTAACCAACAAAATTGTAAATAGTTTTGACACACTTAAAAATAAACCATTTTGTTAGTATTGGATGCATCACTTTTGTTCTTTCTTCCCATGTAAGTTGGATTTTGATTTACAAATTTAATGTTGTTTCTATATCTTCCCACTAAGAAAATCCCATATCCATCCACAGTTGTATTAATTTCTTTCTGTCACAAGGCTCTTTTCTGAATTTTGTAAAAATGTAATTGTTTATAAAATATATAATTTTTAATCTGTTGTTCACCCATTTTGTCTGTCTATTGCTTTGAAACAAATGTTTGTAATAGGTTTTTACCCTGTATCCCCTATTCTTTTTGGCTAGGTAATCCTAAGTTTAACTATAGATTTTTAGGCAGGGGAAACTATATAGACTTTTAAAATCTGTTGTTAGCATTAAAATATATAAAATACCATTTTTTCAAATAATTTATTTTAAATGTATTATTATTGTTGTTTTTAATGAATTAGATGAATATATTATATATAGAAGTTAAAGCATTGGTTAATAAAATCCAAAATTTAATCATGATTTCAATGGTAATCAATATCATCATCACATTTGAGCGAGGAATTAGCGATGGCAATTATGATTAAGGTGGGTTGTTCAAAAGTGGAACAAACTTGGTGTAGCATCCATTTATTCAACTTCTAAATCAATCTTATCTTAGACCAAACTAATTGTGTCGTTACATACGAAATCAACGTACAACCATTCAAAACATGTATATGCATATTTTTGTCTTCCAATTACAATTCCATATTCCCATGATTTCTGTCGTTAAGTTTACTTAACCCGTTTGCAATTGAGGAAATAAGGAGAGGAGGAAGTGATGGTGTAACAAAGGTTGATTCACCTAAACAAGTGGAGGGTTGGAGAAAGGAGGTAAGTAAGGGGGAGGAAAAGGTAGCAAAGGAGGCTAAATGTTGACTACTTAGGGTTGCTGAAAGGCTAAAGGATTGTTCCCTTTTTTTTTCGTTCTACACGGTATTTATAGGGAAGGAGGTCTCATGCTCAGTGAGGCTATGCCACCGGTAAATCTAGGACATGGTGATTGTGCAGTTGACCAAGTGGTAAGGCCATTGTATGTGAGTTGTCCTCATGTATGATACGGTTATGACATTCCCTTGGTTGAGGTAGCACGAGGTTCTTATGCCTAGTGGTCCCTTGGTGGTCTCCTTTTTGGAGGTGATTGCGCACCCGCTAAAAGCTGGTGGCCTGGAGGATGTGTTGTTCGGATGGTAGGTCACCTAGTGACTAGCTGAGCAGTAGAGGATTGTCTGGGCCTCTGTAGGCCGGGAGGTAAGCGAAAGACCGTCCACGAGTGTCTCTCAAGTATTCTCTTGTGATGCAACATGTCGCGCCAAGTGAGAGAGTATATCACATACATGTCGACTATTGAGTCCTAATTGTGAGTAGGACATTGGGAAATTAAAAGAAAAAACTACCTATTAATATACAATTATCTTTTAAATTTCTATACTATTATTTATGTATTTAACAAAGTTGATATTACCCATCAATCAAGTCCTATGCATGTGTTTGACTAAGTAGATGTTACCTCCCAACAAGTCCTAACTCAGTATGATATTATCAAAAACTCATTTATTTTACAAAGTAAAAATATTACTATGAACGTATTTATGTTTTTTTTTTTATATTAAATACATGCATAATAAAATTTAAATCTAAGACAAGTTATAATATTTCAACTTTACCATTTTAACTAAAACCTTATTTATTTTTTGTATCAATTTTTCTATAGATATATTTGTTACATAATTTGTCACTTACATTATGAATGTAAATCTAATATTTTTTTTTTTATTTTTTATCCACTTGCAAAATGAATGTGTCATAATCTAATATGATATAAATAATTTTATATGCAATATTTATAGTTGAGTTTATAATTTTTTCATGTTAATTTTTTAATTAATTAATATCTAATATTTAATTAATTTATTGATATTAATTAAATTTTATTTTGTGATATTTTTAGTTACTTTCAATGTTATTTTCATGTTTCACTTTATTCTATAATTTACATAATTTTAACTTTAATTTGTTTATTTAAAAATTAAATTATTATATTTGACATATATTAACATAAATATCACGTTAAAAAAATTTAATCCCATTTTAGGAAGGGCAATGACATATTTTAGTATTAAAGAAAAAATAACAATCAAGCACAATATTTGATACGAGCTCGGTCGTTGTTGTTGTTTCGAGTTGTATTAGTCTGCCCGATCGTGAATTTGGGTAAGACTACGTTTGTTTCAAGATGGATGGAAGAAGATAGAAGATAGAAGATAGGCTTCAATTAAAGGTCTAAAAGAAAGATGGTTAAGTAAGGGATGGGTAACTCGGCTAAGGGCAAAGAATGAACCCACAATAGTGAGATTGTTGACCCGAGTCTCAAGGTAGCTCTTAGGTGAATTTCGATTTAGGGAATCAGCAAAGAACCTTGACGCGCTATCAAATGTGATAGGAACCAAAGGTATAGTGAACGCCACACCAAAAGGTGATAAGTTCAGTTTAGCAAAGGAAAAAATGACACCACAAGACAACTTGATAATTCAATTCAGTCCCGAAAAGAACAAGGAGAATTGGAAATATCACAAGTTTAAATTGAAGCATAAAATTGGAAAAAAGCCTGAACAACAAGCTGATTACAAAGTATTTATAGTCCTAAGCATGGCCTAGCGGAATAGTCACATGAATTCAGCTTAAATGAGCTGAAATAAGCTTAATCACTAAGTACAAGCTTTTGAAATCTTCTAGGCCTAGGTGACGCCAACCATCAGCTTGATTTAATATTCCAATTCAGCTGATTTAATGAGCTGTATACTTAGGCTAAAAGGATTCATTGTTGAGCAGCCAAAGAGTTTAAAATCAACTTTAAATTCTCCCTTGGGTAGCCGAATAAGCACCAGCAAAATTAGTGGCATTTTGAGCACACAAACAGACCATGGTGTGAACATTTGGATGCAATCAGCCACAAGGTGTGAATGGGTGATTTTGAACAACCACTAGGTGTGAAAGGAATTTGGGAGCTCAATAAACTTGTGTAAACACCTCCTTGTCTCTTCAATTCAAAAGCTTCCTCTTGGGAAAGAGAAAAGAGCTGCCAAAATTAATTCCAACTTAATACTCCCTTCTAATGCCGTCCATGTACCTAGCTGAATTCAACTGATTAGTCATCTACAAACAACCATTAAAATTCGGTCAAGACAACTTCAATGAGTTTAATTAATTTGTCTTAGCTTAGGACATTTTAAATAGCTGTAGGAGCTAAGACAAATTAAATAAGCTAAAGACAACTTAAATTGCTGTAGTAATCAGGACAAATTTAATGACTTAAGACCTAGTAATGGTGAATGTATTTGGACAAATTAAATAGCTTAAGACATATTTAACACTTAACTAAATTAATTAAATAACTTAAACTAAATTAACTAGAATTTATTCCAGCAACTAAGAGAGCTAAAGTGAGCTAAAAATCAGCTTGTAATAAGCTGCATGGAACGCCTATTGAGCTGGTCTTTTCACGATCATTGAGTCCGGTTACTTCCTCTCCCTAAGCTCGATCAATGTAACTTGCCAAAGCATCTTGGAACTTCTTAGCACGAGACCGAGTTATAGGTCCTTGAGACAGCTCGATGGGTTCGGTGGTAACTTCCCGAGCTAGGATCTCATCACCCCCCCTCTTCGAAGCGATTTGTCCCCAAATCGTCACCTACATCAAAAGGGGATAAATCAGCAACATTAAAAGTAGCACTAACTCCATACTCACCAGGTAAGTCTAACTTATAGGCGTTATCGTTAATCCTTTCCAAGATTTGAAAAGGACCGTCTCCCCTTGTAAAGAGTTTGGACCGTCTTTGAGTTGGGAATCTTTCCTTGCGCATTCACCGGGTTCAAACGTCACTTGTTTACGTCCCTTGTTGACCTTACAAGCATATTGCTCGGTTCTTCTTTCAATATTGTCCCTAACTCATTGATGCAATTTTTTCACAAATTCTACCTTTTTCTTTCCATCTACATGCACCAACTAATCAAATGGTAAAGGCAACAAATCTAAAGGAGTTAAGGGGTTAAAACCATACACTACCTCAAATGGCGAATGCTTGGTAGCTGAGTGCACCGATCGGTTGTACGCGAATTCGATGTGGGGTAGACACTCCCTCCAAGTCTTTAAGTTCTTTCGAATAATTGCCCGCAATAGTGGTGACAAAACCCGATTAACAACCTCTGTTTGGCTGTCGATTTGGGGATGGCACGTTGTTGAGAACAACAACTTGGTGCCAAGTTTACCCCACAAGGTCCTCCAAAAATAGCTGAGGAACTTAGTGTCACGGTCTGAAATGATGGTCCTAAGAACACTATGTAGTCACACGATCTCCCTAAAAAATAGGTTAGCAATATTTAACGCGTCATTAGTTTTATCATGCGCAATAAAATGAGCCATCTTTAAAAATCTATCAACTATAACAAATACATAGTCTTTGCCATTCTTTGTTCTAGGAAGCCCTAGAACGAAATCTATGGAAATATCCATCCATGGGGCTTCCAAAATCGGTAACGGAGTGTATAGTCCATGTGGCTTGATCCTTGATTTAGCCTTCTTGCAAACAATACAATGCTTGCACACTTTAGCCACGTCTTGTTTCACCTTCGGCCAATAGAAATGTTCTTGAAGTGTAGCCAAAGTCTTGGCTATACCGAAGTGACCCATTAAACCCCCGATATGTGCTTCATGAACTAACACATCTCTAGTTGATCCTTGAGGTATACACAACTTGTTTTCTTGGAAAAGGAATCTGTCTTACCGAAAATACCTATCATAAGCACCTTTCACACATAACTTGTAAATGTCTCCAAAATTAGAATCATTAGCATATAAGTCCTTCAAATAAGCAAATCCAAGCAACTTAACATCCAAACAGTTTATAAGAGCATACCTACGCGATAGTGCATCAACAACTATATTTTCCTTACCTTGCTTATACTTAATCATATATGGAAAGGATTCTAAAAATTTAAACCATTTGGCATGACATTTGTTGAGCTTGGTTTGCCCTCTCAAGTGCTTTAAGGCCTCATGGTCCATGTGTATAACGAACTCTTTCAGCCAAATGTAGTGTTGCCAGGTCTCTAACGTATGTATCAAAGCATACATTTCCTTGTCATAGGTGCGGTAGTCGAGCGTAGCCCCATTGAGCTTCTCGCTGAGTAGGCCATCAGGCACCCAGCTTATGTTAAAACCGTGCCTATACCTATGCCAAAAGCATCTCATTCCATTTTGAAAGTCTTGTTAAAATCAAGTAAACACAAAAGTGGAGCGTTAGGTAAAAAATCTTTAATTTTAACAAAAGCAGCTTCTTATTCACCAGTCCAAATAAAAGGAGAATTCTTTTTTATAATACCCGTCAATGGAGCTGCTAGGGTACTGAAGTTCGGTACAAACCTCCTACAGAAGCTTGTAAGGCTGTGAAAGCTTCTAACTTGGCTGATGTTAGTGGGCCGAGGCTATTCTTGGATTGTCTTAATCTTGTCTTGATCCACCTCGAGGCCACCTGTACTCACAACAAAAACTAGAAAAACGTCTTTTTCAGTACAAAAGCTACATTTCTTAAGGTTCGCATACAATATTTCCTTTTGTAAAACCTCCAAAACAGTACGCAAATGTTCAAGGTGATCAGATAAGGATTTGCTATAAATTAGAATGTCATCAAAATAAACTATGCAAAAACGACCAATGAAAGACCTCAAAACGTGGTTCAACAATCTCATGAAGGTACTTAGGGTATTTGTGAAGCCGAATGGTATCACTAGTCACTGATACAAACCGTATTTGGTTTTGAACGCCGTCTTCCACTCGTCTCCTTCTCGCATGCATATTTGATGATAGCCGCTTTTCAAGTCGATCTTAGAGAACAATTTAGCACCGCTGAGTTCATCTAACATATCATCGAGCCTAAGAATAGGATGAAAATAGTTGACAGTAATTTTGTTGATGGCTCAGCAATCTACGCATATCCTCCACGAACTATCCTTTTAGGGCACCAACAGAACGGGCACTGCGCATGAACTTAAACTCTCCCGTATATAACCTTTCTCCATTAAATTCTCTACTTGTCGTTGCAACTCCTTAGTTTTCTTAGGGTTGCTTCGGTAAGCCAGTCGATTCAAAATTGTAGCTCCAGAAATAGAATCTATTTGGTGTTTGATACCTCGAAGAGGAGGTAACCCACTAGGCACTTCTTCCGGGAAAACGTCCTTGAATTCCTAAAGCAACGAAACAATAGAAGAAAGCAAAGAGTTGTCAAGTTCGTTAGCTTCAAACAAACATTCCTTGTACATAAGTACAAGCATGGGCTGGCGTATCAATAAGGACTTCCTTTCTTCTCTTTTCCTTACAAATACGCTCATTTTACCACTCTCGTTTTCTTTTTTACTTTCTTTTTCGCCTTGTGCTTTTACCTCTACTTTCTCACTTTTTCCTTTCTTTTTCTCATTTTTCTTTTCTTTCTCTTTTTCAATCTTTTTTTCTTGTTCTTTTTCTTTTGCTTTTTCAACAGATTCTTTCAATTTTATTTGATCTTGGTACACTTGTTTTGGGGTAAGTGGGGCTAAGGTTACATTTTTACCTAAATATTTAAATGTACACCGATTTGTATAACCATCATGGATCACACGCCTATTGAACTGCCATGGACGCCCCAAAAGGAGATGCCCCGCGTGTATGGGCACTACATCGTACACCATTTCGTCTTGGTACTTCCCAATAGAAAAGGCTACAACAGCTTGCTTTGTCACTTTAAGCTTCCTTCCGTCATTCAACCATTGTAACTTGTACAGAGTTGGGTGCTTGGTCGTGGCTAAATCGAGTTTTTCCACCAGCATGTTACTTGTAACGTTAGTGCAACTCCCATCGTCGATGATCATACTACACACCTTGCCTTGGATTTGGCATCAAGTGTAGAAAATGTTCTCCCTTTGTTATTCAATTTCAGCACTTTGGATGCTGAGATTTCGCTTTACCACAAGGATTTCTCCTTTAACTGGGTACTCTAAATTTTCTTCTTTATCGGTTGGCACTTCGAGCTCGTTTTTGATTTCCTCCTCAGATTCTATCTCGTCGTCGGCCCTTACCACCATGACTCGTTGATTGGGACATTGGCTGGCTATGTGTCCCTGGCTTTGACACTTGAAACACTTTATGTCTCTCTTGTGATTTGGCACTGGCTTGTTTTTATTCTGACTTGACTCACCAACGATTTGATTGGATTTGGCCACTACAACCGGCTTCTTGGTTCGAACAGAGAGTTTGTTGGCTCATTGGCTCTATTTTTTGGTGAAGGGATTGGTGTAGGATCGATTAACTCCTTTTCGCTTAAGTTGTTGTTCGACTTTTATGGCCATGTGGACCATGTCCATCACTTCAACGTAGTGTTACAATACGACTATGTTAGCGATGTCCATCAGTTCAACGTAGTGTTGCAATTCGACTATGTTAGCGATGTCACTTCAACATAGGCCCGTAAAAAATCTGGCCATAGTCGCCTCTCGATCCTCATCGATATCAGCTTGGATCATTGCTATCTCTATTTCCTTGTAATAATCTTCAACGATTCTATTGCCTTAAGTAAGGCTTTGCAACCGTTGGTAAAGATCTCGATGGTAGTACGAAGGGATGAACCATTTTCGAATGAACAACTTCATTTCAGCCCAAGTGGAGAAAGGCCTTTCACCATTTCTTCTTCGACTCATCACGAGTTGGTCCCACCACACAATGGCATAATCTGAGAATTTGATTGCTACGAGCTTCACCTTCTTGCTTTCTGAATAATTGTGGCATTCGAAGACTAACTCGATCTTCTTTTCCCACTCCAAGTAAGCTTCGGGGTCTTTCTTACCTTGGAACAGAGGTATTGTCATCTTAATTTTCTTGAGGTTGTCATCGGGTCAGTCTCGATCTCTAAGGCCCTGATTTTGTTGGCCTCGTTGTCATACACTCCGAGTGGATGAATGATCACTTTCTTGATCGCTTGCTTTATAGGGATCTTGGACAGAATGCCCACGTCCTCGTCTTGTAACTTTTAGAGTTCCCTCGTGTTGTTCTCATGCCTCGACTCGAAATAATTGACCTTCGATAGGTTTGAGTTTATCATTAAATAGCCACTCTATTTCTTGCATGAGTGCTTAAAGGGTGAGATCTGGCACGCCTCTTTCAACATTTCTTACAGGACGGAATCCACCTCCCTTGTTTGGATTTCTTTCCGGACTTTGTGACATTTTAGGTACTCAAAACAAAACCTCACAAATTCTCTCACAAAGAAATCACACACACTTGGATTTTTCTACACTCGAATGTGCTCACAACCCTCGTGCCTTTTTCCACTCAATCCGCCTCTCTAAGTTCTCAAGGGGACTATTTAGACTTAGAAGCAGTCGATGTAGGTCGATTTGCAAAAGTATTATCGGTTTTGGGTAGGAATGATGTCAGGACCAATAGGTAGGCTAGAAACACAATGGGTTGATTCAAGTGTGGTCGAATGGTAGAGGATCACAATAAGACTAATTCGGGCAGAAAACAGAACTTTAAAGCTAGCTTCTTCTTTTTTCTTTTCTTTTTTAACCACAAAATTTTTTTCTCACTTTCAAGACTTGATATTCACTCTTTGAAATTGAATGGATGTTGAATAATTTTTTTTAAATATGAATTTTTTTGTCGAATTACAATACTGTAATGCCGAAAACGACGATTCTTACTCCAATTCCACTAGCTTTGATACCAAATGATACGAGCTCGATTATTGTTATTTCGAGTCGTATTAGTTTGCCTGATCATGAATTTGGGTAAGACTAGGTTCGTTTCAAAATGGATAGAAGAAGATAGAAGATAGGCTTCAATTAAAGATCTAAAAGAAAGATGGTTAAGTAAGGGATGGGTAATTTGGCTAAGGGCAGATAATGAACCAACAATAGTGAGATTGTTGACCCGAGTCTCAAGGTAGCTCTTAGGTGAATTTCGGTTTAGGGAATCAACAAAGAACCTTGACCCACTATCAAATGTGATAGGAACCAAAGGTATAGTGAACGCCAAACCAAAAGGTGATAAATTTGGTTTAGCAGAAAGAATGATGCCACAAGACAACTTGATAAGTCAATTCAGTCCCAAAAAGAACAAGTAGAATTGGAAATCTCACAAGTTTCAATTGAAGCATAAAATTGGCAAAAAGTCTGAACAACAAGCTGATTACAAAGTATTTATAGTCCTAAGCATGGCCTAGCGGAATAGTCACATGAATTCAGTGAATTCAGCTTAAATGAGCTGTTAATGAGCTGAAATAAGCTTAATCACTAAGTACAAGCTTTTGAAATCTTCTAGGCCTAGGAGACGCCAACCATCAACTTGATTTAATATTCCAATTTAGCTGATTTAATGAGCTATATACTTAGGCTAAAAGGATTCATTGTTGAACAACCAAAGATTTTAAAATCAGCTTTAAATTCTCCCTTGGGCAGCGGAATAAGCACCAGCAAAATTGATGGCATTTTGAGCACACAAATAGACCATGGTGTGAACATTTGGATGCAATCGGCCACAAGGTGTGAATGGGTGATTTTGAATAGCCACTAGGTGTGAAAGGAATTTGAGAGCTGAATAAACTTGTGTGAACACCTCCTTGTCTCTTGCAATTCACGAGCAGCTTCTTGGGGAAGAGAAAAGAGCTGCCGAAATTAATTCCAACTTAATACTCCTTTTTAATGTTGTCCATATACCTAGCTGAATTCAGCTGAATAGTCATCTACAAACAACCATTAAAATTTGGTCAAGACACCTTCAATGAGTTTAATTAAGTTGTCTTAGCTTAGGACATTTTAAATAGCTGTAGGAGCTAAGACAAATTAAATAAGCATAAGCTAAAGGCAACTTAAATTGCTATAGTAATTAGGAAAAATTTAATGACTTAAGACCTATTAATGGCGAATGTATTTGGATAAATTAAATAGCTTAAGACACATTTAAAACTTAATTAAATTAATTAAATAACTTAAACTAAATTATCTAGAATTTATTCTAGCAACTAAGTGAGCTAAAGTGAGCTAAAAATCAGCTTGTAATATGCTACATGGGACGCCTATTGAGCTGGTCTTTTCACGGTCATTGAGTCCGGTTACTTCCTCTCCCCAAGCTCGATCAATGCAACTTGCCAAAGCATCTTGGAACTTCTTAGCACGAGACCGAGTTTTAGGTCCTTGAGGCAGCTCGATGGGTTTGGTGGTAGCTTCCCGAGCTAGGATCGCATCAATATTAGAGAAACTTTTAAACTAATCAATATAATTTTTACAACTCATTATATTATCGATTTTAAATATTATTTTAATTATTTATAAGAATAATTATATTTACAAATAAAAAATTTAGTTTTACTGAAATATTTGGTTAAATAAGTTCACTTAATAACAAGAATTTATCATATATATATATATATATATATATATATAAAATTCCAATGTTGTTAAAAGGCTTTTGTTTAAATGAATTTATATAATAATAAATAAAATGTTAAATTTTGTATTGAATTAATTTATAATTAAATTATTATCTTTCTATGAACATTTTTTTTAAAAATGACTTTAGTTTCAAATAGTAAGAAACATGAGTTTGAAGAGTAATCAAATAATATTAAAATTTTTTTATTAGCTTACAGTGTACCAAAAAAGGAAACAGTGGTCTGTGGGATACAAGTTGCATGTAAGCCATATAACAAACACCAACATAAAAATCTTTTAACTTATTTTGTATTCACTGTCTGTCTATTTCATTCATATAAACTACTAATTTATGGGTGACAAATGTTGTTTTATTTGGTAAAAAAGGAATTAGAGCTTCCTAAGAATTAAACAAGGGAAGGATTGAAATTGAAAATGTGAAATTATTAGAGTAATTTAGAAATAAAATTGAATAAATTATAAAATATAAGGAAACCTTAAATTTGTTGGGCAAAACCATAAATAAATTGGTTCAAGAGACTGAGATCAATGATTGGGAAGGAAAAGGATATAAGGTACATAAAAGAACTGCTTTATTTATTTGCCAGCTCCAAAGTCGAGACATTGCATGATCCAAAAGGCATGGGGGCTGCTTTTATCTCATATAATAGCTAAATGACAAATTAAAAAGTGCTGTGGGCACATCAAAGCAACACATAAAAATTAAGTTTAATCCAATCCCATTCTTACCATGTCTGTCTGTCTTTATATTCGGATTGTGGTTTTTGAATGGGACATTCCCTTTTCTCATTTCATGGATCATCACAAATTTTGGTGTGATGGCACATCCAGGTCTTGGTCGACCACAACCCTATAGTAAAGCCAAAGTCGCCCATCCCCTAGAGAGATGGCAAAGATAGGGAGCATTCTTTGTTTTACTTTGTTTTGTGGCTTCATTTGATGACAAATGAGATTACATATCATTTCATAATTTGCTCACTTACCCCACTTTCTCTATTTTTAAGAGCTCATTCAATTCCAACACCAACAATGATTTTTTATTGGTAGTAAGCCCAAATATATATAAATTTTATTATATTCACTTATAATTTATTCAAACTCTAACTTTTTAGGGGCTTTAGGATGCTATTGAATAGTATGTATGTATATATAATTTTTATTTGATATTTGAATTTGACATTTTTTTAAAATATAGTACATGTATTTTTTTTTTATCTAATACGGTGCTTAAATTTGACAAAATTTATACATTTTGGTGTTCAAAAGTAACGATATTAATTTTTTTAGTGTTAGCTAAGAGTTCAGAATTGATTTGATGAAAGTTAATTGCTAATATTATTGGGTTAAAATTTTATAATTTTGTTAATAGAATAATTTTATTGTTGATTGTGAATATATTTAATTTTAAAATATAATCTGGTGGCTGTGATTTCTTTTTCGAGTTTTAGGGTGGACTTGATAAAATTTAATTGCTAATATTATTAGTTAATTATTATTTGTCATCAAATCAACCCTAAAACTCAAATTAAATATTAAACTGTTAATATTGTTACCATCGAGTATTAAATTGTATAACTTTTGTCAAATGTAGGTACCACATTGGACCAAAAAGCACGCATATGTCACATTAACAAAAAAAATGTCAAACTTGGGTATCAAAATATATATTAAGCCATATTTTAAGCTTCTAATTGAGTTGACACTAATTCAATTAGGAAGTTACTAAAAACTATTATTTTTACAAAATAACAAATATTAATATAATGATATTTTTGTCTTCTAAATTTTCATATAAAATATTTTATAAAAAAATATTACTATGAGAAATTTTGAATCTAAGACATCGTGTTCTTCAAATCTTCAACTTAATCATTTTGGCCAAAACCTCACTTAATTTTACATAATTTTGTCAACCATAAAATATTACCAATGAATTAGATGATGTCATCTTATTAAAAATTAACCAAGAAGTTGGTACATTGCACTCTTAAAGAAAGAATACATGTTCGAATTTTAGAGATAACATTGTTGTGAAGGGTAACCATGAACCCCAAACATAGTATATAAAATTATATATACTTACAATTTTTTTATAATATATATATACTTACAATTTATATTACCAAACATAACATACATTTTAAAATTTAAAACTATATAATTATATAGTTACAATTTATATTACTAAACATAACATATAAAATTAAGATATAATTATATTTTATCAGTCTAAAAAATTTCTATCTTAAATTCAAATTAAATTAATTGCAAAAACAGTTTGGGGAAACTAACAAACTATTGACTACTGATAAAAAAAAAAAAATTCCATTTCCTTTAAAAAGGTAGTAGGATTAAAAAAAAAATACATTTTGCACCAGACATCTCTTTTTATTAATCTTAAGTAAATAGCGTTCATAATTGTTTATAATAAATAATATTTTATTAAAGAGAAATTTTCTTATGGTTAATATAGGATATCACAGGAAGCCCAGCCCATCTAAAATAAAAAAATCATTTAAACTCTTTAAAAATTTTAAATTAATAAAAATAAAATTATATTTTAGCCCTCCCATAAAAATAATAAAAATTTAATTTAATTCTTTAAAAATTATGAAAACATAAACTCTTCAAATGGTGAAATTATATTTTTACTATCGTAAAAATTACAATTTAATTTTGACTTCCCCTAGAAAATTTCTTGACTTTACCCGTGGTTAATATATAGTTTACTCCTTGAATTTGTCAAAAAATATTTAGTTGGTACTTGAACTTGTTCAAAAAAAATATTTTTTTTAAAAGTATACTGAGAGGCTACTATATGTCACTATAATATTTACCATCAGTGCCATATCAGCAGAAACTAACAGTGTTAATACGGAAGTACCAACCTAGGTAATGGAATCTACGATTATGTATCGGGTAGGTACAAAAATAATTCAGGTACCAATTAAGTACTCTTAGATAAATTCAAGGAGCAAACTACATATTAACCCAACTTCTTATTACAATTTTCTTTTTGTTTTGTTCCTAGATTTATATAAAAATGGTAAAATATGTTTTTTTTTCTTTTCATTTTTACAAGAGGCACGTTCAGAAGAATTAGCAAAGAAAGTCATTTTTTAAAGTTAATTAGCAAATTAGATCGTTTTCCTCAAAATTTAGGGAAATGGGATATTTTTAGAGAGAGAAACCAAAAATGCGTCTTGAGAAAAGCGCTTTTTGAAAAATATTTCTACAAAAAATACATTTTTTTACATATCAGCTCTTCTAGTTATATAGTTAAACAATAGTGATTTCATCATTGAGTTTTAGGTTTAATTCTTTTTCTAACCACATTTCTATTTTTTATTTAATATTGTTTCAAGTTTTTTTAAATTAATGTTTTGAATTAATAAATATATTTTCAAGTTTTTTACTTCTAATTCAATTTTTTTATTTATATAAATAAAATAACAAAAATGTAATTATATATTATGTTAAAAATGTTTTTAATTAATAACTTCTTTATTTATATAAATAAATAAATTAATAAATATATACTTATATAATAAAAAAGATATATTTTTTATATTTATCATTATGTTAAATATATTTTATTTTTTAAAAATATCAACTAATTTTTTATATATTTTTCTTTATATATAATATTTATATGTCAAATATTTATTTTCTACACCTATTTGTGGGTATGGTGATTTCTAATATTATAAAATCAAATAATTATTTCAAATACACATACAGAAATATATAATACTAAAATTTACTACACTCATGATATGGATTGAAAAATAAATATTTCACATATAAAAACTATATTTACTAAAAATAATGATGTTTGAAATAATTAGTTGATTTTATAAAAAATAAAAAAGTAGTTAGGAGAGGTATTGAACTTAGGACTCAAGAATGAAATTACTATTCTTTAATTGTCTGGCCAGAGGAGCTGACGTGTCAAAAGAAAACGCGTTCCATAGAAAGCTTTTTTCAAAAAGGGCTTTTCTCAAGATGCGTTTTCAGTTTTTTCTCTCTAAAAACGGTCTATTTCTTTAAATTTCGAGAAAAAAGCCTAATTTGCTAATCAACCTTTTAAAATAACATTTTTTACGGAGACACCGAAAATGCAATATATGAAAGAAATAAATCTTACTATTTATATATATGAGAGAGAAACAAAAGATTACTATTTACACATTTTTAATATATATTAGAAATTTTATTACATGAGTATATGTGTGAAAATCACGTATTTAAAATATATGTGTGTGTTTAAAATAACACATAATAAATAATAAAACATAAAATTTGAAACTAGTAATAATAACAATACTTATGGAATATGTACGAAATTAGAATAAAAAATAGTTTAACTTGTGAGTAAAATGAAAATTGAAATAGGTAAATACATCATATTAAAAATCTTAAATATACTTCAATTGTTTATCATGGTGTTTTCACTTTTCTATAGCATGTTAAAAAGTTAATGAAAAGAAAATTCAATATTAAAATTCTATTTTTTAAAAATTAAATATCGAGTTGCTTTGTGACATCAACTCAATTAACAACATTGTTTATAAATAAGTGACATTATCTATATACACAAATTTGATTGTTTGAAAACATTTGATGTTAAAAGTTAATTTTTTAAAGTTTATTATTTTTTAAAGTTTATTCAAGAATTATTATTGGTATAGTGGTAAAGAATTTGTTTATAAATTCATTAGATATGAGTTTAATTTTACTTCTTTTATTTAAAAACTATATAAATGTGTGAAAAAAAAAAAAAAGGCCATCAAAATAATAATAGTAATCATTTAATAAAATGCTTAATTCCCTATTTGGCTCTTCAAGTAAACTTATTTTCTCGCTTTAATACCTAAACTTTTTTTATTCAATTTGACATCTAAAATATCAATTTGTTATAGTTTTTAGTTTTCTTTAACAGAGGTTAGAAAAAAAATCACATTTTTTATTTTCATTTTTTACTTAAAAAATTTTATTAAAATTAAAATTAAATAATTCCCTCTCGCCCCCTCTTCTTTGTCTTCAAAAATTAAATGCATTATGTCAAAATCATTGAAGATGTGTAATATGTTGATTAAGAGTAAAAAATATTGTTTGCTAGCCTAATTGTAACACCCCAAACCCGACCTAAACGTTATTGCCGAATCTGGCAGTATCACATGATAGAGTGTTTGAAAACTAAGCCGTCGCATTGAAACATTTCCGATTATCTATTCTTAGTTATCTCTTTTCAACTTCAAAATCATTTGCTTATTTATTTGATTTGTATAAAAATATAATTCGTTGAGAAAGCTTTAGAAACCATTTGAATTTAGGTAAAACTGCTCGTGATTTTAGAAAACTTTCATTTTTGTAAAACTAAATTTTTGTTGAGTTTTGCAGTCTAAAAGTCTAAAAAAACAGTTTAAAACCCCAAATTAAGACAGAAGGTTCGTAAGTCCTAATTACATCAAAATACCCCAAAAATAATAATAATTAAAGTGATAATAACCATAAAATAGAATAAAATGGTCTAAAATACGTGTGGCTACTGTCGAGTCCTCCACTACACTGAGCCGTCAAGTTTGGGGATTACCTGTACAGATTAAACAAAAGGGGTGAGTTTACGTAAACTCAATGTGTAATCCCCACAGAGAACATGCATACAGTCAGATCATCAGATATTAGTCAAAAGTAGTCTGAGGCCTAAGCTCATCACAGTTTCGATGCAGTTTGGACCTTAGCCTATTTCAGATATAGTTATGCATACAGAAATCAGAATCCTACCCACCAACCTCTACACACCATCTCCGACCATCCCTACACACCATGTGGGGATTAAAACACCCACCTAGCCCTACACACCAGGCTGTATCGAATGCGACACATAACAGTCATATTGGAGCTGAGCTGCCAGATATTAGGCATAAATGCCTTTCAGTACACTTCCTCCAATAATCATCATTGTAATGCCCCAAAAATCCCTTATATATTTATTTTCGCATGTTTGTGACACAAATATCTGCCTACTTTAGTGGTTAAGTGTTCTGGGAAGTGTCTGAGAGGTCCCAAGTTCAAGCCTTAGCTTGGGGAAATTTTTATTTTTAAATGAATAAACCCCTATCTCTAATCAGTAGGCTTATAAATAAATGTTGGTAAAATATGTCAGAATGGGCCTGCTGGTCTGGTGGCTAAATAGAGTGGCAAAGTGCTGGTGGTCTTGAGTTCGAGTCTTGGTGTGTGCAGGGGAGTGTTTTATTTTGCTGCTTGTGCCGTGTGGGTGTTCTAATTTAGCTGAAATACTGAAGAGTTTGAATGGAATTTGAATTAGGTGGTTGAGGGAGGAGTCGACGGTTTTGGGGAGAGGATTAAAGAATTTGATGAGAAAATTAAGGATTGAGGAGTTTGAGAGCATGCAAACTGTGGTTGCAAGTTCGACTTTCTCCTCACTCTTTCATTTCTGAAAATTTGCCCTTTGATATTTTGTTTCCTCATTATCGAAATTTTCTTTTCGGTTTCTAAAAGTTCTTTGCCGAACTTCTGCTAATTTCTCCTCCTCTTATTTTGTTTTCTTTTTGCAATTTTGGTTTCCTCTCATCTTCCTAAATATTTCTGACGCTTTCTGTTGTTTCCTTCCTTGCCGATTTTCTTTTCATTTTTTTTACTCTCATTGTGCTGATTTTGTTCTTACTGCTTTCTGCCAAATTAGTGTTCTTGTGGTCTCTCTCTTTTGGCTGTCCAGAATATTACTCTTCAAATAAAGGTGAGCAAACGTTTCCATTTTCCTTTGGCTGAATTTTCTCCCTCTTTTTATCTTTCCCCTTTTATTTCTTTTGTTGATTCGTTTCTTTCCTTTGTAGTTGACTGCTTTTCCTTCTCTATTTTTCTGGTTATCGTTCTCTACTTGCTGATAACTTCTTACACTCTCGCGTTGTTGGTAAGTGTAGATAGTAAATTTTTATCCTGTTACCTGATGAATTAATGCTTATCTGATTTCAGTTGGTCCTAGGAGTTCTTCGAGGGTTGTAGGATCGTTAATTGGCATTTACATAGGCGAAACCTCCCTCTTTACTCGATTGAAGGTAGTGTTGTTGCTAGTTAACACTTGGTCAACTCGTGTGTTTTCGATTGAGTAGGGGTTTAAGTGATTAATTTGTGATTGTTTGGTCAAACGTAGGTTTCAAGGGCTCGGGGCATTCCTTCTAAACAAGTAGAAACTAGGTGTGTAAACACAACTCTAAAAATAAAAATCAACAAAAAGCCGAAAAATGTGTTTATCGACACCACATGGGTGTGCGGCTGCCCGTGTAGTAGGCCGTGTGATCGAACACGGGTGTGTGATCGTTGAGGCTGGCCATGTGCGATACACGGGCCGGGCCGAATTGGGCTATGTGGGCCATATAGACGTGTGAAATTATTAGGCCAGGTCGTGTGATCCACATAGCCAAGGCTATTTTGAGCCGTGTGGGCTACACGATCGTGTGGGCCCACAAAGGCAAACATTATGAGTTTATGAGCCCATTTTCAATGCTAGATTGCTAAGGTTACACGGGTCGTCCGAGTAGAAACTAGGTTTGTAAACACAACTTTAAAAACGAAAATCGGTGAAAAGCCAAAAAATGTGTTTGTTGACGCCACATGGGCGTATGGTCGCCCGTGTGGTAGGCCGTGTGATCAAATACGGACGTGTGATCGTTGAGGCTGGCCGTGTGCAATACATGGGCTGGGCCAAATTACGCTGTGTGGGCCACACAGGTAACCATACGGGCATGTGCGATTATTGGGTCAGGCTGTGTGATCCACACGGCCAAGGCCATTTGGTCCGTATGGGCCCACAAGGGAGCTTGTGGGCCTACATGGAGGCTTATAGGCCCATTTTCACTACTAGATTGCTAAGGTTGCATGGGTCGCCTGAGTCGATTGTGGATTTACTGTAGGGTCGATAAGCTTACTTAAACCCCTAATTAACTGAAATGACTATATGACTGATATGAATAAGCATGATGATATTCCACTGATTCGATACTGTATGCTCTGATTACATGCATGATATTATGTTATAGCATGTCATATTTGTATATTGCATTGCATTGGGTTGGGGGTTTATTTTGTTCGGAGGAAGTGTTCTGAAAGGCCTTGAGCCTAAATTACTGGCAGCTTAGCTACGAACTACTGTCTAGTGTCACAGTCGGTACTTTTTAGAATGCAGGGATGGGCGAGTTGATTATATCCCCACATGGAGTGTAGGGTTGGACGGAGTTAGAGTGTAGAGGCTGGCTGGGTAGAATTTGATACTGTATATCTGTTACTGTACTGAATATTGATACTATAATGGGCCATGACTTCTTCTGTATTGTAATGGGCTAAGGCCTTAATTGAAATTGAAACTGTTACTGCAATGGGCTTAGGCCCAGACTATGATTGCATTCTGTCTGCTTGTTTATACGGGGAGTACACACTGAGTTTTCGCAAACTCACCCTTCTATTTTATATGTACAGGTAATCCCCAAGCTTAAGCGGATCGGAGTGGCGGAGGACTCAGCGGTGGCCACACGACCCCTTTTTACATTATTTCGTATTTAATTAGGTTTTTAAAGTTTTATTTCGGGTATTTTACTGTAATAAAGGCCTTTATGGATTTTTGCTTAAAATTTGGATTTTATATTTTTTTATGTTTTACATCTGCTAGAGGTAGGTAAAATAGAGGTTTTAAAAGAAATGCATGTGTTTTAGCAAAATACCCACAAGGACACTGACTGTCTTAAAAAGCTTCTGCAACGTATAATGTTTTAAAAACTAACAATTGAATAAGAATCACGACTTTAGAATTAATATAAGATAATGACGAATTCTAAACAGAAAATGTTTTAAGCGAAGTTACGGTTTGTCCAACACAAGTTACAGTTTTCAAACACACTACTATGTGACATCGCCAGATTTAGCCATAACGTTTAACTGGGTTTGGGGTGTTACATTTAGTTGTATCAGAGCCAGGTTGCAAAACTCAACTGTGGATTTGGGTTTTTAAGATTTGATTCTCTAAGAACTGATTTTTAAATGACGTGAAATGTTGTTACTAAATGTATGGTACATCGAGTCTCCGGCGCCGATCCCGTAAGTCTTCTAAACTGTTATATGTTTATAAACTAAAAATGCTATTGATAGTATATATCGAGACTACTATAGATAGACTGTACTGGAAACACTTAAGTTAGTGTATACCGATACTGTAGTAAAACATATAAGACACTAATAGACACTACAATGTACGAAACAAACTATACACTTTTGATACTAATTTAATAAAATATCTGTTAATAAACACAAGAACTATAAACTGATGAATAAAACTATTAATACAGATAAAATGCGATTAGACAATAAGCACAAGAGGTACTCGCGGACGGGGTACAAGAGGCCGTGGTAGAGGCCGTAGAGGTGTTCGAGCTGGGTCCTTATCTTCTAGCAACTTGCCTAATTTGGATATAAGTGAGACGCTGGCTTCACTTGAGACTGGATCTGGGTCTCATGATCGTGCGGCTGGGGACGACCATTATCCCAAGCCATGTTACAGATTTTAGAGAAGGTCGTTGGCAGTACTAAAGCTAGAGGCCGAGGGTCGATTACGGAACAACTCCGATCTAATGGAGCTGAGCTTTTTAGGGGTATTACTGGAGTTACCCCTGACGTGGCTGAGTATTAGATCGAGGCCACAGAAAGTATTATGGATGATTTAGACTGCACCCTCAAGCAGAATTTAAAGGGTGCAGTGTCACTGCTGAGAGATGAGGCTTACCAGTGGTGGCTTACAGTTAAGGAGGGCACTCAGCCTGATTGATTGACCTGGGAGTTCTTTAAGACTACTTTCCAAGGGAAGTATGTGGGTGCCAGTTATGTAAATGCCCATAGGAGAGAGTTCCTTATTTTGACTTAGAGAGATAGATCAGTGGTTAAGTACGAGGCCGAATTTTTACGACTAAGCCGCTATGCACAAGGTATGGTGGTGACTAGGTACAAGTGATGTGTTCACTTTGAGGATGGCCACATGGCTAATCTGAGCATTCTGATAGCTCCACAAAGGAAGCGAGACTTTGCTGCACTGATTGATAAGGTGAAGATCACCGAAGAAGTTAAGCGCGCTGAGCGCCAGAACTGCGAGAGAGAGAGAGAGAGGTAGGAACAAGAGGGATTCAAAGCCCTCGAGTTCCATTTAGAGGTCTAAGAAAAAGGCCAGAGTTGATGGGCCGATTAGAGTTGGAGCTTCTATTGCTGCTACTGGACAGCCATCATGTACAGACTGTGGTAGACACCATCAGAGCGGGTGTTGGAAAAGAACTAGGGCTTGTTTGAGGTGTGGTTCATTAGAGCACCGTATTAGGAAGTGTCCGCAGAGGTCTGATCAGATGCAAGTTTCTGGCATGGGTACTGCACCACTACTGAAAGTAGTTCAACAGCCACTAAGAGATCGTGGTCAGGTCAGAGGTGGTAATGGGTTGGGCCATTGTCAGAGAGCACCAAGAGAGGTGTTGGTCATACTGAGGCGAGGCAGCTAGCTCTAGTAATGCTGCATATCACCGAGAAGATGGAGATGCTCCGGACGTTATCACGGGTATATTTTTTATTTATAATGTACCTTATACTACACTGATAGACATAGGATCTACTCACTCCTATCACTATGACTGAAAACTTAGGTATCTTAGTTGAGAGCACTACGAGTGAGGTGATTGTACTGAGTCTGTTAGGCAATCAGTAAAGATAAATAAGTTGTTTAAAGACGTTCCTTTAGAGGTTCAAGGGGCTATTTTTCTGGGTGATCTAATGGAACTGCCTTTTGGAGAATTTGATCTGATACTGGGAATGGAGTGGTTGGGCAAGCATTGAGTGAGCTTAGATAGTGCCACAAAAAGGGTTGTATTGAGAACTGCGGAGGACAGCGAGGTAGTTGTAATTATGGAGTGTCAGAACTATTTATCGAATGTGATTTCTGCATTGAGGACTGAAAAGTTAGTTCATAAAGGATCTGAGCCATATCTGGCCTACATCAGTATTTCAAATTCTAGGGATTCTTCGATTAAAGATATCAGGATGGTTAAAGATTTTTTGGATGTTTTTCCTGAAGAGCTACCTGGGTTACCTCCGAATCGTGAAATTGAGTTTGGGATTGAACTCCTTCCTAGTACAGCTTCGGTATCCATCGCCCCTTATAGAATGGCACCGAAGGAGTGTGTAGAGTTTAAGGCTCAGATTCAAGAGCTACTGGATCATGGATTCATCCGTCTTAGTGTGTCTCCGTGAGGAGCACCAGTTCTGTTTGTGAAAAAGAAGAATGGATCCATACATATGTGTATTGACTACCTAAAATTAAATAAGTTGACAATCAAGAATAAGTATTCCTTACCGAGGATAGATGATCTGTTTGACTAGTTTCGAGGGGCTACAATTTTCTCTAAGATTGACCTTCAATCAAGATATCATCAGTTGAGGGTTAAGGAGACTGATGTGCATAAGAGAACATTTAGGACTCAGTACGGTCATTACGAGTTCATAGTGATGCCATTTAGACTGACGAATGCACATATGCTTTTATGGATATGATGAATTGAATGTTCCAGCTCTATCTAGATCGGTTCGTGGTGGTATTTATTAATGATATACCGGTGTATTCGAAGACTGAGGATGAGCTTGGTGAACACCTCAGAGTGGTTCTATAGATTTTTTGAGAGAAACAACCGTACACCAAGTTCAGTAAATGTGAGTTATGGTTACGTGAAGTAACATTTTATGGACATGTGGTTCTGCTGAAGGGATTAGAGTCGATCCTCTAAAGATTGAGGCTGTCTTGGATTGAAAGTAGCCTAAGACTGTATCTGAGATCCACAGTTTTTTGGGACTGCAGGGTATTATCAAGGTTTTGTAGAAAGGTTTTTACTGATTGCGCACCTTTGACTAAGCTGCTATGCAAATGTGTGCCGTTTAACTGGACTAGTGCTCAGTAAGAGAGCTTTAAGATGCTCAAAACTGTATTGACGGAAGCTCCTGTTTTGATACAGCCAGAGTCTGAAAAAGAGTTTACTGTTTATAGCGATGCATCACATGTCGTTTAGGATGTATGTTGATGCAAGAGGGTAAGTAGTAGCATATGCGTCTCGTCAACTTCAGAATCATGAGGCGAATTATTCGACGCATGACTTGGAGTTGGCCGCTATGGTTTTCGCACTAAAAATCTGGAGGTATTACTTGTATGGAAAGAAGTGTATCATTTACATTGATCACAAAAGCCTCAAATACCTCCTTACTCAAAAAGAGCTGAATCTCATGCATCATAGGTGGATTGAGCTACTTAAGGACTATGAATGTACGATTGAATACCATCCTGGTAAGGCCAATGTGGTGGCTGATGCACTGAGCCGTAGAGTTGTGACTGATCTGAGGGTGATGTTTGCTTACCTCAGTTTATTTGATGATGGTAGTCTGCTGGCCAAACTTCAAGTTAAGCCGACGTGGATTGAGTAGATTAAAGGTAAGTAGTTGGATGATGAATCTTTGGGTCTTCGCTTCTGACTAGTTGAGAGTGGGAATACTGAGGATTTTGGATTGAATAACAAAGGGGTACTCTGCTTCCATGGGAGAATTTGTATTCCGAAGAACACTGTATTGAGGCAGTCTATACTACGAGAGGTGCATAGTAGCCCTTATGCTATGCATCCTGGTGGAAATAAGATGTACCGTGACCTTTTTGAGTTATATTGGTAGCCAGGTCTTAAGCGAGAGGTTACCGAATTTGTGGTTAAGTGTCTGACATGCTAGCAGGTTAAGGCTAAGCATCAGTTACCTTTAGGGTTGCTTCATCCAGTTAAGATTTCGCTTTGAAAGTGGGAGAGAATGACCATGGACTTCATTAATGGGTTGCCCCTAACACCCACTAAGAAGGATTCTGTATAGGTCATCGTAGATCGATTGAAAAAGTCCGCCCATTTCATACCTGTTCGTACTGACTACTCTCTGCAAAAGCTGGCTAAACTGTATGTGTCTGAAATAGTGAGACTACATGGGATACCGGTTTCAATAATATCTAATAGGGATCATTGTTTCACGTCTCGGTTCTGGATGAAGCTACATGAAGCTCTTGGTACAAGATTAGACTTCAGTACTGTGTTCCATCCTCAGACGGACAGTCAGTCAGAGAAGGTGATTTAGATACTGGAGGACATGTTAAGGAGTTATGTGATTGATTTTTGAGGCAGTTGAGAGGATTACCTGCTGCTATCAGAGTTTGCCTATAATAACAGCTATCAGTCTAGCATTCAGATGGCACCTTACGAGGCCTTATATGGTCGTAAGTGTTGCACACCTTCATGTTGGACTAAGTTAGGTGAGCGACGTATTCTAGGTCCTGAGCTAGTTTCTGATACTGAGGATTAAGTTAGATTGATTCGAGATCGACTGAAAGTGGCATCTAATAGACAAAAGTTGTATACAAATCTGAAGCGTTGAGAGATAGAGTCTTCTGTGGGGGACTTTGTTTTTCTCAAGGTCTCATTATGGAAGAAAGTACAGAGGTTTGGTCGTAAGGGCAAGTTGAGCCTTAGGTTTATTGGACCCTACCGTGTGCTAAAGCGAGTGGGACTAGTTGCTTACTAGTTGGAGTTACTTTCAGAATTAGACCGAATCTATAACGTTTTCTATGTCTCGATGTTAAGGCGCTACCGCTATGATCCAACTCATATTGTCCAGTGGACGATATCGATGTTAGACCAAATCTAACTTTTGAAGAGGAGCCGATTCAGATATTGGAGCGAGATGTAAAGGTTCTAAGAAGAAATTTCATTCCACTAGTTAAGGTTATTTGTCGTAATCATAGCTTTGCGGAGGCCACGTGGGAGCCTAAGGATGCGATGCGACAGCAGTATCCTCATTTGTTCTAATCAGGTAAAATTTCAAGGCCGAAATTTTCTTTAGGGGGTAGAGTTGTAACGCCCCAAAAATCTCTTATATATTTATTTTCATATGTTTGTGACACAAATATCTACCTGCTTTAGCGGTTAAGTGTTCTGGGAAGTGTCTGAGAGGTCCCAAGTTCAAGCCTTAGCTTGGGTAATTTTTTTTTAAATGAATAAACCCTCTATCTCTAATCAGTAGGCTTATAAATAAATGTTGGTAAAACATGTTAGAATGGGTCTGCTAGTCTGGTGGCTAAGTGGAATGGCAAAGTACTGGTGGTATTGAGTTTGAGTCCTAGTGTGCGCATGGCAGTGTTTTATTTTGCTGCTTGTGCCGTGTGGGTGTTCTAGTTTAGCCAAAATACTGAAGAGTTTGAGTGGAATTTGAATTAGGTGGTTAAGGGAGGGGTGGACGGTTTTGGGGAGAGGATTAAGGGATTTGGTGAGAAAATTAAGGAGTGAGGAGTTTGAGAGCATTCAAATGTGGTTACAAGTTTGGCTTTCCCCTTACTCTTTCATTTCTAACAATTTGCCCTCTGATGTTTTGTTTCCCCATTATCGAAAATTTCTTTTTGGTTTCTAAAAGTTTTCTGCCGAACTTCTGCTAGTTTTCCTTCTTCTTATTTTGTTTTCTTTTTACAATTTCGATTTCCTATCATCTTCCAAAATATTTTTGACGCTTTCTGTTGTTTCCTTCCTTACTGATTTTCTTTTCTTTTTTTACCCTCATTCTGTCGATTTTGTTCTTACTATTTTCTGCCAAATTAGTGTTCCTGTGGTCTCTCTCTTTTGGCTTTCCAGAATATTACTCTTCAGATAAAGGTGAGCAAACGTTTTCCTTTTCCCTTGGCCAAATTTTCTCCCTCTTTTGATCCTTCCCTTTTTATTTCTTTTGTTGATTCATTTCTTTCCCTTGCAGTTGACTGCTTTTTTGTTTCTATTTTTCTGGTTATCGTTCTCTACTTGCTGATAAGTTCTTACACTTCGTAGTTGGTACTCTTCTCGCGTTGTTGGTAAGTGTAGATAGAAAATTGTTATCTTGTTGCCTAATGAATCAATGTTTATTTGATTTTGGTTGGTACCTAGGAGTTATTCGAGGGTTGTAGGATTATTAATTGGCGTTTACATGGGTAAAACCCCCTCTTTACTCGATTGAAGGTAGTGTTGTTGCTTGTTAACGCTTGGTCAACTTGTGTGTTTTCGATTGAATAGGGGTTTAAGTTATTAATTTGTGATTGTTTGGTCAAACGTAAGTTTCAAGGGCTCGGGGCATTCCTTCTCAGCGAGTAGAAACTAGGTGTGTAAACACAACTCTAAAAACAAAAATAAACAAAAAGCCGAAAAATGTGTTTATCGATGCTACACGGGTGTGCGGGCTGCCCGTGTAGTAGGCCGTGTGATCAAACACGAGTGTGTGATTGTTGAGGCTGGCCATGTGCGATACATAGGCCGGGCCGAATTGGGCCGTGTGGGCCACACGGGCGTGTGGAATTATTAGGCCAGGCCGTGTGATCCACATTGCCAATGCCATTTTGGGCCGTGTGGGCTACACAGCCGTGTGGGCCCACACGGGCAAACATTATAGGCTTGTGAGCCCATTTTCACTGCTAGATTTATAAGGTTACACGGGTCGTCCGAGTCGACTATGAACCTACTATAGGGTCGGTAAGCTTTCATAAACCCCTAGTTAACTGAAATGACTGTATGACTGATATGGATAAGCATGATGATGTTCCCCTGATTTGATACTGTATGCCCTGATTACATACATGATATTTTGTTATTGGATGTCATATTTGTATATTGCATTGCATTGGGTTGGGGGTTTATTTTGTTCGGAGGAAGTGTACTGAAAGGCCTCGAGCCTAAATTACTGGCAGCTCAGCTGCGAACTATTGTCTAGTGCCGCATTCGGTACTTTTTAGAGTGTTGGGATAGGTGGGTTGGTTAGATCCCTACATGAAGTGTATGGTTGGACAAAGTTGGAGTATAGTGCCTGGCTGGGTAGGATTTCATACTGTATATCTGTTACTGTACTAAATATTGATACGGTAATGGGCCAAGGCCCAAATGCTTGACTACTTCTATATTGTAGTGGGCTAAGGCCCTAATTGAAAGTGAAACTGTTACTGGAATGGGCTTAGGCCCAGACTGTGATTGCATTCTATCTGCTTATTTATATGGGGAGTACACACTTAGTTTTCGCAAACTCACCTTTCTATTTTATCTGTACAAGTAATCCCCAGGCTTAGGCGGATTGGAGTGGCGGAGGACTTAGCGGTGGCCACACGACCGTTTTTTACACTATTTCGTACTTAATTATGTTTTTAAAATTTTATTTGGGGTATTTTATTGTAATAAAGGCCTCTATGGATTTTTGCTTAAAATTTGGATTTTATATTGTTTTATGTTTTACATCTGCTAGTGGTAGGTAAAATATAGGTTTTTAAAAGAAATGCACGTGTTTTAGAAAATACCCACAAAGACACTGACTATCTTAAAAAGCTTCTGCAACGTATAATGCTTTCAAAACTAACGATTAAATAAGAATCACAACTTTAGAATTAATATAAGATAATGACGAATTCTAAACGAAAAATGTTTTAAGCGAAGTTACGGTTTGTCCAACACAAGTTACGATTTTCAAACACACTACCATTGGACATCGCCAGATTCGACCATAACGTCTAGGCCGTGTTTGGGGTGTTACAATCATCCCACCCAAATGCAAATGCAGATTAACATACTCAGTGTAAACATACAGAATAAAACATGCTGACACGCTATTAAATGGTTATCAGTCATACGTACAGATCAGTAAACATGCAAACAATTATCATGCTCAGTACATACATCAGTTATTTAGCTCACACAATTTAGGGTCTAAGTATCCCTTGTCGACCTTATAGTAGGTTCATAGTCAACTTGAGTGACCTGTGCAACCCTAGGGAACATTTCAGATAAATGGGCCCATACATCAATGTGGCTTGCCCGTGTGGCCCATACACCCTAATTTGGCTTTGGCCGTGTGGATCACACAGCTTGGCCCAGAAACCCACAAGCCCGTGTGGACTACTTGTGTGGACTCACACGCCCCTGTGGCCCACACGGCCCAATCGAGTCTAGCCCGTGTGTCGCAAACGGCCATACCCAGCCATCATACAGTCGTGTCCAGCGCTCGACCTGGCCTCGTCGATCACACGACCGTGTCATTCGCACGTGGCCTACCACAAGGGCGAGCACACGCCCGTGTGGCATCAACAATTTACAATTTTGGTTTTCTTCGAATCCCATTTTCTGCATTTTCGAGTACACACATAGTATCAATTTGAAGCATGGACACTCTTGAGCCCTCTAAAACTTAAAACAAGATTCCCAACATCAATTTAGCGGCTTAATAAGCAAATTCGACAATTTTGAACTAACCAAAAACTCAACTTACCGCTGACGAAAACCCTCAATAATAATGCTAAATCAAGAGATACGAAATTACTGTTTAAAGCCTCCTCTTACGCCATTAATTACAGAAGAAATACATTACTATCCCATCGTTATCAATCCTTGACAGAAAAAGAAGAGAAGAGCTCATCAACCCACACGCGTATAAACAATGCTGCAAAAACCACAAGAAGTGATAGACTAGGAAAATCGAAGAAGAATGAGAGGGAGAAGTCAAAGGAAATTTTGGCAAGGGGAAAAAGAAAAAAAAGAAAAAAAAAGAAAAGTGATAGGGCGGAGATGGAAAAAAATGTCAGATTTCCTAAAGAGAGAATTTTGGTGAATAGAAGAGTTTATCAAATCCTACTAACAAGCCACTACTCGGAGTCCAACATCAGTACAACTCTAGCTGAAATTTAGAGCAAAAATATCATTTACGCTCGCACAGAGATTCAAACACAGAACCTCCAACAGACTAACACTCCACTTAACCACTAGACCAGCAGTCCCATTTTGAAACGGTTTTACAAGCAATTAAACTTAAGCTTACTGAACAAGGGTGAGGCTTTTATTAGAAAAATTCTAAAATTTTGCCAAAGGCAAGGCTTAAACTCAGAACCTCCCACAGACACCCAAAACACTTAACCATTGAAGTGAACAGACATTTTGTGTCACACTTTTACAAAAAAATAGAAATTTTGGGGCGTTACAACTCTACTCCCTAAAAGAAAATTTCGTCCTCAAAATTTACCTGATCAAAACAGATGAGGATACTGTTGATGCATCGAATCCTCAGTTTCCCACGTGGCCTCTTTAGTGCTATGATTCTACCACAGCACCTTTACTAATGGAGTATTCTTCTTTAGCAAAACCTTTATATAGCGATCCAGAATCTGAACTGGCTCCTTCTCGAAAGTCAAATCTGGCCTAACCTAAATCTCTTCAATGGGGACAATATAAGAAGTATCAAAGCGGTAACGCCTTAACATCAAAACGTGGAACATATCGTGAATATGATCCAACTCCAGAGGTAGCTCCAACTGATAAGCGACTGGTCCCACTCGTTTCTAAACTTGGTACGGCCTAATGAACCTAGGGCTCAGCTTGCCCTTTCGATTGGACCTCAAAACCTTCTTCTATGAAGAGACTTTAAAGAAAACAAAGTCCCCCACAGAATATTCAATCTCACATCTCTTCAGATTTGCATAGGATTTCTACCTATCAGAAGCCGCCTTCAAACGATCCCGAATCAATCTGACCTTATCCTCGGTCTCAGAAACCAACTCAGGACTCATAACCCGTTGTTCACCCAACTCAGTCGAGTATAGGGGAGTGCGAATCTTATGACCATATAGAGCTTCATAAGGTGCCATCTAAATGCTAGACTAGAAGCTATTGGCAAACTCCATTAGTGGTAGATAATCCTCCCAACTGCCTTAGAAATCGATCACACAGCTCTGTAACATATCAGATTGACCATCGGTCTGAGGATGAAATGCAGTACTGAAGTCTAATCTTAAACCTAGAGCCTCGTGTAACTTTTTCCAGAACCGAGACTTGAAGCGAAGATCCCTATCAAAAATGATCTACACAGGTACCTCATGCAGTCTTACTATCTCAGATATGTAAAGCTTTGCCAACTTCTGAAGAGAAAAATTTGTCCTAATCGGGATAAAGTGTGCAAAATTGGTCAATCAATCCATGATGTCCCAAACAGAATCCTTCTTAGTGGGTGTTAGAGGCAACCCACTAACGAAGTCCATCATTACTCACTCGTATTTCTATAGCGGAATCTTAACCTGCTGCAGCAAACCTGAAGGTAATTGATGTTTAGCCTTAACCTGCTGGCATATCAGACGTTATTCCACAAAATCAGTAACCTCTCATTTCAAGCCCGGCCACCAGTACAGTTTTCAAAGATCTTGATACATCTTATTCCTGCTGGGATAGATAGCATAAGGGCTACTATGCACCTCCCTCAAAATAGACTGCCTTAGATTAGTATCATTCGGAACATAGATCCTCCCACGAAATAGAGTGCCCCGTCACTATTCAGTCTAAAATTTGTAGTGCTCCCACTCTCAACTTGAGGAAACCGAAGACTCAAAGATTCATCCCCTAACTGCTTATCTTGAATCTGCCCAATCTAAGTTGGTTTAACCTGAAGCTCGGCTAATAGACTACTATCATCAAAAAGGCTGAGTAGGGCAAACATCACACTCACATAGGTCATTACCCTACGGCTTAATGCATCGACCACCATATTGGCCTTGCCTGGATGGTACTCAATGGTACAGTCATAGTCCTTATGCAACTCAATCCATTTACGCTGCCTAAGGTTCAACTCCTTCTGAGGGGTAGGGGCAAGAGGTACTTGAACTTCCAAATCCCTCTTGCTCCTACCCATCTCATGGTCTCTATTTTGGTGCTCAACGCGCTTGACTTCCTCAGCGATCTTCACCTTCTCAACTAGAACTGAGAACTCACGCTCCCTCTGTAAAGCTATCAGTACCCTCAGATTATCCCTCAGACTATTCTCAAACTGAACACACCTCTCATATTCAGACGTCACCATACCTCGCACATAGCGGCTCAGTCTGAGAAACTCGACTTCATACTCGGCCATAGATCTGTCTCCCCATGTAAGATTCAGAAACTCACGCCTACGAGCATCAATGTAGCTCGCCCCTACATATTCCCTTAGAAGGTAGACTTAAAGAACTCCCAAGTCAAACGTTCGGGCTGAGTGCCCTCATTGACAATCAACCACCACTAGTAGGGCTCATCGCGAAGCAACAAGACTGTACCCTTTAATTTTTGCTCGGGGGTACAGTCTAAATCATCTATTATCCTCTTAGTAGCCTCTATCCAATACTCAGCTACATTAGGGCTGACTCTAGTGACACCCTTAAGTAGTTCAGCTCCATTGGACCGGAGTCATTCCGTAACCGACCCTCGACCCCTAGATCCAGTGTTGGGCCCAACGACCTTCTCTAATATTCTTAGCATAGCCTAGGACAATATGTCGTCCCTAGCCATGCAATCTTCAGACCCAGTTTCAGTAGTAGGCGATACAGGTGTCTCATTAGTGTCTAAATTTGGCATGCCGCCCGAAAAAGAATACTCGGTGTGAGCCCCCATACGGCTTCTACCACGGCCTCGAGTATCACATTCACGAATACCTTATATGCTCATTGTCTTATAGGGATTTATCTATATTACGAATTTTATGAATTGATAAACGATAAATTATACATATTTTTACCTCATAATTAGCCTATATTTTGGATGAATTATTATCAATTGTGTGAGAATTGGTGCTCTTAATCTTTCTTTTTCATATCTTATACTCAGGAGAGCATATGGAAGAGAAAATAACGAAAAACGGGCCGAAAACGATGAAAATGGGCCAAAATGCAAACACGACACGGCCCAAGGAATCACCATACGGCCGTGTAACATGAAGCTCACACGGTTCAGCCCTCGACAAGCACGGCTAGGCTACACGGTTGTGCCTTTACCGATAGACCCACACGGCCTCTTATCGAAAGTCATACGGGCGTGGCACATGGGCGTGTTCTAGTCGTGAGGAAGAGGAATTTCACTCGGATTGGGATGCTTAGAGGCTGAGAAAGGCACCGCAAAGCTCTATATAAAGACCCAGAAGGCAACTCTAAAGGGTGCTTATTTCTCGCTAAGGGAATACTCTCTTCTCTCAAGAAAGAGTGCCATAATTCTGCCAACACAAGGAGTGAAAGCAAGGAATTACTCCAAGGGAAGCCGATTGATTCATCCCAGAAGCCATGATTCTACATCAAGATAGAGGATCTCCCTAAATTCCTTCAGGGGTTTTCGGGTTCTTTATGTTTTGTTATCTTAATTCTTCTGAGATGTTTTTTTTCTTTATTATGAATTAAACCCCTCAAATACTTGAGGGGGATGAAACCTAAAACAGATCATGTTATTATTTATTCTTGAATTATATGATAAATACTTGAATTGTTCTTACTTATGTGTTCTTCCTTCTTGATTTAATAATCCTAGGTATTACTTCAAGAACTTGATGTGCTTAGGCAGAGGAGCAAAAATCCTTGTTTTAAGAGCAGATCTACCATAATTAAGCAGAGTTGCATGTAACCCTAAACATAGGGCAACATAAATCTGCCAGATTAGGGTCAAACTTAATATGGGAAACAATAGATCGAATTAATGCAACCTAGGGTGTTAATTAATAAAGAAACTTTAGTTAACAACCTAGGCCTAGTTGCTCTTCGCCTCGAATGAGAGTTTAGCATAAATTAGGGATCTCTACGGATCAAGTCAAGTGAATAAATCGTTTAGTTCAAGAAGTCAATAACAAGTGAAGTCTAGGTGGATTCTCCCTTAAGTATTGCTTATATCAATCAGCTTTTCCCTAAAGTTTTCCCCAATTTACTTTTTATACACTTTAGTTAGTTTTAGAATTAAATTCAACCAAACCTCTTTTTATTTTTAGGCTAGATAATAGAAAGGAAGTAAGTATTAGTACTTTTAGTTCCCTTGGGTATGATAACTCGGTCTTGCCACTAAACTATACTACTGTTCGATAGGTGCGCTTGCCTTTAACATCGTGATATTAGTTAGTTTTAGGGTGATCAGTTTTATAAATTTTATTACTTAATATCGCGAGACGTTATCATGAATCAATTACAGTTTCAGTATTTATTAACGAGTGTTTTATGTGAAGCAGTACCATAAATTCAGAGTTTGTTTTTCGCCAGTACAGTCTCTATCAGTTTCACCACAGTTTCAATATACACTAACTAGAGTATTTTTAGAACAATCTATCTATAAAATCATATCAGTTTATCAGAATACTTACAAGATTGACGCCAGACTCGGTGTACCACATACTTAATCCAGAAAATTTCAAATTATTTAAAAATCAATTCTTTAAAAACTAAATTTTAAAAGTCAAAATTCACAACCGATTTTTACAACCTGACTCTAATACCACTAAATGTAACACCTCAAACTCGGCCTAGACATTATGGCCGAATCTGGCGGTGTCATATGATAGAGTGCTTGAAAACTAAGCCGTCATGTTGAAACATTTCCGATTATTTATACTTAGTTACTTCTTTTCAACTTCAAGATCATTTGCTTGTTTATTCGATTTGTATAAAAACATAATTCGTTGCGAAATTTTTAGAAACTGCTTGAATTTAGGTAAAATCGTTCGTGATTTTAAAAAACTTTCATTTTTGTAAACCTGAGTTTTTGTCAAGTTTTGCAGTCTAAAAGTCCATAAAAACAATTTAAAACCCCAAATTAAAACAGAAAGTCCGTAAGTCCCAATTACATCAAAATACCCCAAAAATAATAATTAAAATGATAACAACCATAAAATAGAATAAAACAGTCTAAAATATGTGTGGCTATCGTCGAGTCCTCTACTGCACCGAATCATCAAGTTTGGAGATTACCTGTACAGATTGAACAAAAAGGGTGAGTTTGCATAAACTCAGTGTGTAATCCCACACAGTCAAATCATCAAGTATCAGTCAAAAGCAGTCTGGGGCCTAAGCCCATCATAGTTCAGATGCAGTTTAGGTCTTAGCCCATTTCAGACATAGTTATGCATACAGTAATCAACAATCAGAATCCTACCCACCAGCCTCTACACACCATATTCGACCATCCCTACACACCATGTGAGATTTAAAACACCCGCCCAGCCCTACACACCAAGCTGTACTGAGTGCGGCACATAATAGTCATATTACAACTGAGCTGCCAGATATTGGCATAAATGCCTTTCAGTACACTTCCTCCAATAATCATCATCCCATCCAAATGCAAATGCATATTGACATACTAAATGTAAACATACAAAATATAGCATGCTTACACACTATTAAATGGTTATTAGTCATACATACAGATCAGTAAAAATGTATATAATTACCACACTCAATTCATACATCAGTTATTTAGATCACATAATTTAGGGTCTAAATAGCTCTTACCGACCCTATAGTAGGTTCACAGTCGACTTGGGCAACTTGTGCAACCTTAGGGAACATTTTAGATAAATGGGCGTGTCCGTGTCCAGCGCACAACCTAGCCTTCGTCGATTACATGGCCGTGTCCTTCATAGACGATCTACCATACGGGTGACCACACGCTCGTATGGCATTGATAGTTTACAATTTCAACTTTCGCTGAATCCCGTTTTTTGCATTTTTGGGTACACACCTAGTATCAATTTGAAGCGTAGACACTCTCGAGCCCTCTGAAACCTAAAACAATATTCCCAACAATAATTTAGTGGCTTAATAAGTGAATTCGGCTTAATAAGTGATGGGGAGGAGATGGAAAAGAAAAATGTCAAATTTTTTGAAGAGAGAATATTGGAGAACAGAAGAGTTTACTAAATCCCCATAACATCCAAACCCTAACTTTTCTCCCTTAAATCCTACTAACAACCCACTACTTGGAGTCCAACATAAGCACAACTCTAACCAAAATTTAGAGCAAAAATATCACCTACGCTCGCGCAGGGATTCGAACACAATGCCTCCAGTAGACTAACACCCCACTTAACCACCAGACCAGCAAGCCTATTCTGAAATGGTTTTACAAATAATTAAACTTAAGCCTATTGAACAAGGGTGAGGCTTTTATCAGAAAAATTCTAAAATTCTAACAAAGGCAAGGCTTGAACTCAGGACCTCCCACACATACCTAGAATACTTAACCACTGAAGCAGAAAGACATTTTGTGTCACGCTTTCACATAAATAAAAAACAGAAATTTTAGGGCATTACACTAATGGTCAAGGTGTTTACCGTTTCAAGTATAACTTAGATTCAAGTTGCACTAGTGATGTTGCTGCTAAATCTTTGTCTTCTTCTTTGCAATTCACTGAAAAGAAATAACTAACTAAAATTGTTTCTAAATCCATCTTCTACAGAAACCACAGCTATTTTACTGGGTTTTGACTATCATAGCTACAACTACATTTTGGTTCTTTAAGAATAATTTGGCTTTAGATTAACTGTATGTAGGTGCAAAGGGAACATTTTGAATTGAAACTCAGGAGCATAGGGATGGAACAGAGACAATGTCTAACTTGGTCATCCCTTGCTCTCACCATAAACAATCTCTCTGAAATGCTATCAAAGCTAAAAACTTTTGCTTGGAGTTTGTCATGTATCAAAATCATAGAATCTTTTAAAACTAAACATTTTCATTCATGTCTATTTACACAAGAATATTTGAAAATATTTCAAATACATAATGTTATAATAAATGCCAATAATGGCGGTAGAACGATTGCAAAGCAATAGGAAAAGAAAAATGAGAACACACAAATTTTACATGGAAACCCTTTCGAGAAAAAACCACAGGTAGATGAGAAGAAATTCACTAATGTTGAAAAACAAATAACACAAGAGGAGTCTCGACTACATCTATCTAAGTATTGAAAAATCCTATTCTAATCAAAGTTAAATGATAGAAGTACTATATGGGCTCAACTTGTGCGGTATGGTTTGTATCGCCTGATTGCAACCCTAATCTAGTTTTGTGCTTAATGGGGATTTGTGGTGGGTTATGGCCTTGGGCCTCTAGCCTTTCTCCCCTACAGATCCCCTTATTTTGCCACTATATTTATTTCTTCAAAAAGTGACGAGATTCGAGTCACACAATCTCTAACACATAAACATTTGTAAGTTTAAAGCAGGTAAACAAAAATAAAATCCAATCATGTTTTATGCTGCTATTTATTTTCTTTAGAAGTTTCTTTACCAAGGGCCGAAACATCCAAGCTTCACTAACTCAGCTGGGATTTTTATTAATAACATAGATATCTAAGAAAGAAATAAGACAAAACCAAAAAAAAAAAAAAAAGAAATAAAACATGTCTTAATTTCTTAATCTTATTTGTAAAATTGAAAAAAAAAGCTTTATTGTTAAAACATGTAGATGGTTAAAGAAACAATCATATTCACGTGTATTTTGTATATGGTCAGTCTTCTCTATAGCAACCGCTCATTATAATAGCATTTCACTATAACAACTAAGTTTCTAGTAGATACAATTTTTTATGTTTTATTTTACCACTTTATAACAACATTTTCACTTATAGCAACAACATCCATAGGAATGAAGTACATTCTTTATTAAATTAGTTCTTTATATCAACATATTCTCTTAAATTTTAAAGTAGAATTATAGCTATTTTGTATAAGCAAACATATTAATTTTAATTTATTAAATAAAAATGATATTTATTAAAATATTATTTCAATAAATTTGTTAGATTTCACAAAAAAATTTATTAATTATATTTTATTAAATGAAAATAATATTCTTTTAGTGAAATTAAATATATCAATTCAATAAACTATTAAGTTCCTTATAGAGTGTGCCTAGCATTTATTGGGCAGTTTGCAGGCACTTATCGAAGATAGATGCAATGTAACGCTCCAAATTTTATATTTCTGTTTTTGGAGAATTCAATGCAAATATTTGTCTGCTTTAATGGCTAAGTGTTCTGGATGTGTATGAGAGGTTCTAAGTTCAAGCTTTGCCTTAGGAAGAATTTTGATATTTTTCTGAATTAAGCCTGACTCTTGGTGAGTAGGTTTATATTTATTTGTTTGCTTTGTGATATCAGAATGGGCCTACTGGTTTGGTGGTTAGGAGGAGTGTAAGTTTACTAAAGGTCCTGTGTTTGAGTCTTTACGGAAGCATGGATACTTATTTTTACTCAGTCATGGGACAGAGTTTGGATGGAGTAAAAACACTGAAGTGGTTGTGAGTTAGTGGGTTAGTGGGAGTAAAGTTAGGGGGTAATTAGAATTCTAATTTGGTTAGTTTGTTTTCCTAAAATTTCCTCCTGACTTTTTTTTCTCTCTTCCTCTTCTTTTTCTATTTTCAGTTTTACTCCTCTTTTCTTCCCCTACTGAATTCTACTACTCCCTCATCCTCTCCCTTTCATTTTCTTTTCTTTCAATTCGACTGTTTCTTGTGCAACGTTGGGCGCATGTTCGGTAAGTTTTTGTTGCTGTTATATCTTAACGTTTTCCTGGTTAAGTGGTTTAAGAGGAGTTTCATTTGGTTGTTAGGAGTTAATTAAGGGGCTGGAGATTAGCCATTAACGTTTTAAGTGTGCGGAATTCCTATTATATGATCAGAGGTAAGGTTTTTGACGTTTAAAGGTTGATTATCTCGTTATAATTTCATTTTATTTTTCTTAGTATCACTAAATTTGGACTTTGGATTATCAAATATAGGTTCTGGTGTGCTCGGGGATTATTTTAGCATCAGTCGTTACTAGGTGTGTACCCGAATGCACGAAAAAAGAGGTTTCGACAAAAGCTGAAAAACTATTTTGTCGATGCCACATGGGTGTGTGGTTGCCTGTGTGGTAGGCTGTGTGTGATGACACAACCATACGTTTGACAAAGGCTACACGAGCATGTGAATCCGCGTGGGTAGACCACACGGGCATGTGGGTTTTTGGACTAGGCCGTGTGATCCATACAGGCCAAGGCCAATCTGGGCGTGTGGGCCACACGGTTGTGTGGGCCCACACGAGTAAGCTATATGGGCGTGTAGGCCCAGTTACCTGAAATGTTTCTTAGGGTTGCACGGGTCGTCCAAATCGACTGTGAACCTACTGTAGGGTCGGCAAGGGCTACTTAGACTCTAAATTATATGATATGAATATCTGATGTGTATTGAACATGATAGTTATACGCATGCTTACTTATCTGTATGTATGACTGGCAATCGTTTAGTGGCATGTAACCATGTTATTTTGTATGTCTGCACTATGACTGGTAATTGTTTCATGGCATGTAAGCATGTTATTCTGTATGTTTGCACTGAACATATTTACCTGCATTTGCATTTGGGTGGGATGATGATTATTGGAGGAAGTGTACTGAAAGACATTTATGTCTATTATCTGGTAGCTCAGCTATAATATATCTTATATGTATCGCATTTCGGTACAACATGGTGTGTAGGGATGTGTGGGTGTCTTAAACCTTACATGGTGTATAGGGATAATCGTAGATGGTGTGTAGAGGCTGGGGGTAGGATCTGATTTATGCTCTAACTGTTTGACTATATCTGTTTCTATAAGGGGCTAAGGCCCGAATATGCACCTGTAACTAAAACTGTAATGGGCTAAGGCCCAGATCTGCATCTGATTCTGTAATGGGCTTAGGCCCAAGACTGTAACTAATTGATACTGATACTCTGATTATGTGCTTGCTTGTTCTGCGGGGATTACACACTGAGTTTACTTAAACTCACCCATTCTGTTTAATCTGTACAGGTAATCCCTAGACTTGACAGTTTGGTGCAGCGGAGGACTCGACAGTGACCACTTGATTGAATTGGCTTTCTATCATAGTTTCATTTAATTTATTCCATTTTTGGGGTATTTTATGTAAATTGGACTTATGGACTGTTTTTGCTTTTATTTTAGATTTTAACTATTTTTATGGATTTATAACGGCTAAATTGAACAAAGCGCGAATTTTTACCAAAAACTAAAGATTTCCTAAATATAAAAGGTTTTTCCTAAATGAAATGGATTCTAAAGCTTTTGCTAAAAAGATACGTTTTAAGAAAAATCAAATAACATGTGTTTTTATAAGGTAAATAAAAGCTAATAAACTGAAACAATTTTAATCCGATAACTTTGTTTTCAAATCCCATTCCATGTGACATCACCAGATTCAGCCAAAACATTTAGGCCGGGTTTGGGGTGTTAAATACAACTAGTCACAGAGTAGGGGCGGCGTCACGATGAGGAGACTCATGATGTCGTGTCAATTTCTCCAATTAAGCAGCCGTGTTTTAACAGCTTAGCAGGACTCCTTCTCCGAGTTGAACTCTGATTATACCAGTGATATTTTAGTATGATCAGAACTCTAATCTTAGCCTATTTAAAGGGGTCACTGTATCTCTATTTTGACAAGCCAATTAAGAGGCGACAAGATATAGCTGCAGGATGAGTTTTAGAAAGAGTTTTGGGATAGCTATGGAGAGAACTTTGTACCCTAGTTAGGGCTTTGTGTTCGGGGTTTAAGTTCTGCACATCTGGTACATTTAGGTTTATTTTCTACATATTGTACTCTTGTTTGTTTACTCATTTAGTGAAAAGCTAAAGCCTCCCTTGCCCGTAAATTTTTATCCGCTTCATGGAAAGAGTTTTTCCACGTAAAATTTGTGTTCTTAATCTTCTCTATTTTTTTCTTTTGTTATTTATTCGGGTCAATTCCTAATATTTTTTAATTAAATATTCTACTATGAATTTGGAACATCATAAACTTATAAATTGATTATGTGAATTTAATGACTCATGATAAATAAATTAATTAAATTTGATAATTCATACTGATTAATTGAACTTGTTAGATTTATGAACTTCATAAGTAATCATACAAAAGAATGTAAAATAAATATTGCATGCACCTATTGTACGTCTTTTAATTTTGTTAGTTTGATTCCCACGTTTTTTCTTTTTTGAACATAATTCTCTTTTTTTAATTTGATGGAAATTCAAAATATTAATTCTATGGTAGATTTACAACAATTATCTCTCTATAACAACATGCTATAGGTGTATAACAGTCACCTCTCTATAACAGACAAAATCTTAACAGACAAATGAGGTTGTTAAGGAGAGGGTTGACTATATTATACATAAGTCGTGAATTTAATATTTATATTTTAATTTGGTTACTTTTAGTCTTTTTACATTTTAAAATTAGAAATTCCAATCCTAACCTAAACAATAACAGTTAAATCAATTAGGTTAAATTCTATTATTAGTCCCCATACTATGCATAAGTTGTGGATTTAATCCATGTTTCCAATTTGATCATTTTTAGTCCCTATACTTTTCAAACTTTAAAATTTTAGTCTTAATTCAAATGATAGCTATTAAATCTATTGCCTAAAATGATAATTTTTCTGCAAGTAATATATAAAAATAGTAAGCTAACATGTCATTACACACATAATAATATGTTTACCACATAAAATTTTAAAAATAATAGAAAATAATTTAATGAATTCAACGGCTACCATTTATTCATTATTGAAATTTTAAATTTAAAAAAATAAAAAAAAACTAAAAGTGAGGGATTAAAATGTAATCACGTATCATATAAATATTAATAGCAAATTTTCAACTTAGAAAAAATATGAGTACTTTTTAATACAAAATATGAATAGCTATTAAAAGAATTAAATGAGTGATGAATAGTTATTAGAAAAGATAAATGGGTAATTGTTAAAAGATTTATCCGTTTTATGATTTCTACTATTAATATTTTAACAATTCAATTGTTGATTTTATGATTATACTCTGTTATAGTATGTAAATAATACAAGTAGAGGAATGTGCAAGTAGTTAGTCAGGTAGTTAGTCAGTTCTCAAAGCTGGTAATTTCTTAAAGGTTGTTAACATCAGTTAAGCCTATTTCTATCATGTATATAAACCACGTCTATGTACTGTATACAAGGCTAAGTAATACAGAATAGCTTCTTTAGATATTTCTTTTACTATCTAAGGATTTGTTAGTTTACAAAGCTTCTATCATGGTATCAATCGCCTAGTCCTAGTACCTATTTCGCTTCCACATCATGGCGCCTTCGGATGACTCCACCTCTGTCAATCATGCGACTCCTTCTTTCTCCACTGCTCGCTTGATCCAAGCATTTCCTTGACATGACACCATAAAGCTTAGTGAGGAAAATTGTGTATAGTGGCAGCAATATATCTGGTTAATAGTAGAGGGATATGAGCTGTAAGGTTTTTTGGAAGGCACCTTACCTGCACCGCCGAGGTTCGTGACATTTTCGGACGGTGAGCTTGCTCCAAATCCGGATGCCTCCGCCTTCAATAAACAAGATAAGCTCTTAGCATCTTGGCTTCTTTCTACATTTCATTCTTCTTTCTAATCATGCTTTACTTCTGCCAAATCTGCATATGATATTTTGCGCACCACGAACCATTTGTTCATTGCTTCGACTAGTGCTAAGATCTCTTGTATTAGGCATGATTCACACTCTACGAAGAAGGGAGATCTAACAGTAAAAGATAATATAGCAAAAATACAATCTGGTTGTGATCTTCTTACAGCATCGGGATTGGCGGCCTCGAAGGCTGAGAAGGTCAAGGTTGTGTTGGCTGGATTATCACTAGACTTTGATGCGGTCTTGACGTTAGCCTCTTTCTCAAATGAGTCGCCTCCGTTCCAGTGCTTATTTGACATGCTTCTTGAATTTGAGAGTAGGAAAACACAAGCAGTTCGTGAGGTTCCGATGCATATACATCTGGTTGAAACGTCTGTCGCTACAGTGGCTAAGTCAGGTTCGCGAGCGGTACGTGGTGAACGTGGTGTAGCGGGCTCGCATGGGTGTAGATTTCGGCCATGGACTCAGTGCCAGGTCTATGGCCATTTGGACCATCTTATACAATGGTGCTACTACCGTTTTGACATAGAGTACGGTGCACTCCGACGCTAGAGTTTTCTGATCAGGAAGGATGTGGCGTGCAAGGGGACGTTGATGGCAGATTTGTTGGCTCCGGCAGACCTAGCTTGTGGTCTGACTCTCTTTCAATGCTGGCCCCTGTTGCTCGATCGTGGGAGGGATGGTCGTCTCGAGGGGTTACCGATTGACTGCCTAAGGCTCCTCCTTATTTTGGTTATGGGACTGTTGATAATGATAGGATGCTTGGTGGATTGTATGGGGTTAACAGATATGGTGATAGCCCATATTTTAATGGACCAAATTCGGCTTATGGACCATATGAGCGAATCACACGTGGACGTGGGCTTGGCCATGATGCTGGGCATTATTCTGACCGCACTATGGGCCAGTAATATGGTGACGGTACTTTGGGCAATCAACGTGTTGCTATTTCTGTTGAGGCGTGTGGGCTAATCAGTGCAGGCTAGAATTTTGGGCTGACTGCCCTTATGAGCCAGCTTGGTGGATCAGTCAAGCCTAGTCTAAATTATGAACAAAATTCCTCTAGGCCCACTGCTAATTGTGTTAATTTTAATGGGTCTATGCAGAATATTGCTCCTGAAGTTCCGTGGCGGACAAAATTGTGAGCTCGTGTTTTTTTATTTTAACTCGTCCCAGTAGGACTCGTCACAGTCGTTGGGATACCTCGACTTCTTGACTTTTATCGTCTGATTTTTTAGATGCCATGGCATATGATTCCAATTTTAATAATACTGATTCTTATGTTCCATTGCCTGTAGGGACCACATCCTGGTGTCTAGATTTAGGGGCCACTCACATGTGTGTTAAAATGCCTCCGATTTAAATGCTTCCACTCCTTACACAGGTAATTCCTCTCTTATTGTGGGCAATGGGATTCCCACCAAGGTTTTATCCATTGGGAGTACTATTCTTCCTACAAAGAAAAAATTACTACATCTATCTAATGTCTTGTGTGTTCCAAGCATCAGAAAAAATCTTTTGTCTGTGTCTCAATTTGCGACCGATAACAATGTATTTTTTGAGTTTCACCCCTCTTATAGTGTTATTAAGGACATCCACACATAGAAAATTTTAATGCCAGGCTAAGTTCGTGATAGGCTCTATCACTTTTCAGCAGGCTTGTCTGATCTACATCCTTCTGTTCATAACACTGGGACTCAGAACTGTTCTACGGCTGATGATGCCTTTACTTTGTGGCATAAAAGGCTTGGTCATCCCTCTCTTGCTATTGTAAAAACTATTCTTGACAAGTGTCAGATTGTTTCTAATTAAAGATATCCTGACAATATTTGTGTAGCTTGTCAGAAAAGAAAATCACAAAAATTGCCCTTTTCTCATTCTAGTACTGAATATGTTGAATTGTTTGAATTAGTTGTTTCTGATTTGTGGGGACCGGCTCCTGTTACATGTGAGGGTAATTTGTACTATGTTTCGTTCATTAACATTTGTAGTCAGTTTACTTGGGTTTATTTCATTAAATGTAAATCTCAAGCAGTTAAATGTTTTTTACAGTTTCAGAAGATGGTTTTCACTCAGTTTGGGAAAAATATTAAGAAATTCTAGAGTGATTGGGGTGGTAAGGTTTGTGCATTTTCTTCGGTTCTAGCTAGTCATGGGATTCTGCACCATCTTTCCTACCCTCACACCTCTGAACAGAATGGTGTTTCTAAGTATAAACATAGACACATTGTGGAGACCAGCCTCACTCTTTTGGCTCAGGCTAATCTACCTATGGCTTATTAGGGCTATGCTTTTTGCTGTCCTATTCATCTTATTAATAGTCTACCCACTCCAGTCTTGGGCAGACAGTCTCTATATTAGCGTTTGTATAGACATGAACCAGTATATGATCATCTTAGGGTTTTTGGTTGTCGTTGATTTCCGTACTTACGTTATTTTGTCAAACATAAGCTTGATTTTCTTTCCCAACCATCTACATTTCTGGGATATAGCTCACAGCATAAGGGTTATTACTGTTTACTACCAGATGGTAGGGTAATTATCTCTTGACATATTATATTTGATGAGCGTAGGTTTTTGTTTCCTTTTCCTATTACTACCGATTTTCAGCCTTCCATGTGCACTCCTACGTATGTTCTTATTGTTAAGTCTTCTTTTTCACAAACCATTGCGGAGTCTAGCAAAATTTCTGTTCCTACACCTGCAGCACCTTTGGCTAGTCGTAGTTGCGAATCAACTCAGTTTGGCTCACTAGCTACATGTAGTCTGCTACAACCTGTTATAACTAACTCGTTGAATAAATCAGGGTCTAGACCACATGAGGAGCTTTCGTCTACTAAAGTTGTCTTATTACCTACTATGAGAGTCACTGTTCCTACTGTTCCTTCTACTAATACACATGCTATGATCACTCGAGTTAAGGCTGGGGTTTTTAAACCCAAGGCTTTGTCTGTGGACGCTGTTGATTTTAAGCCAAGTTCTATTGAGGAGACTCTTGCTCATCCAGACTGGCGACAGGCCATTTAAGCTGAATTTGTAATATTTCGAATTAGGTTCTAATCGGAATAGTGGTTTCGTGACCACAAATCTGAGATAGAAATAATTATTTCATAATTATTTTGAGGTTTATGATATGATTGCATGATTGTGTGAAAATTTCGTGAAGAAATTCTATGCATAAAGTGCTTAATTTGAAATTAGGGACTAAATCGAATAAGTTGCAAAACTTGCATTTTAGAAGCTTTTAGTATGAAATTGCTTTGGAATATTAATTAGAAGGTCTTAAATAGGAATTTGACCAATTTCTAAAATTTTGGACAAAAATGGACATACATAAGTAGAAATAACCAAAGTTTTTAATGAAGGGTATTTTAGTCATATGGTAATTAAAAGATTAAAAAAGGGAAAAAGATGGAAAAATATGTCCATCTTCTCCATAGCTAGGGTTTGTTTCAAGCTTCCAAGCTCCATAGTAAGTGATTCCAAGCCCCGTTTTTAATGTTCTTTACGTTTTCGGAGTCCTAGTAACTTGATTAAGCTTATTCTAGCAATAATTTAATCTAGGGTTCATATTTGGAAAAATACCCATAGGTGAAAAGTGTTTATTTTGATGCTTTATGATAGAATATGAGGTTCTAAATTATGCTAAACAACTTGTGCTACTCAGTTTTAAGTAAAAACGAGTAAAACGGCTTAATCAGTAAAAATACTTATTGTTCCATAAGTACATGTTAGAGTGGGAATTTGATGTTGCTATTGGTAAATAAATGATCAGCATGTCTTAAAACATAAGAATTACGAAAAAAGTTTAATTTCTGAGCTTTAGGGCAAAAGTGTAAATATGTAAAAATTTAGGGGCAAAATCGTAATTTTTTCAAAGTTAGAGTTGAGGACTATTTTGATAAATGTGAGTATTAAATAAGCTAAATGTGTTATTTTAGATCAAGAAAGACGTAGAATAGACCTTGATCGAGGAAAAGAAAAGATTGTGGACTAAATTGCAAAATTTCTATATTTTGTACCGAGGTAAGTTCATGTGTAAATGTGGTAACATAATGGTTATTTTAAGTAATTCAATGTCATTTATATGATATGACATTTATTATCATGAAATATTATGCTTTGTGAATTATTATTATTTGATAATTATGAAATGCTATCAAGTATCGGTTCCGACATTTCGAGGAAGACAACAAAAATGTGTGATTGAGGAAAATCCTGTTTGAATCTTGGGAATAGATTAGGGTACAAGTGACATGTCACTAGGATGGTTAAGTTCCGAACTCATTGAGTTGAGTCCGAGTTCGTGAGATGTAACTAGGCATCCGAGCTCATTGAGTTGAGTCTGAGTTCACTTATGGATACGAACGCCCAAGCTCGTTGAGTTGAGTCCGAGTTTGCTTATGAGTGGGTTAGATGGTAGCTTGGCTACATAAATTCCGTAGGCTATTGAGTTTGTCTAGCTACGGATATGACACTTTGTGTATGTGATCCGTGTATCCGAATTATATTCTGATGTGTTCAACGGGTGAATTTTAAGCGAATAAGGAGAATACCTAAATGAAAGTGACATGGTGGTAAGTGTGGTGAAAGAGGAAATTGGACAGGTATGAGCTTAAACCTTGGGTTGAGAACTTGGTAAGACAATATGGTGGTAAGATAGCAAGTATACTTGTAACATGAATGTCGTAGTGATATTTGTGCAATTGATGTTTATGTTGAGTTGCATGATTATGTTACTTGTTATTTGCATGTGAATTTACTAAGCATTTATGCTTACTCCCTCCTTTTCATTCATTGTAGTTTTGACAAGTCAGTTTGGAAATCGGGAAAGGTCGAAGGAACGCTCACACTATCCGGGGACCAATTTGGTATAATGGCTTGTGTATTTTGAATATGGCATGTATAGCATCGTAATCATTTTGTGTTTATAATCTTATGATATGGCTATTGAGTGGTAAAGAAATGCTTGGAAATGATTAGCCATTGGAATGGCTAATTATGATTATATTTGGTGATATGTATGTTTAATGTGATACCTAATCCATGGAAATGCATAAAAGGGTGAAAGTTGTTATAAAACAGTATCATGCAGCAGCAATGATGTGAGTTTAAAAAATCACTAAAAATAGTAGAGACATAATTAAATGGTGAATAAAATATGAAATTGAAGCTTATTGTGCCTATTTTCATATGGAAGAAACAAAACAGGTAAAGAAGTTATATTTTATAAGATATTTGAGTTTTGGTGAAACAGGGTTAGAGCAATTTCTGCATCCCCTGTTCCGACTTTAGAAATTCACTATAAATTGTACAAAAATAATTAGGAGTCATGCTATATATGTACAGATTCCTTATTGAGTCTACTTTTAAGAGAAATAAACGGCATAGTCACTTAAATTCTTTACAGAGAGAAAAGTGATTCGTAATGGACAGAGGTCAAAGTAGTCGAGCACCAAAATAGGGAAGGCTTTAACTAATAAACTGTACTAATTGGCCCAACCAAAAATTCTGGGAAAAAATTAGTAGATAGATATATGAGTCTAGTTTCAGAGAAAATTTATGGATTTTAATTTCGAGTTTCGTAACTCGAGAGACCATGACGCAGATGAACAGCTTATTTCGATAGGTAAAGTAAATGGTTTGAAAATTGTTTAAGTGATAAACTAAATTTATTAACACCTCGAACTTGACTCTGGCAACGGTCTTGGGTATGGGGGCGTTACAGAATTCGATGCCTTAATAGCTAACTCTACCTGGGAACTTGTTCCTCTTCCATCTGGACACAAGGCGATTGGGTGCAAATGGCTGTTTAAGGTAAAGAAGAATCCTGATGGGTCCATTGACTGATGGAAAGCACGATTAGTTGCAAAGGGCTATTCTGTAACAACCCAATTTAGGGCCAAATCAAAACAATGGTTTCGAGACCACGAATCCAAAGTAGAAAAATTTATTGTAATATTATTTTGAGGTCTATGGTATGATTGAATGCATGTGTAAAAATTTTGTTAAGAAATTTTATCGATAGGGGTCCAATTTGACTAGTAGGACTAAATTGTAAAAAGTGCAAAATATGTGTTCTAGAAGCTTTGGGTGCTTAATTAAAATGAATTTATAAATTAGAGGTCCTTATTTAGCAATTAGACCATTATATCTCATGATAGACCAAAATGGACATGGAAGGGTAAAATTTCAAAAAAGGGCAAAAAGGGAATTTTGGTCATTTGATTAATAAAAGAATAAAAAGGGAAAATAAAGTCAAAATTTGTCCATATTCTTCAAGCCTTAGCCGAAATTTGGAGCTCACCATAGCTAGGGTTTCTTCAACTTTCAAGCTTGATAGTAAGTGCATCCTAGCCTCGTTTTTAATGCTATTTACGTTTTTGAAGTCGTTATCACCCGATTTACCTATTTCTACCATTATTTTGAAGTAGGATTCATGTTTAAAATTTTACCCATGTTAGGCATGCATGTATTTTGATGTCTAATGGTAGAATATGAATGTTAATTGTGTGATAAATGACTTTTGCTAGGTGATTTTCGGTAAAAATATCAAAAAGGGTCTATTTGTAGAAGTTGTAAAATGTGTGTAGAAATATGTGAATAAATGAAAAATGTGGGCTACTATAAGTATGTATAAGGTTCAGCTAGACTTGAGTCTTGAGAAAAATGAACATATTTCATTTTACGAGCCTAGGGACTAAAGTGTAAATAAGTGAAAAGTTAAGGGTAAAAATGTAATTTTGCCATAATATGAATTTTGAACTGAATTTGGTAATGTGATAATTAAATGAACCAAATTTGTTATTATAGATCAAGAAAAACGAAGTTCAGACCTAGATCGGGGGAAGAACAAAGTATTTGACGATTAGGTCAATTTTCAACTTTTTTGTACCTTGGTAAGTTTATGTGTAAATAATGCATCGTTAAATTATGTTTAAATACTTTAATGTTTCTTAAATTTTATAATTCACCATGTGAATGAGTTTAATTGTATGAATGAGTTCGATGATAATTCGATAATTGAGGAAGTCCAATACGAACCTTAGGAGCATTACAGGACACAAGGTTATAACATTGAGGTTATCGAGATGAGATTATGTGTAAAACTATATCTGAGATATGGCATTTGTATGGTAGTATGTGTAAGACCATGTTTGGGACATGGCGTCGATGCGAGATTTCATGTAAGACTATGTCTAGGACATGGCATCGATATGAGTTTTCGTGAAAGACCATAGCTGGGCTATTAGCATCGATATTAAATTACATGTAAGACCATATCTGGGATATGGCATTGTACGATCTATGTATAACTCCCGAGTATCCTTAGTGATTCCGAGTGGTTCAATGGGCCTAATTTAAACGAGAATGAAAGTACATACAAAGTAAGTAATACAGGTACGTACGAAGTCCATATGACATTTGGATAGAAGAATAACGATAAGTTAATATATGATGTTTTGGTAATGCTCTTATGGTAAGGTTATGAATGGGTAAGAAATAACTATGAGAGTTTAGTAATGCTTACACCAATTTCTATTATGGATTTGGTATAATAGAGTTATAAATATGATATCTATTATTTGTATATAAACTTACTAAGCTATAAAGCTTACTCCTCTTTTCTTTCCCTTGTTTTATAGTGTCACCAAGCTAGCTTGGGGATCAGGAATTGTCGGAGTTTGCATCACACTCTCAAGGCTTTATTTTGGGTATTGATGATTTTAGCATTTTAAAAGTATGGCATGTATAGGAACTCGGTTATTTTGTTTATGTGTCATTGTCAATTGGGCTAATGGTGTTGGCTTATATTCGATAAGTGATTATTTTGTATAAGGCCATTAGAAATTGGCTAAATGTTGATTACAAGTTTAATCATATGATGATACATTTCGTAGATGTGGTCATTTGCATGATTTTGGTTGATGGGTATGTGATTGTTTGAGTATGATAGTTAAAGCATAAGAATGATGTGTTAATGTCTTAGTTGTGGACATTATGGTTGCTTAAGTATGTTATGTTATGTTATGTGCCTTGAATTGGTATGAGTGTGTTTTTGTAACAGGAGGCAATTGGCTTGGAAAATAGCCTTGCTTTTGTCCACACAGTCTGCCTCACGAGCGTGTGTTTAGGCCGTGTGTCCCCTGCACCTTAATTTTGAGAAACAGAATGCTCAGAATTGAGCACACGGGAAAAGACACGGAGGTGTGTCTCAGCTGTGTGGAAGACACGGCCTTAAACACAAGTGTGTGTCCAGGGCGTGTAAAGTCTGCACCTATTTTATGAAAAATTATGAAAATTAAATTAACCACATGGCCGAAGCACACGGGCGTGTGACTTGGCCGTGTGACCTTCAAATATTGATGACGTCATAAACAGAGAGTTACACGAGGTAGGGACACAGACATGTATGACCACACGGCCCACCCATACGGGCTTGTCCCCTAACCACACGGGCGTGTGACCCCTGTATAATGAAAAATTTTCTAAGTTTCGTAAAATTTTCTAAAGTTCTCATTTAGTCCCGAACTGCTTCCAATGTATGTTTTGGGCCTCGTAGACTCGTTTTAGGGACAATATGACTGAATGTGAATGGTTTTTAAATTTGGATTAAAATTTATGTTCGAAATTGTATGTTATTTCGTGCGATAAGTCTGGTAATGCTTCGTACCCTGTTCCGGTGTTGAATATAGGTAAGGGGTGTTACATGTTCATAGGTGCCTGAGTGTGATTTCAAAGAGACGTTCTGTCCAGTGGTAAAATCAGCTACTATCTGCACCATTCTGTCCATTGCTGTGTCACGTGGTTGGCAACTCAGGCAAGTTGATGTCAATAATTCCTTTTTAAATGGAGATCTGGCTGATGAAGTTTTCGTGCAGCAACCTTCCGGCTATGTTCAATATGGCCCAAATGGTGAAAAGTTGGTGTGTCGTCTGACAAAAGTATTATATTGCTTACGACAAGCTCTTCGTGCCTAGTTGGCAAGTTAAAACAGTTTCTTGTTTCTACTGGTTTTGTTTTGTCTAAGTCAGATGCTTTATTATTTGTGAAAATCTCCAACGAGTTCTCTCTCTATGTTCTAGCATATGTGGATGACATTGTTATTACTGGCAGTTCGTTTAACGAAATTAATTGCTTTGTTCAGCAGCTACACAACAAGTTTGCTTTGAAGGATATGAGCGATTTCTATTATTTTTTGGGGATTGAAATCAGTAGATCTTCTTTTGGTAGTCTTCATTTATGTCGGCATAATACATTCGGGATCTTCTTAACTGAAGTTCTATGGCTAATGCGAAACATGTTCATATGCCAATGGTGAGTTCATCCATGTTGTCTAAAGATGAGGGTGAATGACTTACTGATTCAACTGAATACCGTAGTCTAGCTAGAGCTCTTTAGTATGTAGCTTTAACGCGACCAGATATTGCCTATGCTGTAAATCGTGTGTGTCAGTTCATGCATGCTCCAACTAAAGTACATATGATAACGTTTAAACGTATTTTGCGGTATCTAAGTGGCATTCTTTCTCATGGACTAGTTTTCCGCCGCTATGACAGACTTTCTTTGGTCGGTTCTGCTGATGCAAACTGGGTTCTTGATTTTGATGATCGCCGGTCTATTACAGGGTATTGTATATACTTTAGTAATACACCTATATCAAGGTGTTCTAAGAAACAGCAAGTTGTTTCTTGGTCCACGGCAGAGGTTGAATACCAAAGTTTAGCTACAGCCACTAGTGATATTGCTTGGCTTGTCTCTCTGTTGACAGAATTAAAAGTCAGTTCTCTTGACCCTTCGACTATGTGGCGTGATAATTCCAGTGCCGTAGCTGTTGCGGCTAATCCGGTTTTGCACTCTAAGTTCAAACATGTCGAACTTGATTTGTTTTTTGTTCATGAAAGGGTGGCTAGTGGAGCCTTGGTTGTTGGTGAAGTACCAGCATGTGACCAGGTGGAAAATATCCTCACTAAACCATTGTCCATTTCTATTTTTACTCGGTTTCGTCGTCTTCTTCTGGTCGTGCCACTTGAGGAAGCTGAGTGAATGTTATAGTATATAAATAATACAAGTAGAGGAATGTGCAAGTAGTTAGTCAGGTAGTTAGTTAGTTGTCAAAGCTAGTAATTTGTTAAAGGTTGTTAACAGCAGTTAAGCCTATTTCTATCATGTATATAAATCACGTCTATGTACTGTATACAAGGCTAAGCAATACAGAATAGTTTCTTCAGATATTTCTTTTACTATCTAAGAATTTGTCAGTTTACAATTCTATCACATTCAAATAGATTTTGGTATAAATTTAAAATTTATAATTATTCATTTTAGGTAAAAAAAAAATTTCAACTGTTAAATATATATTAATATAGATAATATTTTAGATCAATATGAGATATCAAATAAATTAAAAAAAATTACCTACATGACAAGTATAAATATCTTGATAAATTCTTTAATTTTTTGGTCGAGACATGATAAATTTAATAATTAAAATTACTAATCGTATAAAATTATGAAAAAATAAAAAAATCGTTATAATTTTACATTGATAAAAATATATCATGAAAATCCATCTAAAATATATTTAAGTTTGGAGGCGGCAAATTATTGATGAATCTCTCGAGGGTAGCTAATGGAATATGCTTTATGAACCACTAATAGATTACTGTTGATGAACGGCGTTGTAATTATGGAGGCCTTGAGCCGCTATTAATATAATTTTACTTGCTTTATTGAAAAAGAAGGAGAAGCTTCTTCTTCTGGAATTAGAAAAAGTTGTGGTATTGGACAACTGTCTACGTACCCTTGGCTTCTTATCGGCCTTCAAATTAGACTTTTGGGCTTCCAAACAAATATAATCAAACCTAAGTCCTTGAATCCTCTACATACTTCCTCTCTATTTCTTTAACATTTTCCGTTGATTTCAGAGTCAATTTGTTTTTAATTTTACACCATACATGTATTATATCTTATATTTCACATCACTTCATGAAAATTAATCTTTTCAAATTTCTTGGTTATCCCTTCAAACAATATTTTTTTTCGAGAGTTTGTGATTATCACTTCAAATAATATCATTTTCAAGGTTCAAAATTATGTTTTGATTTAACTGGAACTGCAATTGTCTTATATAATTTCTACTACTATCTAAGTTTTGAACTTGAGTTTTTATTTAACCGAAAGTATAATCTATCTTATACAATTCTTACAACTATCCACAATCCCTCAAAATTCTTAAATTAAAAAGTAATACACGTTAAAACCAAGGTAATTACTACCACATTAGTGGATACACCATTTTTCTATTAAAACTGGTGCATACCAATATCAGTTTATTTCAATATACCTTTTTGGATTTATCAATATTTTTGAAAAAAATATTTAATATATGCATATAAAAATATTCACAAATATCAAATAAATGATATTAAATAAATTTCAAATATAAAATATTCATACACAATATCTTGATAAAAGTTGTTATTATTTATTATCATTTCAATAAAAAGTTAATATATTTTTAATATCATTCATGCACCAATTAATGCATAATGTTTTGATGAGGCGATCGAAATTGAACGAAACACGCTGAAATAATTAATAAAGACCAAAATTACAGTAAGTACGAAAAAAAAAAAGTTGATTGCATCTATTTATTATTAGAATAATGTATATTAACTTGAATACATTCAAACTCATATCCTCTCAATAATGATAACAATTGAGTTGAATCTCAATCTACATCAATTTAGTGGGTCCTAAGCGTTTAGCGTCAACCAAGTACTACGCCTGATGGCATGAAGGTTGGTGACAAATGACTAAAACATATGGAATGAAAAAGGGGTTAGATGTGTAAAATGAAAAACAGAAGTGATTGTATCAACAGTTTTCGGCCCAGTCAATAAGGCATTCAAAGTCATAGTCACAACGAGTTTTGGGTGATTTTCCTAGAAATTTCATATTGTTAAAAACATAGATTGGTCCCATTCCTCAATGTCGGACCTTTCGTCAGTTTTGTCCTAAACTTCCACAATTCTTTCGCCTACATATATTACATGATGTAGGAACTAATTGCCACGATTAATAATTTTTTCGCCTAGGAACAAAGAAAAAAAATTAATCTAATTGAAATTTTTAATACAAATAGTTAATCATTTTCGTCACCCTGTTGACCGCTAAAATCAGTTGACAGACCAACTAAATGGCAACACGTGATAGTTTCAAATTTAATCTTATAATTTTTTAAAAAATTAAAAAAATTATTTAAAAAATCATTAAAAATAAAAAGTAATAGAAATAAAATATTAAAAATTTATGTAAACCTACAAAAATTATAAAAATTCATAAAAACTTATAAATTTTATAAATTTTATAATAAATTATAAAAAAATAAAACATATTAAAAATAATTATAAAAATAATAATAAGTTCTAATAAATTATAAATTTTTAATAAAATTAAAATAGGTAAAAATTTATTTATTGATTCCTCATTTCAGAAATTAAACCCTTAAAATCAAAATGAACACGTAACATTAGATCAACCGTTGGATAATGGGACTAGTCATTAGAATCAATGTTGTTTGAATTGAAATGGATCAATCGGTTAGATCGGTTGAATCGGGAACTGAAAGGGTACTGGTCTAGAGAAAACCATTAGACCAGTTGACCCAAGAATTGATACAGATCGATTGAACGATGGTTAAACTAGACTTTGTTTTCATTTATTTTATTTATTATTTTTTAATGATTTATTTAATTGAATCGGACAAACCAGTCAAACTTGTCAAATTGGTGAACATGTGGCCTAATCGATTCGTCAACTGATCCAATTCTACAAACCTTGGTCAAAATACTTCATGCTAACATATGCTACTATTTGCAACTGTTGGATAATAAAATTCAATAGTTTGGACTTTGAAATGTTGAAAAATTTTCATACTAACATATGCTAATATTTGCAACCGTTGGATAATAAAAGAATTGGACCAGCCTTTAAGTGAATTGTTCTGAACCATTAAAAAATAGAAAATCGAAAAAAAAAATGATGGTTGAACTGGTTTATAGATTTAAATAATTTTTGTTATTTTTATGGATTTTTTAATTGTTTGTTTAGCTATTATTAGATCAATTATCAAATTGGTTTAATTGGCATGCGGTAGTCTAATCGATCCGACCGTCAATATTGTTTCTAAAACACTAAATAAATCTTAAAACTACATATAAACTTCAATTTAATATACCTTGTGACACCTGAACTTCGTTTTTGTGCAATTGTATACATGATATTTTGATTTTATTCAATTTCACAAATCACTAACACTATTATTGATATAGTATCATTTTACATTTCATATTACATATAAAAATATTTATATTAGTTAAACATGAAAATAAATATATGTATTTATTTTAGAATATGTATAGATAAACCAAAATCAAAATTTTATATACATAAATGAACACAAAATTAAAATGTTATTATAACGACTCATTTTTGCAATCGTGTCGAAAATAGTGGTTTTGAGACCACAATTCCGACGAGAGAATTCATAGATATATTTGATTAATATTTATGAGTTAAATATAGTATAATAATGAATCGTGATTTAATAGATTTTATTAATTGGTCAGTTAGTCAAGATACAAGTGGTAGTGTGTATCGAAATTCAGTGATTTTAAAAAATGAGGTATCAAGACTTCATTTTCATAAATCAAGCTCATAAATATTATTATTGAATATTAACGGGGTTATTATAAAAGTGAATTTAATTTTGGTTCGAGAATTTTAATGATCGGATGGTTATTTAGAGTACAATGACTAAATTGTAAAAATTGTAAAAATTAATATATATTAATTTTTGTGAACTAAAATATTTAATTAATAATTATTAAAGGTCTAATGTATCAATTTAACACCTTTTAATTTTTTTATGTTAAATAATGTTATAATAATATTAATAATGGTTAAAATAATAAAACATAAACATCGTGATCTTCATTTAGACCTTTTACTGAAAAGAGAAACATTAGAATATCATTTTTGAAACTCTTAAGCTTTGGCCAACTTGTGTTCTTGCATGTAAGTACATCCTAAGTCCATTTTTAGTAATTTTTATGTTTTTGAGATCGTTGTACTTAGGTCTTACTAACCCATATCTTTGTTTTTAAAATTGTTAAAGTTTTAAAATGTTGTCAGTGATGAAAAGTGAAGATTTTTATGTTCAATGGTATGTTTGTGAGCTTAGTTGTGAATAGGGACTAATTTGTTAAGTAAATTTTGTTAGCTTTGTGTATAAGGACCAAATCATAATAATGTAAAATTTATCATGAAATTTCTAAAATTTAAGTTTTTAGAGGACTTTACAGAGATGAATTTGTAACTGGATTGAAAATTAAAGCTTGAATTTGAAAGATATAATAGTTTTGGCTTTAAGGACTAAATTAAATAAAATGCAAAACTTTAGGGAAATTATGTAAAATGAATAAAAGATATTATATTCATGAATTTAGATGGTTTAAAGTGTTAAAAGATAATAATGTGAAATGAATTATTATATAGATCACGGATTGAATCGTACGGGAAAATCAAGAAAAAGGAAAAATTGTAGAATAGTCCCTACAGGTCAACTTGTTATCCGAATACATTATGTAAGTTCATAATGTATTGCAATGTATATATACATATTATTGCTATTGAATTTCATATATATATATATATATATATATATGTTATTAATATTGTGAATTGGAATTGAAATTGAAATTGAAATGTTATAAACTAATGTTAAGGTGAGTAAGGACTTAATTGAGAAATGTTGAATATTGGTGAAACATGATTCATATGGATTCAAAATGAATGTGACTTGTTTACATCATGTGTACTAAGAACATGGAAGTGCCCCTGATTTATAAATATTATGAATCTTATTTAAATGCTTGATTGAACATAGTAAATGATTAGGATACGATTGGCATGCCAATAGGGTTATATCGTGTGTTGTATGAGTTTGATATGAGATGTGATGATAATAGATAGTATGCTTATATGTTCACTGAATGTACCTAAATCCAACATATGTTGCAGATTACTGCGTTAGCTTTATAGTGATTGAGGCGTGGTTTTAGGGAAGGATGTGTAGCCTTTGGGCTTGGTACTTAGTACCTATGTAACAGCCCGCTTGACGAAGTCTCCATATTTGGTTACTTTTTGGCGTATAGATGGTAAATTAATGATAAATTTGAGTAAGTAAAGTATTTTTCCCGTCTAAGTATAGAATTCTATGTACTACACAATTTGGCAAAATCCTAATTTGGCGAGCTCTAAGGTTTGGTGGACTCTTTTGTTAAGTATTTGTCCAACCTAGAAGCTTTGAATGAACTTGTTAAGTTTACAGCTTTTTAGATTTGTTTATTATCTTTGTATGGTGATTTATTTTGTCAAGTTGAAGTTTAGTTAGAACAGAACTAGACTATTGTAGATAATAATACCTAAATTTTGTTAAGTGCACTTAATCACGTGAATCAAGAGAGCTGGTGGATTTTTTTTACTTTTTCACTAATCCTTGTCTCCATTCTTAAGTATATAAGGATATCGGAGGTCTTTCTGAATACCTTTTATGTCTTCTTCTTCTTCTTTCTTAATTTCCTCTGAAAGTATTTGAAAAACTTAAGTTTAGAATACTATGAACCTTAGGTTATCACTAAAGTATCTAGCTCACTGGTTATCACTAATGAACCCTTAGGTTATCACTAAAGTTATTTTTGTGTTTTTCGTACTGCATGCATAAATGTTAGAATGGTGTATGAGAAAGGAAACTTCTTGATTTTGGATTGATTGTTGTTGATTCTTGCATGCATGTTCGGATTTGATAATTTGAATATCTAATATACATAAATATCTTTATTTTAGCTCAAGAAGCTAACAAGGGTCCAAGTGATAAAGGCAAATGACCTACTTTGTAAGTTGTGTTAGAATTTCTGGTGAATTCCTTCTTATTTCCATATGTTGTAAATTTCTTGCTTATATAATTCATGTAAGGTAAGTAATCCTCCTCTGTAATAGATGAAAAGTCTATATGTGGATAATGAAATCCAAAGTCATCAGTCTGAGTTCAATCAGTTTGTGATATAAAGTAAGCATCATTCTTTATGCTTAAGCCACTACCGTCTACTTTTGACATGTATGAAATGATCTGATCTATGGTGATAGAGAAGAGGAGATATGTTTGTGTAGCCTTTAGTAGGGCAACTTTATTGCAAATTGGATTGACAAATCACGATAAAACATGCTATTTTGAATGAAAATGATATAAGGTGTTAAATGGGTGAATGTATGAAAATGAGAATGTATGATATGCTTCTAATTCTAAATTCTGGGTACGTGGCTGGCATGATGAGTTGTCTAAGTTATATTAAAATGGCATACAATATACGCCCATGTGTTAAGTGAGTTGGCATACTCAATCTATCTGTGTTTTGTATACACCATCGGGTGTACTATGTTCATCGTGTGTGTCTCTGAAAAGGTTTAGTTGTGTTGTAAGTAATGTTATGTATGATTTTTTCTTGGAACTCACTAAGTCCATATGAATTTACTCCATTACCTTTTCCTTCTCAGGTTTGTAGACTTAAGAAAGACTTTGTTAGAAGGACTACGCCATAGTGCTGCTACTTTTGTGAGTTGACTGTTTTGTTTTGTATCATGCATGACTTTTGGGAGTGGTGTATAAATGTATTTTGGAAATGAATTGTATAAGGAACTTATATTTTGACAAAAATCTATTTTTACAATACTTCTATTAAGTATCAATGTTTGGATTTGAATTTTTGCATTCTGTTTAATGAAGTTATTATATTTGAACTTATACCCAAATGGCTTGAACGTTATTTCAAACTACAGGAAAACCACAACTATAATATGTTTATATATAAAACTTTGTAATAATTTTATAAAGCTTCCAGCAAATTGTTTTGCTATAAGTTAGTCTGATTTTGATTAGTGACATATCAAGCTTAGATCATAACAAATGGTCGAGTTTCGAGTGTTACAGCCCAAATGTGTTTCTAGAGGGATGTTAGCCTTCAAGCTAGGCGTGTTCTTGGTTGGATTAGCTCATTTGAGCATTTTGTAATGTTTAGGGTAGATAATTGAGTACCAAAATTATTTTTTTATAGTTCATCGGGCTAACTGGTAAAAGAAAGTATATTGATTGACTTCATAAGTTGCTTGGAAATGATATGTTTGTACAACTATTGAAATGTTACCTAGTGAAATTGAATGAATGATGAGTATGTGTTTGAAATTTGTTTTAAAGTGATATAAAAATGACTAGAAAGTTTATAGTTTATATGTATGAAGTGCTCACTTTATAAATGTGATATGCGGTGATAGGACTATATGTTTAAAAAAAAATGGTATTTGATTGTGAATATGAATTGGTACGATCAATTGGTTAATATGATTCACATTTTGGATCTTTCCTATTGAATGATATGAAAATATGTCGTACTGATTGATTGAGTGTAACACCCCTAACCCATATCAGTCGCCAGAACAGGTTTACGGAGCATTACCAGAATTTACAAATAAAATGAACAGATATTTCTCATCATATAGCATTCATATCAGAAACCAATTGAAATCAAGCATAATGTCCCTTATGTGAGCCCTTGAGGCCCAAAATACACGTTAGAAACAAGTCGGGACTAAACCGGGTACTCAGAGAAATTTCTAAAAAATATTAAAATTTTTCAAAGGTGCAGGGGACACAACCCCCGTGTGGCCAGGCCGTGTGGCTCACATGGTCAAGAGACACGCCCGTGTCTCAGACCATGAGGGTATTTGAAACAGGGGTACACAGTCGTGTCCTAGCTCGTGTCTGTACCCATGTAACTCTTTGACTTAGGTCACATAGCCAAGTAACATGCTCGTATGTTAAGCAGTGTGAACATAATAACTTGTATTAAATAAGTGTAGGGGTCACACGGCTAAGCCACACGCCTGTGTGCCAGGCTGTGTGAGAAATTTTGAGCATTCTGTTTTGAAATTTTAAAGATGAAGGGGACACACGGCCAAAACAAAAGCCCATGTGCTAGGCCATGTGTCACACACAGCTGAGACATACGCCCGTGTTTATGCCCGTATAGACGAAATAAGGCCATTTCTAAGCTATATTTCTCACCCAATTTTGGCATCAACCTATCACAACAAATCTTCACATTTACAAACTAGAACAAAGCACTCAAAACATGCCAAAATCATGTCTTAAACATGACATATTACCACATACAACCAACGTGATCTTACGCACCTCAAATGACAATTTATTATTATGTCATCCTAATACTCATATTTATCTAGGTACCAAATGTATAAATGCATAATCAAATACATGCTTCTAACATGATAAATCTAAATATATATATATACATATATATAAACATAACCATTATAGCCATTCCAGTGGCTAGTTACAACAAAATTCTTATAAGCCAACATTGGCTAATTAACCTATACATGCCATTATAACCAAATTAATTTACTATTTATACCGAAATGAGCAGATGGATAGTGTGAGTGATCTCCGCCAAGCTTCCAACCCAACGAGCTTCCAAATACTATAAGACAGGGGAAAATAAAATAGAGTAAGGTTTTAAGCTTAGTAAGTTCGTATAACAGGAAATTACTTACCATTCATTTACATTTAAGGTAAGCATACAAAATACATCCAAAGCAATTTAGCCAATAGCCCAAACACATATCCTCATCAAACAAGTTAGTCATGTATTTCGTTTGTATTTCAAGAAACATGAATAAACTCATCAAATATCAAATTTCCATGTTCTTAAATTTCCCACATCTTGTATTCACATATATCAATTCCATGCATTTCAAGATTATATGGGAAATGATACATTTAGAACTCGTATTTTTCTCATGTCAGGATTTTGCCCGTTGAATCATTGAAAATATCGATGGATACTCAGGTAGTACACACAAGGTGTATAAAACTGTAATCCATCAAATCATATACATGAATGATCATGCAAACATGTAAATGGGAAGCTCTTTCAAGCCATACAACGGGAAGCTCATACGAGCCAATATCGGGAAATTTAAGCGAGTAAATATCGGGAAGCTCCGGAGAGCCAATTAATCAGGAACCTCATAAAAGAGCCTTTAAATCGAGAAGCTCCGAAGAGCCATATATCGGGATGCTCATAAGAGCTGCGATGTGTCCTCAACACATATAGGATCACAACCAATCCGGATGCTCTGAAAAGATATTAACAGGAAGCTCGCAAGAACTATATAATGGGAAGCTCATGAGAGCTAATAACGGGATGCTCTTTCGAGTTGTGGTGTGTTTGCAACACATGCAGGATCACAACTAATTCGGGAACCCTAATGACATGTCATTTGTATCCTTCAAATTTTAAGGTTCAAACAAGACTCGGTACTTGTCAGATATGTGTTCGATAGTATACATAGCATTTTATACAAATCACACACAATAATATTCAATTTAAAACATATAAATATACAATTTAGTTACACGAACTTACATCGACAAGTGTTCGTGCACACAAAAGTTACTAATCTGTTACTTTCTCTTTTTCGCGATTGACCTCCATATTTGATCTATCTAGATATATACGAATGAATTTAACATCAATTTATATTCAATTCAATCCAATTCACATCTTTGGCAAAATTACCATTTTGCCCCTATACTTTTAATTAATTACGATTTCATCTCTAGGCTCGGAAAATGAAATTCATGCAATTTAATCCTTATTCTAACCCTAACTGATTTTCATATATCACAATAGCAGCCCATGTATTTCACAATATTTAGAATTTTTTCATGAATTTTACATCTTTTTAATTTAGTCCCTAAATCATAATTTCATCAAAATTCCCTTTACAAAAGTTGTTTATCTATCAACAAACTTTCATTTTCTACCAGAAAAGATCATAATTCAACTATATTCATCCATGGCAAAACTCTAGTAGTTTGATAAGTTTACAAATTAATCCTCGAGATAGCTAGATTAAGCTGTTGCTATATCGGAAATATAAAAATTATTAAAAACGAGACAATAATACATACCTAATTAAGCCAAAATGGTTTGCTTGAGCTCAACACCCATAATTAGGGTTTCCATGTCTTTAATTTGGGAAAGATGATAAAATGATGATATTTTAGGTTATTTTATTATTTATCATCTTTTTATCTTTTACTTTCCAATTTAATCATTTTCTTTATTTAATTTTTCATTGATGACTAATCATACTTATCTACTAACTCCTTTTAATAGTCTATTTGCCATATAAGGACCTCCAATTTTGAATTCCATAGCTATTTGATACCTATAACTACTAGAACTCAACTTTTGCATTTTATACAATCTTTCCATCTAATTAGACATGTAACTGATAAAATTTCTTTACCAAATTTTCATACGATATTTCAACCATAATGCAGTCTATGAAATAATATTAAAATAAATTTTCTTCTGGACTTAGATTTGTGGCCCCGAAACCACTATTCTGATTTCATTAAAAATGGGCTGTTACATTGAGAGATTATATGATTGATACATGGCACACTCACCTTGTTTTTGTAAATGTTTTGACAGGAAATCATATTAAATTAGTTATATCTATTTACTTAATTATAAACTGAGGTAAGAGCTTTGTCTAAGTACGTATGAATTTACTAAGCATGTCAATGCTTACCCCGTTTTTTTCCTGTCAATTGTAGTTGCATCTTTGCAGAACTTGGCTATCGGATCACTTTCAGAGCTCACATTATCCAACATTTTTATTGGTAATCTTTGGTTCATCTTGGTTTGGTTATAAGTAGCATGTAATAGGTGTGTTATAAATATATATGTGCTTGGTGTTCAAATTTATGAACTTGCCCATTTTAGTATGTTTATTTGGGTATTATAGCAAAGCAAGTTTATGAGATTGTTTTAGTAAGCTAAACTATACGTACGTTCATATGATATGAAGATGTGTATGACTAGCTTGAATGTGTACTAAATGATTTAGAATGTGATAATTGGATGAATGCATAAATTATAAGTGAATGGATTGATATAATTTAGTTAATTGTAGTGCCAATTGGGACATATTGGTTAGAATTTAGGAATGCTTTATAAGTTCAATTTTAAGCATAAAATGTGCATATTTGAGTAAGTGTTTATGTCAGTAAAGGAATGCATTATAGGTTGATAAACGACAAATTATATATATTTTTACCTCATGTTTAGCCTATATTTTTGATGAATTATTATCAATTTTGTAAGAATTGGTGCTCTTAACCCTTCTATTTCATGTTGTATACTCAGGAGAGCATGGGGAAGAGAAAAGAACGAAAAACGGGTCGAAAACGAAGAAAATGGGCCAAAGTGTGAAAATAACACGGCCCAAGGAGTCATCACACGGCCGTGCCACATAAGGTCCAACACGGCCCATCCCCGACAAGTACGACCTGACCACACGACCGTGCCTCCATCAACAGTCTCGCACACTGCCTTTTGTCGATCCACACAGGCGTGGCACACGGGCGTGTCCCTGTCGTGAGGAAGTGTAATTTCACTCGGATTTGGATACTTAGAGGCTAAGAAAGGTATCTCAAAGTTCTATATAAAGACCCTAGGAGGCAACTCTAAGGGTGTACTCTTTTCTCCCACAAAGGAGTGCCATATCTCTGCCAACACAGAGAGTGAAAGTAAGGAATTACTCCAAGGGAAACCGATTGATTCATGCCAGAAGCCGAATTCTACATTAAGACAGAGGATCTCCCTAAATTCCTTCAGGGGTTTTTGGGTTCTTTATGTTTTGTTATCTTATTTCTTCTGAGATGTTTTCTTTATTAATTATGAACTAAATCCCCCAAATACTTGAGGGGAATGAAACCTAAGATAGATCTTGTTATTATTCATTCTTGAATTATATGATAAATACTTCAATTATTCTTAATTATGTGTGCTTAATTTTTGGTTTAATAATCCTAGGTATTAATTCAAGAAACTGATGTGCTTAGGCAAAGGAGCAAAAATCCCTATTTTAAGAGTAGATATACCATAATTAAGCGAAGTTACATGCAACCCTAGACATAGGGCGACATAAATCTACCGGATTAGGGTCAAACCTAATAGGGGGATCCATAGATCGAGTTAATGCAAGACTAGGGGTTTAACTAGAAAGAGATTTCGGTTAATCAACCTAGGATTAGTTGTTCTTATCCTTGACGGAGGTATTAACATAAGTTAGGGATCTCTACGGATCAAGTCAAGTGAAGAAATCGTCTAGTTCAATAAGTTAATAACAAGTGAAGTCTAGGTGGATTCTCCCTTGAGTATTGCCTATATCAATTAGCTTTCCCGAGAGTTTTTCCCCAATTTACTTTTATGCATTCTTAGTTTAGTTTTAGAATTATTTTCATAAAAACCTCTTTTATTTTTTTTTAGGTTTGATAATAGAAAAAAAGTAAGTATTAGTACTTTTGGTCCCCTTGGGTACGATAACTCGGTTTTGCCGCTAAACTATACTACTATTCGATAGGTGTGCTTGTCTTAAAATCGTGATATTAGTTAGTTTTTGGTGTGATCAATTTTTATAAATTTTATTACTATATATCACGCGATATCATATGTCTTAGTGTAAGGTTGAGCTAAATTGAACATTAGGTGCCTTTTCCTGCAGACACGGTTTGTCATATGATTGTGTCTCTAACATACTTTATTGGCACGACTATGCACCACTGATAATTTAGATGCATGAATGTTGACATAGTCTCAGTCTCTTACATTGTTTAGCTATACTACCATGTGGGTGTTTGCAAAGTTTTACAATTAGCTCCACATGGCCACAGTTTGTTACAAGGTTTGGCGACACAGCCGTGTGACCCTGCATTACAAGACAACAGTCTTGCAAACAGTTGAAGTACACAGTTGTATGGTTTAGCACCACACAGTCTCTGCCTGTCACATGGCTTGGCCATATGGCCGTGTAACCCAATTTACCAAAATTTTCATATATTTTGTTAAGTTTACAATTACATCCCTATTTATTTTTGGATGTTTTAAGAGCTTTCGTAAACTTATTTGGGACGCGGATTGATGTGAAAATCATTGCATACTTGAGTTATGAATGTTTTAATGATTTTTTATTGCTAAATGTTGGATTTACATGCATTTGTTATGTTATATTCTATAACATCCTATAGCTCAGGTTTGGTGATCGGACTAAGTATAGGGTGTTATATTTTATCGTATCGAAGTTACATTTTGGTCGATTCTAGGACTGAACATAGCATGTTTAGAGTTTAGAAATTAAATGCCACATATAACCCCCATAGTGTGATGTTTATGATTTGATCCAACCTTGTTTTATTATGGATCTAAAAGATGTCGATCAATTTTAATCTTGTCGTTACTAATGAAATTGAAAGTAATTTCAAGACTTCTGAGCAATGAGTGAGTATATAGTGTGTTAGTTTGGAAGGTGCCTGAAAATAAGGTAAAGAATGTTGTTTTTGATTTAATAGGTCATTGGTATAATGAAATTTTTGTAAGCCAATCATGTGGCTCTGCAACCTCTGCCCCTACTGTGCCTACCTCAGCACCCCCTGGTCCTCAAAATTCAATTCTCGTATGTGTACATAGACCTTCCATAGATAAGATTTGTAAACGTGGGGCTGGTAAGTTTAGAGGCAAGACAGAGGATAATCCATCTAAAACTGAGTTCTGGTTAGAAAACACACAAAGGGTATCGATGAAATGTCATGTTCACCCGACGACTATTTGAGATATGTTGTATTGTTGTTAAAAGATGAGGTGTATCAGTGGTGGCATACATTGTTAGCTATTGTACCAAAAAAACAAAGTTAACTGGGAAACAGAGCAATAAGTCTGTATCAAAATTATGAACGAGAGTTTGTACAACTTAGTAAGTATGCTTGTGAGATTGTACCGACTGAAAAAAAGATGTGTGTTCATTTTGAAAATGGGCTGAATGATGAAATTTAAATTTGGTTGAAGCAATGGAAATACAGGAATTTGTGATTCTGTTTGATCAATAACAAAAATTGGAAGAGATCTGTAACAATAAAAAAAAGGCTGAAATGAAATTTCATGACTCTAGTAAACAAAATATATCTAAATTGTTTTTAGCTCCATTATCAAAGCAACCGAGAGAAAATTTTAGTTGTGATGTCATATCATCTGGATTCATAGGAAGAAATAAGTCGAAATAGAATGATTCAAGATTCCAATTGATACTGGTAGTCAGTGTTGCCAATGTTCGTAATAATGATAAATTTGTTTGTGATCATTGTGGAAAGTTCCACAATGGGTGTATGTCGAGTTATCATCGAGACTTATTTTTAATGCAGATCTACCAAACATTTTATGAGAGACTGCCCAAAGAAGTCAGACATTAATGAAAATCAAGTTGTTATTCAGATGTCTGTTTCTTAAAGAGACAGACGACCAGGACAAAGTAATAACTCTAGAACTACTTACATTGGAACAAATGATATATATAGATCTGAAACTAGAGCATCTGCTAGAACATATACCATTCGAGTCAAAGAAGAGGGTTTTGCCCCAGATGTTATAAGTGATACTTTTCTCTCTTTGATATTAATGTATATTCATTGGTAGACTCTAAGTCGACTCATTCTCACAGTTGTACTATGTTAGTATTTGAAAAGAACATACCAGTAAAATATATTGAAATTTTTATGTTCAAGTAACTAAACTATTGAGTTAGAATTTCATAATCAATTCAATTTGTAAAAAGTTTCAATTGAGAATTTAGGGTTGTGATTTTTCCTACTGACCTGATGTTATCATCATTCCACAGATTGATGCAGTACTAAGTATGGGCTGGTTGACTCTACATAATGTTGTAGTAAATTATAGTCTGAAACGAGTCGATTTGAGTTTCTAAATTAGTGAGTCAATTATTTTTGAGTTAGAAAAAATAGATTGTGTTATAAATGTCATATATGTGATTTCTACTTAGAGAATAGTTTGTAAAGGATGTAAAAAAAATTTAGCTTACATTTTACATACACGAGCATCAGAGTCGAAGCTTGATCAGTTACCAACAGACAAAGAATTCATTGATATGCTTCTTGAAGAACTACCTGGATAACCATAAGAATGAGAAGTTGAGTTTGCTATTAACATTATGCCCAGAACTACTCCGATAACAATTGCTCCGTATAAAATGACCCCGACTGAATTAAAATGGTTAAAGACACAGTTGCAAGAGTTGGTTGAAAGAGATTTCATACGATCGAGTGTGTAATTTGAGAAAAACAATATTGTGTTTATGAAAAAGAAAGACGGGATTATTATAATTGTATAATGATTACAGATAGTAGATCAGAGACACCATGAAAAACCAGTATTTGTTGGGATGACTTAATTGTTTAGTAACAAGGGGACTACTGTATTTTTAAGTATTGATTTTCAACTAGGTGATTGTCAACTCAAAGTTATGAAATAGATGTGTCAAAGATTACCTTCCTGACTTGATATAAACAATGTGAGATTCTGATAACATCGCTTAAATTATTAATTGTTCAGTCACTTTTATAGATCTAATGGACAAAACTTACTAGATATATTTGAACAAAATTTTTGCTATGTTATCGATGGTATTCAATCTATGCGAGGAACGAAATTGAACATGATAAGCGTAAAAAACAATGTTACAGGTTTTACGATAGAGACAAGTTTTTGTGAAGATCAGTAAATATGAATTCTGATTTTGAGAAGTTAGAATTAACTCCTGGAAATTGGAAACTAGGAAATCACCGAGAATTATTACAATAGTATGTAGTTCTCTAAGATTCATTGTATATTACAGATAATTTGTTCAAGCTTTTTGATGATAGCTTTACCATTAATGAAATTGTTATAAATATCAGTCTTGTTTGATTGAGTAATTGCTAGCAGAGTTTCGAATAGGTGAAAGCTATGTTAACAAAAGTTCTAGAATTTAATCTGAAATAGTGTAGATGTCTAGAGTTATTGAAAGATTGGTATCTGGTCATTGATTATCATATTGGTAAAAACTAATGTGAATATTGATCTGGTGAGCTAGAAATTTCAAAATATTAGGAATAGTCACCTAAATTGAGAATGTGATGGTTCCATTTTAATTGAGCTGAGAACTAAATTGTATTTTATAAGGAATTTAAGAATTGTGGAAATATGATCTGGAATGATTAGCTAAACAAAAACTTGTGAAAATAATCAATTTTTGGTGTTCAGTGAAGATAATTATAGGAATCTGTATTTTCGAAACTGTTGATGTGTACCAAGAAATTTTAGAGTTTACAGCGAAATGGTTAGTTTCGTCAGACTTAATACTACTTATGGTAATTTTTATCAATAAAGTAATAAAGTGGCACTACGAGACTTTATGCAAATGTAAATACAAAAATTGTTTGTACTAAACAGAATTGAATGATAAGAAATTGGCAAAAATTAATTTGTTATATGAAATAGAAGAAAATGTTCGATTTATTTTAGACCATTTAAAATCTATATTAGTTTGTTAGAAATCATATTCAAATTTCAAACAAAAAGATATCGAGTTTTAGGTAAGTGATAGTGTATTATTAAAAGTCTTCCCATAAAAGAAAGTGTTACAGTACGACAAAAAAGAAAACCTTAGTCTAAGATTCATAAAGTTGTATGAAATCATCAAGAGAATGAGTCTAGTGACTTACAAACTGGTGTTACCTCCAGAATGATATTCTATGCTTCACATGTGATAACTCTTGATGAAGTTGATTTGCAACCTGATTTGTCATACCATGAAGAAACTAAAAAAGTATTATCTTGGAAAGTAAAAGAAATGTAGAATAAACAAGTATCGTTAGTGAAAATTTTGTAGAACCATCAATGTATAGGGTAAGCTATGTGGGAAATGAATGAATCAATGAGATCACGGTACCTGAACCTTTTCACAGGTAAAAATTTCAATGATGAAATTTCCTTAAGATGGAGAGTTGTAATGACCATTTTTTTCAGTGGTGTCAGAAACAGTGATTTTGGGACTACAATTCCGATGAGAGAATCTATAGATGTATTTAATTAATATTTATGAGTTAAATATAATATATTAGTGAATCGTGATTTAAAAGATTTTATTAATTGGTCAATTAATCAATGTACAAGTCATGCATACTGAAAGTTAGTGGCTTTGGAAATTGAGGTATCTAGACCTCATTTTCACCAATCAAGCTCATAAATATTATTATTGAATATTTTTAGGGTTATTATAAAAGTGAATTGAATTTTGGTCCGGGAATTTTAATGATCGAATGGTTATTTAGAATACACGGATTAAATCGTAAAAACCATAAAAGTTTATCTATATTGATTTTTGTGAACTAAAATGTTTAATTAATAATTATTAAAGGTCTAGTGTAGCAATTTAACACATTTAAATTTTGTATGGTTAGTGCTTATTTTCCTTAATTTTTTTATGTTAAATCATGTTATAATAATTTTAGTAATGGTTATAATAATAAAATATAAACATCATCATCTTCATTTAGACTTTCGACCAACTTTTTTTTATCTTACATGTAAGTCTATTCTTGTAACGCCCCACCTAATTAATTTTTGTTTTTGTAAAATTTGACACAACTATGTATCTGCTTCAGTAGTTAAGTGTTCTGGGTGTATGTGAGTGGTCCCTAGTTCAAGCCGTACCTTTAGCAAATTTTGTTACTTTTCTAACCTAAGTTTTACATTTGAGGAGTGGACTTATATTAAATTTTCAGTTAATCAATATCAAAATGAGCTTGTTAGTTCAAGTGGTAAGGTTGTTGGTGAGTTGGAGGTCCTGTGTTTGAATCCTTGTGCTAGCAAGGATGTTAAATTTTTACTCAGTTGTTAGAGAGAGTTTTAGTTGTATTGGAAAATCTGAGTAGTAGGTAGTTAGGTTGAAAGAATATAAGAGAGTTGGGATTTAGGGAGTTATCAAATTCTAATTTGATTTTATTTTAAAAAAAAAATTCATTTTCCTCTCTTTCTCAAATTTTGACGTCCTTACTCTCCCTTTTCGGGTTCTCTACAAATTTTACTTCGTTTTCATCTTTTCACAAATTCTGTCAATTTCGCTTTTGTGCAAATCGCCTTGTTTCGACATTCTGGTGATTCTTATGCGTCTTGGTAAGTGTGGTAAGTGTGGTTTTGGCTTTGTTAGTGAATCTGTTAGTTGATTGGTTTCATTTTATGGTCTAGGAGAAGTTGAAGAGGTTAGAGGCTACTAATCAACACTTTTGTTGTTCGAAATCATCGTTAGTCGCTTGAAAGTAAGGTTCCCGATGAGTTTGAGAGTTACTTTTTTCGTTATAGTCGGTTTTAGATTGTTTTAAAACGTTTGGTTCGGCATTGTTGTTGGTTGATTATAGGTTCTAGTGGTCTCGGGGGAGTTTTCGAATCAAAATGGTACTAGGTGTGTACCTAAAATACAAAAAAACGAGACTCAACAAAACCTAAAAAACCTTACTATCGATGCCACACAAGCGTGTGGTCGCCCATGTGGTAGGCCATGTGCGACGACACAGCCATGTGATTGACGAAGGCATGGCCATGCGCAAGACACGTCAATGTGGTGGCTGGAGTGTGGTCGTGTGAGCCACACAGGCTAAGCTAAATTGGGCGTGTGGGCCCACAGGGGCATGTGGGACCAAAATTCTAGAATTTTCCATAGGGTCGTACGAGTAGTGCCGATTGATTGTGGGCTCACCGAGTAAGGGCTAACCAAACCCTGAGTCATATGATCTGCTAGTCTGATATTCTGATCTAAACTTAACACTACTATATATGTTTGATTTATCTGATGTATGCAGGATCTACATCTATATTTTGATATCTGTAATTATATACGCATGTGAGCATGTTTAAACTGTATGTCTGTATCTGAATATTCAGTTTCTGTTATTGGGGTGGGATGATGTATATTTTGAGGAAGTGTCTTGAAAGGCGATCTTTGCCTATATTATGACAGCTAGACTGCATTTTAACTGTTATGTGCCGTAACAGCACAATAAGGTGTGTAGGGTTGGGTAGATGTTTTTAACCCCATATAGTGTGTTGGGATGGTCGGAGATGGTGTGTAGAGGATGGGGGTAAGATTTTGATATCTGATCTGCATACCTGTATCTGATTCTGTATCTGAAATGGGCTTAGGCCCGAATTTGTATCTGTTTGTTATATGTTAACCTGTGTGTGTGCATGCTTAATTCTGTTGGGTTACACACTGAGTTTACGTAAACTCACCCCTTTTATCTGTTCTGTGTGGGAAATCCTCAAAGTTAGGCGGATCGGTGCGGCAGAGACTCAGCGGTGACCACTCGTCTATAAATTGTTTTAGTTAAGTTTACAATTTTCATATTAGACTTCAGCTTATTTGTGGGTTGTAAATTTTTAGACTGCATGGACTTTTAGATAGGGTTTTGGATTTTTTGCTAACTTACATATTTCGATAAAATATTTTGTCTTCAACAGTTTTACACGATCAAAGAGGTTTTCTAAAGATGGGAATCGGGTTCTCTAAAGCTATCAGATTTATTAGACTTTCGCTATAAAATAAGTTTTGACAAATAATGCAACAAATGTATGTTTTCAAAATTAGATAAAAATGAATATGAGTTTTGGAAGCCGAAATGATTTGACGAGATGACACTATTTTCAAAACCCTATCATGTGACACGTTTAGATTCGACCATAACATCTAAACTGGGTTAGGGAGTTACATTTAGTGGTATCAGAACCAAGTTCAAAACTCGACTGTGAATTTTGGGTTCTAAAATTTTAAATAAGTTGAGAAAGCATGTGGTATACCAAGTCTCCAGCGCCGATACTGTAAGTATTTCTAAAACTTAGGACTATTCTGAAATACTATAGTTAGTACTCTCTGAAACTATAGTGAAATTGATAGAGACTGAAACTTTTGAAAATATTTTTGAACTTCTTATACTTGATGCATAAAATATCTATTAATAAATACTGGAACTGATGCATAAAACATTATAATATAGATTAATTCAAAAATTACGATGAGCACTCGTAGAACAAGCGGACGAGACATTCGAGGCCGTGGTAAGGGCCGTAGGGGGCTCGAGCTGAATCTTCATTTTTGGGCAGTATGCCAAATTTAGACACTAGTGAGATATTGGTTTCACTTTCTCTGAGACTGGGTCTCAAAACTGTGCGGTTAGGGATGACGCACTATCCCAGGCCATGTTGAGAATTTTTGAGAGGGTTGTTGGACCTCATACTAGATTTGGGGGCCGAGGGTCGGCAACTGAGTGACTTCGGTCTAATGGTGCTAAGTTATTTAGGGGTGTCACTAGAGTCAGCCCTAATGTGGCCGAGTATTGATTGGAGGCTACGGAAAGGATTATGAATGACATTGACTGTACACTCAAGCAGAAACTTAAGGGTGCGGTCTTATTGCTTCGCGACAAGGTATACCAGTGGTGGTTAACGGTTGAGGAGGGTACTCAGCTTGATCACCTTATCTAGGAATTCTTTAAGTCTACCTTTCAAAAGAAGTATGTGTGAGCAAGTTATGTTGATGCTCGCAGGCATGAGCTTATAAATCTCACGCAATGTGACAGATCTGTAGCTGAGTATGAGGTAAAATTTCTTAGGTTAAGTCGCTACGCTCGAGGCATGGTGGCGTCTGAGTATGAGAGGTGTGTCAGATTTGAGGATGGTTTTTGGAATAATCTAAGGGTACTGATTGCTCCGCAGAGGGAGTGTAAGTTTTCTATTTTGGTTGAGAATGCGAAGATCGCTAAAGATGTTAAGTGCGTGGAGCGCCAGAATATGGACTAGGAGCAAGGTAATAACAAGAGGGATTCAGAGCCCTCGAGTTCTGCTCAAAGGCCTAAGAAGAAGACTAGATCTGATGGGCCAGTTAGAGTGGGAGCTCCTGCTACTTCTACTGGGTTACAGCCGTGCAGTGATTATGGTAGACGCTATCCGAGTGAGTGTTGGAAGAGGATTGAGGCTTGTTTCAGATGTGGGTCGTTAGAGCACCGTATCTTAGAGTGTCCACTGAGGGCTGATCAGGTGCAAGCTTTAGGACCAGGTACTATACAGCCTTAGAGGGTAGTTTAGCAACCACCTAGGGACCGTGGACAGGCTAGGGTGGTAATGGTGTGGGCCAAGTACAGAGAGCACTAGGTAGAGGTGTTAGTCAGACAGAGGTGAGGTAGCTTACGTTAGTTTACGCTATTCGATGCCGAAAGGATAGGGATGCTCCTGATGTCATCATTGGTATGTTTCTTATTTTTGATGTGCCTTACATTGCTTTGATAGACATAGGATCTACTCACTCGTACATAGCTAGTTCCATTTCTGAAAATTTAAGAATCTCTGTTGAGAGCACAACTAGTGAGATCATGGTACTGAGCTTGCTGGGGTAGTCTGTCCGGGTTAGTAAACTTTATAGGGACGTTCTATTAGAGGGGCAAGGGGTGGTATTTCTGACAGATCTGATGGAGCTTCTGTTTGGGGAGTTCGACTTGATTCTGGGTATGGACTAGTTAGTCAAGCATCGAGCCAATTTGGATTGTACGACTAAGAGAGTTGTTCTGAGAACTGAGGGTGATAATGAGGTAGTTCTGATCGGTGAGCGTCGGGATTATCTATCAAATGTGATCTCTGCGCTTGTGACTAAAAAATTGATTCGAAAAAGGTGTAAGGCGTATTTGGCTTACGTCAGTGCTTCTGTTTCTAAGGACTCTTCTATCAAGGATATCAGAACTGTGAGAAACTTTTCGGATGTATTTCTTGAGGAGTTACCAGGTTTACCTCTAAATCGGGAGGTTGAGTTTGGGGTTGAGCTTCTACCAAGTACAACTCTGGTGTCTATCGCTCCCTATCGAATGCCACCGAAAGAACTTACAGAACTTAAGGCTCAACTTTAAGAGTTACTGGATCATGGTTTCATTTGTCATAGTGTGTCTCCATGGGGGGACCAATTCTGTTTGTTAAAAAGAATGATGGGACCATGAGGATGTGCATTGATTATCGGCAGTTGAATAAGTTGACAATGAAGAATAAGTATCCACTTTCGAGAATCAATGATCTGTTTGATTAGTTCCGAGGAGATTCAATGTTTTCTAAAATTGATCTTCGATCCGGGTATCATCAGTTGAGGGTAAAAGAAGCTGATGTTCATAATACTGCATTTAGGATTCGTTATGGATATTACGAGTTCTTAGTTATGCCTTTTGGTCTGACGAATGCTCTGGCTGTGTTTATGCATCTGATAAACTAAGTATTCTAGCCGTATTTAGATCAATTCGTCGTAGTCTTCATCGACGATATTCTGGTTTATTCTAAGACTGAAGATGAACATTTTAAGGTGGTACTGCAGACTTTACGTAAAAAACAACTCTACGCTAAATTCAGCAAGTGTGAATTCTGGTTGCGTGAGGTGACTTTTCTGGGTTATGTAGTTTCTGCTAAGGGGATCTAAGTTGATCTTGGAAAGATCGAGGCTGTATCAGATTGGAAATAGCCTAAGAACGTGTCTAAAATTCGTAGTTTCCTAGGTTTAGCGGGATAATATTAGCGATTTGTCGAGGGATTCTCTTTTATTGCAGCGCCTCTGACTAAGCTTTTATACAAAGAAATTCCTTTTGTCTGGTTTGATGCGTAACAATCGAGCTTCGAGAAGCTCAAAACTGTTCTGACTCAGGCTCCTATTTTGATATAGCTTGAATCTGTCAAAGAGTTTGTGGTTTACAGTGATGCATCGCACGTCGATTTGGGAGGTGTATTGATGCAATATGGAAAAGTTGCGACTTATGTGTCCCGTCAGCTTAAGACACACAAGGCAAATTACCTAACGCATGATCTCGATTTAGTTGCAGTAGTGTTTGCGTTAAGAATCTAGAGGCATTATCTGTATGGTGAGAGGTGTATTATCTATACTGATCACAAGAGCCTCAAATATCTCCTTACCTAGAAGAAGTTGAATATTAGAAATGATGTTAAATTTTTGCTCGGTTGTTAAAGAGAGTTTTAGTTGTATTGGAAATCTGAGTAGTGGGTAGTTTGGTTGAGAGAATATAGGGGAGTTGGGATTTTGGGAGTTATCAAATTCTAATTTGATTTTATTTTCACAAAAAAATTTAATTTTTTCTCTTTCCCAAATTTTGATGTCCCTACTTTCCCTTTTTGGGTTCTCTGCAAATTTTTCTTTATTCTCATCTTTTCACAAATTCTGTGACTTTGCTTTTGTGCAAATTGCATTGTTTCGACATTCTGGTGATTCTTATGCTTTTTGGTAAGTGTGGTTTTGGCTTTGTTAGTGAATCTATTATTGGTTTCGTTTTGTGGTTTAGGATAAGTTCAATGGGCTGGAGGCTGCTAATAAACACTTTTGTTGTTCGAAATCATCATTAATCGCTTAAAAGTAAGGTTTCCGATGAGTTTAAGAATTACCTTTTTCGTTATAATCGGTTTTAGATTGTTTTAAAATGTTTAATTCGGCATTGTTGTTGATCGATTATAGGTTCTGGTGGTCTCGAGGGAGTTTTCACATCAAAATGATACCAGGTGTGTAACCGAAACGCAGAAAAACGAGACTTGACAAAAGCTAAAAAACCTTACTATCGATGCCACACAGGCGACCATAGGCCGTGTGATCGACGAAGGCATGGCCGTGCACAAGACACAACTATTTGGTGGCCGGAGTGTGGCTGTGTGAGCCACACAGTCTAGGCCAAACTGCGCGTGTGAGCACACACGGCATGCCACACGAGTGTTTGGACTTTGGGCCAGGTCGTGTGGGCCACACAGGTAAGGTAAATCTGGGCGTGTTGGCCACACGGGCATGTGGGCCCAAAATTTTAAAATTTTCTCTAAGGTCACATAGGTCGTTCCAATTGACTGTGGGTCTACTGTAGGGTCGGTAAGGGCTAACCAAACCCTAGAGTCATATGATCTGCTAGTCTGATATTCTGATCTGAACTTAACACTGTTATATATGTTTGATTTATCTGATGTATGTAGGATCTGTATCTGTATTCTGATATTTGTAATTATATACGCATGTGAGCATGTTTAAATTGTATGTCTATGTCTGAATATGCAATTTCTGTTATTGGAGGTAGGATGATGTATATTTGGAGGAAGTGTTCTGTTCTGAATGGCGATCTTCGCCTATATTCTAACAGCTAGACTGCATTTTAACTGTTATGTGTTGTAATGATACAATATGGTGTGTAGGGTTGGGTGGGTGTTTTTAACCCCACATGGTGTGTTGGGATGGTCAGAGATGGTGTGTAAAGGATGGGGGTAGGATTTTAATATCTGATTTGCATACCTGTATCTGATCTGTATCTGAAATGGGCTTAGGCCTGAATCTGTATATGTTTATTATATGCTGATCTCTGTGTGTGAATGCTTAATTCTGTTGGTTTACACACTGAGTTTACGTAAACTCACCTTTTTGTCTGTTCTATACAGGAAATCCTCAGAGTTAGGCAGATCGGTGAGGCAGAGACTCAGTAGTTACCACTTGTCTATAAATTGCTTTAGTTAAGTATACAGTTTTCATATTAGACTTCGGCTTATTTGTGGGTTTTAAATTTCAGGACTGCATGGACTTTTGGATTGGGTTTTGGATTTTTGGCAAACTTGCATATTTCGATAAAATGTTTTGCCTTTGACAGTTTTACACTATCAAAGGGGTTTTCTAAAAATGGGAATCAAGTTCTAGAAAAGGTATCGGATTTATTAGACTCTTCCGTTATAAAATAAGTTTTGACAAATACAGCAACTAATGTACATTTCCGAAATTAGATAAAAATAAATATGAGTTTTGGAAACCGAAATGATTTGACGAGACGACACTATTTTCAAAACCCTATCATGTGACACCTCCAGATTTGGCCATAACGTCTAGGCCGAGTTTGGGGTGTTACAATTCTAAACCCATTTTTAGTAATTTTTATATTTTTGAGATCGTTGCAACTAGGTCCAACTAACCCATATCTCCGTTTTCAAAATTATTAAAGTTTTAAAATGTTTCTATTGATTAAAATTGATGCTTTTGATGTTTAATGGTATGCTTGTGAGCTTAGTTGTGAACAGGGACTAATTTGTTAAGTAAATTTTGTTAGTTTTGTGTATAAGGACCAAATTATAATAATGTAAAATTTTTCATGAAATTTCTAAAATTTTTATTTTTAAGGGGTTGTACAATGAAGAATTTGTAATTGGATTGAACATCAAAGCTTGAATTTGAAAGATATAATAGTTTAAGCTTTAAGGACTAAATTGAATGAAATGTAAAATTTTAGGAAAATTACGCAAAATGAAAAAAATATATTATATCATGAATTTAGATGGTTTAAAGTGCTGAAATTTGATAATGTGAAATGAATTATTATATAGATCAAGGATTGAATCATACGGAGGAAAATCGAGAAAAATGAAAAATTACAAAATAGTCCCTACAAATTAACTTGTTATTCGAATACATTAGGTAAGGCCATAGCGTATTGAAATGTATATATACATATTGTTGATGTTGAATTTCGAATATATATGTTATTAATATTGTAAGTTGGAATTGAAATGTTATAAACTAATGTTAAGATAAGTAAGGACTTACGTGAGAAATGTTGAATTCTGGCGAAACATGATTCATATGGATTCAAAATGAATGTGACTTGTTTACAACATGTGTACTGGTAACATGGAAGTGTCCCTGATTTATAAATATTACGAATATTGTTTAAATGCCCAATTGAACGTAGTAAACAATTAGGATGCGATTGGATGCCAATAGGGTTATATTGGGCGTTTTACGGGTTTAATATGAGATGTGATGATGACAAATGATATGTTTATATGTTCACTGAATGTACTGGGATCCACTATTTGTTACGGATTACTGGGTTACATTTATAGTGATTCAAGTGTGTTTCTAGGGGATGATGTGTAGCCTTCATGCTTGGCATCAATGCCAAGGCATGTTCTTGGTTAGATTAGCTCGTTTGAGCTTTTTGGCGTGTTTAGGGTGGATAACTGAGTATCCTAATTATTTTTGTATAGTTCATCGAGCTAATTGTTAAAAGAAAATATATTGATTAAATTCATGAATTGCTTGGAAATGATATGTTTGTACAACTATTAAAATGTTAGATGATGAAATTGAATGAATAATGAGTATGTGTTTAAAAATTGTTTGAAAGTGATAACAAAATTATTAGAAATTTTATAGTTTATGTGTATGAAACGCTCGCTTTAAAAATGTGATATGTGGTGATAGGACTATATGTTTAAAAGAAATGGTATTTGATTGTGAATATGAATTGGTTTATATGATTCATATGTTGGATCTTTCCTATTGAATGATACAAAAATATGTCGTATTGATTGATTGAGAGATTATACGATTGATACATGAAATGTTCACTTTGTTGCTGTAAATGTTTTGATAGTAAATCGTATTAAATTAGTTATATCTGTTTACTTAATTGTAAACTGAAGTAAGAGTTTTGTCCAAGTACTTATGAATTTATTAAGCATGTCAATGCTTACCCCCTTTCTTTTTCTATCTTTTGTAGTTTCATTTTTTCGAAACTTGGCTATCGGATCACTTTCAGATCTCACACTGTCCAGTGTCTCTGTTGGTAATCTTTAGTTCATCTTGGTTCCATTATAAGTAGCATGTAATAGGTGTGTTATAAATATATATGTGCTTGGTGTTCAAATTTGTGAACTTGCCCATTTCGGTATGTTTATTTGGGTATTGTTTTAAAGCAAGTTTATGGGATTGTTCCGATAAGTTCAACTATACTTATGCTCGTATGATATGAAGATGTGTATGACTAGCTCGAATGTGTGCTAAGTGATTTAGAATGTGATAACTGGATGAATGCATAAATTATAAGTGAATCGATTGATATAATTTAGTTGATTGCGGTGCCAATATGTGACATATTAGTTAGACATTTAGGAATGCTTTATAAGTTATATTTTGGGCATGAAATTTGCATATTTGAGCAGGTGTTGATGTTAGTAAAGGAATTCATTATAGGCCATTGTGTAAGGTTGAGCTAAATTGTACATTAGGTGTCTTTTCCTGCACACATGGTTTGCCACATGGTCGTGTGTCTAACATGGTTGGTTGACATGTTCGTGTGCCAGTGGTAATTTAGATGCATGAATGTTGACATGATCTCAGTCTCTCATACGGCCCAACCACATAGCTATGTGAATGTTTGCAAAGTTTTACAATTAGGTCCACATAACCACAATTTATTACACGGCTTGGCAACATGGCCATGTGACCTTGCATTACACAACATCAGTCATGCAAATGGTTGAAGTACACGGTTGTGTGGTTTAGCACCACATGGTGATGTAACCCTGTTTACTAAAATTTTCATATATTTTGTTAAGTTTACGATTAAGTCCCTATTTATTTTTGGGATGTTTTAAAAGCTTTTGTAAGCTTATTTGGGACTCAGTTGATGTGTAAATCATTGCATACTTGATTTATGATTGTTTAATGATTTTTTATTGCTAAATGTCAGATTTACATGTATTTGTTCTATTATCTTCTATAATATCTTGTAGCTCGAATCTAGTGACCGAACCGGATATAAGATGTTACAGTTATATATATAATTACATTAAATTAAAATTCATACATCATATTGTATATCAAATTAAAATTTATGTGTAAATTTTATATTTATACATGGTATAATAAGTTATAATGTATATGTAAAGCCAGTATAAGTAGGGCCTTGCTATATATAACAAGTCTACTTTAAAAAACTAAATTAATTAAACTCTATATGTTTTCTGACAAATTCTTAAAATTTTAAACGATTATCATTTATTGAGTCCCATGATTAAATTTGAAGGAGAGGTGGTCTTCCCAAAATTTACAATGTTTTAGAGCATCAATTCCAACTCGATTGATTAGATTCATTTAGGCAAAAACTTAACTTTTTTTTAAAAAAAATATTTTTATTAAAATTTAATTATAAAATATTAATATAAATTTTTTTTTAATTTTTTTGGATGAGATGAATGAGCTCAAATCTGAACTTTAAAATAAGACCTTGACTCCATCACCCCAACTCATTTGAGGACACCTTTATTTGTGATGAACAATTATTTTATATTTTCAATAGGTAGGTCAATAAAGTTAGTGGAATGGAAATATTAGCTAAAAAAACTCTATTGCTTGTAAAGATTTAATCATCAACAGGATTTTGGACCTTGTTAAATCTAGTCTTTTTTTTTTTTTTTTTTTTTTTTTTCTAGTTTCTGTATCACCCACTTTATTTATTGTTGTAATCAGTAGAACCCTATATCCTACTTTTGCTTTAATTTGTGCCTTTTTTCTAGAACAAAAAATGGCTAGCTATATGCAAAGTCACCCTAAATGGAAGATGGTTACAATGTCTAGTCACTAAATAAAGGAACATCTTGCTTTACAAAAAAGAAATTATCAAATCAAACTAATTTTGTTCTATCATACTACTAAGTGTTTAATCATATATTTGATTATGACACCGAGTAAACATTAAAATTTATTATAAAAGTTTATATAAATAATAAATGATATTTCAATTGACTGATTAAGTTTAAATATTTAAAATTGTAAAAGTTTGGGTTCAAATTTTATTATTTTTTATATAAAATAATAAAAATATTTTTAAATATACAATTTACTTTATAAAGTAAAAGATACTTTTATAATAATCAATTGGGTTGATACTCAGTTGAATTTTCCTCTTTAAATTATTATTAGGAGGAATAATTATAAATACGAACATGTCATTTATTAAAAATCATATCTATATTTAAAGAATTTTTAAAATTTTATTTTCGTAAAATAAATAGACATTTATCTCAAATACAAACTTTTAAAGGATTTTTAAAATTTTATTTTCGTGAAACAAATAAACATTTATCCCAAATACAAACTTCTAGAAATAGTTTTTTCTCATACATAAAATTTCTAGAACAGCAAAGAAGAATCCTAACGTTTGAATAGGATGGATGGGGGTAAAGATGATTGATTTAACCCATCCTTATATTCCTTAAACTAATCCCTTGGAAGATTTAACCAGTTAATTAATTTGTAAGAATGATTTTGAAAGATCAATTATATGTAATGTGTCCAAAATATAAATTATTATATAAAATGTGGGTGGCAGAACATAGTTCCCCACCATCTTTTAATGTGATATATATGGTCAACCATTTACCGGTCCCTCAATCACACTTTAAACCTCACCAACAATCTTCCACATTTTGCTAACCCAAATATTATGTCATTTTGCAACAAAATTTATACTACTTAATAATTTTTTTTAAGGTTGTAAGTATAAATATAAATACATGTATGGTGAATTATAATGGCATGTAAAATCAATTGAATAAAGTATGGATAAAGAATTAAAAAAAATTTTAACATAAAGTAAGGTAAAATCTCACATAACACAATTGCATATGATAAGATTCAAATTTAACCTTCGCTCTAACTAACAAGTCAAGGCCTCAATAACTACTACTTATTAATTCTTAAAATATTACTAACTATTAATATAATATTTATATAAAAAAATAAGAATTAATATTTAATACATTAATGTTACATAATTCTAATAAAGTAATTATTATATGATTTAAAAATTTAAAACTACGTCACTTAACTAAATAAAAATTGTTGATTGAGTAGTTGTAAGATTAAATTATAATTATAAAAATTAAATAAAATCAAAAGTGTTAAGTCCTTTGATTAAAAATTTATACTATCCAATAAAAAGGATAAATTTTTACTACTGTAATCTCCTCCACCAATTAGAAAAAGGTTAAAATACAAAAAAAAAAAAAAGAATATTTTAATCTCTAAAGAATATAAGTAATTAAAAAATTACTTATTTTCCTATAATTTGAATTATAAAATGTAGAGTAGGAAAAAGACTGAATGTGAAGCTAGTGTCTTCCTTTTCTTTACGTTAGTTTCCAACAAAGCAATAATCGGGTTTCCATACATTGCTAGTGGTAGCCGCTTCTTTAAGCCATCTCTCACTCTGCCTTCCATATCCTCCTTCAATTCTCTCTCACTCTTCACCTTCCATGGCTTTACCTACGAAAAAGGCCTCGTTTTTCCCTTTTCTTCTCCTTCTTCTCGTCACGATATCAATATTCTTGGTTACCCCATCAAACTCAGCCACTGATACCTTCGTTTTCGGTGGGTGTTCCCAGCTCAAGTTCATTTCAGGCTCTCCTTATGAATATAACGTCAACTCCATCCTCACTTCCCTAGTCAACTCAGCCATGTTCACCTCTTATAACAACTTCACCATCTCAGCCTCTCAGGACACCGTCTACGGCCTCTTCCAGTGCCGCGGCGACCTCGAAAACGGTGACTGTGGCCGCTGTGTTGCTAAAGCGGTGAGTCAACTCGGCACTCTTTGCCTTGACTCCACGGGTGGCGGGTTGCAACTCGAAGGGTGTTTCGTTAAATACGATAACGCAACGTTCTTGGGCGTGGAGGACAAGAGTGTGGTGGTGAAAAGATGTGGGCCGTTGATCTCGACTGACTCCGACGCGTTGGCTCGGCGTGATACGGTGTTGGATTTCTTGGGAGCGAGTGACGGGACATACAAGCCGTTTCGGGTTGCCGAGTCAGGGGATTTACGAGGTGTGGCACAGTGTGTAGGGGATTTGAGTCCGACCGAGTGCCAAGATTGCTTATCAGAGGCAATCGGACGGCTCAAAACAGACTGTGGGGCATCCAAGTGGGGTGACATGTATCTGGCTAAGTGCTATGCCCGCTACTCCCAAGGCGGAGACCACTCCCACGGCGGAGACGGTAAGCGGTTTCGCCGTCCATATTTACTTAATTAAATATGAATTTGCATGAAATTTAGCATAAGTGATTTTTTTTTTTCATTTTTGGATTTTCCTTCTCGTGCCATGCGAATTGCATGGTTTGATCCTTGGGAGGTCCAAATTATTCAAGATGCGTGTATTATTTTTAACAAAAGTTTAACAAATTCATATAAGGGTGATTGAGTAAGTTGATGGAATGTAGTAAATACATGATAATTAAAACCATATTCAATATCAATTATTTTATTTATTTATTTCATATAATTCATTAATTGGAATTATTCCGTGTAAATGATGGAAAAGGATTTAGTGATACATAAATGAATGGAGATTTAGAGAAAAAGTCCTTAACTCTGCACATTTATCACAACTAGTATTACTTTGTTGTGCTAAATGTGGTCAAATATGTGGTAAAAGTAAACGGAAATGAAAGACCAATAGTTTTGATAAATTGTATATTGTTTGACTACTTGTGGGGAGATAGCTAACATGTTAAAAGCACCTTCACAGTTGATAGTAGTTTATATTTGCATGCAATTTAGGCCAACATGGTCCTACTTTTGAATTAAGGTCCCATTTGAAATTAAGAAAGAATCCAATGCTCTCACCTAAAAGGTAATTCTTTTTTAAATTAATATATAATATGAAAAAGTTAAAACAAATTCTAATGTTTTCTTACATTGTGCTCTGGGTGGAATGTAGATACAGATAACGATGATGATGAGATTGCAAAGACATTAGCAATTCTAATTGGACTCATTGCTGGAATTGCCTTGATCATAGTATTTGTATCAGCCTTGTCTAAAGCGTGTGAAAAAGATAGCAAAGGTAATCAAATTAAATTTATTATTTGCTTTTCTTTCATTTATTTTTTATTGGTTTTACAAAAATCCCAAGTTTAATTTTTTTCTCCAATTGCTCTCATTTTGCAGGTGGTTAAATAAACTTGTTTTTGCTTACATCCTCTCAAGATTAAAAAAGGTGTTGATAGAAAAGATGTTTATGCAAACAAATGTATGTAAAGAAGATGAACATTAAAGCCCAAAACTTCAATCATATTAAGCTTGTTTCTGAGTCTATAATTAGTGAACACTTCTGTATTACAATTTATATATATATATATATATAGTTGTTCAATTTTAGTCAAAACAGTGAATTTTGCCCTCAAATGTTGCAAGAATGTTTTTCATTGTTCTTTAAGATATAAAAATTCCAGAAAGGGTATCTTTAGGACATTTGTTAAGGAACTTCATAAAATTCGATAATGAGTAGCTTTAATAATGGGAGTCGAAAAAAGAAAAAGGAAGAAAGGTAAATGAAAGGTGAGGAAAGGCAAAAAGTTTTCCAATTGTATGTTAAAGAATGTGATGAACATCGTTTGGGGGTTGCAGCATAGAATGTAATCTATCAAATATGATAGCACAGCAGTAAGTTATGGGTTAATCATTTATCAGTCATCACCGCAAAGTAACAAAGAAAGTGTAACTTTAAACATGTGATGTGAAGTTTCCGAAACTTGTTCTTTTTCAGTCCCCCACGCAAAACTTTTTCTTTTCTTTTATAGAAAACAGAATTGCGAGTTTTATGATCTTTCCTTTACACAAGCTTATTGCAGACTTTAATGAATAGTATGCGAATAAATACGTAAAATATGATATATATATATATATATATATTATAAACAATAATAATAAATAAAATATGGATATGACAATATGATGATTTCTATTGCATTCTTTTATTTTTCATCATCATTACAAGTACACTACTCTTATATATATGTAGGGAGATTAGACTCCTCATTTTCTAATACATAAATAGTAAATGGGTTACGAGGAGATGAAAGGTGAATAGTTAAGGAAGATGAAAGGTGAAAGGTTGAATATCTACTGAATAGCATTCCTAACACTCCTCCTTAGATGTTCATTGTATAAATGATATGTCTCATTAAAAACCTTACTAGTACAAACCCTGTGGGCCAAAAACCTAGTGAAGGAAAAAAGAGTACACAATCCTTTGATACATAGTATATCACAACAACAAAAAAATGTAGTGCAAATTTACTCCCCCTCACGTAAGTATCACTTAATATCTTTGAGACAACGCAATCCAATGTTGAAAATTAACTTCTCAAATGTAGCAATAGGGAGCGCCTTAGTAAAAAGATTTATCAAATTCTCACTTGAACGAATCTGTTCATGAGTGAAGAAAATTTTTTTGTGATATTTTTTTTGTTCTATCACCCTTAATATATCATCCTTTAAGTTGTGAAATGCAAGTTGTATTATCGTCATATAAAATTGTTGGAGCTTCTTTTTTAAAGCATAAACCACAATCTTTTCATATGTGATGCTTACAGACCTTAGCTGTAACAGCCCGATTTTGGACTTAGTCGGAACAGTGGTTTCGGGACCACAAATCCGAGGTCGGAGAATTTATTTTTCTAATATTATTTTATGTGTTATAGCATGATTTTATGAGTTCATGAAAATTTTGGTGAATTAATTTATGCGATTGTGAGCTTAATTGCGAAAAAGGACTAAATCGCATAAAGGGCAAAAGTTGTGATTTACTAGCAAACTGTGTTAAATAGCCATAGAACCAAAATTGGGGGTCTTTAATGAGCAAATAGACCCACCCTATTAGAGTGGCCGGCCATGAGACAAAGGAAATTAAAGAAACAAAAATTGGTCAATGTTAGGTGAGATATTTAACAATTGAATAATGCACCTAAGACTAGCCATCATCTTTTTCATTCTCTTCTTCATATCCACCGAAAAATTTAGCAAAAATGGGGGTTTTAGAAGCTTGAAAACTCAGCCACTTAGCACCCCTACAAGTAAGTGATTTTGATGGCTTCTTTTGATAATTTTTGTACTTTTGGGACCCTTAATGAGGGGACTATTTTGCAAAATGGTTGAAATTTTAGGGTTTGACCATGAGAGTGTTCATGTTTTTGCTAGATTTTTATGTAAGAAAATGAATCTTGGTTGTTAAATAAATAACTTTTGTGAAATGGTGTTCATGAAAAACACCTAAAATGGACCTAGTTGTAAAGGTTGTAAATTGTGTAGTAAATGCATGAAATAATTGAAATTGTGGACTGCCATAAGAGTGAAAAGAATTTGGTTAGGCTTGGCTAATAAGGAAATTTGATAAAAATCGATTTCCGAGCTTAAGGGTAAAATCGTCATTTTATGAAAGTCTAGGGGCATAATGGTTATTTTACCAAAACATGAAACATAGAATGTTTAAATTAATAAGGTGATTAAATTAGTGAATTTTTATTATTATAGATCAAGAAATACGAAATCCAGACCTAGACCGGGGAAAGGCCAAGCAAGCGGACTAAATCGGATAGTCGCTGACATTTTGTATACCGAGGTAAGTTGTATGTAAAATAATGCAACTTTCTCGATATTATGCATGAGATTATTGATTTGGCATAAATTTTATTAAATGTGATTATGAGTAATGCATGATGAGATTTAATGTGATAAACTCCCGGTTGAACTGTAGGAATAGATCGAATGTTCATGCTATGACATTAGGGTCATATGAGAGCTAGTGTAAGACCATGTCTGGGACATGGCATCGACACCGATATGTGCGAGCCAGTGTAAGACCATGTTTGGGACATGGCATCGACCTCTATATATGAGAGTCAGTGTAAGACCATGTCTGAGACATGGCATCGACTTGACATGTGAGTCAGTATAAGACAATGTCTGGGACACGGCATCGACATAATACCCTATGTTTAAGGCTTATTGAATATCCTTTCGTATTCTAATTGGTTCAATAGGAATATATATAGTTTGTGTCAAGAATGAGAAATATTGATGATATTGTGAGTGGTACAGGTACCAACATCAAAAGTATGAGATGTGAGCTCAAAATTATGTTGTATGATTAGTAAGAGATGTAAAATGAGTAAGTTATGCTTGTAGCCATTTTTATATCATATGCAAATTGTGATGTGTTATGAGTATGTTAGATTATGATTAATTTTTTTCATTTATTTACTTGCAACTTACTAAGCTTTACGCTTACTCCTTTTTCTTTCCGTTCTCTTATAGTGCTGCCTAATTAGCTCGTGGATCAAAGGACGTCGGAGACTTCATTCACACTATAAACTAAAGCATTCGGTATAGTTAATTTTTGGTATTTTGAGAAATGACTTAGTTTTTGGTATTTTGAGAAATGGCATGTATAAGGACTTAGTCAATTTGTGTTTTGTGTTATTGAGAAATTGGCCAAATGTGTTGGCTTGATATGAATTACCTCATTTTGTATAAAGCCATGGATGGTGTCTAATATTTGTTATTGATATATGCAAATGATGGTTATTGGTTGAGTATTTGTGCAATGTTATGAAATAGGCATGTGTTTAATCTTGTTTCAGGGTGACAAAAGGCTTGATAGATAACTTTATTTTTGTCTACACGGGTAGACACACGAGCATGTGTCTAGGCCGTATGTGACACACGGTCTACCCCATGTACGTGTGGTCAAGCCGTGTGTCCTCTACACCCTAGGTTGGCAAAAATTAAATGCCCAATAGTAACCACACGGGCTCAGACACGACCATGTGTCTCCACCGTGTGAAAGACACGGCTTAGCACACGGGCGTGTGCCATGGCCGTGTGACCTTAAATTGTTGCTGACGTCAAAAACAGAATGTCAAGGTTTTCACACACGGGCTAGGACACAGGCATGTCAAGGCCATGTAAGGGACACGGGCGTGTGTCAGGCTGTGTGAAAACCCTTGTAGGTTTTATGTTAGAAAATAAATCTACATGGACAACGGGCACGGGCGTGTCCCTATATGCTTAGGCCGTGTAAACTATACGGGCCTTCAGCACGGTCATGTTTTGAGGCCACACGGGCATGTTACCTATCCACACGGGCATGTACCCTGTTTTTAGTGGTTTTTCTTTAAAGTTTTCTAAGTACTCGGAATAGTCTCAGATTGTTTCTAAAACATGTTTTGGGTCATGTAGGTCTACATTAAGGACTGTAGGACATTGTTTGAAACGTTTTAATTTAGAACGAAGTTTATTGATCCAAGAATGTATGTTTGTGTGTGCATTAATTAGGTAACGCCTCGTACCCTGTCCCGGCGTCGGACACGGGTACGGGGTGTTACATTAGCCACATACATTCACAACTAGCCTCATGGATTGCCAAAATCTCAGCATGATTAGAAGAAGCAGCAATTGTTTGTTTCATAGAGCACCAAAAAATTGCAATACCACCATATATGAAAACATAACCAGTTTGTGAGCGAGCATTGTGAGGATCAGATTAATACCCTGCATCTGCAAAACCAACCAAATCTGTTTTGGGTAGGTTAGGGAAGAACAAACCTATATCTTTTTTACTTTGAAGATAATGAAAAACATGCTTAACCCCATTCCAATGTCTTCGGGTTGGACAATATCCAAATCTTGCTAATAAGTTGACAACAAATGTATATCAGGTCGTGTATGACTAGCAAGATACATCAATGCACCAATAGCATTTAAATATGGTACTTTAGGACCAATAAAATCTTCACCATCTTCTTGAGGACGGAAAGGGTCTTTAATTACATCAAGTGACCTAACAACCATTAGGGTGCTCAACGAATGTGTGTTATGCATGTAAAATCTTCTTAGCATTTTTTCTATATATGTTGTTTAATACACAAGGATTCCATTCTTTAGGTGCTCAATTTGTAACCTTAAACAAAATCTTGTCTTTACAAGGTCTTTCATTTTAAATTCTTTCTTTAAGCACTCCATTATCACTAAAATCTCTTTAGGAATCCTAATGATATTTTAATCCTCAACATAGACAACAATTATAAGAAATCTCATTCAAACCTATTTATAAGAATGTACGGGAAAATAGGATCATTCTTATAGCCTCCCCTCAATAATTACTCACTAAGGTGATTATACCACATGCGCTCATATTGTTTCAATCTATAAAGAGATCTATATAATTTGATTGAGTAATGTTCTCGAGAACATGAATTAGCTACTTCTGGCAATTTAAAACCTTCTAAGAGTTTCATGTAAATGTTAATATCAAGTGGGTCATACAAATAGGCTGTAACTACACCCATTAGGCGTAAATCAAGTCTTCTCTTATTGCCAAACTAATTAAGAACATAAAAGTAGTTGCATCCACCAGAGGATAGTATGTCTCTTCATAATCAATACCAGGTCTTTGTGAAAATCCTATGCAACCAAACATGCTTTATATCTCACAATTTCTCCCTTTTCATTTTTTTCTCACAAAAACTCATTTATATCCCATAGTTTTAATTAACCAACCACCAATCGATTTAATCTATTCTAGTCGATCATATAATCGATTTGATCATAATAACTGACTACTTTGAAACCCATACGATACATAGATATTCAAATATGCAATTATAATATTACTAATAAGCTTTGTACAAATATATATTTTTATGTAAAATAGATAAATAAATTTTGATAAATAAAAAAAAATTAGCATCAAGTATGTATCAATATTTTTTTTTGAATGTCTTACATTTTATATAATATTACAAAGGCTTGATTATAAATTTTACCTTAATATTTATCTAATTTTCAAATTGCACCTTAATTTCTTTTTTCTATTGCACCCTTATTGTTGCAATTTTATTCAAATTATTCATTTTTGGATGAAAAAGATAACGTGATAGTTAAACCCTTAATGGCCAGAAGTTGGTGTTGATGTGGCATCCATATCTATTAAAATGTCGATATTTAAATAACGTGCACATGGATTAGGCCATTTCTCCATCCTCATTTTCTTATTCATTGGAGTCATCATCATCTTCCTTTTGAGTTGTTGATTCGAAGGCTTTACCAATAGTTTTTGGAGCTTCTTTGGCCTTTTGCTTGTGATTGATCTTCATCTCAATAGTAGAGAACTAATTAGCTCATCAAGGGAGAGCTTATCCAAATTTTTTGATTATTCAAAAACCATTACTTTTGCCTTTCAAGATTTTGAAAGACTATTGAGTATCTTTTTCACTCTTTGTTAGTATAAGTTTTCCCATAAGCTTTAAGAACATTGATAATGTCAATGAATCTATTAGACATGTCTTTAATCCCTTTATTCAACTTTACCTTTAACAACTTAAAATTCGATGTAACTTATCTTTAACTCTTAAACTCTACTTGTGCCTTCATGAGCAACATATCTCTTTGGCATCGTTACAAAGAGACTTTATTGTACTCATTTGGTCTAGTAGCACCAAATAGAGTATACATGGCTTTTGCATTTAACTAAGCTATCTTCATATCAACTTAATCCTATTCATCTTCTTCATTTGGAACAACAGAGTCTAATACTTTTTTTCTTGGGATTGAGTGTCCATTTTTTATGACTTTCCACACTTCATATCATTAGTTTAGATGAATAGCTTCATTTAGTCCTCTAAAAAGAATAGTTGATACCAGTGAAGAATTGTGATCTCATTGATAAGTGGGCTTCTCCAAACATAATTGAATTTGACTCAAAGGCCATGAGATAAACTTCCTCCATGCCAGCAACTTCTTGTTTTTTTATTTTCATTTTGAACTTCTTGTGGATCTTTTCACTTGGTTGTAAAACCATCACTAAATTTCTAGCTTTGATACCAACTAAAAGCTTAATAGTACTAAGAAATCTCAAATAAAAATCTAAAAAGGTTGTCGAAACCATTTTTGAAAGGTCGAATTTTTATTTAAAAATGAAAATGGGAGTCACCACCAATCTTTTTTATGAGGTATGATCCGGTCACCTCGTGATTTGATCATTTTAATAAATAGTTTGATTTATTAAAACAACGATTTTGGTCCACAAAATTCAGGAAATGGGTTCAGGAGTCGGTTACTTGCGAGGAAGGATTAGCACCATCATAATGCCTAAAATTGAAACCTAATTGATTAATTAATGTCTTAACGCTGAAAGTTGAAACTCGAAAAGAATTTAAAATACGATCCCTTTTTGTATTATGTTATTTTTAATCAAAATCACTTGAATAAATCAAAAAGCATGTAAGAAGGCTTTCTTATCTCGAGGTAACAAAAGGTCACATCCCGTAAGTTAGGATACGACATCTCGAATCCTCAAAATAAGCTTGCTCTTTATTTTATTTAAAACTCATTTGTTTAAATTTTAAAAGAAATGTTCGGTTATCTTGGTTCAAAGAAGATGTCGAGCCTCGTAAGTTAAGGTACAACCCTTCAAATCTCCAAATACGAAACATTATCTTCATTTTACAAAATTCCCTTTTATACATCGAGTAAAAAAAATTAATGCAACACTTAAAATGATATATTTAACTTATTCGATTATGGTATAAAAAAAACTGTTGAAACATAAATGTATCACGTTTGACAAATAATGATGATGTGACGTAAATTCATAGTAATATAATAAAGCATAAAAATATTGATAATAATAAATCATGATAATAATATGCAAAATATAACAATAACAATAATGAAAATGATAATGATTGTAATAACAATAATACTAATATCAATAACAACAATAATAGTAATAATAGTAAAGGCCAAAACAAATAAATAAAAATGTAGAACAAATACAAAAATAGACCACATAAAACTAATAGAAAAATAAACAAATAAAATAAAACAAGAAAAGTAAAAAATAATTCATAAAACTAAATAATTTAGAAAATGTCCAAACTAAATAAATAAGGGTCAAATTAACATTAAAATGAAGTGGGAGGGATAAATTATGAAAAAATAGAAAGAAAGGACAAAATGAAAGGCTAAAATGAAACGCGCACGAATGAGGGAGGACCAATTGGAAAATAATCCCCTGTCCCCAAAACGGTGTCATTCCTTAATGGACTAAAATAAAAACCAAATAAAATTATAGTGCAGGAACTAAAATAAAAAAATTGGATTCCTAAATAGATAGAAAAAAAAAAGAGAAAGGGCTAAATGCGCAATTAAACCCCTTCACTAAAAACACGTAGATTTTCCAAGCCGGTCAAGTAGGCCCAAAACTACACCATTTTTGGTGTCAGTCTTTTAAAATGGTCTAAGGACCAAGTTGAAACAAAATAACAATTTGTGGTAAAATTAGAAATAAAGAAAATAAGATAGGACCCCATTGAAACTAGCCTCAAAAGTGGAAGGACTAAGGGTGCTAATAGCCCTTTCATCCTAAAACACACGGATCCTAGGTGATTAGGACTAGATCGAGCTAGGTCGAGCAAAACGATGCCATTTTGGGCGTCTAAGGCTTGCCCCAAAACGATGTCGTATAAGGGGGCTATAAATATAAAAAAAAACTTTTAAAAAATCATTTTAAACCCTTCTTAAAAAAAATAAAAAACCTTTCCTCCTCTCTGGGCAGTCCCAAAATCCGGCCTTGGGTTCGGCCGTCAGCCACCGTGGCGGCCACCGATCACTGGCAGTGGCGCCACTGTCCACGGTGGCCTGAGATAAAAAAATGACCCTTTTTTTAATCTTCCGAACCCACGAGACATCATTTTTCATTGAAAACAACGAACCTCTGCCACCCACGGTGGCGAAACATGAGGAGTCAGGTAACTTCGACCCCCTTTTTTGTAATTTTTTCTTTATTTCTTTTAAATATAAGTAAAAATAAAAGCAGAAAAATAGAAAAGATAAAAAAAAACCTTTTGTTAGAAATCTATTTTTGTTTCCGATTTGCTTTTTTTTTGTTTGTATTTGATTATCTCTGTAAAAATTACAAACTGTTTGTGGTGGCTTTTATAGCCAGTTTACATGTTGTTTCTTGCTATTATTTTATTATTGTCTCTACTTTCTTTTTTGTCTTGTCTGCATGTTTGGGGAAGTCAGCGAGGCAAAGGCTTGCTTGTTGTTTTGGTGCAAGGCTGCAGGACTGGCAGACCTTATGCACTGAGCGCGTTGCGGAGGCACAAGGAGGGCAGCAGGGGGTGCGGCGCTGGAGGCTGGTTAGGGTTTAGGTTTTCTGAAAATATTTATGTGTTGTGGGCTAGGATTTTGGGTTAGGGTTTGGGCTATTAACTTGCAAATTGGGCCAGTAAGATTTGTACTTGGACTGTAAATTATTGTTATTTTGGTTTTTGGTTTCTGTTTAAGGCCCGGGCAAATTTGGCCTATCACAAAGGTCATAAATCGATAGACACTAATATTTATAGTGGTTCAATCACAATTGCCTTTTCTTCACTAAAAATTTTTCAAATTCACTCTATTTGAATTGATTCTTTAAAGGACAAGGTATAACTTTTTGCAAACATCATATCTTTTGAAGGGAAAGATATAACCTCTAAAATCCCTTTAAAATTTTCTACCCACTAATCTTAACTAATCTAAAACACAAAGGAAAAAAAATAACAAACAATAAATGACTTCCTCAAAAGTATTGGTTTGCAAGACTAAACACTTTTGAATCAAACTAAACACTTACACAAATACTAAGAACTCAATCCAATGAGTAATTACAAATGAAATTTGAATATAAGGAGAATAAAAGACGAAATCTTTGAATATTTGTTCTTTGATATTTTTAACTTTGTTTGATGTTTTTTTTAGTTTTAGGAGACTTTATTTATATTCTCTCATTAATTTCTAACCATTTAAAGCATTAAATGTGCACATTAAAGTATTGTGCCACAACGAGAATCGTTCCTTCAAGATAATATTAATAATAAACTAATCATTTACAAAGGTGGATCAATTCGAGGATCAATGTCTTGCCCTTCTATAAAAAGTTATTAGATGACCAATCCTACCTTAGCAAGGATCGATCTTAGGCCTGAAAATACTTTAAAATTGCTTTAAAGTTTCCCAAAATGCTTTTAGGTTATCTAAAAAATGATATAAAGCAACGTAATTTTGAGTATTTGAAAGTCTTGAAAATATTTTAAAAGAATTTTCGTTTGAATTTTATAAATATGATTTTATAGAAAATATATAAATATTAATTCTTAAATATTCTTGTATCAAAGTCATAATAAATCGAAGCTAACACCAGGATATCCTACCAATTTATATCATATTAATATAATTATATGGCAATAGTATAAATTCGAATATAAATAAATTAAATTGGTTAGGTCTAATTGATAGTTGAACTTTCAATAAAAAAAAAAATCATACAATTGGTTTTGTGAAATTAATTTAAAGAATAATTTGAAAATTTGTGTGATAGCATATACAAATTAATAGTCAATAGTTTAATCTTTATATTGATTTTTCAATATAAAGAAATCACACCATTGTCTTTGTATTTTCATTTGTGAATTATATAATAAATCAAATGGTAAATCAATTAAAAAGTCAAACTAAATTAAACTATACATCAATTAAAAGTATATTACATACATCACACATCACTAATTTTAATATATAGAGATAAATATTAAAATTATACATGAATTTTAATTTAATGTACAACATTATATATGAACTTAGGTTTTATGCAATTTTATACATGAAATTTTTATTTGATTCAATTTTCACAAATCACTAACAACATTATCGAATTAGCACCATTTCATGTTGATATATTACATACACAAGCAATTATATTGATCCAACATAAAAATAAATATATGTATTCATTTCTTTAAATGTGTACAATTGAATCAAAACCAAAGGTTCATGTATACTTATGAACCACAATTCAAGTTTCATAAGTGTAATTGTACCAAATCAAAGTTCATGTATCAAATTACACATTAAATTAAAGTGTACATATAAAATTGATATTTATCCCTAAGATAAAGAGTTTTTTATGGAAAAAGTAAGTGATTGTTGGTAAATAATGATAAGTTATAAATCTATATATGCTAATTTAAAAAGATATTAATATATATCAAACAATTTTCATATAACCGTATAATTGTTTTTTGAAAGAAAAAAATAATCATATAAAATTAATGGCAAACTATTAATATAGTCAATTTTGTTTATCTCAGGTTACATTTTAGTTACTTATATTTGAAATGTTACGTTTTAGTCACTTACATTAATGTGTTGTAACATTTGAGTCACTGAGCCGTTAATTGCCATTAACAGTGTAACGGTAAGCTGACGTAGCATGTTAAATAATCATTTCAAACAAAAATTTTAGGTTAAATTATACAATTGGTCCTCATATTTTTCGTTTTGAGCAGTTTATTTTTTTCGTTTATTTTCTTTTAACTTTCCTTTTTTTTTTCATTCTCTTCTACTTCTTCCTCTGTTTTCCACCCTTCTCCATCTCTTTTAATATAGTTTTTCTATATTTCCCATTTGTTAAAGCTAAAGGGGAAGAAGAAAAGGAAAATAAAGAAATAAAAATAAAAAATTAAATTATTTAAAAAAATAAAAGTATAGGGACTAGTTTTAACAAATAGAAAACATAGAAAAACTAAGTTAAAATAGATGGAGAAGGGAGGAAAACAAAGGGAGAAGCAGAAGAGAATCAAAAATAAAGAAAAATAAAGAAAGTTAAAAGAACATAAAAGAAAAAAATTAAATTTGCTCAAAATGAAAAAATATGGGGACCATTTGCATAATTTAACCTAAAATTTTTCTTTGAAATGATGATTTAACATGCTACGTTGGCTTACCGTTACACCATTAACAGCAATTAACGACTCAGTGACTAAAATATTACAACGCGTTAACGTAAGAGATTAATATGAGGTACCATTTCAAAAATAAGTGAATAAAATGTAATATGAGGTAAATAAAAGTGACTATTTTGTTAGTTTACCCTAAATTTAAATGGTATAATACATGACAAAACTTTAAGCTATTTATATGCCAAAAATTAGGTCCTCCACGTAAAATTTTGTTTATTTTTGTAGATGTTTTGGTTTAAATATATATAAAGATTTAATTGAAATTGGGAAAATTGTTAGTATGAATTAAATCACAACTTTTACTCCCCCTATTGCTTTATAAGCATATCTTCTTCTATCATGCTAGTCGTCTACATGCATATCTCACCCCTGCAAATTTGATGAAATGGCTTGAGATGTTGTTATCTAGAGGAATCTTTACACCTTTAGATGTGGACAGAATTTTAAAGCTTCCGCTTGGTATTTCAAACCTTCTAATAGGATGAATAGAGTGTAAAGGCGGGTTATAGGGTGGATGTTAATAGCTTACTGTTGTTCCCAATCTATCAGTTACGGGGTGTTGGCAAAGCATTTGGAATTGTAACACCCCAAACCCGGCCTAGACGTTATGGCCGCATTTGACGATGTCACATGAGAGTATGTTTGAAAAATCGTATCGTCGGTAAAACCACTTTTCCATTTACAACTTTTCATTGTCTTTTGTTAATTCTAAAATCGTGTCGATCGTTTTCAAAATGTGATTCATTGTAGAAGCTTTTAAAACAGTTTGTATAATTGTGGGTATTTTTGATAAAAACATGTAATTCTTTTGAAAACCTGAGTTTCACCTACCACTAGCAAATATAAATCATAAAGCAGTGTAAAATCCAAATTTAAATAAAAATCCATAGAGGCCATGATTACAACAAAAATTCTCCCAAATTAAAATTTAAAACCATGGCTAAGTATTAAACAGTAAAAAGTCGTGTTGCCACCCCTGAGTCCTCCACTGCTCCGATCCGTCTAAGTTTGGGGATTACCTGTACAAATTAAACAGAAGGGGTGAGTTTACGTAAACTCAGTGTGTAATCTCAATATAAAACAAATAGACAGTACGCATACGATCACAATATGGGCCTAAGCCCTTTTCAATATCAATATCAGTTTCAGTTTCAGTTTTAGTTTAGGCCATAGCCCATCTCAGTACAGAAGCAATCATATAGTAGGGCCTTAGCCCGTTATAGTAACAGTAAGTAGTAGAGCCATAGCCCATTATAGTAACAATAGACATTAGGGCCTTAGCCCATTACAATAACAGTATCAGTCATGTAGTATACAGTATACAGGTCCTACCCAACTAACCACTATACACCATCTCATGTCCAATCCTACAATCCTGTGGGGATTAAATCACCCACCTATCCCTACACTTACAAATAGTACCGGTTGCGGCACTAATCAGTAATTTGCAACTGAACTGCCAGTATATTAGACTTAAAGCCATCAGTAATTTGCAGCTGGGCCGTCAGTATATCAGTCTCAAAGCCTTTCAGTACACTTCCTCCAAATATATCATTCCAACCCCCATGCAATGCAGCATACAGTCATGACATGCCATCTCATGGTATCATACATATAATCAGTACAATATTATCATCATGCTTAATATACAGTCATACTTATATCATTCAGCCAATTAGGGATCTAAGCTTTGCTTACCGACCCTATAAATAGGTTCACAGTTGACTCGGGCGACCCGTGCAACCTTACCAATCAAATCAGTAAAAATGGGCTCACACGCTTGTGTGGCCCACACGGCCCAAATTGGCCTTGGCTATGTGGATCACACGGCCTGGCCTAGAATCTTACACACCCGTATGGACTACCCGTCTGGTCTACATGACCCAATTGGTTAAGCCTGTTTATAGTACATGGCCTCACCAGGCCATCACACGACCATGTCATGTGCGTACAGCTTGGCTCGTTGATTACATGCCCGTGCTCTGTCACACGGCCTACCACACGGGCAACCACACACCCGTGTGGCGTCGACAGAATACTTTTTTGACTTTCGTTAATTCCCTTTTTTGTGCAATCGAGTACACACTTGGTCTGTTTTTGATGCCTAATCACACCCGAGCACTCCGGTACCTAAAATCGACTAATCAAAGCCCTAATTTTAGTAACATAGTTGAGACTTCAATAAAATTGTAAAGACACACCCATCTTTAACTATTAGAATCCTTACGGAACGAGAATTCCACACACTTAACTCGTTAATGAACGATAATCAGCCCTTTGATAAGCCCCTACACACCAACCGAAGCCTTTAGTAAAACAATACATCAACCCCCAAAACAAAATTTACAGAAAAATAGAACCTTCCTTACTAACGAATAGCAAAACTGAAAAATATAGCAGCAAAAAGGGAACAGAAAAAAAAGAATGACGGGAAGAAGAAAAAATTTGATGAGAGTAAAGGTATGAAAAGCAGAAAATTGGTAGAGAAAGACAGAAAAAATGTCAAAAGGAGAAGAGAATTTTTTTGAGAAACTCAAAGACTAATAGCAAATCCCCTAATTTGCTCCCACTAACCCTCAACCACTTCAGTATTTCAGCCAAACCAAAACACTCACACGGCACATGCAACGAAATAAATCCCTTGCTCACACAGGGATTCGAACTCTAGACCTTCAACAACATATCACTCAACTTAACCACTAGACAACAGGCCTATTCTGTTAATTAATTACAAATTATAAAATATAAGCCTATTGAACCCAGTTAAGGCTTTATTCCTAAAAATATCAAAATTTGTCCAAGTCAAGGCTTGAACTTGGGACCTCTCAGACACACCCAGAACACTTAACCACTGAAACAGATAGACAGTTGTATCAATTAACTATAGAAACATAAACAAAAATTTTGGGGCATTACAGGAATTGTAACTTGCCTCCTAAGGTGAAAGATTTTTGCTAGAGGTGTTTGACAAGTTTTATCATGTGTGAGGTGTTGCTTGATTGGTGCTAGTGTATAGATAAAGAATCTGTTAACCTTAGCCTTAAACTCTGTTAGCCTATTAGTTGTTAGTTTGTTATTCAAGCAGTTATGCTGTTAGTAGTAGTTACTAAGCAACAATTACTCATGTACTCTATAAATACTATTGATATATTGTTTGATCAATAGATAGATAATACAGAAAACTCATTCAATACTCAATATAGTTTTATTCGTAGATATTAACATGGAATCAGTTACCTTGATGCTGGAGACCTAATATTCATTTGCTCTTATGACTACCACTGCTTCTACTAATTTTGCCTTTGTCAAGCATGGCTGTCCGGTATTCACTAGTGCTCAGTTCATTCAACCATTTTCTCGCCATGACACTGTTAAATTAGATGATGAAAATTTCATTTAGTGTCAACAACATATTCACCTGATTGTTAAAGGTTACGAATTGACTGGTTTTTTGAAGGGGATGTTACCTGCTCCGCCGCATTTTGTGCAGACGCCAGAGCGCTCTCTAGTTCTAAATCCGGATGTCCCAGTGTTCATTCAATAGGACAGGTTACTTGCCTCCTGGTTGCTTTCCATTATTTCTCCATCACTGTTATCTTCTTACAAAGGCCAGAACGGCGTGTGATGTTTGGAACACTGCCACTTGATCGTGATTGTGATAAAGTAATAACAATGATCACACCTAGAAACTAACTATTATTATGATAAAAGGCAAACGCACCTATCGAATAGTAGTATAGTTAATGGTAAGAGCGGAATATCGAATCCAAGGAACTAAAAGTACTAGTAATAACTTTCTTCCTATTATTTAGCCTAGAAATAAAGGGATGTTGTTTATAAACTAAAATTCTAATTAAGATACGACAAAGAATAAGTTGGAGAAATACTTTGGGAAAACTTGATCGATAAAAGCAATACCCAAGGAAGAATCCACCTAGACTTCACTTGTTATTTAACTCTGAACTAGACGATTTATTCATTCGACTTGATCAGTATCAATCCCTAAATTATGTTAATATCTCGATCGAGACTAAGAACAACTAACCCTAGGTTGATTAATTGAAGTCTTTTTCTAATTAAAACCCCTAGTATTGTATTAACTCGATCTATGGATCCCCCTATTAGATTTAACTCTAATCCGGCAGATTTTCATCGTCCTATGTCTAGGATTGCGATTAACTCCGCTTAATTGTGTTGGATCTACTCTAAAACAGGGACTTTTGCTCCTTTGAATAAGCACATTTGACTTGAATTAAAATCCTGAAATATCAACTCAAGAATTAAAAACACAATTAAGAACAAATCGAATATTTATTATATAGTTCAGATAACAATAACAAGATCCGTCTTAGGTTTTATCCCCCTTAGGTATTTAGGGGATTTAGTTCATAATAAAAAGATAGAACATCTCAAAATAAAGAAGACAACAAAACATAAAGGAAACTCAAAAACTCCTGAAAGAATTGAAGGGAGATCTTCAGTCTTGATATAGATCCTTCCTTCTGAGATAGATCGATCGGTTTCCTTTGAGTAATTCCTTGCTCTATACTCTGTGTGTCTCCTAAGTCCTCTCCTAGGGTGTTTTTATAAACTTTGGAATACCCTTCTTAGTCCCTAATTAGCTTTTTTCGTATGAAATTAAAACCCGTCACGACAGGGACATGCCCGTATGCATCGAGCCCAGGCCGTATTTGAGTCTACTAATGTGGCACGGGCGTGTGGTGCACCTGTGTGAGGAACTCTAGGCCGTGTTGATTTTTTTACTTTGGCTCATTTTCTCCGTTTTTGGCCCGTTTCTCGTTCTTTTCACTCTTTTACGCTCACCTAAGTATAAAATATGAAATTAAAGGATTAGGAGCATCAAATTCCACAATTCAAGGGATAATTTATCCAAAATTATGCTAAGAATGGGGTAAAAATATATGTAAATTATGGTTTATCAAATACCCCCACACTTAAGCCTTTGCTTGTCCTCAAGCAAAATCCTCAACTCATAATTAAAACTCGTTCTTCTCAACTTATAATCTTTATCAATAATGTTTCGAATCAATCCATGAGTAATCATACATTGAGAATTCAACTAAAAGAATATCAAAGTTTACAATCTAAGTTAAGAATCTTATCACAGAAACATATGTATTCTCCCCTCTTCTAAGTAATTACCTTGAATTCAAAATCAACAAGAGTTGACATCCTCACTAAAGATTCACTCTATTCACTCAAAGTGTTTAGGGTTCAGAAATTAAGCACTCATTAGTTAACATGAAAAGTTATTACCATAAGATTGCATGAAAATCAAATCTCCACCACTATAGATTGAGATGATACATCAATCCAAAGGCCTTTAGAAGGTTGTAACGGGGCTTTGGTTAGGGGTGTGGATAAAGCTGAAAAAAATGGTTAGAATCGAGATTGAACTGAAAAATCATCTAACTAGAAAAATCTCTATCACTAAAATATATTCCTAAATTTGAGCTTTTTCCTCATGAATAACATCGTTTAAGATTCATAGTACATAATTACATAATAATATTGTAAACATTTAACTTACAACTGGTTTTTTTTAAGAACAAATCGTATACTTTAAACTTTACTAATTAAGGGGGAGAACATAGCTAGATAATTATTCAACTCAAATCTCGACAAAAGTGAGGATCAAATTAGAGTGAGGGAAATTCTCAAAGAATCAAAAACAGGTTTATGGGTTAATATTAAGGGTAAATCAATAAATGGTTTATTAGGCTCAAGGGGGTTCACTAATGGTTAATTATAAGGGTAGGTTTTTATGGAGTAAGTGGGTTAAACCTAAGTGCCTTTATCATCTCGACATATCAAATCAATGGTGTGGTCCTGACATGCATAATCGAAGCAAGTTCTAACAACAAATCAATATTGACTCACTCAAAGCAACAATAAAAGTGAGCATGAAAGGATGTATGCTCAAAAGGCTCAAAAATTTCACCAGAATTATGGCTTTTGATGTCAATCTTGTGAATTTCAAATTTCAAGATAATACCTAAATTTTGGGGAAACAACCTAGAAAATTTTAAATTCTCAAAAATTTCAACTTATCATGCTTGATTCTCTAATGTCTTAAAGTTTGAATAATCAAAACATAAATACCTATGTCTTAATCCTGAACATATCAATAAAAATCATAAATCAGTCAGAATTCATTCTAATAGTGATATGAGAAAGTGACTTGAAAGACAAGACAAAATTCAGAGATTTGAGAATAATGCAAAAAGTGAAAGTAAGTTCCCCCCACACTTAAGATGTACATTACCCTCAATGTACAAGGGTAGATTTATTAAAATATAAGTATAAAATCATAAGATAGGGTGAGAAGTAAAACTCTCTGAAAATTAGATGGTATCCTTGAGTTGGAAGTGTAGAAACTTGATTCTAAGGCTAAGGCAAAAGTAAGGTTGGAGGAGGGTATTCCGAGTTTGTGGAGATTGCCTATCCATAATTGCTGTGTCCAAAACTTGGTGGCTATAGCCGTGGTTGAGTAGGACATGGCAGTCGTGGAGTAGTTTTCCCATTAGAGTTGGATTTGGCAGAGTACTATTGAGCTTTTAGGCTCTATGTAACTGCGATATCATTACTAAGACTTTAGGGAATATAAATTAGCATGGTTACTCGTTAAGAAATAGCCGATATAAAATATTCAAAATCAATTATGCTAAGTTTTTAGAATATTGAAATTTAAATAAAGAAAAAGATAAAGCTAAAGAAATCTAAAAAGGAAAATAAAAATAAATGTAATAATAAAGCACAAAATAAAAAGGAAAATAAAGAAAAAGATAAGAGGACTCAAAAGTCCTAATCCTCAGATGGTTCGTGAGGTGGGGGCGGTGGTGAAATATGGAGATGCTAAAAAATCTGATAGAGAGTAGCGTCAATGTGATCAAAGCGCTGAAAACACTGCTGCTCGAATCATGTAAAGCGCTTAAATATGTCAGGGTATAAAGCAGCCGCATGAACTGGATGATGAATGGGCGATGGCTGAGACGGTGGCTCCTCGTGAGATGGAAGGACATCATTAGTAATGTTCTCTAGGTCCTCCTACTTGGTAGATTGAGCTAGACGATACTGAGGAGTATCGGTCCCACGTCGTCGCTCGATCATTCTTATGTGAAGCATACTTGAGATGCCCTGTGGGGACATCTGGCAGATAAGAATGAGGGAGGATGATTGCGCCACTGTGTTAAGGAGACTGAAATGTCTTGCGAGGCGCGTCACATATGGGTCCATGGAAATTCCCCCTTCCTGTGTCACTCTGTCTGATGTTGAATGGCGAGGGCAATGAAATAGGCAAGGTCGAACACGTGTCCGTGCGCCATGCTCTACAGAAAATAAGCGTTGTGGGTGTTGACGATGCCGGTGCTCTCGCATCTCCCAATTAATGTATGTACGAGAATGGCGTGTAGGTACTTTAGTGATGGAGAGTGAGCCGTCGCCTTAGAATGACTGGGATCATAGGTGGCTAAAGCAGGAACCAGGGCCCTCTAACATTTTGATGGAGCTTGGATAGGTCTTCTTCCTCTATGAATCTATCGGTATATAGGCCTAAAGCTGCACCAAAATTCAGTACGTTTAGTTGGCGTACCAAACCGCCAAGACAAAACTGGACCGTTCCGAGATCATCATACTGGGACATGACCATCTATAGGTGGAAGGTGGAACAGAGCTCTAAAGTGAGCTCAAGGTATGTGGGCTTGACGATCTCGAAGAACTGGTCTCATAGATCCGTCATCAATAAGGCCCGAATTACGTCTGCAAGTTGGACCTGCTCTAAGGTGGCCTAATCGATACATCGCCCTGCTCCAAGAGGTCGTGCCCTAAGAATTTGAAATAGTTCCTCTTGGGAACCTTGCGGGAATTGGAGGAATGGGTGTTGATCTCAATGGTGGCACTAGACGAAGTAACGCCGAGTCCTTTACGCTTTTTTGAAGCAGGGACGGCGGTTTTCTTGCCACGTGAAGTCGACATTATGTACTTGAAAAAGCAAAGGATTAACAAATGAAAAGAAGTGGACAAAGGCTATCAATATTTATAAGTTAATCAATCGAGTAACGAATAAAGCTAACAAAAATAATTTTGGTAGCATGTTCAATCAAGAACTAACAAATACTCGATGCAAGAGTTAATTGCAATAAGTAGATTAAGTGTTTGAAGTATCCTAGGCATAGAAATAACAAAACAATGAAGATGATGGCTGTTATGGTAAGCAATTTGCACAAGAATATTAGGATTAAGAGTAACTTCTTATGAGATAATTAAGAATGGCAGTAAAAGAAGTGTGTAAAATGGCATGAAATTAATCTAAGTTAGATCATGAGAAATATATGAGAGGTAAATAAGTAATGAAAAATAAGAGAATAAATAGATAACTAAATAAATAAGATAAAAATAAAAATAAAAATTAAAAGAAGGTGGAAAAATGGGAACCAATAGGGCAGGTGATGGTGGCCGAAGGTGGTGTGAAGTCGGCGCACGGGCATGGACTGCATAGGCTAGTGTTTGGGTGGTGGTGGGTTGTCAGCAGTTATGGTAGTGCAAGGGCGTGGTAGTGATGGGTATGGGCGTGGGGAGGGAGAGAAAGATAAAAGAAAGGGATAGTGAGGGAGAAGATGGAAGAGAGGTTAGTTCGCCGGTGAATCGTCGAGGCTGGTGACCAGAAGTGGAGCAATAGGCGTGGGAAGGCACGGCGACAGCTAGGGTTAGGGTAAAAGATTGAGGGAGGAGATGAATAGTAAAAGGGGGTTTAAATAGGATTTGGGACACACAAGCGTGTCGCACGACTATGTGCCCTGCGTTCAGGCTGTGTGATTCGAAATTTTAGGGTTTGACGCCCCTGAAAATTGGCTCATGCCCGTGTTCTGTAGGCGTGTTGGTTCACATGGCCGTGTCCTGCGTTGTTCACTTCTCCCACGCCCGTGTATGATGTCACACGCCTGTGTTTAATTAGCAGGTTCAACCACAGGTCTCAGGCACGGGTGTGTCAACCGCTCGTGCTAATTTCTCAACTTTAACCACGGCCTGAGGACACGGCCGTATCACACGCCCTTGTTGATTTAGCAGGTTTGCCCACAGCCACATTGCACGATAGTGTCTATTTTCGAAAGCCGTGTTTTGGGAAAATTTTTCCCTATTTTCACATGACCGTGTCTCCGTCTGTGGTGTGTCCACGGCCTTAAGCACGTAATCTCGTGACTATGATGAAGTAATAAATTGATCGTACATAAAAACTAACTATTATCAAGATAAAAGGCAAGCGCACCTATCGAATAGTAGTATAACTAGTGGCAAGACCGGAATATCGAATCCAAGGAACTAAAAGTACTAGTAATGACTTTCTCCCTATTATCTAGCCTAAAAATAAAGAGGGGGATTGGTTGTAAACTATTCTAAATTAAACTAAAGACACGGCAAAGAGTAAATTGGGAAAATTACTTTTAGAAAACTAAATGATAAGGACAATACCTAAGGAAGAATCCACCTGGACTTCACTTGTTATCTAACTTTGAACTAGACGATTTCTTCATTCGACTTAATCCGTAGAGATCCCTAAATTATGTTAATATCTCCGTCGAGAATAAGAATAACTAATCCTAAGTTAATTAATTGAAATCTCTTTCTAATTAAAACCCCTAGTCTTGTATTAACTCGATCTATCGATTCCCATATTAGATTTGACTCTAATCCGGCAGATTTTCGTCGTCTTATGTCTAGGATTGTAATCAATTCCGCTTAATTGTGTTGGATCTACTCTTAAACAGGGGCTTTTGCTCCTCTGCCTAAGCACGTTCGACTTAAATTAATATCCTGAAAATATCAATTCAAGAATTAAAAACACAATTAAGAACAAGTTAAATATTTATCATATAGTTCAGATAACAATAACAAGATTCGTATTAGGTTTCATCCCCTTAGATATTTGAGGATTTACTTCATGTTTATAAAAGGAAACATCTCAAAATAAAGAAAATAACAAAACATAAGAAAACCCAAAACTCCTAAAAGGATTAAAGGGAGATCTTCTGTCTTGTAGATCCTGGCTTCTGAGATGGATCAATCGGCTTTCCTTTGAGTAATTTCCTGCCTTTAGTTCTCTGTCTTGCCGAGGAGACTGTTCACCCTTGTAGTTGCCTCCTAGAGTCTTTTATATAGAGTTTGAAATGTCTTTGTTAGCCCCTAAGTAACTTTTTCATCATGAAATTGAACTTCATCATGATAGAGACACGCTCGTGTGGCATGCCCGTGTGAATTAATGTTGGATTGTGCTCAAGCCTGTTGATGTAGCACGACCGTGTGACACACCCGTGTGGTGAACTCCAAGCCGTGTTGTTTTCACACCTTGGCCCATTTTCTCTGTTTTCGGCCCGTTTCTTGATCTTTTCACTCCCCTATGCTCACCTGAGTATAAAACATGAAATTAAAGGTTTAGGAGCATCAAATTCTACAAATCAAGGAATAATATATCCAAAAATAGGCTAAGCATGAGGTAAAAATATGTATAATTTACGGTTTATCAGCATGCCTGTGTGCCTGGCTGTGTGGTTCTAAAAAACCTGTATTCAAGGATTAGTGAATGATTTAGATGTTAAATATTGAAATTATAGAGATTAACAACGTTAGTGCTCGGATTGCCTCCCTAGAAGCGCTTACTTCTAGTCTAAGCTCGACTTTTCTCAAGCTCGCACGGTCACAGTGGGTTGAAGAGTTGAAACTCCTCCTTCCTGCTATCAGTTCTAGTATCAAGATAAGGTTTAAGTCGAATATAATTTACCTTGAAGGTGCCAAATTCTTTATGTGTTATCTCGACTGTACCATAGAGAAAGATTTTCATTACCATAAAGGGAGGTGTATCATTTGTATGAAGCTTTGAATTCGAAACTCGAGGATCCTCCTCCTCTAATAATACCTTATCCCTACCTTAAATTGATTCTTCTTTACCTTAGAGTTATCATGGTGATGCTTTGGTTTGGCGTGGCATATTTTAGATTTCCCTTTGCTATGGCTTCGCCACTCATCGAGTTCATCAATTTGTAACATTCGCTCTTCATAGAAGGCTCCATTGTTGTAGTATGAATTCAACTATAGCTCAATTGTACTGTCGCTAGAAGTATCCTACAAAGAAGATTGAATGGTGGGATTATTCTTATTATAAGAACTTGTAATAACATCTTTATCGTTAAAAGTTCTATCAAAATTACGAGCTTGCAGAGTAATTGTGTCATTGCCTACACAAAGTGTGAGTTCACCTGTGCCTACATCAATGATAGTCCTAGCAGTTGCTAAAAAGGGTCGCCCTAAAATTAATGGTACATCGCTATCCTCATCGATGTCTAAAATAACGAAATCAACTAGGAATATAAATTTTTCAATTTTAACAAGCACATCTTCAATTATCCCCTAGGAAATCTAATGGTTTTATCAGACAATTGGATGCTCATCCTAGTTTGTTTAGGTTTCCTAAGACCTAGTTGTTTAAACAGTTTATAAAGCATTACGTTAATACTAGCCCCTAAATCAACCAAGGCATTTTTCATATTTAAGCTACCAATTAAACAAGGAATTGTAAAACTTACTGGATCTTTTAATTTGCTGGGTAGCTTGTTTTGCAAAATGGCTGAGCAAACTACATTCAGCTCTACATGCGACGACTCATCCAGCTTTCGTTTGTTTGCTAAGAACTCTTTTAAGAATTTAACTACATTTGGCATCTGCGAAAGAGCTTCAATAAATGGTAAGTTAATATGTAATTTCTTTAAAAGTTCAAGGAATTTACCGAATTGTTCATCTATGCGGTCTTTCTTTGTCGCATTTGGGTATGGGACATGAAGTTTATACTCCTTACTTACCGATTTTTGTGTACCATGACTTACCTCAATTTTATCATCACTTACCAAATTTTCTTCCTCTTTTCAGATTTATATTCAGCTAACCCTTCTTCATCGTGCACAGTGATGGCATGAAGTTACTCATTTGGGTTAGTTTCTATGTTACTTGGCAAACCACCTTGTGGTCGTTTAGAAATCAGCTTAGCAAGCTGACCTATTTGGGTTTCGAGGCCTTGAATTGATGCTTGTTGATTTTTAAGTACCGTCTCGATATTCTGAAAATGGATTTCTGATACTGAGATAAATTTCGAGCATCTCCTCAAGGTTCAACTTTTTCTCTTGCTGGTACGATGGTTGTTGGAAGCCTGGAGGGGGTGGTGGTCTCTGATTTCCTTGGCTTTCCTACGAGAAATTGGGGTGATTCCTCCAACTTGCATTATAAGTGTTACTATAAGGGTTATTTTGAGATCTAGAATTGTTACCTATATAGTTGGCTTGTTCGTTCTCTGTGCTAGGGTCGTAGGATGAATAATCTGTTTTGTACATTCCTCCTCAATTTGAATCGCACCTCATCACTGGATGTACCTGCGTAGAGCCAACTAAACTGTCAATCTTTTTATTTAAGAGCTCTACCTGATTTGACGACATTGTGGCTGCATCAACATTAAAAACACCGGCAGATTTTTATGGCTTTGTCCTCATGACTTGCCACTGATAATTATTCAGTGACATTTCTTTTATAAACTCATAAGCCTCCTCAGGTGTTTTGTTATTTATGGTTCCACAAGCAGCTACATCAATTATCTGTCTTGTTGAAGGATTCAAACCGTTGTGGAAGGTTTGAACCTGTAGCCACAAAGGTAACCCATAGTGAGGGCACCTTCTTAATAAATCCTTGTATCTCTCCCAAGTATCGTAGAGTGTCTCTAAATCTATCTACACAAAAGAAGAGATATCATTCCTCAACTTTGCCATTTTAGCTGGCAGAAAATATTTAAGTAAAAACTTTTCGATCATTTGTTTCCAAGTAGTTATAGACCCTCGTGGTAGAGAGTTCAACCACTGTTTAGTTTTATTTCTTAAAGAAAAGGGAAATAACCGAAGGCGGATGGCATCATCAGAAACGCCATTGATTCTAAATGTGTCGCAGAATTCCAAAAAGTTAGCTAAATGTGCGTTAGGATCTTCATCCTGCAAACCATCAAACTGAACAGACTTTTGAATCATTTGAATAGTGTTAGTTCAAAATTATTTGCAGTAATAGCAGGCCTAACAATACTAGATTCAGTACCAGCTAAATTAAGCTTAGCATAATCATACATAGTACAAGGAACATGATTTTGATTCACAGGATCTGCTTCTACCACATGAGGTAGCTGACTATTTTGATTTGCTTACATCTCTTCAGCAGATTCGGGTTCATTCTCTTATCCTTGTTCTATGTACTGTAGGCTTTGCCTTATGTCTCTTTAGTTTCTGCGAACTGTGGCTTCTAAATCGCTATCAAACAATAGTGGTCCTAACGGGTTTCTTCTAGTCATAAACTAGAGATACCTATCAGAGAAGAACAAAAAGAAAATTTTAGTAAAACCTAAAAATAAAAATAAAAAATAAATTGCAATAAAAGTAAAAATGACTAAAGTAATAGAAATAGAATGTTCCTAATATCTTAGTTCCCCGGCAATGGTTCCAAAAACTTAATCGTGATTGTGATGAAGTAATAATAACGACCGTACCTAGGAACTAACTATTATCACGATAAAAGGCAAGCGCACCTATCGAATAGTAGTATAGTTAATGGTAAGACCAGAATGTCGAATCCAAGGAACTAAAAGTACTAATAATAACTTTCTTCCTATTATCTAGCCTAGAAATAACGGGAGGTTGTTTATAAACTAAAATTTTAACTAAGACGCGACAAAGAATAAGTTGGGGAAATACTTTGGGAAAACTTGATCGATAAAAGCAATACCCGATGAAGAATCCACCTATACTTCACTTGTTATTTAACTCTGAACTAGACGATTTATTCATTCGACTTGATCTGTAGAAATCCCTAAATTATATTAATATCTCTGTCGAGACTAAGAATAACTAACCCTAGGTTGATTAATTGAAGTCTCTTTTCTAATTAAAACCCCTAGTTTGCATTAACTCGATCTATGGATCCCCCTATTAGATTTGACTCTAATCCGGCAGATTTTCGACATCCTATGTCTAGGATTGCGATCAACTCCACTTAATTGTGTTGGATCTACTCTAAAACAAGGACTTTTGCTCCTCTGAATAAGCACATTCGACTTGAATTAAAATCCTAAAATATCAACTTAAGAATTAAAAACACAATTAAGAACAAATCAAATATTTATCATATAGTTCAGATAACAATAACAAGATCAGTCTTAGGTTTTATCCCCCTTAGGTATTTAGGGGATTTAGTTCATAATAAAAAAAGATAACATCTCAAAATAAAGAAGACAACAAAACAAAAAGAAAACCCAAAAACTCCTGAAAGAATTGAAAGGAGATCTTCAGTCTTGATATAGATCCTTTCTTCTGAAATGGATCGATCGGTTTTCCTTGAGTAATTCCTTGCTCTCTACTCTGTGTGTCTCCTAAGTCCTCTTCTAGGGTGTTTTTATAGACTTTGGAATACCTTTCTTAGCCCCTAAGTAGCTTTTTTCGGGTGAAATTAAAACTCGTCACAACACGGACACGCCCGTGTGCATCGAGCCCAGGATGTGTTCGAGTTTGCTAATGTGGCACGGGAGTGTGGTGCACCCATACGAGGAACTCCAGGCCATGTTGATTTCTTTTCTTTGGCCTAGTTTCTCCGTTTTTGGCCCGTTTCTCGTTCTTTTCACTCTCTTATGCTCACCTAAGTATAAAATATGAAATTAAAGGATTATGAGCATCAGATTCCATAATTCAAGGGATAATTCATTCAAAATTATGCTAAGCATGGGGTAAAAATATGTGTAAATTACGGTTTATCACTAGGGGTGAGCATTCGATCGAATCGAATCGAATCGAATAAAAAATTTTTGAGTTAATCGAGTTTTCGAATCTTATTTTATCATTCAAACTTTATTTGAAATTTTCTCGAATCGAGTCGAGTGAGATAGAATTTGAATCGAATCGAATATATTTGTTCGAGTTAAATTTTAAAAAATAATTTTGGGTTCTTATAACCACTATCACCCATCGTAATAAAATTTTTTCACTATAATCAAATTTTTTATTAACTTTCATCACCTCATAATTTATTTATTAATCTTTTATATACGGGTTAGCTTTTTTGTTTGCTTAGTTATTTCGATTATCTTCAGATTCTTATCACTATGTATTTTAGAATTAAAAAATATATTAAATGTAATAATGTGACTTTTTAATAAAAGTTATTTTAAAGATAAAATGTGAAATTAATACCAATATAAAATTTTAATACGAATAATTTATGGCATCATTAATAGTTCAATTTTAATATAAATATTTAATATGAATAAACAATTCAATAATATAAATAATATAAAATATGAAATTTAATTTAATAATATAAATAGCATATATAAATAAAATTATTACTATTTACGTTTATGAGTTTTTTTTTGGATAATTTTGATTTTTTATTTGGGAGTAAATAGTGAGAAGTAAAAGTTTAGAGGGAAAATAAAAAGTTTTGGGTGTAAAAGTTTGAGGGAAAGTAAATAGGGAGAGTAAAATTTTGGAGGGAAAATATTAAAAAAAATTTTGGGGAGATGAGTTTGGGGTAGATGGGGGGTGGGATGAAAAGGGAATAAAAGTTTTAAGGGGAAAGTGGGAGGGAGTAAAAATTTTGGGGGAAAATAAAAAGTTTTAAGAAGTTTTGGGAGTAAAATTTTTAAGAAAAGTAAATAGGAGAGTAAAATTTTTGTGGGAAATGGATTTTGGGTAGATGCGGGGTTGGGATGGGAGAAGAGTAAAAGTTTTGGGGAGAAAGTGGGAAGGAGTAAAAGTTTTGAGGAAAAAGTAAAAATGTTTGGAAGTTTGGGGTAAAAATGTAAAATATTATAGTTTGATATTCGAATTATTCGAATTATTCGAGTTATTCGAATTTAAAAACTCAACTCGATTCGAACTCAAAATTCGAAAAAAATTTGAGTTGACTCGAATAACTCGAATAATCCGAATAACTCGATTCGTTTCACTCGAAATTTGAATTTTTTTTCAATTTTTTCGAGTCGAATCGAGTTTTGCTCACCCCTATTTATCACCATTCGTCTCTTCGCCTCAGTCACATGTGCGAAGTTATCTCGCAATTGTCACAATCTATACACACTTAAGAAAGGAAGTCTCTCGATCAAAGAATATATAGCAAAAATTTAGAATACATGCGCATTGCTCGAGGCTTCTGGATCTCGAATCTCGGAGGTGGAGAAAGTGGAAATAGTTCTTGCAAGTTTACCTCCGGAGTACGTTGTCGTTCTTACCTTAGCATCCTTCTCGAGGAAAACTCTGCTATTCTAACATCTCATGGACGTGTTATTAGAATATGAGAGTCGTCAGGTGCGTGTAGTTCAAGACGTGCTGATTCATGCCAATCTTTTAGAAGCTGCTCTGTCATTGCCGATGGTAAAATCTGTGTATGGTGGTCATCCCCCGTCTGAAGGTCGCGGAAGAGGTAATGTCAGATCTGCGGTCGATTTAGGCATCTCATAGGTGTTATTATCGCTATAACCATGAGTATGGTGGTTGCGAGTATGGTGGTCAGCCATCGATGGTTCGAGCGTCAAATCCAGTTGATTATTCTAATCAGGGCTCAACGACTAGCTTTTCTTTTTTGTCGTCGGCATATGGTCAATGTGATGGTCTTACTTCGGCAGGGTCGCAAGGTTTTTTTCTAGTGGTAATGGTTGGTCATCTGTTGCACTTCATCTTTTTAAACTACACACTAGGGTTTCTAACCCGTTTGTAGCGTTTAAGGATGGGACCGGCCTATCATTTGGGTAATATGCTAGGTCAAAGTTGTCGTTTGGGCCTAGGCATGAGACTGCATTTGCACTTGAGTCTGCTGCTGCTGTTGGGTTCACTAAGCCGAATGATTTTAGTCATCCTACTGGGCTGCCCATGCATGCTAGGCCACCTGGCCCAAACCAGGATCTTGGGGGCACATGTTCTCCACTTGGGTCGTCGATTAATATCCTTCTAAGTGGGTTAACATCAAATTGTGAAGAGTTTGCTAATTTTCTTGGTCATGAATGAGAGCTTGGGCCTTTAGGTGGCGGTGTTTATCATGCGCCTGAGACGTCTGTTCTTTCGCAGACCAAACCATGGGCTTGTGTTTACACTAGGTCTGATCCGTGCATTGGGCTTTCACAACTACCCGATTTGCATACGTCTAATGTCTCAAACTCTATTGAGTCTAATATTAATGCCACTCAATTTAGGTCCAACTTTGATGGTACTGATTTTTATATTCCTATGCCCGTCAGAACTACTTCCTGGTATTTGGATTCGGGGGCTACACACTATGTATGTCGTGATGCCTCTGCGTTGAATGACTCTACTCCTTACTTAGGTACATCCTCCCTTTTAATGGGTGACAGGATTGCCACCAGGATCTCATCTGTTGGAAATTCAATTTTACCTATACAGACTAAATTGTTATGTTTATTTAATGTTTTGTGTTTTCCACATATACGGAAGAATCTCCTGTCTGTGTCTCAGTTTGCCACTGACTATAACGTATTTTTTGAATTTCATTTGACTTATTGTGTTGTTAAAGATATCAAGACTCAGGAAATTTTACTGAAGGGCCATATTCGTGATAAGCACTATCATTTTTCTCCATCAGTTGTGTCTACTCAATCTGTTGTGGCTCCTTCTATTGCCAACATTGGACTTCAGGCTTGGTCTGACAGCTGTGATAATTTTACTTTGTGGCATAAGCATCTTGGTCATCCCTCTACTTCTGTTGTTAAATCAATGTTAGATAAATGTAATATTGCTTCCAATAAATTTTGTCTGAATAATGTTTATACTACATGTCAGAAAGGGAAGTATCATAAATTGCCCTTTCCAAACTCTACTACTGAATATAATGATCCATTTTCTTTGGTTGTCTCTGATCTTTGGGGGCCTGCGTCAGTTGCCTATGGACGTAATTGGTATTATGTCTCGTTTATTGACATGTGCACTTGGTTTACTTGGATTTATCTTATTTTTCAAAAGTCTCAAGCGATGGATTGTTTTGTTCAGTTTCAACAGTTACTCAAAACTTAGTTTGGGAAAAATATCAAACAATCTCAGAGTGATTAGGGTGGCGAGTATCGAGCTTTCACGTCTATTTTGGCAGCTCAAGGGATAATCCATAGACTGTCCTGTCCACACACGTCTGAACAAAATGGGGTGGCTGAACACAAACACCGGCACATTGTCGACATGGGTATCACGCTCTTGGCCCATGCAAATCTGCCTATGGATTATTGGGGCTATGCATTTTATTGTGCTATTCACCTCATCAATCGTCTTCCTACCACGGTGCTGAAAGGGGAGTCTCCGTACAAGGTTCTTCATGGACATGATCCCACATATGATCATTTATGCGTATTCGGGTGTTGCTATTTCCTGTATCTGCGTCCTTTCCTACATCAAAAGTTGGATTTTCATTCTCAACCAATGATATCAATGTCTCACACCAGATAGTAAGATCGTCATTTCTCGTCACGTTGTGTTTAATGAACAACAGTTTCTGTCTCCTACGTCTGCTTCGGGAGGTTCCATATCTTCGTCTGGTCACTCAATCTCATCAACATATGTTCCTCTTGTTAAGCCTGTCCCTTGTCGACCCTTAGAGCCCTCGTTTGCTCAACTCCCTGAGTCGTCACCACCTCCTATTTTGTGTCCCTCACCCTCTGTCTCTAACGTTCCTCAGGCTAATTTGGGTTCTAACTATGAGCCACATCCTATGTCCAACAATGACAATGTTCTTAATCTAACCACGACTGCTTTCAATACTTAGTCATCTCCTACCATCTCATCATCTCCTTTACCACTAACAAATACTCATCCGATAGTCATTCGATCTTAAAGGTGAGTATAGGATGGGCCAAGCTGGGTTCGAGCCAGGCTCAACTAAAAATTTAGTCCCGTTTGCTATGCCCGGGCCTAACTTGACCCGAAAAATAGGCCTAAAATTTTGCCCAAGCCCGACCTGGATAAAAATGCTAAAACCCGAGCCTGACCCGACTTACCCATATTATTTTTATATTATTTTTATATTATTTTTATATAATTTTAAAAAATATATAATACATCAAAAATACTAAAAACATCAAAATAAATATTTCCTAACAAATTGAAAATAAAATTTAAAAAAATATATGCTTAAATAGCACTAAAATATATGCAACTTAATAAGCAAATGTCTCTAAAATAATAACAAAATTAACAAATGTCTTTAAAATAATAACAAAATTAACCATAAAATAAGTTTTATACAATATCCAAACAATAACAATAAAATAGTAGTAACATAATAGTAAAATGATAGCAAAATAGGGAGAAAACAATAGGAAAATAATATTTAAAAAAACAAATTTTTTATCCTTTAATGGATTCAGGCCTAGCTTGCGCCAAAAATGCCTTACCCGAGGCCCGACCCTTTTTTAAACTAGCTTTATTTTTTTGTTAAAGCCCATTTTTCAGGCCTATATTTTTGCCCAAACCCTCCGACATTTCGGGCGTCAAGTCTACTCGGTCTAATGTTGGCATTTTTAAGCCTAAGGCTCTGTTTGTTGAAGCTGTCGAGCCTCATACTATTGAAGAAGCCTTTTCTACCATAGAATGGCGTATCACTGCCCAAGTTGAGTATGATGCTCTCATTAATAATTTCACTTGGGAATTTGTTCCATTACCAATTAATCGCAAGGTGATTGGATACAAATGGCTTTTCAAAATAAAGAAAAATCCTGATGGCATTGTCACCCCGCGTAAGGCTCGGTTAGTAGCTAAAGGATGTTATCAAGTACCTAGGTGTAATTTCAAAGAAACATTTAGTCTGGTAGTAAAACCTACTACTATTCATATCATATTATCGGTTGTTGTTTCCAAGGGTTGGCAGCTTCGACGGGTAGATGTAAATAATGCATTTTAAAATGGCGATCTTGATGAAAAAGTATTTATGTAGCAACCTTCGGGGTATGTTCAATATGGTCAAAATGGCAAACCTTTAGTCTGTCATCTGAAGAAAGCTTTGTACGGATTACGTTAGGCTTCGCATGCCTGGTTTGATAAATTAAAATGCTTTTTCCTTTCTATTGGTTTTCTTCTATCAAAATCTGATACATCTCTCTTTGTTAGAGTTACGCCTGACTCCACTCTTTATGTTCTTGCGTATGTAGATGGTATTATCATTACCGGAAGCATGCCTAACTATATAAGTAGCTTTGTTCGGCAGTTGAATAAGGAGTTCTCACTTAAATATATGGGTGATCGCTACTATTTTCTAGGGATTGAGGTTACTCATTTGTCCACATTGTGTCTTCATCTTTGCCAACGGAAGTACATCCGTGATCTGCTAGACAGGAGTTCTATGACTCATGCAAAGAGTTTTCATACTCCAATGATTAGCTAGTCTATTTTGTCTAAGAATGACTGGGATCGTCTTCGTGACCCCACTGAATACAAAAGTCTTGCAAGTGCTTTACAGTATGTAGTGCTGACTCGGCTTGATATTGCCTATACGGTAAATCGTATATGTCAGTTCATGCATGAACCTACTACTATCCATATGGTTGCATTAAAGCGAATCTTGTGATATTTATGTGGTACCCTTGATTATGGGATTGTCTGTTGTCCATCTACACGACTTTCTTTAGTCGGTTATGCTGATGCTAACTGGGGGCTGAATTTTAATGATCGCCTATCTATAACGAACTACTGTGTGTATTTTGGTGACACACCAATTTCCTACTGCTCTAAGAAACAACAAGTCGTTTCGTAGTCTACGGTTGAGGTCGAGTATTGGAGTCTTGCTGCAGCTACTAGTGATGTTACTTGGTTGGTCTCGTTACTAAAAGAATTACAACTTCACTTTGCCGATCCAACTACTATTTGGTGTGACAATTCTAGTGCAGTTGTCGTAGCTGCTAATCTCGTCTTACATTCCAAGTTCAAACATGTAGAGCTTGATCTATTCTTTGTCCGTGAGAAAGTAGTTGTTGGTTTTGTTGTCATTGGTGAGGTACCTGCTTGTGATCAGGTTGCTGACATTCTAACCAAACCACTCTCTGTTTCTTCCTGTGCTAGATTTCGAAGTCTTCTTTGGGTTTTGCCTGTAGGGAATATGGGTGAATGTTAGTGTATAGATAAAGAATCTATTAGCCTTAGCCTTAAACTCTGTTAACCTATTAGCTGTTAGTTTGTTATTCAAGCAGTTATGCTGTTAGCAGTGGTTACTAAGCAACAGTTACTCATGAATTCTATAAATACTATTGATATACTGTTTGATCAATAGAGAGATAATACAGAAAACTCATTCAATACTCAATATAGTTTTATTCAGCTTACTGTAGATATTAACAATTGGAAGGGTGTCCATGTGAGCGGTACAGGTTGTCGGAGGATATTGAGCATGTACTATTGCATTCTATCTGTGTTGACAATCTATCTCTCACTAGTTTTATAATAGGTTGCTTTGATCGGAGATTCAGTGGCGCTAGGAATTGACTCCTCACCTTTCTATGGGTATGGCAACACAAAGACTTCAATCATGATCATCTTATTGCTTTTGCTGATAATTTTTTGCAATTTTCACGTTCGCCAAGATGTGGGTTTTGTTACAGGAGGAGCCACTTGACAGAGCATTTGGATGCTCAGCTTATTGAATCAATAGCGTTTTTCTAGGATTAAAAACATAGGATTTGAGCTTGACTCCAAAGTAGCGTTCGTGTTAATAGGAGATTGGATTCGGCTGAAAAATCACTTCCTTTGATCCCCTCACCTACATTTACATCAATTATAAATCCAAAAGTTATTGACTTGAATCCAAGTGCTTGTTCATTATCCTGGTTTTTTATTTGAAGTATTTCTTCCTTTAAGTATGGTACACTTGGCAAGTCTTTAAAAGGGCCCAAATCCTTAACCTTTGAACTTGAATTGGGCCTAATAATCCGACTTTAATAAAACCCCAAATCCTTATTAAGCAGCCATGTTTTATTGCTCGTCAAACACACACTGCCACAACACTCCACCTGTCTCTCCTTTCTCCATTTCTGCCCACCTCCCCCAAGGCAAAGCAAAGAACATTCCTAAACCGCCCAACCCCTAAAGCCACCTCCGCTTCCTCAATATCAGATCTAATCCCCCCAAACTGAACATGGCGCTAGAATGGGTAGTGCTTGGCTACGCCGCGGGTGCAGAAGCCCTCATGGTTCTCCTCCTCACGCTACCTGGTCTCGACGGTCTCCGTAAGGGCTTGATCGCCGTCACTCGTGGCCTCCTCAAACCCTTCTTGTCGGTGGTCCCGTTTTGCCTCTTCCTTCTGATGGATATTTACTGGAAATACGAGACACGGCCTAGCTGCGAGGGCGATTCTTGTACTCCTTCCGAGCATCTTCGTCACCAGAAATCCATCATGAAGAGCCAACGCAACGCGCTTCTCATAGCCGCCGCTCTCCTTTTCTATTGGCTTCTTTACTCTGTTACTGGCCTTGTTGTTAAGGTCGAGCAGTTGAATCAGCGCCTTGAGAGGCTTAAAAATCGGGATTGAGTGAGATAAGTGCCTTTTTTTTTTTTTTTTACAACGCTTGTGTTTGGGCTACACTTTTTGTTGTGATGTTTTAAATTTAGAATTCCCTCTCTGTTGTGTTTGGCTACTATGAAGGATTTTATTATCTTACAAGAATTACATGGTCATATTGTTTAATCTCTGTTTTCTCAAGTTGTAATTTGTTAGGCTTTTGGTTAAAATTATGCTCTCTTATGAATTTCTTTTTTATTCAACATAGATGATGGCTGCTTTTTGAATTGGAATTGAGGTTTTGGTAATATGTAGCTGCAATTTTTAAGTAAGAACAAGTTGATTATCATTTGGTAGATGGTGTAGTAGTCATATTATCGAGTTCAGTGCCTGCCATTTGTGTATACTAATTGAGGCTGAAGTTCATAGGTGGTTACTGTTCAATCAGACTATTTTCAGAACCTGATGTGTAATTAGAAGCATCAAATCCATGTCAGGATGATCTAAGTAATTTATTCTTTATGTTGTCATTTTGGTGCTTTATAGTTTGTTCCATTAAAAAAAGTAGCAGGTTTAGGAATTTGGTGGTCGACCATGGGTTTAGTAAGTTGAAAGGAATTGAGCATCACTATGTGAACTGAGGTGTTGGAGATTGCGGCTTAAAATCTGTCCATTGTGGTTGGTGGTAAGTGGTAAAAGAGGGAAAGGGTATTTGGAGGATGTCCAACATAGGGAACTTGCTTCTATAATGCATGTCATACCAAATGGACAAACTTGAGGCTGATTTTAGATTAATATTAAATATTAGTTTGTTTGAATGATATCCAAATAATTTAATATAAGTTTTTAAGTATTTTAGATATAAAAAATCAAATCTTTCATCTTCGAATCAGCTTGTGTCCTTGTAAGCGATTCTATAATTTTAATGTTTAACTCAGTTTTTTCCTTAAAAACATTACTATTTCTTTTATAGGATTCTACTTACTATTTTTCCTTTTGAGTTTCTTCACGCCAAGTTCCACTTATATTTAAATTGTTTTTTTTTAATGTAAGTTTTGTTTGTTTCATTCTCAAATTAGGTTAAATTTGCTTGGCCATCATTCTCTTTTGAAATTAATATTTGGTCTATTGCCAAAGATATATATATATATATATATATATTATTGTTAACCTTTTATCTTATATTGCTTTTGCCTTTCACCTTTGGATCTTCAACAAACATAACACTTTGCATCTTCACGTTAGAGTAGGGTATGTAAAAATAGAAATGGAAAAGTTGCATGTATCACGTATTACATATTAGCAAAAAAATCAATGTTAAGAGGGGACTATCTGAAAATACAGTTTGGATTGACATATTACAATCTCGACGCTAAACTAGAACCTCTTCGCTTCTATTTAGGTAAGGATTTAAGCCTACTAAAATATAGAGTTGAGCTCTTACAAAAATATGCAATACAAGAGATAGATGAAAACAAATATATAGTGAATGAAATTTTCCACCATCTCTTCTTTCTTGCTTTTTGGGTGAAAATTGTATTTAAGTTTAGAATATATAATTTTATAATTTTAAGAGGGATGTATCCTTTACAAAAACTAGTTGTTAGGAGGGAGAAAGGATCCATTCTCATGGGTGCCTTTTTCATTAACGGATTGATCTTTTGCCCTGTGCCTATTAACTTGATGGAGGCGGTCCTTTTAAAGAGCTATTCATCTTATGTTTTTTTTTTTGGTGAAAAATAATTACCAACATTAAGAGTAAAACATCGGAATGGGATCCTCCATCGAGCTTAAACTAATTTTTCTATTACGTACTGGCTTGATGATTATATATATATATATATATATATATATTGAGGAATATGTTCGATACTTCAATGACCTAGGAGTTTCAATAGTGTATGAATTTTTCTTATCATGGCCGAGTTGGAACCGACCTAAACTCTTTAAAAATGATTTTAGCTTTAACTCAAAAAGTAATATATAACATAAATATTTTTTGAAAATATTTATTTTCAATATAAATGAGTTAAATAATAATATTAAAATTAATCTTAAATATCGTTGTAGACATTTGCGGTTATCAAATTCCTAACATCAGTTTATTTTATGGATCCAGGAATATATATATATATATATATATATATATATTAGTTTTTACCAATGTAAGAATCTACACAATATTTTATTAAATTAAAAAAATATCAGTAATTAAAAAAATAATGTTGCACTGCTAGCCAACAAATGGTTGCTCGATACATCTGTATCGAGATAACAATATGTCCAAATCTAAATTTTTTGATAATTTTATATTTTTTAAAAATTTTTAAATAAAATCTCAGTTTTTAAGTTATTATTAAATATATAAAATATAAATTTATAAAAATATTTAAGAATATATAGAAATATATAAGAACGTATAGATTTATAAATATATATATATATTTATAAATTCTTACTTCAAAAGCAAAATAATTTAAAGGTTAGTATTTAGCGAAGTAAGAATGTAGATGGGATTTTATTAAATTATAAAAAAAAGATATCAATAATTAAATGGTTTTGCAGAATGTTTTTAATTGCAAAAGTTAAGTGGGACAATCATTTTTGTTGTCTTAGCGTTTCAAAATCATTTTTAGTCTAAATGGGTAATATTCTTTAAATCGGGATGGATTTAATTAAAGTTATTAAAATTAAAAAGGGTAAATTACATTAACAGTCATTCAATTTTAAGGTAACTAATAAAATAGTCATTTAGGTTCTATTTCAGTCACTTAACTTTTGAAAAATAACAAAACAGTCACTAACGTTATAAAAAAGTGACAAAACAGTCACTGATTAACAATTTTTATTAGTGTCTTAACGGGACCGTTGATGTGGCAAGTTAACCGCTGATGTAGCTAGTTAACTTGTCACGTTGGATGTTCACAATGGAAACCTACCTAATTTAAGAACAAAATATTAAAAAAAAAAAAAACCTTACTAGTAGAGGAGGAGGAGAAGAAGAAGAACAAGAGACTGTAAAAAGAAAAGTCTTCTTTGCCTAATTTGGCGGGGTCTAATTCTTTGCCATTGAAACACCATGTTTTTGCTCTTCTACTTGACTCTCTTCCTCTATAACTTTCCACCATTGGAACACCATGTCTTTCCAAGATATAATGCAAACCATTGAAACACCATGTCTTTCCAAGATATAATGCAACCACCAAATAGATAAATCTCAGTGTCATTAAAACACCCAAAAAAAGATAGATAAATATTATTTAGACCCGAATCAATGAAAAAAAAAAAAAATGACCTATCGGTTGAACTAACAAGCGAGTTGAATAAATTTAGAAAAAAACCCATAAAAGAAAATCTTGCAAAAAGTGGGTCATTTCTTCAAATTTGATTTGAATGTTACCTGTCATGATTAGGAGTGAGAAGAAGCTTGGGTAAATTGCCTTCTCCTTGTGCTACTGTGACCCCTAAAGCAACAACATTTTAGTTTGAAGTTGCAACAGCCATAGTAAATAACTGCAGAAGAATATGAAGTCATTAGGTTAAAGCTTTGGCCCTAGATCATTACCTTTGAAGTTTGGAGGAATCGCTTGCAAAGATGTAGTATGGGATTGATTTGAAAACTAAAGGCAGCTCTATTTTTTCTCTTCTTCTTCTTCTTCTTCTTCGCTTCTTAAACTTAAAATGGTATTGATAGGGCTGTCAAATTGGTGGTAACCAACCAGCTAGCAGATTTTTTGACACCAAGCACGCCATCATGTGCCATGTCACTTTGCCGCGAAAAAGGGCAAAAAAAACTGTTTTATCATTTTTTCAAAGTTGAGTGACTGAAATAAAACTAATGTAATTATTTTGTTAACAACCCCAAAGTTAAGTGACTGTTGCTGTAATAAAAATATAAAAAAATTTGATTTAATTAATTTACAATTTAAATGGATTAAAGTCACTTTTTGGAAGAAGACTGTAGGTGCTGTTGGTTACATATGAAAGTATGTATTCCTGGAGGAAAAAGAAAAGAAGAATGTGTTTGTAAAATTGGTTTTGCATATTTCCCCCCTTAAGACAAAAACATATTTTGTTTGTTGAATTTGAAGGTGGTAGGGAGATGAGCAGCGTAAGCAGTTAAAAGGGCAGCCAAGCCAATACCTAAACACCTCTACCCTGGTTCCGTCCGATATAACTCTTCTTATTAAATTAAGCAGAGACTTAATACGCGGTTGAATAGCATGAGAAGAGACGGACTATTATTCCTTTACGACCGCTATTAACATCCATCTATCTTAGCCATTAAGATCTCTCTAATTCCAATTTTCTTCTTCCCAGGTAAACATTCTCCTTTCTTCTCTATATCTCTCTCTCCCCCCCCCCCCTCCCTTTTCTATTTTCTGCTATGTTTTTTATGCCAACCTTCATTCTTGATTCCTGATCTTATATTACTATTATCGTTAATTCAGTTTGGAGCGAGAATAGTACCCAGAAAGCAATCATGAGTGAGATGAAAGATAAATTGAAGGGCTTCATGAAGAAAGTCAACACGCAGTTCTCTTCTTCTTCTTCTTCTTCTTCTTCTTCTGGTAAATTCAAGGGCCAAGGTCGAGTCTTGGGTTCCTCTTCTTCTTCTGGACCTGTTAACCCCATCCTTACCCGTCCCTCTCCTACTCCCAACCCTGCCCCTTCTTCCTCCTTATCCAATTCTAAGCCCGTTTTGCCTTCTAAACCACCGGTTTCTGATCAAAACAAGCCCAGTTCCGAATTTAATCCTGAACCAAATCACAAAACGGGAAGTGGGTTTGATCCGTACGACTCATTCATCACTTCTAGCAAGGTATCCAAAAATGGTTTCACTTTAAATGTATTCGAGTGTCCGATTTGTGGCGCTTCTTATAGGTCTGAGGAGGAGGTGTCTATACATGTTGAAACTTGTGTTAACAATACCAATTCATTGGATAGAAAAGGAACTGATGATGAATCAGGATCTAATGAGACCGCTTTGGAAGAGTCAAGAGGTGAAGTAGAGGTTCGTGTTAGTTCATTCCTTTCAGGGAAACCAGCAGAAGGCTCGATTGAGGTAGTTCTCAAGTTGTTGAGGAATATAGTTAAGGAACCTGGGAATGACAAATTTAGGAAGCTTCGAATGAGTAATCCGAAGATAAGGGAGGCAATTGGTGAGGTAGCAGGAGGGGTTGAGCTGTTGGAATTTGTTGGATTTGAATTGAAGGAGGAAGGAGGGGAAATGTGGGCAGTCATGGATGTTCCTAAAGAGGAGCAGATTAGTGTGATCAGTAAGGCAATAATGTTGTTGGAACCAGGAAACATGGAAAAATTTAAGAAGAGCGAAAATATTTCCCCTGCAGCTCCACCTGAGAAAGAGGAAACTGTTGAGTCAAAGAAGATAGACAGAAAGGTAAATGAACTGTTTGCTGATGTTTCTACTATTTCATCAAATCCACCTGTTCATTTTGCTATCTAGTTTTAAATCTTGACTAGGATAAACTTATGATCTGTAACTGACTCTTTAAGTGGTGCAACTGACTGCTGCTATTTATAAGGTTATATGTATGTATCGAAATAATAATTGTTGTCCTAGTAGATTATTCTCATGTCCCTTGCCAGGAGTAAAACACCAGCTGATCTAGGATGATACTATGGCTTTAGGGTGTAATATATAAGATTTTAGTTTATACGGTGCAAGTGTATATATGATTAGATGCAAGATTTCAGTTTATTTATAATGGACCTAGTGGATCACTGTATTGTGTTCATACAGACTGGTAATATTGGGTTATTGAAAGGAATATGGTTAAATAATCGGTCAGTGTGGCCCTTCTGCAGAAGGCCTTCTGTTGAAATGATAAAAATAGCTATCCTGATGGTAACTTGTTTGATAAAGTTTCCAGAAATGTTTTCCGTAAATCACACTGCTGTTCTATATGTATGAGATCCCTGTCCTGCTACATTTCTAAAATATTACTAAAAAGAGTGAAAGATGCTTTTTGTTTATGGAAAAGTTCAACTTGCTTTCTGTTCGGTTGTTTCATTTTTGCAATTGTGCGTGTCATTTTACTCATTCTTTCTCCTTTATCTAGTAGAACATTGATATTTAGTGATCATGCACAGTTTTTATACTGTTGCGTGAGTAAAATATGTGATTAATAATGATATTAGATGTTCTTTATCAGCTATCCCTCATTCTTCTTAATACATAAAGTTGATTCATTTACATTTTATTAAGTCTTGTAGAATATATCCTAACTCAGAACATGAATGTTGTTGTAGATCCGGGTATTCTTCTCTGTACCTGAGAGTGTAGCAGCAAAAATTGAGCTACCGGATTCTTTCTATAACCTATCAAGTGAAGAGTTGAAGAGAGAAGCGGAGATGAGAAAGAAAAAGATTGCAGACTCCCAGCTTTTAATCCCTAAGTCCTACAAGGAAAAGCAAGCAAAAGCAGCCAGGAGAAAGTATAGAAGAACAATTATTCGCATCCAGTTTCCTGATGGAGTGGTGCTTCAAGGTGAATTCGCTCCTTATGAACCAACTAGTGCTCTCTACGAGGTTAGTCCACTTTGTCTAGCTGTTTGTGTTATTCCCTATCTGTTACGCTAATATAGTTAAAAATTCATTCCTTTTATATATTTAAACAATTTTTGAAGCCTTGTTTCATATTTGATATCTTTATCTACTGGTATATTGAAGGTCAGCTATGGTTACGATCATAAGTCTTAATTTCACACTGACATCATCTTTCTAACAGGATACTTTTGTTAGTATTTAACAGAGAAGGTTAGTTGCACTTTGGTTACAACATTGGAATATTTCACATGTATCCTATGTCTTATCCATATGATGTCCATTTTGGTTTGCATTTAGCGAAAGTGTTTCGAGGTTTTTAGCACATATCCCGGATCCTAAAATGATGAATGGTCAGTGTTGTCATTGAATGCTAACCTTGATGTCCTCCTGCAAAATTTAACATGGTTACCATTGCTTTGGAGATTGTGGTTTTTGGTCTCATCCCTCACTTATTTCAGGGGTTGTGATTTTCCTTGGAATCTTATACATGTGTGTATGCGCTTTTACCTTTTTTTTTTTAATCTTTTATGCATGTGATAATTCCTGATCTTTGCGTAGTTTTGAATCTTGAAAAAAGAACCTCTTTACTCTTAAGCTTAAACATACGTTAGCTTGTTTAGAGAATTAAGTTCATTATATCCCAAGATAGAAAGCTCAAAAAAGATTGTTTATGTTAGGAAATGAGGCTAAGAAAGAAAAAGAAATATTATACATGGGAGCATGAGAATAATAACGTAGAAGATTAGCTTACAATGAATTTAGTTAAAACTAAATGTGAAGATGGTTTTTCATAAATGCTGGCTTCATCCCATTCCAAGGTGAAATGATTTGTGCAGTTTGTGAGTTCAGCACTGAAAGAACCGTGCTTGGAGTTCGAGCTGTCAGATCCGGTAATTGTTAGACGACGAGTGATCCCATCATTTCCTGCAGCTGGGGAGAAAGGCAGGACGCTGGAAGAGGAAGATTTGGTTCCCTCAGCACTTATTAAGTTCAAGCCTGTTGAAACTGATTCTGTCGTCTTCACTGGCCTTTCTAATGAGCTACTGGAAATCAGTGAGCCCCTTGTAACTAATTGACTAAAACCCTTCATCTCTATTTATTGGGAAAATACACCCAACCAATTATTATATGGTTCGATTTTTAAAGCTGTGTGGATTCTTAGTGTGACATAGCCTGAATTTTCTCCCCTTTGTAAATCATCAAAATATTGTTGATTGGTTGTGTTTTAATAATAAATTCATTTCCAATATTCTAAGCCTTTGTAAATATATGAATTTAAAATATTATTTATTCTAATATATAATATTGTTTCTCTTATAATGTATATTATAACTGAGGGAAGAAATGGGGTTGCTTGTGATTGAATTCAAGCTTTCATACTTAAAATATAGTATTCTAATTTTATTTTATTGTATTTGAATTTAATAACTGACTTTTTTAAGTTTAAATTGGTTTGGGCTTAGGTTTTCTCGGGCTTAGGTCCTTTCAGACTCGAACTTTTTCGAGCTCGGATTTTTTTGGATTTGGACTCGGATCGAGCCGGGTGTATTCTTACATATTTAAATAATTTTGAAATTTATAAGTTATAAATATTTTAATTTTGAATATAGTAATTCATTTTACTTTCATACAATGACGACTTAACTCAAATTCACCTTATAAAAAGTATAAATTATATATAAAAATAAATTATTTTATATATATTAATAAAGTGTTTATTGTAGGTAAAATTTATTATTTTATGAAATCATATAAATTAACGAAAATATCTTTTATTGTTCATTATTATACTATATTGACAATCGATTAACTTATTATTTTTCTTATTAAATTTAGGGTTAAGTCACATTTTGGGTTTTGAACTTAGCAACTCTTCACATTGGGATTTGAACTATTTTTTGTCTCATTTAGATTCAAACTTAGCAATTATTCTCACATTAGGGCTTGAACTTTCTTATTATTATTAAAATTAGTCCTTGAAAACCTTAAAGTATAAGTCTCAATGTGGCAACAATTGTAAACTTCAAGGCCTAATGCGGACAAAAAAATGTTTAGGCCCCAATGTGGGAAAAGTTGTCAAGTTCAAGTCTCAATATAAGAACAATTGTTAAGTTCAGGACTTAATTTGAACCAAGAAAAAGGTCAAACCCTAATATGGGAAAAATTGTCAAGTTAGACCCGAAACAGTTATTTAACCCTTAAATTTATAAACATAATGCTCAAATATATTATATTAAGTCAAAATCCAAATAACATACTCATTATTACCCAAACTTAAAATAAACTAATTATAATCTAACTTTCAAATTCAAAATAAATAAATAAAAATTAAACACAACACTCAAATACAATTTGTAAAAGTTAAAGCCCAATTCAAAATTTATTTTAAAAAATAATATTTAATTAAGATATTAAATTTTAGTAATAACTTATGTATTATTAGTTATAATTATAAAATAATATTTTAATATACTAAATTACACGTAACTATTGATGTTATATCTTTTATTATAATCTAAATATAATAACAGTTATTATGTTAATACTTATAAGATATATATAATACTATATCACATACTATAATAGTAGAGTAATATATAATATATTAATTATTATCATATATTATTGTTTATTATATTGGTTAAAATTTGCTCTGAGTCCCTATAATTTTCATACATTTGGAAGTTAGACCGTCTACCATATTATATAATGTTGCATTGTATCATATGGTATATAATATATTAATAGTTTATATATATATGCATCAATGATTAAACATTATAATATTATGTAATTTCATATCTTTTATTATAATCTATAATATAATAGTAGTACATTATATATTAATTATTATCATATGTTATTTTTTATTATTATATTGGCTAAAATATGCTTTAAGTTCCTATTCTTTTCGTATATTTGAAAGTTAAACCACCTATTATATTATATAATGTTATTTCATATTATATAATATATTAATAATTTATATATAAGCATCGATGATTAAACATTATAATATCATGTAATATCATATCTTTTATTATAATTTATATTATAATAATAGTTATATATATATATGTGTATCAATTACTAAACATTATAATATTGTGTAATATTGTATTTTTTATTATAACCTATTGTATAATAATAGTTATATATTATAGTAGTACATTATATATTACATATTATTATATATTATATATTATCGTTTATTATTATACTAGTTGAAATATACTCTAAGTCTTTGTAACACCCCGTTTGCCTATCTGATTGGTGAATGGTGACGTTATCAAAAAGTAGAGAACATTTCGCAATGGAAAAATCATAGATTTAGTAGTTAAGGCAATCAATAAGATTTTAATAAATCAATCTTAAAAATAATGTTTAGTGTTTTCAAAATGAAACAAGAAAAAGATAAGGGTGTACACTTTTGGGATTAAAAGTATTAAGGCATAAATCAAGGGAAGATAAGAGTGAGTCATAATTCACATAATATAAAACTTAGTAAATTGGCAATGAGCCAACATTCATTAAATACAGAAGGTTGTATAAAAGAAGTTCAAATTCCCTTTCGTAGAGATCCATTTCAAGAGACTTTAACTACAGGCCACCCCGACTTGATATACATGTTACAACAGAATAATGAAAAGCTCACAAAAGAGCCCGTTGGCTGGTTGGGTCCCTTCAAAAGTCCACATTCTCAACAAATCTTGAAATGGTAAGTGAAAAATTAGGTAAGTTCATAACGAACTTAGTGAGTTCCAAAGATAAACACTAAACATTTGGATAAGGTTTTCAAGAAGTGAAATTTAGCTAGACTTTTACCACACCAAGTAATACGAACAATTTACACACAGATACACTAATATAGTTGTATACGATCTGTCGATGGATTCATATTGTAACACCCCTCACTCGTCTTCATCACCATATTAGGGTTACAAGATGTTACAGTAAATAACAGAACAAAATCATGTTATATCAATTCAAATTTCTCTAAACAATCTTTAATCATCAATCATAAAGTCAAAAATAGGTTATTCAATCGAGCTTATGAAAGCTCTAAAAATAATTTAGAATAGAACATGGACTAATTCAAAACATTTCAAAAAATATGGCAAAAATGCAAAGCAGGAATCACACGGCCGTATGGCCAGGCCGTGTGTCAGGCTGAGGTTGTGTGGGACTGTTATTGAAAAATCGGGTTTGGAAAACGTAGTAGAAAAGAAATTTAGGGAAAAACCAGAGTTCTAAATTTTTTTTCCAAAACAAGAACTTGGTTGCCATATTTAAAGTAATAAAAACTTAATCAAAACTGTACATTTTCGATTCCTCTAGGATGAACGCTTCGACCGAGTAGTCTTATCCGCTATCCTCAAACTCATGTCTGCCAAGTGTGAGCTCATTTTGAATAAGAAAATTTTTCACAAAAATTACCAGTGGGATAATTTCGTAATTTCTCTAAACTTTTAAGCAAAGTTATAAATAAAAAATATCTAACTTTCTCTTTAATTCAAGTGTATGTAAATAATGACTCAAAGCTGTTTTTATATAGAGAGAATTTAGAGAGTTCAACTATTAAACTTAATCACTTTAATATTAAATTAATAAAATACTATTAAGATAGGTATTAAATTAAATTAAATATTAAATCTATTAAAATAATATTAATTTTGAAATAGTTAATCTGAAATCAAATTCTCTAGTAGAGTCTCAGTAGAAGTGTAATTCTTCCACTACTCAACCATCGAAGACCCACCGCAACCAACCATTTTTTGGTCACTAGAATGCCACCATCGCAACTGTCGACACCTCGAGCTGGTTCAGCTTCCACCGATTCAGTCTGGGCTAGTGACGACCCGACCAATTCGGTCCAGCCACTGATTCGACTGTCGACCCTGTTTCACATACTAGGCTAGGTTCAATCAGTTTTTGGGCCTTGTTCTCAGTTTTGGGCTCCCGGGCCTAATTTATGATCTCAGATCCTGTTTTCAAGTTTAATTACCCATTGGGTCAATTATCTGACTTAAAAATTAATTTCCAAAAATATCATATTATTTTTTAATGAATTTGATTAATTTATTTTACTTGATCAAAATTAATTTCACAAAAAATCACTTAGATTTTCCAGATTAATTTTTCAAGAAATTTCTTTAGTCAAATTCTCTAGTTGAACAAGTCTTACGACCACCCAATTTACTTCCATATCAAATAAATTGACTCAATTAAATTATTTTCAAAGTTGTACAATTTTCTTCTAATTCAAAAACAGTCCGATCAAACTTTTTTTGAGCAAGTGGAGGGACCAATCGAACATATACAATTATGCTCTAGTAATTGCAATTATGTCCAAAAGCATCATTAAGGTAATTTGCAATTACTTAATTATGGAATCAGTCCACAAGATGTAACACTCCGAATTTTGAGCTTAGAAGTTTTGAGGTTTGTGGTTAGGGTTAGTGAGAAGGTTGCGCTGTTATGTTTAGTTGCGCATTTTAGTGACAGAATGGGCTTGCTAGTCTGATGGTTGGATGTGTGTTAGCTTACCTCTGGGTTCTGGGTTCGAGTCATTGTGTGCACTTTTTGAGTGAATTATTTAGTTTTATCTTGTTACTTATTTTATTTTATTTTGTTGTTTTTACTTTTATTTTTACTTTTGGCTTTCTTTTTTACGTTCTTTTCTCTTCTCTCTCTCTCTCTCTTTGTTTTTCTTTTTGGCTCTTTTCTTTTTCTCTGAAAACGGTTTCTGCCTACGATCTTGGAAGAGCTTCGTTTAGTCATCGAGTCGGCTTCTAGGCATCTATGATCGCAAATCAGGTGTGGGTTTTGTATCTCTTCTTTTTCGTTTGCAAACTTTAATTCGATTCTATGGAAGTCCACAACTTGTGTTGGAGTGTTCGCAAATCCATTACTTTTGTTGTATACTACTGTTTTATGCTTAGAACTTGCTAGTTTTGGTCTAGTATCGAACTATCGAGGGTCGGGTAGTGCTTCGTGGCTGGAAGCATATTTTTTGAGGCTATTTTAGGGTGATTTAGTGACCACACAGGCATCCACACGAGCGTGTGTCAGTTCACATGGCTGTGTGCTCTTGGGAATTAGAATTTCAAGCAAAATTTAGGTGCCACACAGCCTGGCCACACAGTCGTGTGGCCGAATTGGGGGGTTTTGTCGATTTTTACAAGGCCGTGTCTCTAGGGTACATGGGCATGTGTGATTGAGAATTAGAGATTTAATGTTTTGGTGCCATATGGCCTAGCTAAACGGCCGAGTGGCTGATTTGGGGATTTAAGAATCCCACACGGGTGTGTGTTTTAGACACACAGTTGTGCCTGGTGGGGCACACAGGCGTGCGAGACCTTCACACGACCGTGTCTACCCTGCACTCTATTTTAGCAAATTTGGGTAGTGAATTACATGACCTGTTCACACGGCCGTGTCCCTAATCCACATGGGCGTGTGCCTCTACCACATGACCGTGTGCCACCCTCCACACAGACATGTGCCTCTACCACACGGTCGTGTGCCACCCTCCACACGGGCGTTTTGACCTTCACATGGCCTAAGTTATTCCACACGACTGGAGCACATGGGCGTATAGTCTTATATTGCCAAATTTTATTCTATGTCAAATTAAAGCTTGATCGTGACTCTGTGTGTTTCGATTATTAGCGAGGTCTTAGCAAGGGTGAACGAGACTTTGGTTCAGCCTAGACTGGTGTGTTGTACAAATATACCTTTGGTTAAGCAAATTGTATGATTTTTGCTTGAGGTTACTTTACAATTGATACTGGATCCGGGTAAATGATTGTACGCATTTTTAATTTTGGATTAGTGGACTGTGAGTGTTTGTGTGTTGTGTGCATTCTGTGACTGTACGAGAATTTTGTAAACGATTGACTGAATGTGAGTTTTTGTGTCTGAATGACTGTCTGAAATATTGTATTCTGATTCTGTACGTCTGTCTGCATACATACATTTGCATAAGGTATTTTGGGTGGGATTGCAAAGAGAAGGGAGACTGATTCTTATCTGATCTGACAGTTCAACTGCAGCTTATTTGTATAGCAGTTTACCGCACTACATTGTACTGCATATACGTCAGCTTTGCTATGTATCATTACTATCTGATTTGGTAATTTAACTGCATATTGATAAGCCATCATTGCTAGGCAACCCGGGATGACTCTATATGGTGCGTAGGGTTGGATGGGCCTATAAGGTCCTATGTGGTGTGTTTTGGTTAGATGAGCGTAAACAACTCTGAAAGGGTGTGATCGGGGGACAGAGAGGTGTGTTGGCTGGATGGGTGGGTTTCATTATCCAACTGCATTGCATGCACGTTTGTTTAAGTGTACCGTGTATAAGATTATCTTACTATATTCTGTTTGTCTGAATAGCATTCGTGCTGAGTCTTTGTGTGATTTGGTATGCTTGAATGTCATGTTCTGTTGGGGGTGCAAGTTCCAAGTTCTTTCTGATTTAGTAAATATCTATAAATCTGATGCGATATTGAATTGAATTCTGTGAACTATTTTCAGTCTTGGTTCAGACTTACACTAAGCTCGTGTAGTTTACCTCTCTTAGTGTTTCCCTTTCAGGTACATTTCCATTTTTTGTAGCTGGACTCGGCAAGTCAGTGGTCTTAGAAGCTTCATATTTTTCTTTAACTAGTTAAGAAAGCATTTCTTTAAATCTGAGGTTTATGTAAATAGTTTTGAATTGTAATTTCTGTTTCAACCACTATGGTATAAAATGTTTTGAATTAAATTATTTGAATATAACTACTTTGCGTTTAATACTGGGATTTGATTACGAAAGTTATATGCAACTTAAATTAACTGGGTGTTTTCTAACTGGATAAACTAAAATTTTACCTAGATCACTTCGGTGATCAATGTAACCTCCAAGATTCGATCTAAACTTCTAGGCCGGGTTTTAGGGTGTTACACAAGAAGTATCATGATTGAAAACTCCTTATTGTATACACTTTACGAAAGTAATTCATCAAACTGCTTTGTCCAATGACCTTTTCGTGTGTGTGTTACCCTCATATGATATCATTGATTTCTTTGAGTTAAATCTGTTCACTCAATACAATCTTATTTTATCTCATTGTTTGCTATTGTGTCTTCTTAATGATTAATATGATCACTGTTAACAAATGACTGTGATAAATTACTCGTTCGAGAACAAGCAACCCGTGGCCACGTTCCATATTTATTAATCCACACATGCCAATGGAGGATATCGTTAACTCTATAATTGAGTTATGAATTCCACTATTGCTAGTAAAGCCATACCATATACAAGACATGTTCCCAATATATCTGACCTCGTCATGTGTGTGTTACCATCATATGATATCCTTGATTCCTTTGAGTGAAATTCCTTCACTTAATACAATCTTATTTTATTTCATTGTAGCTATTGTGTCTTCTTAATGATTAATATGATCACTGTCAACAAATGACTGTGATAAATTGCTCGTTTGAGAACAAGCAAATTGTGGCCGTGTTCCATATTTATGGATCCATACATACCAATGGGAGGATATCATTAACTCTATAATAGAGTTATGAATTCCACTATTGCTAGTAAAGCAATGCCATATACAAGTCATGTACCCAACATACAGGCTATCAACTCGATCATCTTTAGAGCATAAGCCTTCACTTATATCAAATCACATAAGTTACATATGCATGTTTAGTGACTAACTCAAGATTTAGGTAAATCACACCATGAATGTCACAGGTGAATTAATTCACAAACGTATTCAGAATTAATTCATCTTGGGTCCAGTTCAATGTATCATTCTGCCAATGAATACATTTATATCTCTACCCATGGAGTCAATTGCTCTGATAGTCAAGACTAGCCATCTACTCAATTAAAATTGTAGATGACATAATAATCATTATCAGTATATGAATCAAATGCTCACGTTGGTTCTTTTACTGGATTACAGACTCGTTTAGATTATCTACTGAAGTAAGTTGTCTTTCTCGCAACGTAAATGTTCTTACAATGCCACTTATCATTAGTTTGAACTTAGAAACCCAATGAGTTAATATTTGTTTGTCACAGTTTCACTACGCATGCAAAATATGAAATACAAAAATACAAAAGACATAACAGCAAAATGTGAAATTTATTTATTCATCATTCAAATATATAGAAAACAAGTACATGTCTACTACAATATAGGTACATTTCCCAACAACTGTAACACACAACTGTGCCTCAAACTGTGTTACAAACTAAGGCCACATAAAACAGGGTCACACGACCGTTGTCAATAGGTTATGTAACTAACTGTGGCTGTATAGACCTAATTGTAAAACTTTGCAAACATTCACACGATTGAGTAGCAGGTGGTTTGAGAGACTATGCCCGTGTGTACTCAAAACTAACCTGATTATATAGAGCACATGGTTGTGTCACTTGCACGTGTGTGACACACGATCGTGTGTTAGACCTTGTATAGCATTATAGACCATCTAAAGAATAGCACTGTAAACTCTAAAATATATATAGATTTTAGTATTCTTTTATGTATATTTTATGCTAATTCTGAGTAAATAAATAACACTTTTTGTGGTTTTTCACTTAATTTCATGATATTTTGTAATCTCCATAATAATGTGCTAAGTTTGTAAAATTTATGTTAAACACATGTTATTTTGTTTTTTTGTGGGGGGGATAAATGGGCTAAGGGAAAAGATAGCATAAATTTGGTTGTATTTGAGTCTTAAACAGGTACAAGTTGAAAGATCCAAGATGTAGTCACGTGGGTTTCAAGAGGACTTCGTTCCAAATTCAATTACATCGAGGCCTAGTATTGTCTAATTGGAAGTCCAAAATCGTTCCACTTACACACTTTTCCACAAAATAAAAATAACAACATTCAGTACTAAAATTAGCAATCCATAATTGACCACTAACATTAAAAAAAAGCATATTTGACCCCAATCTCCATCAAATAAACATAAAAAACCATTCCCTTTAATTCAAACCTCAAACCATCCACTCATCTACTAAAAATAGCAGTCAAACCCCCTTTTACCATTCAATGGTCGGCCATACAAGGAGGAAAATAAGCCAACTTTCTTGCTAAAATTAGCAAGTCACCACCCACTCTTCCTCATATCAAGGGATGACAATAAAAGGAGTGAGAATCAAGGATTCCCTTGCTAAACATAGCAAGGGACGTTAAGGCTTAGAAGGTTATAAAAGGAGGATTCATTTCATTAATCAAAACACACCATTGAACACCCAGTTCTATACTAGTTTTCAGAGAAAAATCTCTTAGTGTTCTTATCTTTCTCATCGTTTGTTAAACACTCATTTGCCATATAATAAGGTAATTCATTTACCAAAAATTAGAGCAGTCAGAGAGAGAAACTTGAGAGTATTTTGATGATTTAATGTAAATATAAGGAGGAGAGCCATCATGGGAAGCTACAAGAAGCAATCGCAGATAACCCACTGTAGTTCAAATGTTTTCTCTTCTTATTGTGAATTGGCCTTGGATAATCCCCCTTGACTACTCTTCTTCCTTTTCTCTTCATTATTAATTGATGTTTTCTATGTTAAAAGACAAGTTTGCATCTATCTTTATGCTGTCAATTTAATATTACATGAACTAATTTTGTTTATTTAGAATAAGTATGAATCATGATTTGAGTTAATTGGTTTTTGTATTGCGAAGATTTTGTGCAAATGGTTATTTCATTCATTTAAGTTTAATTCATGTTAACACTTGTAAATGTATGGCCAACATTTGTAGGTTAATAGATTATCTAAGAAGAGGTAATAGTTAATAGATAAAAGACCTAAATATCGCATATCATGTCAATATTGAAAGATGATTGTTTTATGCATAAATGAATAAATGCTCGAAAGGGTGATTTCTAGGTTAGTTTTAGCGTAGGCATATGCGAAATAACTTAAGGACATAATAAAACTTCAAGAGAAGCCTATGCCTTAATTAAAATTTGGTTTAATGAATTTTCATATTGCCACAATCCTTCGTAATATTCCTTTTATGATTGCCAATGAACTCTTGTTAAGTGAAATATTTGTTCTAGTCTATTCATTTTATGTTTTATTAAATCTTTTGTTTAATCTTTCTGTTGTGATTATTTTTCTACAAGGTATGTTGTTTTATTTTGTGGGCATTTGAAATTTGACTACATTATTAACATTATTTTCGAATATCATAAACAATATTTTTATTTACTTATTTTCTACCAAATTGTTTTATAATTAACTTTGCAATTAATTTACACAATAGTCCCTATGAAGACAATAACTATTTACTTACTACTTATTACTTGTACGACCGTGTACACTTGCATGTAATCAAGCAACACAAGCACAAACCAACCTTACCAAAATGACTTATAGTGCAATCAACATCTAATGTAAAAATTATCCCAAAACTTGATCAATTCATGATATATCATAGCATAAACTCTTTACTAGACATACAGCCAATATACTCTCATTATCACCAACACAACATTAGATTTAAGTCATTACAATTCAAACCAAAGACCTTAACCATTTCATACTACATTCTATTCATATTCATACCAACATCTAAACTTTTCCATTACTATTAGCCTTTTAAATACCAAACTTGGCATCAAACCATTCATCACATAACAAGTTACCACATAAAATTTTATACAAGTATAACCATACCAAAACACATTCATCCACTTATACAAGTTTAAACATCCTATGTACATGCCACAAATAACCAAACTTGAAACATCAAAAGTCTACTGAATCTGGAGACGAAGGTATGTGCTTCGCGCTAATTCAATCAACACATTCTAAACATCCAAAATCTACAGAAAAGTAGTAACATAGGTAAGTATTTAAAATACTTAGTAAGCTCATACAATATAAACGATTACTTACCTCAATTACTTATCACACATTCAATTCATTATGCAAAAAAAATCCCTATCAAGACACAATACAACAACATCAAATACATAAGGTTTTGAGCTCAAACCATACATATAACTTCAATTTTCCATATTTCTATCATAATCCAACTTATACCTTATATCCAAATCATATACATTACTTTTCCAACATCCAATGGCATATCATCTCATTTTTATTCACAAGTTAGAAGTTTTGAGTTTTATGGCTAGGGTCAGTGAGAAGGTTGCGCTATTGTGTTTAGTTGCGCATTTAAGTGTCAGAATGGGCCTGTTGGTCTGGTGGTTGGTTGTGTGTTAATTTGCCTCTGGGTTCTCGATTCAAGTCATTGTGGGTGTATTTTGGTTAGATATTTTTATAATGAGACTTTGTTTTGTTAAATAGTAATTTTGTTTTAAAGTTAGAATATATAACCATTTATATATATTTATTTTTATGATTTTATTATTATTTTTCTTTTCTTCCTGGACGTTTCTTCCTTCTCCCTCTCCTTTTTTACTTTTTTCTCTTTTTCTTTTCTTCTTAAAAAAATAGTTTTGCTTGTGGATTTCTGTGAGTGTCGCCCCTTTATCGTCAAGGCGTATCTAGTCGTCTTTGATAGTGAATCAGGTGTTGGATTCATAACTCTTTTAGTTAATTTGTGAATTGAGGATTCGATTTGGTGGTTTTCTGATTTCATGTGTGTTGGGAATCTTTCCCTTTATTGTCAAATTTTTTGCCTATTTTGTGGAATTTGACATTGTTTATGTACTGGGAAATGGACCTTTTGAAAGGTCGATTGATATGGTGGTAGCTAGAAATTGGGTGTGATATTGATATGTTTTGGGGTTGTTAAAGTTTGGGGTTTATTTTGACATTGTAAAGAATGAGATTTTGACCAGCTTTGGTGTGGTTTCGTGACCACACGGGTGGCTACACGGGCATTTGCCCCACACGGACGGTTCACACGGCCGTGTGTTTTTAGGAATTAGGGTTTCTGAGAAGGATTAGGTGCCACACGGCCGTGTGACTCATTTAGGAAATTAGTTGATTTTCACACGACCGTGTCCCCTAGTCACACGGGCATATGGGTTTGGGAATTAAGGGTTTTTGTGTGGCTGATTTGGGGAATTAGTCGATTTTCACATGGCCGTGTCCCCTAAGCATATGGGCGTGTGGGTTTGGGAATTAGGGGTTTTGGTGTGGCTAATTTAGGGATTTAAGGATTCCACATGAACTTGTGTTTTGGATACAGGCCCGTGTTTGGTGGGCATACGGGCGTGTAGGACCTTCACACAGCCGTGTCTACCCTGTACTCTATTTAAGTACAAATGGACAGAGAGTTACACGGCCATGTCCCTGGCCCACATGGGCGTGTGCCTCATCCACACGGGCATGTTGACCCCTCACTTGGTCTAGGCATTTCCACACGGCCAGAGCAGATGGTCGTATGGTCCTAAATTGTTAACTTTAATTCTCTGTATGTTTTTTATCTAAAAATGTGGTTGTATGTTCCGACCCTTAGCTAGGCTTTAGTGAGGGTAGTTAAGACTCTGATCTAGGCTTCAACTTATGTGTTATTTGTGACTGTTGTGTGAGATGTCTGACTTTCAACCTGCTTAGCTGGGTGTGTGTGTGCATCTGTTTTTGTCTAACTATTTGTTATTGTCTTCATTGTTTCTGTAAGTTGTGAGCATACATACACTTACATAAAGTGATTTTTAGGTTGGTTGAGAAGAGAAGGAAGACTGATTCTGATCTTATCTGACAGTATAACTACAACTTACTGGTATAGCAGTTTACCACACTGTACAACATGTACGTCAGCTTTGCTACGTATTATTATCTAATTTGGCAATTTAACTGCAGCTTATTGGTATAGCAGTTTACCACATTGCACTATACCGCATATACGTCAGCTTCGCTGCATATTATTATTATCTGATCTAGCAATTCAAACTGCATGTATGTACAACAGGTTACCGCATTGCACTGTACCGCATACATTGAGTGTAGGGTTGAATGGGCCTTTCTAGGTCCTATGAGGTATGTGTGGTTGGATAAGCTTAAATAGCTCTTTTGGGGTGTGATCGGGGGACAGAGAGGTCTTTTGGCTGGATGGATGGGTTTTTATCATCTGACTACATTCATACATATCTGTTTGAGTGTTCTGAGTGTAAGATTATCTGGCCGTATTCTATCTGACTGAATAACCCTTGTGACTGAGTGTCTATGTGTGACTTTGTAACGCCCCAAAATTTATATTTATGTTTTGGTGAAATATTGACACAATTGTTTATCTGCTTCAGTGGTTAAGTGTTCTAGGTGTGTGTGGGAGGTCCTAAGTTCAAGCCTTGTCTTGGGAAAATTTTGGTATTTTTATGAATAAATCCTTACTCTTGTGTAGTAGGCTTTTATTTGATTGTTTGTAAAATTTGTTAGAATGGGCCTACTGGTCTAGTGGATAAGTGGAGTGTTAGTGTGATAGAGGTCCTGTGTTCAAATCCATGTTTGTGCAAATAAGATAATTTTTGGCTATTGGTTTTGGCAGGTGTTTGATTAAGATTGGATTCTGAATAGTTGAAAATAGTGGGGAAGCACGTAGAGAGATTTTAGGAGTGTTTTGGGGAAAAAGTGGGGGTGATCGAGATTGTGTTTTATTTTTCCCAAAATCTTTTTTTCCTCTTTTACTTTTTTTAGTCAATTTGTGCCGTCCCTTTTCTCCCATATCTTTACCGAATTTCATTAAAACTATTTTCCTTTCCCTTCATCTGGTTCATTCTTTCACCTATTCTTTTCCTTTAATTTTTGCAAACGTGGTTAGTACTTATATGGAATCGGTAAGTTCTCTCCTTATTGTTGTGAATTTCTGATCAATTGTGTAGTAATGTCTCTCTTCTGTGTTTAATGGTATAGGAAGTGGCCCTAGTTGGCAAGTTCCATGATTCTTGTTTTAACAACGTTATCAAAGAGTCCTCGTCATTGGTAAGTTTGGTTTTTGTCAATTAGTTGTAACAGAATTTGTTATCTAGTCGCTAAATTGACTTTGTGTTCCTTGAATATAGGTCTTAAAGTGCTCGAGATTGTGTTAATGTCAGAAACAAACCAGGTGTGTACTCGAAAACACAAAAAATGAGAATCAGTGAAAAGCCAAAAATCAAACCTGTCGATGCCACATGGGCGTATGGTCGCCCGTGTGGTAAGCCGTGTCAGTACACGGGCGTGTGATCAATAAGCCAAGCCGTGCACGCATGACACAGCTGTGTGATAGTCGGAAACAGCCGTGTGGGACACACGGGCTTGACCAATTGGGCTGTGTGGGCCACATGGGTATGTAGGCCCACACGAGTGAACCACACGGGTGTGTGAGATTCTGGACCAGGCCGTGTGAACCACATGGTCAAAATCAATTTGGGCTGTGTGGGCCACACGGACGTATAGGCCTATAAAGGCAGGCCACATAGACGTGTGAGTCTATTTTTTTAAAAAGTTTTGTATGGTTGCACAGGTCACCCAAGTTGACTGTAGACCTTCTGTAGGGTCGGTAAGCATTACTTAGACCCTTATACGAGTGATCTGTCTGTCTGATTTTTCTAATGTGCATGAATTCGGATATCTGGATGTATGAATTGTATTCGCATAATAGCATGCCATCATATGTATGTTGCATTGCATTGGGGTGGGTTGATGATTTATCGGAGGAAGTATCTGAAAGGCTCTTAAGCTAGTTATCTGGCAGCTCAGCTGCACTATTCTGACTATGTGCCACATTTCGGTACAGCATGGTGTGTAGGGATAGGTGGGTTGATTTTATCCCAACATAGTGTGTAGGGTTGGACGGAGATAGTGTGTAGAGGCTGGTGGGTAGGATTTTGGTATTCTATTTATTCTACATGTTATATCTGAGATGGGCTAGGGCCCTAATTTGTATCTAATTCTGTATCTAGGTAGGCTAAGGTTCACACCGATTCGGTAATGGGCTCAGGCCCGAACTACCTATTTATATATATATGGCTGATTTCTAACATTATGATGTGCGCATGCTTTCTGTGGGGATTACACACTGAGTTTGTGAAAACTCACCCTTTTCTGTTTAATCTATTCAGGTAATCTCCAGCATTAAACGGATCGGAGCAGCGGAGGACTCAACGGTGACCGCCACGGTTTCGTACTATTTAAATTCAGTTTTTAAGTTATTTATTTTCTTTCTTTTAATTTGGGTTTTATTATGTAATTGTTGGGACTTTGGACTATTAGGTAGAGGTGTACATGGGCCGGACCGGCCGGGTCCAACTAAAAATTTAGGCCCGTTCATTGGGCTCGGGCCGGGCCAGGCCCAAAAAATGGGCCTAAAATTTTGTCCAAGCCCGGCCATATAAAAATGCTAAAACCCGGGCCCGGCCCGGCCCGCCCCGCCCGTATTAATTTTTATATTATTTTATATAAATTTTAAATATATATAATACATCAAAAATACTAAAAAATTAAAATAAATATTTTCAACAAATTGAAAATAAATTTTAAAAAATATATAGACTTAAATAACACTAAAATAGATGTAACTTAACAAGCAAATGCCTCTAAAATAATAACAAAATTAACAAATGTCTTTAAAATAATAACAAAATTAACAATAAAATAAGTTTTATACAATATCTAAACAATAACAACAAAATAATAGCAACATAATAGTAAAATGGTAGCAAAATAGGGAGAAAAATAATAAGAAAACAATATTTAAAAAAGTAAAATTTTTTGTCCTTTAGTGAATTCGGGCCGGGCCGGCTCGGGCTCGGGCCAAAAATTTCTTACCCGAGCCTGGCCCATTTTTTAAACGGGCCTTAATTTTTTGTCCAAGCCCATTTTTCGGGCCTATATTTTTGCCCAAACCCTTCTACATTTCGGGCGGGCCTACGGGCCTGGCCGGGCCGCCCGGCCCATGTACAGCTCTACTATTAGGTTTAACTTGTGGATTTTGAACTGTTTTAAAATTTTAATATTGCTGGACATTATTAAATTGGATTTTTGCTAAATACATTGGTTTTCCCAACATGAACGGTTTTCCCTAAAACCAAAATGTTTTGCGAAAGCTTCCGCTAAAGAAAGAGATATCTTGGTTAACTTAACAATGAATATACGTCTTCTAGATTAAATAAAAGCTAATAACGAGAACGGTTTTTATTTATCAACGCGTTTTCAAATCCTATTCTATGTGACATCACCAGATTCGACTATAACGTCTAGGCCGAGTTTGGGGTGTTACAGACTTGGTGTGCTTGAGTTGTTGCTTTCTATTGGAATGTTGGTTCCAGGTTTACTTTTGACTCTGTATATATCTATAAGCCTGCTTCGCTGCTAGATTGAGTTCCATAATTCTGTTTCTAGTAACGTTTTGATCTCACACTGAGCTCGTGTAGGTCACCCCTTTTAGTGTTTGCCTTTCAGGTACACTCTCATTTTTCGTTTTCTGTAGCTCGGACTCAGTGTGCGGAGGTCTCAGACAGCCACGTTTAAAATCAACTTTAAAAGCATTTTTATAAATTCTGCATTAATCAATAAATGGTTTGAACTGTAAATTTTGTTTTGAATATTATGGTATAAATTTTGGGTTTTACGCATGTAAGCGACCATTTGGACTAAAATTTTTGTAATATCGGAATTTTGCAACAAAGAATTTTACGTAACTTAAATGGTGTATGTTTTCTAGTTGGTTAAACTCAAATTTTACCTACGATCATTTCCGTGATCAATGTAACCTCTGAGATTCGGTCTAAACTTCTAGGTCGGGTTTTGGGGCGTTACAATATTACCCGATGAAATTTCGTAAAAGAACTCCGTGCATAGGTAAAAGTAATAGTTTTGTTACCTATTTGGGTTAAACCTAAACAAATTGGATAATACTGTCTAGTCACCCATTAGGTTTGAACCTACACGAATTGGATAATCGTGTCTGGTCACCTATTAGGGTTGAACCTACATAACATATAGCTTGACCAGGGCTTAATAAACCTCTATTCTCGAGTCTGCAACACATGTTAGAGCTCAAAACCTGCGGGCAATAACTCGTAACCTCATATATGAGACTTTTACTAATTTCATTGGGGTTTAATATCATATTATACCTTTTCGGAACAATCATTTTAATTTCATTCAATACTTAATTTAGGTACTAATTCATAGCCAATTCAAGATATCAATAAAACATTAATGAACATAAAGATGAAACTCAACAGCAATTTAAACATATTTACACTATATGAACTTACTAGGGGCTAACAACAAAAGCAGGAGTGTTAGGGACTAGTTTGTAAATTTCCTTTCTTCCTTGATTATCAACCGTCTTGTTTAAATCTTGATATATAGTATAAATTTATTTCAATTTAATCACTTCCAAATTTGGACTCCAAATTCAAATATATCTAATTACAACTTCCTATTATAAAAAAAATACATGTCAATTTCATGATATTAACAATTTAATCTTTATGTTTAAAATTAACAAAAAAACCACTTTACAAAATAGTCCTATTTTCCATCAAACCTTCAAAATCTACCAAAAACATTCAAAAATTAACATTAATGGAAACTTTAGAAATCTTTAAAAATTTTGAAAACGGTGATACGGGTTAGCTGGACCTAATTACAATGATCTCAAAAACATAAAATTTACAAGAAATGAGACCCCAAAACTTTACCATGAAAAGGCCGAATAGTTTGATATCTTGAAGCTTTTCTTTCTCTTTAAAAATGGTGTATTTTCAGCGAGAAGAAGAAAATGAAAAGATGATGATGTCTTTTATTTTATGTTTTTTTACCTTTTGTTACTAATTTAATATTATAATTACTATATATTTCAATTAAAAATCCCCCACTAACTGTGTATCTCATTTAAAAGTGTCCTAATTTCCACTTATAGTCTTGCACAAATATTAATTAATTCATTTAACTAATAAAATTCAATATTGATTGATTTTTACGATTTTTACGATTTAGTTTTTTTTACCAAAATTAAAAACTTAATCACTAAAATTTTTGAACTAAAATTTAATACACCAATATAAAAACACCATAAATATTTAATAAAAATATTTACGAGCTCGGTTTATGGAAATGAGGTCCCGAAACCTAGGGGTGAGTATTCGGTTGAGTCGACTAGAATCGAGTCAAAAAATTTCGAGTTAGTCGAGTTGACGAATCCTATTTTAGCAACCGAATTTAATTTAAAATTTTTTTGAATTGAGTCGACTCGAGTCAAAAAATTTTGAGTCGAATCGAGTTAATGAATCTTATTATTTATACTTAATGTTGCATTTACATGGACCGATTATTTAACTAGTAGACGAAGTATAAGCTTTTAAATTAATTTTGAGTAAAGGAAAAAAGAGAAAGTGGGGTGATTTGGAAGGAAAGTAAGACTACTAGGTAAACATTTATCAAAATGGTGTAGTTTTGCGTTTTCTTATTTAGATTTTCGAATAACTCGAATTAAGTGTGAGCGTTCAGTCGAATGGGGTGAAATTATTCGAGTTAAATTAGAAAATTAATAATGCCAAATTACAATCTTGTTACAATATAACTATTTCCATGTTAGAGCACATAAATTTGAAACTATTTGAAAACTTTTTTAAAGCATAATAATAAAAAGATATTTTAGTATGATAAACTTGAATCATTAATCACTTATTTAGATTCCAAAATTATTATTTTATAAAATTTTTAAAATTTTAAAATTTCAACTTATTTTTTAGATTTTTTTTAAAAAATTATAATTTTTTAAAAATAAAAATTTTGGAATTTTTATAAAAATTTTGAATTTTAAAAATTATTTTCAAATTTTGAAAATTATTTTGATTTTTTGTAATTTTTGTTAAGAGAGAGACCAATTTGCTCATTTTCAAAATTGATAAGGACCTAAAGGGTATTTTTACTAATCTGTTATTCAAATTATTTGAGTTATTCGAATTGTAAAAATTCAACTCGACTCGAACTCGAAATCTGAAATTTCTTTTTCGAGTTGACTCGAATAAATTGAATAACTCGATTTGATTAACTTGAAATTTGAATTTTTTTTCAATTTTTTCGAATCGAATCAAATTTTGCTCACCCTACCAAAACCTTATTTCCCAAAACCACTGACTTTTAGGTCGAACCACTTGTACTTTAATTTACCGTCTAATTAGCAAAACAAATCAAAATTCACTATATCGTTATATTTGACTTATAAATATTAAATAATAATATTCATGGACTTATTCATCAGAATTGTGGTCCTGAAACCATTATTTTCGATGCCATTGGAAAACGGGTTGTTACACATACCACCACACAATTTGGGTTCGTTGGCGAATACTATCTGCCTCCAAATGACATCACCAGTAACTTAAAATTTCATGCAACTATTATTTATATCTAATCACAGTAGCATTCAATTTCACATTACACCCAAAGTTAGCTCACATGCGGATACTTTCCACTGTTAAGCACAAATCATGCGTATACCCATTCATCTAAGCACTATTCACATGCAAGAACTTTACGTAACACTCATATGCTTGCATGGACTGTTCACGGACCCCTTCATTGCATTAGCTTCTGATCCAAATATCGCTCCAAAGATCCACTGTTTCATATTCACGGTAATGCTCCATTAAGCCAATATTTCATATATATAACCAAACCTCCGCAAATTCTCTTTGTTAATTCGAACACTTACGTGTTCCTTCGCAAGGCCAGGCATTCTCTAATCGTGATTTACATTTTCATGCCCTATTAGAGGTAAATCTCATTTCAAATCAAAATCTCCATACATTTTTTCCACCACATCTCATTAGTTACCACCATTTCCCCCTCCTACCATTCTGGATACGGAGCTTATGCGCCAAGGAAGAGTGTCCATTTACAACCATTCATGGATATACTGCAATCAACAATTTAGATGGTTAACACAGATATTCACTGCTGATTTTAAATAAACTTACTTACCTGGAAGACAACATTATCAAGAAATTAGCTGAGATTTAACAAGTACACAAGTGAAACGAACTCACCAGAGATTACTAAGAAGAGTTTTGCCTAATCTATGAGTTCCTTTCCCTTTGCACTCGGGTCTTCTCCTATTTCTTTAGCTAAATTAGATTAAACACTCTATTAAGTATAGAAACAATGAAACTTTAATGTAAAAACAAGAATCGAAAACATGTAAATGTTAACTAGTAGGGAGTTTCCTTCCCTCCTACCTCTAGTAGATACTTATATAAATAGTTCTTACAACACTATTATTCCTTGGATATTAACTAAAGAAGGACACAAGAATTTACCAGTAGTTGCCTTGAAAAAGTTAGTTACTAATCAAGCTAGAGGCTGGTACCCTCTTCACACAGCAAAGAACACACCAGGTTTCTTCTAAAAGAACAAGGATGAACAGAGAAATGGAAAATAAAGTCCTTCTCCGTTAAGCTTTCATCTTATTTATATAGGAATTAGCGCGTAATTCCACTATAACGAGTTACCTAATCACTTTACATCGACACACGATTCCACTAATCTCACTCGGTTCCACTAATCAGATACAATTTCACTAATCAAACATCATTAACGAGACTCTACAGGTGCCATGCAAAATGACACGTTTCCTATATAAGACTTGACACGTTACTTGTACATGTCCTACCAATTCCGGATTCTAAAGTAACAGGTCTATATGCCTTGAACTCACCAATGACGGGTTCACAATGAAAAAGCTCGCCAAATATGGAATAGGGATCTGCAGAAATGACGGAGAAACTTAGCCAAATGAAACAAATCAGTTCCCGTAAATTTGACAATCTCATACGCGAGTCACCACCAAGCTCACTTTGTCAACCAACCCAAAGCGCGGACATGAAATACTAGGGGCATGATAATCCTAGGGGCATGACAATCCCTATATCGCATTTAAAAGTTAGCATCCTAACTATATTACATAATGTTTTATAATATTATATCATATATTAATAGTTTATATATATGTATGGATGATTAAACATTATAATATCATGTAATATTATATCTTTTATTATAATTTATATTATAATATATTCTTAGTAATAGTTATATTATAATATTACTTTATGGAGTAGTAATACTAATGCATTATGATATATTATTAGTTTATGTATTAGCAATATACTAACTTAGTATATTGGTTTAAGGTGAGGTTAGGTAATCCAGTTCGGTAATAGTTATATAATATATTATTAAATTATCATTAAAGTTTAATTTTTATAGACTTTAATGATTATTAAGTTTACATATTTATTATACATATATAATTATAGTATTAAATTTTTTATTTTAAATTAATATTTTTAAAAAAATTATTTCACTCTATAATTTAACATAAAATTATCATTAAATTAGTTTTCCTATTAATAAAATTTTAATATAAATATGCAATACTTATGAATACATTTTCAAAAAAAAAAGAATTATCTTTTATTTATATTTTAAGTAATTTCACAAAATTATATTAATTATTAATGTCTATTATGGTTGTTCAGTTATAAAGTCAAACTTTTTCAGGCTATGAGTCAGATTTATCTTGGGCTCAGGTTAGATCAGTGTAACACCCCAGATTTCAGGGTTAGAAGTTTTGAGATTTGTAGTTGGGGGCAGTAGCTAGGTCAAACAATTGGGTTGGTTTCCACATTTTAATATTAGAATGGGGTTATTGGTTTAGTGGTTGGTTGTGTGTTAATGTATTTTTAGGTTTTGGGTTCGAATCCTCATGTGTACGTTTTGAGAAATTTTTTTATATTAAGTTTGCTTATATCTTTAAAATATTATTTATTACCTTTATTTATTTTATTTTATCTCAAAAACTCAACTTTTCCCACGTTCATGTTCCTCTCTCCCCTTTTTTCTCTAATGTTCCTTTTTTTCTTATTTTTGTCAGTTTTTGTAACGCCCCAAAATTTCTATTTTTTGTTTTTGTGAATGTGTAAAGAAAATATATATTTTCTTTAGTGGCTAAGTGTTCTGGGTGTATGTGGGAGGTCCCAAATTGAAGCCATGACTTGGACAAATTTTGGTATTTTTATGAATAAAGCCCTATCTTTAGTTAGTAGGCTTTTAAGTAAAAGTTAGTAAATAATTAATAGAATGGGCTTGCTGATCTGGTGGATAAGTGGAGTGTTGGTGTGAAGGAGGTCCCGTGTTCAAGTCCATGCGCGAGCAAGGGAATTATTTTTGTTTGATTGGGCAAGTGGTGTGGTGGATTTTAAGTCAAATAGGAATTCTGAGTAGTGGAGATGCTAGTGGAGTGACTTAGGGAAAATAGGGCTTATCAAAATAGTTTGGTCTCTTCATCTAAAGTTTTCTCTGCAATTTTTCCTCTTCACTTTTCTTTTTCAACTCTTTCACTTCCTTTTTGCCACCCCGTTCCACTTCCTTGCTGCCATTCTTCTGCGTTGTAACACTCCAAACCTGGCCTAGAAGACTAAACTGAATTTCGAATGCTACATTGATCACCGAAGTGAGCATGAAAAAATACTACAAAACAAGTCGCTCAAAATCCCATTTCCAAAAATGTTTATCTCAAAACAAATCAAAAACGTTTAACAGAAATAAAAGTAAGAACAAAAGTTCAAAACAGTAACTGTACCATAATATTATAAACTTTAACAGTTCAAAACCAAATGTAAAACTAGAAATCACTAACTGTTCAGTTCCTGCTCACAAGCCTGTCGAGACCTCCGCGTACTAAGTCTAGCGTCCAGAAACCAGGACTGTACCTGAAAGGGGAAACAAATGAGGGGTGAGCTACCCGAGCTCAGTGTGAGACCAAACCAGTTAAACTACAAATGCAGAAACAGAAAATCAGAAGCAAACCAGAAACAAAACATATTTACAGACATATGACAGTTAGGCAAATTCGCCCAAAATCACATACACACACCATATGTAACTTTACCGCCATATGGCTCATTTAGACACAATAGCAATAGTTCTCAACGAATATAGTCTAGGCCTAAGCCCTTTTTCAGAATCAGTACCAGGTTAGGCCTTAGCCCGTCTTAGTACAGTAGCAGTTAACTCTACAGAATTCTCTTAGGCACTAGTGCCTTTCAGCCGATCAGTCATTTGCAAATAGTCAATTAGACATATCAAACAAACAATATAGTCACATTCGATCACAGTAACACATTCAGTCAATCAGATTCAACCAAATGCATATGAGTGCAGATGAGTTACAAAAATGCACCCACCCATCTAGCCAACACACCTCTCCGTCCAACCTCACACTTACTGTAGGGATTTAATCAACCAACCTATCCCTACACTTACAATTAGCACTGGTTGTAGCACTAAATAGAAATTTGCAACTGAGCTGCCAGTATATTAGGCTTAAGAGCCTTTCAGTACAATTTCTCAGATATATCACCCCGAGTTACCCGGCAACGATGATTATCAGTATTGTCCATGACCCTCAGGGTATTGGGACTATCAGTGTGTAGACAAACTGCCAGTCTCTTATATAACACAGCAATGATAGCGAATAAACTGTCCGGTGCAATGCAGAATACTGTGGTACAGATATGCAGTATGAACTGCCAGATCAGATAATAGTACATAGCGCAGCTAACGTACGTGTAGTATGGTGCAATGCGGTAAACCGCTATTCCATCTAAATGATGCCATTCTGGATTGCCCGGCAACGATGATCATCTATGCAATTAAACTGTAAGATCAAATCAGTCTTCCTTCTTTTCCAACTCCCAACCCATAATGGTTTATGCAAATGAATGGGTGCAAATGTATGAATACAAATGCTCCAACTCAGAATACAATTTCAGAGAGTCATTCACAAACAATCATTTAGAAACAATCATTCGGAAACAGTCATTCAGAAGCAGTCAAATGAAAATAGTCATTCAAAAGCAGTCAATCGATTTCAAAAATGTGTACACTTATGCATTCAGATTCGGTCCTTATAATTTCATACAACCAAATGTAAGCAGTACATAATCAAAGTCAGAACAGAGTCGTCTTCACCCTTAGTAAACTTAATCAAAGGGTGGATCACATAGACTCACAAAGGCATTTGATTTGCCCCAAATCAGAATTTGGCGAGTTAGGGCCACATGCCCGTGTGCTCCAGTCATGTGGAGTAATCCAAGCTGTGTGAGGATCCAAACGCCCGTATAAAGGGTAGTACATGGCCGTGTGACAGAGGCACATACCCACGTGGTATAGGGACACGGCCGTGTGAACAGGCCGTGTAACTCACTGTCCAATTTCTTTAAATTCAAGTGTAAGACAGACACGGCCGTGTGAAAGTGTCACATACTGGTGTTTGATATGACGCTCATGTGGCCATCAAACACGGCCGTGTGTCCCAAAATACACGCCCGTGTAGAATCCTTAGGCCCCAAAATCAATCACATGGCCGTGTGTCCCGAAACACACGCCCGTGTAGGAACCCTAATTTCCCAAATTGGTCACACAGCTGTGCATCCCATAACACATACTCGTGTGGAAGCTCTAATTACCCAAATCAGTCACACGACGATGTGGCCAAGGGACACGGCCGTGTAGCTTCTGATAAAATCCCCACATCAGTAACACACTCGTGTGGCTGGGCCGTGTGGCACCCAATTTAGCTCAAACACCTTATTACCCAAATCCACACGGCCATGTACCTCCGGCACACGCTCGTATGACCATCGGGAAAGCTACAAAACCACCCCAATTCAGTCCCAACTGCTCCCAACCTTAACCACATTAAATATATATTAGAATAGGGGGTTTTCCCCTCTCTTACATGACTAAAACCCGCATTCATCGGATTAACATATATTTTCAGGAAGCCTATCAACGATTTTAGACAAACAAAAGTAAGAGTAGTTAAGGTTAGAATCCCACACTGTTTGCCAGTGTAGAAGACGATTGAGAAATAGAAATCTCCGATGCCAAAAACTAAAACTGAGCTTTGAGTAATTTTTTGAAAATTGAGGAAAAGACAAAAGTGCAGAGGAAGAATGGAGAACAAGAAGAACGTGCAAAATAGAAGAATAAAATAAAATACCTAAAAATAAAAATAAAAATAATCATCACATTAAAATACGTCAATATTATAAAAATAACATTTAAACAAATAAGAAACAAATAAAAAGAAACAAAATATCACTTTTGCCCACGTAAGATTTCAAACAAAAATATCAGTACTACGTTTCATCCTTAGACCGATTGTCAATATGAGAGGGTGATTCAGATACTAAAAGATATTGAAGAGTTGTGTGATTGACTTCCGAGGCAGTTGGGAGGATTGCCTGCCACTTGCAGAGTTCGCTTATAACAACAGTTACCAGTCTAGCATATAGATAGAACCTTACGAGACATTTTATGGTCGTAAGTGTCGCACTCCCTTGTGTTGGATTGAGTTGGGTGAGCGTCTTGTTCTTGACCCTGAACTGGTTTCTAATACCAAGGACAAGGTTAGATTAATTCGAGATCGACTAAAAGAGGCATCTAATAGACAAAAGTCGTATGCAGATCTAAAGCGTCGAGAGATAGAGTATTCTGTGGGGGACTTCATTTTTTTCAAGGTCTCACCATAGAAGAAGATACTGAGATTCGGTTGTAAGGGCAAGTTGAGCCTTAGATTCATTAGGCCTTATCGCATATTGAGACGTGTGAGACTAGTTGCCTACCAGTTGGAGTTACCTCCAGAGTTAGATCGGATTCATGATGTGTTCCACGTCTCTATGTTGAGGCGCTACCACTCTGATAGCATGCATATTGTTCCTGTTGAAGAGATCAAGGTTAGGCCAGATCTGACCTTTGAGGTGGAGGCAATCCAGATATTGGATCACGATGTAAAAGTTCTGAGAAGAAAGTCTATCCCACTGTTAAGGTCCTTTGACGTAATCATAGGTTTGAGGAGGCCACATATGAGCCTGAGGATACGATGCGACAGCAGTATCCTCATTTGTTCTGATCAGGTAAAATTTTAAGGCCAAAATTTTCTTTTAAGGGGTAGAGTTGTAACTCCTCAAAAATCCCTTATAATTGTTTTTTATTGGTTTGTGACACAAATATCTATCTACCTCAATGGTTAAGTGTTCTGGGAGTGTTTAAGAAGTCTTGGGTTCAAGCCTTAGCTTGGGCAAAAATTTATTTTTAATTGAATGAACCCATATCTTTAGCCAGTAGGCTTATAAATAAATGTTGGTAAAATATGTCAGAATGAGCCTGCTGGTTTGGTGGATAAGTAGAGTGGCAAAGTGCAAGTGGTCTCGAGCTCGAGTCATGGTGTGCACAAGGGAGTGTTTTATTTTGGTCCTAGTGCCATGTGGGTGATTTAGTCTAACCGAACTACTGAAGAGTTGGAGTGGAATTTGAATTAAGTGGTTGAGGGATGGGTGGACAGTTTTGGGGGAGTGGATTGAGGGATTTGGGAGAAAAATAAGGATGGGAGTGTTTGTAGTTAACCAAAATAGGTGGTGGCAAATTCAGCTACTCTTCTCATTCTCTCAATTTTCTTTTTTTCTGTTGTTGGTCTTTTTCTGTCGATTTCTACATTTTTCCCCCACATGCTGCCGTTTCTCTCCTTTCACTCTCCTAAATTCGGTACTTTGGCATAGTTTATTTCTTTCTTTTTTAATTTTGCTGCCGCACGTACCTCCTTTTCTTTGTTAGTTGAATTTCGGCTTTATGCTCTCCCTTTATGACGCTTTTCTTTATCCCTACCATTCTTTTCTCCCTTTTCCCTTGTGCTGCCGATTTGGACCTTGAATCTTTCTCATCTTTGAGCATCCTTGTTGATCATTCAAGACAAATGGTAGGTTATGATAATTTGGGATAGTCGTTGCTTAGTGAAAAAGCATCTCTTTTTATTTCTTGTGTTTCCGTTAGTGATTACGCTTTGTTTACAATAGCAAATCGTGTGTATTGGGACCCTTTCCATATTCTTCGTAAGCAAATCGAGTTGAGGCGTTAGGGGTAAGTTCTGATCGCTCTTAAATTGAATAAGTGGTTGGGTTGGTTGAATTCAGCTATTAAGGTGATTAATGGGGAGTGTCCTGATTAATTTTTTTTTACGTATTACTGAGCTCGGAAGTGTTTTGTTGTGAATCCACAACAGGTGTGTAAACAAGACTCTGAAAATAGAAACTGGCGAAAAGCTAGCTAACGTGAAAAGTCGACGCCACACGAGCGTGCGACCACCCGTGTGGTAGGCCGTGTGACCGAACACAGGTGTATGATCGTCGAGGCTGGCCATGTACGGATCATAGGCCGAGCCGAATTGGGCTGTGTGACCTACACCTGCATGTGGGCCCCATACGGGTGAACCACACGAATGTGTGGAATTATTGGGCCAGGTCGTGTGATCCATACGGCCAATACCATTTTGGGCCGTGTGGGCCACATGAGCGTATGAGTCCTCATGGGTATGCAACATGGGCCTGTTAGCCCATTTTCACTGTTTAACTCCTAAGGTTGCACGGGTTGTCTGAGTTGACTCTGGACCTAATGTAGGGTCGGTAAGCGTACCTAGACCCCTAATTGACTGAGTTAATGACTAATTTGAATATGTATGAGGATGTGCCATTCATTCGATACTGTATACCCTGACTACATGCATGATATTCTATATAGCATATTATATTTCTATATACTGCATTTCATTAGGTTGGGGGTTAATTTTGTTCGGAGGAAGTATACTGAAAGTCCTCGAGCCTAATTTACTAGCAGCTCACCTGCAAACTACTGATTTAGTGCCATAACCGGTACTACTTGGAGTGTAGAGGCTGGTTGGTCTGGATTTCTTGATTACATATTGGTTACCGTTACTGCTACTGAGATGGGCTAAAGCCCAAACTGATATTGATATTGCAATGGGATAAAGCCCTAACTGAAACTGAAACCGTTACTGAATTTGGCTTAGGCCCAGATTGTAATTGCTTTTTGTCTGCTGTTTTATATGGGATTACACACTGAGTTGTCATAAATTCACCCATCTATTTTATCTGTACAGGTAATCCCCAAACATAGGCGTATCGACGTAGCAGAGGACTCAATGGTGGCCACACGACTCAATTCATTCTATTATAGTAATTAAATATAATTTTGATTTTATTTTGGGGTATTTACTGTAATAATGGCCTCTTTGGATATTCATGAATTATTTGGGATTTTTTTTGTTTTAATTTATAACTGCTATTAGTAGGGACAATCGAGTTTTATAAAATCAAACCTTTTTAACAAATTACATACAAATACGCAAACAATTTTTAAAGCTTCCACGATAAGTGACATTTTGAAAATTAATAACGTTCTAAAAGTAAATATCTTTTTGATAATGATTCATGTTTTGAAAATTAATGACACATCTTAGAATCAATGAAAGGTAATAAAGAGAGGACTAATACAGAATAGGGTTTTTCTTTAATAACAACTTGTTTTAAAAAGGAAGAAAACTTATTTTAATTAATTTTTAATACTAGAACATTTTTACTGAATGTATGGTACACCGAGTCTCTGGTGCTAATCCTGTAAGTTCTCTCTGAAAACTATATTATGATTCTAACTAAAACTACTATAGGTAGTATACAATGAGACTACTGTAGGTAGTATACTGTACTGTAAACACTTTAGTAGTCTACATTGAGACTGTAGTAAAATTGAGAGACACTACGAATTACAAAAACGAATATTGAATTACTGATATTGTTCTACATAAAACTTTATTAATAATTACTGGAATTGTAAACTGATCTGCATAAAGCTATTAATATAAATAATACGAGATTAGACAATTAGCACACGTGGTACTCACCGATGGGGTACAAGAGGCCGTGGTAGAGGTTCGAAGAGGTGCCCAAGCGGGGTCCTCGTCATCTGGCCACATACCTAATTTGGAAACTAGTGAGACGCTGGCTTCACCTGAGACTAGAGCTAGGTTTTATGATTGAGCGGCTGGGGACGTTGCACTGTCTCAAGCCATGTTATTGATTCTGGAGAGGGTCGCTGGGCACAATACTGGTTTTGGGGGCCAAGAGTCGGTTTACGAAACAACTTCGGTCTAACGGAGCTGAGATATTCAGGGGTGTCATTGGGGTCGCCCCTAACGTGGCTGAGTGTTAGAATGAGGCTACAGAAAGGATTATGGACGATTTGGACTGCAACCTCGAGCAAAGACTAAAGGGTGTAGTGTCACTGCTGAGAGATGAGGCTTACCAGTGGTGGCTTACGGTTAAGGAGGGTACTCAACCTGATCGACTGTCTTAGGAGATTTTTAAGACTACCTTCCAGGGAAAGTATGTAGGTGGCAGTTATGTGGATGCCCGGAAGAGAGAGTTTCTGAACTTAACTTAGGGGGATAGATCAGTGGCCGAGTATGAGGCCGAGTTCTTATGACTGAGCCGCTACGCTCGAGGTATGGTAGCGACTGAGTACGAGCAATGTTTTCGCTTTGAGGATGGCCTCAGGGATAGTTTAAGGGTTCTGATAGCTCCATAGAAGGAGCGAGACTTTGCTACACTATAAGGCGAAAATCGCCGAGGAAGTAAAGCACGCTAAGCGCCAAGAAAGAGAAAGGGGTAGAAATAAGAGAGATTTGAAGCCCTCGAGTTTCGTTCAGAGGCCTAAGAAAAAGGTCAGAGTTAATGGGCCGATAAGAGTTAGGGCTCCTATTGCTGCTACTGGGCAGCCGCCGTGTACTGACTGTGGTAGACGCTATCAGGGTGAGTGTTGCAAAAGAACTGGGGCTTGTTTGAGGTGCAGTTCACTAGAGCACTGTATTAGAGAGTGTCCGCAGAGGTCTGATCAGATGCAAGCTTCTAGCATGGGTACTACACCACCATCGAGGGTAGTTCAGTAGCCACCGAGAGGCTATGGTTAGGCCAAAGGTGGTAATGGGTTGGGTCGTGGTTAGAGAACACCGAGTAGAGGTGCTAGTCATATTGAGGTGAGACAGCAGGCTCTAGTTTATGCTGCACGTCACCGAGAGGATGGAGATACCCCAGATGCCATCACGGATATGTTCTTTATTGATAATGTACCTTATACTGCACTGATAGATATAAGATCTACTCACTCCTATATAGCTTGTACTATATCTGAGAACTTGGGTATCTTGGTTTTGAGCACTACAGTGAGGTCACTGTACTGAGTTTGCTGAGGCAATCGGTGAGGGTAAATAAACTGTTTCCAGACGTCCCTTTAGAGGTATAAGGGGTGACTTTTCAGCTGATCTAATGGAGCTTCCATTTGGGGAGTTCGATTTAATGCTGGGGATGGATTGGTTGGTCAAACACCGAGTGAGTTTGGATTGTGCCACAAAAAGGGCTGTGTTGAGAACTAAAGAGGACAAGAAGGTAGTTGTAATTAGGGAACATTGAAACTACTTGTCGAATGTGATTTCTACGTTGAGGGCCGAGAAGTTGGTTCGTAAGGGATGTGAGGCGTATCTGGCCTATATTAGTGTTTCAGATTTTGTGGATTCTTCTGTTAAAGATATCAGAACGGTTAAGGATTTTTCAGATGTGTTTCCTGAAGAGCTACCTGGGTTACCTTCAAACTGTGAAGTAAAGTGTAACACCCCGAATATTTTTACAGTAAGATAGTATCCTTGATATAGTAAAATAAGGAAATAAAGTGGCAAGGAGCGAAAATTTGAGTTATGTCATTGGGAAGTATATTATGACAAATTAATTCAAGAAAGGACTAAATTGCAAAAAGTGAGAAAAGTTTTGTTGCCCAAGAGTAAATACTCAAAATTTAAGAGGTTAAAGAGTAAATATGAAAAGTTAAAGGACCAATAGTGCAAATATTTTATGGGTGGAATAATCTAAAAACTAAGGAAAAATGATGAATTAGGACCAAATTGAATAGATGAAGAATTATGAGGGACTAAATTGTAATTTTATCAAAATTAAGTGATGACTCAACAATGGAATTTTAAAAGATCACAAAGGGTAAAATGGTCAATTGGAAGAGAGAGAAATCTAGAAAGTAATGATGATGTTGGAGATATTTTAGATTAATTAATTAATTAAATATTAGTTATTAATATTTTAATTTGATTTTTTAATATGATATTTTATTATTTTATTATTTTATTATTATTTTATTAGTATATATAAAGAAAGAAAGATGAGGAAATTCTCATCCAATTTTCCATGCATTCACGTTAGGAAGAAGAGAAGAGAAGAAAGAAACTTTTCATTCTTTACAATTTAGTCCTTCCACCAAAAATTCACCATTTTCACCCAGAAATCAAAAGAATTTCCATAGCTACCAAAGGAGAAAAATGTTAAGGAGACTATGGGGAGTTAGAATGTCAAGTTGGACTCAAGAAATAGAAGCTGGAAGAGAGAGAATATCAAGTCAAAGATTGAAACCAAGGGGAAAAGGTAAGAACATCAAGATTTTCATATATTTTTAAGTTTGATATTACTGAAAAAGCATGGAAATGATGTTAATGTAGAGTTTTCTTATATATATATGGTTCTATGTTCTTGATATATTAATGAAGAGAAATAAGAGAAAGTGATGGGAATTATTGTAGAGAAAGGAAATAAGGGTGTTATAAACTTAGTAATTAATATCTTGCACTAAAACAGTTTGGACAGCAGCAGTAAGTTAACTTTGAAAAATCACCAAAAATGGTAGGAACTGAATTAGAAGTTGAGTGAGATATAGAATTAAAACTTGTTGAGCCTATTTTTATATAAAAGAAACATAACAAGTAAATGAATTCTGTACTCTGAGATATTTATATTTTTGTAAGACTGGTTCGGAATGATTTCGGGATCCTTTGTTCTGACTTGGAAAAATCATTAAAAATTGTATAAAAATGATTATGGGACATAATTTATATGGTTAGATTCTTTAATGAGTCTATTTTCAAGAGAAATAAACAAAAACATCATCCGAATCCTGTATGAAGAGATAATTAATTTTTAGTGAAGAAGGGTCAGAATTGTTAGATAGCAGAATAGGGGTGACTTTAAAAAATAAACTGTACTAATTAAATAAATCAGTAACTTCAGTAATGCTCCGTAACTCTAATCCGGTGTTGGATTCGGGTTAGGGGTGTTACATTTAGTGGTATCAGAGCTAAGGTTTAGTCGGTTCTCGGACTGAATGTAGTATATGAGAAGTCTAGAAATACAAGCAACTATGTAACCTATGATAAGATAATATGATATCTTCCAACCCTGATGAGATTTATTTTACTTAAAGATAAAGATGCTATTCCAACCGAGCTAATTCCAATAATGTTGAAACCAATATTTGAATATATGAGTAAAAGTTGATTATGACGAGTCGGAACTCGTAAAGGTATGAATAAATGTTACGTTTAAATTTATGTGTATAGTAAGTTCATGTGTAAATGTGGTAACATAATTGTCATTTTAAGTAATTTAATGATATTTGTATGATATGATGATTAATATCATGAAATATTATGCTTTGTGGTTATTTAGTAATATGCAAATTATGTGAGCTACTTGATAAATATGAATAAGTGATTATTGTGAAATTAGAATATTTGTTATTGAAAGGTAAAGTGAAATGTATTGAATTAAGAATATATGTGATTGATTGAAATGTGCATTGGTCGAATAAATGAAATGAGTAAGTTTGTACGAAAATAAATTATCGATTCTTTTTATGTTGTTATATTTTGTTAACATATGAGATGCGGTTGCCTATAGACTGATTATTTAATGAAAATTGCAAATTGACGTAGACTATGAATGAGATTATTAAAAGTTGAAGAGAAAGATTTCCCATTTGAACCTTAGGAATATATGAGGATACAACTGACATGTCACTAGGATATTTGAGATCCGAACTCGTTGAGTTAAGTTCGAGTTCGTAAGATGTAACTAGGCATCCGAACTCGTTGAGTTGAGTCCGAGTTCACTTATGGATGCGAACGCCCGAACTCGTTGAGTTGAGTCCGAGTTCGTGAGATGTAACTAGGCATCTGAACTCATTGAGTTGAGTCCAAGTTCACTTATGGATGCGAATGCCCGAACTCATTGAGTTGAGTCCGAGTTCACTTATGGGCGGGTTACATGGTAGCTTGAGCTATATATTCGTGGACTATTGAGTTTGGTTTAGCCGCGAGCATAACACTTATGTGCATGTGTTCCGTTGTATCCGATTATATTCCGATGAGTTCAACGGGAAATCGATTAAGTGAAAATACATAAAAATTAAATTATGAGGCTTTATATTGATTAAGTTATATTCAATGAAGTTTATGAGATTTATATTGATTAAGTTCAAAACGGTAAAAGTGAAAAAGTTCAATAGTTGAGCAATTGATAATGCAGTCAAAACTGAGAATGAGTTAATAAGTGAAGATGGGTTCTGGATAGAGATATTAGATTTTTGAAAATTACTTGGGATATACAATACCACTGCTAAAGAAAGAAGTTAATTATAGGAAAATTGATTTATTCAGATAAGGTATTTACAGAATGGTTAACTGAAAAATTTCTTCCGGATTATTTTCTTGAGTAAACTGAATGATATGAAATTTTTTATGACTATACTAGTAAATGGAATTAGTGAATAAATTGCAAAAATCTTTGAATATAACTATCATAATTGGGCATGTTACAGTAGATTTGTGAAATTTGAAAGAAATTATTTATTATGAGTTGAATTGTGAATTGAATTGAGATGAGAAATTTGAAGTATGATTTGAAATGTGAATTGAAATTGAGATATAAGATTTAAAAGCTTTAACCAAAGGTTCATGATTTGATTAAAGATAATATAGATGACAGATGATGCCATTTTATGAAAGATTTCTGTTTAGATATGAAATTAAATATAAATTAACACATATGACTTATATTGTTACATGTTTGATGTCTATTATTTATTATAGTTTTTATAATTTGAATTATGGTAATACCACTGAATATAGACATACTCAGTATACAGTTGTATTACTATAATTCAAATTATTTATTATTATTAAATGCTAAATGTTAAATTATGTGTATGGTAAGTGAAATATGAGGTAAGTGTTATTGTTGAATTGAATAGAAATTAAATTGAGTGATGGGTAAATTTAGTATTGAATTTATATTGATGAGAAAAGTGAAATTAAATTGAGTTGTGAATAAATTGAAAGAGAAAATGGAATTAAAAAGTGATGTATGAAATACATGATAAAGATTATTAGTAAATTACAGATGACTGATAAATAGTAAATTTTAAATTATATTACAGGTATTAAAGAAAGAGAAGATATAAACATACATGACTATTAGTACAATGATTAAATTGTAAAATATGTAAAAGCGTTATGCTAAAAGTGTAAGAGTGATATGCGTGCATAATGGAATTTGCACAAGTAGAGGAGATTAGATCTACTAAGATATTAGTGGTATACCATTAAAGGATTCGAGGCATTCTCTGATAATAAAACGTTGTTACTCATCAAGTGCACTCTAATTAATAGTGCATAAGATTACACTTCTATATCTGTTTCATATATCCTATTCTGTTTAGTCTATGAGCCTCTGTTAAAAAGGTAAACAATTTTCGTTACAAGGTAAGGGGTTATCTCTAATTCATGTTTGAAAATAGTGAATTAAAAATAAATTGTGAACTAAAAATATAGAGAATGGATATAAATGATAAATTAGATAAAAATGTGAAGAAAGGAACTATAGAATTATAGAGATAATGAAGTCCATGATCAAAAGAAGCAAGGAAATTTCGAGGACGAAATTTATTTTAAGGGGGAGGGAAATGTAACACCCCGAATATTTTTACAGTAAGATAGTATCCTTGATATAGTAAAATAAGGAAATAAAGTGGCAAGGAGCGAAAATTTGAGTTATGTCATTGGGAAGTATATTATGACAAATTAATTCAAGAAAGGACTAAATTGTAAAAGTGAGAAAAGTTTTGTTGCCCAAGAGTAAATACTCAAAATTTAAGGGGTTAAAGAGTAAATATGAAAAGTTAAAGGACCAATAGTGCAAATATTTTATGGGTGGAATAATCTAGAAACTAAGGAAAAATGATGAATTAGGACCAAATTGAATAGATGAAAAATTATGAGGGACTAAATTACAATTTTATCAAAATTAAGTGATGACTCAACAATGGAATTTTAAAAGATCACAAAGGGTAAAATGGTCAATTGGAAGAGAGAGAAATCTAGAAAGTAATGATGATGTTGGAGATATTTTAGATTAATTAATTAATTAAATATTAGTTATTAATATTTTAATTTGATTTTTTAATATGATATTTTATTATTTTATTATTTTATTATTATTTTATTAGTATATATAAAGAAAGAAAGATGAGGAAATTCTCATCCAATTTTCCATGCATTCACGTTAGGAAGAAGAGAAGAGAAGAAAGAAACTTTTCATTCTTTACAATTTAGTCCTTCCACCAAAAATTCACCATTTTCACCCAGAAATCAAAAGAATTTCCATAGCTACCAAAGGAGAAAAATGTTAAGGAGACTATGGGGAGTTAGAATGTCAAGTTGGACTCAAGAAATAGAAGCTGGAAGAGAGAGAATATCAAGTCAAAGATTGAAACCAAGGGGAAAAGGTAAGAACATCAAGATTTTCATATATTTTTAAGTTTGATATTACTGAAAAGCATGGAAATGATGTTAATGTAGAGTTTTCTTATATATATATGGTTCTATGTTCTTGATATATTAATGAAGAGAAATAAGAGAAAGTGATGGGAATTATTGTAGAGAAAGGAAATAAGGGTGTTATAAACTTAGTAATTAATATCTTGCATTAAAACAGTTTGGACAGCAGCAGTAAGTTAACTTTGAAAAATCACCAAAAATGGTAGGAACTGAATTAGAAGTTGAGTGAGATATAGAATTAAAACTTGTTGAGCCTATTTTTATATAAAAGAAACATAACAAGTAAATGAATTCTGTACTCTGAGATATTTATATTTTTGTAAGACTGGTTCGGAATGATTTCGGGATCCTTTGTTCTGACTTGGAAAAATCATTAAAAATTGTATAAAAATGATTATGGGACATAATTTATATGGTTAGATTCTTTAATGAGTCTATTTTCAAGAGAAATAAACAAAAACATCATCCGAATCCTGTATGAAGAGATAATTAATTTTTAGTGAAGAAGGGTCAGAATTGTTAGATAGCAGAATAGGGGTGACTTTAAAAAATAAACTGTACTAATTAAATAAATCAGTAACTTCAGTAATGCTCCGTAACTCTAATCCGGTGTTGGATTCGGGTTAGGGGTGTTACATTTAGTGGTATCAGAGCTAAGGTTTATTCGGTTCTCGGACTGAATGTAGTATATGAGAAGTCTAGAAATACAAGCAACTATGTAACCTATGATAAGATAATATGATATCTTCCAACCCTGATGAGATTTATTTTACTTAAAGATAAAGATGCTATTCCAACCGAGCTAATTCCAATAATGTTGAAACCAATATTTGAATATATGAGTAAAAGTTGATTATGACGAGTCGGAACTCGTAAAGGTATGAATAAATGTTACGTTTAAATTTATGTGTATAGTAAGTTCATGTGTAAATGTGGTAACATAATTGTCATTTTAAGTAATTTAATGATATTTGTATGATATGATGATTAATATCATGAAATATTATGCTTTGTGGTTATTTAGTAATATGCAAATTATGTGAGCTACTTGATAAATATGAATAAGTGATTATTGTGAAATTAGAATATTTGTTATTGAAAGGTAAAGTGAAATGTATTGAATTAAGAATATATGTGATTGATTGAAATGTGCATTGGTCGAATAAATGAAATGAGTAAGTTTGTACGAAAATAAATTATCGATTCTTTTTATGTTGTTATATTTTGTTAACATATGAGATGCGGTTGCCTATAGACTGATTATTTAATGAAAATTGCAAATTGACGTAGACTATGAATGAGATTATTAAAAGTTGAAGAGAAAGATTTCCCATTTGAACCTTAGGAATATATGAGGATACAACTGACATGTCACTAGGATATTTGAGATCCGAACTCGTTGAGTTAAGTTCGAGTTCGTAAGATGTAACTAGGCATCCGAACTCGTTGAGTTGAGTCCGAGTTCACTTATGGATGCGAACGCCCGAACTCGTTGAGTTGAGTCCGAGTTCGTGAGATGTAACTAGGCATCTGAACTCATTGAGTTGAGTCCAAGTTCACTTATGGATGCGAATGCCCGAACTCATTGAGTTGAGTCCGAGTTCACTTATGGGCGGGTTACATGGTAGCTTGAGCTATATATTCGTGGACTATTGAGTTTGGTTTAGCCGCGAGCATAACACTTATGTGCATGTGTTCCGTTGTATCCGATTATATTCCGATGAGTTCAACGGGAAATCGATTAAGTGAAAATACATAAAAATTAAATTATGAGGCTTTATATTGATTAAGTTATATTCAATGAAGTTTATGAGATTTATATTGATTAAGTTCAAAACGGTAAAAGTGAAAAAGTTCAATAGTTGAGCAATTGATAATGCAGTCAAAACTGAGAATGAGTTAATAAGTGAAGATGGGTTCTGGATAGAGATATTAGATTTTTGAAAATTACTTGGGATATACAATACCACTGCTAAAGAAAGAAGTTAATTATAGGAAAATTGATTTATTCAGATAAGGTATTTACAGAATGGTTAACTGAAAAATTTCTTCCGGATTATTTTCTTGAGTAAACTGAATGATATGAAATTTTTTATGACTATACTAGTAAATGGAATTAGTGAATAAATTGCAAAAATCTTTGAATATAACTATCATAATTGGGCATGTTACAGTAGATTTGTGAAATTTGAAAGAAATTATTTATTATGAGTTGAATTGTGAATTGAATTGAGATGAGAAATTTGAAGTATGATTTGAAATGTGAATTGAAATTGAGATATAAGATTTAAAAGCTTTAACCAAAGGTTCATGATTTGATTAAAGATAATATAGATGATAGATGATGCCATTTTATGAAAGATTTCTGTTTAGATATGAAATTAAATATAAATTAACACATATGACTTATATTGTTACATGTTTGATGTCTATTATTTATTATAGTTTTTATAATTTGAATTATGGTAATACCACTGAATATAGACATACTCAGTATACAGTTGTATTACTATAATTCAAATTATTTGTTATTATTAAATGCTAAATGTTAAATTATGTGTATGGTAAGTGAAATATGAGGTAAGTGTTATTGTTGAATTGAATAGAAATTAAATTGAGTGATGGGTAAATTTAGTATTGAATTTATATTGATGAGAAAAGTGAAATTAAATTGAGTTGTGAATAAATTGAAAGAGAAAATGGAATTAAAAAGTGATGTATGAAATACATGATAAAGATTATTAGTAAATTACAGATGACTGATAAATAGTAAATTTTAAATTATATTACAGGTATTAAAGAAAGAGAAGATATAAACATACATGACTATTAGTACAATGATTAAATTGTAAAATATGTAAAAGCGTTATGCTAAAAGTGTAAGAGTGATATGCGTGCATAATGGAATTTGCACAAGTAGAGGAGATTAGATCTACTAAGATATTAGTGGTATACCATTAAAGGATTCGAGGCATTCTCTGATAATAAAACGTTGTTACTCATCAAGTGCACTCTAATTAATAGTGCATAAGATTACACTTCTATATCTGTTTCATATATCCTATTCTGTTTAGTCTATGAGCCTCTGTTAAAAAGGTAAACAATTTTCGTTACAAGGTAAGGGGTTATCTCTAATTCATGTTTGAAAATAGTGAATTAAAAATAAATTGTGAACTAAAAATATAGAGAATGGATATAAATGATAAATTAGATAAAAATGTGAAGAAAGGAACTATAGAATTATAGAGATAATGAAGTCCATGATCAAAAGAAGCAAGGAAATTTCGAGGACGAAATTTATTTTAAGGGGGAGGGAAATGTAACACCCCGAATATTTTTACAGTAAGATAGTATCCTTGATATAGTAAAATAAGGAAATAAAGTGGCAAGGAGCGAAAATTTGAGTTATGTCATTGGGAAGTATATTATGACAAATTAATTCAAGAAAGGACTAAATTGTAAAAGTGAGAAAAGTTTTGTTGCCCAAGAGTAAATACTCAAAATTTAAGGGGTTAAAGAGTAAATATGAAAAGTTAAAGGACCAATAGTGCAAATATTTTATGGGTGGAATAATCTAGAAACTAAGGAAAAATGATGAATTAGGACCAAATTGAATAGATGAAGAATTATGAGAGACTAAATTACAATTTTATCAAAATTAAGTGATGACTCAACAATGGAATTTTAAAAGATCACAAAGGGTAAAATGGTCAATTGGAAGAGAGAGAAATCTAGAAAGTAATGATGATGTTGGAGATATTTTAGATTAATTAATTAATTAAATATTAGTTATTAATATTTTAATTTGATTTTTTAATATGATATTTTATTATTTTATTATTTTATTATTATTTTATTAGTATATATAAAGAAAGAAAGATGAGGAAATTCTCATCCAATTTTCCATGCATTCACGTTAGGAAGAAGAGAAGAGAAGAAAGAAACTTTTCATTCTTTACAATTTAGTCCTTCCACCAAAAATTCACCATTTTCACCCAGAAATCAAAAGAATTTCCATAGCTACCAAAGGAGAAAAATGTTAAGGAGACTATGGGGAGTTAGAATGTCAAGTTGGACTCAAGAAATAGAAGCTGGAAGAGAGAGAATATCAAGTCAAAGATTGAAACCAAGGGGAAAAGGTAAGAACATCAAGATTTTCATATATTTTTAAGTTTGATATTACTGAAAAAGCATGGAAATGATGTTAATGTAGAGTTTTCTTATATATATATATGGTTCTATGTTCTTGATATATTAATGAAGAGAAATAAGAGAAAGTGATGGGAAATATTGTAGAGAAAAGAAATAAGGGTGTTATAAACTTAGTAATTAATATCTTGCACTAAAACAGTTTGGACAGCAGCAGTAAGTTAACTTTGAAAAATCACCAAAAATGGTAGGAACTGAATTAGAAGCTGAGTGAGATATAGAATCAAAACTTGTTGAGCCTATTTTTATATAAAAGAAACATAACAAGTAAATGAATTCTGTATTCTGAGATATTTATATTTTTGTAAGACTGGTTCAGAATGATTTCGGGATCCTCTGTTCTGACTTGGAAAAATCATTAAAAATTGTATAAAAATGATTATGGGACATAATTTATATGGTTAGATTCTTTAATGAGTCTATTTTTAAGAGAAATAAATGAAAACATCATCCGAATCTTGTATGAAGAGATAATTAATTTTTAGTGAAGAAGGGTTAGAACTGTTAGATAGCAGAACAGGGGTGACTTTAAAGAATAAACTGTACTAATTAAATAAATCAGTAACTCCAGTAATACTCCGTAACTCTAATCCGGTGTTGGATTCGGGTTAGGGGCGTTACATAAAGTTTGGGATTGAGCTCCTTCCTGATACAGCTCCGGTGTCCATCGCTCCTTATAGAATGGCACCGAAAGAGCTTGTGGAGCTTAAGGCTCAAATTCAATTGTTACTAGATCGTGGGTTCATCCGCCCTAGTGTGTCTCCGTGGGGAGCACTAGTTCTGTTCATGAAAAAGAATGATAGATCCATGCGTATGTGCATTGACTACTGATAATTGAATAAATTGACTATTAAGAATAAGTACCCCCTACCGAGGATAGACGATTTATTTGATTAGTTTCGAGGAGCTTCAATTTTCTCCAAGATTGACCTTCGATCAGGGTATCACTAGTTGAGGGTTAAGGAGGCTGATGTTCATAAGACAACGTTTAGGATTCACTATGGTCATTACGAGTTCTTAATGATGCCGTTTGGACTAATAAATGCACCAGTAGCTTTTCTGGATCTAATGAACTGAGTGTTCCAACCCTATCTGGATCAGTTCGTAGTGGTTTTATTGACGACATACTGGTGTATTCGAGGACTTAAGATGCACATGATGAACATCTTCGAGTGGTTCTGCGGACTTTGAGGGATAAACAACTATACACCAAGTTCAGTAAATGTGAGTTCTGGCTACAAGAAGTAACATTTCTAGGCCATGTAGTCTCTGCTAAGAGGATTAGAGTCGATCCTCATAAGATTAAGGCAGTATTGGATTGGAAACCGCCTAAGTCTGTATCTAAGATCCACAATTTTTTAGGACTGACTGGATACTATCGATGATTTGTAGAGGGGTTTTCTACAATTGCAGCACCCTTGACTAAGATACTACATAAGATTGTGCCATTTAAGTGGACTGATATGCAGTAGGAGAGCTTTGGGAAGCTCAAGAAGGTACTGACTGAGGCCACTATTTTGATACAACCTGTGTTTGGAAAAGAGTTTATTGTGTACAATGATGCATCACATGTCGGTTTGGGATGCGTGTTAATGCAAGATGGTAAGGTAGTAACGTACACATCTCGACAGCTTAAGACTCATGAGGCAAATTATTTGATACATGACTTGGAGTTTGCCGATATGGTATTCGCATTGAAAATCTAGAGGCATTACCTATATGGTGAAAAGTGTATCATCTACACTGATCACAAGAGCCTCAAGTACCTCCTCACTCAAAAAGAGCTAAATCTTAGGCAACGTAGATGGGTTGAGCTGCTTAAAGACTATGACTACGCTATTGAATACCATCCTGGTAAGGCTAATGTGGTGGCCGACGCACTGAGCCATAGGGCTATAACTGATTTGAGGGCGATGTTTACTCGTCTCAGTTTATTTGATGATGGTAGTTTATTGACTGAACTCCAGGTTAAACCAATATGGGTTGAGCAGATTAAGGGTAAACAGTTAGAGGATGAGTCATTGGGTCTTCGATTCCTACAGGTTGAAAGTGGGAACACTATAGATTTTAGACTGAATAATGAAGGGGTACTCTATTTCTGTAAGAGAATCTATGTACCAAAAGATATTGATTTGAGACAGTCAATACTATGAGAGGCACATAATAGTCCTTATGTGCCTAGCAGAAATAAGATGTACCGAGGCCTTCGTGAGTTATAATAGTGGCCAGGTCTTAAGCGCGAGATTACCAATTTTGTGAGTAAATATCTGACATGCTAGTAGGTTAAGGCTGAGCGTCAGTTACCTTCAGGTTTATTATAGCCAATAAAGATTCCGCTTTAGAAGTGGGAGCATGTAACTGTGGACTTCATTAGTGGTTTACCCCACAAACCCACTAAGAAGGATTATGTATGGGTCATCATGGATCGATTTACCAAATTCGCCCACTTTATTCCGGTCCGTACTGATTATTCATTGCAGAAGTTGGTTAAATTGTATGTTTCTGAGATAGTAAGACTGCATGGGGTACCAGTTTCGATAATATCTTATAGGGATCCTTGCTTCACGTCTCAGTTTTTAAAGAATCTACATGAAGCTCTAGGTACAAGGTTGGACTTGAGTACTATGTTTCATCCTCAGACCGATGGTTAATCTGAGAGGGTGATTCAGATACTGGAAGATATGTTAAGGAGTCGTGTGATTGACTTCTGAGGCAGTTAGGAGGATTACCTGCCGCTTGCAGAGTTCGCTCACAACAACAGTTACCAATCTAGCATACAAATGGCACTTTACGAGGCACTTTATGGTCTTCAGTGTCGCATTCCCTTGTGTTGGACTGAGTTGGGCGAGCGTCGTGTTTTGGGCCCTGAACTGGTTTCTGATGTCGAAGATAAGGTTAGATTAATTTGAGATCAACTAAAAAAGGCATCTAATAGACAAAAGTCGTATGCAGATCTAAAGCATCGAGAGATAGAGTATTCTATAGGGGACTTCGTGTTTCTCAAGGTCCCACCATGAAAGAAGATACTGAGATTTGGTCTTAAGAGCAAGTTGAGCCTTAAATTCATTGGGCCTTATCGCATACTGAAACGTGTAGGACCGGTTGCCCACTAGTTGGAGTTACCACCAGAGTTAGATCAGATTCACAACGTGTTCCACGTCTCTATGTTGAGGCACTATCACTTTATACCACGCATATTATTCCTGTTGAAGAGATCGAGGTTAGGCCAGATTTGACCTTTGAGGAGAAGCCAGTCCAAATATTGGATCGCGATGTAAAAGTTCTGAGAAGAAAGTCCATCCCACTGGTTAAGGTTCTTTGGCATAATCATAGTTTTGAGGAGGCCACGTGGGAGCCTGAGGATGTGATGCGACAGAAGTATCATCATCTATTTTGATCAGGTAAAATTTCGAGGCTGAAATTTTCTTTAAGGGGGTAGAGTTGTAACGCGCCAAAAATCCCTTATAATTGTTTTTCGTTGGTTTGTGACACAAATATCTATCTACCTCAGTGGTTAAGTATTCTGGGAGTGTCTGAGAAGTCTTGGGTTCAAGCCTTAGCTTGGGGAAAAAAATTATTTTTAATTGAATAAACCCCTATCTTTAGCCAGTAGGCTTATAAATAAATGTTGGTAAAATATGTTAGAATGGGCCTGTTGGTCTAGTGGATAAGTAGAGTGGCAAAGTGCAGGTGGTCTTGAGTTCGATTCCTGGTGTGCACAAGGGAGTTTTTTATTTTGCTCCTAGTGCCGTGTGGGTGTTTTAGTCTAACTGAACTACTGAAGAGTTGGAGTGGAATTTGAATTAAGTGGTTGAGGAAGGGGTCGATAGTTTTGGGGAGTGGATTAAGGGATTTGAGGAGAAAATAAGGATGGGAGAGTTTTTAGGTAACCAAAATAGGTTGTGGCAAATTCGGCTACTCTCTTCATTCTCTCAGTTTTCTTTCTTTTTTGTTGTTGGTCTTTCTCTACTGATTTCTACATTTTTCCCCACATGCTGCCGTTTCTCTCCTTTCACTCTCCTAAATTCAGTACTTTGGCATAGTTTCTTTCTTTCTTTTTTAATTTTGCTGTCATATGTACCTCTTTTTTAATTTCTTAGTAGAATTTCGGCTTTATGCTCTCCCTTTCCAACGCTTTTCTTTATCCCTATTGTTCATTTCTCATTTTCCCTTGTGTTGCCGTTTTAACCCTTGAATCTTTCTTATCTTTGAGCATCTTTTTCGATCGTTTAAGATAAGGAGTGCGTTCCTCCTTCACTGGTTATACGTTAGTAAGTAAGGGGTAGGTTATGATGATTCAGGAGAGTCGTTGCTTGGTGAAAAACCATCTCTTTTTATTTCTTGTGTTTTCGTTAGTGATTACGCTTTGTTTACAGTAGCAAATCGTGTGGATTGAAACCCTTCCCATACTTCTTCGTAAGCAAACTGAGTTGAGGCGTTAGGGGTAAGTTCCGACCGCTCTTAAATTGAGTAAATGGTTGGGTTGGTTTATTTTGACTATTAAGATGATTAATGAGGAGTGTGTTGATCAATTTTTTTAGGTATTACCAAGCTCGGAAGTGTTTTGCTACGAATCCACAACAGGTGTGTAAACACGACTCTGAAAATAGAAATTGGTGAAAAGCTAAAAACGTTAAAAGCTGACACCACACGGGCGTGTAACCACCCGAGTCGATTGTGGACCTACTGTAGGGTTGGTAAGTGTACCTAGACCCCCAATTGAATGAGTTGACTATATGACTGATATTAATAAGCATGCTGATATTCCACTGATTCGATACTGTATGCCCTGACTACATGCATGATATTCTGTTATAGCATATTATATTTATATATACTGCATGGCATTGGGTTGGGGGTTTATTTTGTTCGGGGGAAGTGTACTAAAAGGCCTCAAGCCTAATTTACTAGCAGCTCAGCTATAAACTACTGATTTAGTGCTACAACCGGTACTACTTGGAGGGTAAGGATGGGTGGGTTGATTATATCCCTACATGAAGTGTAGGGTTGGACAGAGATGGAGTGTAGAGGCTGGTTGGGTAGGATTTCTTGATTGCATATTAGTTACCGTTACTGTTACTAAGATGGGCTAAAGCCTGAACTAATACTAATATTGTAATGGTTTAAGGCCTTAACTAAAACTAAAACCGTTACTGAATTGGGCTTAGGCCCAGATTACGATTACTTTCTGTTTGGTTCTTTTATATGGGATTACACACTGAGTTTTCATAAACTCACCCATCTGTTTTATTTGTACAGGTATCTGTAAACATAGGCGGGTCAACACAACAGAGGACTCAACGATGGCCACACGACTCATTTCATTCTATTATAGTAATTAAATATAATTTTGATTTTATTTTGGGGTATTTACTATAATAATAGCCTATTTGGATTTTTATAGATTATTTGGGATTTTTATTGTTTTGATTTATAACTGCTAGTAGTAGGGACAATCATTTTTCTAAAATAAAACCTTTTTAACAAATTACACACGAATACGTAAACTATTTTTAAAGCTTTCGCGATAAGTGATGTTTTGAAAATTAATGACATTCTGAAAGTAAATAACTTTTTGATAATGATTCATGTTTTAAAAATGAACGACACATATTAGAATCAATGAAAGGTAATAGAAAGGGGACTAATAAAAAAGAGGATTTTTTCTTAAATAACAACTTGTTTTATGAAAAACACTTCAATGTGACATTTCCAGATTCGACCATAACGTCTAGGCAGGATTTGGGGTGTTACAATCTGGCTTTTCAACACTGTTGGTAAGTTTTAGCTTTTGTCAATCTGAACTATTCTAGAGGCTTAGGAGTGCTTACACGTCGAAAACGATATAGGTGTGTACCCAAAAATATAGAAATAAGGGTTTCGACGAAAGCTGAAAACCCCACTGTCGATGCCACACGGGCATGTGGTAGGCCGTATGGTAGGCCATGTGCCCCAACATGGCCTTGTGATCGACAAGGCCAGGCCGTGCGTGAAGGACACAGCTATGTGATGGCTAGGCAAGCCGTGTGTGAGACACGAGTTAGACTGTTTTAGGCCGTATGGCCACAAAGGCATGTGGGCCCACACGAGTGAGCAACACGAGCATGTAGGATTTTAGGCCAGGCCGTGTGATCCACACGGCTAAGGCCAATTTGGGCCATGTGAGCCACACTAGTGTGTGGCCCCACACGGGCAGCCATATGTGCGTGTGGGCCCATTTTTACTAAAACGATTGTTAAGGTTGCACGGGTCACCCAAGTCGACTGTGAACCTTCCATAAGGTCGGTAAGCACTACTTAGACCTTTAATTGTGTGAAATTGATTATGAGAATTATGTACTGAGCATGTTATATATAGGCATGTATACTGAACTATATGTGTATCTGATAGACCTGTGATAGCATGACATTGCATTGTATGTTGCATTGTATTGGGTTGGGTTGATACTATTTGGAGAAGTGTACTAAGAGGCTCTTAAGCCAAATATATGGTAGCTCAGCTGCAAATTACTGTTATGTGCTGCATTCAGTATTACTTGGAGTGTAGGGATGGGTGGGTGATTTAATCCCCACATGGAGTGTAGGGTTAGACGGAGATGGTGTGTAGAGGCTGGTTGGGTAGGACTTTGCTACTGAATATTGGTTATTAATACTATGATGGGCTAAGGCCCTTGTGCATACTGATATTGAATTGGGCTAAGGCCAAACTCTTACTGATACTGAGAAGGGCTTAGGCCTAAGACTACTTTTGACTGTGCACTGTAAATACTGATTTGTTTGTTTTCTGCAGGATTACACATTGAGTTTATGTAAACTCATGCCTTTTTGTTTAATGTGCACAGGTAATCCCCAAATCTAGATAGATTAGTGCGGCAGAGGACTCAGCGGTGATCACAATTTCTTTTGACTTTTACAATTTTTAATTTATGATTTATAGTTTATTTATTATTAATTTATTGGGATGTAATTTGAGGACTCTCTGGTACTTTTGCTTAATTCGGGTTTTTATTTATTTATTTATTTATTTATTTTATGGGTTTATAACTGCTAGTCATAGGAATTCAGTTTTCAAAAAGTTAAAGTATTTTCTAAACACATGATCACCTAGACTGTTTTTATTAAAGTTTACACAATGAGAGATGTTACGAAAATAATGTTTTAAATGAATAAAAATGACTTCCTTTAGATCTAAAAGTGTTTATGAAAGGTAATAACATGGAAATGTTTTCATCGAAACAACGAGGTTTCAAATACACTATCATGTGACATTACCAGATTCAGCCATAATGTCTAGGCTGGGTTTGGGGTGTTACATTTAGTGGTATCAGAGTCAGGTTGCAAAACTCGGCTGTGGATTATGAGTTTTAAAACGTGGTTTCTAAAGAACTAATTTTTAATGATTTGAAATGTTTTTACTAAGTATGTAGTACACCGAATCTCCAGCACCGATCCTGTAAGTATTCTGAAACTGATATATTTTTAAATTGAAAATGTTATGATATTTTGAAACTACTATAGGTACTATACTGTTAAAATACTCTAGTTAGTATATATTGAAAATCGTAGTCCAACAGAAACTATAGTAAACTGTTAGAGACTGCGATACATGAGAATAAATTATGAATTACTAAAACTGTTACATAAAACATCTGTTAATAAACATTAAACTGTAACTGATACATAAAACTTTAATACAGAGAAATTTGATTAGATATAAGTGCACGAGGTATCCGCAGACGAGGTACTAGAGGCCGAGGTAGAGGCCGTAGAGGGGCTCGAGCTGAGTCCTCGTCATCTGGTAACATACCGAATTTGGACACGAGTGAGGCACCAGTATCGTCTGCTACCAAGACTGGATCTCAAGATTACATGGCTGAGGATGACGCACTGTTCCAGGCTATGCTCAAGATTTTAAAGAAGGTCGCTGGGCCCAATGCTGGATCTGAGGGCCGAAGGTTGATTATGGAATGACTCCGGTCCAATGGAGTTAAGCTTTTTAGATGTGTCACAAGAGTCACCCTTAATATGGCTGAGTATTCGATTGAGGCCACGGAAAGGATCATGGATCACTTAGATTGCACCCTAGAACAGAAATTAAAGGGTGTGGTCTCACTGTTGAGGGATGAGGCTTATTAGTGGTGTTTTACAGTTAAGTAGGGCACTCAGCCTGAGCGACTAACCTGGGAATTCTTTAAGACCACCTTCTAGGGGAAATATATGGGGGCCAGTTATGTGGATGCCCGTAGGAGGGAGTTTATGAATCTGACACAGGGAGATCAATCAGTGGTCAAGTATGAGGCTGAGTTTCTGAGACTGAGCCACTATACGTGAGGTATGGTGGTATCGAAGTATGAGCAATGTGTTCGCTTTGAGGATGGCATCAGTGATAATTTGAGGGTTCTGATAGCTTTGCAGGGGGAATGTGATTTTTCTACATTAATCGAGAAGGTGAAGATCGCCGAGGAGGTTAAGCGCACTGAGCGCCAAAATCGTGACAGAGAGAGGTAGGAACAAGAAGGATTTGGAGCCCTCGAGTTCAATACAGAGGCCTAAAAAAAGGCCAGAACTGATAGACTGATTAAAGCTGGGCCCCATGTTGTTGCTACTGGATTACAGCCATGTGATGTTTATGGTAAACACCATCAGGGCGAGTGTTGGAGGAGGACTGGGGCTTGCTTGAAGTGTGGGTCCTTGGAACATCATGTTAGGGAGTGTCCGCTGAGGGCCGATCAGATGCAAGCTCAGGGTACTAGTAATGGATAGCCGGAGAGGGTAGTACAGCAGCCACCAAAAGGCCGTGGTCAGGCTAGGGATGGTAATAGCATGGGCCGTGGGCAGAGAGCACCCGACAGAGGTGCTGGATAGACTGAGGTGAGGTAGCCAGCTTTAGTATATATTGCACGTCACTGAGAGGATGAAGATACTCCAGACGTCATCACGAGTACGTTTTTTATTCATGATGTACCTTATATTGCATTGATAGATATAGGATCCACTCACTCCTATATAGTCTGTACTGTGTCTGAAAACTTGGGGATCTTGGTTGAGAGTACTACGAGTGAGGTTACTGTACTGAGTCTGTTAGGGCAATCTGTAAGGGTTAACAAGTTTTTTAGAGACATCCCTTTGGAGGTTCACGGGGCAATCTTTTTTACTGATCTGATGGAGCTTCCATTTTTAGAATTTGACTTAATTTTAGAGATGGATTGGTTGGTCAAGCATCGTGTCAGCTTGGATTGTATGACTAAGAGGGTCGTATTGAGGACTGAAGAGGATAATGAGGTAGTCTTGATTGGGGAATGTTAGAATTATTTGTCGAATGTGATCTCTGCACTAGTGGCAGAGAAATTGGTTCGTAAGGGATGTGAGGCATTCTTGGCCTACGTAAGTGTTTCTGATGTTAGGGGCTCTACAGTTAAGGATATCAGAATGGTAAAGGATTTTCCAGACGTCTTTCCTGAGGAGTTACTGGGTTTACCTCCCAACCGTGAATTAGAGTTTGAGATTAAGCTATTTCCTGGTATAGCTCCAGTTTCTATCGCCCTCTATCGAATGGCACCGAAGGAGCTTGTGGAAGGCTCAAATTCAGGAGTTATTGGATTATGGGTTCATTCACCCTACTGTGTCTCTGTGGGGAGCACCAGTACTGTTGTTAAGAAGAAGGATGGATCCATGCAGATGTGTATCGACTATCAGCAACTGAACAAGTTGACTATTAAGAATAAGTACCCATTACCGAGGATAGATGACAAGTTTGACCAGTTTCGAGGAGCTTTGATATTCTCGAAGATTGAGCTCTGATCTGGGTATCATTAGTTGAGGGTCAAGGAGGCTAACATACATAAAATGGTGTTTAGGACTCGTTATGGTCATTAGGGGTTGCTAGTGATGCCATTTGGATTGACTAATGCAACGATAGCTTTTATGGATCTGATGAACCGAGTGTTTCAGCCCTATCTGGATCGGTTTGTGGTGGTGTTCATCATTGACATACTGGTTTACTAGAGGACTGAGGATGAGCATAACGAGCACCTTCGAGTTATTTTGCTGACTTTGAGAGAGAAGCAGCTCTATGCTAAGTTTAGTAAGTGCGAGTTTTAGCTACGTAAGGTGACATTTCTGGGTCATGTGGTTTCTGTTGAGGGGATTCGAGTTGATCCTCGAAAGATTGAGGCTATGTTGGAATGGAAGTAGCCTAGGAACATGTTTGAGATCCACAGTTTTCTGGCACTGGCGGGTTATTATCGGAGGTTTGTGGAAGGCTTCTTACTGATTGCAGCACCCTTGACTAAGCTACTATATAAGGGTGTACCGTTTGATTAGACTGATATGCGGCAAGAAAGCTTTGAGAAGCTCAAGACTGTACTGACTAAGGCTCCTATTTTGATACAGCCAGAACCTAGAAAGGAGTTTACAGTTTATAGTGATACGTCACACGTCAGTTTGGGATGTGTGTTGATGCAGGATGGTAAGGTGGTAGCATATGCGTCTCGTCAGCTTAAGACTTACGAGGTGAATTATTCGACACATGTCTTGGAGTTGGCTACTATAGAATTCGCACTAAAAATCTGGAGGCATTATCTGTATGGTGAGAAGTGTATCATCTATACTGATTACAAGAACCTCAAGTATCCCCTCACTCAAAAGGAGCTTAATCTTAGACAGCGTAGATGGATTGAGCTGCTTAAGGACTATGACTGCACTATTAAGTACCACCCTAGTAAGGCCAATGTGGTGGCTGATGCACTGAGCCGTAGAGCTATGACTAATTTGAGGGTGATGTTTACTAGCCAAAGCTTATTTGATGATAGTAGCTTGTTAGCAAGCTTCAAGTTAAGCCGACATGGATTGAGCAGATTAAGGGTAAGCAGTTGGAGGATGAGACTTTGGGTCATCAATTTTAACAGATTGAGAGTGGTAGGACCACAGATTGAGGCGGTCTATACTGAAAGAGGCACATAGTAGCCCTTATGCTATGCATCATGGTGAAAATAAGATGTATCGAGACCTCCGTGAGTTATACTGGTGGCCAGGACTAAAACGAGAGGTTACTAATTTTATGGAGAGATGTCTGACTTGCCAACAGGTTAAGGTTAAGTATCAATTACCTTCGGGTTTACTACAGTCAATTAAAATTCCTTTATGGAAATGGGAACGAGTGACTATGGACTTCGTTAGTGGGTTGCCCCTAACATCCACTAAGAAGGATTCAATATAGGTCGTCGTGGATCAATTGACCAAGTGCGCTTACTTTATATCGGTTCGTACTGATTATTCTCTGCAGAAGCTGGCAAAGCTTTATATTTCTGATATAGTGAGACTGCATGGGGTACCGGCTTCGATCATCTCTGATAGAGATCCTCGCTTCACGTCTCGACTTTAAAGGAAGTTGCTTGAGGTTTTGGATTCTAGGTTGGACTTCAGTACTGTGTTCCATCCTCAAACCAGTGGTCAATTTGATAGGGTGATTCAGATACTGGAGGATATGTTGAGGAGCTGTGTGATTGATTTCCGAGGTAGTTGGGAGGATTATCTGCCATTAGTGGAGTTTGCCTATAATAATAGCTACCAGTCTAGCATCCAGATGGCACCTTGCAAGGCACTATATGGTCGTAAGTGCCGCACTCCTTTATGTTAGACTGAGTTGCGTGAGCGACGTTTTATGGGTCTTGAGTTGGTTTCTGAGACAGAGGATAAGGTTAGACTGATTCGAGATTATCTGAAAGCTACTTCTGATAGACAGAAATCTTATGCAGATTTGAAGAGACGAGAGATTGAGTATTCTATGGAGGACTTCGTATTTCTTAAGTTCTCGTCATGGAAGAAGGTACTGAGGTTTGGTCGTAAGGGCAAGTTGAGCCCTAGGTTTATTGGACCTTATCGTATTCTGAAGCTAGTAGGACCAGTTGCTTATCAATGGAAGCTACCTTCAAATTTGGATCGGATTCATGACGTGCTCCACATCTTTATGTTGAGGTGCTACCACTCTGATCCTATGCACATTGTGCTTGTAGAGGAGATTAAGGTAAGACCAAACTTAACCTTTGAAGAAGAGCCGGTTCAGATCCTGGATCGCGACGTAAAGGTTTAGAGGAGGAAATTTATCCCACTGTTTAAGGTTCTATGGCAGAACCATAGCACTAAAGAGGCTACATGGGAGCCTGAGGATGTAATGCGTCAGCAGTATCCTCATCTGCTCTGATCAAGTAAATTTCGAGGATGAAATTTTCTTTTAGGGGGTAGAATTGTAACGCCCTAAAATTTTTATTTTTTGTTTTTGTGAATGTGTGAAACAAATATATGTCTGCTTTAGCGGCTAAGTGTTTTTGGTGTATGTGGGAGGTCCCAAGTTCAAGCCATGACTTGGGCAAATTTTGGTATTTTTATGAATAAAACCCTATCTTTGGTTAGTAGGCTTTTAAGTAAAAGTTAGTAAATAATTAATAGAATGGGCTTGCTGGTCTGGTGGATAAGTGGAGTATTGGTGTGAAGGAGGTCTTGTGTTCAAGTTCCTGCACAAGCAAAGGAATTATTTTTGTTTGTTTGGGCTTGTGGCGTGGTGAATTTTAAGTCAAATTTGAATTCTGAGTAGTGGAGATGTTAGTGGAGTGATTTGGGGAAAATAGGGCTTATCAAAATAATTTGGTCTCTTCATCTAAAATTTTCTCTGTAATTTTTCCTCTTCACTTTTCTTTTTTAACTCTTTCACTTCCTTTTTGTCGTCTCCCTTCTACTTTTTTGTTGCCGTTCTTCCGCGTTTTTGATCCTTTATTTACTTCCAAACCCATGTTTCGTTAATCTGACTTTTGCACATTGTTGGTAAGTTTCAGCTTTTGTCAATCTGAACGATTCTGATTATTTTTCTAAAAGGGGTCTCTGTTTGGCGGTTAGAAATCAATCAAAGGACTGTAAATTATTCCCAATTGGTGAGTTGAGTGCATGGATTTCTTGTTTCGATCAAAGGTAAGGGTTCGATATGTAATGGATGAACGTCTCATTACGATTTCGTTAAAGTCTTGACTAAGTTACTGAAATTGGGCTTTGGTTTGTCAATTTCTAGGTTTTGGAGGCTTACGAGTGCTTACGAGTCGAGAATGATACAGGTGTGTACTCAAAAATGTAAAAAATAGGGTTTCGGTGAAAGCTAAAAACCCCACTGTCAATGCCACATGGGCATGTGATAGGCCATGTGCCCCAGCACGATGGTATGATCGACGAGGCCAGGTCATGCTCTAAGGACACGACCGTGTAATGGCCAGGTAGGCCGTGTGCGAGACACGGGCTAGACTGTTTTGCACCGTGTGGGCCACACAGGCTGTGGGATTTTAGGCCAAGCCGTGTGATCCACACAGCCAAGGCTAATTTGGGTCGTGTGAGCCACAGAATCTTGTAGGCCCACACGGGCAGCCACATGGGCGTGTAGGCCCATTTTTACTGAAATGATTGTTAACGTTGCACGGGTCGCCCAAGTTAACTGTGAACCTCCTACAGGGTCGGTAAGCACTACAGAGACCCTTAACTATGTAAAATTGATTATGTGAATTATGTATTGAGCATGTTATATATAGGCATGTATACTGAACTGTATGTGTATCTGATAGACCTGTGATAGTATGACATTTCATTGTATGTTACATTGTATTGGGTTGGGTTGATACTATTTAGAGGAAATGTACTGAGAGGCTCTTAAGCCTAATATATGGTAGCTCAGCTGCAAATTACTGTTCTGTGCCGCATTCGATACTACTTGGAGTGTGGGGATAGGTGGTTGATTTAATCCCCACATTGAGTGTAGGGTTGGACGGAGATGGTGTGTAGAGGCTGGTTAGGTAGGACTTTGCTACTGAATATCTGTTACTGATATTGTGATGGGCTAAAGCCCTTGTGCATACTGATACTGAATTGGGCTAAGGCCAAATTGTTACTGATACTGAGAAGGGCTTATGCCCACGACTATTTTTGACTGTGCACTGTGAATACTGATTTGTTTATTTTCTGCGGGATTACACACTGAGTTTACGTAAACTCATCCCTCTCAATTTAATGTGTACAGGTAATCCCCAGACCTAGACGGATCGGTGCGACAGAGGACTCAGTGGTAACCACAGTTTCTTTTGACTTTTACGATTTTTAATTTATGATTTATGGTTTATTTATTATTGATTTATGGGGATGTAATTTGATGACTCTCTGAGACTTTTCCTTAAATTCGAGTTTTTATTTATTTATTTATTTATTTTATGGGTTTATAACTGCTAGTCGTAGGAATTCAGTTTTCAAAAAGTTAAAGTATTTTCTAAACTCATGATCACTTAGACTGTTTTTATTAAAGCTTCTGCAACGAGAGATGTTACGAAACAAATGTTTTAAATGAATAAAAACAACTTCCTTTATATCTAAAAGTGTTTATGAAAGGTAATAACATGGAAATGTTTTCATCGAAACAGCAAGGTTTCAAAGACCCTATCATGTGACATTTCCAGATTTAACCATAACGTCTAAACCAGGTTTGGGGTGTTACAATTTCTTCCTTCTTTTCTTGTTCCTCCATTTTTCCCTTTTTGCCTGCTATTCTGTTTCGATTATTTTTGGTAGTCATCATTAGTTATTGCTTTACACTTTCGTCGATAGAAGTTTCGGGTAAGGGTGATTTGAGATTTGGGTTGTTGTTGTTGTTTTCGATTAAATTGGTATTGTAATTTAATATTCTAATTTTTTTTAATGTGCAAGTTGTTTTGAAGTTACGATTGAGGCTATTGTGGTGTTTTAATCGTGAAGTAAGGTGTGTGTTTGGAGACCCTTTCTTTTTGTATCTAATTTCTGACTTATTTCTGGAATTGACTAATGGAAGGGTCGATTATCGTGGAATGGCTTGAGGATATGTGTGTTTTTGGTATATTTCTGAGTTGTCGTGTAACGACCCGATAGTCACAGGTATCGTGTAACGCCCAAAAATCCTTAGTATTTATTTTCGTATGTTGTTGTACACAAATATCTATCTGCTTCAGTGGTTAAATGTTCTGAAAGTGTCTGAGAAGTCTTGGGATCAAGTCTTGGCTTGGGCAATTTTTGCTTTTTAATGAATAAACCCTTAGCATTACTCAATAGACTTAAAAATAATTGTTGGTGAAATCTGTCAGAATGGGACTACTGGTCTAGTGGTTAAAGGGAATGCAAATGAACAGGAGGGTTCGAGTACTTGCGCAAGCAATGGATTATTTTTATTATTTGTGCTATGTGTCTATTGGTGTTTGACTGAAACACTGAGTGGTTAAGAAGTGTGGGGTGTGTGGCTGAATATTTGGGAAGATATTCGAAGGATTTTTGGTTGTGAGAGGATTTGGATAAGTGGGATATCAGTTGAGGATTTTGGGGAGAAAAACAAAGAATTTAAGTGTAGTGGGAGAGTTGTGCCGAATTTGAAGTGTGGGTTACTCAAAAATTCGGTCATACCTCTCCCTTCTCCCTATTGTGCCGAAAATTCTTCTCTTGGGTCTCTTTGCTTCTATGTTTTTCTTTACTTACTTTTCCTTACCAAAAATTCTGAACGTTTTTTCTTTTGTTCCCTTAGTCAGATTTAGTCATTCTTTTCTACCCAAAATCTCAACTTTGGTGTTGGATTTTCCTTTATTGACATGTCGACTGCTCTTCTTCCTAGGTGCCGATTAATGCTGTGATTTCAGCCATTTTTTTCCCTCTTTTTCTTTTTCTGTGGACTACTGCTGTTTCTAATCTGCTTCTTGTTGCCACAACCTGTTGTTTTTGTTTACTGTTGTGTGATTGGTAAGTGATGTTTCATCCCATGTCTTTTCTTTTTTAATTGGTGTCTAAGAGGCTTGTTATAATTGTGGTAGGTGTAAGGCAGTGATTGGTCTGTTCTGCTACTGAGGTTGGAGCGTTTAGGGCAGTGTCTGTCATTGGTAAGTGCTTTTGATATGTGGTTATCTTATTACTTGGAATCAATACCTATCTAATTGCGGTTGATGTCTAGGAACTATTTGAGGAGTGAAAGATATTTCTTTGGCATTGAAGTGGACGAAACCTCTCTCTTTACTTGATCAAAGGTAACGTTGTTATTAGTTTAACACGTGTTCAACTCGTGTGTTTCGATTAAGTAAAAGTTTAAGAGATTAATTGGTAATGGTTCGGTCAAATGTAGGTTTCAAAGCTCAGGGTGGTTTTTTTTCAGAAATAGAAATCCAGGTATGTATAGACACCACTTCGATTATAAAAATTGGCGACAACCGGAATAAGTGAACGTTGATACCACACAGGCATACCTGCGCCCATATAGGTAAACCACGTGACTAAACATGGGTGTATGATCGACGAGGCTGGCCATGAGCAATTTCATAGGCTGGGCCGTATTGGGCCGTATGGGCCCACGGTCATGTGAGCCCCACACGAGTAAACCACACGGACGTGTGTGGGCCACACAGACATGTGGGCCTACATAGGCCTGCAATATGGGATGTGGGCCTATTTCCACTATTTGATTTCTAAGGTTGCACGGGTCCCCCGAGACGACTGTGGACCTACTGTAGGGTTGGTAAACGTACTTAGACCCCTAATTGACTAAATGACTATTATGCCCCTACGTGATGTAAATATATATATATATGTTCATGTATGTTTATATTTTAGCATGCTATTTTTAACTGTATTGAGTACATGTATAATATTACTATAACACCCCAAACCTGGCCCAGACGTTATGGCCGAATCTGGCGATGTCACATTGAAAGGATTATTTTCAAAATGACTTTGTTTAGTTTAAAAATTATGTTCGACGGAATAGTGGCTTGATTAAAACTTAAGATTGTGACTTAGAAAATCAAAATCCTTGTAACTTGTAAGAAAAACCACATTTTAAGAAAACGATCATATATCTTTGTTGTTTAGAAAACATGTTTAACTTAATAATTCGGCAGTTGCAACAGAGAATAAAATCCAAATGTAAGACAGAGTGGAGTCACAAGGCCTTATTACAACTTTTTCAATATAAAGTATCTAAAATAAAGTAATTCGAAACTATATAAAAAAACTTCTAAGTAGTTTCAAATGTGGCCATCTCCGAGTCCTCTCCCACATCGAGCCACCTACTGAGGGTTACCTAAAACATTTAATTTAAGGGTGTGAGTTTCGCAACTCAGTATGTACGACCCTTGGCAATCAAATCAATATGCACATTAACACATTGGGCCTAAGCCCTACTCAATATCAGTGGCCTCTAGGCCTTAGCCCATGATAGCCTCGGTTGGACCCGAGCCCATATTCAAATATCAATATGTTCATGCCATATGCAGTTACCCATAACCAACCCTGTACACCCCCTTCTAACCCTACACTCTTGTGGGGAGATACTCGACTCACCCATCCTTATACACCCGTTGTGACACTGATTGCGGCATAACTTATCCTTGCAGCAGAGCTGCTCGTGGCTCAAAAGCCTTCGTTATAGCACCGGTTGCGGCACTACTTATTGTTGCAGTAGAGCTGCTCGTGGCTCAGAAGCATTCGTTGGGTCCACAGTCGTCAAGCGACCGTGCGACCCTCATATACACTTCCTCCAATCAAAACTCAGCCCACATGCAACATAATATCGCATGACTACATCATCGTCACATACAACATACACTAGTCATACTCATAACACATAGGGGTATTTTAGTCATTTCACTACCCAGGGGTATTTTAGTAATTTCTACCTTACAAGGGTGTCACGGTAACTCTACCCTTCGAGGCGTTACAATAATTCTACTCTACAGGAGCATTTTAATAATTCTACCCTAGAGGGGTATTTTTGTAATTTTACCCTGGAGCGGTATTTCGTAATTTCCTAAAGGTACAGATTATGGATTTTTGGCCCATCAACAAGTCCTCGCGACTAAAGTGAACAGACACTATGTACCAGGTAGGATTCAAGAGAAGACGAGGTGGGTCACTCGGACCGCTTAAGTACCAAGCTCTTTCTAGATCCAATCCTAGACATGCACACATCCATTGCCACACCTTAGTCTAGCGACTTGTCCACAGACATGTTTAATTATTTAACTAAGTCTTATGTAAAATTTGAGAGATCAGAACTAGGCTTGTAGTCCATTAAAAACCCTAGCATGCATTTCTACAATCCCATAAGGCCCACTAGGCCCAATCATATTCATAAAACCCATTAAGCCCCAAGCATGCTTATGTAGCCCATTAGGCCCGATCATAATCCAATCATACAATCATGCATGTCAATCCATCATACAATTTCATATCATAACTTTGCCACTTTGGGCCCACAAGTTTGGTAGGCCCATTCGGGATTTAGGGATTTCAGCTTTTACCGATTTGTCGTGTGTGTAGTGTATGTACACACCTGATTAACGACCCACACTACACTATCCTCAGCCTCGACCTACAACCAAAACCATCTTCAAATCAATTCTATACCTTAAACTACAACTTTATCAAATCCCGAAGCCTTACCGTAACCTTACCGTGTACCACTAGTTTTAATAGCCTCTCATTCGCTATTATTTCTGAATATCCTTGGATTTGTATCAATACACACATATTATCAACATCAAGTGACTCGTATTCCACACGAGTCACCCCTATCAACCACATTTACATTTGGCCACCTATGAAACCGAAGTTGAGAGTGAGTACACTTACCACTTGCTAGAGATCCTTACCACGCTTGAAATCTCTATTTAAGTTTAGTTCTTTAGTTAATAAAATATAAAACAATTTTATTAAATACTCTCTTGAAAATTTTCATGGCATCTGAGCTAGGTTAAATCTCTAGCAACATTATGGTTAAAAAAGCCTTCACTAGAGATAAGAGATCCAGCATTCAAATAGAAGAAGAAAGTTTTACCGTTGAAACAACTATCGTGAGTACAATGACTCAAGGGACAGAGGCATCTTACCTTTCTTTTCAGCTGACATCTCACCAGCTGAATTGCAAGAAGTATTTGGAATGGTCGCAATTTGTAAAATTAGTAATTGATGGGCGTGGCAAGCTAGGTCATTTGACTGGAGAAGTCAAGTAACCACAAGTGGGCGATCCAAAGATGAGCAAGTGAGAATCAAAAAATTCTATGATAATTGTGTGGCTTATTAATTCCATGGAAGCATCCATAGGTAAACCTTTTCTTTTTCTCCCTACTGTTAAATATGTTTAGGAAGTTGTGAAAGACACCTATTCAGATTTAAATAACGCTTCACAGATCTTTGAGTTAAAAATAAAACTCTGGAAAGCTAAATAAGGGGAAAAGGAAGTTACTTTTCATTATAACGAGATGATGTCTCTTTGGCAAGAATTGGATCAGTGTTATCCCGTTTTTCAATAGTGTCAGAAACAGTAGTTTCGAGGCCACCAAATCCGATGAGTAAGTTCATAAATATTATATTTAATATTTACAAGTCAAACATGGTTTTAAAGAAAAAAAAATTTTGATATAGTGATTTTGTTTTATAAGCGATTTACTAAGTTTAAGTGGTTTTAAAAATTGAGGTATCGGGACCTCATTTTTATAAACCGAGCCGTAAATATTTTTATAAATATTTATGGAGTGGCATTAAGATGGTATTAAAGTTTCGTTGAAAATTTTTAACGTATCGATGGTTAATTAATTAAAAATGACTAAATCGCGTAAAGTGCAAAAGTTGTGTTTTATTAGCTAAAGGTATTATATAGCTATATAACTTTAAAGTGGAAGTCCTTATATGGTAATTAGACCATTAAATGAGATGGTGGATGTGCATGACTTGGCATTAGTGTAATTTTTAAGGTTAGGTAAGGTTAATTTGGTAAATAGGTATTAAATGAATAAATAAAGAAAACATAAAGCTTTCATCTTTATTTTTTCTTCCTCAACCGAAATTTCAAACAAAAAGAATCCATGGATGAAGCTTCATCTGGCCATCCCTATTTTTTCTTGCATGTGAGTATTTTTTGCCCTGTTTTTAATGATTTTTATGTTTTTTTAGTTCGTTACAACTAGGTCCAGCTAGCATGTAACTTCGATTTTGGAACTATTAAAGATTTTGAATATTGCCATTGATGAATCTTGTGATTTTTTATGTTAGATGATGAATTTGGAATGTTTTGATTTATATTTAAAAGTATTTTTTTAAGTGATTTTGATGAATTTTTTGATTAGGGACTACTTTGTTAAATTAATAAAATAACAAGGATTCAATGTGAAATTTTTACATAAATGGGCTATTATGGATACCATGAACAGTCTTCTATGATCAATTTTGGTAAAAATGGTTAATTTGCATGTTTTAGGGCTCAGGAACTAAATTGAATAAAAGTAAAATTTTAGGGAAAATTTTGTAAAAAGGTCAAAAATGACCAAATTGCATGAAATGAATTGTTTTATTGTCCAAATTAATACATTGAATTAAATTATTAATTTAGATCAAGATCGGGTGGAAAATCGAGAAAAATGAAAAATTACCAAAATACCCCTAAACCTTGGTATTTCTGCAATATAGCCAGGTAAGTTCGTATGAACTATACTATGAATATAGTTGATTAAATTAAATGTTTTTATATGAAATTTTATTAAAAATGAATTGATATATATATATATATATATACGTTATTATACAATTTAGCTTATAATGAAATGAGGAAAATTCAACGACGCATGACGACAACCGAGTCCCGTTTGGACCTTAGAAGTTCGTAGGATACAAATCACATGTGTAACACCCCAGACCCGGCCCAAACGTTATGGCCGAATTCAGCGATGTCACATTGAAGGTTTATTTCCAAAATAGCTTTGTTTAGTTAGAAAATTTGCTTGGTTAAAAAACTTAGGTTTATGATTTAGAAACCCAAAATCCATGACACTTGTTATGTTATGATGAAAGCCCATGTTTTAAGACAACATCCATATGTTAAAGTTATATAGAAAACCACGTTTAACTTTAAAAATTCATTTAAGTTTGATAATTCAACAGTTGTAACAAAAAAAATAAAACCCAATTGGAAAGTCGAGTCAGAGATACAAAGCCTTATGACATCCCATTGAAAAATAAAGTAATTAAAATAAAGTAATTCGAAACTATTTAAAAACTTCTAAGTAGCTTGCAGTGTGGCCACCTCCGAGTCCTCTCCCACGTTGAGCCGTCTACTGAGGGACACCTGAAACATTAGATAAAAAGGTGTGAGTTTCGAAACTCAGTGTGTACGACCCTTGGCAATCAAATCAACATGCAATTATCACATTGGGCCTGAGCCTGATCAATATCAGTGGTCTTGAGCCTTAGCCCACAATGACCTCATATCACATCAGTATCACATGAATGCAATGCTCCCATCCCAAATCTAACCCTGCACTCCATTTCCCTTCCAACCCTATACTCCTGTGAGGATATAAATATCAACACACTCATTTCTACACTCCAATGGTAGCATCAACAGCGGCACTACTCAAACGTGCATCAAGGCTGCTAATCATATAATGGGCTTAAAGCCATCGGTGGATCCATGGTCGTCAAGCGACTATGCGATCCTCACATATCTTCCTCCGTATCATCAAACCCACCCAAGTGGAACATACATCTCATGAATGCAACATACACATTTTCACACATTAAGCACCTAGGGGTATTTTAGTCATTTCACTGCTCAGGGGTATTTTCGTAAATCTACCCTACAGGGGTATTATCGTAGTTCTACCCTACAGGGGTATTTTTGTAATTCTTCCCTACAGGGGCATTTTTGTAATTTCTTAACATTTCGGGTTTTAGTTATGAACTTTGGCCCATCAACAAGTCCTCGCGGCTAAAGTGAACAGACACTATGCACCAGGTAGGATTCCAGAGAAGAGGAGGTGGGTCACTAGGACCGCTTAAGTACCAAGCTCTCTCTAGATCCAATCCTAAACATGCATATGTCCATTGCTACACTCTAGCCTAGCGACTTATCCACAGACATGTTTGATTATTTAATTAAGTTTTATGCTATTTAAGAATTCATCAGAACTAGGCCTAGAGTCCATTAAAACCCTAGCAAGTCTATATGCTTCCCTAAAGTCACATATGGCTCATTAAACCCAATCATGTCTATATGGCCCATCAAGCCCGTTATATTCAAATCATCCATCCATCCATACCAACTCACCATTTACTATCACATGTCAACTTTTGTCGATTTGGGCCCATGAGCTCGATAGGCCCATTTAGCCCCGTCTGGCCTGGTTGGCCAAACAGTGGCCCGAGACCATGAGATCGCTCTCTTGGCCCCGGTAGCCGTATCGATGTTCCCACACGAATATTTGCACGCTCGAGTGGTTGTCGGTGCCAACCTTTTGGCTTTTCGACTTTTCAGCATTCCGACTTTTCAGGATTTCGGCTTTTGCCGATTTGTCGTGTATGCAATGTATGTATACACCTGGTTAATGAGACGTGCTACACTATCCTCAGCCTTGAACCTACAACCAATACCAATCTCCAATCAATCACACACTTAGCCACAATATTCACCAAAAACTGAAACCTTACCATAACCTTACCATGTGCCACCAGTCCTAATAGCCCTTCTTTAGCTACTACTCACGACTATCGCCTAGATCTGCATCAATCTTAATCGTTAAAGACAAAATAATAGGTGACTTGTATCCACTTAAGTCTCAATTTCCCTTAATATAGACTATTCAGCGAAAATCAAGAACACTTACCCAAAAGCCGAAACGTATGGATAGCTTTTCGGCAGAGATCTAGAGATCCAAGCTTGATTCCAATTCTCCAAGATCCGATCCATCAAAATCAAAGGAATGATGACAGCACGACAGAGATTCGGTCACTAGAGTATTCGGCATGAGGTTTTGGGATGATGAAGAAATCAGCTCCAAGAGCAAAGGTTTTCGGCTTTTGAAGTCACGAATATTCGGTCCCCAAAAATTGAGATAAAGGTGGGATGGCATAAGCAATGGAGAAAGAAGAGAATGATATTCGATTTAAGGCTTTACGAGAGAAGAAAAGAAAACACAAAAGGAAGAGGCGAGGTTTAAAGCAAAAAAAAAAAGTAAAGGAGAATTCGGCAGAATACTATAGTTGCCGAAATAGCACAAAGGGAATTCCAATTACCGAAATAGCACAGAGGGAATTCGGCGCCCCCTATTTATACATAAAACCGAAACTCTGCCTACCCCTAAAGTCCCAATCAGCTCCAACTCTTCCCCATCTCATCTCCTCGTTTTTCTCCCTAATAACTCCCCAATCATTTTCCTAAATTTTCTCTTCTGATCACTCTCCTTAGAGTCCATCATCACACCACTTCCAACCTTCTAGAAGGCCAAAATTAAACTCCTAAAAAATACTAAGCTAGGATTCGAACATAGGATCTCCTTTCTATCCCATAATGCCACCTTCCTATACCCTAAGTGGCATCACTTAACCACTCCACCATAAAGCTCTTTGATGTCATTTTTCCCTATTTTTATTTAAAAGCCCAACTACTCACCGCCCTGGTTCCTTTAATAATTAATTAAAAATTCCTTCTCCTCAAAGTTCGAACCTAGAACTTCTCCAACACCCCTAGACACTCCAAATTTATTAAACCCTTAAAGCCAACATGTCATTTTCTTGCTTACTAAAAAAATTTTATGAGACCTAAAGCCCAAAGCCCAATTCATCTAGGCCCAAAATTTGGGGCATTACAACATGACATTAGGGTTACTGATTCTCAATTCGAGAAAGTTTATCGATATTCAGCTCGTATGAGCTTACCATTATTCAACTCGTATGAGCTTACCGTTATTCAGCTCGTATGAGTTTACCGATTACAGCTCGTAAGAGCATACAGATTCAGAGCTCGTATGAGCATACTTGTACAGGAATTGACAAATTACAGTTCAGTACACCTCGTGTGTGCTACTCGAGTATCCAACGATATTCTAAATGGTTCAACGGGAAATGTTTTGTTATGAGACGATATGAGTTCGATATGAACTAATATAAGTATATATATATATGAGATACATGGAAATGATAGTACATGATATATTGATAAACTGGAATGGATTATATATGTATAAGAAGAAGCGGTAAGAGAATGATATGTATCATGATATGTACATAAATGAATATATTTGATATGTTGATACATGGAAATTACGTACGTTGAGACGAGTATAAACTCAAGTGTGACATGTTGAGAAAATAAGGTTATCAATGTCAAATTTATATGAAATGTGTTCAAGTATGCTAACATGTGTTGTTGTTTGATGCTTAGGCAAGTGCCAAGCTATTGGTTGAATGGTTTTTTGTTTACTTTTAAGTTACCTTGGAATGATAAGTGCTCAAATGAAAATATGCTTGTACTCATGAAAAAGTGGTAAGGTTTAAATTATGCAATTTCTTATGAAATGGCTTATTATTTGATTAATTCGAAAAGGGTTATGTTTAAATGCACTAGCGTGTGGCTATGGTTAAATGATATGCTTATGTCTTGCGTGTTATGCATATGGAACGAATGTGGAAAGCAATGAAATGCAAATGAAAATAAAGAAATTTGGAAGAGTTTAAAGTTGTTTAAAATCATACTATGCTAAAGATAATATGTATAAGTGATATTGTAGATTTACTCATTTTGTGAGTTGTTGAATTTGATTCCATGAATTGTGCGGTATCGGTGTATGATTATTCTTGATATGTATAAATTTAATATTGGAAATGGATTTATCTGATTAAAGTTTATACAAGCTTACTAAGCATCCATTGCTTACATAGTTATTTTTATTTACTTTTCAGACTATCGGAAGCTCGATCGAGTTGAAAGCCCATTAGAGATTTATCACACTATCCAGTGGTTATATCGGTAGATCTTGATGTCTTGGTTAAGGTTATAATGGCATGTATAGGTATTTTCGCTAATGTTAGCCTATGTGTTTTGGTTGTGGAAATGACCATTTGGTTCATTTGCATTTTGGTCTTGTGTTGGTAAAATGATATATATTATAAGGTGTATATAAGTAGCATTGTAATGGTTGATATATGATTTGTTATGGTTGAATGATGGTAGATAGAAAAGTAGTTGAATGTGCATATTAGATATGACTTATAACTTGTTGTGAATTGGTGTTTTCCCATAGTAAGCATATATGTATTTTGATGCTAATGATTAGGTGGTACAGTTGGTACCAAATGGTATGTTTTAGTAAGTGATTTACATGTTGTGTAATGATGCAAACTTAGTTAGAAGTTAATCAATTATCTTGGCCAAATTGAGTACATGGTTATACATGTTTTAATGTTGTCATTTGAGATGCCTTTGGGCATATTGGTTAGATGTTATTATACCATATGTGTTTGGCTTCATTATGCATGATTTTGGTGCCTTTTGAAGGCTTATGTATATGTGCAAAAGGGATTATAGATACATGTTAAAAAAAGGGTGAGAAAAATGACTTGTAAAATAGTCTATTTTTGTCCACACGGGCAAAGACACGGGCGTGCGTTTCAGCCATGTGTGACACACAGCTAGGTAGCACAACCGTGTGTCCCCTGTAGTTTTCAAAGGGTTGCAAGTCAAGTTTTATACGACCGAGCGCACAGCCTGACACACGGGCGTGTGAGGATATTTTAAAAGGAACACGGCCTGGCACACAGGCGTGTGACTTGGCCGTGTGACTCAAGTCAGTGAGTTACATGGGCTTAGACACAGGCTGGGACATGGCCGTGTGTCCCTATTTCAAATGCCCACACGGCCTAAGACACGGGTGTGTCTCTTGGCTGTGTGAGTCACATGGCCTGGCCACACAGCTGTGTGACCCTTGCAATTTGTAAATTTTTATCTTTTCCCCGAAATTTCTACATGTTTCTGATTTAGTCTCGATTTGTTTCTAATGCGTTTTTAGGGCCTCGAGGGCTCGTATAAGGGACAACACGTATGCTTTTGATTGGTTTTGCTATGAATGATGATATGAATTTAATGTTTTAAAATTTTGATAGTTTTGAAATGTAAACTCCTGTAATGCTCCGTAACTCTATTCCGACAACGGATACGGGTTAGGAGTGTTACAATTATAATGATGAATGGAAGTGTCCCAAATATGGTGTAAAAGCTATGAGAAAAGAAGAGAATGAATGAGCTTATTTGTTTCTAGCTAGTTTAAATATAGAATTTGATGAAGTGAGATCTCGGATCTTAGGAAAAAAATCGCTTCCAAGACTCCGTGAGATTTTTTATAAGGTTAGAAGAGAGGAGACAAGGAGAAAAGTAATGTTAAGGCTAGGGTTTGAAGCTAATGATGACAATTCTGCTCTTGTAACTATTAAAAATAATGATGGTATAAAAAATATTGGCACACTCGATAAACGTGTTGAAAGCTTCATAGAAAACCAACGTATGGAAGAAAAAAGAGTGGCAATGGTCGTGGTTCACAATTAGGAGATAGCAGAGCTTTCTAAACAACTAATGAAAATTATGAGGGTCAAAGTTCTCTAGAAGGGTCTCCATTCACTAATGAACAATTAGAGCATCTACACAAGCTTTTTCAATTACCATAGTTTCGGATGAACTCTTTTGTTCATAACTCATCCAATTCTCCTTTCCCAATCAGGTACTGGTTTTTCTATTTTTTTTAGTGTCAAGCCTTGTAAAACAAACACGTGAATCGTTGATTCTGGAGCTAGTGATCACATGACTAGTAGTCATTTTCTTTTTTTTCAACTTACACACCTTGTGCAGGAAAAAAAGGATCAAAGTAGTAGATGGGTCCTTCTCGTCTTCCTTGGTTTTACATGATGTTTTGCATGTGCCAAATCTAGCTTGTAATCTCATATCGGTAAATTATCTCAGTCCTCAAATTGTCATGTTACATTTGACTCCTCTATGTGTAAATTTCAAGACATGATCTCGGGGAGGATGATTGGCAATGCTAAATAATCTAGTGGAATTTACTTTCTTGACGATGATCTTCTAAGTCAACCAACAACTACTTTATGTTCAAATTCTATTTTTAGTTTTGTTAAGGTTATGATTTAGTATTATAGGCTTGGACATCCTAATTTTTACTATTTAAGATATTTATTATCTGATCTATTTAAAAATATAAGTCCTTCTTCATATCACTGTGAATTTTGTGAATTGGCTAAACATCATCGGTCATTCTTTCCACCTCAAAAATATAAAGCTTTCAAACCTTTTTTGTTAATTCATAGTGATGTTAGGAACCTTCAAGAGTCTCAACTTTTTCAGGAAAACTTTGGTTTGCTACATTTATTGATGATCATACTCATATCTGTTGGGTATTTTTATTGAAAGATAAGTCTGAAGTTAAAAATGTGTTTTAGTCTTTTTATGCTATGGTGAAAACACAATTTAGTATGCAAATAGACATATTTCGAAGTGACAATGGTGAGGAGATTTTTTAGTGACCAATTAGGTGTTTTCTTTACCAAACATGGAATAGTCCACCAAAGCGCTTGTACAAATACACCATAACAAAATGGGATTGCAGAAAGAAAAAACCAACGTCATTTGGAAGTAACTAGAGCCTTAATGTTCACTAGTCAGGTACCACGTTATCTTTGGGGTGAAGCCTTATTAACAGCTACATATATTATTAATAGAATGCCTAGTGAAACTCTAAACTATAGAACTCATTTTCATCTCTTTAAAGATAATTTTTCTAACTCTAAATTGATCACAGATTTATCCCTCCGAGCTTTTAGGTGTAGTGTTTTTGTTCATCTTCACAACCAAGTTAAACTAGATCCTAGAGCAAAAAAAATGCGTCTTTGTTGGCTATGCTATAATAAAAAGGGTTACAAATGTTATGATCTAATTGATAGGAAGATTAATGTTACCATGGATGCCACATTTGTTGAAATGCAATCTTATTTTGATTCTAATCTTCAAGGAGAAAATTATAGTAAGGAAGATTCTATAACTGATCAAAAAAAGACTAGGAATATACAACAAAGGGATTCTAATAATGGGGAAGGCGAATTTATGATTAACACTGAAATTAATGATGTTAATGTTGTTAATAAAAAGGAGTCTGAAGGTGTAGAGTCTGATCATGAGAATAAAAAACAAACAAAGGAGTTAATTGTTTACTCAAGTAGAAACCGAAATAAAAAAAAATGGAATCCACCAAATTCATTACCAAGAATCTGACTCGCAAGATCTTGTCAAAAGTCTAGAAAAGTCATAATCCAACCAATGAATTTTCTGATTTAGATATTCCAATTGCTAAAAGAAAAGGTGTTAGAAATGTTGTCAAATATCCCATGTCTAAACTTTGTATCTTATAAAGCCTTGTATTCGACATTCTCAACCTTTGTTTTATGTCTCGATACTGTGAAAATACCCAAAAATGTGAAAGATGCTTTACAGGTTCCTAAGTGAAGGAGGCTATTTTAGAGGAGATGCAGGCTCTTGAAAAAACAAGTACATGGGAAATAGTGGAATTACCTGTAGGAAAAAAAATAGTGGGCTATAAATGGGTGTCCACAACCAAATTCAAAAAGAATGGATCTTTGGATAGATACAAAGCCTGACTGGTGGCTAAAGAGTACACTCAAACATACAGGATAGATTATCTTGAAACATTTGCTCCAATAGCCAAATTAAATTCCATTAGAGTTCTTTTATCAATTGCTGTTAATCTTGATCGGTCTTTACAGCAACTAGATGTGAAGAATGCTTTCCTTAATCGGAAACTTGAAGAAGAAGTTTACATGGATCCTCTTCTAGGTTTTGAAGAAAAATTTGAAACTCTAGTATGTAAGCTCAAGAAATTTTTGTATGGTCTAAAGCAGTCTTCTCAAGCTTGGTTTGAACGGTTCACTCAAGTTATTAAAAAAATAAGGTTACTCACAAAGACAAATTGATCACACAATGTTCCATCGACATTCACAAAGAGGTAGAATAGCAGTTATTATAGTTTATGTCAATGATATCATTCTTACAGGAGATGATGTGGATGAAATAAGGCGTCTCAAGGAGCATCTAGCATTGGAGTTTGAGATCAAAGACTTGGGTCATTTGAAATACTTTCTTGGAATGGAAGTTGCTCGATTAAAGAAGGGTCTTGTGGTCTCTTAGAAAAAATATGTGATTGATCTTTTAAAAGAGATTGGGATGACTGGTTGTCGTCCAGCTGACACACCAATTGATCTAAATGTAAAATTCAGAAATAAAGAAGGTCGATTAGTTGATAAAGGATAGTACCAAAGATTAGTTGGTAAGTTAATTTACTTATCGCATATAAGGCCAGACATAGCTTTTGCAGTGAGCTTAGTGAGTCAATTTATGCACTCCCCAATGGAGGAACATGAAGTAATGTTGCAGATTCTGAGATACTTGAAGAGTTCACCTCGAAATGGCTTATTTCACCTCGAAAGGGCTTATTCTTTAAGAAATCCGAACAAAGAGGAATTGAAGCTTATACAGATGCAGATTAGGCAGGCTCAATAATAGATAGAAGATCTACATCAGGATACTGTACATTTATTTGGAGAAACCTTGTGACTTGGCGAAGCAAAAAATAAAATGTTATAGCAAGTAGTGCATAGGCTGAGTTTAGATCAAGGACTCAAGGAATTTGTGAAATGATGTGGTTAAAAAGAATAATGGAAGAGCTAAAGAAACCAATAACTTCACCAATAAAGTTGTACTGTGATAGCAAAACTGCCATTAGTATTGCTTACAACTCAATCCAGCATGACAAAACTAAACATGCTGAGATTGATAGACACTTTATTAAGGAGAAGATTGAAGAAGGCCAAATGTGCATGCCATTTGTTCCTTCAAAATAACAAATTGTTGACTTACTCACCAAAAGGCTCTCTAAGACAAGTTCTGATTTTCTTGTATGCAGGTTTGGCATGATCAATATATATGCACCAACTTGAGAGAAGGTGTTGAAATATGTAAAACCCATATATTTTGGAGATATATTTTAAATTTATTTAGGTAGATAAATCTTAAAATAAATCATTTGAGATATTTTTGAAATATTTTATTTTATCTTTTAGTAGTTTATTAGAGTAAGGTAATTATTTTCCCAATTAAGTTATGACTCTTTTTCCTATTTAAGTTTAGTTCTCTAGTTAATAAAATATAGAACAGTTTTATTAAATGGTATCTTGAAAACTTTCAAAAACAATATTGATCTACAAATTAAGTGGTTCTATAAACCGACAGTTTTAACTCTTCTTTTACATTAGTATAGAATAGTAGCCCTTCAAAAAAGATTAGCACCCAACCACGTCAGGCTCCTAGCTAAGCAAAAAAAAAAACCTAGTTTGATATATAAATTTCATGGATGGCTTTTGGCCCAAACCCAGTGATTTTACATGCTTGTATCCACACATCTCAAAAAACTTACTTAAATGGGGGATTGATGGGTTGAGAATCAGGAGGGATTCTGAGCTATCTTTGGATGCGTAGCAGCATATATTGAAGAGTTAACGTCAGGTTTCAAGTGGGATAAAAGATGCTGTACATCTGGCCGTAGACTTTCTGCAGCTCTCCCACAAATACTCAACACCTCCGGCCTTGGCTTGCTGTTGGCTTGCACTGGCCCTGCCTGTCCTTCGTAGTGGATGATATGGTGACTGAAACAACATTATGTCAACATCAATGCCACTCATACCTTGCCTACTTTTAGTGCCAATATCAAATGAAATCATCAAACCGGGGTTACTTACAGGTAGTCGATCAGATCTGTTATTTCTGATGCTTCCACAGGGACAGGTGGTTGAGTGTTTTTTCCAAATACGTCCACCAGTGTATTCAATAGAAACGATAGAATCTGAAAGATATTTCATGAAAAGTAAGCACAGGACAATCAATCATGCATTGGTTAAATGTTATAAACCTTATATCAGCCATGTTTCCTCTTTCCCTTTCTTTTTTATGCTAAAAATTCTATACGAAACTCAAGTTACCGTATACCAGACCATGTCAACATCCTATTGCATGTTCTCTTTGAAGCATAAGCCTTTTTTTCTAAAATCATCTTTGCCACATCATTTTTTATTTGAAACACCAAAATCAACCTCTTTTAGGTCAATGCCCCAACGTTTCGAGATTTCCAGTTCTTCTAGGACCTTGAGTTTTTCATGCACTCTTATCTGCATGTGCTTCTTTCTCCAATATTCCCCTTTCACATTCTATATACATTTGGCTATCTGATTAGTAATATTATCATATCTGCCAACATGCCAAACTTCTAACAGCCACTCAATAAGATTAAATCATAGTCATCTGTATGCTGGAGATGGAACCAATAAGAACTAGACATGAAACAAGTAGATGCAAATAACCGTCATTTACCATCAAAAGAACAAGTTTGCTAACTTATGATCTCCAAAGTGGACAACTTAACATCAGACTCCATATATGACGTGATGTTACTTTCATGTTCAAAATAAAATCTCAACAATCAGAAATTCGTTAGGTCTTAGGTAAGCAATGCAGAAGAGTGATAAACAAAAAGGAACTTCCAGCAAAACAAACAAACTATCTCATCTGGAGAAAAGCATTCCATTAGATATAAAATAATTGACTGCTATACCTTGCCAAAAAGATTGTGAGCAGTAACAAGTCTTGGAAGCAAGGGGCCCATGATCCGGAATGCTATTCTCAACATAGCAACCGATGTTACCGGTCGGAGCTGTTGAATAATGACATGTGTTCCCTCTAGCCATTCTTGTGGGAGGTTACTGAAGAAAGAATGAAGTAATGCAACTATATTACCTGATACAACAATGGAATAATCACATTAGAGTGCAAGTCAGCAGACAATATATGTCACTGTTTTGGAACTGGCCCTGGCATTTTTAAGAAATCCTAAAACACCCTAAACGCCTTAATAATTCTTCAAAATCCAAAATACTAAATGAACACTTCAAAAAATATATGAGAACCAACAAAGCAGAAGTCTAATAGTTTGACCCCGATAAGCATAAATTAACTTAGCCAGGCAAGGAATCAGTATTATTTTTGCTAGCCTCAATTAGGTCACTCATGAGAAATTCAAGTTAGTTATCCTCCCTAACCTTGAAAACAATTAAATGCTAGATCTTCATCCATAACCTTAGAGGAAATTTTGTATATTCTGTAATTTTAAACAGTTTCAGACTTGCAAAATTGCAATTCAGCGAATCATGAAATCCTCAAGTCAATTATGACATATAAAAAACATTAAATTTGGTTCACAATAATATTCTCAATTCAAAGAATAAGAAAAGAAAATAAACATGGAAAGATCAATAAAAATGAGTTCCATAATGATACAATACCTATGGCCGTAGAGGTATTATCTTGGGAAGCCCATGTTGGATCCAACAAAGCATAGCTAACAGCAGAGTCTAGTTCACTCAGTGATCTCTTCCCATCAGTTAGCCACCAACTCTCTTTAATTATTCGTGAAGCTTCCATGTAAAGCTGTAAGTGAAACTCAGGAGGGAGTTGAGCCAACAACAAACCACAAGCTTGGATAAATAAGCATGAAAGCTGTTGGCAAGTGTAACCACTTCGGGAAACAAAACTAGAGGTGTTGATCCCTGACACTGAAGGAGTCGATCTGCCAGCACTATCTGTACTGCCTCCTGAAGGGGATGTTGGTAAAACTGAACCTTGCACGGCACCACTAGAAGCTCCATGCAATCCATTGCTGGACTGAATCAGAGTTGGTTGTATGTTGACAACAATTTGAACAAGAGATGACACAATCTGAGAAGCAGAAATGGGAAGAGAGAGGATCTCTATGACGGCTGTTTCCAGAACCAGCTGAGTATATGTCCCTGGGTCCTGAATTTGATAGAATGCCTTTTGACCTTCAGAAGCATTCGCTGGCCCAGACTGAGGTGTTGCAGGGGTTTTATTATGAGGACCACGCACTGAATTATTAGAAGCATCTCCCATTGATCCAGTTCTTGAGTTACTGTTTAATGGGGGTATGACATTATTCACTAGAGCCAATAAAAGAGTTGCAAAATATTCTAGTGGGGGGCATATTGCAGGATTTGATGAACTAATGTGCTGAGGGAACGACTCAGAAAAAGGAATCTGAAACATATTTTAAGCCAAAAAGTTTCAACAAGAGAAGGTTTGAGAAAAACAAGTTTAATTGAGAAGAGCAGGGAACAAGAAGTGTACTACCTTGCTGAGATCTAGTACATTCAATATTCGAACAATTAACTTTCCAGGTAGATGACCATAGAAATATGCAAGAATGTCACGAACAAATGTAAATCTCAAAGGGTGGTAAGCTAAAAATACAGAATACATGCCCAAAATCCTGTCAGCAGAGTCTATAGCATCATTCTCAATAAGTCTGTAAACAACTAAGGGGATGACTGGAAGCAGACGTGCCACAATATCATCGAAGAATGTAGGATACCTGTTGTCAACAATAATGATAAATATAAATAATTGGCAAAACACAAAACATATAGCTCATACTCTACTAAGAATCTATCCCAACAAGGCAAATAGCATATTTTACTCCAAACCAAATATATCAATTTAACTAGAGAGCTCTACTATCACTGGATAAATTAAATTTCAGCTTTAATTGGAGTGTTCAATTAAACAAAAAAAAAAAATCACCTCTCCTTCCATGAGAGATGATTGCCAAGGGCTTTTTGCAAGTCACTGCGCTTAAATATTCCAGTGTAAAGCCAATGCTCAGGGGGGCCACGATTCATACAGTATAATTTCACCCTTTGTTGAAGCTCTTGCCTGTCAAGTAAGCTTATCTGCAAGTTTTAATTGAATTATCTGAACATTAATGCAGATACAAATCTCAATAACAAGTCAACAGTTTACGTTAAAACAGAAGTAGTAAGCATTTTCTGCATTAAATTTCATAAATTCTAGATAAACTCAAACAAGACGATAATTAAGTTTTTCAAGAATATCCAAGATGATATCAAACGAAGAATCAGCAAGGTATAGAAGAGCAAGAAAATAAAATAAGAATCAAAGACAGAAGATAAAAGAAAAATACATTTAAGTAAGCAAAGTGCTACTAGAACTTCATGTGTTCATGATAATCTAACTAAATGTCATTTTTGAGGACAACAAAGGAACCTATATTAGGCCAATTGTTATGCACAACAACGAATTTAGAGAAGAATATGTAAGAACAAAAGTTTAGCGAGAATAGTAGAAAAATATTTCAGAGCGGCATACCACAATACGCAGCGCATGGGGATCATCGTCACGGTCAATGAGTGCTAGAAGCAATATATCCAAAGGAATCAGCTCATGGGTCCAAACAAAAAAGGCCAGGTTTGCACAAGTTTTCAGTAAAAGGTCCTGAAAAGGGCAAACAAGATGAAATGCTTAACAAAGGCGACAATTTAGTTAATGAATCTACAGAGAAGATGGCTACAACCTGCAAGGAATGCCCATGCTGTAGCTCTATTTGAATGTGATGAAGTAATACATCCACCATTGTATAGATATTGGATGTCACCTCTTCAGGTGAAAATTCTCTCAATACCCGTGCCTGACTCAATATTTGCAAAAGATGATGATCTTTAACATTATAATGAAATATTTAGGAAAAAAGGGAGCATAGTAGCTATCAGAAAAGTCACAACATGATTCCATTCAAGTGATCTTTCCAGAAAAGACGAGATAAACATACCAAGTTTCCGCTGTTAATGTTTTCAGGATGCCCTTGCATCAATATCCATGCACCAGCACACAGATATTGGCGGTGTTGAGGGAAACTGTGATTGATATAGGTCATGACATAATTTGGTTCAGCAGATGATGAAAGAAGTTGTGTGCATTGGTTAATCACTGTTGTTTCCGCCTGTAAAAAAGTAAGAACATGTTCCACTATTAGCTGCTGCAAGAAATATAGGCAAGCAAGAAACAATGAGGATAACACAAGGCAAACAACTCTTATTAATAATAAAACCATGCATTGAAATTTGAAACAATACATAGAACATTTCAACAGAGTGATGAATAACTGCACAGAAGAAGAAAATTTTCAGGTTCCTTTAAATTCATGAGAAACACGTATATATCAGTGTCCCCGCGTCTAATATAATCCATTCACTCTCAAAGTATGATTGGAAATAAGCACTCAGCAATAAAATTAAATAAATATAGCTCCAAAGAACATTTTCTCATCATGTTAGATTTCTCCTTTTTATCTAACAAACCCTTTCATGAAAATTCTCTAGACATCTGAAGCTTGAGGCATTAACTATTTCTTCCTTTTTCTTCTTACACTCGTCTTGCATATTTGGTAAGCAATGCCTTATGTTTTTTATTGGGATCATTCATCCCACAGCAGATATCAAATAAAATTAGAATTAGGAAAAGGAATTTTGATTCTTTTTTTTAAAGAAACATCAGTTGAACCTGTTGCCATGCTTGAATTGCAAGTCCTCTTTTGTCTGTCCGTGTCATTAAGAGATCTCGAAGAATAGAGGGAAAATAACGTAGTGTTTTCTCTGACCATGTATGCTGGCTAGTTGCCAATATCTGTTCCAACATAGTTTGAAGGTAAAGTAGGTGATCAGCATCTGCAATTCCACGGGTTTTAATGGTGATGGCAAGAGTGATTATAGTTATCCGATTTAGAGTTTCTGTGAATTCAGTGGGCCCCTGCAAAAGTCAGTTTCAAAATTTTACCTAAATTAAGCGAGGGAAAAGAGAGAACAAAAAAAATTTGTTGGAGATAGCCATTTTTACCTTCCCTTCCCTTTTCACCGAGAAAAAGTCTCTCAAAGACAAAATCAGATTTATGCACAAATTCTCTGCCAATCTAAATACACGGTGATCCCCCCGTTTTCCTTTTAAAGCAGAAATTATTTTTGTAACATCATACATCAGAGGTTTGCATTTTCCTTGGTACCTATAAAAATAGATTGCAAATCTCATATATGATATCATCAAATTGCAAATAAGAAAGATCAAATCCCAAGGCTTTCAAGCTGCCAAAGTCCTAAGAGTGAGGCTAATCTTGAGCATTTATAACAACATATTAAGTAGTGCCAGAAGTATAGAGTAATAAAAAAGTAAACAAGGGCAAAGGGCACAGAAATCCTTGGGAATCAGAAAGCTCAATCTGAAACTGCAAATTCCATTCTAAACATTATCACATGCTGTGACCAGCAGAAGCTTTGCTGAATGAATCATGCAGAAGATCACCTGTACAGTGGAAGTAGACGATAGTTGACAATTTCAAGCACCAGAAGTGTCACCGCAGGCTTGCTCAATAAAGAAGCATTCCTCTGTGCCAAATGCTGCAAAGAAGGCATTTTAAAGAAACCCTATTATCCTCTTAGCAAGTGAGTATATTTTTGTAAACCAATAAAAAGAGAAGGAGGAAATCAGACTTTAGCTTTGGTCTAAATTGAAAAAAATCAGCAGTCAGACAACTAAGCCTTCTCCCACTACATGGAGTCATCTATTGATCATAAATCATCATTGGCTCTTATATAAGTTGCAAATGGATGGTTCAACGGGTTTGGAAAGAAATTTCCAAAGTGCAATTTTCTAAATTAAATGATTTAATAAAGGGTGAATTGTTACATTTAGTCAGTTGGTTGGTTTGGTTGAAAAGTAGCATAATCTTGAACAGATGTCAGGAAATCTGAAAAACACATTATATTGACAGATAAAGTCATTATAAGTCAAAATTTGTATTTCCAGATTAGTAGGACTCAGCCAGTAGCAAGAATGAGGCTACAAGTATATTGAAAGTGGCAATTACTTCTTAAGACTTCCATTAAAAATGATATGGAATAACTTCTCCAATGGACAAAATTTATACCAAAAATCTCGAAAACTGCATGACACTATTCCTTTACTGAGAAATCTTCTAAAAGATAAGAAATAATAATATTAGAAGGGAAGCAAGTTACACTGAAGTGCGAACGAAATAACGAATGAGGTGCAATGAGCAACAATCTGGTGTATGTTTCAACCATAGCAATACTAGGAACAACCTGCATCAAAAGAATCAATACCAAGCATTAGAAACAGTTTGAAAATCAGTAGTGATCCAACTGTCAAAGACCAAATAAAAATTAATTAAGCCTACAAGAAAATAGTGGTCAATTTATAAATTAGATTACATTACTTTATTTAGGATAATACCTGCCCAGCAAATAAAGATTCTTCCATTTGAAAGACCAACTTCAAATAAAGATTCATTGAAAAGCCAGATAACAGTGAAATCGGCAATGGACTAACTTCCCGCATCACCATGAATCTCTCATTGGGCTGTACATTTGCTCCGGGTAACAACTCTGTAACTCCACCAGAAGATAACCAATTCATGACCGTTTCACAAGCAGGCTGCGCCATTGTGTAGGAGACAACCCAAAACATCCCAATTGATTTATCATCCATACTCATATAATCCATCATGCGTTCCCCTAAAAACAATTAGAACATTTTAAAACAGTAAAAACTTGAGCTATACATTATGGTTCATTCAAACAGTATAAAGGAGGTTTTGATGAATTTTACAAGCAGTTGGAAGATCAGACATGTCAATGGAATTTGACAATGTTAATGATAAGGGGGTTGTAGGTTGTAACAGTGAAAAAGAAATACAAGCAATAAACTGTGCATATAGGGACACAATTGTATTTAGCTTCACCATGAAACTAGCTATAATGGCTGCATATTAAATTTATTCAATCTATGATATCACATGCATGATATGTACCTTTGCTCACTTGTCTCCACCACTCATCTATTTGCTTCCCTTTCTGCAACTGTTCATTATTCAAGTATTCTCTGGTTGATGTATTCAGTGACCAAATGCGTAAGTTTTGACAACTGCTAATAAAATCAAGCAGGATGCTTTGGGGATTATTAGGATCAGAGCTCCTATCTTCTCTGTGAAATGATAGAATCTTCCTTGTTGTCTCCACCTACCAGCAGAATTGCAAGGCCTAAGTTGAAGCAATTGATTCATGTAATTACTCAATCACTAACTAGTAGCTATGGCAATATTAAACACAATATGATCACATATCAGGAAAACGATAGGAAAAAATAACAAAAACATGAGACACTCCAAAAAATAATAACAACATAAACACAACATGAATATACAAATGTCTCCAAACCTATTTAATACAAATTAAATGTGTTAAATTTTATATAAATAAAAAATAACATAAACACAACACGAATATACAAATGTCTCCAAACCTATTTAATACAAATTAAATGTGTTAAATTTTATATAAATAAAAAATACCTTAACCACGATTATAATACCACAAAATACACAACAGAACATGAAAACATGAATTACCAGATCTACTAATAAGTAGTGGGCACAGAAAATCATAATCCTTAGAATGAAAGATGCACATATTTTGTGAGACTATGACTGATGCACATATTTTGTAAGACTATGACTAAGTATCTCCTAATATTTGAACAAGACCTAAAAGTTCATCAAGTTGTACCAAATTGAACAGAAGAAAGGCAATGAAAATTTCCATTTAGAAGCAACCTTTCTAGAATCAGTATTCAAAGCAGTCATGACATGCTCAACTCGAATGATTTGTGCAAGAAGCCAGGTAACATGATTGGTATTAAGAATGTGGTGATCACTTGCTGAAAGGCGTGAACCCAGCTTATCAATAAAATCAACAAAATCTATACATCCACTTTTCATAAGAAAGAAGAATATATCTGAGAAGACAAGCCACTCCTGCCAGCAATTTATTTCTGCAATTAGATAAAAACCAAATGTGAGAAAATCAGGAAAATTGAAATTCAACTGCTTCATATTCCCACAGCTATTTTGGAAACTAGCAATACTAGGAATGCTAACGGAAAGATAATGATTAATGACTTTTTAAATTGAGAAATCAAAAGAACAAAAAGTAAATAAATAAAGAGAAGAATTCATTGCCTGAATTTGTCAACTTCAAAAGCTCAACAATTCTATCAATTGTTGCCTCGCAAATCATATCACATGTAAAAACAGCACCAGGAGTAGGCACTGAACCTCGATAAAAAGGTGCCACAACAAGCACACGTTTCCACCAATCAGGAGAAGGAGTAGAGCGTATAGCATGCCTTATACAACGTAAGGCTCTCTCCCAGTCCAAACTACCCCTCTGGATAGAAGCTGCAAGATCCTACATAAATATAAGCAACTATTAATACATTCTTAGTAAATATCAACCTAATATTAGCAACTATGTTTCTTCCCCCCCCCCCCCCCCAATTCACACACAACACATTTACAAATCATATATAAAGAGGAAAAGAAAAAAAAGACTTATATATGATATATACACATACACGGGTACACATACACAAAACCACATTAGCTGATAAATATATTTGTTGATTGCCACAAAACTGCTGTAACCATACATGCACAAAAATGTTTTCTTTTCTTAACTGGGAGCTGAACTTATCAAATAGAAGCAAACTAGAAGGTTATGGAAAAATTGACAGCCTCTCCCCATTTTGTGGAAGAGATTTAGCATAAATCAAACTCAAGACAGGAATGGCACATTTTAACATGTACCCTTCAGCTAGATAAAGAAATTCAACAATTCATACCTAAGAATGATTTATAAAAGAGGACAAAGAATGATGCAAACAGACACCAAGAGAAACTGATTAAAAGGCCTCAAATCAAGTAATTTCAAGAAGGATTTAACAAAAAATAACATCAAAATAAAACTTAAGAGATTCCTTAAAAAGGGTTCACGATAAACCAGCTGACCTATATGATGATTGGTCATAAATGGCATTTCTTAAAGCAACATTGTGGAATTCTGAACTCTGATAATAAAACAGGACGAATACAGGTTTGCCAAGGTATTTTATTCTCTCCTCCCTCTTCCCAACAAATCTACTCTCAACTAGGATAATAAATCAGAAAGGTTGGCTCTTGGCTGTTCGAATGTCTGCCTTGCAGAAGTAGGGTATCTGAAGAAGATTTTCTCTCTTAGCTGATCCTACAACCTACTAAGACAGCAGATGCAGGAGCTTCATAAACCTCCTCCTTTCTTTTGTGCTAGCACTTTCCGTGGGTGAGTCAGAATTCACTAGAAGCAAGTAAGAGCTCAGAGGCTCCTACCCAATAAGTCAATGGAAGAACTGAGTTATGGCTCTAACAATCATACCATTGCAATCAAAAGAGTAGATTAAAAAGAACCTCCAAGACATAACATTGAATCACACAATTACTTGACAAACAATTGTACTATAGACTACTATCTTTTTAACAAAAGCTGCCAAAAGCTAGGTTACTCAAACTTAGGGAATGATGTCAGGTATCTGTCTGTCTTACATAGGTATATTCAATTTTTTCTGTGTTTTTCAATATATTTTGAGGATAGTATATGCACATCCATGTTTGTTGAACACTGGTGTCAAACACAGATACTTCAAGGAAAATGAAGATTCAGAGCAACTTAGACCAAAAGAAACTAAAGGAAGCTTGAGATCATTTCAATTTAATGAAAGTATAATGTATTTTAGTTGTATGATAAGTTTAAAATGGTCCTACCTCTCCATGAAGTGGTTCTCCAAGCACACTTGGATATGTAATTGGTGAATACCGCAAGTTTGCCACACCTTCAACAGAAACGTTAGGAGTTGTCTGTGACAATATCCGATGAGTTCCAAATGTGGGGCAGTGAAGGTGTTGGTCTAACATTTGCATATGCATAGCCATCATATCTCTCCTCCTATGTATTTCCAAGATAAGCGTAAACAATGCTTCATCGTCTGGGATGTTTTCTATAAACTGCAATCCGCTTCGGAGTAATTCATAGAAGGGCACTCTGCATTTATCTTCCTCAACCAACAACCAAATTACATCCAAACAACTGTGCAGCCATTCAATTAGAGCCTTCTCCAGTCTCCAGGACTTTCCATCACATTCCTCATTCCCATGTTGCCTTTGATCCCAATTAACCAACCAATTCAGCATATGGTGGAAAATTTCAGCTTGAGTCACTGGTTTCAAATTACATTCAAGCCCAGTTAAAATTATCTTGCAGCACAGCTGACGTAAATTGCTTATAGCATTATCTCTTATAGATGAATCCATCCTAGCTGTAGATGGTTGACCACTGCAGGCAATATCAGATAATTTTACAGGGGACAAAGTAGCACCCGAAGAAGGTTCAATTGTAGATTGTGCTGGAGACCCAATAACATGAACTGAAGTTAACATAGATGCAGTATTCGCAGACTGAAAATTAGAAGCGTTAGCAATTACACTAGTAGATGGCATCATCCCGGACTGTGATACACTTGATGAAACAGAAGGTACTCCCTGACTCCCTTGACTTACTGGCCCTTCCGCAGAGGCAACTGAAGAAAGAAGGGATGGCAAAAAGGTATCCCAATTAACGTAGCCTATACTACATAAGCTACGTAAAGCAAAAAGAAGAAACTCTGCCCGAGGTGCATGACTACAGCACTGAATAACCAAAGATATTAGAACAGATTCTGTCACAGACTGCAACTGATCTTGGTCCTGACAAGAACGGCACAGAATCAATACAAAAAATATAGTTTAGAACCAACAACTCAAAACAGATATTGACAGATTAATTGAGTTGCCATTTGATTGCTACCGGTAGTACTTGCTTTCTGCTTCAACATTTTGGATACAAAAATTGCAGGGTTCCAAAGAAAACTCTTTAAGATTACCATGTATCGTAATATCTTACCCAATACACTAAAATTGATGAAAAAAAATTGTCAACTAGTGCATTTAGTACAACATTATTAGCTTCCTGAGTACTAGTTTAGGTGGCATATATGCTGCTGAAAACTCCTGGAGAATGCGGGCTCAGAATGGACTTGAATGCGTAATATCATCATTACGTGAATATAATTAGACATTTGGGGTAGGTAGATTAGAAAATGTACAAAAGAATTACAACGTTTTTACTGTAAAATTGTAAATAATATATTGATAGACCTTAAAGAGTGCACTAATGGAGCTTGTTCGGATAATCCATAAAATAATTATATGTTATAATTGACCTCGGAATTTTCTCTTTGGTTAAAATTACCATTTTAGAATCAGGTTTTTCTCTACAGCAAGTAGGAAATGCAACAAGCAGACAGCTTAAAGATAAAAACTCAACAAAAAATGCTTAAAGAATGGGAAAAACTTACACCAAACTGAGTCTGAAGTTGCTCAAAATCTAGGAGGAACTGCTCGTTTCGAGGAGGAAGCTCTCTATTAAGAGCGAGCACACGCTTTTGGGTTTTGTTCCTGAAAATTTTTAAGTTAATTTTTCTTTTAAGCAAGAAATTAAACCCTCAAATCAAAATTCGGGGAAAAATTAACTTACGGTAGTTCTCGAACAGAATCATCAGCTTTTTGGCGGCTATTTCTCTGCAAAAAAAATTGAAACAAAAAAAAAAAAACTATGTTTCGGAGAAGAAATTTACACAAGAAAATGAAAAAGTTGATGAAAAAGAAATTACTACTCCTAAGTAAAGATTGAAGAGATCGGTAATGGCGGCTCGGGCAGGGTGGAACTGGTAGGTTCGGGAATTTGCAGCTGCTGCCACTGATCTCTGCGTTTGATCCATGTTTTCTTTTTCCTCTGTCTTCGAATAGGCTAGGTTTTCTTTAAAATTCCGGTAAATACTAATTTTACAACTCTGTCAGACCAACTGATTCACTCGTACAAGACGAGCCATGAAAGTCGAGGGGATTCGTCAAACTATACGACTAACCCGTTCGGGTAAATGAAACGGGTACTCGGGTTGGCTACCGATTTCTTTATCAAATTGTTTTAGGTAAAGTATAGTAATTGTTACTAATCTATTAGTAAGCTTTCGTTTTGATAATTTAATTTTATAAAGTTATAAAACAGTCCCTGAATTATTTGAAAGTTTTTATTTAATTACCTGGATTAAGTATTTGTTAAAAAAAAGTTCGGTTACTAAGCTCTAAAAGATGATTTAACGACTAATATGGTGGATCAATATCTATTGACGAGTAGAAAAACATACCTTAGATCCAGGTTGATCAGGATATCAGTATTGGAAATCAAAGAAGAAAGTTATTAGGATTTTTATTTGCAAATTCATGACGTTTAAAGCTATTTCATGAAAAAAAGTGAGTTGTAGAAAAATGAGAAGACGGATGAAAGCTTTCGATTCGTGCAGGTGATGCGAGCAAAGAAGGCCATACAACAATGAGTTTAATAGCCCATTGACTTAAATAGAAACTTTCGAATAGTTTAGTAACCATTTTGTAACTTTTTAAAGTTAGGTGCCCAAAATGTAAAATTACTAATAATTGAGTGAGTTTGAATGTAATTTACCCATTCTTTTATTAGTGCTCTTGCTATGGGTAAATTACCTATTTAATCAAAGTATTTTAATTTAGTCATTTTTAGTCACTATACTTTTTAAATTTTGAAATTTCCATCATGACCAAACAATGGCCATTAAATTTTCTAAGTTAAATTTTGCCATTTTCAAAATTTTATGCGGCAAACATATTATTTGTAACAACCCTTACCTGTATTCGACGCCGGAACAGGGTACAAGGCATTACTAGACTTATCATACGAATAAACATACATTTCCGGGTCATAAATTTGCGTTCAAATTAAAACCATTCGCATTCGATCATAAAGTCCCTAAAACGAGCCTACAAAGCCCAAAACATACATTAGAAGCGGTTCGAGACTAAACCGAGAACTTTAGAAAATTTTATGGAACTTAGAAATTTTCCACTATACAGGGGTCACACGCCCTTGTAGTTATGGGACACGCCTGTGTGGGCAGGCCGTGTGGTCACACACGCCCGTGTCCCTACCCCGTGTAACTCTCTGACTTGTAACTCATAACCAAATTGAGTTCACACGGCCAAGGCACACGCCTGTGTCACTAAGCCGTGTGGAAAATTATTTTCACAAAAATAGGTGTAGACTTCACACGACTTGGGCACACGCCCGTGTTCGAGCCGTGCTGTCCACACGGCTGAGACACATGCCCGTGTCTCTGCCTGTGTGCTCTATACTGAGCATTTTATTTGTCTAAAGTAAGGTGCAGGGGACACACAGCTTATCCACATACCCATGGGGCTGACCGTGTGTCACACACGGCCTAGACACACGCCCGTGTAGACAAAATAAAGGTTATTTACCAAGTTATTTGCCACCGTGTTACACATATACACAAACACCAATTCATAGGTACAATACCTAACATACTTAAGTGACCAAACATCTACAGTCAAAACATCAACACATTGTTTTCATGCTATATCTATCATACTTAAATATCACATACTCATCAACCCAAATCATACAAATTTCCACCTCTATGATATGCATCATCATGTGATTATAGATATATAGCTAACATTAGCCAATTTCCAATGGCCTTATACAAAATGAACTTTCAACAAATAAGCCAACATGTTTGGCTAAATCAAATATGACATATAACAAAATGACCAAGTCCTTATACATGCCACACTCTCAAAATAATATTTTCTTCAATACCGAAAATAATGTTTAATAGTGTGATGCATAACTCCGACATCTTCAATCCGAGCTACCTTAGTGACACTATAAAATAAAGAGAAGAAAAGAGAGTAAGCTAAAAAGCTTAGTAAGTTTATATGTAAATAATAAACATCTTAACCACATAAATTATCGTACAATTCATGTAATGAAAGATAACATAATCATCATTAAATCCACATAAGCATAACTTATTCAATCACAATCTTACCAGAAGTTTATCACTTATTGCATTTATACCTATGTGTTTCACGTACATACCTGTACTAAATCTTAACACAACTACATACTTTCACATCTTTAACAATTCATGTTGAACACTAAGAATATTAACGGATACTCAGGAAACTTGCACAAAAGTGCCACATATGTAGCCAAGCTACCTCATATCTCATTTTACATATATGCTCGTTCTTGAGCTAGTCATGGGTCTGCTCACATAAGTTGTCGGTCAAAGCATAGCTACACAGTGCTGTTCTCACAAGCTGTTAGGTATCCGCAACATATGCCAAAGTACCCAGCCACTGGTAGGACCTACAAGACCAACACCCGTAAATCACATAAATATATATACTCGTGGGTTCCTAGTGACATGTCACTTGTATCCTATTCTATTCCTAAGGTTCAACCGAGATCTCTCACTTGTCGAAACTTTAACAAATATATCCAAAGGGTCAGTCATACAATTCATACTATATTAAAGCATTAAAACATAAATTGACGATGCATTATTTACATACAAACTTACCTCGGCACAAAAATAGCTAATAGTGCGATTTCGTCCACAATCTTATTCTCTTCCTGATTTAGGTCAAAACCTCGTCTTTCTTGATCTATAATAACAAATTTAGCTCATTTAATTATCACATTATTTAATTTAGTTCAAAAATCATATTATGGAAAAATTACATTTTTGCCCCTAACTTTTCACTTATTTACACTTTAGTCCCTAGGCTCATAAAATGAGATGTGTTCATTTTTCTCAAAACTCAAGCCTAGCCAAACCTTATACATGCCTATAGCAGCCCACATTTTTCATTTATTCACATACTTCTACATATATTTTACAACTTTTGCAAATAGGTCCTTTTTTACATTTTTACCGAAAATCACTTAGCAAAAGTCGTTTATTACACAACTAACATTCATATTCTACCATTAGGCATCAAAATACATGCATGTCTAACATGGGTAAAATTTTAAACTTTGCTAATACTTCAAATTAGTCCTTAAAAGAGATAGATTAGGTTACGAGGATTTCAAAAACGTAAAAATCATTAAAAACGGAGCTAGGATGGACTTACAATCAAGCTTGAAAGTTGGAAAATCCCTAGCTATGTCTTCCTTGAGAGTTTCGGCCATGGGGGACTAAATTAGGAAGATGAACATCTTTTATTTTAGTTAATTTTGTCTTTATTTACCAAATGATCAAAATGCCTTTAATGCTTAACTTTGAAATTTTACCCTTCTATGTCCATTTTTGTCCATCATGAGATGTAATGGTCTAATTACTAATAAAGACCTCCAATTTAAATATCATAACAAATAGACACCCAAAGCTTCTAGAACACATATTTCGCACTTTTTGCAATTTAGTACTACTAATTAAATTGGACCCTCTATCGATAAAATTTCTAAACATTTAAAAAATCAAAATTAAAATTAATACAATTAACCAAAATAAAATACAAAAATTAAAAGCAAAATTTAATTAATACAATTAACCATTATAAACATAACCAAGCGAATATCTAAACATTAAAATTAAAATTAAAATAAAATATAAATTAAAAATGCTATAACTTGAAATTTAAAAAAGCTTAATCTTCGAATTAAGCCAAAGCTTTGGTTTTTCTTTTTTATTAACTCAAGATCCATATGTAAAGGAATAAGGTTTTTGAAGGTTAAGTTTGCTTATACAACTAAGCAATTATAATAGGGAGTAGGATTATTGAAATCTAGATAATTTAAAACATATACGAATTTTTGTGTGATTACTGAAGATGATATTACTTTAGCAATTTGTGAATTATAAATTGAAAAATAAATTAAAAATTTTATTGTAAAGTATTTAATTTGGAAAAAAATTCTACATAGAGATAAATATTTAAGTTAAAAATAATTGATTTATTTCATTTTAAAGTGATGTAAAATAATTAAAATTCAATATTTTAAAACATGTTAAAGTTAAATTGATGAATTTTTTCCATGTTTTAATATTTTAATTTTTTTACCTTATTGCTATTTATAATTTTATTTGTTTGTTTCAAAATTAAATGTATAAAATCTAAATTTAATTTGTAGCATTTGACTAGAAAATTTCTCTGATGAGCTTGTACAGGTCCAAATTTGACCGGGCCGTAATAAACGAGGCCCAAATTACAAACCAAACAAATGTTAAGTGTCTCAGTCCAATTACAACTAAAACAAAAATTAAAAGCCCAAAATACAAGGGGCCCAAACGGCCCAAAACCTTAAAAATTTTGGAACCCTAGGGTTCCCCACTTGCTCCCTTGCGCCGTAACCCCTCCCATGTGCGCCCTTGGCGCGCACGACTCCCGATGATGGTACCTTCAATGAGGATTGCACCAAAATGGCCCCCCTCTATCCGTTGACTCCTTCCACGACCTGCAAAAACAAGCAAAAGCAGAAACAAAAACAGCAAACAGAGGAGGCGAATAGCAAAGGAACAAAACAGCAAATAGATAAGAAAATTATTTGTATTTTTTCGGCTATATAAACCGAGAAACAAAACCAATGTAAGGATCAGATTTTGAACATTAAGAAAGCACTCAGAAGCAAAAAGGTTTCTACCCTAAATCTTTGTCTACTTATTTGCTATCATTTAAAATATACATAAAAAAAAACTCACCTTTGAACCGATTTCCGTCATGTTGGTAAGACTCCGGTGACCCAAGCGTCATAAAACCCATTCGGGTTCTGACGAGGGTAGGAAGAACAACGTGAACGAGGACCATCTCGTTTGAGATCTATTTCCCTTTTGTGTTGAGTGTTTCGTTTTAAAGTAGGGATCTGAGTTTGAAAATATAAAAAGAGAAGAACAAAGAGACCTTACCTGGACCTTCACGAATGCCGTAAGCTTGGCCTTCGGGGGGGTCTTGAAAGAGGCTGAAAGCCCCGTGCTTTGCCCGTCTCCACGCTCGTTGGCTACCGGAAAGTTGGTGGTGCGACGGCGCAATAAAAGGATCTCAAAACCCTAACAAAAGAGGGGAGAAAATGAGGAAGAAAGAAGCCTCTGCTTCTATTTTTTTTTGGGGACTGGCTGAAAGGAAATAAATTATTTGGTTTTCTAAAGAAAACCAAAACGGCTCCGTACCGTATTAATTAGCCCAGACCCGATTTTGACCCGCCTCATGTGCCCCGGGATCCGCGCAATCCCAACTAATGGGATACTTCGAGAGAGGGCCTCACCCTTTTGCGATGCCATCCAATCGGGTCCCCTTTTTGTTTTATAATCCGGCCATTAGATTTTGCATGGTTGTCGAATTGGTCCTTTGACCTATCTCGCTGAACACGCGTATGACTGGGAATATTGTTCCCTTTGGTCCTTATGAATTCAGATGTGTTTTGTTTCAGTCCCTTAATAGTTTTATTTTTTTTCTTTTGCGTTTTTACCCCGAATCTTGCTCAAATTCTAACTTCATCCTTGGATTATTTATTTGTTTTTTTTTTAACTTTGTGCATGTATTTTATGTTATGTTATTTCATATTATTATTTTTAGTTATCGTATATTATTCCGTTTGAATTATTTATATTCTGTTTGAATTGTCTTAATCTTTTTTTTTTATAATTACATACCGTTTGTTTTTAAGTTTTTTTTAGTATATATATTATTTACTTTCAAATTTTTGTTACTATTCGTTCTAAATCTTTTTGTACTTTACTCTTTTTTTTCATACACATATTATTATATCAAATTGTTTTTACCTTAGGCATTATTTATCTTAGATCTTTCTTACGATATGTGTATCTTATTTCATTTTTTATTCTTTCAAAACTGTTTTAGTATATTATTTATTTAACACAAAATTCCCCTTTTATATATTATTTTGAACTTTCATGTAGCATTTTAAAGTGGGTTTAGATATCACTTATTTCAAACTATTTTATATGTCTTACTCTAAATTTCATGCATTTATCCCAAAATGCTTCATTATTATTAGTACATTTTTTTATATAAATTATTTATTTTAAACCATTATATACATATATTATCCTTTTTATATACTATCTATTTCTAAAAAGGTCTTGTATATTACTTGTTACATCTCTTTTACATAAGATTTGTTAAAACTTGTTTATGTATTATTTTAAGTAGCTTTATTATATCATTCTCTTTAAACTACTTTTCATACAATTTATTTTAAGACATTTACACACATGAAATTCATTGCAAACTTTTCCACACATAATTTTAATCTTTTTATATTACTTAATTCAAGTTATTTTTGGGATTTCCTTTTATTCCTCAATTATTTTTTCATTTCTCTGTCTTGAATCGTTATTTTTTTTAAATTATTTATTATCTTTCTTAAATCATTTCATTTATCTTATTTTCATTATTAATGTTAGCATTTTAAATAACATATATGAGTGATTATTGTCATTGTGCATATCATAATTCGTTCACTTGTATTCTTGCAATATTGTTGTACATTGGTGTGATATTATTCATGTATAATGTTTCATGCTTTTTTTTTGGTAATCGAATCATTAATTAAACCCCAACACGTTTATCCAATAGATTGCTTTTCTTACTCCAAACAAAACGAATACGCGTTGTTTAAACTTTGTACTCATTTTTAGAGAAAGTTTAGAAAATAAAGGCAATATTCATCGTTTGAGAAATTCAAGGGATCGTGCCCTACGTACTGGGTTTCGATTTTCTTCGATTGGCTCAAATGACCGAATAACCTCTTGATATAAAAATGCATGGGTTTTGAAATCTAAAGACGAGCTTATTTTTGAGGGCTTAAAGTGTTGTGTCCTACGTACTGGATGTGGCACTTTATTACTTCGAAATAAGAAAGTCTTTAATATTTGTCTTGATTCGTTCAAACATTCGATTAAAATTAGCATTTATAAAAGAGAATCGTATTTTTCTAATTATTCACAGACTTTTCAACTTTCGACATTAGGACATTAATTAATCAATTAGGTACCAATTTTGGGCATATCGAGGGTGTTAATCCTTCCTCGTGCGTAACCGATTCCCGAACCCATTTACTCAATTTTCGTAGACCAAAACACCGTTTTAGTAAACCAAAACGTTTTATTAAAACAAAGGTGATCCGATCACACCTAATAAAGATCGGTGGCGACTCCCAATTTTAATTTTTATTTTCAAAACCAAAGTCGATTCTCTGTTTTTCAAAAAAAAATGGTTTCGACAGAGCTAGTGTGAAATTTTCCATATACTTAGAAATACAAAGATTTATTCTCTCTTGCCAATCCAAATAGAATGCATGTTCATATCGCTAACTAATAGGATCTGAACCAAAGAAAGTCTAAAGCTTATGAGGCATTCGACATCCAATTTGTCCAACTGTCGGTTAGAAAATCTAGTCGTGTTTAAAAACGAAAAATATTTTTGAAGTAAAAAATATTGTAAATAAACAATTTTTAAGGAATTTTTTGGTTTTTCAAAAGCATTTTTTCTCTAATTGAGAAGTTAGAAAGTTTTAGTCTCTCTCTCAAAAGTACTTTTGACAGTTTGATTATGTTTTCACCTCTCTAACACATGTTACTTTCCCTTTTTTGGTTCATTGCTTGACAAATATTTAAAATTTATTTTTTATATATTAAAATATTAACAACAAACTATAATAAATTATTTTCTATATTCTTATTAAAATATTATAATATTGACTAATTTGAACATTATTTAAATGCTTATTTGTTTCTTTATAATATCATGTCTAAAATGAACTTTTTATTTTTTAAAAAGACTTTTTGATAGCAATACTAAACACTTAAATTTAAATCAAACTTTTCAGAAGTACTTTTCAAAATCATTTTTCCAAAATACTTTTTAAAAACACTTCTCAATAGCAATGCTAAACTAACCCTAAATAATCGATGTTTTAGGATCAACAATTTAACCATTAAGTAAATTAAGTAGGTAGGTGCACTAGAATGGTCAAATTAGCATAAAACCAATAGTTGTGCACTAAGCAACATTTTGGGCAACATATAAAAATCCATTTACGACTTTTTATCCATCTTTCTACTATATCTATCTCTTTACCACCTTAAGCTAGCTTACTATTCCATCTTCACACTTTCTTGATTTTTACATCAAAACTTACTCTTTTGCACAAACTCAAACCCCTCAAATCTTACATCTATTTCGTAGATATATCTAACTTCATCTCTCCTAAAAGTTTCACCCAACTCAAAGCCTCACCTTCTTTAGGAACTATCAGTATCTTACTAAAGATTTGTTGAAGAGTCCTCTTATCACATTTGTCTTGTCCCAATACACGTTATAGCCCTATCACCAATTACCTACTGAGAAGCCTTTCCGATATAGTCACTTTTGTAGGAACCCTATGACCCTACTACCTAATTATTAGATCATCAAAACGCCCCTTGTCATTGTGGAAAAAAATTTTTTGCGACCACAACCCATGGATCCATGTATGAGGAACGAACTCAGATTGAGAAAGGTTGAAAATATACCTTCTACAATCTGGAAACAACACGGGCGTAAAAGTGATCCCTCTGTCTATGTCGCAAACTTCAGTCACAACACAAAAATCTTGGCCTCTACGTGATCCACCCAGAAGAGCACAACTAGAAAAATTCTCTAAACTTTTTAGAGAGAAAAATAAAACTATTTTGCTGCTAAACAAAGATATTATTTTGGGTAACACTAAAATTAGAATTAGCCCTTCCTTTTTATTCAAAACAATTTTGAATGGCCATTAACCACTAAGAGGAAAAATAAGATATAATATTAAAACATGATTTTCTCCCCATAATATGTTGAAGTATCAACGTAATTTCATAGAGTCATTAGGTCTCAATGTTATATGAAGAACATAAGCTAGATGACGGAACGGGAAGACCTAAGATGTAGAAGATCATAACATGAGTAGTTCGACATATCTGGATTCCTATATATCAACTTATGTGGTACTTCATTGTACAATATATATATATATAAGAATTATAAGAATCCATCTGTATAGATATCATTATCTACATCCAAAAAGTCATATGCTTTAGAAGAAGCTTGTATAGTTTGGGAAGGGGTTTTAATTGATCGATTGAAAAGAAGAATCTAGTTTAATTGATATGCCCTTAGGCACGACCATACATAACATAGAAATCACACTTGGAAAGGGTGGCCAATTAGTTAGAGCAGTAGGTGCTGTTGCGAAACTAATTGCAAAGAAGCAAAAATCGACCACATTAAAATTACCTTATAGGGAGGTCCGTTTGATATCCAAAAACTGCTCAGCAACAGTCGAACAAGTAGGGAATGTTAGGTTGAACCAGAAAAGTTTGGATAGAGTCAGATCTAAATTTTGGCTAGGTAAGTGTCCTAAAATAAAAGGAATAGTTATGAACCATGTAGACCATCCCCATGAGGTGGTGAAGGGAAGGCTCCACTTGGTAGAAAAAGAACCCGTAACCCTTTAGGGTTATCCTACACTTGGAAGAAAAGTAAAAAAAGAATAAATATAGTGATAATTTGATTCTTCATATACAGAGTAAATGGGAGAGATTATTTCTTTCTCCGTCTTTACAAAAATAAATATATATATTTTTAAAGTAAAAAAATGATTGGGCGAAAAACGGGAATTGAACCCACGCATAGTGGATTCACAATCCACTGTATTGATCCACTTGGTTACATCTGCCCCTAAGTATTTGTGAAATAAAAAAAAAAACTTCGATGGGAAGATAAAAGAGGGCATTAAGAGACCCTCTTGGCCCAACCCTAAACACTCTAAGATCCTTTTTCAAACTTGCTCCTATTTCAAGTCAAGAAATAGATAAATAGACACATCTCATTGCACTGATCAGGGGTGTCATAGTGACTGAGGGGGTCGAAGACCAAGAAGTGAATTATTTATTAACCAATCATTCTTTTTATGGCTAGATCCAATCTCTTGGTCCTTACGGAAAGGAAAAAGAATTTCACATTCTTCTTTTCGGAAAGAGAGGATTAGGAAAATCCTATGGATTGCAGCTTTCTTTGGACCTTCGAGAAAAGCATAAAAAAAGGCTCGAATGGTACAAATCCTTCGTCACCCAGAATGAAAGGGGGGATCTCGTAGTTCTTGGTCTGTGAAGCTACGTTATTAGGTGCTCCATTTTATTACCCCCTTAATTGAATTTTATTAAAGACATTATTTAATAAATTCAAAAAAGGTAGATTTATAAAATCAAATATGTGAAACATATTTTCATATTATTTTAATTGGATCCTCTATATATATGCATATCAGGTATGTACAACATTATGATTAATTTTAACATTATCAAATTAAATAAATTATTAGAACATTTCTATAATCAATTTAACTTTTATGATATGTTAAACATAATCCCAACTTTCATTACATTCTGGTCACCCCAACCAAAATGTGTAACCTTATAAAATCCTATAACGTTGGCAATAACATTAAAACAATTCTAATGTTGCAAACAGTGAGTGCCATCTAGCACTGCCTCACTGCTATCCAAGTTGTAGGAAGTTGTGGTTTGACATGGTCTTCTGCGATAATATTATTATGTAGTATATCCCTTTGTCTTTTATATCTAGATTGAACACAAGTCTTAGAACAATCACACTTGTATAGTCCAATCTCTTGTTTATTGATTCTCAAATAGACTAAGATAAACAAATAAGTGTGATATCTCATATAAACTAATTTGAGTATGACTATACATTTCTAATCTCACTCAATCAAAAGGCCTGAGATATTTTTTTCCAATTATGTAGGAAGGACAAATCCTATCTTGATCACTCACATCCCACTATATAGATTGTGGCATACCTAACATCAGTCTTTATAGCATAACCTTTATGGAAGATGTTTAACTGTGTCAAAGCATACGACTTATGATGTTAGAACAATGATGATATCAAGTTTAAGGATCATACATACAATTATCACTATGAGAAATGTTGTGACTATTACATAATAAATCAAGAAACAAGTCCAATATATTATTCTCTAACATATACTTATGTGTTGATTTGATATCAGATATCTATAACAACACTTGTCATTAATCAAACACATATTAGCCTCATTAATGTATTATTATTGTCCAGGCCCACAACAATACTTGACTAAGGACATTTAAGAATGATATGACCATATCATTCTTTGGACATTATCATTATATAGTTTATTTAAACACAAATAAATATTGAAAACAATAATGAAAATGTCTTTATTAAAAAACTAGGTAAACGTATATGTTATTATAATCATTATATGAAGGTAAACGTATATGTTATTATAATCATTATATGATTGGTCTTTGGGCATAACTTGTAACACCCCTAACTCATCTCTGTCACAGGATTAGGATTACAAAGTGTTACGACACATATCAAAATAATTTGCATAATTAATTTATTCATTTATTAATTTAAATAACAACATTTGAATATGCATTTACGGGCCTTAAAATGAGGTTACGAGGCATTAAAAATAGTTTCGAAATAAGCAAGGACAAAATTGAATCAAAACAGAAAAATATGCAAAAAGTTGAAAATTTTGGAAATAGGGGTCACACTATAATATCCCTAACCCGAATCCGTTACCGAAATAGGGTTATGAGACATTACCAAAATTTTTAGAACAAAAACAAATAATTCATTTTATAAAAAAATTCACAACTTAAAACTTACCACTTTTCCACAAGCACAATATATTTTCATTTGAGCACTTACCCTTTTTAACGCATCATATAATAAACATTTCACCTTTTAACCAGTAATTTGACACTTGTCTAAGCATCATCAATAACAAAAATAACACTTGTTAATATACTTGAACATATTTCCTATAAATTCAATATTGATAAACTTATTTTATCAACGTATTACATTTGAGTTTATTGCTCATCACAACTTACATAATTTCCATATATCACGTATTAGAGATAGTCACATATTTGCATATCATGATGCATATCATTCTCTTACCGTTTCTTCATAAACATAAATCATTCAATTCATTGTATCAATATTTAATGAACCATCATTTTCATGAATTTCGTGTGACAGTTCATAATCCTGAATATGCATAATTATCTGGTAAAATTTACATACATGTATTTTCCATGTCATATTTCAATATATTAAATAAATATGATTTCCATGTATTTCAAGTTTAATTTCATAATTAATTATCTCATGCTCAGATTATTCCATGTCGAAACTTTATTCATTAAACCATTCGAAATATCATCGTTATACATGTAATACTTTCAAGGTATATAATTTTATAATCATGGATGCACGTATCCATCAATAAATTCCATGTACAAATATCATTATCATCATAATCACAATCATCTTCACTTAGTCATTTTTAATTCAATTCCCGTTTAACACATCGGAATAATAATGGATACATCAGGACATCTCACATGTGCCACATTTGTAGCCAAAGCTACTTTATTTTACATAGATCACATAGGCTTGTTCTCGAGCTAATCACTTTTAGCACAATGCCATGGACTTATATCACATGGCACAATACCATGGAATTGTTTCACTTAGGTGCCATGGGTGTATTTCACTTAGATTTCCACACAGATCCCTAGTATCCATTTTCTATTCTTAATGTTCAACCGGGAAATTATCTTACTTTCCGATACTTTATCAATTACATCAAATATTCAGCATTATTTCATAAATTATATTAAATTATGAAAATGCAATTAAAAATAATACACTATTTACATACAAATTTACTTCCCACATCATGAACTCAAATAACATATACAAGACATATTAGTGTATTTAAGTACGTTTCATAATATTTCATTTCAAACTCAGACTATTTCATATTAGAACTTTTCTCATTAATTCATTTATAATACCAATTCATACAGATAGTATACTCAAGGTGTACAAATATATATAATCACAAATGAACTCATTCATCAAACATATTCCATGTTTATATATCATTGTCTCGTATTTCCATATATTAATTACCATCATTTCCTCGTAATTCAGACAAATATATTTAACAATTTATAAGCATGCAATTCACTAACTCTTCCTGCCAATCACAATCTAAATTAACAAGTCACTTATTGAATCCAATTTCAATAATCACTAAAACTTAGCCATATAACTCACAAGTTCGATTTTTGTATTATAACGATAATCATAATTTCATAATAAATATTTCAAATAAAACATTATCTCATTTCTAATTCAACATTTATCGATTATAAGCGGACATATAATAAATTACAAGTCATTCATATATTTTTCCTCCTCCTCCACTCCATCCCACATCCTTAATGTATATAGCACACTTATTAGTAACATTATCCATAGTTTCACTATTTACTTATGTATATTCAAAGTTGTCCATCCGTGTCATAGTCACTAAATTATTTTTATCTTGAGCTATAGAACTCCAAATTAAGATCCGTTAATTTTTCCTGAAACTAGACTCACATATCTTCTTACATAAAATTTTTAGAATTTTTGGTTTAGCCAATTAGTACATTTTATTCATTAAAGTCACCCCTATTCTGCTATCTGACAATTCCAACATTTCTTCACTAAAAATTAATTATCTCTTTGTAAAGAATTCAAATTATGTTCTCGTTTATTTCTTCTAAAAATAGACTCACTAAGGAATCCAAGCATATAAATTATGTCCCAAAATTATTTTTTGTACAATTTTTAATGATTTTTCCAAGTCAAAATAGGGGATCTCAAAATCATTCTGAACCAGTCTCACAAAAATCTAAATATCTCAGAATATAGAATTCCTTTACTTCCTCTATTTCTTTTATATGAAAATAGACTCAAAAATCTTTAATTTCATATCTCACTCAACTTATAATTCAATTTCTACTATTTTTGGTGATTTTTCAAAGTTAGGATACTGCTGCTGTCCAAAACTACTTTAGTGTAAGATATTAATTACCAAGTTTATAACACCCTTATTTCCTTTCTCTACAATATTTTCCATCCCTTTCTCTCATTTCCCTTCATTAACATATCAAAAACATAGAACTATATATATAAGAAAACTCTATATTAACATCATTTCCATACCTTATCAATAATATCAAACTTAAAAATATATTAAAATCTTTGATTTACTTACATTGTCCCATTGATTTCAATCTTTAATTTGATTTTCTCTCTCCTTCAGCCTCTATTTCTTGAATCTATCTTGATATTCTAACTCCACATAGTCTCCTTAACATTTTCTCTCTTGGTAGCTATGGAAATTCTTTTGATTTCTAGGTGAAAGTGATGAATTTTTTGGTGGAAAGACTAAATTGTAAAGAATAAAAAGTTTCTTTCTTCTCTTCTCTTCTTTCCAACGTGGGATGCATGGACAATGATAGATGGTGTCTTCTTCTTTTTTTTCTTCCACACACACTTATATATATAGACTAAATAAAATAATAAAATAATAAAATATCTTATTAAAATATTAAATAAATAATAATTATCTAATTAAATAATTATAAAATATCACCAACATCATCATTACTTTTTAGATTTCTCTCTCTTCCAATTGACCATTTTGCCTTTTGTGATATTTTAAAATTCCATTATTGAGTCATCACTTAATTTGGTAAATTTGTAATTTAGTCCCTTATAATTCTTCACCTATTCAATTTGATCTTAATTCATCAATTTTCTTTAGTTTCTAGATCATTCCACCCTTAAAATATTTGCACTATTAGTCCTTCAACTTTTCATATTTATACTTTAACCCCTCAAATTTGAATATTTACTCTTGGGCAACAAAACTTTTCTCACTTTTGTAATTTAGTCTTTTTTTATTTAATCAACCAATAAACATAAAAATTTTCTAACAAAATTTTAATACTACCTTATTAACACTCTGTAAATATTCATAAAATATTTATGGCTCGGTTTATAACACCAAGATTTCGATACCTCTTTTTCTTAATTTCTTGACCAAGTAAATCTTTATAAAACACAATTTACTATTTCAAAAATATTTTAAAAGCTGTATTTGGCTCGTAAATATTAAATAATATAATCTTACGAGTTCATTTGTTGGATTCGATGGTCTCGAACCACTATTTTTCGACGTCGCTGAAAGTTGGGCTATCACACACACGCCCGTGTGGCCAGGCTGTGTGAAAGAGGCCAGCCCGTGTGGCTTCAAACACACCCATGTGGCTGCCTCACACGCTCGTGTGGCTACCCCACACACTCGTGTGCTCAGACTGTGTAACTTACTGTGACTGTGTGAAAACTCTTGCACTTAAAATTAATAAAGCACATGGCTATGTGCCCAGGCCGTGTGTCACACATGGCCATGTGGATAAGCCCAGGTCGTGTACACCTTAAAAAGCTTTAAAAACAAGCCATACTTTCATCCAAAACTTAGGTACCAAGCCAAATTAAAATCAACTATTTTCACACTTTAAAAACACATTTAAACAAGCCTAAAACATGCTAAAACAATCAATCTATGTGCTTAATCAATGTGTCCTCATTGACGCCACAATTCAATTATCAACCTTAATTCATATGACACATCAACTAATTTGCATTCAAATTTATAAGTTCATATATAAAACTCATACCAAACTTATCATTTCTTTTTATTCATTCTCATTCATTCCTACCATGATTCAAACACTTAAATAAGGTTTATATCAAAAGACCAAAACAACTTTATATAAACATATTAACACCAAGATTAAAGGCACATACACAAGTACACTTATACCAAGCTTAATACATAACATTTGTAATAAGTATCTAAGCATATACAAATACACCTATTACATATGAGCCTTATACATGTCATTTATAATCGTAACCAAAATGTTCAAAAACTACCTAAATGATCGACAGATAATGTGATAGGCTTCGACAAGATTCCAATCGATTGAGCTTTCCGATGATCTATAAAACAAAGGAAAATAACTACGTAAGCATTTAATACTTAGTAAGTTCGTATAAGAGAAACTTAAACTTACTGTTCCTTAATATTTAATCATTCAATCATGCTAATTAAATCATATAGTACTTGACTTTCCTAAACACTACAATTCACATCATTAATAGATAACTTAACAACTCATCATCTATGAAACATAGGATACAACATGAAATGAGTTACATTTACTCACATTACTTCACATATGTGATTAATGCCCTTATTCATTTGTTTTCATAGCTCATCTTACCATTTTATAAAATCATTGATATCCATAATTTCATATCTAAACCTTTCCATTACTTTACTTACCCGTTGAACCGTATAGAATAACATCAGATACTTGGGAACACCTTTTCATATAACCATAAACTTTTCAATAATGCTCACACGAGCTGTGAAATGGGCCTGCCCACACAAGCTGTGGGTCGGAATGTTAGCTATACGATGCTACTCACATGAGCTATGAAGAATCCGCAACAAATGCAGGACCTCAGCCATTGGTAGGACATCCAGGACCAGCACTCGAACATATAATCCCTAATGATATGTCATTTGTATCCCAAGCATTCTCTAGGTTCAAACGGGACTTTTATCGTCAAGTATTCAATTATTGAATTATTATCGAATCAAGTATAAATAATATAATATTAACAAATAATCAACCAAAATAACATTTAATAAATATAAAATTCATACGAATTTACCTCGACCATAACGGTTGTATCAACAAAAGTTGAGAATTAATCTGAGACTTACGCTTTTCCTCGATTCAAGTCCGGTTGATTTTTTTCTTGATCATGCACCAAAGGAAACTTGGCTGAATTCTCTCAAGCTCAACAATGGTGATTTTCAGCAAACACAAGAAAATAGAAAAAGATGATAGCATTATTTTACTTGTACATGTTTTTATTTATTATTTTACTACTTTACCCTTTAATTAACACTTATAAAATAACCAACCCATGTCCATCATTGTCCACCACCAATATAAATGTCATAATTACCTTATAGATCTATCAACTTACATTTCTTAGGCCATTCAATCCATTTAATTAGTAGAATTTAACTTTTGCACCTCTTTCAATTTAGACATTTTTACCTAATTAACCATTTAAACTTTAAAATTTCTTAACAAAAAATTAATACGACTCTAATTTAACCCTATAAACAATAAATAAACATTAAAACGTTTACTCACTCATCAAAATTGTGGTATCAAAATTACTGTTTCCAACACCACTGAAAACGGGTTATTACATAACTAACCGTATCCCAGTGTGTATGTACCGAGACTTAAAATAATGCAATTAACTATAGATATAACGTGTGGTGTTTGCAAGCGAACAGGTCAAATTGTAATATAGTTTGAATTTACAACAAAATACTAGAAGTATTATAAGGATCGTACCCAAAGAGAGGTATGACTAAATCAAGCTAATGGTAATAATGAACACGCTAAACAAAGCTTAAATAGCTACTACTCTACTTCCTATAGTATGATTAAATATTAATTAAGAATGTGAATATAACTAATAAGATGACTAAATTTCATAAAAATGAAAACTAGAAAATTAACAATTAAGAATGAGAAACAATTGTTGATTAATATCCATGGTTGTAATTAACCTAGAATTAGGGATTTTACCCATTAATTATTAATTGACCTAATTAATTCCTTTTGGCCTATAATTACATCAACTAATCAACTTAGTCCACTTATCTTTCGACCAAATGGATCTAAATTAGGCTAAATTGAATTGTTTCTAAGTAGAATACTGTTTCAGTATCATCGACCTAAATTACTACCTAGACTTATTAATTCTAAGGTTTCAAGTACATTTGATTTAATCCAATTAATCTATTTTCAAACCCTAACTCAGATGAATTATGCCCACTTCAATTAACCAAACTCCCTACAGATTTAGTTATTACCCATTCTAAATATACTTAACCCAATTAATCCGAAAAACATTAAAATAATGAAAAACAAAGTAAGGGTTAAGAGATGCTCAGAAATCTACAAATCTAAAGCTTGAAATCACTTGGACAACAATGGTGATCTGTGAACACTGACGATTGGAAATCCCGTTATAAACAAAAGTGCAAAAAGTAAAGAGAAGAAATGAATAACATAATTGTATAAACTAAAAAAATACTTACAATTAAAACTGAAAAGTAATAATGTTGAATCCCTAAATCTATCTACTCTACTAAACTAAAGCGTAATTAGGCCTCATTTTCTGATTTTTTGAGTTACATGTATAGAGTTCATAGTTTTTGACCTAATCGATCAACTTGACCTTTAATTACAAGTTAATGTTGAGTGTACGGAGGGAAATACCCTTGTAGATTTTAGGTCCATCGAGCGTCAATGTCATGACATTCTAGGTCCAATGTCGTGACTTTGGAAATAGTTTACTCGAGTCTTTGGAAAAGGGTTGAATGTTGTGACGTCATTGCACTTTCAGATGGAGTTCCATCTTTGGCTACTGTCTCAAATGTTGCGACTTCTAATATTCAATGTTGCGACTCTAAGGTCTAATGTTATGACTTCTTGCTTCTAATGTCGTGACTTTGGCCACAATTTACTTACCTTGTGGATGTTGGTCAAAATTTTGTCTAAGTGTTGGAGCAGCTTCAATGTCGCGACTTTAGTGTCTTAATGTTGCGACATTCGGTCCCGTCCACTAACAACTTTTGTAACACCCCTAACCTGTATTCGTCATCAAAATAGGATTATAGTGTGAAAGCCTTATTTTGACCCTAGTTGGGAAGCAGTTTCGGGACCGCTAAACCGAATCATAAGAATATTTGAATATAATATTTTATGTCAATTATATGTGTTAATTCATGTGTGAAATTTAAATGTTTTGATTTTTGCCAATTTGAATGTGTTTCTAAATAAAAAGGATTTATGTGAGAAGATAGGAAAATATGGGTGGCTAAATTCAAGAGAGAAATAATATAGTGTGCTAATAAATGGACTTGCATGTCAAATTAGCCATTTTATACTTAGTGGCCGGCCATGCAAATGATTAGGTTAATATTTTTATATTTTATTTTATGTTAATGATTAAATTAATGAAGAAAAAGGGGGTGAAAAGAACAAAGTTCTTTTCTTTGTTTTCATGGCCGAAAATGCTTAAGAAAGGGGGAGTAAGAACATGAACTTTCGGCACTTTGATTTCCTTCAATAGGTGAGCTTCTTTGATAATTTTTAATGGATAGTTGAATGGTTACAATGGTTATGTGAATATCTATTCAACCCATGGATTTATTTTTGTCTATATATTTGATGTATATATATTTCGGTCATGGCCACATTATGAGAGATTTTGTGTTTTATGTTTAAAGATGATAAATTATGGTAGTATACATGGAATTAAGCTAGAAATGAGGTCATTTCCGTTGCCATGGTGGAAATTTTTGAGTCTTTGATGTGTAACGCTTTCGGCCATGGCTAGTAGTATGCTTAATGGTTGAAATTTTGAAGTTATGAGACTTTGAGTGATTATTTGAATATTTTGGTGCCCTTTGGAATGATAGTTGAGCTATGATCATAGAATTTGTAAGGAAATTTGATATTATGGGATTGTATAGATTTTCTTTCACATTCGATTTGTGGAAAATATTAGTAGGATTGGTAAAATTGATTAGTAAATAAGGCCAAAAAATCAAAATAGGAAATATTTGTTTATTAAACAATTCTTTAGTTACTTGATCAAATTTTGTAAGCTAATAAAGATGATTGGAGGTGTGGAATTGTTGTCTATGAGAATTGATTTTGAAAAGTTTTGGATAATTTTAGGAGAACATTCGGCCATAGTGTATATTTTTGGTGAAGGCTTGTTAAATGACTTATGTATTATGAATAAATTAGATAATTGAGATGTTTTGATTTGAGTCCTTATAGCATTCGGCAATGGTGTATGATATATTAATAGAAATATTTCTTAATTGGTGGTTTGAAGTTTATGCGTATTGAATTATCGATGATTTAATTGTGACTAATGATGTATGTGATTTGGGCCGAATGTGTGTGTGTGTGTGTGTGTGTGTGTGTGTGTGTGTGGCAAAAGAAATGTATGTGCTCTTGTGTTAAATGGAAGTGTATTTGATCAAGTGAGTTGAATTAATAAAGTTCAATTTTTTTTAAATTAAATTGTTTGATTTAGCTCAAGAGCATAGAGGGACAACATCGGATAAGGGAAAAGCTAAGGTGACGGAATAGCCGACCCGTAGATACTCAAAAAGATACGAGGTAAGTTTAAGTAATTAAGTTAGTATAAAAAGTTGGATTTGGTTTATTTGAAGTGAATTATGTATATATATATAAGTCACGGCTCAATGGTTTTAAGTTATCTAAAATTGTTTATGATACGATCTATGCATAAGCATATAGCCAAATGATCTTTGGAAAATGAGCTAGGAAAAATTTGGCGAATATATGGTCCTTGTAAGCCTATAGACTAAATAATAAATGAAAGTTATATATATATATATATATATATATTATGTGCTCACACGTGAATGGAATCAATGAGAATTCTGTTAAGATGTGAAATTTTGATATGTATTCTTGATCTGTAAATGTATACAAAGATTCAGGTCTAATATCCGGGCATAGTCCCAAAGGGCATTTGTGCCAGGTGTAATATCCGGGCATAGTCCCGAAGGGCATTTGTGCCAGGTGTAATATCCGGGCATAGTCCCGAAGGGCATTTGTGCCAGGTGTAATATCCAGGCATAGTTCCGAAGGGCATTTGTGCCAGGTGTAATATCCGGGCATAGTCCCGAAAGGCATTTGTGCCAGATGTAATATCCGGGCTTAGTCCCGAAGGCATTCATGCTGGAAAAATTATGATTTCTGCTGTAATAATTTTAACTAATGTTCTCAATACTCTAAGTTAGCCAGGTACGTATCGTATTCATAGTATGAATTTGATTCTATTCGAACTATGATTATTCAGTTGAATAGCGCTGTTCCGGCCAATGTTTTGGGTTTTATGAATGTATAATGCTTATATATATATATATATATATATATATGATACATGAAGTTTGGTTCAAGTGAAATATGTTATGATTTACTCTGAGCATGGGAGTATATTTAATTGAAGTATGAAATAACAAGTATTTGTGATTTTGTATTATGTGAAATTTAGCCTTGTGATGAATTTGGATGTATTCGGCCAATGATGAAGCTTGTTAATATATCGAACTTATCTATGTGATATGAAATCATGTTAAGGAAAGTTAAATTAACATGCACGTACAATGGTTACAATTGACTAAAGGAAGAAATAGACAAGTGTTGAGATATAGATGTTTTAATCTTTTAAATGATTCTATCACTTAAACTTACTAAGCTTAGAAATGCTTACTCTGTTGCTCTTAATTCTCTGTTTTATAGGTCTCGTTCGTTAGCTACGGTCTCGGGATTTTTAAGATCAAAGTCATCCACACTATCAGAGCTCTTTCGGTATTTAGTAACTAAATTTTGAATATGGCATGTATAGGCTTGACTTTTGGATTATAAATTAATATCCTTTTGATGGTGTATATATGTGTGTATAGCCATGCGAAAATGGCTTACTATGTTACCATTTTATTTGAGTATGAATTTTAAGTATGACCAAATGTTGAAATTTTATGAAAGAATGTGTGCTTTTGATAAGTGATTGAGAATTGAATGTTGCATGCTTATTTGATCTTAGTTGATGTTTTTGTATGTGATGTCCTTATGGGAAGGAATGCCTAAGGTGATATACATGTTGTATTTGACCATAGATAAGTTAAGTAATGAACGAACATTAATAAGTTGGGAAATTTGTGAGTCTTGGATAGCTATGTGAAATCGGCATATAGGCTTAAATGCATACCATTCATTTGGTATTCTTTGTCACTAATTGTCTTATATTAGTAAAGAAATGGATGATTTTTAAGTTACAACAAGGAAATTTAGAGTAAATTTCTTGGAAGTTTGTTTGATCAATATTTATCAAATGTCATGAAATAGAAAAGAAATCGTAGATGAGATGTCTTTATACAAGTACATTCGGCCCTAGTGGACAAGATCATGAAATTGGCTAAGTCATGAGATTTGTACCATATGAATAGTAATGGCTATTTAGTATTAAGTAAATTTCAAATAGTCAATTGCATGTTTGTTAATTTGTTTGGGAAATTAAGTGTGCTTGCATATTTTATATATATATATATATATATATTGTTAAATGAATTATGTGTCTGTTTTGTAATATCTCGTATCCCCATTCCGGTGACGGATAGGGGCATGGGGTGTTACATATAGAGCATTACTGTAAAAATGTAACTCAAATAATTCATTTCTAACATTTCATAATCATTACAAAATCTAATCAAACACATTCATAACGTTCCTTTTTCGAGCCCTAGAGGCCTTAGAAAAACTTTAGAAATAATTCAAGACTAAATCGAAAATATTTAGAATTTCATGACAAAAGATAGAAAAAATCATACTAAAGGGGTCACATGGCCGTGTGATTCACATAATTGAGACACACACCCGTGTCTCATGCCATTTAAGTATTTAGAGTAGGGATACATGGCTGTGTCCTAGCCCGTGTCCATACCTGTAACTCTTTGACTTGGGTTACACGACCAAGTCATATGCCTGTGTGCTAGGTCGTATAACTTTCAAAATGCAATCAATAAAACCTACAGGGGACACACGACCGTGCCGCATGGCCGTGTGTCACACACGGCTTAGACGCACTGCGGTGTCTTAGGCCGTGTGGACAAGAAATAGGCCAATTTCAAGCCATTCATTTACATCATTTCAAGCTTACACCTATAAGACACAAACAATCATGATTTCATAAATACCTAAAATATGCAATTAATACCAATTCAATAGGTTATTTAACCATAAAACCAATATGCCAAAAGGCATCTCAAACATAATAATCAAATCAACCTAAACATATGCACATTTGCCATTTATCAACTATTTTGTTTCCATACCAAAAAATACCACATTTGACACATATCAACCATACCATATTAGGTTCATGCCATAGCAAATTAACTTTACCATTTGGACCATTTCTCACATGTATCAAAGCCATATAGATGACACAAAACTAGCATTACCAAATGGTTCCAACATCCAACATATATATATACCAAATTAATGTCAAAATGGTCATAATCCAATTAAACATATTTAATTTAAATTTTATATCAATACATGCCATAAATAATCATTTTGCAACCATGCCAACAATTATCACTTTGGCCACAAACCATACATCAATTTGACCATATTACCCATAACCAACAAGACATCAATAGTACATTAAGTACCTCAAATTTAAAGCAACATTTCATGCCAATTTCACACACAAGCATACCAATTTGGCCATTCAAAACATATTATCACTAAACCATCTCAACATTAGCCATCAAGCCCAAAAATCCCAAAATGTCTTCAATCATAAAACCATATTTACAAGCCAAATATAGTGGTCATAACATCAAGCACAAAACACCTATACATGCCATTATAACCACGGCTAAAGCATAAAAATCTATTGATAAAATCGATGGATATTGTGATGGATCTCTGATTAACTTCCAACCCGATCGAGCTTCTGAAATTTATAAGGTAAAGGAAAAATAACTACGTAAGCAATGAATGCTTAGTAAGCTCATATAAACCATAAGTATAATATTACATTTTAATAATGAAATTGATAGGTTAAGTATAAACATATACCAACGCCTCAAGATTTACCAAACCATAATTATCAACTCACAAATGAATAAGTTCATTAAGGTCACATATTTATTGACCATTCATAACATGGTAGGACTTTATGAGACATAATATATAATCATCAACCTTTTTATAAGATTATATATCTTTCTATTTACTTACTTTCCATTCCGTCCCCAATGCTTATCATAAGCCTCAACAACATTATTAATTCCCAATTCAGTGTATTTATCCATGACATAGGTAGATTCGTCCATAGCATAATCAATTTGCTCATATATAAATACATCATTTATCACATTAAACCTTTTATAACATCATAATACACCCAATTATGTACTTACCATTTCATTCTCTTTTCTTACCCGTTTCATATGTGTAGTACAAGCATAATCACAAACATCAATCATATTCACAACTTTGGCATAAGCTTAAGCACATTAACAACATATATTAGTTCATTTAAACATGATTCATATGAATTTGACATGGACAACCATTATAATTGAGCATGATTCATATGAATTTGACATGGATAATCATTATACTTGAGCATGATTCAATTGGATTTATCATCCATCTCAACATAACATATTTTCCATGTAGCTCACCATTTCAAAGTCTTTCATACATACATGTCTTGGTTCATATAGAACACTTACCATATCCTTGAAAATTCATGCCCGTTGAACTGAATAGAATATCGTTGGATATACGGGATAGCTCACACGAAGTGTGTTAAACATATAGTCATAGGTCACGTGAGCTATCGGTTGGAATGTAGCTACACAGTGTGCTCCACAAGTTATCGAGTATCCGCAACAAATGCTGAAACTCAGCCACTAGTAGGATATTCAAAACCAGCACCCGAAGTATTGTAACCTGGGTCTGCTCACACATGTTGTCGGTCAGAATGTAACTACACGGTGCTGCTCCACAAGCTATTGAGTATTTGCAGTAAATGTCGAAACTTAACCACCGTAGGACATTCAAGACAAGCACCCGAAACATCGTAACCCTAATGAAATGTCATTTGTATCCTACAAATTCCTAAGGTTCAAACGGGACTCGATAATCGTCGTACATCATTGGATTTACGTTGTTTCATAACATGATAAATTGTGTAATAACATATATGTATATTGATTCAATCACAATAGAATCACATACTAACATACAATTTTATCAACATTATAGCGAATTCAGTTCAGACAAACTTACTTGCTGAATTACAGAAATGACAAAGTATAGAGGCATTTTGGTAATTTTTCATTCTCCTCGATTCTCCACTCGATCTTGATCTACATTAATAATTTTATTCAATATATTAATTTAGATAGTAAAAAAATATATTTTATGCAATTTATTCATTTTTGACCTATTTACAAAATTGTCCCTAAAATTTTACTTTTATTCAATTTAGTCCCTGAGCCTAAAACATGCAAATTAACCATTTTTATTGAAGTTTCATAACACTTGAATATTCATAGACTCCATTTCAGCCCATTTTTGCAACAATTTCTCATCAAATCCTTGTACTTTTATTATTTTAATAATTTATTCCCTAATCGAAAAATTTATCAAAATCACTTAAGAAAATACTTTTAAATATAAACCAACATTTCAAATTCATAAATTAACATCTAAAATCACATAGATTCATCAATGGAAACATTCAATATCTTTGAAAGTTTCAAAATCGAAGGTACGGCCTAGCTGGACCTAGTTACAACGATTTCAAAAACATCAAAATTATAAAAATAGGTAAAAAATGGCTTACCATGCATGAATTGAAGCATGGTCGAACCTTCAAAGCCTTCAAAAATGGCTTTAATCTCCCCAAATTCGGTGAAAGAATAAATGTAAAAGATGATAATGGATTTTGGTTTAATTTAATTTAATATAATTATCAAATTACCATTTTAACCTTGGTTAATAATTAAATTAAAACACCAAGTCCATAACCATAATTGTCCACTAAATTCTTAAATGGTTTAATTACCATTTAAGTCCCTTTTCATTTATTCCATAAACCATTTAATCACTCAAATCAAGTACTGATCAAATTTTACATCTTTTATGATTTAGTCCTTTTTAATTAATTAACTATCGAAATGTTGAAATTTTTCAACGAAACTTTAATACCACCTTAATGACACTCTGTAAATATTTATAAAAATATTTACGACTCAATTTATAGAAACGAGGTCCCGATACCTCATTTTCTAAAACCACTTAACATTAGGGTCTTACCACTTAAACTTAATAAATCATTTATATAACAAAAATTACTATAACAAAAACCTTTTTAAAACCATGTTTGACTTATAAATATTAAATAATAATATTTATGAACTTACTCGTCAAATTTATGGCCCCCAAAACTACTATTTCCGACACCACTGAAAAATGGGCTGTTACAACTTTAGTGTCATTATCTTCTTTAGCGAAACTTATTAAGTCATGGAATAGGGATACTTTTGGTTTTATCAAGAAATGGAAACATATTCTCATATATAGAATCATAGGTATTTAGGAGGCACTGGATAGGCGACGATATGAAAAACTTATTAATCTTAAAGTTCACTTGTGAGTAGAGCTTAAGGAGGTATTAGATCTTGAATAAATGTTGTGAAAACAAAAATCGAGGTCAGAATGGCTTGTGAATGGTGATAAAAATGCTAGTTATTTCCATAAGTGAATGATGGCTAAGTGTGAAGAGAATCACATTGAGGCTTTAAAACTTGATTCGAATGAGTGGTGGTTTGATGATGAAGCTTTACAAAATGAGGTAATCTGGTATTTCCAAAACTTATATACAATTAAAACTAATGTAGTGGGTGGATTTTTGTGACGTCACTACTTCCCGAAAATAAATGACAACAACATGGATTCTTTAAATTGTGATATTTCTAATGATGAAATAAAAAAAAAAGGCTCTATTTGACATGGCTTCTAATAAGGTACCAGGCGTAGTTGGATTCCATGCTTATTTTTTCCAACATAATTGGGATACTGTGGGTGTTTCTATGTGCAATATGGTTAAAAAAGTGTTCATAGGCAAACCTTTGGAGTCATCGCTCAATAAGACGTTTCTTGTGCTTATTTCCAAAAGTACTAGTCTAGAGATGATTTCTCGATTCAAACATATTAGCCTATGTACAATGCTTTATATGCTCATTAGTAAAGTTATTGCTAATAGGCTTAATGGTATTATACCTCATATTATTTGCTCTAACCAAACTAGTTTTGTAGTATGAAGTTTAATTGTTGATAACATTCTAATTGCCTAGGAGATCATTCATTCTATGAAATTGAAGGCAATAGTGGTTTGATGGCCATTAAAGTGGATCTTGAAAAGGTCCATAATAGAGTTTAATGGGATTTCTTGGAAGATTCATTATTGGAAGCAGGCTTTCTTTCACATTTAGTGAGTGTTATCATACATTGTGTCTTTATAACATCTGTGCAGATTCTTTGGAATGGTTGTCTGATTGAAGAATTTATTCCATCAAGTGGGATCAGACAAGGAGATTCTTTATCTTAGTATCTTTTTGTAATTGGAATGGAGAGACTTGGTCATATCAATAATAAGGCGATTAAAGATGGTATTTAGAAGTCTTTCTTTGTCAAATATAATAGCCCTACAATATCATATTTACTCTTTGCCGATGACCTTTTCTTATTTTGTTGGGCTGATATGGATCATGCTACCTCACTACAATATATCATTAACCATTTTGCTCACTACTCTAGTCATAAGGTGATTGTGAGAAAGACATATGTTTTCTTCTCCCCGAATACTGATGCCTTGATTAAAATGGCTATACAAGGTTTTCTTAAATTTGAACAAGTTAAGGATTCAAGTTCTTATCTTGGGATGCCTCTTCTTCATAAAAGAGTTACTTTGAGTACTTTCTGTTTTATTATGGATAAAATTAAAAAAAAAGATTGAATGTTTTGCTTACCATTCATAACTATTTTATGCAATTAGTTATGCTGCCAATTAATATTTGTAACTAGATTGAGAAAATTGCAAGGTGTTGTATTTGGGGGTCAACTATTGATGAGAACAAAATGACACTTTAAGTTGGAACCAAAGCTACCAACCTATTTCTAATTGTGGGCTTAGACTTAGGAAACTTCATGATTAGAGTAAATCATTCTTAATGAAGCTTGGGTTTCAACTAATTTCCAATCAAAACTTTTTATGGGTCAAAATAATGTGAGCTAAGTATAATATTACTGAGCTATGACCACGGAATATTGCATGTAATTGATGCTCATTTGTATGGAAATCTCTATCCCAAGTTTGGGACATGATTATCAAATGGTCTATTGGAGATGGTCGTAGAATTCAATTTTGGATTGATATTTGGATCCCTTAGCTAGAGCCACTTTGGAAACATTGTAAACCAAGATGTAACTATAATGAAGGGGTTTTAGTATAAGATATAGTGGATGTTAGGGGTAATAAGGATTGGTCTTGTTTTTCTAGCTATTTGTACCACTAAGTTATTATGTTCATAGCAGGCATAAGGCCTCCCAGCAGTTTAGCGGGGGTTGATAAGTGTGTGTGGCGTTGGGAATCAAATGGACAAACAACAATTGTTAGTGCCTACTATTACATAGCTTTAAGCACTTGGGATGACAAATCTAAGGACTGGGTTTTGATTTAGCGTATCCACGTACCTCAACGGGTTAGGAATTTCTTTTGGCTTTTTTTAAAAGAGAGAATTCTTACCAACCAAGAGTGTTGTAGAAGGAAGGTTGTTGATGATACATCTTACTTTTTATGTGGAGGAGATCTCGAGGATTGCATTCATGCCATTCGAGACTGTTCATTCTCGAGTTAAATATGGAAGCGATTGGTTTAATATAATGTACAAGATATGTTTTTTCAGCTAACTCTTCGAGAGTGAATTTTATTCAATATTCATAATACTAATATTGGTGTTTATTTTGACTATGATTAGAATTCTATGTTTAGCATTATGTGTTGGAAGCTTTGAAAGTAGTGTAACAATATTATATTTAGGAAACATAATTGTCATTCAGGTGATATAATGATCCAATGTACCAATTAGGCTATTTCTCTTAAAGCAATAAGCCATATGATTGTAGATCACTCTTTTTAGATCTATTGGTTGCCATTGCCTTTTGGGTAAACGAAGCTTAATACTAATGGCCCTGTGAGATTAGTTTCCTCTCTAACTTTAGCAGGTGGTCTTATACGTGACAACAATGGAGTTTGGTTATTTGGTTTTTGCAGGAATATTGACTACTGCTTAGCCTATAAAGCTGAGCTTTGGGGCATTATTAACGAGCTAACTTTGGTGTGGCAGAGAGGTTGTAGACAAAAACTTGTGGAATCTAATAATTTGTCTGCTATTAATGATATTAATAGGTATGATGCCGCTATTAGTAACTTTTCAATCATTTGAAGCATCACTGGTTTCTATAGGCATCCATGAGATATTTGTTTTTGCCATGTTCCTTGCGAAGCAAACAAAGCTGTTGATTTTACGTCAAGGCAGTCCCAATAGATAATTTGGTTCTTGAAAACTTGCAAGTGTTTCTTGTTTTAGATTAGGGGTGAGCAAAACTTGATTCTATTCAAAAAAATGCGCAATTCGATTTAAAAGAATTGAGTTATTCGAGTTTCGAGTTTGTAGTGAGTTGAATTTTACAATTTGAATAACATATTGGTGTAAATACTCCTTTAGGCCCTATCAATTTTGAAAATGAACAAATTGATCTTTCTCAACAAAAAATACAAAAATAAATTAAAATAAATTTTAAAATTCAAAACATTTATAAAAATTCCAAAATTTATATTTTTAAAAAATTATAAAAATTATAAAAAAATTCTAAAGAATATATAAAGAAAGTTAAAATTTTAAAATTTTTCTAAAATAATAATGTTGGGGCCTAAATAAATTAATTAATGATTCAAGTTTATTATAATAAAGTATCTTTTTTTTTAATTTTGTTTTGAAAAAGTTTTCAAATATATATGGTTTTAAATTTATGTGCTCTAATACAGAATTAGTTATATTATAACAAGATTTTAATTTGACATGTTTAAAATTTTAATTTAACTCGAATAATTTTACTTGATTTGACTCGACTCGATTCAATAAAATTTCAAATCGAATTAGAATGATAAAATAGGATTCGTCAATTCAAAATTTTTTTACTTGATACGATCAAATAATCACATCTATTTTAAAGGATAAATTTTCTTTTTAAGTATGGTACTATGAAACTAGACTACTGTTTAAAAAAAATAATAATAGAAAAAAAAAACAGAAAATTACTAAAAAGAGAAAAAGAAAAGGAAAAGAAAAAAAAAACAGATCTGCAAGAAAATGACCGTTGAATCCATTCTGACATGCCATGTCAGCAACAAGACAATACTCTCGTAGACTGTTGCTTTACTCGATTCCATTCACGTATTATTATTAATTTCCTTTTTTTTTTGTTTAGAAATATTATAATTTAGTAGATTGTTATTCATATATTATACCATTTATATTTTTATAATGTACTTTAATTTATTATTTATATTTAACTTGATACATGTAATTGAGATTAGGAGTGTTTGAAACAATCAATTCGATTATTAACAGAATTGAAATATTAATCGAATTAATCGAATCGTAAAATTTTTTAATTCTTAATTGAATTAAATTTTTTTTCAAGCACATTAATTAAATTGAAATATTTCGATTAATTCTACTGCTTAAATAAAATTTGTCAACACTATTTCCATGATCAACGTAGAAAAAACAAGACTAAAAATAAATTTAAGATCTGAACCAATAAAGCCCTAATAAATCATAATGACATAAAAATAAGCTAGAAAAATAACAAATATAACTCTATTCTATTTACCCATTTGCATATCAAACACACCAAAAAGAAAGATGAAGACCAAAAACCAATTTTAACCCGTTGACAGAAACGATAACAAATAAGATTTACAACCAGGAATATAACCAAAAAATTTCAAAATAGGAAGAGACTGGTGAAAAAAGCTGTCCTATTACTAGATAAAAAAAAACAAAACACTACTCTATTTACTTTGTGGACACTGGACGGTGATAACTGCTGAAGGTATTGGGTTGTTAGCATTAGAAAGTCTGGGATTTTGGGAGATTTAGATTAAGGATTTTGGAAGATCGATTTTGGGAGGCTTAGATTAGGGATTTTGAATGATGGTGACGGTGAGTTAATTTTAGTTTTTAGAAATTTTAATTTTTTATTAAATTATTTATGTAATATAAATTATTTTTATAACTATATTAATTATTTGGATTAAGTTGGGTTTATAAATGTTTATTTGGATTGGGTGGCTGAAGCTTGGGTGGACAGTGGGCTATTTATTGAAGTTAATTCGATTAATTACCCTATTTCGAACTAAATTAATCGATAATCGAGTTTCTAAAAAATTATTAATCGACTTTCAATCCAATTAGATTGGTTAACCGATCGATTAATCGAATTAGATCGATTCGTTCGATTAATTCAGTTTCAACCGAAATTTGAACACCCCTAATTGAGACGGATTAGAAGAGAGGCTTTATTCTTAATTTGGCTCTTGAATTATAACTATTTTATTATTCTAGTATCTAAACTTTTTTCTGGTCTCATTTTAATATCTAAATTTGGCTTTAGTCTTTGTTTAGGAATTTAAAACTTAATAGTGTTTTAAAAAGAAGCTTTCCAATTAGAATGTGCCACATCATCAATGACATGGTTGACCCATGATGTGGCATATTGACAATTTTTAATATTTTTAAATAATATATATTTAAAAAATTTAAATGATTTTTACTATTTTTTTATATTTTAAAATAAAATTTTTAATTTAAATAAAAAATATTTTTAATGATTTTAACCAGTCAACTATTGATCAACGCGAGATGGTCAACCTACCATGTTATCGATCAACGTACCATGTCACTCGTCCACTGTTAAAATAGTCAACATGACAAGTCATCAGTCAACATGCCACGTCCTAATGGATCAAAATTTTTTTTAAGGCGGTTAAGTGTTAGTATCAAAACGATTAATGGAGTAAGACAAATAAGTTTAGATATCAAAATGAAAAAACAATAATAGCTCAGAGCCAAATTAGAAATAAAGCCTAAAAGAAAATACAGTTCAAAAAACACAAAAACATAATAATAATTATCTATACAAAATACAATGAAAATCCAGATAAGAGTGCTCTCATGTGGTACGCCTTAATGATAGCAGTGCAAAGTGTTTAAATCTGGACCGTACGATCTCTGACACGTCTATTTGATCAATCTATAAGGCAATTAGCGCTACGAAACAAAGCAACTTGCAAAAACCCCTCTCTCTCCCCCTCTTTCCATAAATTAAACTTAAAACCTCTCGTTACAGTAACACTTCACTAACTTATATCTATATTTTTTCCACTTCCACAACTTCGAAAAAGGACCTCCCTTTTATCTTTCCTCTTTTCTCTCGCCTCTCTCCTTTTTCCATCTGGGGTTCTTTGTTTGTGGGTTCTTTATGGCAATTTTCTTGCTGCTTTTGCTTTTGCTTGTCTCTGCTGTTTCTGGTGATGAAGGTAAGTGTTTCTTTGAACCCATTGTTGCTACTTACTCCACTTACAGCTTCGGTTCATTTGTTTGTGGGTGCTTTTTGTCATCTTTGTTAATCAACCATATTTACCTTTATTGTTTCAGTGATGGGTTTTTGTCTATTCTTCTGGGTTGGTCTGCCCTTATACCTTAGTACTTCCTTATTTCTTCATTTGCATTGATATGGTTTACACTTTACATACATGATACATAAGTTTGTCTCTACACATATTCTGGGTACTATACATTTAGTTGAATGATCAAGACCATTAAAAAAAAGTTAAAATCACAATGTTACTTTACTTTTATAATGAACTTTTTTTTTTTTGTGGAAACTGGAAAGATGATGATAATGGTTGTAGAGAGAAAGAGAACAGTCTTTCCCATTGTTGGAAGCTCTTATGAACTTTCCCTTCTCCATCTTTGATGGGAATCTCTAAATGCGTCCCAGCTCATGTGGCTTTGCTTTGCCTGTCTAAAACTACATGTTTTTTTCAGAGAATATTCTGTAGGACTAAAATGACCTTATGGAAAGGTTCCAAATGTTAAAGGAATTAGCATCCTAGGAAATGTACATTGGAGGGTACTATTGTCTTCTTAAATATAGAAAGATAACAGTTCTGCTTAGTTGGTCCTTTATATTATATATGTAGAGAGGCCCATCACCTTCCTGCAATGTTTCTTATGATGATTGATTTTAATATATTCTTCCCAAAAGAAGAAAACTTCAATATAGAATCTGGGGTACAGATCAACTGTTCAAGTGCTTTGGTATTCTTATATGATGGATGATGAAACTATGTCACTTTGAATGTTTCATTTAATTGTTTGAATCTCTTCATTTTTCTCATTTTTGGACATAGGTATAGAGATATGACCCTCCGTTGTATGAGTTAATAATTTTCTTTATGTAACTTGGTTGTTTGAATCATATGTTCATGTGGATCTCTCTTTGCAGATGCCTACATTGGTGTGAACATTGGTACGGACCTTTCGGACATGCCAACTCCTACTGAAGTGGTGGCCCTTCTCAAGGCTCAGAGAATAAGACATGTCAGACTTTATGATGCTGACCAAGCCATGCTCCTTGCGCTTGCCAAAACAGGTATCCAGGTGACTGTCTCTGTCCCCAATGACCAACTCCTAGGTATCGGTCAGTCAAATGCCACTGCAGCTAATTGGGTGGCTCGCAATATTGTAGCCCATGTCCCTGCCACCAACATCACAGCAATAGCTGTCGGATCTGAAGTTCTAACAGCACTCCCGAATGCTGCTCCCATTCTAGTTTCTGCCTTAAAGTTCATCCACTCTGCGCTTGTAGCTTCTAATCTCGACGATCAAATCAAAGTCTCTACTCCACATTCTTCTTCAATTATTTTGGACTCTTTTCCACCTTCACAAGCTTTCTTTAACCGTTCATGGGATCCAGTCATGGTTCCATTGCTAAAATTTTTGCAGTCTACGGGGTCGTACCTCATGCTCAATGTATATCCTTATTATGATTATATGCAATCAAATGGCAAGATCCCATTGGACTATGCACTTTTCCGTCCTCTTCCTCCTAACAAAGAAGCTGTGGATGCTAACACACTCCTGCATTATACTAATGTCTTCGATGCTGTTGTTGATGCAGCATATTTTGCAATGTCTTATTTAAACTTTACCAACATTCCGATTGTAGTAACTGAATCTGGTTGGCCTTCCAAGGGTGATTCTTCTGAGCCTGATGCTATAGTTGATAATGCTAATACATACAACAGTAACCTGATCAAGCATGTGCTTAACAACACTGGGACTCCTAAACACCCTGGGATTGCAGTTAGTACATACATCTATGAGCTTTACAATGAAGATTTGAGACCTGGGTCTGACTCAGAAAAAAACTGGGGGCTATTTGATGCCAATGGAATACCAGTTTATACTTTGCACTTGACAGGTGCTGATACTGTTTTCGCGAATGATACTACGAACAAAACTTTTTGCATTGCAAAGCAGGGTGCTGATCCAAAGATGTTACAAGCAGCTCTTGATTGGGCTTGTGGACCAGGGAAAGTTGATTGCTCACCTTTGCTGCTGGGGCATCCGTGTTATGAGCCCGATAACGTGGCTTCCCATTCAACTTATGCTTTCAATGCGTATTACCAGCGGATGGCCAAATCTCCTGGGACATGTGATTTCAAGGGGGTGGCTACCATCACTACAAGTGATCCGAGTATGTGACTCCAATATCATAAATTTCATTTTCTTATTTTATTTTGTGAATCGATGAGCTGATATCATACATGTTGTCCATTGGTCAGGTCATGGTTCGTGTATATTTCCTGGAAGGTATGCATGCACTAATGCTTCTAAATATTATTATTTTTTCTTCAATCTAGATTCTGATGGCCGTAAAGAAATCTGATTATGTGTCTTAATTTTTTTTTGTAGTTCCGGAAAGAATGGAACTTTAATTAATGACACATCGCTGGCTCCTTCATCAAATGACACAAGTTCAGTCCACCCACCACGATCCTATGGCACTGGTTCTTTCACAACCTCTGTGATGATAGGTGTTTTACTTACAGGTGCTGTTTTCTTGTAGAACTTATTTGTACTCACCCTTTGGTTTGAGCAATATATCGGAAAAACCGATTCTCTGCTGGGACACATGTAGCATATCAGATTTTGTTTCTCCTACATGAGTGAAGGATGGCAAAGTATTACAGAAACGGACAGCAAGTAGTTTTAAAGAAGAGTTGTTCATTGGCATTGGAATTTTTTGTACAAACAAAGCAAAGAATTATTCAATATGATGCGGTGTATCAATTATATATATATATATATATGTTATTGAGATAGGTAGAGTGGATTGTATTCTTTGGACTGCATTTCAATTTGTGGTTGAAGAATTTTATTTCATCAATATATTTTGTTGAGATTCTGATATTGACGCATTTATTGCAATAGTAGTTTTAGTTTTATTTATTTATTTATTATATTAGGTTTTATTAAGAGTTTTAGTTTTATTTATTTTTTCTATTGCTATGAGAGTTAGGAATTCTATTAGGATTCTTTTCTTTGTTATTAATAGTTTGTAAAAGGCTGCTAATATAAAATAAATAGATAAGCAATTATTCTATAAAAAAGAATCGTTATTTTGAGAGGGGGTTCAGTCAAGGACGAATTTGCTTTTTGAGTAATCATTGGTCGAAGCAAGAATTTTTTTTCGTTTAAACTTGTGATTAGATCTTACGCCAAGGTGCATGATAACTTGGTATCTGAGCTAGCTATCATAGGTGATGAAAAGACTTTGATAGCTAAGCTGGAAGCTTTCATGGAACAAATGGTTACAAGGCAACAAACATTAGAGGAGCAGGTGGCGATATTATCTCTTTTGGTCAAAAAAGTAACAAAAGGGGATTTAGAGAAAAATAATGAAGAATAAGGCAGCAACGGAGGCAAGAAAAGGAATTTAGACTCGCAACATGGTGGGTGCATGGTGCTACAATGGTTTAAGATGGAATTTCCCACTTATGATGGTGTTGGAGATCCTTTAGGGTGGCTGAAAAGATGTGAAAATTTTTTTGGCAGTCAAAGAACTAACGAAGAAGACAAAGTAGGCTTAGCTTCATTTCATTTCTTAAGAGAGGCACAATTGTGTTTTGATCAAATGGGGGCGCTTCAAAGAGTGTTGTCATGTAAGGTTTGGACCACCTATGAGTAATAACCCCTTGGGGGAACTTGCCAACTTGAGACAAACTGGGACTGTAGAGGAATATCAATGCCAATTTCAATCATTATTGGCTAGGACTGCTGATCTTAAACCTCGACAACAAGTAAACTTCTTTACTACCGAGTTGGTAGAGAAACTTAGAATTGATATTGAGATGCAACAACCGAAAAACCTTGGAGTTGTAATGAATATGGCTTGAACATTGGAACGTAAACAAAATGTCTTTTTCGAACTGTCATCTCGAGCCATCTTGAACTGGCCAACTTCCAAAAACACTGGTACCAATTCAATCATTCCAACAACTAAAAGCATTACAAAGGGAGAGGGACAAACAACAAAACCAATAGGGAACAATGGAAAAATAGGTTCTTTTGTACCATTTATTAAGAAATTGACACAGGCAGAAATGGTGGAAAGAAGAGCTAAGGGGCTGTGTTATAATTGTGATGAGTCCTATTCCACGGGACACAAATGTAAAATGTTGTTTTGGATAGAAGTACCAGATGTTGAAGGCAAGCAAGATGATGATGAGGTAGATGATTTTGGATAAGTTCTGAAGTTTATTCTGAATTTGAGCTTGAGGACAAGCTCAACTTCGAGAAAGGGAGTAATGATATGGACGCTTTTATTGCAGTAGGAGTTTTAGTTTTATTTATTTATTATATCAGGTTTATTAAGAGTTTTAGTTTTACTTATTTTCTCTATTATATTAGGTTTTTATTTCTATCATAAACTTTAAGTTAACTTATTTTCTCTATTATATTAGGTTTTTATTTCTTTCATAAACTTTAAGTTAGGAAATCTATTAGGACTCTTTTTTTTTTGTTATTAACAGTCTATAAAAGGCTGCCAATATGAAATAAAGAGATAAGCAATTATTCTATCAAAAAGAACTGTTATTTTGAGAGGAGGTTCAGTCAAGGACGAATTTGCCTTTTAAGTAACCATAGGTCGAAGCAAGAATTCTTTCTCGTCTAGACCTATGACTAGATCCTACTCCAAGGAGCATAACAGGTTCATATTGATGTGCATGTAATTATATTTGTGGGATATGGATAACTACAAATAAACATATATACATCATTGGTTAACTTGGAAAAACCTTTTAAGCTCTGGTTCTAAACAAATATATGAATCTAGTTCAACTAGTAGCTCTAAACCAAGCTTTTTAAAACCTAAGATTGTTTTGAAAGTGTTTAAGCAGGCTGTTTTGCAACCTACTGAGCCTAATATCCAGAGTCAAATTAAGGCAAACTTTAATCTGAGTGATACTGAAAATGTTTTATCTACCACTATGGCCAAAAGTCCTAACTTGGAGTTTAGTTAAATGCTTGTATCTAATTAATGTGAATTGACCAAGTCTAAATCTTAAAGTCTAGTGAAATGCTAGTATTTAATCAATGTGAATTGACCAAGTCTAAATCAAGCTTTCTCCATAAACTACCTGAACTAAATGCCTATATAAAACCTCTTGATATTTTACTTTCTGTACCAGATTTTCCACCTGTTAGTTTTTGTACTTCAGAGTTAGTGAATCATCACAGACATAAAGAGGGTGGTTGTATTGTTTAAGAAGTTTGACTATTTTGTAGAATTGCCTGATGAGGAGGAATCTAATGCTAACTTGAAATATGATACAATGGTCAGTCGGGAGATTGGTGAAAGTGTTCTTCCAACAGAGTTTAAAAAATTAAATTTTAAAAGAAGTGCTTGTTATTTTGGTTTGGAGATGGTGGGAAATGGACAAAAGAGAAAAAAAAAGGAAGGTCCTAGCTGAGATAAGCTTGAATGAGAATTATGTTAAAGATAGGTATGAGGTGGAAGTGATAGAAAAAGAGGGAGTTTGAGGAGTTCATAGGGGTAAGAAGGGGTTAAAAGGAGAGACAAAAAAAATTTTTCAATGAACAATCTTGTAACACCATAAACTCGGCTTAGAAGTTTAGACCGAATTTAGGATGCTACATTGATCACTGAGGTGATTGTGGAAAATATTTTCAAAACAAGTTATCATATCCAACAGAATATTCAATTGCTTAAAAAAAATCATTTAATAAAAATTACATATAAGTTTAATAAATAGTTGGAATCCAATAAACGAGTAAAAATTTAAAATGGAAACTGTACCACAATATTATGAATCTTTACAATTCCAAAACAGTATAATCAAAATATAAATCTGGAAATAAAACTAAGATAATCTTTCGCAACCGTGACTATCCAAGGCCTCCGCGTACTAGGTCTAGCAATAGAATTCCAAAAGGTACCTAAAAGGAAAAAAGAAGAAGGGGTGAGCAACACGAGCTCAGTGTGAGATCAAACCGACTATCTACAAAATTTGAAACGGAAAGCCAACAAGCAGTTTAGATGCAAAACATACTCACAGCTACACAGAACCAATTGGTACATTCTCAACGGATGTACCGGCAGATAACAATATTCAGAGCATGTTAAAAACACACTCAGTCACACAGTCGCAGTACCATTCAGTCTCAGTAACAATAGTTCTCAATCAGTCATATAGTTACTATAACTATACAGTCGGTCAGTTACAATCAGTGTCTACAAACTCACACAATCATATGTGTTTCTCAGTAGGCAGAAATAGTCAGATGCACAGTGGTGTCATTCAGTCAAATAGAAGCAAGCAACAGTTGTGATGTACACAAATCACACAAAAAAATGCGTATATATGTAGTTGATTTATAAAATAGCTCCACCCATCCAGCCAACACACCTCTCCATCATCCTTACACTTACAGTAGGGTTTAAAACACCCACCCATCCCTACACTTACAAGCTGTACCGAATGCGGCACATATCAGTATAATACAACTGAGCTGCCAGTTAATAGGCTTAAGAGCCTTTCAGTAAGTCCACGATCCTCAGGGTATTAGGACTGCCTACGACCCTCTGGGTATTGGGGCTAACAGTAAGCAGGTAAACTGCCAATCCATATATTACGCAGCAAAGCTGGCATATAAGCTGTATAGTGTCATGCGATAAACTACGGTATAGACATGCAGTAGAACTGTTGAATCAGATAAAGGTACGTAGCATAGCTAACATACATGCAATACAGTGCAATATGATAAACTGCTATGCCATTAAATTGCAGCTAAGCTGTTAGATCAGTCAATGGTACGTAGCGTAGCTAACGTACATGCTGTACGGTGCAGTGCGGTAATTCACTGTACAGTCTAGTTGCAGTAAAACTGCCAATTCAGTTCAGTATTAGCCTTCTTTCTCTTCAAAACCCCATCCTAAAACACTTTATGCACATGTATGTATATGTGCAGTCTTATGTACAAAATCAGAATACCAATTCTAGACAATCATTCAGCGGCAGACACTCGCATTTAATCAATTAGAATCAGATATGAGTACACTCATTTACTTGGTTTCAATACCAATCATGCCACGCAATCATTCACTAGCAATACACCATTCTAGCCCAGAACAAAGTCATAATCACCTTTACTAAAGTTTAGTCGAGGGTTGAAACTGTAACACCCCTTACCCGGGTTTATTGCCTTACCCGAGCACGAGGTATTACCGGATAATATCACCATCATTTATGCATAATTGAACCATAAATTTTCAATCCAATTTAAAACTTATTCATAAAATACCATACAACCCTTAAAGTGGGTCTACGAGGCCCAAAACATGGTTTGGGAATGGTCCGAGACCAAACCGAGAACTTAGAAAAATTTTGGAAAATTTGACCTAATACAGGGCACATGCCCGTGTGGGCAGGCCGTGTGGTCACTCACGCCTGTGCTCCTCACCCGTGTTGAATTATTGGAAATTATTTTTTATTTCGAACCTACAGGGGTTTTCACACGGCCGAGCACACGCCCGTGCCCTCTGCCCGTATCCATCATACGGTCTAGACACGCCCCTGTGGCCTCCCTGTGTGAAAAATTGGGTCATTCTGTTTATTAAGTCAGCATGAAATTTTGGTCACACGGCCATGGGACATGTCCGTATGATCAGGCCGTGTGACGTCCTTAATCTCCGAAAATCCCATGCAAAATTCACACACCCTACATACATGGCCGTGGGAGCTGGCCGTGTGGCCCTAAGTTAGGCTATTTTCCAAGCCATACTTTGCCCCAAAACACTTACTATCATAGTACTTATAACACCACACAACAAACACATCTTTAGACATCTAAATGACTCAATTTACCCATCCATCACCCATTTCAAATTAAACACACAAACATACTAAGCATCTCATGAATTTCCTCATAATGATAGATAAACAAAATATCATCATCAATGGCTATATCACTTAGCCTTGAATGCAAAATGACTTATCCCATGACAATTACCCCAACATGATCAAACCAACTTATCAACTACAACCCCATTAAGTCCCTATACATGCCATAGTCTAAAGAGTTCATTTTACTATACCAAAAGATAACGTCGATAGTGTAAGTGATCCTCCGACTCGTTTCGATCCCGAGCTGGCTTGACTAAATCTATAAGACAAAAGGAAAAGAGAAAAGAGTAAGCTTTAAAAGCTTAGTAAGTCTATATGTAAATAACTATCATCATAACAACATTTAGCCATACCAAGGTCTATCTCTCACATACTAACTTACCACCTAAACTTACCAACATTTTCACACAAATCATGCACATTATTTTTACCCAATTAAGTCCACATGCACCCTTGCATCCACATGCATTTTCCCATAATTACACTAGCCCAAAAGAATATACCTGTACACACAAGTCATACTACCGCACCAAGTCTCTTTAGTAAGTATTCCCATTAAACTCTTCAGATTAACATTCAATACTCGGTGGACTGTCTGCTCATGATTCCACCAACACATAAGCCCGACTATCGAGTACACAAGGTGAAGTTCACTTTATCACTCGTGTAGCCTAACCATTTAGTCTCGTAGCCTTCGTGTGCACATGGTGAAGTTCACTTTATCAACCATGTGACTTAGCTACATATGATATTGCTCTCATGTACACATGGTGAAGTTCACTTTATCACTCAAGTGACATAGCCATTTAACCTCGTAACTGTCGTGTTCACATGGTGAAGTTCACTTTATCACACATGTGACTTAGCCATTAAGTTCCATAATCCTTGGGTCTACATGGTGAAGTTCACTTTATCACACATGTGACCTAGCCATATTTATCCTTATCACCCGTTATTTCCAAAGGTTCAAACGGGAACTTTCATTTCTATACTTTCAACATCATACAAGATTATTCAATAGCAACATTTCATAACATCCAGTAGAATTATTAATGTATAAATAGAACGGACACATTACTTACATATAAACTTACCTCGACAACAAAAAGCAGTATTTTGCAAGTTAATCTGAGACCTTACCCTTGCCCCGGTCAAGATTGATTCCTCGATCTTCTCAATCTATAATGACCATTTAACTTGTTTAATGCATAAATTGTTCAATTTAGTCCAAAATCATCCTAAGACAATTTTTACCATTTTACCCCTAACTTTGTAAATTTTTACAACTAAGTCCTTAGGCTCGTAAATTGAAATGTATCAATTCTCTTGGTTACCCAAACCTAACCGAATATCCATGGCACTCAAAACAGCCCATATTTCTCTTCAATTTATACTTTTACCACTCAATTTATTAACTTTACAGTTTGGTCATTTTTAGGGACTTTCATGAAAAATCACCTAGTAATCATAGTTTACCACACCCTAAACTTTCATATTCCACTATTAGACATCAAAATACTTGCATGTCATACATGGGTAAAATTTTTAACATCAACCCTAGCTTAAAATAATGGTAGAAATAGCTAGAGCAAGCTACGAGGATTCTAAAAATACGAAAACCATTAAAAACTGGGCTAGAAATCACTTACTATGAGGTTGAGAAGTTGTCAAAACCCTAGCTATGGAGACTCTTCATGTTCAGCCAAGGGGAGAAGATTATGAACACATTTTGACCTTATTTTCCATTTTTATTTCTTTTATTAACTAATGACCAAAATGCCATTTATTAAAAACCTTTGACATTCCACCCTTCCTTGGGCATTTTTGTCTAAACAAAGTTAAAATGGTTTAATTACCATATAAGGACCTCTAATTTCAAAACCTAATTCAATCAAGTACTTTATGAAATAAAACCCATATTTTTCACCTATTGCAATTTAGTCTAACATACCAAATTGGACATGCAACCAATAAAATTCACTCACCAAAATTTCTCATATTTATCCAAACACCCAATAAATATCAAAGCTAAATTGGAATAATATTTTAAACCTCGGATTCATGGTTTCGAAACCACTTTTCTATTTAGCCCCTAATTTGGGTTGTTACAGAAACGCATAGTGTCACGATTACACTTAAATTTGACCTAAAACCAGTCATTTGGCGGGATAGGGCTACACGCCCGTGTGTCCCAACCGTGTGGAACAAACTAGGCTGTGTGGGGGTCCAAACGCCCGTGTGATGGGTAGCACATGACCGTGTGACAGAGGCACACGCCTGTGTGAGGCAGGGGTACGACCGTGTGAACAGGCTGTGTAACTCACTGTCGAATTTCACTAAAATCAAATGTGGGGCAGACATGGCCGTGTGAAGATCTCACACGCCCGTGTGCCATACCAGACACAACCGTGTGTCCAGAACACACACCCGTGTGCCATACCAGACACGACCGTGTGTCCAGAACAAACGCCCGTGTGGGATCCCTAAATCCCGAAATCAGCCACACGGCTGTGTGGCCAGACCATGTGACTCAAAATCATTGAATCCTTAATTCCCAGATTCATATGCCTGTACGGCCATATGAAAATCGACAAAATCCCTAAATAGGCCACACGGCCGTGTGGCACCTAAAATTCACCCAAAACCCTAGTTCTCAAACTCACACGGTCGTGTGACTCGGCACACGCCCATGTGGCCGTCGGGGAGGTCACAAAACCACCTCAAAATAGCCCTAAGACCGTCGTTTTGGCCACTAGAGCCGCCCCTAACCTTTACCCTACCAAAGTATATCAGAAAATAGCATATTTCCCTCATTTTCAGTGATCAATAACCCAAAATCACTGAATCCCTAATTCCTAAATCCACACACCTATGTGCCTAGGGGACGCGGCTGTGTAAAAATCAACAAAATCCCCAAATAGGCCACATGGCCGTGTGGCACCCAAAATTCACTCCGAACCTCAGTTCTCAAACTCACACGACCGTGTGACTCGGCACACACCCATGTGGCCGTCGAGGAGGTCACGAAACCACCCCAAAACAACCTCAAGGCTACCGTTTCAGCCACAGAATCGTCCCTAACCTTTACCCTACCAAAGTATATCAAAAAATAGCATATTTCCCTTATTTTCAATGTTCAATGACCCAAAATCAAGGGAGGGTTGACGCACACTCAAAATATGCCAAAGCAAAAATTTACAAAATTAACATAATGTAGATAAGGTTTGAATCTCACACTTGATTTGACGATGAAGAAGATGACAGAGGAGTGAAATTTTAGGAACAGAGAACAGAACGTTCTTTGAGAATTATTATTTCTTTGAAATCTAAAAAGTAAAGAAACCCAAGGAGAGGAAAAAGAATGTGAAAGAAAATAAAAATAAAAATAAAGCCATCAAATAAAAAATAAATAAAATAGAATAATATAATAAATAAATAAATAGTTAAAAACAAAATACTAACTTAAAGCCAGACAAACTAAAATGTTTCTAAAATCTACACACAAAAGACTCGAACCCACAACCTTGGGGTTCACTAACACACTCAACCATCAGATCAACAAGCCCATTCTGACATTAAAATACGCCACTAAACTCTTATGTGCTACCTCCTCATTGCCCCTAACCAAAAAACCTCAAAACTTCTATGCCTAAAATTCAGGGCGTTACAAGTCTAGTAGAGATACCAATTAGGGAGGAAAAGGATATGTTTTAGAATGGAGAAATTAGAAAGGGTGGGAATTTAGTTGATGGCTATAGTGGCTGGCTTATAATAGCCACTAAGGGATTATGGTAGATTGGTATAGAACTGCCAGGGTGTTGGATTGACTTTGACAGTCTAGAATTTAAAGGGGATTAAGAGGAAGTATGATCCAAATTTCGTCTTTTTGTCTGAATAAAAAAATAGGAGGCATAAATTAGAGAAATGTGAGGGGTAAGTTGTAATTTAATGGTGGATGGTATATGAATCTACAAGGGTTAAGTGGTGGGTTGGCACATTGGTGGAAAGATAAGTATTAATAATAGGAGTGAGGTTTCTTATAAGATTCTTTGGAATATGTCCCCTCTGTTTTTTAAGATAGAAATGAGGTATGGAAATATATACAAACTAAAAGTTGTAATATTGATGAAACTTGGACGATTGTAGAGATTTTAATGATATTATATATGAGTTTGAGAATAAGGGAGGTCGTTGTAAGGAAAAAAAGTAAAATCTAAGGTTTTAGGGAGATGATTGAGTTTTTTAGTTGACCAAGATTAGCTTTAAGAGGAAAAAGTTTACTTGGTTCAGGATGAGGGAAATGATATGGGTTAAAGAATGCCTTGACAGGGATCTAGTTAATTTGAGCTGGTTGGAGATATGTCCTAACATTCTGATGGGCGTTGAAACCACAAAAAATAATTCCTACAAAAATAACTCTAAGTAGTAGTAAAGTGTGGTAATAGGGTCAAGTCCACAAGGATTGGATATTATCATCAACTTCTGCGTTTAACTTGTGATAAGAATTTTTATCTGTCGAAAGTCGTGGCAAAAGTCGTGCACAACTCCAAATGAACCTGTAAAGAAAATAAACAAATAAATCAGGGGAGTTTGGAATGTTTAGAAACTAAGTAATTGAAACAACATAAATAAATAATTAAATAAAATAGAAATTAAATTCAGATTTTGTAATCAAAGATAATAAGCCTTAGCCCTAGACTTAGTGGATTTCAGATTTTTGAATCGATCCTTGAAATTTAATTTTCTCCTCCAATCAATAAGCTGGTTATAGCAGTTAAGAAGTCCTAACCACCAGTTCTTCCTCTCGTAGCTGGTCCCAGTACAACCGACAAACTAACCCTTACCGATTATCTAACCGAGATACTCGTGTTCCCGATTCAAGATTTTGGCAGTCTTGCACTCTGAAGAACCCAACTCGAATTAACGACCTCAACTACGTGGGTCGTTTACTGATAACTTCTTCCTTGATTTGTTCTTAGAGATCCAAATACAGCACGACCGAATCATCTCTCCAACTGTCAGCAAACACGACTCCAACCCGAAGTGCACTTTTTAACTTGAAATTGAGTTAACTTTAAGGGATGAGTTGTCAATTTAACTTTAAGGGATGAGTTGTCAATCCCGATACTTAGGAAAAATGTGAATACCGATTAGGACTTTTAGCACGAATACGTATCTCAAGATTTTCGACCGGAAAGAACACCGGCCTAAAGCTAAGACGGAATTTAGTTAAACATGAAATTAATCATGTTTTGTAGCTTTTGAAAGGTGATTTGATTCCAAGGTGGTGGAAATTGGGAAAGGGAAGGACTTGGAAAGCAATTAGATGAATTTTGAAAGAATTAAAAAATTGGGAATGAAGTAATAGAATGATACGTACCAAATTTGAGGAAAGAAAATAATTATATTCAATTCCGAATTGAAATCAAAAAGTGAAATTAAAGTGTGTCTTTCCTAAGAACATTAAAGCCCTATTTATACACGTGGTATTTACTAATTTTGACTTTAACTACTTTAACATAAAATTAAATAAAAAATAAATAAAAATAAAATAAGAGATTTTTTTTTCTATTTTTGGATTTTACAAAGTCAAAAAATCTAATGAGTCCTTGGCTTTCTCCATATTTTTGATTCACCTTATTTTATTGATTAAAACATAGAAGCACTAATTTAGTAGTGATCAATTCAGAAATAAACCAAATTAAACATAAAATGTTATGCAAATTAACATGTTATCACATTCAATGATTTAAACTTCCAGCAGTGGTTTCTGATCAATCCCTTATGGTTATGTTTTCTAAATTTAGGGATAAAAAGGAAAAAAAAAAGTTAAAAATTGAAGGTATATGGTTGAAATATGATAGTTGTTTTTATAACATCCTAATTTTGGGCCTAGTCAGCATAGTGGTTTCGAGACCACAAATATGAAGTAGAAATATTTGTTTTATGATTATTTTGAGGTCAATGACATGTTTGCATGATTGTGTGAAAGTTTCATGAGGAAATTTTGTGAATAAGTGTCCAATTTGACTTTTAGGACTAAATTGCAAAAGTTGCAAAATATGAAATTCTAGAAGCTTTAAGTATGAAAGCAATTTGCCCAATTTCTATATTTTTGGACAAAAATGGGTATGCATGGATAAAATTTGAAAGTTTAGTAAAAATGGCATTTCAGTTATTTGGTTAATGAATGAATAAAAAGGGAAAATAAAGTCAAAATTTGCTCATCTTTCTCATGTGGGTGCTAAATTTCTAAGGAAGCCATAGCTAGGGTTTCTTTACTTTCCAAGCTTGATAGTAAGTGCATCCTACCCTGTTTTTAATGTTCTTCATATTTTTGAAGTTGTCATCAACTGATCAGCTATTTCTACCATTTATTTGAGCTAGGGTTCATGTTCAAAAAATTTACCCATGTGTGACATGCATGTGTTTTGATGTTTCATGGTAGATTATGAAAGTTTGATGTGTTAATAAATGACTTTTACTAAGTGATTTTCGGTGAAAATGTCCAAAAGGACCTAAGTGATTATGAAAACAGTTTGGCTAGGCTTAAAGTACAAAGAAATTGTATGAAAATAATCTACGAGCCTAGGGACTAATTTGTAAATATGTTAAAGTTTAGGGGCAAAACTATAATTTTGCCAAAGTATGATTTTTGGACTGATTTGAACAATGTGATAATTAAATAAGTGAAATTTGCTATTATAGATCAAGAAAAATAGAGTCTGGACCTAAACCGAGAAAAGAACAAGGTTGTAGACTAAATCGAATAGTTAGCCATATTTTGGTACCGAGGTAAGTTCGTGTGTAAATAATGCAACATTACATTATTATTTATTTAATACTTTAATATTGCATGAATTGTAAAATCGTCTTTGTGAATTTAATTAATGATGACTCAACGACGATTCGACGAAGATTTGATACCTTGAAAATACCGATTGAACCTTAGGAATAGATAGGATACAAATGTCATGACATTAGGGTTATTGAGATCCCATATAAGACCATATCTGGGATATGGCGTCGACATGTGATTTCTTGTAAGACCACGTCTGGGACATGGCTTCAAAATGAGACTTCGTATAAGACCATATCTGGGATATGGCATCGATATGAGACATCGTGTAAGATTATATCTGGGCTATCGACATCGATATCTGATCCCATGTAAGACCATATATGGGATATGACATTGGCATTTTACTATGTGTATGAGATTTCCCGAGTATCCTTTAGTATTCCAAGTGGTTCAATGGGTAATCCAAAGATAATGTTAAAGAAATGGCATCGATATGAGACATCGTGTAAGACTATATCTGGGCTGTCGACATTGATATGTGATCCCATGTAAGACCATATATGGGATATGACATTGGCATCTTACTATGTGTATGAGATTTCCCGAGTATCCTTTAGTATTCCAAGTGGTTCAATGGGTAATCCAAAGATAATGTTAAAAAAATGACAAGGTATGATCATGTTAAATGGGTACAGGTATGTACACAAAGCTCATAAATATTGAGATTATGAATCGATGAGACCTCGGTAAGAAGTGAATGAATGAAATATGATCATGAGTTTTATTATACATTATGTCAATGATATGATTTTAAATGTATCTATAATACTTGATGACATTGTGATAAATTATATTATGTTATGTGTATAATGATGCATGGTTAACGTTGTTAACTATTTACATGCAAATTTACTAAGCATTATGCTTACTCCCCTCTCTTTTCCATTTTCTTATAGTATCTCCAAGCTAGCTCGGGGATCGAAGGATGTCGGAGACTTGATCACACTATCAATTGGAACATTTGGGTATAATTAGTCTCAACATTTTGAGTATGGCATGTATAGGGACTTGGTCTTTTTGTTATATGTCATATTGGTTTAGCCAAATGTGTTGGCTTATGATGATAATTGATTTATTTTTTATAAGGCCATGAGATGTGGCTTATATTGATTATTGGGTTGTAAACCTACTCATATATGCATGCATGTGCCCATGCCTTTGTGATATTGCCTATAGTTATTAAAGGTTGAATGATGATAGTTTTGTGTGTATATGTTAGTATAAAAATGCATGCAAGCGAGTGAAGTTTAATTGTATGTGAGGTGGTATAATTGGTCTTGATAAAATATAAAGTCTTATGCATGTATAAGTAGAGATGAAATGATTATGATCATATCTTGTTTGTGTATGTTTAAGTGTTTAATCATGCCTTGGTAAGTGCCATTGAAAGTGTACATGTGAACGAGAAGTTGAGGGTGGCCAATAGCTTGGAAAATAGCCTTAAAATAGTCCACATGGGTAGACACACGGGCATGTTTCTAAGCCGTGTGTCAATGCGCGTGTAGTACGGTTGTGTGTCCCCTACATTTATCATTTTAGCTTCGAATTGGCCACACGAGCTGAGACACAGCCGTGTGTCTCAGCCGTGTAAAGGAGACGGCCATAGGACATGGATGTGTGCCTAGGTCGTGTGAAGTCTGCACCTTAAATGTGAAAATTAAATTCGCCACACGGCTTAGCACACGGGCGTGTGACTTGGCTGTGTGACCCTATTTTGCTTATGACGTCATAAACAGAGAGTTACACGGGCTGAGGATATGGGCGTGTCCTAAGCCGCATAGGTGTGTGTGACCACATGGCCTACCCACACGGACTTGTGACTCTCTAAAATATGAAAATTTTCTATGTGTTCCAAAGTTTCCAGTTTAGTCCCGAACAACTTCTAATGTATGTTTAGGGCCTCGTAGTTCAGTATAAGGGACGATATGCATGTGTATGAATGGTTTTAAATTGAATGAAATTTTATGGCCTGATTTTGTACGATTGGTTATGTTTAAGTCCAGTAATGCCTCGTACCCTGTCTTGACGTTAGGGACGCGTAAGGGGTGTTATAGTTTTGATGTTGTGAGTAAATGTTCGAGTATGGTTATGTTGGGTGGTGTTCAAATGAATCTTAGTTGGAATTTAAAGAAGTGTGGTATCATGTTGTTGGAATGGAGTAGTAATGTAACACCCTAACTCGACACGTCCGTCGGATCCAGGTATGGAGCGTCACAAATGGACCAGATTAACTATACCTAAAATTTATTGGCTAACTATTATAAAATAGACTATATTGAGATAATAATACTTCTTACAGCAAAAGCTTCAAGCTTATCAAAAAACTTGGTCTCTCAAGGTTTCTGTTTCTATACAAACTTGGCCTCAAGCTCTCATTCCTTGCATGAGATTTCCTTTCGTGTACAACTTCTTTGAGCTACCTCTAGTGGCTCTTCATGATGGATCTTTGCTTGTGATCCTTGAATACTTTTCTATAGTTAGGCTAGCTCTCGTGCGGCCTATCTTCCTCTAATTCTTGTCGAGTCCTTATCCATACCTTGTTGGCTTTCAGAACTATCCTTATCGCTTTCATCATTTTTGGTGAATTCCTCCTGATCCACTGGCCATACTTATGCTTCCTTTTAATTCTTCTTCCATCTGCGTGGTTTCTTTTGTTTGGCTCACTGGTAGTATGCCTCACACTTGTGGTCCTGGTGGACTCTATGGGTTGTCATAGACAAGTTATGGTCTTATACCCTTTTCACCTCATTTCTTACGTCCCGACAGACTTACCCCGTGTTTACTGTCCCAACGTACTTAACCCGTATTTATTAGCTTGACGGAATCTCTGTTTTGTGTTTAATGTCCCAGCAGACTATCTCTATTATGTGTTTATTGTCCCAGCGGACCATATCTGTTCTATGTTTACTATCCCAGCGGACTATCTGTATTATGTGTTTACTGTCTCAGCAGACTATTTCTATTATATGTTTATTGTCCCAGCGGACTATCTCTGTTCTATGTTTACTATCCCAGCAGACTATCTTTATGGATGCTATGGAGTTTTTAATCCATGGTCTTACACCGATCCACCATCCTGGTGTACTATCTTATGATGCTATGAAGTCTTCCAACCATGGTCTTACTCATCATGCGTAGCTGCCATAGCATCTTCCATCTATGGTCTTCCACCGTATACCTTATACTTTGAACCATATTGCCATGGCACCTTTCATCCATGGTCTTATACCTCATGCTAGATTGCAATAGCGTCTTTCATTTATGGTCTTACGCCATATACCGTCATTATGGTGTCATCTCGAAGGACTAGTCGATACCACCGCCGTGGTAAATACCTTTCTATAATACAGATTTCCCGAATCCTTCTCCTATTACCTCCTTTAGAACACCTAACCTTGATGCTCAAACACCACAGTGTTCCCTCCGTAAGGCTCGGAGCTTTGCCCGAAGAGGTATCTAATAGGGTTATTCCCTATTTCCCATCCTAACTTCATTTATCCTATTGAAGTTTTTCCCACAGTCATGCAATGCATGCACATATTAGCATATTTTATGTTTATGCAAACATGACATACTTAAACAACATAGATCATAACAACAGGTCTGGATCTAGAACTCACCTGAGTCTTCATTGTTTCTACAACTTAGCTTCCTCGGACGCCAAAGCTTCCATTCTTCTAGTAGCTAAGCATTTCAACCAAAATCATGAGTTAAACTCAATATTCTAAGCTAAGTATTTCAACCATCCATTGCTAATTATTATGTCTCCCACTAAGGAACCGACGGGTTCCATTCTAACCGAACTATGTTCAGTTCTCAACCTTACTAGGTTTGGTTCTCAACCTTGTCCACTTTAGTTTTCAGCTTTTCCATTTCTTTCAATAGAGTCAGGGGATCACTTCCTAGATGCTGAACATACTACTCGAACTCTTTGGAATCTTTTAAACCTGCACATGGAAAAAAATTGTACACTGAGCGAAAACGCTCAACGGTATTTCCATGATTCAAGATAATATAAAACATGCTTATACAAATGCACACATTCAAATCATAACCTATTCTCAAGCCATTTCTTGCCATAGCTCTTCATTTTCATATGGTTAAGCATTTAATCAATTTTACACACCAATTCATAAACTTATTCATCCAAATCTACCATTACTACATAACTTGCACGTTTTCATTTTACACATCAATTCATCACATAAGCACCTAAACATGTTATCCATGTTATTCATCATTTAGTACCATTCCTTCATTTGTAGCAAGTGAACCAATAACTTAAAGAAACAACCAATTCGTGTAATTAAGCTATGCCATTTAATTTATATGCATATTTTCCATAGGACCTTTCACTCATTTCATATTATCATTCACAAGCATTCAATAATCAATTTGTATTTTTAAACATATGCATGTTCTCAATTCCATGTTACCATTTCAATTATTCTCGAGCCTATAAGTTCATTCATATTCAATCAGCCCCCAAGGCTTGTTTTCAAATTGTCTCACCCAATCTTTCACATGTTGTCATATTTTACAATTTAGTATCATTTCATTTCATATACCAATTAACCAATTCGTATGTTTATAACCTATTAACTATACACGTACTCATAACAGATAAGTGAATCTGCCACCTCGAGTTGTCTGACAACAATGACTCTATGTATACAATCTACCATCCGGGTTGCTTGGCCGTGATGGTTTTCAATTAAAAACCTGACCCTATGGCATGTCAGTTATATCTGAATCGGTCTAAATAGTTAATAGGGTAATCAATTTTTGATTTCATTATACGATTCAATTCATACTTTATAATGCTCAATTCATCATGAATTCATTGATGTTTCATCATTTTAACTCATCATATAGATGTTTCAAAACAAGTTTATAACAATTATCATGTATCAATAAGATCATACTACTTTTTATTTTATTTAGTTTAGTCTTTGTCTCGATATTCCATAGCAGTTCAATTCAAACAACCAATAACAACTCAACTCAACATTATATAAAGAAAAAATTTATGAATATGCAGTAATTAAATTAATTCGAAATCATTACAATACAAACTGAATTTTTGAGCTACTTGTTGACGACTTTTGATTTTCCTTTCCTTCTTAATAGTTTTGTCAACTTTAGCTAAATAAAATCATAAAACATATAATATTATCAAATTCCATTCAAATCGAAATCAATTATAATATCAAACATATTTTATAATTTATGCAATGGGACAAACATAACTTTCGTTCTAAAGCTTTAGATTGAAATCTGATTTCACAATTACTTATTAGGGACCTCCTTTTTTTTGCTAATAAAATTTCGTGAAAATTTTACATTTTATTCAATTTCGTTCCTAATGTACGAGACTAACAATTAAGCTTTACAATTTAGTCCTTTTCTTAATCCAAGCTTAATTTTTAACAATTTCACACCAATTTCATCTAATTCTCTACAATTAGTACATTGCTAGCCAACTCAAGATTTCATGATTCAATTTCCATAAAAATAAAAAAAAAATGGCTAGAGACTTACTTGAATTAAAGGTTGAATTGCTTGAACCCTAAAAATGGCATTTTCCTTGGCTATTTCTTTGTTTTGGTTAGCTGGAGAAGATGATATATCATCTCTCCATCCACCAATTTTACTTCTATACTAAAATTAATAGTTGATTAATTTAATTAATCATGTTTTAACCTTAATTAGTCATAATTTGCTTAATTAATTAACCAACATCATTACCGTCCACTAACTCTTACTTTTGCATAGTTTAATTGCTATTTTAAACCTTTGGCTAATTGCAATTTAAGTCCCCAAGCTATTTCCTTATTAAAAATCTACAATAATTAGACTTTTACAATTCAGTCCCTAGACCCTAATTAACCACAATTTGGGCTAAATTGACTATCCTTATTTTAATTCATCTATATAATAAATTCATAAATATCCTTATTTAATACTTACAGACTCGGTTCATGGAAACAAGGTCCCAAAATCACTATTTTTGGTACTAATAGAAACCGGGTGATTATAATTCTCCCCATTAAGAATTTTCGTCCCCAAAATTTACCTAGAAAGAGGTGGGGATATTGGGATCTTATTGTTTATTCAAGTTCCCAGGTTGTTTCTTCTACACTATAACTGCACCACAAGACTTTCTTCAGTGGCACTCGTTTATTCCTCAAGGTTTTCACTTCCCAAGCTATAATCTTTACTGGTTCTTTTTCATACGACATATCAGATTGGACTTCAATTGCCTAAACCAGTATAATATGAGATGGATTGGACCGATATCGTCGGAGCATATATACATGGAATACATTATGAATATTTTGCAATTTCGATGGAAGAGCTAGATGATAAGCAACTGGTTCAACTCTGTTGATGATCTCATGTGGCCTAGTATACTTGGGACTTAAATTTCTCTTGCGGTTAAAGTGCAAGACCTTTTTCCATAGAGAAACCTTCAAGAATATCTTATCACCTACTGGATATTCAATATCTTTCTGTTTTAGATCTACATACGACTTTTGCCTATCGGAAATTGCTTTCAATTTGCCTCGAATCAACTTAACTACCTCTTCTGCTTCTTGAATCAATTCTGGCCTGATCACTTTTTTCACTCAAATCTGATCAACATAAGGGTGTTTTATACCACCAACCATATAATGCTTCATAAGGAGCCATTTGGGTACTCAACTGGTAACTATTATCATACACGAATTTAGTTAACAGTAAATAACAAACCTAGTCAAATTTCAGATCAATAACACAGGCTCACAGCATATCTTCTAGCACATGAATAATTAGCTCTGATTGGCCATCAGACTGAGGATGGAAAGCTGTGCTGAAATTTAACTCGTACCTAATTATTCATGCAACTATTTTTAGAATTTCGAGGTAAATGAGGATCTCAATTGAAGATAATAGATACAGGCACACAATATAGTCTAATTATCTTCCCAATGTATACTTCAGCTAGCTTCGGAAGTGACCAATCAGTCCTTATTGCTAGAAAATGAGCAAACTTCATCAGTCAATCAACAATCACCCAAATGACATTTCTTTTGCTCAGTGATATTGGTAGACAAACTATGAAATCAATTGCGATCTGTTCTTATTTCCATTATGGAATAGAGATAGGTTGTTACAACCCAATGGGAACTTAGTGCTCGGCCTTTACCCGTTGAAAGGTCAAACATTTTGTGACATATTTGTCGATCTCCCTTTTCATTCCAGGCCACCAATAGGGGTGAGCAAAATCTGACTTGATTCAAAAAATTTGATAAAAAATTTAAATTTTGAATTAAATAGTTCAAGTTATTCTGATTGACTCAAAAAAAAATTTCAAATTTTTCGGTTTAACTTGGATATGAATTACACTATTCGAGTTATCCAAAAATCCGAATAAGAAATGACAAAACTACGTCGTTTTGATAAATTTTAATTTTTAAATTAATTTTTTTTCATCAGCCTTAATGCCTTACAATTTATTTTTTTCTGTCGTTCCAAACTCCCAGTTCCCACCCCTCTCCCATTTTTCTTATTTTTTTATGTCGTTCCAAATTCCCACCCGTCCCCCATTTTTCCTTTCTTCTTTACTCAAAGATTTTATTCCCTTCCCAAGTCCCCACACCTGATGACCCCCTTCCTACTCTTTTCTGATTTCTTGTTTTGTCCCACGAGGCCACGGCCACGGTTCCACAGGCCACAACCACCATCAGTTGTTTAAGGTGAGATTGTATTTTTTTTGGCTTTGTGCTTGTGAGTGAGTGAGTGTTTTCGATTTTTACCTTTATCTAAAAACAATTACCGTGCTTTTTTTGAATCTTCTTCTTGCTTCTTATGGGAAGAAAAATTGAAATTCCACATTTGAATTTGATTATAAATGCTAAAGGGAATCCCACCTGAGTTAACTCATCAGACATTTAACAAATTCTCATTTGAAAATCGCCTCGCTTGCCTGCCTTGTATGATTTAAGGGTCTGCTTTTACTAATCAAAGTTTCCAGGTTTCTGTTATTCTTTTACGGTGCTGTAAATGGCAGCATGAATCAGTATGTTTCTAGAGAAAATCCAAGCAAAGGCCGTAGTGTTGAAATTACACCCCTAAATCATTCTTATACATTTCCACAGACCATGGGAAGAATATTAACCAGTAGGTAAAAATCTATTAACAACAAAGGTGACGATGAATAAAAATATAGACTGGATTTCATTTCTCCATCTTTTTCACTGGTAAAAGAGAAGGTTAAAATTGTATTCTGAAAATTCAGATTTTTTCTACATATGTATGTATGTATGTATGTATGTATGTATGTATGTATGTATGTATGTATTAGTTTACTATCTTAGCTTTTTAACACCCCTAACTCGAATCCAACACTGGAATAGAGTTACGGAGCATTACCGGAATTACCGATTTATTTATCAAATATTTTATTTCATCTAACATTTATATTTGGAACCAATTAAAATTAAACATATTGTCCCTCAAACGTATTTATTTTTCTCGACATATTTTACTTGGATTTATTATTCGTCTCAACATATTTAATTTCCTTATATCAACGTCTCAAAGATAATCACATATTTACATGTCATGATAAATATCATTTCTGTTCCACGTTCAAGTCTCGTATTTGAGTCATCCGGATTTTTATAAATAAATTTGGTCATCGTTTTCATTTATTCCATATTCTAATACATTCAATTAATGATCTAGGCAAAATTACCATTTTGCCCCTAAACTTTTAATTAATAACAATTTTACCCTTAGGCTCAGAAAAATAAATTCTTGCAATTTAATCCTTATTTCCAGCCATTATCATCATACATATTAATAACAGCCCATAAATTCTATAAAATATCAAAATTTTACATAATTTCAACACTTTTCAATTTAATCCTTAAAACATGTTTTTCCCCAATCTTGAACTAAATTAATAATTTCATTTAAATTTTGAAGTTTAAATAATAAAATAATCCATTTCATGTAATTTGATTATTTCTAACATTTTTACAAAATTGCCCATAAAGTTTCACTTTTATTCAATTTAGTCCCTGAGCCTAAAACATACAAATTAGCCATGCTAACTGATTATTCATACATATTTTCCTCCTCCTCCTCTCCATTCCACATCCTTAATTTATATATCATGCTTATAAGTAACATTATCAAAACTTTCACTATTTACGTATATGTATTTTCAAAACTGTCCATTTGAGTCATAGTCACTAAATTGTTTATATCTTGAGCTAAAGAACTCAGAATTAAGATCCTATAATTTTCCATAAAACTAGACCCACATATCTTCTTACCATAAAAATTTCAGAATTTTTGGTTTAGCCAATTAGTACAGTTTATTCATTAAAATCTCCCCTATTTTGCTGTTCGACAGTTCTGACCACTCTTTGGTAAAATTTAATTATCTCTTTGTACATAATTCAAATGATGTTTTAATTTGTTTCTTATAAAAATAGACTCATAAAGAATCTAACCATATAAATTATGTCCCATAATAATTTTTATACAATTTTTAATGATTTTTCCAAGTCAGAACAGAGGATCCCAAAATCATTCTGAATCAGTCTCACAAAAATATAAATATCTCAAAATAAAGAATTTATTTACTTGTTCTGTTTCTTTTATATGAAAATAGACTCAACAAGCTTTAATTCCATATATCACTCAACTTCTAATTTAGTCTCTACCATTTTTGGTGATTTTTCAAAGTTAGCTTACTGCTGCCGTCCAAAACTATTTTAGTGCAAGATATTAATTACTAAGTTTATAACACCCTTATTTCCTTTCTCTACAATATTTCCCATTACTTTCTCTTATTTCTCTTCATTAATATATCAAGAACATAGAACCATAAATAAGAAAACTCTACATTAACATCATTTCCATGCTTTTTCAATAATATCAAACTTAAAATTATATGGAAATCTTAATGTTCTTACCTTGTCCCTTTTGTTTCAATCTTTAACTTGATATTCTCTCTCTTCCAGCTTCTATTTCTTGAGTCTAACTTGACATTCTAACTTGACATTCTAACTCCCCACAGTCTCCTTAACATTTTTCTCTTTTGGTAGATATGAAAATTCTTTTGATTTCTAGGTGAAAGTGGTGAATTTTTGGTGGAAGGACCAAATTGTAAAGAAAGGAAAGTTTCTTTCTTCTCTTATCTTCTTTCTAACGTGGGATGCATGGAGAAAAATGGTGGCTGGTGGTTCTTCTTTCTTTCCACACACACACATATATATATATTAAATAAAATAATAAAATAATAAAATATCATTAAAAAAAATCTATTTAAGATATTATTAACTAATATTTATTTATTTAATTTATCTAAAATATCAACATCATCATTGCCTTCTAGATTTCTCTCTCCTTTTAATTGACCATTTTGCCCTTCATGATCTTTTAAAATTCCATACTTGAGTCATCACTTAATTTGGTAAAATTGCGATTTAGTCCCTCATAATTCTTCACCTATTCAATTTGGTCCTAATCATCCATTTTCCTTAGTTTCTAGATCATTCCATCCTTAAAATATTTGCACTATTGGTCCTTCAACTTTTCTATATTTTCATTTTAACCCCTTAAAATTTGAGTATTTACTCTTGAGCCACAAAACTTTTATCACTTTTACGATTTAGTCCTTTCTTGGATTAATACATCATAATATACTTCCTACATAGATTTTGTTGACATAGCTCAAAATTTTCTCTTCTTATCACTTTATTTCCTTATTTTACCATATCAATGATAATATTTCACTGTAGAAATTTTCTGGGTGTTACATAGCTTATCTCAATCATGTTGCCAATCACTATTTGTATTAACTTGGGAGTTTGTGCAAAAGTGGAACGGATACAATACATGTATTATTTTCTCACTGAAAAATGTTGTAAAATAAATTCTTGAAATGATATTTGTTAGAATATAATATATATGTATTTTCCAACTTGTGGTTAAGAATTTGTGAGTAGTATAGAGTATTTTTCTTTAACACTGCCTCTTAGATAATGCTCTACAAAACCAATCTTTGCTTACACATTTTGATGGAAAATTCTCACACATTATTTACATTTTTCTGTTATTCTTTCTCATTATTCTAGGATAATTAAATTAACCATTATTAACAAGTTTAGTTTCATTTAAGTCATGCATATATATACACCATTATTAGCAGGTTTAGCTTCATTTAAGTCATGCATATATATATATATATATATATATATATTAATGCATATATATATATTTTTTATTTGTATAGAATATAGTGCATATATTAGAGGTATATTGGTTCAAAATTGTGCGCTTTTCAAAAGTTTTACTTTTTTCCTCTCATTTTTCAATTTTCAATTATCAAGTAATGGGTATAAATTTTTTTTAGTTTTTCCGCTTTCTTACTGAATACACTTACGAATTTTTTTTTGCTTTTTATTTATTTTTCTACTTTTTCAGTTTTATATCTTTCTAATTTTAGTTTTACTTAATGAAACTTTTTTTAATTCACATTAATGAGATACGAATCAAATACAGTAATACACCATCATTTTCTTTTCAATTTTGTTTCTAGAAAAATATATTAACATAATCAAATAGCTTATGATTTTTACTATTTTTAATAAAATCATGTTTAATTTTATACATTTAGAAGTTAGTTTTACATTTTTCTTAAAAAAAAAAAGGTTCAATTATTAAGATAGCAAATTTTTTTTTACTAAATTCACAATTATTATAGTATTATTTTTTGTTATATAATTATTTATTTAGAATTAAATCTAAATTTCAAATTTTAAAAAATAAAAATATTAAATTAAATTCTTAAAATGAAAAATAAAGAAATTGAATTTTGGATATAATAAAAAATAAAAATTTGTAGCATTATTTTAGCCTCTATGAAATGCGCCTTTTATTAATCCAGACAACGGAGATTGGTAAGAGTGATTGGTAGATCAAGTTTATATACTGGCGGATATTTGTTTTTGTTTTAAGTTAATTTTGAATGGCTTTAATTTGAATTATTGATGGATATTTGTATGGAACATATCTATTAGTATAAAACTTTGATGGAATTATGGCCATTGACCATTTTGTAATTTTAATTGATTATATTTATTTTTGTAGATGAATGACTCAATATCATCCCAAAAGTCTCAAAGCAAAAAAGCATTACAAGAAGCTACACCTACTTCTTCTACTAAAGTTGTTCGCATCACAAAGAAGGGAAATACTTGAAGAAAGACCAAACCAAGGGCACCTTGTTGGGAACATTTCAGCAAATACTCAACAAAAGATGGGGATAATAGGGCAAAGTGTAATTATTGCGATGTCACTTACACAATGAAAACCGAGGCTTCTACCGCCAATCTAAATAACCATTTGAAGACTTGCTCAAGAAAACCCCGAGGTAATACCTCTGATATTAAGCAAGCAGAACTTGCATTTACAAAATCTAGCCAAGAAAATGTAGATTTGTCAACTTGGGTGTTTAATCAAGATGATATTAGAAATGCATTGATTCATATGATCCTTGTGGATGAATTGCCTTCTAAATTTCCGGAAAGGGAGGTTTTTAAGTTCTTTATTTCTATAGCATGCCCAAGGTTTCATCTTCCATCTCGTTGGACAATTAGAAAAGGTTGTTTTGATTTGTTTAATTCCATGAAGAATACATTAAATCAATCTTTTCAAAAAGAGATAAGTAGAATTTGTTTGACGACGGACACTTGGATGTCATTATAAAGGATATCCTACATGATTCTAATAGCTCATTGGATAGATGATGAGTGGAAGTTACAAAAGAGAATTATAAACTTTTTCCCAATCTCTGCTCATAGAGGTGAGAGCATTGGTCAAGCCCTTGAGAAATGTCTTCAGGATTCGGGGATTGAGAAGATCTTTGCAATTGCTGTTGATAACGCATCTTCTAACAATGTTGCTGTTGATTATTTGAGAAAGAAGTTGGTTCATCGAAAAGCTTTTGTTGTGAATGGTAAATATATACATTTGAGATGTACGGCACACATTATTAATCTCATTGTTCAAGAAGGGGTTAATGACGCTTTAATATCTGTGGATCAAGTTAGAGGAGCTGTGAGATATATTAGAGCATCACCATTAAGGTAATCTAAATTCAACCATCGAGCAGAAGAAGAAATGGTAGGTACTAAGGCTCATTTATGTCTAGATGTGCTTACTAGATGGAATTTAACTTATATGATGTTAAATGTGGCTGAAAAATATGAACATGTGTTTGAAGCTTATGTTCATGATGATGATAACTTTTTTCTAGACCTTAGTGCTGGATATGGAGTTCCCACATGTGATGATTGGGAAAATGTTCGAAGAGTTATGAAAGTGCTTGAGCCTTTTCATTAACTTACATTGAAGGTGTCTGGATCATTACATGTCACCTCTAATACTTTTTCTGAAGTAGTCACAGATGTACATTTTTCTTCTCGATGAGTGGAAACATTGTGGGGATTTAGACATAATGTCTATAGCTTCAAAAATGAATGAAAAGTACAAGAAGTATTGGGGTGATTCAAAAGTGATGAACTTACTTATTTATCTAGCAGTTATCTTTTGACCTACGACGCAAAATTGATTTTCTTGCATTTGGAGTCAACTTGCTTTTTCCTACTATTGCAGATGACATTATAAGGATGGTCAATAGAGAATTGCATTATTTGTTTGATGAATATTCTGCAATTGTCGAGGGAAATCATCTTATGAACATTGAAGTTGAATGTAATTTTCCTACTAAAGCTCCAAGTTCAAGTGAAAATGAAATAGATCAAGTAAAACCGAAGATAGGCTTAGTCATGCAATAATATATGAAGAAAAAGCAACGTATTGGTTTGGAAAGTAAATCTGAGTTGGATAGATATTTGAGAAAAGATTGTGAAAATAATTCAGATTCATTTGATTTGTTATTGTGGTGGAAAGTTAATAGTCCAAGATTCCAAATTGTTACGCAAATGGCTCGAGATGTGTTATCCGTTCATATCTCAACCGTTGCATCCGCAAGTGCTTTTAGCATGAGTGGATGTGTTCTAGATAATTTTAAAAGTTCTTTGACTCCTTTTATGGTTAAGGCTTTGGTTTGCATACAAGATCGGCTTCGAAGGTCAAAAATTCTTATCAACCTTGAGGAGTATGTGGAGGAACTTCAAAATATAGATGATGGTAAGAGATTAACTTTAATACAAAAGGTTAATTACTTATTTTATTTATTTTTATAAATATTCTCACAATTTAACTAACATTTTTCTCTTTTGATATTTATTAGAATTGTCAAAGTTATCTGAACATGAAGATGGTAACATACTTAACTAAAACTCTCAAAATTTAATATTTAATTTTAATTTTTCTAGAACAGATTTTCATAAATTAAGAATACATTTTTATTTTTGTTACAGAATTGTCGGTACTATCTATAGTGTTCGAAGAAAATGAAGCTTGAAGATAGTTTGATTTTAACTTTTTGGAATAGATATTGTGTTAATCCTTTTGAAAACTTCAACCTTGCATTTGCTTTACTTGGTCAAAACAGTTAGTTGAACTTTGGATTTTGTTGTGTAGGAAGCTTGAATTTATTTTGTTGAATTCGAGTCTTGGAGCGTCACACCATGACCATCTATATCATACTTTTGGTGTATCATTTTATTATATCATATTTTGTGTAGTAATGACATGTATCCCTATATCATGCTTTTGGTATATCATTTTGTTATCTTGTATATAAGATAGTTCTTGACGCATAATTTTGCACTATGTAAATATAATTATTCGTGTGGTGTAATAGCTTATGTAGTTGACTCAAATTATGGCCACAATGATCATCTTGCAACGTTATAAATAGTTATTTTGCATGCCTAAAATAGTTCTTTACATGTAGTTAAATAATATTGTACTTTGTTTATTAGTTAAATAATTGGTCCATGTAAAGCAATATTGAGTATAAATAATAGGATTCGTTAACTCGACTCGACTCGAATCGAAATTTTTTTACTCAATTCGACTTGATTTGAAAAAATTTCAAATTGAGTTCGGTTGCTAAAATAGGATTCGTCAACTCGACTAACTTGAAATTTTTTGACTCGATTCAACTCGACTCGATTGAATACTCACCCCTAGCCACCAATATGATTCTCGTAGGCCATGGTACATTTTCGCACCTTTAGGATGTATAACAAAAGGAACTATCTTGAGCCTTGTGCAGAATCAATTCTTTCAATTTGGAATCTTCAATAACACATATCCAATTATGGAAATCATTTTCATCCATGCTAAAATTTTCAACGATACCTTACTAAACAAGCTTCTTTTTCTCCAATCATTTAGTATGGGCAAGCTATGCCTCCCTTATTCGCTCAAATAAGATGGGTTTAATCCTCAACTTAGCCAGAGGGTTGCCATAATCACAAATAGTTAGCTAAGCAAATATTTCTCGCAAATCAATTTCTGTGTTTGTGCTCAAAGCATTAGCTACAACATTTGCTTTTTTAGGATGATAATCGATTGCATAATCATAATCTTTTAGTAGCTTGATCCAACAACATTGTCTTAGATCCAACTTCTTTTGGGATAGAAGGTATTTGAGATTTTTGTGATCTGTGTAGATATGGCATTTCTCACCATACAAATAATGCCTCTAGATCTTTAAAGTGAACACCACAATGACTAGCTCTTAATTGTGCACTAGGTAATTGGGTTCATGTAGTTTCAACTGTCGGGATGCATGCACAATCACTTTACCATCCTACTTCAGAATTCAACCTAAACTATTCAATGAAGCATCATTGAATACTACAAATTCTTTGCCCGATTCGGGTACTGTCAAGATTGACATTTCCGCCAACATAGCCTTCAACTTTCCAAAACTTTATTGACATTGATTATCCCATGCAAACAACACATTATTTTGTACGAATTTCGTCATAGACAATGCTATTTTAGAAAACCCATTTATGAATCTTTTGTAATACGCGACTAGACTAAGGAAGCTTTGAATCTTAGATACATTTATTTGTGCTTTCCATTGAAGGATAACTTCAAACTTTTTAGGATCAACCCGAATTCCCTCGACTAAAATAACGTGCCCCAAAAATACCATTTTAGATAGCCAAAACTCACACTTACTGAGCTTCCCATAAAGTTGCTTTTCACACAACACCTACAATACTATTCTCAGATATTTATCATGCTCTGGTTCTGACTTCGAATAGATCAAGATATAATTAATGAATACCACTACAAATTGATCTAGATAAGGTTGGAATATGCGGTTCATGAGATTTATAAATGCTGCAGGAGCATTTGTTAGCCCAAATGGCATAACCAGAAATTTGTAATGACCATACCGCATGCAGAGCGTTATTTTTGGCATGTTACTATCCTTCTCCTTCAGCTGATAATATCCCAACCTCAAATCAATCTTAGGAAAGACATTGGCACCTTTCAATTGGTCGGACAAATCATTGATACACTACAGATGAAATCAATTTTTGATTTTCAACTTATTCAGCTGTTGATAACCAATGTAGAACCACATTGACCCATCTTTCTTTTTAATGAATAGTGGTGGAGCTCCTAGGGCGATATACTGAGACATATAAATTCGGGGTCCAAGTGATCTTGCAATTGAATTTTTAGCTCTTTTAACTTCATTAGCATAATAAATACGTAGTAGTAGACAAAAAAGCTGTTCCAAAAAACTTCAATTGCAAATTCAACCTCGAGGTCAGGAGGTAATTTTGGAAGTTCTTCAGGGTACACATCTAGAAATTCACATACTATCTGAATCTTGCTTATCTTACTTTCATTTGTGTTCGAGTTAATAACGTAGGCTTAATATGCTTCATAGTTTTGATTCAGGAGATTATTAGCTCAAACTGATGAAAGTCAAACTGATGAATGATACGAATTGAATTACTCGATCTAATGCCTCTAACTTTAATAATCTCGCCTTCCGAACTTTGAACAAAAAAACTTCTTTTTGTGATAGTCTAGAATCACACCATGCTTGGTTAACTAATCTATTTTTAGAATTACATCACCAAACGTCATGATCAACAAATTTGCAGGAAGCAATCTGTTCTTTAACACCTTGAAGCTGACCCAATTCATCGGGTTCGGATGTTGGGTGTTACTACACAATACTTAACAAAATATTGAAACAGTTGACAAATACTCTTTAACGAAAACAATTTTAAATAAATGCCTTAATATCTAAAAACAAAGGAAAGTATAAAATATTACATTAGACCTTTATTTAAAATTTTACAATTCAACATTTATTAAAGATAGAATCTTAGGGTGAAAGCCTACAATACGCTAGTTTTTCACTGTATGCATAACAACCCACTTCATCGCCACCCTGACGTACTCTTGGCGCATTATTTTACCACAATACCTGAAATAAGAACAAATCTTGTAAGTTCAAGAGAACTTAATGAGCTTTATCATAAAAATACCTTAATAGATACTTTATCTTATTTGAAGAACATCTGTGCGCTATCTACCTTTATGAACCAATTACTTCCATTTCGGGCGGATACTGTTATAGTTTCGGCATACATTTACACACCAACTTTCATAGTCTTCACAAACCAATGTACCATTCAAAAGGATATACCTTTAGAGCCCACATTATACAGATCAACTCTGTATACATACATTCATTTCAGAACACTTGTTCATAGATTCTAATCGCTGGCGGATACATACATGAATGGAAGATACTCATTTAGATTTGTATACCATCAATTTACTAATCAAGTTATACTCTAATCAATATCATATAAAATCTCACTGATAATGTATTATACAGATCACCCAGATGAATTTCATACAAATTTATTACAAAAACCCGATAACTCAGCAAAAATGATAACTCGATTTCCATAAGATTCAAAAAAAAGGTATGATACTGTTCAAATATAGCGTATACCAAATACTCAGATTTCAGCACTATACAACATAGATGAATTCAAGTAAAAAATTTCTTATATCTCTCAACTGCGAATGTGCCCATATTCAACACTAAGAAATTATCATGATGGATACCCTTGTTAGCATATAGATACACATTTCTCTACATACTTTGACAGAAGGTGTCATGGAAGGCTACACCATGAACATTTATGTGAACATATCTTACCATAAGTCTAACCCATACGGTCTTATAGAAATTCATGTTTTGTGATCTACTAGTCCAGTTTTCATCTTACTGGAGGCTAAACCATGAGTGTTTCCAAATCATAAGAAGATGCCATGGGTCTCAACCTCATGATCTTACACTTGTTTTCATATCTTTATCTATCAATCTGGTTAGCAATATAACTATCCTACTAGAGGCTTCACATAGGGACATTTCTCATCATTTACTTACCTAAATTTATTTGCATTCCAGACTGGCTCATACTTTTCATATCTCAAACTTTACCTGCATACTTATCAATCAACATTCTTCTTCAACAAGACTTATTACATATCATCACAACACTTATCTTATCTTTACTATACTAGTACATTTACCAATTATTATAGATATCATCATCTTCTATATATATATATATATTTTCTTCTGCTTGAAAAGTTTATTAAGAGAGAGAGTCTGGGTAGAAACTCACTTGATACTCACCTACTGTAGATATAAACTCAAGACTTAGATATCTTTTTCGAAACAGCAGCAACAACTGCTTACAGAAAAATAGACCACTATTAAAACTCATTTTCATAAAATTTACTATCATAAAGAACTTTGATAACCCCCATGCAAAGCTTATACTTACCACTTACTATCTATATACCACATACAAACTCACTCTTTCAAAACATCTAACATGTAAAGTTGTAATACTTACCAAGGGATGTAATGATCATTGATTAAATAAAAAATTCTTAACTTCTAGCTTAATGAGAAAAATATACCATTGGATTTAAGAAAAAGAATTAGAAACTACTCTCGAAAGAAGAAGAAGAACCTCTATCAGAACCCTTCTCACCCATATAAATATAACCCATCCTACCTAGTGGAACTTAACAAGTGTCACACATTTCAAAATTTTCTTTCTTAATGGTTTACAATTTCTGAGAAAAATATAAATAAGAATCTTGCATTATAAATATCAGACCAGTCTATCTTGTTGGTTCCTAACGATGTTACTTTACAATCTAACTAGCACAGTACTTCAAAAAAATACGACATTCTATACCTTTAGCGATAATTCATATCATACTTATCCCTTTTCGCTTAACACTATTTTCTTCCTTTAAATAATAAAATATCCTGAAATAAAATCTTCCCTTACTTACAAGGCAGATACAATACAACCACACCTATGCACCAAAAGAAACATATGTGATGATTACACTTCACCAAAAAGATTATTATACCTCAAAATCTTAGGTCCACCAGACTTGAGGTGTGACATGTTCCGGATTTCTAATGGAAACCATTTACAAACTTGGTCAATAAGTACGGTTTGTCTCAAAGGACTTGATACAACTATTATAACATTCGACATTTTAGATTCAAACTCTTTGATTTTGCAAAACTAGAGTTTATATAAGAATGGGAAGAACCAAGATAAATCAAAGCATATACAAACGCAAAAGATAAAAAATATATACCTGTGACAACATCTGTAGGATCACCTTTTTCATGAGTATAGACCACGTAAGCTCGCATAGGAGCTCTAGCCTAGAAACTATGAACTACTAACTCAATCCTTTTTCTCAGGCTACCCCTAGATACAGAACCACCATGATGGTTTCCTCAACCACTAAAAAAAGTAGTGGTCTTCTATGTGGTAGTAGAAGAATCAACATCATTTCTCAAACAATCTCGAACGCAATGATCCAGTGACCCACATCAAAAACATGTCTTGATGTTCTTCCAACACTAACACTTATACCTTTTTCGCACAAGTCACAACTCGAAACATCAGCAGCTTTGGACAGGTTTCTTACACTGCCTATTGACACGAACAACTGTCCTTTCTGACCTCTTTTAACCTGGAAGACCTCAAAGCTAACCTTTAGGGCTATCGAGACTCTTCATGTAATAACCCATTTTCAGTAAAATCGAAACAGTGATTTCGGGACCACAAATCTGATCTGAAAATATTTTTTTATTATTTTGAAGTCTACAGCATGATAGTATAATTGTGTGAAAATTTTGTTAAGAAATTTTACCATTTGAATGCTTAATTTGTGAAAAAAGACTAATCGCATAAAGTGTAAAAGTTGTGTTCTATTAGCTAAGGGCTATAGAACCTTAAAGTAGAGGTCCTTACATGGAAAATAACCCATTAATATGTTAGTGGATGATAATGGCTTGGTAATTTTGTAATTTGAATTAATAATAAAGGTTTTGGTAATTGATGATTTAAGTTAAAATAAATAAAACAAAAAACAATTTTTGTCCCCATTCATGTTCTTCAACCGAATTTTAGGGCAAGAATAGCCATTGGAGAAGCTTTAACATTTTACTACACTAAGTCCATGCATGTAAGTATATTTTGACTCGGTTTTTGATGATTTCTATGTTTTCGGAATTGTTGCAGCCTAATCTAGCTAGTCCAGGGACTAATTTGTGAAATTGTTAAAAGTTTAGGGTTTTTTCATTGATGAATATGCATGTGTTTTGATGTTTAATGATAGATTATGAATGGTTGTTGTGAATTAAACAACTTTTGTTAAAGGATTTTTGATAAAAATGTCAATTAGGAATTTAATTGAAAAATGTGTTAAATCCATGGTGAATTTGTGAAGGTATGGGTTGAATTACAAGAATTTGCATTTTATTGAGATAAGGAATAAATTGTAAAGTAGTTAAAAGTTGAGGGGTAAAAGTGTAAACTTCCAAAAACATGTATTTTAGGCTAAATTGAATTGATTGATAATTGAATAAGTTAAATTTGATTATATATAGATCAAGAAAAGAAAAGATTGGAATTAGATCAGGGAAAAGACAAAGTTGTCGAGTAGACGATCAAATTCGTCGTTTGAATACGAGGTAAGTTCATATAATTAGAATTGAGCTTTTATATATATATACTTGTTTGAAATGTATGTATGTGAGTTGAGAAAACTAAAATACATGATTATTGAATGCCTAATAAATGAGTTTGAAGAATACCAAGCCCCGTTTGAACCTTAGGAATTCGTAGGATACGAGTGATATGTCATTAGGGTTACCGCATGTTTTGCAGACTCACCACAGCTCGTATGAGCTTACCGATATTTTAGCACATAGGAGCTTACCGTTTCTTAGCTCATTAGAGCTTACCGTTTCTTTAGCTCGGAAGAGCTTATCGTTTATAGCTCGAAAGAGCATACATGTACAGGAATTGACGGATTACAATTCAGTGCACCTTGTGTGTACTACCCGTGTATCTAAAGAAATTCTAAGTGGTTCAACGGGCACTATTTTGTTATAAGTTACATGAGATTGAAATGAGTTAGTACAAATGATATATGAACTATAAGGTAATGCCATTATATGATATATTGAAGTATGAAATGGAGGATATAAGTATATGAAGTTTGATTGAGTGTTGTATTCATCCATATGATTTGATGATTATATGTATTTTACATGACTAACCTATTGGTGAATTCATATACATAGGCATTTGACAAATTGATTGGAATATACTATGTTTAATTACCTAAATTGTTATTAAATGGTAAGTTTAATTCTATATTATGCGAGCTTACTAAGCTATATAGCTTACTCTGTTTTCTTTTCCATGTTTTATAGTGATTCGGAAGCTCGCTCGGTTAGGAAGTTGTCGGAAATCTCATCACACTATCCAACTGTTACTTTGGTACTTTATAACTTTAAATATGGGTTATATGGCATGTATAAAAGTTGTGGTTAATATAGCCAATTGAGTTGGCTTGTAAATGATGAATGTTTTGGTTATGTGTATAGCCATGTGATTTGGCTTGTTTTGTTATACTTGGTTATGAAAATATGTATAAATGGCCTTTTGATATGTTGTGTATAATTGTTTTGTAAATGTATTGTTGTGGATTGGTATTTTGTGAAGCAAATGGTTAAAATTGAGATGAGCATGTATGCTAAGTTAGGCACAATGTCTAAAATAAGTAATTGATCATTTAGGTGTACTTTGGAAGCATTTTAGTATGTTTAAAAGTGGTCAAATGAATGTGACTGGGGATATCATGTTGTATGCATGATTAGTACATGATATAATCTTGATATTGGTTAGCTTTGAGGGCATATGTATGCCATGATTTTATGCATATTGAGGTGTGCAGGTTAGAACCTCTTTGGGTGAGAAAACTTGCTTGGAAAATAGCCTATTTTTGTCTACACGGGCAGAGACACGGGCGTGTGTGTCAACTATGTATGACACACGATCAGGTGACACGACTGTGTGTCCCTTGTAGTTTTTAAAGGACGCAAGTCAGTAAGTTACATGGGCTAGTCACACGGGCGTGTGGTTGGCCGTGTGACACAAGTTAAAGAGTTACACGGGGTAGGACATGGTCTGGGACACGGCCATGTGATCCCATTTTGAATGTCCACATGGCTTGTGACACGGGCGTGTGTTTTGGCCGTATGTCTGTCCACACGAGCGTGTGTCCCCTTTATTTGAAAATTTTCAATGTTTTCCAAAAATTTTCATAAGTTCTCTGTAACACTCCTAACTCGTATCCGTCGCCGGCTAGGGTTAAAAGGCATTACCTTTCAAAACATAACATCATAAAATCATTTCACATACATTATTCATACATCATCATATCTCATTCAATCTTAATCACAATGTCCCTTAAATAGGCCTACGAGACCTTAAACATGCTTTAGACAGGGTTCAGAACTATCTCTTATAAAATTTTCTGAATCTTTAAATTTTTTCTAAGTTACAGAGGTCACACTCCAGTATGAATAGGCTGTGTGCCTCACACGGTATCAGACACGCCCGTGTGTCTAGGCCATGAGAAAATAGGGCATACATACTGACTTATCCACACAGCCACTGGACATGCCATTGTGCCAGGCCGTGTGAAAATTAGATAGCTTACTGACTTGGTCACACGGCCAGTCACACACCCATGTGTCCAGCCCGTGTAACTCACTGTCTTGGTTTTCTAATTATCTCCAGGGGACACACGACCGTGTATCAAGGCCATGTGTCACACACGGTCGAGCTGCACGCCCGTGTGCTCAGCCGCATAGACGAAAATAGGCCATTTGCAAGGCTATTTCGCCACCCAAAAAGCGTCATCACTACAAGCTCAAATCTAACATCAAATGGCATATAATTTCCAGCCAAAACATCACCAATTCATGCACATTTTATGCTATAACATCATCAACTATTTCCATACACAATTCCAACTCAAAACATAAATTTCATGTACCAAAACCATAACAAAACCATATGTCTCAAACATCATTTAAACCCAATTCAAAATCACACCAATTCCTTACCATTTCAACTACCAAAAGAACCACAAAACATACTATTTCTCATTCTCAAAACACCAACATCATATCACTATGGGACTCAACCATTTTCCCAAATGACAACCACATCAAAATGATCAAATTCATATAATATAACATGTTCATCTCATAATATATATATACACATACTATAAAACAAATTTACTTACATCATTTACACATATCCAAGCCAAGTCACATGGCTATATTCACAACACAAAATATATCATATCATCACTAGTCTATACATGCCATATACCATCTATACAAGCTTCAAAAGTACCGAATTAATGTTTGATAGTGTGACGATGATTCTTGACGATCCTCGAGCTCGAGCTAACTTTGATTATCTATAAAACAATGGAAACACACACAAAGTAAGCTTTCCAAAAGCTTAGTAAGCCATATACAAATAAACATAACACATGAAGTAAATATAACCAATTCATCAATGAAAATTACAGCTAATCACATAAACAAGTATCACAATTCTCATCTAGCTCACTTGTTCATGATTCATATGCATCACTTACCTTTTCTTTCTCAAGAAACATATAACATCTTACATACCTGAATCGATTACTCATTCACACATTCATTCACTTCTAGACATTGCCCGTTGAACCGTTCAGAATTGATAAGGATACTCGGATAGCTTGTAAAGCTCGTACAATGCCATATCCCAGATATGGTCTTACATGTTATCAAATATCGATGCCACTGTCCCAAATAGGGTCTTACACAAAATCATATATGATGCCAATGTCCCAGACATTGTCTTACACTTAATTTTAAATTGATGCCAATGTCCCAGACATGGTCTTACACGAAATCACACCTCGAAATCCTAATGTCATGACATACATATCCTATACTATTCCTATGGTTCGTACAGGACTTCCAGACGTTGTAACTCTGTCGATACTTTCTCATATCCGATCTTTCAACATTCAATACATTTCAATAACAATCAAACGTATATAATTCAAATGAAATACATATATTTGCATATGAACTTACCTTAGAAATGAAAACGGCGGAATGAGTCGATTACTCGATAACCTTTGACTTTCACCGATCTAAATCCGAGTCCTTTTGTTCTTAATATAAATAAATTCAAATTTAGTCATTTTTAGGCATTTTTACACTTTAGCACCTATAATTACACATTTTCTCAATTTAGTCCTCATTTTATAAAATTGCAAATTACACAAAATCTCACTAGACCCATGCTTAGCCGAATTTCATGTGAGTCCCTAGCAGCCCAAAACTTTCATTTATTTCACATTTTAACTACACATTTTACACATTTCACAATTTAATCCTCATTATTCAATTTTATCAAAAAATTACTTTATCAAACATGATAATCTATCACTTATCTAACATTTTTCATCATCAACATTCAAAAAAATTATGCTATCATCAAAGGCAACTCACAAATTCATCAACCAATTCAAAAATTAGGGCATGGACTAGCTAGTACTCAAAGCAATGATCTCAAAAACGTAAAAATTATGAAAAACGGATCAAAAACCATACCTTAATTGCTTGAATTAACCTAGCTGAATGAAAGCCTAAAGCTTGGATTTTTCTTCTCTTAATAATTGGCCAAGAAAGAGGATAAAAGAAAAATTTTAAGCTTTATTTTATTAATATTAACATTATTTATCAAATACTAAAATTAACCTTAATTAATAACCACCAAATTTCATGATATCATGCCGATTAATGTCCATTAACACAAACAATGGTCTAATAACATCATAAGGACCTTTCATTTAATAAACCATAACAATTTAGCACTTTTAACTTATAGCATGCTACTTTTGCATTTTATGCGATTAGGTCTTTTTATCAAATTAACCATCCAATCGACAAAATTATCACATGAAATTTTCACACATATATAATCACACATCATAAAACACCAAAAATAATATTAAAATAATTTTTCAAGATCTGATTTGTGGTTCTAAAACCACTATTCTGATTTAGCTTAAACCGGGCTATTACATTTTCAGTTTAGTCTCAATTTTTTTTTAAATGTCTGTTTTGGGCCTCGAGGGCTCGAATTAGGGACTATGAATGTATGTGAATGACTTATGTTTAAAATGAGAAATGTATGTGAAATGTATGATGAATTATGTTATAAGTCTGGTAATGTTCTGTATCCCTATTGCGATGACGGATACGGGTTAGGGGTGTTACACTTTAGCCCACTTAGGCAAAGGATGCGAGCTAGAAGTCTTAACTCACTTTCCAAAAGCTCGGGATGTAACACCCCTAACCCTTATTCGTCACCGAATTAGGGTTACTGAGTGTTACAGATCAACCAAAAATCATACAAAATTATAACATTTAAATAAACTAAACATATTAAAAACCATTCATTCATAACCATTTTGTCCCTAAATCGAGCCTTCAAGGCCCTAAAAATAGTTTAGAAGCAATTTGGGACTAATTTGAAACAAAAGAGGAAGTTTAAGAAAAACGTGCAAAAATTAGAAAACAGGGGTCACACGGCCATGTGGCTAGGCCGTGTGATATCACCTTAGGCCATGTAACATTTGAACAAAGGACACACGGCCATGTCACACGCTCGTCTGCTAAGCCGTGTAACTCTCTGAGTTGCCACACATGCCCGTGTGCCAGACCGTGTATTATGCCGTGTAACTCACTAACTTGAAACACTAAAAAACTCACAGATGACACAAGACTGTGTCGCCAGGCCATATGTATCACACGATCGTATGATAACCCATGTCCCAGGCCGTGTGACCCAAAATTTGCCTAGAATTAAGGCATTACAAGTCCAATTCATACCTAATGATTCAAAGGTACACATTCAATGGGTTTAAGAACCATCCAAACATACATAAAGATGCTGTTTCAATCATCCTAAATCACCTAACCAATATGCCATTCAAAGGTACCACAATAACATCAAAACATCATATACCAAATCAAGTTAAACATTGTGTAGCACCCATAACCCGTATCCGTCGCTGAAATAGGGTTTCAAAGCATTACCGAAACTTTCAGAACATTTTCAAATAATTTATGTAATTTACTATTCATTTTCTAAAATCATTCATGACGTCTTTTAGTAGGGTCCTCGAGACCCAAAACATGCATTAGGATTGATTCGGGACCAAACGAGAACCTCTGGGAATTTTTTGCAAAATCCCAAAATTTTTCTCACTATTAAGAGTCACACGCCCATGTGGTATGGGACACGCCCGTGTGGTCAGCTATGTGGGGTTCACACGCCCCTGTCTTTTACCCGTGTAACTCTTTGTTTTGCAATCCATGAACAAATTGATCTCACACGGCCAATTCACATGCCCGTGTGCTAGGCCGTATGGTTAATTTTAATTTTCAAAAAATAGGTGTAGGTTTCACACGGCCAAGGGACATGCCTGTGTGCTAGGTCGTGTGGATCACATGGTTGAGATACACGCCCGTGTCTCTACCCGTGTGCTCAATTTTGAGCATTCTATTTCTCAAAATTTGGGTGCAGGGGACACACGACCTAACAACATGCCTATGTTACCCGACCGTGTGTCACACACAATCTAGACACACGCCCGTGTGGACAAAATAAAGCCATTTCTAGCTTCATTTCTCACCCAAAATTTCACCCAAGACCTACACTTGAAACACACATCCAATACCAACCAATTCAAACATTTAAACTAGGTAATTTCCACCATTCATCGTAGCATACCATTACATACATGTGTGATAATAACTTACCTTGATCTAACTTGGGTATTAATAACATTTAATCTCATCTATTTAGTATGTCACATGTGATTATATCATAATAACCTATTTAACATATAATTGGCTACCATAGCATGACATTACAAGTATTTCAAAACAACCATTTCTAGCCATTCCAATGGCTAGATTACAAACATCATTATCAAGCCACTAATGGTCAAGTTGTCCTATACATGCCATTATACCAAAAGAGTCAATTATATACACCCAAAATAAGCTAGTTGATAGTGTGACAATGCTCCAGCGATCTTCCAACCTTCGTGAGCTTCCGAGCACTATAAAACAGGGAAAAATAAAACGGAGTAAGCATTACATGCTTAGTAAGTTCGTATAACAGAAAACTAAACTTACCAATCCCGTTTATTTAAGCTAATCATACAATATCATGTTTTCCATCCATTAGCAAAACTTCCTAATCACATGCATTCAATCAAACATGTTAGTTACCAAGATTTCCATAGAAATCAAGCAAACATAGATGAGCTCATCATTCAATACTCTTTCAAGCCATTATCATTTCATCTCATTTTCTCATGACATATCAAGAGTTGTCTCCGATGAATCATTGAAATTTCGATGAATAATCAAGTGGTACACTCAAGGTGTACGATTTAATAACCCGTCAATTCTTTTTCAAGAGTACCCATTAGGGCACTGAATCAAGGAAACTCTCTCTCGAGCCACATATCATATAATAGGATTACCAGTCCAGGCTAAATCCTTTATATATCTTATTATTAGAAAAGCTCAACTAGGGTTACTAGTCCAGGCTAAACTCTAATCGTTACGTATACTCGAGAAGTGTTATATTAAGATTACCCGTCTAGGCTAAATTCTTTCTACAATGAGATTAATAGAAATACTCGTCCGAGCTAAATCCCGTAACAAAAGCAGAACCTTATTTATTTCGGAAAAGCACATATATTCATCGGAATTCAATATTCAATCGGGACTTAACCCTTTTTCACTATTTCAAGCATGTATTCAATTTTTCAATTTAGTATTCAAATAATGTACATAAATATAATTCACATTCCATTCAAACACAACATTCAATTAAAAACATTACATGCTCAATTAAGTTACACGAACTTATCTCGGCACTTGTTCGCGTATAAAATCTACTAATCCGAAACTTTTTCTTTTCCTCTATCTAACCTCGAATTTGAGTTGTACGGATCTACATAAATAACTTTAATCATCAATTTCACACATTTCATACTTATTAGGACCTACGTCCTAGGAAAAATTAGCATTTTGTCCCTAACTTTTCAATAAATTCCCATTTCGTCCCTAGGCTTGGAAAATGAAACTTGTGAAAGTGACTCCCTATTCCAAGCCTAACCAAAATTTCAAAGTATAATTTACAGCACATATTTTCTATAAAATTCAGAATTTTTCATCAATTTTCACAACTTTACATTTTAGTCCCTAAATCATGTTTTCACCAAAATCACTTTGTAAAAGTTGTTTATCTATAAAAAAACCTTTCATTTTCTACCATAAATTTCAAATTTTCAGCATATACATCCATGACCCATTTTCCATACTTTGATAACTTATCAAATTAGTCCCTCAAATAGATAGATTAAGCTATTCCGGTTTCAAATATGTCAAAATTACTAAAAACGAGATAAGGAAACTTACCCAATTAAGCCTTGAAAGTTTCTTTACTCTCTCCTAGGGTTTCCATGTATTTTAGGTTGAAGATGATGAGAAAATAATATGATATTTTCTTTTCTCATCTTTTAATTAATTAACTTTTCTTATTTCCAATTTAGTCCTTGCCTGTTTTCTAAATTTCCATGGATAAGTTACCAAAATATCTACATACTTCCTTTAATGGTCTAATTACCATATGATGACCTCAAGTTTTTAATTCCATAGCTATTTAATCCTTATAGCTACTAGAATTCAACTTTTGCATTTTATGCAATTTAGTCCTTCTCGTAATTAAGCTCATAATCAGTAAAATTTTCTTATCATAATTTTTACATGACCTTCCTAACATAATACGAACCACATAATAAAATAAAAATAAATTTTATTTTCGGGTCAGATTTATAGTCCCGAAACCACTATTCTGATCTCCCTGAAATTGGGCTGTTACACATTGCCTCATTTCATGCATAAAGGCCTAATTCAAATATGTGCATAAAAAACTTGCCACAAATAACCACTTTCAAACCAACATCAACATACCAAAAGAACCTTATATACATGCACATAAAAGTGACCAAAATGGCATAACTTGGTAAGGCATTAAAATGTACCAGACCAAACATAAACTTCAAAGTATAAGCATAACAAATTACCATTTACACATTCACAAAATACCATTACAAAATGACCTATACATGCCATTATTAACCTTGACCAAGATGTTCAAAAACTACCAAAAGATTGCTGGATAGTGTGATAGGTCTCCGATGAACTTCAAACCGATCGAGCTTCTGACAATCTATAAAACAAAGGAAAATAACTACGTAAGCAATGAGTGCTTAGTAAGCTCATATAAAATTAAATTAAACTTATCATTTCATTTGTATACTTTAAAGACTAAGCATCAACCATTACCAAAGCCATGAATTTAGTATAAGCTTATTTAACCATCATCAAGCTCACATGTTAGTATGTTCATCAACATCAAATATAAAATCATTTATAACATAAATAGATTTCGTAAGATACATTACATATGCATCAATCCTTTCATAAAGTCATGAACATTTTCATTAAGTCATTTACCATTCCGTTCCTTTTCTTACCTGTTGAACCATTTAGAATTACATCAGATACTCGAGAAAGCTCATATAACTGTAACCTTTCCTTTACATCAATGCTCACACGAGTTGTGAAATGGGCCTGTTCACACGAGCTATGGGTCAAAATGTAAGCTACACGATGTTGCTCACACGAGTAGTGGAGAATTCACAACAAATGCAACACCTCAGCCATCGGTAGGACATTCAAGACCAGCACTCGAAACATGAAATCCCTAATGACATGTCATTTGTATCTTAAGAATTCTTAAGGTTCAACCAGGACTCGATATTCGTAAATTCATCATAGCATAAATTCATTCGTATATTGATTCATTTGCATTAAAACAACATAATAAACATTCAATTTAGATAACATTAAAACGATTATAATTCACACGAACTTACCTCGATAATTAGGGCGTAGTAGTTTAGTCGAGCTAATCCAAAGCTTTTGCTTTTCCTCATTCTAAGTCCATATGTGGTTTGTCTTGATCTAAATAAATATTTTCATTCAGTTAAGTACTTATATAATTCAATTTGATCCATAACTCATATTTATGCAAAATTACAATTTTGGCCCAAACATTTTAACTTTTCACAATTTAGTTATTAAACTCATAACTTAGAATTTAACCATTTTAACCCAAATCCAACTTAACCCATGATGTAAGGGACTTTAAAGCAACTCATATTTATCAACATTTTACAATAAAACCCTTGGACTTATACCTTTAACAATTTAATCCCTATTTCTAAAATTCATCAAAGATCATTTAACAAAACTTGTTTATTTTTTAACAAGGACTCATAATCTATCAAATAACATCAAAACCTATTCAAAAAAAATTCATGGAAAGTCTCTCAACCTTTAAAATTTTTGCAAATTCACCCCCGTGCTAGCTAGATTAAGCTAAAATGAACTCAAAAACATAAAAATCATTAAAAATGGGATTGAAAACACATGCCATGCAAGCATTTATGCTAGTTGAAACTTCAAGCCCTAAAATGGCTACTTCTTTTTTCAAATTTTGGTAGAGAAGGAAATTAAGAAAGATGAAACAATTATTTTACATAATTTAGGTTTAATTGATCATTTACCATTTTAACCTTTAAAAACTATCATAATTTCATTTAAACCATGCCCATGCACATCCACTAACACCTTAAATGGTATATTTACCATTCAAGTCCTTTAGTCTAAGATTTCAAAGCTATTGGACCCCTTTAACTAATAGAACTCAACTTTTACCCTTTTTAAGATTTAGTCATTTTTACTTAATTAACTATGTAAACTTCAAAATTTCTTAATAAAATTGTAATAGAACCCTAATATAACCTTGTAAAAATTAAATAAATAATAAAATAATAATTTATTTGTTAGAATTGTGGTCCCAAAACCACTATTTCTAACATCACTAAAAACGGGCTATTACACAGGAGGGTTCGAATTTCTTATGAAGGCCCATTGTTTCCTCGACCATTTTCACTCGTTCAGTTAGATCAACAAACTCTTTTATCTTGTGTGAGGCTAATTGAACTCTAAGTTCATTATGCAATCCCTAAAGGAATCGCTTACAACTTTCTTCTTCAATTGGCACTAATCCCGAAGCGTATTTACTGAACCGAAGAAACTCGCGCTCATAATTAACAACTGACATTTCGCCCTATTTTAACACCATAAAATCTTGCTTTAGATCATCCAAATACAACTTACCGGTGTACTTTTTTTGGAATTTAGATTGATATGCCTCCTCTTTCAGGAGGGATACATCGTGCGTGACACACTCCTATGCAGAACACTCAACCCTATTATGTCAAGCACTAACTGGATTAACGCTAGATGCCTTAACCTTAATATGATTCTCACTCTCAGTAGAGTAACCATGATTATAAATCCAATCTCCAGCATCATTTCTTAATTCTTTATACATTTTCAGCTATAAAAGAAAAGAAAGTTCTAATCAACATCCAAATCCCAACTCAAACTTGACTTGACTTTGGCATGTAACTCTAAACACAAATTTAAGCTCGATTTATACTAAGAATTGACTAAACCTATAGCTCTGATACCACTAAATGTAACACCTCATACCCCGACGCAATCGTCGAGTCCAAGCTATAATATGCCACATTCGTTGCCGGAGCAACTAGGATAAAAATACAGTTTGATTTACAACATTAAACATTTAAAAATAATAAGTATATAAAATGATTCGTATTCACTTTCGAGTCCTAGACGAGCTTAAAAAAGCTCTAATGCTAACCTGAAATCGAATTAGGACTAAACTATAATGTTTTCAAAGTGTGGGGTTGACGTCGTGATATTGAGGGTTCCTCATCGTGATGAGACATACTGACTTGGCCTTCCCGCACCAACCATTGCTCGACATCGTGGCATGGTATAAGGACCTAATCTCGTCGTGACGGAAAATGCTTGACGTCGTGACGTGACAAGCAATTCCTAAAATATCAAAGTGACACCAACTTGTAATTAACTAAAACAACCAACCCATATTTTCAATCACATTTCCCAGCTAAAAACTCAATATCAACAAGTTTAATTCTAAACCTTTATACTACACCTATAAAATTTCATTTGTAATTTAACTATTTAACCGATTCCATTCATCAAATAGACATTATTCATGGTTTTTAACTACATTAAACAAGTAATATGGGTTCACACTTCATTTTACCATAACATGATATTGTTCCTTACATTTCAAACTCTATAGTAAACTTAAATTCACATTTACAACCATTAGCTACTTGCAAAAGATCAATTCAAGCTTTAATCATCCATATAAACACATTATACCCTAAAACAACTCAATCTAGGTACATGCCATACTAAAATAATATGATATTTATACAAACATTGTTGAGTCAGGGGATCATTTTCTGGATGTTGGATCTACTACTCGAACTCTTTGGAATCTTTTATATCGGTGCACAGAGAAAACAAATTGTACACTGAGCGAAAACGTTCAGTGGTATTTCCATGATTCAATATAATATAAAACAAGCTTAACAAAGTCACACATTCGAATAGTAACCTATTCTCAAGCCATTTTATGTCATACCTCTTCATTTTCATATGATCAAGCATTTAATCAATTTTACACACCAATTCATAAACTTTTTCATGCCAAATTTACCACTTCTTAACTTGCACATTTTCATTTTACACATCAATTCATCACATAAGTACCTAAACAGGTCATCCATGTTATTCATCATTTAGTACCATTCCTTCAATTGTAACAATTTAACCAATAACTTATCAAAATAACCAATTCACATAATTAAAGTATGCCATCTAAATTTTTATGTATATTTACCATATCACCCTTTACGCATTTCACATTATCATTCGCAAGCATTTAATCATCAATTTGTATTTATAAACATATGCATAACTCTATTACATGTTACCATTTTAATTATCCTTTATCCTATAAGCTCATTCACATTTAATCGGCCCCTAGGGCTCATTTTCAAATTGTCTCATTTTCAAATTTTAATTCATATTTTACAATTTAGTATCATTTCATTTCATATTTTAATTAACCAATTTGTCTATTTATAGCTCTATTAACTAGACACGGACTCAGAACGGATACGCGTAATTGTCACCTTGGGTTGCCCAAGAACAATGACGCTATACATGTACATACTAGCACCCTGAGTTGCCCAACAACGATGATTTTTTTAATCTGTTTAATCTATCATCTCGGGTTTCCTGACAACGATGACTCTCCATGTACAACTTGCCACGCCAGATTTCCCGATAATGATGGTTTTTAGTCAATAATTTGACCTCATGGCATGCCAACTATATCCGACTTGGTCTGATCAATTTTTAGTCAATAATGCTCAATTCATCATCAATTGACTAATTTGACCTTATGGCATGCCAACTATAACCGACTTGGTCTGATCAATTTTCAGTCAATAATGCTCAATTCATCATCAATTCATCGATGTTTCATAATTTTAACTCAAAATATAACATGTTTCAACACAATTTTATAAAAGTTATCATGTATCAATCAAATCATACTACTTTCTGTTCAATTCAATTTAATCCTTGTCTCAATATTCTATATGTTTTATTATTATTTTGTTTACGAGATTATGTTTAAGTCATATTAAAATTTCGTTAAGAAATTTTGATATTTCAGTTGTTAATTAAGCAAAAAGGACTAAATCATAAAATGGGTAAAAGTTGAGTTCTATTAGTTAAAAGGGTCTAATGGCTATGAAACTCTAAGTAAATAGGTTTAAATGGTATTTTTAATATTCTTAAGGCTAGTGGACAATTATGGACATAGTTTAGGTGAATTCTAATGTTAATGTCAAAGGTTAATTTTGTAATTTGATAAATAAAATAAAGAAAAGATGGTATCATCTTTCTAATTGATTTCACCCATTGAAATATTGAATAAAGAAACACCATTTTTGGTGCTTTGACGGTTTGGCTGGCATTGTTCTTGCATGTTAGTATTTTTTAGGTTAGTTTTTAATGATTTCTATGTTTTTAATATCATTTTAGCTTAATCTAGCTAACCTGGGAGTCAATTTGTAAAAATGTTAAAGGTTGAGGGTTATGTCATGAATTTTTTAAATATATTGTGATGTTAAATGATAGATTATGAACCTTTGTTGAGAAATAAACAAGTTTTATAAAGTGATTTTTGATGAAAATAGCATTTAGGGACTAATTTGTTAAAGGCATAAATTCTAGGGTTTTATTGTGAAATGGTGGTGAATATAAGTTGTTTTAAGGTCCCTTGCTTGTTATATTAACATGGATTTAGATGAAAATTGTTATATTTTAAGTTATTAGCTTAAGGACTAAATTGTAAAAAGTTAAAATAATAGGGGTAAAACGATAATTATGCATGGATTGAATTAAATGTTTGAGGTTAATTGAATATAATTATATATTTAGATCAAGATAGGCCTCAATTGGATCTAAATTGAGAAAAGGGGAAAGCTACGGATTAGCTCGATCATATTTCTACGCCTTAGTTGTCAAGGTAAATCCGTATGAACAATTATCATATTAATGTTATTTACATTCCTTGTTATTATGTTAATTATTTAGCAAAGGGATCAATATGTGAACATAACAATACTATGATGAATTGATGGATAACGAGTCCCGGTTGAACCTTAGGAATTCATAGGATACAAATGACATGTTGTAACAGCTTGATTTAGGGCTAAAATGGAACAGTGGTTTCGAGACCATAAATCTTAAGTAGAAAATTTTTTTGTGATATTATTTTAAGGTTTATTGTATGATTGAATGCTTGTGTGAAAATTTCGTTAGGAAATTTTATCGATAGAGTGTTTAATTTGCCTAATAAGACTAAATTGCAATAAGTGCAAAATGGGTGTTCTAGAAGATATGGGTGCTTAATTGAAATGAATTCTTAAATTGGAGGTCCTTAAATGGTAATTAGATTATTATATCATAGAATGGACAAAAATGGACATGGATAGGTGAAATTTCAAAGTTAGGAATTAAGGGCATTTTGGTCATTTGGCAAATAAAGACAAAATTAAACAAATAAAAGATATCATCTTCCTCAATTTAGTCCCTTAGTGCCAAAATTTCAAGGGTCTCCATAGCTAGGGTTTTGGCCAAGCTTTCCAAGCTCAATTGTAAGTCTGTTCTATCCCTGTTTCTAATGATTTTTACATTTTTGAGATCCTCGTAACCTAATCTGGGCTTTCCAAGGGCTAATTTGAAGTATTATCAAAGTTTAAAATTTTACCCATGTCAGACATGCATGTATTTTGATATCTAATGGTAGAAAATGAATGTTAGTTGTAGGATAAACGACTTTTGCCAAGTAATTTTCGGTAAAAATGTCAAAAAGGACTTAATTGTAAAAGTTGTAAAATGAGTGTAGAAATATGTGAATAAATGAAAATTGTGGGATTTTATGAGTATGAGAAAGATTCGACTAGGCTTGGGTAATAAAGAAATTGAAAAAATTTCATTTTACGAGCCTAGGGACTAAAGTGTAAATATAGAAAATTTAGGGGCAAAAATGTAATTTTTCCATAATATGATTTTTGGACTGAATTGAATAATGTCTTTATTAAATGAGTTAAATTTTTTATTATAGATCAAGAAAAATGAGGTTCAGACCTTGATCGGGGGAAAAGCAAAGTGTTTGATGATTAGGTCCCATTTTAACTATTTTTGTACTGAGGTAAGTTTGTATGTAAATAATGCATTATTATATTATGTTAAAATGCTTTAATATTGGATGAATTGTATGGTTGAATCTTTGGACATATTAGACCAAGTTTCGACAAGCGAGAAATCTTGGTTGAACCTTAGGAATAGAATATGATACGAATGACATGTCACTAGGAATCCATGTGTATATCTATGTTTATGTGGTCCAGGTGCTGGTCTAGTACGTCCTACCTATGGCTGGGTATTATGGCATTTGTTGTGGATACCTGACAGCTTGTGTGAGCAGTATTGGGTAGCTACGTTTGGACCGACAGCTTGTGTGAGTAGGCCCGTGAGTAGCACGATAGTGGGCCTACGTGTGTTATGTGATATGAGGTAGTTTGGCTACATATGTGGCACTTATGTGCAAATTTTCGAGTATCCGTTGATATTCTGAGTGTCCAATGGGAAGGTCAAAGATGAGAAAGTATGTGGTATGTTACGAGTTGGTACATGTATCTACGCAAAATTTATAAGTGATAAACTTGATAGGTGACGAACTCTCGGTAAGGTTGAGATTGAGTAAGTTATGACTATGAGATGTTAATGACATTCATGGTATCTCCTATTATATGAATTGCATGATAATTGTGTGGTTAAGATGCTTATTATTTCCAGATGAACTTTCTAAGCTATATAGCTCACTCTCATTTTCTTTCCCTTGTCTTATAGTGTCACCAAGCTAGCTCGAGATCGGTGATCGTTGGAGATTCGAATCACACTATCAACTCTCCTATTTTGGGTATTGATGATTTTAGCATTTTGAATGTATGGCATGTATAGGAGGACTTGGTTATTTTGTTATGTGTCATATTTGATTTGGCCAAATATGTTAGCTTATTTTGGTTTGATGATTATTTTGTATAAGGCCATTGGAAATGTAACGCCCCAAAAATTGATGCTTTTGATTTTGCATGTTGAGACACAAATTCATGTTTGCTTTAGTGGTTGGGTGATTTAAGGGTGTTTGGGAGTCTCTGTGAAGTCCTGGGTTCAAGCCTTGGCTTTTGGAAAATTTTTCTTTTTTACGCTTAAAGGAACCTTGACTCCAGTTAAATTATGGTGAGTGAAACATGACACAAGAAGAGCCTGTGGCTCAGTAGTAGGTGGCGTGTTCTCTGTCTAAAGGGGACTGGGTTCGAGTCACTCTCTGCACAAAGGAGTATTTATTTTACTCATTTACTGAGTAGTGGAGTTTGACTCAAACACTGTTTGGGGATGGAATTTGAATAAGTCATGGAGAAATTTGAGGAGGGATTTGAGGAGATAATTTGGGTTGTTAGGAGAGAATTAAGGGAAATTTGAATGGTGTGGTGTTGTAGCCGAATGGGAAACTTGGGTTTATAAAATTCGGCTAGGGGTGTCTTTCTTCCTTTTTCATTTTCAGTATCGGTTTTGGAGTGTGATTTTTGTTTGGAGCTAATTTTTGCTAAAAGGTTTTAGGAGCCCTCTCATTTTTCCTTTCATCAGTTGTTTTTGGGATTACTTGTTTTAGGTTTTCCACTCTACTTCCTAGCCGAATCTGTGTTCACCATTCAGGTGTCTTTCGAGCTATTTCTGTCCATCTCTTGTGTCTATTCCTCTTTTCTTAATTTTTGTCGATGTTTCTCTTCTCTCCTTCCTGCTAGCTTGGGCCGATTATAGGCTGCTGTCTTTTGTGTCATTCCCATCTTCTTCCCCTCTTTCAAGTAGTGGTCGACTACTCATTCTTCTACATCTCAAACCCCTCTTTTGGCTTTAGCTTGATTAAATCGATTCTTTGCTTCTTCAACTCATACTCTCTTTGTCTCAATTTCTTTTTGCCAAGCGATCTCTGACAATCTGTAAGTGCACTCGACTTTCTTTTGTTCTTATTATTCTGTTAAAGCCACCCTTCTCCTACACTATTCAAAAGCCGAACACAATTTCCTCCTTGATTATCTTATTTCTGATTCTTTTTCTTTTTTTCTTATTCTTGTTGTGGTGTTTCAATTAGTTCTTTGATTCTCGGGGAGTGATAGGGTGCAAGTGATACTGTAGCAATTGAAGTTTTCCGTCGTCACAATCAGAGGTAACTCTATATATAGGTTGTTGTGATCGACTGGGGTGTGTTGGCTGATATCCCTGTTCTTGGCCGAACGCCACTACCCCTATTGTGGGGTGGCGCGCTTTCTATAGTCGATGTTTTTTACGCAATCCATAGGGTTAGGTAGTTGTACTAATAGTTTTCCTGTAAATACAGATAATCGACAAGGATTTGTGATCGGTTCTGGTTAGGGGTCCTAGAGGACTAGAGTCACTCCCATACAATCAAGGTAAGGTGTTGGTTGTTTTTCATGGGCTTAGGCCATTTTTGGGTCGAAATGGGCCATGTGGGCCCAATGGGCTCATAGGCCCCACACGGGTATTTATCACGGGCATTCGGGAATTATTGGACTTGGTTGTGTCGTTCACATGGCTAAGGTCAATTCTGGGCCTAATTGCACTGTTTGATTGCAGAAGGTTGCATGGGTTGCACGAGATGACTGTGAACCTACTGATGGGTCAGTAAGTGTACCTAGTCCCCAAATCGAGAAATGATCGTTATACCCCTGTAGGGTATAATGTCTATAATACCCCTATGTGATATGTGATTGATTATGTATGTCATTTGATATTTATGTTTTGCATTCATGTGTGACATTAAGCTGCATGGGGATGAGATCTTGTAATTGGAGGAAGTGATTGATCTGTTAGGGTCGCACGGGTCGCACGAGACAACTGTGGACCCACCGACGGCTTAAAGCCTCCCATATGATTGGCAGCTCTGCTGCAATATTGGTTAGTGCCGCAACCGGTGCTAACATTGGGAGTGTAGGGATGGGTGGGTCGATTTAATCCCAACAAGAGTGTAGGGTTGGACAAAAGATGAAGTGTAGGGTTGGTTGGGGTTATATGCATCACATGTTCTGATTTCAGACACTGTTATGGGCTAAGGCCCAACCGAGGCTGTTACGGGCTAAGGCCCAATTACCACTGTTACTGTAATGGGCTTAGGCCTAGACTGATATGTTGCATGTTACTTGTTTGTTGAGGTAGTACACACTGAGTTTTCGTAAACTCACCCCTCTGTTTAATTGTATAGATAATCCCTAGTGATAGACGGTTCGATGCATCGGAGGACTCAGAGGTGGCCACACTAGGACAGCTAAAATTTTTAATACTTTATTTTATTTTATTTACGTTTTTCTTTTATTTGGGTTTTTGTTGTAATAAGGCCTTTCTCTAGATTTTATTTTAATTTTGGATTTTATTTCGTTTTGGTTTATTAACTTCTAGTTTTAGGTCTCAAGTTTTTAAAAGAAAATAATGTTTTACAAGACAAATGCAAGTACGCAAATGTTTTCAAAGAAAAGCTTCCACTATAAACAAATGTTAAAAGTTCTAATAACGTAATAAAAGAAAGAAGTTTTCGTTAACAACATAAGGTTTTTAATTAACCCTTTATATACACAAAGAGGCTAAATCGAGTTTGGATTTTCGATGACATTTCATTTTAAAAGCGAATAACTCAACAAATGATACACGTTTTAAAAGTGAAAACCCGTTTTGAAGTTACTATTTTATAGCGATTTGACCAAAAGATTTGAGATTTCCAACAACATCAAATTTTACGATTCACCCCTCAATATGACGCCGCTAGATTCGGCCATAATGTCTGGGCTAGGTTAGGGATGTTACAGGAAATGGGCCAATATTAGTTATAAGTATATTCATATGATGTTGCCTTTCATGAATGATGTGTTGATGTCGTGGTTGTTGATGTTTGGTTATATATATATGCTTGGATTTGTGCTATGTTATGTTGTGTAGTGTGTGCATTAAAGGGTGGCAAAATGGCTTGGTAGATAGCCTTTATTTTGTGCACACGGGTGGACACACTAGCGTGTGTCTAGGCCGTGTGTGACACATAGTCAGCCCCATGGGCATGTGTTTAGGCCGTGTGTCCCTACACCTTAGTTTTGAGAAACAGAATGCTTAGAATTGAGCATATGGGCAAAGACATGGACGTGTGTCTCAGCCATGTGGACGGTACGGCCTCGAACACGGGTGTGTACTCTGGCCGTGTGAAGTCTACTCTTATTTTTGTGAAAATTAATTTTCCACACGACCTAGCGTACGGGCGTGTGACTTGGCCGTGTGATCTCAATTTGGTCATAAGTTACAAGTTAGAGAGTTAGAAGGGGTAGGGACAGCGGCATATGTGACCAGACGGCCTACCCACACAGGCGTGTCCCAAACCATATAGGCGTGTGACATTTGTTTTGTGGAAAAATTTTCTAAGTTTTGTAAAATTTTCTAAAGTTCTCGGTCTGGTCCCGAATTACCTCCAATGCATGTTTTGGGCCACGTAGCCTCGTATTAGGGACTTTATGATCAATTGCAAATGATTTTAATTTGGACGCAAGTTTATAACCCGAGATTGAATGTTTATTCATATGATAAGTTTAGTAATGCCTCGTACCTTGTTTCGGCATCAAATAAGGGTAAGAGGTGTTACATTTAGTGGTATCAAAGATATGGTTTAGTCGATTCTCGGACTAACCTAGCATGTGTAAGAGTCTAGTTATACATGCCATATATAAATTGTGATAGTGTGACGACTCCTGACAATTTAAATTGTGTTTTTATATAGTAAATAGATACCAATCGAGCTGTAACTGATGAGGTAGAAAGTAATGAGCCGGCTCCCACTCAAGCGGTAACTCCATCTGATAGTAGACCTTCTACGGTTAGTCAGGAAGAAGGGGCTAGGGAAGCCTTCCTTCACATGATGAATGAATGGTATACTGAGTTTGTTCGAACAAACCCTATGGCTCAACATCCTCCACCCCCTCCTTATCCTCAACCGATTCCCGTAGCTCCTCAAGGTGTGGAAATGGTAAGACTGAATAAGCCTTCGATTGATAAGATTTGAAAGCAAGGAGCTGAAAAATTTAGAGCAAATGTAGATGATGATCCCGAGAGAGCTGAGTTCTGGCTAGAGAATACAATCAGGGTATTTGACGAGTTATCATGCACACCCGACGAATGCTTGAAATGTGCTATATCATTATTGAGGGGCACAGTATACTAGTGGTGGAAGACACTAGTATCTATGGTACCGAGAGAGAGGGTTACATGGGAATTCTTTTAAGAGGAATTCTGAAAGAAATGTATTAGTCAGCGGTTCATCGATTAGAAATGTAAAGAATTTCTTGAGCTGAAATAGGGTCGAATATCAGTGACAGAGTATGAACGAGAATTTGTCAGGCTTAGTAACTATGCTTGAGAGTATATTTCCTCTGAGGCTATTATGTATAAGAGGTTCGAAGATGGGCTGAATGAGGATATCAGACTATTAGTCGGAATCTTAGAACTAAAATAATTTGTTGTATTGGTTGAACGAGCTTGCAACTAAGCAAAGAGAAAAGAAAAGCCGAGAGTGATGCTAGAGATGCAAGAAAAAGGCTGATGAGTAAGTCATGTCCATCTTAGTCAAAGAAATCTAAAGAAATGTATTCCCGTTCGAATGTATCAGCTAGGCATTCACGCAGAGACCGCGGGAAACAATATTCGAGTTCTAAAGCTCAAGCAACTTCGATGGCAAGTGTTGGTAATGTTGGGTCTAATAGACTTAAATGTCAACATTGTGGTAGATGACGTCTTGGTGAGTGTTGTATGATTAACTGAGCTTGTTTCAAGTGTGGTTCTCAAGAGCAATTTATCCAAGATTGCCCTGAGAAGGATGAAGAAGAAAAACTTAAGAGTGCAAGACCGAGTAATACTACCAATAGAAGTAGGCCATCGAGAAATACTAGGAATAAAACTAGCAGTAAAAGTGTGACGAAGGATTCAACTATGAGATCCGAAGCTAGAGCAGTTGCTAAAGCTTATACCATACGTGCTTGTGAGGATGCGTAATCTCTCGATGTGATTATCGGTACATTTTCTCTTTATGATAGTAATGTTATTGCATTGATCGATCCTGGATTAAGTCATTATTATGTTTGTGTGAATTTGGTATCTAGTAAGAATTTACCCGTTGAGTTTACTAAGTTTGTGATTAAAGTGTCAAACCCCTTAGGCAAATATGTGTTAGTTGATAAAGTTTGCAAGAATTGTCCTTTGATGATCTGGCTGACTTAATGTTGTTGCCATTTGATGAATTTGATGTTATTTTGGGTATGGACTAGTTGACACTGCACGATGCCAAAGTAAATTGTAGACAGAAAACTCTTGAGTTGAAATGTGAAAATGGTAAAGTTCTTTGGGTTGAAACAGATGAACAGGTGAATTGCCTATTGTGATTTCATCTATATCTGCTCAGAGGTATGTAAGAAAGGGTTGTAAAGCATTTCTTGCGTAGTACTAAATACGAAAGTGTCTGAATTGAAGATTGAATTGGTACTAGTAGTTTGTGAATATCTGAATGTGTTCCCAGAAGAGTTGCCAGGATTACCACCGGTTAGAGAGGTGGAGTTTGCTATTAACTTGGTACCTAGGACTACACCGATATCGATAGCTCCGTATAGAATGGCTCCAACTTAGTTAAAAGAATTAAAGTTTCAATTACAAGAGTTGACAGATAAAGGTTTTACGAGACCGAGTTTTTCACCATAGGGTGCACCGGTGTTATTTGTCAAGAAGAAAGACGGATCCTTGAGACTTTATATCGATTACCGATAGCTCAATAAGGTGACTATAAAGAACAAATATACTTTTTTGAGGATTGATGATTTGTTCGATCAGTTAAGAAGGGCAACAATGTTTTCGAAAATAGTTTTGAGATACGGCTACTATTAGTTGAGAGTTAAAGACTCAGATGTGCCAAAAATCACTTTTAGGACAACATATGGGCATTATGAATTTCTTGTTATGCCTTTCAGACTAACTAATGCACCTGCCATTTTTATGGACTTAATGAATCGGATCTTTCGACTATATTTAGATAAGTTTGTGGTTGGGTTTATTGATAACATTTTGATTTATTCTCATGATGAGTCTGAGCATGCCGAACATTTAAGAATTGTATTGCAGACTTTGAGAGATAAGAAATTGTTTGCTAAGTTTAGTAAAAGTGAGTTTTGGCTCCAAGAAGTAGGATTTTGGGGACACATTGGCTCCAAGAAATTGTCGATTGGAAACCACCGAGGAATATATCCGAGGTTAGAAGCTTTTTGGGCTTGGCAGGGCATTACAGACGTTTTGTCAAAGGATTCTTGATGATCGCTACACCTATGACCAGATTATTACAGAAAGATGTTAAGTTTTAGTGGTATGATAAATGTCAAAAGAGCTTTGAACATTTGAAAGCATTATTAACTGAGGCACCGGTATTAGTGCAACCTGAGCCAGAAAAGAGTTTTTGATTTAAGTGACGCGTCTTTGAACGGTCTTGAATGTGTGTTGATGCAAGAGGGCAAAGTGATAGATTATGCCTCGAGACAGTTGAAGCCACAAGAGAAGAATTATTCGACGTATGATTTAGAGTTGGCTGCCATTGTGTTTGCCTTAAAAATTTGGCGACACCATTTGTTCGGTGAAAGGTGCCACATCTATACCGATCACAAGAGTTTAAAATACTTGATGACTCAGAAAGATTTGAACTTATGACAACGGAGATGGCTTTAGTTACTGAAAGATTATGAGCTAGTGATTGACTACCATTTAGGAAAGGCGAATGTAGTCCCAGATGCCTTGAGTAGAAAATCTTTGTTTGCTTTGAGAGCTATGAATATGAGACTGACTTTGTCTAATGATGGTTCAATTTTGGCCGAAATGAGAACTAGACCGTTATTTTTTCAGCAAATTTGTGAAGCTTAGAAAAATGATAGTAATTTGCAAGCTAAAAGAGCTCAGTGCGAATTGGGTAGTCATCCATACTTTCAGATCGGTCCGGATGATTGTTTGATGTTTCAAGATAGAATATGTGTACCAAAAAATTATGAGCTTATTCAGAAGACTTTGCACGAAGCACATAGTGGTTGTTTATAGTTCATCCGAGCAATACGAAGAAGTATAATGATTTGAAGAAAGTGTATTGGTGGTCGGGCATGACACCAGATATCTTTAAATTTGTATCGAAATGTTTGATTTGCCAACATGTAAAGGATGAACATGAAGTAGCTTTGGGTTTACTTCAGTTTATGATAATTTTCGAGTGGAAATGGGATAGAATTACGATGGATTTCGTAACTAGACTATCTTTGACTTTGAAGAAGAAAGATGTTGTTTGGGTCATTGTGGATAGATTGACGAAATCGGCTCATTTTATTCCGATACGTACCAACTATTCACTTGATAAACTAGCGAAATTATATATTGCTGAAATTGTTAGATTGCACGGAGTGCCTATTTCTATTATTTCGGATAGAGATTCGAGGTTTACGTCTCGATTTTGGACAAAGTTGTAAGAGGCTTTGGGCACAAAGCTGAACTTTAGTACCACATTTCATCCGTAAATTGACGGTCAATTGGAAAGAATGATTCAGGTTCTCGAAGATATGCTTCACTGCTGTGTTTTAGAGTTTGAAGGTAGTTGGGAAAAATATCTACCTTTAGTCTAATTTGCTTATAACAACAGTTTTTAGTCGAGCATAAAGATGGCACCGTATGAGGCTTTGTATGGCCGCAAGTGTCGAACTCCGTTATACTAGACCGAGCTCAGTGAGAGACAGATTCACGGGGTTGATTTGGTTAGAGAAACTGAAGAAAAAGGTGAAGGTAATTTGTGATTGTTTGAAAGCAGCTTCGGATAGACAGAAATCGTACGTGGATTTGAAGGGAAAGGAAATTGAATTTCAAGTCGGTGGTAAAGTATTCTTGAAAGTGTCTCTGTGAAAGAAAATCCTTAGATTCGATCGAAAGGGTAAGTTAAGTCTGCGCTTTATTGGTCTGTATGGGGTCATTGAAAGATAGGGCTAGTAGCATATCGATTAGCTTTACCGGCAGAGTTAGAAAGGATCCATAATGTGTTTCATGTATCTATGTCGCACCGTTATCGATCAGATTCTTCGCACCTAATTTCATCGATAGAGGAGGAGATTCGACCCGATATGACTTATGGTGAGGAACCGATCAAGATTTTAGCTCGGGTAGTCAAACATTTGAGAAATAAAAGCATAGCCCTAGTGAAAGTTTTGTGGCAAAGACATAGGGTTGAAGAGGCTACGTGGGAACTGTAACACCCCTTACCCATATTCGATGTCAGAATAGGGTACGAAGCATTACCTAACTCAAACACATACATCCATTCATTTTCGAGTTAACAAATTCCGTTCTGATTTAAAACTTTTTAAACATTAGCTTAAAGTCCCTAATATGAACCTACGAGGCTCAAATTACACTTTAAACACAAATCAGGATTAATTCGAGCGCTAATAAAAACTCTTAGGAAATGCCTTTGAAAAAGGGCACACTCCCATGTGGATGGGCAACACACCCATGTGATTTGCTAACATGGCCGTGTTAGTGGCCCATGTGGCTCAGATGGCCTACGCATATTGGGACATGCCCGTGCTCCCCACCTGTGTGGATTTATTTTCTAACATCAAACCTACAGGGGTTTTTACACAGCCTGGCACATGGCTGTTTCCTTGGCCCGTGTCCCTCACACGACCATGACACGCCCGTGGTGCTGCCCGTGTGCAAAAACCTTGGCATTCTGTTTTTGACGTCATCATCCCTTAAGGGCCATACAGCCAAGGCACACGCCTGTGTGCTCAGCCCGTGTGCGACACTGACTTCACCAACTTAAGGTGCAGGGGACACACGGTCGAGCCGCACACCCATGGGGCGGACCGTGTGTCACACACAGCCTAGACACACGCCCGTGTATCTATCCGTGTGGACAAAAACAAGGCTATTTACCAAGCTTTTTTGCCACTCTCTCTTGTACCATCCTACACAACATTACAAAGCCACTTTCCAAACATATGCATACATTGTAACAACCCGATTTTTACCCAAATCGGAACGGTGGTTTCGGGACCACGAATCCAAGTCAGAAAAATATTTTAAAAATTATTTTGTGTTTATTATGTGTGAGTTTATATTTATGAAATTTTCATGATTTAATTTTGTCGTTTTGGTCATAGATTAAACAAATGGGCTTAATCGCATAAATTAAAAATTTGATAGTATTAGTTGTGAGGATTTCATTGGTAGTGGCTTTTTCAGTGGAAGCACCAATGTTGTAAATAACCCCTTTTTCAATTATGATAATGGACGGCATGTGATAAGTAATAAACTAAAATATGTTTTCTATTTTTATACATATATTATAGTGTTAGTAAAATATATTTTTATAAGTGTAAAAGATAAGACTTGAGTGGAAAATCTATGTGTAAATAAGGTGGACGAATATGTCCTTGTGCATAAACTTTAATTAATGTTTTGTGAAGGGGGTAAAATAGGAAAACATGTTTTAGTATATATATGTTATAATATATGATTGTTATCATAAGTTTACTTTTTGTTTTTTTATGCTTCATTTTGCCGAAACTTAATAAAGAAAAAAGAAGAAGAAGAAGAAAGAACAAGCTTGGTGGTTCGGCATTCTTCCAGTAAAAAAAATTCAAGGTTAGTTTGTGATTAAATTTCAATAATTTGTACATTTTGAGCTTGTTATTAAATTCTTTACAAAGCCCAAGTGCCAATTTTGGAAATGGATGACATTAGTGAATTTGGCCATGGATGAACATTTGTTTTATTTAATGTTGATGCTAAAAAGTAGAAAATATAAGTAATAGATGAATTAGAAGAACTCTATTGATGGAGAAGTAATTTTCGGCCATATTTGAGTTGTATGCATGTGATGTTGCTTTTTAATTCATGGTTACAAGTATATGGGTAAGAATATATGTATTCGGTTAAATGTGGATTTAATGAATAGTATGTACTTAATAAATGTATTTTTACGATTATGGAAGTGTAAATGGAAATTTGAAAACATGATTTGAATTGTTGTAACAAATTGAATTGTAAGTCACCTACTTAATACAAGGTAAGGATGTGACTTGAAACTTGTTTGAAATTATGTGTGATATTGATAAAGATTTTATGTGAATTCAGTAAGATCAAGCAGCCTTTGAAACTTAGGTATATATATATATATGATCATGCACATTCGGCTAATAATAAGTTTATGCACTTTATGTTTTACTATGATTCTTAAGCTCGTTTATATGAATCTATATATAAATGGTTTTATAATGAATGTTTGGCTTTGAAAGTTAAATGTTAACAAGTTGATATATTAATTAAATAAGTTTAATTTGCTTTCAAATTAGTTTAAGATCAAAGGAGGGCGAATCAAGATCAAGAGAAAGCAAGCTAGTTGAGTAGTTAATAAAATCGTACGAAAATACCTGAGGTAGGTTTTAAGTGATTAAACATGTGTTATAATCGTATATTAACATGATATATTATCGAAAAGAAGTAATCTTTATTGTATATATATATGTACAATGCCAAATGTGATGGTGAATAAAGATAGATGATATGTTATATAGTCAATTAGTAAATATATAATGTGAGGTGAGATGTTAATACATGTTAAGGCCGAATGGCAATGTATGAGAAGTAATAAGATATTGATTAGTACTATGTTTGAACAATATTAAGCTCTTGTAATATGTTCATATGATATGAGAATTGGGAATAGATGTTTAAATGTGAGCGAGAGCTCGATTGTGATTTATAAGTTATGATCGGGTAATTAGCCTAGCAAGTTTCAAGCTGGTGATCATTTTTGGGTTACGAGCCTAGCAGGCCTTGTGCCGGTGATGAGTTTCGGGCTTTAAGCCTAGCAGGTTTTGTGCCGGTGATGAGTTTTGGGCTTTAAGCCTGGCAGGCATTGTGCCGTTGTATTCGAATCAAATTGGTACTTAACGAGCAATATGCCTGAACGTTATTACGAGAATTTGGATCGATGTGTTATTACGTGAGTTAATATACATAGAAAAGTTAAACATGAGCTAAAATTTTGTTAGCTCGTAATAAAGTACGTATGTGTTTTATTATGCAATTAAAGTATATAAAATATGTTTGAATGATGGTTATGTATCCGAATGTGATCGAGTAAGTTGTACCTCATGAAATTAAGTTATGAATAGATGAATATATGGTATAACTTTTGGCCATTTATGGCATAAGTAAATATACATGCTAAATGGAACTTGAGTATTCGGTTGAGCGTAAGCTTATACTTTGCTATGTGTTAAGGCCGGTTGGCAAGTTATAAAATTAAATAATGTGAATATTATGTGCTTATGATCGAATGATGCTAAGCTTTTGTTAATGTGTTTGTGCTATGTGGAAACTAGAAGTATATGATTTGATATGTTCGAAACTTTGTGGATTGACTACAGTACTATATTATTCAGGCCTTTGGCCTAGCAAGCTTTAAGATGGTGATTATTATCGGGCTTCAAGCCTAGCAGGCATAAAGCCGGTGAATGAATATCAGACTTAAAAGTCTAGCAGGCTTTATGCCGGTGACAAATTCAGGTTATTACCTAGCAGGCTTTGTGCCGGTGAGATAATAAAAGTCTAAGACTATGAGGCTTTGTGCTAATACGACATTTGAATTCGTTCAATAAATTAAGTTGTCCAGGTATGTATAATGTATTTATGCACTGATTGTAGTTTCGGCTACCCTACTGTTAGTAGCTTTGGCTACTTCATGGCTCTACCATGTCTGTACGGCACTATGTGCTAACCTCTATATATCAGTTCATATTCTGAAATTGCTCAATGGGATTAAATTGACTATATTGTGATGAAGTGATTGTACAGGCGAACTAAAAATGGTATGGTATACTGAGAATGTTACTGCTAAGTATATTTATGATTGGTATGTGGGTTGTACACAGAGTAAGCTAATTGTTTAATGATATGTGACAATCTATGATGTACATATAGTATTTGGTGAATATTGTGAGAACAACATGATTTGGAATAAGTCTTGATTCTTGATGACATTGAAATTATCGGTCTATGCTTATGTTGCATAGCTATGTATTCTTACCATGATGAATGAAATGATATGGTATTGATTTAGTAAGCAATAACTGTAAATGAGTAAATTTAGCCTGGACAGCTTTGGGTTACAGCAGTGGTGTAACTTTGAAAATACATTAAATATAGTAGGAGATGAATTATAGGCTGGATAAAATATGTAATTAAAGCCTAATGAATCTAGTTTCACATAAAAGAAACCATGAAAGCAAAATAATTTCCTATAATGAGATATTTTAAGTTGGGTGAGATAGAGTCAGAATGACTCCGAAATCCCCTGCTCTGTTTTGAGAAAATCATTATAAATTGTACAAAAATATCCATGAGATGTAATTTATATTCTTAAAATCCTTAATGAGTCTATTTTCAAGAGAAATAGACGAGAACATTATCTGAGTCCTGAGCTATGAGATAATTGAACTTTAGTACAGAAGGGTCGGAACAGTCAGACAGTGAATCAGGGGTAACTTTGAGGAATAAACTGTATTAATTGGAAAAACTAAAAATTCTAGAAATTTTATGGTAGAAAGGTAAATGAGTCTAGTTTCAACGAAAATTAATGACTTGATTTGGAGTTTTGTAGCTCCAGATATAAATAATTTAGTGACTATTGCTCAGGAAGACAGCTTGTAGTGAACTTGTGATTATGTTGTAAACATTGATAAAACATGTTAATGAGTTGCTTATTGTTTTCATATGAACTTACTAAGCGTAAAGCTTACTCCCCCTTTCTTTCCTATATTCCCTAGGTTGCCAGGTAGCTCGGGTTGGGGGCCGTCAGAGATACTATCACACTGTCGAGTTTACGATATCTGCGTAAGTAAATCCAAGTGTTTCCAAGTCTATGGCATGTATAGGGTTGTAAAGTTGAGTAGGTAATATTATGATTTAGCCAAAGGCATTGGCTTGTGGTTAAGGTAGTATGTATTCTTATAAATTGGCCTATGTCGGCTAATAATGTTATGGACCTATATAATTATTCTTATGCTTGCATGTTATTATTTTTTAAAAATAGCTTCTTGAGTGCTTGAGTGTCCCCGATTTGGTCCCGGACCACCTTGAATGTATGTTTTGGGCCTCGTAAGCCCGTTTAGGGACAGTATGTGTGTGAACTGAAAAGTTTTAAATTGATCAAAAAGAAATTTTACGGCCCGATTTTACATGATTGTTTGAGTTTAAGTCCGGTAGCACCTCGAACCCTGTTCCAGCGTTGAATACGGGCGAGGGGTGTTACATACATCCTAATCATTCATAATTAATACCTCAATACATCATTCAAATGCTTTTTTAAGCATGCAATATCTTCATATAATTAATAAGCCAAATTCATGGCTAAACATGCATTGAACACTAAAGCAACTATGGTTAAACTCACTTTACACTTAATACGACAACTAGCCTATACATGCCATATAATTAAAATTTTCAAAGCTTTGAGTACCAACCCATGACGAGATAGTGTGTTGAGATCTCCATCACCTTCCAACCCGAGCAGACTTCCAAAATCCTACAACATGAGAGAATAAACGAGGTAAGCTATAAAGCTCAGTAAGTTCATATGATTATTGACTTTATGTTAGCTAATAAATACATTTGAGTATTACCCAAGCATAAAGAGTTTATATAGCCTCACCGTACAATCATTTACTCCTTTATAGGGATTTACCTTGATTTTTGAAAGCTTATTCATTTCAATCATCGTATTAAATGATTTCCTGCTTATCAAATCTCTTACCCTTACATATGCATAATCAATATGAAAAGGATTACGTTCAATTCATTGATCATTTTATAAGCATAATATATTATTTTGCATGTCAAACCATAACCTTTCTCGTGTTGACAACATGCCCTTAAGTCACTTTTACTTGACGTTCACAGGGATTTCATACGTACCTGTATCACTTAATTCAATTATGTTTTCATTCTCATCTTGACCTTGTCCGTTGATTCACTTAAACGTTGACAACAACACGTTATCCAAGTTCATTATTATCAATATCATGAATTCATAAATCTTTCACTTTATATTCATAAAACTAAATATGGATCCTATAATCTCTGACTTACCTGTTGAGTCATTCGAAACACCATCGAATACTCGGGAAATCTTGTATGCACGGTATCAATGCGATTCTCATATATGGTCTTACATGGGGTCGTCTATCAGTGTCGATGCCATGTCCCAGACATGGTCTTATGCTAACACACACATTAAGGCCGATCCCATGTCCCAGACATGGTCTTACACTGGCTCTCATTTATCTGTGCTGATGCCATGTCCCAGACATGGTCTTACAATGACACATATCGAGGCTGTTGCCATGTCCCAGACATGGTCTTACACTGGCTCTTATCTATCTATGCCGATGCCATGTCCTAGACATGGTCTTACACTGACGCATATCGAGGCTGATGCCATATCCCAGACATGGTCTTACACTGGCTCTCATCTATCTGTGCTGATGCCATACCCCAGACATGGTCTTACACTGACACATATCAAGGCCGATGTCATGTCCCAGACATGGTCTTACACTAGCTCTCATCTTATTGCCGATGTCATGTCCCAGACGTGGTCTTACACTAACTCTCTCATAACAAGGCCGATGCCATGTCCCAAACATGGTCTTACACTGGCTCTCCTCTGTCCGTGCCGATGCCATGTCCTAGACATGGTCGTACACTAGCACATATCGAGCTGATGTCATGTCCCAGACATGGTCTTACACTGGCTCATACATCTCGATGTCGATGCCATGTCCCAGACATGGTCTTACACTGACACACACATTGCCAAGGTCCAACCATGGTCTTTTCCGTTAATTCATCACGAGTCGTAGTACCATCGTACTTGACCCTACATTTCTCCTGATTTGATCTTTAGACCCAATCTCGTACTTGCAAAATATCATGGTTAGTTGACAACATATAAAATAATACATTATCTCGTTTCAAATTTAATGATTGATCACTAAATTAATCGTATGAACTTACCTCATTCGCCGTAACGATAAATTGTGTCGACTAAATTCGATACTTTGTTCTCCCTCGTCCTCTGTCCAAATCTTGTTTCCTCCAATCTATTAAACAACCACTTTTACTTATTTAGTTGTCAATTTATACAATTTAGTCCAAAAATTCACATTGGGGCAACTCTACACTTTTGCCCCTAATATTTCGCATTCTTGCAATTTAGTCCCTATCACATAAAAGTGTAAATTCATGAAATTAAGCACAATCCATGATTAACCAATTTTAATAATTATTACCAGCAGTTCATAAAACATACTTTGGAAATTTTACAGTTTTGCCCCTAAACTTTCACAAAATTATGATTTTCCCCTATGCTCGGAAATTATTTTTTATCAAATTTCTTCATTTTTTAAGCCTAACCGAACCATTTTTACTCTTATAGCAACTCAAAATTTCTATTATTTCACAACATTACTATCTATTTTACAATTTCTACAAACTAGCCCATTTAGCGACTTTTCTTGAAAATCCTTTCACAAAAGTTGTTTACTAAGCAACCAAGATTCATTTTCTTCCATAAAATTCCAGAAAAAAACATAAATTCTCTCATGGTAAATCCCTAAACTTTCAACCATTTTGCAAAATAGTCCCCTCACTAGCTAGATTAAGTTTCAAGGGTTCCAAAAGTACAAAAATCATAAAAAATAGACATCAAAGTCACTTACTTGCGATGGTGATAAGTTGCTGAAATTTTTGAGCTTCAAAAACCTTATTTTGCTGAACATTTCGGTGGAGAAGAAGGGAAAAATGAAGGCGATGAAGCTTTTGTTTATTTTATTAATATTCTAGTCAAATTTAGCTACCAACTACACCTAATTTTGACCAAATAAATTTTCTTGTCTCCCTTGGCTGGCCATGGCTAATTTATTGGCCTAATTGTCCATTAAATACCCCCAATTTTGGTTCTCTAGCTATTTAACACAATTATCTAGCAAAATAAAACTTTTGCCCTTTATGCAATTTAGTCCTTTTTTGCAATTGGGCTCACAATTGCGTAAATTAATTCACCAAAATTTTTGTGTGCCCATATAATTATGCATTAACACATAAAATAATATTTAAAATAACTTCTCTAACCTCGAATTTGTGGTTTTGAAACCACTGTTTCGACTAAACCCAAAATCGGGTTGTTACAGGAACCTGAGGAAGCCATGAGAAAACAGTACCCAAACTTCTTTTTTGGTAAGATTTTCAGGGACGAAAATCCCTAAAGGGGGGAGAGTTGTAACAGCCCGATTTAGGGATAAAATAGAACAATGATTTTGGGACCACAAATTCGAAGTAGAAAAATTTATTATGATATTATTTCAAGGTTTATAGTATGATTGAATGCTTGTGTAAAAATTTCGTTAAGAAATTTTATCGACAGAGTGTCTACTTTGCCTAATAATACTAAATTGCAACAAGTGCAAAATGGGTGTTCTAGAAGATATGGGTGCTTAATTGAAATGAATTCTTAAATTAGAGGTCCTTAAATGGTAATTCGATTATTATATCATAGGATGGACAAAAAATGGACATGGTTAGGTGAAATTTCAAAGTTAGGCATTAAAGGCATTTTGTTCATTTGGCAAATAAAGACAAAATTAAACAAATAAAAGATATCATCTTCCCCAATTTAGTCCCTTACTGCCGGTTTTGACCAAGCTTTTCAAGCTTGATTGTAAGTCCGCTCTAGCCCATTTTTTAATGATTTTTACGTTTTTAAAATCCTCATAATCTAATCTAGTCTTTCCAAGGACTAATTTTAAGTATTATTAAAGTTTAAAATTTTACCCATGTTAGACATGCATGTATTTTGATGTCTAATGGTAGAAAATGAATATTAGTTGTAGGATAAACGACTTTTGCTAAGTAGTTTTCGATAAAAATGTCAAAAATGACTTAATTGTGAAAGTTGTAAAATGTGTGTAGAAATATGTGAATAAATGAAAAATGTGGGCTATTATGAGTATGAAAAAGATTCAGCTGGGCTTGGGTAATAAAGAAATTGAAAGAATTTCATTTTACAAGCTTAGGGACTAAAGTGTAAACAATGGAAAAGTGAGGGGAAAAAATGTAATTTTTCAATAATATGATTTTTAGACTGAATTGAATATGTGTGTATTAAATAAGTTAAATTGGTTATTATAGATCAAGAAAAATGAGGTTCAAACCTTGATCGAGGGAAAAATAAAGTGTTTGATGATTAGGTCTCATTTCAACTATTTTTGTACCGAGGTAAGTTCGTATGTAAATAATGCATTGTTATATTATGTTAAAATACTTTAATATTGCATGAATTGTGTGGTTAACTCTTTGGACATATTAGACCAAGTTTCGACAAGTGTATATCTATGTTCATGTGGTCTAAGTGCTGGTCTAGTACGTCCTACCAGTGGCTGGATATTCTGGTATTTGTTGCGGATACCTAACAGCTTGTGTGAGCAGTACTGGGTAGCTACATTTGGATCAGCAGCTTGTGTGAGTAGGCTTGTGAATAGCTCGATAGTGAGCCTACGTGTGTTATGTGATATGAGGTAGTTTGGCTACATATATGGCACTTATGTGCATATTTCTGAGTATCTGTTAATATTTCGAGTGTTCAACGGGAAGACCAAAGATGAGAAAGTATGTGGTATGTTACGAGTTGGTACAGGTATGTACACAAAACTTATAAGTGATAAACTCGATAGGTGACGAACTCCCAGTAAGGTTGGGATTAAGTAAGTTATGACTATGAGATGTTAATGACATTCATGTTATCTCCTATTATATGAATTGCATGATAATTGTGTGGTTAAGATGCTTATTATTTGCGTATGAACTTACTAAGCTATATAGCTTACTCCCCTTTTCTTTCCCTTGTCTTATAGTGTCACCAAGCTAGCTCGAGATCGGTGATCGTCGGAGATTCGAATCACACTATCAACTCTCTTATTTTGGGTATTGATGATTTTAATAGTTATTTTGTTATGTGTCATATTTGATTTGGCCAAATATGTTGGCTTATTTTGGTTTGATGATTATTTTGTATAAGGCTATTGGAAATGGGCCAATATTGGTTATAAATATATTCATATGATGTTACCTTTCATGAATGACGTATTGATGTCGTGGTTGTTGATGTTTGGTTGTATATATATACTTAGATTGGTGCTATGTTATGTTGTGTAGTGTAGTGTGCGCATTAAAGGGTGGCAAAATGGCTTGGTCGATAGCCTTTATTTTATCCAAACGGGTAAACACACGGGCATGTGTCTAGGCCGTGTGTGACACACGGTCAACCTCATGGGCATGTGTTTAGGTCGTGTGTCCCCTACACCTTAGTTTTGAGAAACAGAATGCTCAGAATTGAACACACGGGTAGAGACACAGGTGTGTGTCTCATCTGTGTGGACGATACGGCCGCGAACACGGGCATGTGCTCTAGCCGTGTGAAGTCTTCACCTATTTTTGTAAAAATTAATTTTCTACACGGCCTAGCACACAGGCGTACGACTTGGCCGTGTGATCTCAATTTGGTCATGAGTTACAAGTCAGAGAGTTGCACGGGGTAGGGACACAGACGTTTGTAACCACACGGCCTACCCACACGGGCATGTCCCAAACCATACAAGCGTGTGACCCCTGTCTTGTGGAAATTTTGTTTAAGTTTTGTAAAATTTTCTAAAGTTCTCGGTTTGTTCCTGAATCACCTCCAGTACATGTTTTGGGCTTTGTAGACTTGTATTAGGGACTTTATGATTAATTACAAATGATTTTAATTTGGACCAAAGTTTATAACCCGAGATTGAATGTTTATTCATGTGATAAGTTCAGTAATGCCTCGTACCCTGTTCCGTCGTCAAATACGGGTAAAGGGTGTTACACATGTCATTAGGGATTTCATGTTTCGAGTGTTGGTCTTGAATGTCCTACTGATGGGTAAGGTCCTACATTTGTTGTGGATACTCGAATTCTCTTTTTTGGAAGGTTAAGCGGTAAAGCTTCAGGGTTCCAAGTATTGTAGAGGGTTAACCAACTCATAATGGACATATTGATGTTCCGTTAAATATTAAAGATATGGAAATTATGTGCAAAGAAGGATGTAGATGGGATCTATCTACTGTTTCATGTAAATTGATGATAGAATGCTTGCTAAAATATTAAAGATCCCAGTTTATAACACTCAAAAGGAAAACAGACTAGTACGGTTGTTTAATAAGAAAGGAGTCTATACTGTCAAATTGGGCTGCCAGATTTTAAGGAAAAGCGGTAGAAGCAAATTTATGATAAAGCCTTCAAGTTCTCACAATGTTGACACTAAAGTATCGAATGCTCTTTCAAAGATGAAAGTTCCTAGTAAATTGAAAATTTTCTTTTGGAAACTCTGCTTCAATGCTATCCCATTGAAAGTTAAATCTTTGGGGAAGAAAATGTTCGCCAAGCCTGTTATGCTCTCTGTGTCAGATTGAGGAGGATACTATTGTACATATCTTTTTTGGCTATAATTAGGTTAAGGGCATTTGGTTTGAATGTTGCTTTATTTTACGAATTCATAAAGAGTATATTCATTCTTTCGATCGTTGGTTCACTAATATTTTGGTTTTTGTTGGTCATGTTGATGGTTTAATTACCAGAATTGTCTTTATATGTTGGATTATTTGGAAAGTTTGTTGTGAGGTTATCCTTGGTGGTAAATAGGTGGATATTAGTGGTGCTATTCATAGAATCAGACTTGTGACTCAAGAGTATTTGGATTGTAAGGATGAACATGTAGTTGGGAGGGATATCAAAGATGACTCTATGGAAGGAGAAGTTTAGGTTAGACCACTTGAAGGCTGGATTAAAAATAATTGTGATGGTACGATGGATATAAAATACATGAAATCAAGTATTGGTATTATTTGTAGAGGATTTGTTCTTATGAAGCTGATTAAAATGTTGTTACTGATAAAGTTGAAATAGTAGAAGCATTGGCTATCACTAAAGGGGCTGAGGTTACGATTAATAATGAATAGGAAAATGTGATATTAGAGACTAATTCTCTAATTGTTGCTAATGAAATTAAGAAAATTAAGACTAATAGGAATTGGAAAATATAGCCGATTGTAAAAAGATTTCACATTTTGAGGAATAAACTCAACAACATTTTAATCTAGAGGATCCAAACGGGTTCTAACAAAGCTACGGATCTAGTAGCTAAGCATTCTAAAAATGATATGCGTATTGAGGGTTTGGTTCCCCAACGACCATCTTCTTTGGTTTTTATTTAGGATAAAGACGGCTTGTCAACTTCACCTAATGTCTATTATGCTTTTGTCTAATATCTGTAAAGTTGACTAAATGTCTGCTTGTATAAGATTATTAGATTATGTTTTGTTAAGTTGTAAATCCTTTATGTGATACTTTGAGTTTTTATAATTAATCAGTATTGATGTTCTTTTGGCTAAAAAAAATGGAAATGTCACACCACAAAACTGGCAGATCTAAGAAGAAGATGTGTAGATATGAAGTTATCTATTTGGCGTAGTATAGTCTGCCAATCAACAGTTTTCTAGCGGATTAAAGTTTGGCATAAAGTATTCATCGTAGAAGTAATTAAAGATTTTATCTCACTATATTTTGCTATTTAAGAAAATTGTATGACAAGCAAAGAGTAAGTCTGATCAGAATTACCACTAAATTTATAGTATGGCTAGTTTGCCTAAGCACTGTGCTAATTGATTTTTTGTAACGTGATCTGGTTAGAAGCCAACTAATTGACTGGTCAAATAACATATGTACAATATTCTTATTTATATTTCTCCCAGATTTTTAGGTCATTTATTAAGACAAATTCTGGATACAATTGACACTTATCAAGTTCCATTAAGGGGAACTGGGTGTATATATATTGTGAAAAGAGTTTGTCTGGATGGTTTTTCTTCCTTCAATATTACTCTCTACTTATTCTTCGTAAACTTATATGTTTTCTTCTCCTTTATTAAGCTAGAAGCTAAGGTTTTTGAATTAATCAGTGGATGTTCCACCCCCTAGTAAGTTTGATATCTCTATATGTTAAGTTCTTAAAAGAGTAAGGGTATTAAGAAGCATATGAACAATAAGTTATGAATAAGAAGCCCTACATAGGGTTCTCTGTAATTGAGATGTTAGCAGTTTGTCTATAAATGAGTTTTAATGGTGGTTCCATGTTCTTTAAGGAATTTTTGATACTGGTTCAAGAAGGATGTTCAAGTTTGGAACTCCAAGCTGCAGTTTAGGTGAGTATCAGATGAGTCTTTATCTTGGCTCTTATATGTGGACTATTCAATTGGAGATATATATGATGATAATTTTTCAAACAAGTGGTAGATGTGTATGTGAAGTAATGTAAATATTTTGCTTGAGAAGGATAATATGTGAGAGGTACTGTTTCAGTAAGAAGTTATTTAAGTTTGCACGTGATATCTAATATGAGAAATTAATAATCAGTTAGGTATGCAAACAAATCTGGGTAAGTAACTTTTGAGTAAAACATCCCTTTTGGTAGGGTAGTTATATTGCTAACCAGACTAAGAGATCACGATATGAAGATATGCGTAAGTCCATGTGGTAGAGACCCATGACATTATATGACAATGAAAACACTAATGCTATTGCCTATAGTGAGATGAAGATTGGACTGACAGATCACAACATAAGGATGTGTAAGTCCATGTGGTTGAGACCCATAGCATAGTATGATAATAAGAATACTCATGGTGATGCCTTCAGTAATATGTAAACCAGACTGAAAGATCACGACATGAAGATATGTATAAGTCCATGAGGGAGAAACCCATAGCATCTGCTATGAAAGTTTGTTGAGACTGTAAACACATGATTCTATGTGTTGCCCCATAGCACCTTCTATGAAAGTTTGCTAGGACAATAAACACATGATTCTGTGTGTTGCCCTATGACACCTTCTGTGAAAGTCCGTTAGGACAATAATGTAACACCCCGAATTTTGGGCCTAGAAATATTGGGCATTGAGTTTTGGATCCTAGCTTAGTATTTTTAGGAGTTTAATTTTGGCCTTCTAGAAGGTTGGAAGTGGCATGAAGATGGACTTTAAGGGGAGTATTCAAGAGAGATTTTTAAGGTGGAGATAATGGAGAGAAAATAGGAGATTGAGAGAGAGAGGGAGTTGGTGCCGAATGGGACTGCAATAGAGGCTTGAATCGGCTTGTGCCTATTTAAAGGAATGTCAAATGTGCATGAGGGTTTTGGTTTATTTTGCCGAATTCATTCTATTGCCAACCTCTCTTCTCCCTTTTCATTCTATTACCAAATTCCATTAAATTTCTTTGTTTCTCAAAAAAAGCCGAATATCATCATTGATTTCTTGAAAGTCGAATACTCATATCTCCCTTGCCGATTTCTTTTCCTTCATCACTATTCGTCTTTGATTACCATCCTTAAGTTAGTGTTGAAAAGCCGATTACTTAAACAGCAGATATCTAGGCCGTTAGTTTGAAGGCGAGTTTCGGTAAGTGTCTCATTCTCAATTTTAGTTTCTTAGGGGGGTGGCCAAATATATGTGTAGCCATAAGGGTGACTCGTGTGGAAGACGAGTCACCTGATGTTGATAAAATATGTGTGTTGATGCAGATCTAGAAATATTTGAGACTATTCGCTAAGGAAAGTCTAGAAAAGTCGAAGGTTCACGGTAAGGCTACGGTAAGGCTTCGGGATTTGATACAGTTTTAGTAAGGTTTGGAGTTGATTTAGAAGTGGTTTTGATTGTAGGTCAAGACTGAGGATAGTGTAGGTATGAGTCGTCAATCAGGTGTGTACATACACTACACACACGGTAAATTAGCAAAAGCCGAAATCCCGAAATCCCTAATGGGCCTGCCGAATTTGTGGGCCCAAATTGGCAAAGTTGTGTTATGAAATTTTGTGATGGAATGATATGCATGAATTGTATGATTGAATTATGATGGGCTTAATGGGCTTTATAAGCATGATTGGGTTTAATGGGCTTTATAAGCATGTTTGGACTTTGTAGGATTGTAGGAATGCGTGCTAGGGTTTAATGGACTTTAGGCCTAATTAAATGGACTCTCAAATTTTCATAAAACTTAACTAAGTAATAAACATGTCTGTGAACAAGTCAATAGACTAAGGTGTGGCAACCGACGTATGCATGTCTAGGATTGGATCATGGAAGAGCCTGGTACTTAAGTGGTCCGAGTGACCCACCTCCTTTTCTCTTGAATCCTACCTGGTGCATAGTGTCCGTTCATCTTAGCCACGAGAACTTGTTGATGGGCCAAAATCCATAATTAAAATTTGTGTCATTAGGAAATTACGAAAATACCCTGTAAGGTAGGACTACTGAAACACCCTCGCAGGGTAGGAGTACCGTAATACCCCTGTAAGGTAGATTTACGAAAATACCCTTGGTAGTGAAATGACCAAAATACCCTTAAGTGCTTAATATGTGAAAATGTGTAAAAATGTGTATGATGCATTCATTAATTGTATGTTGCACTTGGGTGGGTTTTGATGATATGGAGGAAGTGTTTTGAGGATCGCATAGTCGCTTGACGACCGTGGATCCACCGTAGGCTTTCATGCCACCGAGTAGCTTTGCTACACTGCACATATACAGCAGCCTTGCTGCAACGTGAGTAGTGCCGCAACCGGTGCTACCTTTGGAGAGTAGAGGATGGGTGGGTTGATGTAGACATCCCCACAGGTGTGTTGGGCTGGTACGGATGGTGTGTAGCGGCTGGATTTGGGATGTGAACATTTGCATTCATGAAATTCTGATATGATATGAGGTCATTGTGGGCTAAGGCCTAGACCACCGAAATTGTCAAGGCCTAGGCCGAATGTGATGTGTGTATATTAAATTGATTTGATTGACAAGGGTCGTACACACTGAGTTTCGAAACTCACACCCTTATTATTAATATTTCAGGTGATCCACGGTAAACGACTCGACGCGGGAGAGGACTTGGAGATAGCCACACTGCAAGTTACTTAAGGATTTTAAATAAATTATTTTCTCCAATTACTTTAGTTTTGTTATTTTATTTTCATTTGATGTAATAAGGCCTAGTGTCTCCGATGTGACTGTATTTAGGGTTTATCAATATTTTGACTGCCTAGTTTTTATTTCTATTTAGATAACTTTCTCAAATTAAACGTGGTTTTTAAATAACATTATTATTTAGGCGTTTTGTTTAAACATAGGCTTCCATGTTGGGCTTAACATGAACTTGAATTTCTAAATCTCAAACTTAAATTTTAACCAAGTAAATTTCCTATCAAACATATTCTTAATTTCATAAAATCGTTTTGGAAACAATCTCTTTGATGTGACATCGTCGGATTCGGCCATAACGTCTAAGCCAGGTCTGGGGCGTTACAAATAAACTCGTGACTTTGTGTGTTGCCTATATGACGTGATCTGCTGAGCCTTAGTGACGTACTTTATTTAGCCTTTGTGGAGAATTTTAAAACACCTATGTGGCGTATTCGGGGATGCCTACATGACAAAATCTGGTTATCCACCTTTGTGGTAAGATCTGGGTAAGTTTTAAGATTTCTTCGATAGATAATTCTATGATAATGATCTGATACGTCTAAAGTTAACTTGGTTTGGTTAGTCTTGTGATGAAATTGAAAGAGTCTTAAGGGATGTTTCCTAAAAGAAAGTATGTATTTGTATTTCTAAAGAGGGAATCTGCCATAGTAGTATGCCAGTATAGGATATGGGCGTATTTATAGTTATGAGAGGTATAAGTATTTGTTGGTCTAAGTTCGTCTACATTATGTAGGATTGAAATATGAGTTATTTGATATATGCCATATCTGAATAATATCATGTCTCGTTCTAGGGTTATTTAGAATCTAAGTCGTTTTTCAATTTGGGTGTTCTTGTGTTATATAACATAGACGTTTGGCATTCTTCTAAATGATTTGGAACGTTTCATCATTAATATGATTTTGTTTGGGTTTGAATCAAGATATGATCTTATTGGTAGTCTAATAGTTATCAAATTCAGTATGAGAATCCGCCAAACGTAAGATTAGTGAGTAAGTATCCATCGAGGAATAATATCTGTGAACAACCATTCTAGGAAAAATGTTAAATGTTGTTTGAAGATGAAATTCGTTGAAAGTGGGCTCTGTAAAGATATACTTTTGAAAAGTACCTTCATTGTTCTAGCAGAAAAGAATATATATCATCTAGTAAGATCTAGAGTCAGCCAATGAGTGAAGTGAGAGTTGATACGTTAAGTATGACAGTTGGCGTATAAGTGCATGTTCGATATTATGAATTTATCCACCAAAGACAGAGTGATAATCCAAAATCTTCAGGATGAGGAATTCAACTAGAAAGGTTTCAAGGTATTTTGTATTAAAACTCACTAAGTTCGCGTGAATTTACAAGCGCTTTGTTCATGTTTCAGGTGTTGCTGTAAAAACGAGTACGCTGGGAGAGACCAAGCCAAGAATGCAGTAGGGAAACTACAAGTTGGGTTATTATGCATACAAAAGACATTTTAAGAATATGGCGTATAATACAGTAAGCCAAGATTAGTCTATCTTTATTAGGCTTTTGTGTTGTAATGTCTTACATTATTTTAAAAGTTTTTTGTATTCTTAGATGTCTTCTTTATTTCTTTTATTTAGAAATTATTTAGTAATACAAAAAGAGATATGTTGAAAAGGGATTACACACAAATTGTTTAAACATTTATGCCAAGTGTTTGTATGTCGTAACAACCGATATCTAGACTCGGTGATTCGAGTAAGGTAGAGGGTTTACAGGAAAAACCTTAAAATCAAGATAAATATAATATATGACATTGACAGTCATGAGATTTTTACTATAATAACAACAATGGTAGTTAAAGAAAGATGAAAACTTGCAGTGTGGATGATGTAGGTTCATCGACTCATCCCTGTTTCCACCATCGGTGGGATTGAAGTCATCGCCACTTCACGACTCTGTTTTTCCATATTTCCATGCCACCCTACAAAAATAATTCCCCACTAATTAAATACCCTTAAAATTTTCCACCAATAATTTTACCATATGCATACACAAGTATATTGCATGGAAAAAATTTTAAAATTTCATGGTCAGCAATTGAGTCTCTTAATTGGTTCCAAAATAAATATCGAGATCCATCCCTTAGTTAAATCACATCAATTCAATTAAGTTAAATTATTAAAATTAAAAATTCTATCTCACACATATATATATATTGACGTTACATATTTAATATAACTACATAGCTATACGTTCAAAAGTAATATACAATAAAAAAAACTATAGTTTGAATCTAATAATAATAACAACACATGCAATATAAATGAAATTAAAATTAAAAAATACTTTAAATTGTGAGTAATTTTTTTAAATAGGAAAATATATTAGATCAAGAATATTAAATTTACTCCAATTTTTTATCACACTATTGATATTTTTCTATAATACGTCAAAATGTTATGATGTAAGTGAAAGGAAAATTCAATATAAAAAGAGTTATAAAAAATGCAATATTGAGTTGAAATGTAATACAAACTCAATCAACGCCATTATCAATCTATATTGTTATTTAAATTCTAAGCAAGTTAGTGACTGATTGATTCGTGACATTAACTCACTCAGAGGTTTAACTAATAGTTTAGATAGATACTAACAATGTGAGTGAGAACTTATGATTAATACTATTAAAATGTACAAAAAAATAATCAAAATGATGTTTTAGTTGTAGTGGTAAAGTTTAGGATTTTTTTTTTCCATACTAATGGCATGGGTTCAAATGTCATTATTTACATTTTATTTTGATTTTTTTAAATGTTAAAAAGATAAGAGAACTCCTATAAGGATATAACTTATTTCAAATATGTAAAGATAATTTAATAATTTCTCCATCCAAATTGATATTTGGTTGACTTGTACCATCAACTCAGGGATTTAGATAATAGTATAGATATTAATTTTTTAGGCATAATGATTTATTTGGCATTTCAAATTTACGAAGAAAAAGTCATTTTAACCTTTCATTTAATTTTTTGTCTCTTTTTAGCCTTTAAACTTGCGATGTTTGTCAAATTACTCCAAAATAAATAAATAAAAATTCAAAGACCAAAAAGAGACGAAAAATTAAATAAAAAATTAAATTATTTTTTTCTATAAAATTAAAAAATCAAATAAATTATTACACTATTATTTTATAAATCAAATCAGACTTTAGTACTTATTATAGTGCTAATGAAGAACTCAACCAACTAATATAATTTTAAGAAATATGTTACAACAATTTAAAATACAAGTATATATAATAAATAATACGGATTCAATTAATTAGAATTAATATCAACTCATTTAAATCACAAAAAAATTAAAATTAAAATATATTCAAGTTAGAATTCACACATAACTTAAAAAAGTACCCATACATGACATTTTAGCATAATTAAACAATAATCAAACACTCAACAACTTGCAAAAGCCCTCGTTCCTACAACCTCAGCTTTCTGGTAACGGTAGGAAGCCCTCTTTGGCATAATCATTTTATACGATAAAAAGGCATCATGTTGCAATAAAATATTACTCAGTTTTTTCATCAATTAGCCTTAGGACACGTCACTATACATTATTACTAATCATATTTTATATTATTTTATCACACGCGTTCACGTCACATGTCACTATTACTATATTTCTTTCTATTTTACGTTTATATTAGTATGCAATCAAATATTTTTTAGTAGATTGATATTACAAATTAATCAATTTCAATTAATTGGAAAATAATTACAAAAATTCTATTTAAGAGGTAACAGTAAGTTTTTTTCTTCTTTTTTCTTTTATACATTTTAACAAATATATTAAAAAATTAAATTAAAAATAAAACCACAAAATAGTAAGCTTTGAACTTAAATACTAATTCAATTTTATCATTTCAATCAAAACCTTATTTATTTTTAAATAATTTTTGTAAATATTATATATATTACCCACATTGTGGGCATACAATAATCTAACATAATTAAATTTGTTGACGGAATTTAGTAAAAATATAATAAAAATTAAACAATGACACACTTATGATATAAGTGAAAAATTATGTTAAAAATATATTTATGAAAGTTTTATATAAAAAAACAAAATTTTGATTGAAATAATAAAGTTAAGCTTTTAGATTTCATGTTATCTTAAGTTTAAATCTTATAAGTATTTTTTAAAATTTATTTTGAGTTTAAATTAATTTTTATAAATTTAATAATATAAAAATATAAAAAAAGACAATATTACTCTTCTAATAAAATTTGTTAGTTTGTAATACATAACATGATTTTAGTCATTTCTTAAATAAATTATTTGGTTGAGATATCAACTCAATAAAATAATAAAATACAGTATAAATAATATAAATTTTAAAAATAAACATATTATTAATTATTTCTTTTTTATATTTTATTAAAAAAATCTGTTTACTTCAAGCGGAAATATCATCTCCTCTAAAAAGATTTACCCACTTAAGAAATTTCTATATATTTTGCCCACTATTTTCTTTTAAAAATCACCCACTTCAATAAAATTCCATTATGACATATAATGTAAAAATATTTAAGCAATAATTTCTTTTGGAAAAAAAGTTATTGGTAAAGTAATAAAAATGTAAATAATCTTATTAATTAAAATTTGAGATCTTTGAACCTTATGCATATTAAGGAGAGTTATTTTTAATTTCATTTTTAAATTAATTATCTATATAATATTTTTAATATATGATTTTGTTTTAAAGTTTGGTTACGTGGTAATTCTTAAATTGAGTTAAAGTTTAGTAATTTCTCAGTTAAAGTGATAAATTACAAATATTGAACTTTTATAAGTAATAAATTTATATTAGAAAATTGTTTGGTATATTAATAATATAAAGTATTGAATGTGATTATTGTTTGATAAAACTATTTTTTAAAATTTAATTTTATTAATATTTATATTTTATTTTATCTTATATACTTTTCATAAAAATTAAATACAATTATTTAGGCATTTCACTTAATAAATGAGATAACTAACTTAACATTTTTAACATTAAGTGATAATTAGTTATCTATCTAATTTTTTTAACATTTTTGTTAAAAATTTTGTAATTAATTAAAAAATTAATCAAATCATCAAAAATATTTTTAAAAATTTAGCTGTCAAAAAATTTTATTTTCAATGCAATAAAAATTTTAAATGATTTATCAAAAGACATATTATATTAATTAATGTGAAGTTGAGTTAAAAATTGTTGTAGATAGTGTTAGGGATAAGCAAAATTCAATTCAATTAGATCAAATAAAAAAAATTTTGAATTTTGAGTTAATCAAATCGAGTTATTTGAATTATTCGAGTCAACTTGAATAACTTGAGTCGAGTTTCGAGTTCGAGTTGAGTTAAATTTTACAATTTGAATATCTTGAATAATTTGAATAACAGATTAGTAAAAATATTCTTTTGGACCCTGTTAACTTTGAAAATAAGTAAATTGGTCTCTCTCTCTCAACAAAAATTATAAAATAATTCAAAATAAATTTTAAAAAATTCAAAATAATTTTAAAATTTTAAAATATTTATAAAAAATTTAAAATATATATATATATAATTTAAGATTTTAAAAATTTTCTAAAATAATAATTTTGGGACCTAATTAATGATTTAAATTTATCATATAACTTTTCCTTTGCTTTAAATTTTTTCAAATATATATGATTTTAAATTTATGTATTTTAACATAGAATTAGTTATACTATAACAATATTTTTATTTGATATATTTAATTTTTTAATTTAACTCGAACAATTTTACTCGACTCGATTCGATTCAAAAAAATTTCAAATTAAATTAAAATAATAAAATAGAACTCATAAACCCAATTAACTTAATTTTTTTTGCTCACCCTATATATGAAATATAAATGAGGAGTAGAATAGATTACCAATGGATAAGTCGTAGCCGCGGGATTTGAGCTCACGGTACTCTTGGCACAAGGCGCAATACTCGCAGAAGCAGTGGACGAGGCAATCCCCGCAAGGGTGTTTCTTCAACATGTATTGCTGCCTCATTTTGGCTCGGTAAAAGCAGGAATAGCAACATGCGCATCCCGTCACACATGCTATCAGTGTGTAAAGTGCTCCATTTACCCCACACGCTGCACAAACCCAATCTCTTGTTTATTAACCAACCACCATCTCTAAATCAAACACGACTCTACTAAAAAAACTTACATGATGATCCTTTATCTACAATCTCAGCAATTTGGCCAAAAGTCACGCAAGGGCACCAACATGTTATGCAACCTGCAAGCAAACCATCATCAGCTTCCACCTTTTCAAATCAAGCCCAGCAAATAAAAAAGAGGGTTTGAGTTAGCTAATTACAGTTTCTCCAGTCAGAGAAGCAGTCACAGAGGCCAGATGACCAAGGGACTCTCGTTTTAGTCTGAGGACGAGTGTTGGTGGTTTGAGAAGTGTGGGAGTAGTAGGCGTTGGAGGAGCTAACTGGAATCCCAGTCGTGGCGGCGTCTTCGCCAAACTTGGTTGCTTCTGCTGCTGAACCTGAATACTTATCGTACCCACTTGGGTTAAAGGAAGCCATTATTGGATAAGCTGCTCAGAAAACTAAGAAGAAGACAGGCAGGCAGCTCCGACTTGTTTGAGTGGGATGAATGTTATATATATTGCGGAAGTAGTCAAAGTCAAAGTGGGCGTCGAAGCAGAAAAGTCTAGGGGCGTGTTTCTCACTAACTAGTAGCTGCCAGGAAACTACAAACACCGTGTGGACCGCATCCACAAAGGCAGTTTTTGATTTGATAGTCCAACTTCAATCTTATCCCCATTTTCTTCAAGTTGTAGAAAGAAGAGCCCATTCTCTCATCACTAATAAATTTCTTCCCACTTTCTCGTCTTTCATAATCAAATTTCTTCCAACCCCCTTTTTTTTTTCTTCTTCTTCCAACTCGACTTAATAATTGAATTAAGAAATGAACAATCTTTTCTATCCCAATGATGCAAAAATAACATTTCTGATATTATTACATTATCTTCAAGGTTTGTTTTTTTCTTTTTTATTTGAATATAGCAAAAGACATCAAAATATATCCATAGTCGAGTTTCTTCATAGTTATTTAATTCTCATATTTTCCAATCTCAAATAAAGTACAAAAAATGCATTTATATATAATCTCATACGTAAGTTAAATTCATATGTGTATATTTATTGATGATTGTTGAGGATTTTAACACGAAAACTTCGGCACTAATAATTTTTGAATTTTTTGTGTTTAACTGATTTGATATTGTAAAAAAATTTTATTAAAAGAGTCGGAATTAATATAAGAAAAATTCAGCACTAATGGTTTTTTTGGAAGAGTCGAAATGAATTTATTTTCAATCGAGTAGGAGTAGTCATGCGCTTGTAATTTCTGTTGGAGCTTGTACGAGTTCTATATTTATTAAAAGAGTGGCTAAAAATAGAGCTTGTAACTCCATGACGAAAGATCGATGTCAATTTTGAAATTCTGGATGGGTAAAGGTGAATGTTGATGGTTCAGTGTCAACTTTTAAATCAAGAGTGACCATAGGTGAAATGGTGAAAGGATTGAATAGTAGTTGGATGGGGGGCTATGAAATGGTGGTGGGATTAGCGAATTTTTTTTAAATTGAAGCCCATGCATTACTTGAAGGCTTAAAGTTTGCTTCGGATAAGGGGTACCTTAGAGTGGAGATTGAGATTGATAATTCAGTTTTGGTAGCCATTACAAAATGGGCTAGCAGCAAACAATAACTATAGCGGAATTAGGCTCATTCAAGAATGGTGTCTTAAGGATTGGGAAAGGAAATGTCGACAGATACTGTGAGTGAGTAATAGGGTGGCAGATCATATCGTGAGAGAGGCCCGAGGCGAAATGGAGCACTTGATTTCTCATAAGGAACCATCAGAGAGTATGAGGGGTTTATTAGATGATGATACTCATTGCGCTACTTATCCATTATTTGATGACGACTAGTTCTGTTGTAATCCTAACTTAAAGTTTTATTATTTTATTTAACAAAAAAAGAAAAACCTCGACACCTAAATTCATGTATATGCATTTAGTTTTCACTAATGGGAGCTTTGATCCAAATTGATATAAGAGGATCTTAATGCTGATTAATGTTGAGCTATTTTAAAGCGTATGTGTGGAAAATATATTTGTAGAACATAAATATATGTCTAAAAATAATATATAATAAATAATAAAATAAATAGTTTAAAATTAATTAATAATAACACGTGAAAATATGAACAATGTTAAAATAAAAAATTTTGATTAAATTGTAACTAAAATGAAATTTAAACACATAAATACATCAGATGAAGAATATTAAATGAATATAATTGTTTACCTTGATATTGTCATCAATCCTATATTGGTGTTGAGTTAATTTGTGACACCAACTCAATTAACAATATTATTAATATATACAATTAATGGAGGCAAGAAAATGTGCGTGATAAAATTAAAATGTATAAGTAAATTAAAATAAAGTCTTGGTTGAGTGGCAAATTTAAAGGTTTTCGATGTAATTGGCATGGGATCAGATCATACCATATGCATCGTTTTTTTTTTTAATTTAAAAGACTAAAATATCTTTGAATAATGTAACTTATTTAAAATATGGAAGGACATTTTTTTAATTTCCTAAACAAGTTGGTGCTTGGTTGACTCGTGATACCAACGTAGCCAGGAATTTTATTAATAGTTTAGATACAATTGATGGAATTAATAAAGTGTGCATAATAAAATTAAAATATATAAAAGTATTAAAAAGACTTTAGTTAGTGGTAAATTAAATATTTTACTAATGCAATTGACTTATCTGGGTTCAAATCTCACAATGTGCATATTTTTATTGGTGTTTTAAAGTAAAAAGATTAAAATACCTTCGAATAATATAACTCATTTTAAATACAGAAGGACATTTTCGTAATTCCCCTAATCGAGTTGGTGTCTGGTTTCTCAAGAACTTAAATAATAGTAGATATATACAATTGATAGAGGTAATAAAGTGTGCATAATAAAGTTAAAATGTATAAAAATGTCAAAAAAAAAAAAAGAAGCTTTAGGTAAGTGGTAAATTAAAGGTTTTTTTAATACAATTGACGTAGGTTCAAATCTCACCATATGCATATTTTTATTAGTTTTTTTAAAAAATAAAATAACTAAAATACCCTTGAATAATATAACTCATTTTAAATACGAAAATACATTTTTGTAATTTCTGACACCCGATTTACTCATGATACCAATTCAACCAATAGCATAAATAATATATAGATGTTTTAACATTACATCCAAATCGATAGAAAAACAATCTCCTAGCTGAACTAGGAGAGAGGGGCGAAAACCCTACTTAAACATACTAAGGTTTGCCGTCCATTGTATTCAATATGAGGGGCTATTGGGTCTCTACTGTATCTGGTCCAATTATAAGTATTTTTTGGACCTTTAACCTAACACTTTATAATTCAATCCAACCCAATTAAATAATTTTCTCAATCTGATTGTAGGGAATTAATCTGTGTATGCAACGAACAAGAAAAATAACTAAGAGATTAAAAAGATCAACTCACAAATTTAACATGAAAAAAATCCTCTAAAGAGGATAAAAAACTATGGACAAAAGGAGATTTCACTATAATAATTGGAGAGTACAAAAGAAGTGGAGAATTAAAACAAAACCTAAAACCTCGAAAGAAAAACTCTTCAAAAAAAAAAGAGAATTCTCTCAATCTAAATATTTATGTTGTTGTGTATATAAAACTATAACACCCTTAACCTATCTATGTAACGCCCCTCACCCATAATCGTTGCCAGAGACGGGTACGAGGTATTACCGAACCTACACTCGCACAATCATTTGATTTCAACACATATTTTTCACGTAAAATTTAAAACTTTTTCATTCATACACATTAAATCCACACTATGGGCCTACGAGGCCCAAACGATACATTGGGTATGATTCGGGACCAAACCGAAACTTTTCGAGCACTTAAGAAAATTTGACTCAAAACAGTGTCACACGCCTGTGTGATTTAGGACACGCCTGTGTAGGTAGGCCATGTGATCATACACGTCCGTGTCTTAGCTCGTGTTAACAACATCGAGCATTTTGTTTATGACGTCAACGTACCATTAAGGGCACACGGCCAAGTCACACGCCCGTGTGCTAGGCCGTGCCCTCCACACGGTTGAGACATACGGCCGTGTCTCTGCCCGTGTGGCCAACACTTAGGCTATTTTCAAAGCCCTTTTTGTTGCTCTTAATCATTTACACTCAAATACATTTCATAGATATATATCATACCCTTAATTATTCCTAACTTAACCATCAAACACATGTAATATACCTAACTACATCAAAGCATTTCTACAATACATGCATAAAGTAGTCTTACATACCTATAACCATTATGAGCCACATCTCATGGCTATATACAATGAAGCAATATAAGCCAATACATTTGGCCGATTCACAATAATATATACTACCAATAACTAAATCTTAATACATGCCACTCACTAGAAAGCAATTAAGGTTTATTAGTATCCTAATTTGATAAATTGATAGTGTGATGCTGCCTCCGACGATCTCCAACCCCGAGCTAACCTGACGACACTAAAAGAAATGGAAAGGAGGGTGTAAGCTTTATAACTTAGTAAGTTGACATATAATAATAAGCAATTTAATTAACAAGATATGTCCATTCCTCAAGGAGTCTTCTTAAGAAAATAGAATCATTATTCACATTATTTTACTTTTCACTCAATTTTAGCTTAGGCTGTTTTCTGAGTCACAGTTGCTAAATTAATTATATCTTAAGATAAAGAGCTCGAAATTAAGTTCCATAAATTTTTCTTAAAACTAGACTTATATATCTTCTTGCCATAAAATTTTCAGAATTTTTGGTTTAGCCAATTAGTACAGTTTATTCATTAAAGTTTCCCTTATTTTGCTGTCTGACAGTCCTGACTCTTCTTCACTAAAAATTAATTATCTCATTATTCAGTATTTGGATAACATTTCTGTTTGTTTCTATTGAAAATAGACTCATCAAGGATTTTAAGCATATAAATTACACACTATAAACATTTTATACAATTTTTTGTGATTTTCCAAAATTGGAACAGGGGATTCTAAAATCCATCTAACCCTATCTCACAACAATACAGATATATCATAAACTGAGAAACATTTGCTTACTCTACTTCTTTTAGGTGAAAATAGACTCAATGGGCTTTAATTTCATATATTATTCAATTTCTAATTCAATTCGTATCATTTTTGGTGATTTTTCAAATGCACAACACTGCTGTTGTCCAAAACTGTTTTAGTTTTAATTTCACTTTTTCATGCTCTCTTTATAGGAGCTATAATTGTAACACTTATCTCTTATCAAACTTACCATAGTTCGATCATATAACGAGCATATTGCTCATAATTTACATATTCATACCTGCACTTATTCAAGATTTCATATTCACACTTACACATATAAATGCATCATGGCGTCAAACACAATATTCACTTACACATTATTAACACACGGTCAAATCCTTTTTACATTCAATCACATTTCATTATATCAATTCAATACCTGTTGAACCATACAGAATGCTAAAGGATACACGGAAAAATGCACAAAGTGCCACACATATTGTAGTCGAAGCTACCACTAGTATGTAGCCAAAGCTACCACTTATCACATATCAATAAAGGCTTATTATTGACCTATTCACGGGCCTGCTCACACAAGCTGACGGTATAGTCGATGCTACTCAGTGCTGCTCACACAAGCTAACAAGTATCCGCAACAAATGCAGGATTACCTACTCACCGATAGTCAAACTAAACCAGCACTCAGAATCACATATACAATCGATAACGGTCAATGATATCCTAGTGACATGTCACTCATATCCTAAATGATTCCTAAAGTTCAATCGAGACTTTTTCATAATTGCTGAAACTTAATCAATATGCACTAATTAAATATCTTATGACGATAGAAATTCACAATTTCACATAATATTTATAATCATAGAAAGCACTTTAAAACACAGAATTTCAATGCATTTCCATGACACCTCGAATCATAGACATATTTTTAAATCAATACATAAACATGGCACATTAAACATTTAATTCAACATAATCCAATTAATACACTAATTTAGGTTTCAAATATAATTTACAACATTATTGCATTATTATTATCATACCAGCTTACCTCAAACGCAAAAACGATTATTATTCTCAACTTAGCCCATAACCTTGTTCTTCCTCGTTCTAAGCCCAAATTTCGTGTTTTCTTGATCTAACATATCAAATAACAATTATTTAACAATCACATCACTCACATTAGTCTAAAAATCACATTTTAAAATTTTTATATTTTTGCCCCTAAAGTTTGTCAAAATTACACTTTTGCCCTTAGGCTCGTAAATAAATTTTTATTCAATTTTTTTTTGTATTTTGGACTTAGCTGAACCTTTTCATAATGGCAATCCACAATTCCCACTAATTCACACACTTATGACCAAATTTATAACTTTTATAAATTAGTTCTTTCGGACGTTTTCGCCAAAAATCACTTAGTAAAAACCGTTTCTCTAACCATAAACATGCATAATCTACCATAATTCATCAAAAGTCACAATTATTCAACATGGGTCAATTTTTAAACATAAACCCTAGCTCAAAATAAGAGCGGAAATAGCTAAACCGAGTTACCGAGATTTTAAAAATGTAAAGAACATTAAAAACAGGGCTTGAGTGCACTTACTATTGAGCTTGGAAAGCTTGAAAACCCTAGCCATGGAGAAGATGAAGGGTTCAGCCATGGTTGAAGAAAATATGGACACTTTGGCTTTTATTTTATGTTTTAATTCATTTAATGGCCAAATGACCAAAATGCCCTTCACTTTAAAACTTTAATATTTTACCCTTCCATGTCCATTTTTGTCCAAAATTTTAGACTTTGGTCAAATTGCTATTTAATGACCTCTAATTAATATTATAAATCAATTTCATGCTAAAAGCTTCTAGAACTCAACTTTTACAACTTATTCAATTTAGTCCCTAAAATCAAATTGAACACTTTTCACATAAAATTTCTTCACGAAATTTTCACACAAGCATATAAACATATCATAGACCTTATAACAATCATAAAATAATTATTTCTACTTCGGATCTGTGGTCTCAAAACCATTATTCTGACTAGGCCCTAATTCAGGATGTTACAACCTCTATCCCCAGATTAGGGTTATGGAGCATTACTGTACAATCGAAAACATTTGAACATTATATCATTCAATAATTAAATCACATCATAAACCATTCATATACATGTACATTGTCCCTAAATCGAGCCTTCGAGGCCCTAAGAATAGCTTAGAAGCAATTCGGGACCAATTTGAAACAAATCAGAAAGTTAAGGAAAAGTTACAAAAATTGGGAAACAAGGGTCACACGGCCATATACCTCACATAGCTGAGACACACATCCATGTAACTTTTGAACTAGGGACACAGTCATGTCCCAGCCTGTGTCCTCACTCTTGTAACTCTTTGAGTAGGATCACACGGTTGTGACACGTCCGTGTGCCAGGCCATGTAGCTCTTAAAATTACCCCACACGCCCATGTGTCAGGCCGTATAACTCACTGACTTAATTCTTAAGAAAACCTCAAATGAAACACAATCGTGTCACTAAGTCGTGTGCGTCATACGACTGAGTCATACACCCGTGTCTCAGGCCGTGTAAAGCCAAAATTACCTAAAATCAAGCCATTTCAAAACCATTTCATTCATAAACATTTAGACCAATAATGCACATTTTCAAAGCACTAAAATATCATCTAAACACAAATATATTTGCCATTTCCAAGACCCTATTTTAATTAACCAATATGCCATTCAAGGCTCACAATTAGTATCCAAACATTACATACCTAAACAAGTCCATATGACTCATTTCAAGCATATAAATCTAGTACGTTTAGGTAATAAAGCATACCACATTTAACCATTTCCAAACCTTTCAAGAAATACCATAAGAGCCTTATTCTATTATTGATACGGCTACGCCCGAGAACACTCTTGGACAAGCTCACCAAGCGTGGCTTTCAACCCCCTTGCAAGCTGATTAGCTAGTTTCTAGCTCAATGGAGCTTAATTTAGCTTGATTCTAGCTCATTGAGCTCATTCCGTCCTCTTATTCTATGCGTTTTAAATTTGCTGGAATAAATCAATTTGTTTAGCTTAGTTAGTTAATTTAGTTTCAGCTCATAAATAGGTCTTAATTGGAACTTATTAATTTTGTGTTAAATTTGTTTTAATTTTAATGCATGTTTTTAATATGTCTTAGTTTAATACATGTTATTAACGTGTCTAGATTAACACATGTTTTTAATGTGTATTAGTTGCTTCTGATTTTAATGTGTGTGTTTTAATATGTCTTAAGCTTGCTGCTAATTTTAATGTGTGTGTTTTAGTGTGTCTTAAGCTAATTAAATTGTTGAATTAATGGTGCAGCTACATACATGAACGACATAAATGCAAGGTGTGCTACTGATTGAAATGTCCAAGCAACTCTTTGTACACATCAAGGGACAAGTGAGCTGCTGGTTTCTCTTCCCCAAGCTGTCTCATCGTGTACTCCAACAGCTTCAAACGTGTTCACTCTTGCTGGAGGTTCCATTCACACTTCAAGGCCATTCGTTTCTTAGTTTTCACATTATAAGGGCTGCTCATATTCAACTGAACCATGTATAAGTCCATTAAAGTTCCTAAGCTATCCATTGAAGTGCTCAAGCTGCCATTAAGGCTCATGACCATTCGGCAACCCAAGGTAGCTCCTTAAAGGCTGTTCACACCTAGGTTCAGCTCTATTCACACTTAATTAAGGCTAAGCTGCCTAGGAGACCACAAAGGACGTTTTAAGAAGGTGCTAAGAAATTTTAGCTCAATTAAGTTGACTTGAGCTATCCATTTAGTTTCTTTTGTGACCATTGGCGTCAACCATGCTAAGGAAGCTTCAAAGAACGTCCAAGGAAGCTTCATGGAAATTTCAGCTCATTAAAAACTTAATTAAGCTGATTAGTTTGTGTCCATCCGGCTAGAACATGTTCAACCTATAAATAGTTTGATATGTAAACATTTTCAGGTTAGACAATAAACTTTTGTTTCTTATATGAATTTTATAACTTTGTGAGTTTGATTCAACTCTCATTGTTCTTTTAAGACTCAAGCCGACTTATCTAGCTTGCTAGTGGCGTCTGTCTTGTTTCTTTGAACTTATCACTCACCATCGAGTGTGGCATTCAACCGTTTGATACCTCTGGTTCCTAACTCTCTATAGTTAGCGGGTCAAGGTCCTATTCAGTGTCTTAAGTGACATATAAGTCTCGGGCCAATACTCTACATAGTATTGGTTCATTCTTGTCCTTAAGTTCATCTATCCATCCTATCCAACCTTTCTAATTACTTTAGCCGAATCTCCATCATCAGTTTCCTTAACCATTTTCCTTGCTTTACTGAACTCCCTATTTATCCTCTCTTTCCATCCAAATCACTATCTTTAAACCACCTTAAGTCTTTGTTCTTTGCCAAACCTAATGATTATATTATCAAAGACACATTTGAAGCCTTTAATTAGACCTATAATCAATCGAACTTATCCTATATCAAGCAAGAATGATACTTCTCCGTTTTAACGATCGGGCACAACAAACGACTCGAATCATTCTCAAGGCGAGATCGTATCAATTATGTACCTAAAACACATCATAATTGATCATTTTCAAGCTAACAAATTGTACAAATATGCCATACACATCCATTATCAAAAAGTGACCAAAAGGACTTACCTAAACAAGCATTATAAATCCATCAACCATACATGAACAATAAGGCACAAACATATCAAGTTACCATTTACATATTCATTATATACATGTTCATATTGCCATTTCCATACAAGCTAACCTAGTTCAAATATGAACTAAAGCATGTCACCAGTAACCATTTTCAAACCATCATCAACATGCCAAAGGAACCTTATAAACAGGCACTTTAAAGCTACCAAAATCACATAACTTGGTAAGGCATCAAAGTGAACCAAATCAACATTACTTTCCAAAGCTTATACATGTCAATTAGCACATACACCATAATATCATTACAAAGCACTCTATACATGTCATTATAAACCTTAGTCAAAATACTCAAAAACTACCGAATTGTCTTCTGGATAGTGTGATAGATCTCTGACGAGCTTCCAACCGATCGAGCTTCCAATAATCTATAAAATAAAAGAAAATAACTATGTAAGCAATAAATGCTTAATAAGCTCATATAAACTTAGAACATAACCTACCATTTCAATAATGAAATTTATAGAATATGTACCAACTGTTACCAATGCCATAAGCTTAGTAAAAGTCTATATAATACCATCAATCTCACAGGTTAATATATATGTTCATGATTAATATGAAACCAATAATGTATAAACATAACATTTAATTCATCATTGTTACCATACAACCATGATTCATTCCATTTGCTTACTTACCGTTTCCAATACTATGAGTTTAATATAAGCCTATTCAAACATCATCAAGCTTACATGTTACTATATACATTAACAATCATATAAACTTATTTATAGCATAAATAGATTTTATAAGATACATTACATAAGCATCAACATTTTCATATAGTTATGAACATTTCCATTAAGTCACTTACCATTCCATTCCTTTTCTTACATGTTGAACCATCTAGAATTACATCAGATACTCAAGAAAGCTCACATGAAGTGTACCTTTACATATAACTATAGCTTTTCCTTTACATCATTGCTCACACGAATTACGAAATAGGCTTGCTCACACAAGCTGTAGGTCAGAATGTAAGCTATATGATGCTGTTCACATGAGCTGTGGAGAATCCGCAAAAAATGCAAGACCTCAACCATCGGTAGGACATTCAAGACAACATTCAAAACATGAAATCCCTAATGACATGTCATTTGTATCCTAAGAATTCTTAAGGTTTAATCAAGACTTGTTATTCGTCAATTCATCATAGCATTGGTACATTTGTATATTGATTCATTTAGATCAAAACAACATAATAAACATTCAAATGTAATTAGCATTAAAATGATTATGGTTCATACGAACTTACCTAACTAAATCACAGCAATGACTAAGTACAAGGGCTATTTGGTAATTTTCTCTTCTCCTCGATTTTCCACTCGTTCTTGATCTAACATAATAATTCCATTCAATTCATTAATTATTCAGAAAAATAAATTCATTTTATGCAATTTAAGTCATTTTTAACATTTTTACAAAATTACCCCTAAGATTTTACTTTATACAATTTAACCCCTAAGCCCAAAATATGCAAATTAACCATGTTTATTCAATTAATCTCATTCCAACATTTAGAATAATTAATTTAGCTTATAACCAATAATAATAAAAATTTACAAAATTACCCTCAAAGTTTACCCTTTGTGCAATTTAGCCTCTAAACCCGAAACTTACAATTTCATCATTTTTAATTAAAATTCATGCTAATTGGTTTTTACTTAGTTTCATAGCAGCCCATATTTATCTTCAATTTGTAATATTTTCCTTTAATTTTATCGTTTTCATAAATAAGTCCCTAAACTTGAAAATCATCAAAAATTACTTAACAAAATACTTATATTTAACAACCAAGCTTAAGATTCTACCATAAACTTTCAAGAACATCACAAATTCATCAATGGCACATTCCATAACATTTGACAATTTTACAAATTGACCCTCGGACTAGCTAGATTAAGCTAATACGAGCCAAAAACATAAAAATCATTAAATACAGGATTGAAACACTTACCATGCATCAAAATCAATTTGGTCGAATGTGTTTCTCCCTAAAAATGGAAGAACCAGTTTTGCTTTGAGAAAATAAGAAAATGATAGCATTTTTGGGCATTTGGTTTCTTTTAAATTTTCATTTGAATTATAAATTTATAATTTTTCCTTGTAAAATTAATCAAATTTCAAGCACTTAATTACCCACAACTGTCCACTAATAATACAAGTGGTATAATGGCAATATAAAACCTCCCTTATTTAATACTTAATCCATTTAATCATTGCAATTCAATAGTGAGTAGGTTTTACATCTTCTACAATTTAATTCATTTTATTTAATTAACTATCTAAACATTAAAATTTCTCAACGAAACTTTAATACAACCTTAATATCACTCCATAAATATTTAATAAAATATTTACGGCTCGATTTATAGAAACGAGGTCTCGATACCTCATATTCTAAAACCACTTGACTTTAGAGACATACCACTTGAACCTAATTATTTATTCAAATAACATAAATTGTCAATTCAAAATTTATTTTAATACAATATTTGACTCACAAATACTAAATAATAACATTACAAACTTACTCATCAGATTTGTGGCCTCGAAACCACTGTTTCTAACATCACTGATAAACAGGCTGTTACAAAAACCTAGAGTAACTAAGGCCCATCTATAGGTTGAAATTTGTAGCATTTATGACTAGAATATCCCTAGGTTAATGAAATTTTAAGTGGGAAACTAAAACAGAATTTAACTAAGAGAAGAAAGTCGAAAAACTTGAAGAGCACATCATGACATGGCGTTTGGTTCAATTTCAGATGGATCATTCATCTTAAACTTAGAGTTAAGCATGATTTTAAGTCGTTCAATTTCAAATGGATCCTTAGTCGCAATCAACATATCATCAAAATAAAGCAGCAAATATATGACTGAACCATCATCAACACATTGTAAATATACACAACTATCTTACTTACTTTGTGAAAAACCAATACTTAACATGAAAGATTCGAACTTGTTGTACCACTGCCAAGGAGACTACTTCAGACCATACAACGGTTTTAAAAAAAGGCAAACATGATTTTCCTTACCTTCGGTTCTGAACTCTTCCGGTTGTTGCATGTATATGTCATCCTCAAGGTCAATATGAAGGAAAGTAATATTCACATCTAACTGTTCTAACTCAAGATTGTTTGATGCAACAAGAGCTAAAAGTGCTTGAATGGACGCATGTTTTACAGCGAGAGAGAAAACATCATGAAAATCAACTCCCTTTACTTGATTGTGGCCCTTTTGCGACCAATCTTACCTTGTATCAACTTTTGTTCGGGTCAGAACCTTCCTTCTTCTTAAACACCTATTTGCAACCAACTATTTTCTTACTGATGAGTGGTTTTACTAGTCACCAAGTCTAGTTTTTTTTGAAGTGATTCCATCTCTTTTTCCATATAAATGAGCCATTTTTTAGAATTGGAAGCCTAAACTATCTCTGAATAGCATGAAAGGTCAATCAAATCGATGATCTCTGAAACACTTAGAGCATATGCTACTAAGTTTCCTTCACAGTATTTCTATGATGGTCAGATTTCTCATCTTTTCCTGTCAGGAGCCAACTTATAATTAGTTAATTGAGATGGTGAGGGTACTTGAAAGTCAGATGAAGTCCCAACCTGATCCGAAATAGCTTCAGCTTTGCAAGAACTAGAATTTCATCGAATTGTTGCGACACTGTGCGTTTGCTCGTCAGGATGACAATCCTATTCACAATAACGTTGTGGCTTTTTGAGTCATCACGATGTCATGTTTGTTTCTTCTTTCGACTCCATCTTGTTTGAGAAACTTTGATTTGTTGTGTCTTTAAAAAGAAGTAACCATTTTTCCAAACGAATCATGGTTGTTTCATCGAATTTGACATATATACTAATATTAGTTTTGTTGGTTTCTAGACACCATAGTTTGAAACCTTTCGTACCGAATGAGTAACCTAGATAAATGCACTTTATGTCCCTTGAATAGAGCTTTCCCTGGCTAACTTTAGCATAAGTAAGACAACCGAAAATTCGAAGATTAGAATAATTGAGAGGATTACCTAACCATATCTCCTATGAAACTTTACAGTTCAATGCTAGATGTGGGGATTGGTTTCCCAAATAGCTTGTCAAATTTATGACTTCAGCCCAAAACTCCTTCCCTAAACCTGCGTTTGAAAGCATGCAACTGGCCTTTTCCAACAAGGTTTTGTTCATTCTTTCTACAACTCCATTCTGTTGCAGAGTACCTATAACGATACGATGTCTCTCTCTATCCCTTCCCATTTGCAATAGTTAGTAAACTTGGATGAACAGAGCTCAAGTCTATTATTTGTTCTCAACCACTTTATGGACTTCCTGGTCTATTTTTCTAACAGCATTTTCTATTGCTTAAAGATTCCGAAAACTTTATTTTTCTGTTTTAGGAAATAAACTCAAACTTTTCTAGAATGATCAATAATAAAAGTTAGGAAATATTTATTACCTCCTTTTGAAATTTCAAAAGTTGAAACCTATAAATTAAAATGGACATAGTTAAGAGTCCCTTTTGTTCTGTGCACTGTTGAATTGAAACTTACTCACATTTGCTTCCCGTAAGAGCAGTGTTCGTATAAACCTATCTCACCAATTCTAGTGTCTCCAAGAAGACCTTGTTTATACAATGTTGACATACCTTTATTGCTTATATGACCGAGTTACATGTGCCAAAGTTTAGTTGAATTAAAATTTGTAGAGAAAGAATTACGTCACGTCATCGTGACATCAATTTGGTTCTCATTGCGACGTGGCAAAAATTCCTGCTCTTTTTCAGTATTTGTAGCTGCACCAGTAACCATTGACCCTTTCAAAATGCATAGGTTGCCCTTTTTCTAACCTTTCATTACAATAAAAGCTCTATGAGAAACATTTAAGCCATTTGACTCAATGATATTAGAATCCAAAATTCCTAATGAGATAAGATTTTTCTTTAAGTCAGGTACATACTTGATATCTGACAGTGTCCAAATTATTCCGTCGTGCATCATGATTTGTAGTGTTCCTATGTCAATTATCTTACATAGAGAACTATTCTTCATCAGCACTACCCACCTTCAATTGAACTGTATGTGGAGAACCAGTTATTGTTAGGACACATGTGATAGGAGTACCTTGAATCTAGGATCTATTTGAAAGTAAGCTTGGAGCTTTCGCTCGTCGACACTAACAAGAAATCATCACCTCTATCTTTGGCTACACTAGCATCAACAACTTCGGCTTTCTGCTTATATTTTTGTCATTTTGGCATCCTTTTTAATCTTATTTTGAAGTTTGTAACATTCCGAATTGATGTGGCCCTTCTTCTTACAATAGTTACATTCTATCTCGATTTTTGGATTTGGATCTCACCCTAGACCTATTTCGATTTGGGTCTTCTGATTATTGTCTTCCCCTTGCAACTAAAATTGAGGCTTGCCCGTCTGACATTTTGTTTGGGCCTAACTTATTGTTGAGTTTATCCTTACTCAGTAGATTCCCTTTCACGTCTTTAAATGAGATATGATCTCTCTCACAAATCAGAGTTTCCCTAAAAGTTTTATAAAAAGAGGGCAAAGAACATAACAATAACATAACCTGATCCTCGTTATTAATCTCTGTTTCAAGATTCTTCAAGTCATTTAGAAGGTTAACAAACTCACTAATATGAGCTCTAATAGACTCACATTCGGCCATTTTGAATGTGTAGAGACGTTGTTTTAACACCAACTTGTCGGTCAATGATTCCGTTATATACAAGGCTTTCAGTTTCTTCCATAACGTATACATTATTTTCTCCTTCAAAACCTCCTATAACACATTATTTGTTAGACATAATTGAATTATGGATAGGACTTTTTTTATCTAGCCTATCCTATTCTGACTAATCCATGTCTACGGGCTTATTCTTTATAACGATCCTCTCAAGATCACTTTGAATTAGTATTGCTGACATACGAACTTGCCATAGACTAAGATTTGTGATACCATCAAACTTATCATTATTAAACCTTGATGCTGCCATCTTTGAACGAGTTAAATGCAGAAATCGAACAAGTTTAATATTAGTTTGTAGGGAATTAACCTGTGTATGCAATGAATAAGAAAAAAAACTAAGAGATTGAAAAGATCACACACAAATTTAACATGGAAAAACTTCTCGAAAGAGGATAAAAAACCTAAAAGGAGATTTTATTATAATAATTGATGAGTACAAGAGGAGAGAATCAAAATAAAATTCGAAACCCCGAAAGAAAAATCCTTCAAAACAAAAAAAATAGAATTCTCTCAATATAAATATTTTTGTTGCTGTGTATCTAAAACCTAAAGTAACTAAGGCCTATTTATAGGTTGAAATTCGTAACATTTATGACTAAAATATCCTTAGGTTAATCAGAGTTTAAGTGAGAAATCAAAATAGAGTTTAAATGAGAGAAGAAAGCCAAGAAACTTGAGGAGCATGTTACCACGTTGTGGTGTGACGTTTGATGTCGGGATGAAGAACTTCTTCTTGTTGTGACGTCACGCACTGTTTTGGTCAAAATGTGAGGCATACTTCCACACCGATTTTTATTCCGTTAAAATTATGGCAACTTTATCATAAAATAATCTACAAAAAAATATATTTAACTTTTTTTACGTTCAACATATTCATAATAATTCAACAGATTCATAATAATTAATTGATTTAATTTCATTTTCAAACTTCAATTATTTAATTAATAATAATTCAAAAATTATAAATTAATTCTCAAATCATTTCCATACTTAATGAGAAAATCACATTTATTTTCCAATATTTTTTATTTCTTTAACTTTATCATTTCTATCAAAGAGTAGAATAATTTTTCATCTACCCCATAATGTTTCATGCATAAATAGTTTAGGAGTGAATTTTTTTCTTATTTTAGTAACGAATCAAAATTTTACTATTGGTTAATTAACAAGGTTGTTAAAACCAAGATATGATAAGGTAAAAAAAAAAAAAAAAAAAATCAAGATCCGATGGATATTATAAATTTGAGTGACATTTAATGGGTTGAAAGAAAAGAGTGAGAGGGTTGGAAGCAAGTCTAAACCTCAAAGGTGTTGAAATGGAATACGTGACTTCTCCAGAGAGCATATAATTATAATGTGATTGTAGGACCACCCCAAATTAAGATAGAAGAAGAAGCAAATCCTGAAATTGAAACTGGAAAAAAATATCAGCAAATGGCTCGCGTCGCCTCAAACCCCTCTTAGGCCTTACTTGCAGGTTTCCGACACCGCCCTCCTCTTCAAATCCCTTTCCCTTTCTCCTTATAGAACTCACAAGTTTCAATACATCATCTGTCAGACAAATCCACTTCCCACCTAAACACAACCCTCCGACGAGGTAACTCTCTACTCTTTCTTTGTGTCTCTGCTTTTATTTTTGCATGATCTTCATTTCTATAAAAGGGTTGCTGTTAATTTTTGCTGAGAGCAATTACGATGAGCATAGTTTTAATCTGCATCTACCTTGAAGGGTTGTTCTAGTATTAGAATAAGATATCTCTTGATTACCATAATTTAAGTAAACTAAATTTAAGTATGAATGAATGAAAATCAAGGTGCCATAATCTAATGAACTCTTTGTAGGTTTTGCTAACAGGCTTTTTCATAGCTCTTTTTAAGGTACTGTGACTGTAGAAACTTCTTTTTTATGCACTAAACAAAGTAATTGATGTTTAATTTATAATATGTAATTCGTTGAATGAGAATATTTCCTTTAATGGTAGCTTCTACTAATTTCCTTAGGGAACTCATAAGCAACTCCATTCATTTAAATGCCAGATTGAAATTTATGTAAAATTTATCATTGCCATGGCTAATTGTTTTTTTTTTTTTTTTTTAATATAAATGGGGTTATCACAAAGGTGTGAATAGTTTTAAATTTGGTTTAATTGAACAGGAGATACCTAATTTGATTTAGGTACCTAGATCGATGGGTATCTAAATTTTTATTCCAGTACAGATTAATATTAAATAAAATACAGAAATACCTTCTGCCACCCTGTCCAGCATTAGCTACGATAAAATAGTTTAAACTCTAGAAGATGGAGAGAGAGGGAGAGGGAGGGGATGGTAGGGGAGGTATTTTTTTTAAAATATTAATATAATAATTATTTATTATTAATATAAATATTAATATAAGATTATTTATTAATTATATTTTAGTGGAATGATAATGTGGCAAAATTTGATTGGTTAACTTTTTTTTAACGACGCTAACGGCAAGTACCAACTTCAATAACAGAATCAAAGTTTAGGTACCTAGATCAATCAAAAAATGGTTTAGGTACCTAACTCAAACAAACCCAGTAGTTTATGTACCTCTTTTTCATTGAAGCCTTTATATTTATGTTGGGTGTTGTTGGCTGTGAAATTTTTCTCCTTTTCTCTCTTATGGTGGCATGATCGGGCTATGTTTTACTTTAATGCTTGATAAGTGTGAGAATCTAATTGAACCCATCTGTAAAGTCCAAGCGAGTTTGTACGTACGAGATAATGTTTTTGGTTCATGGTATGCTCTTGGATTGGTCTGCATTAATGCATGCTTCTGTGGTCAGTGCTAAAACTTATGGTACTCATACTCGATTGTGAGAGCCGGATATAAGTATGTGTCTAACATGGGTATTTTCAACATTTTCTATGTTTTTCCATATATTTGGGAGGTCCTTTGAGTGTCATATCCCTATTCCCACGTTTGAATCTGTGTTGGATACAGATTTTAAACACGGGTACTTCGAGAAAAATAAAGAGTCAAAAGCAACATGGGCTAAAACGACATGCTGCAAGCCCAGCATAAAAATGTCTTGGGGCCTCTAGTATTCTCACTTAAAACATTATATTTCATCATTTATCAATACCATACTTCTGCTGTAGCAAAGGCCTAATCATCTCCTTCTTGGAGCAGGGAAAGGTTCTTGCTGAGCCTGATTCAGTCGATGATAGTACTAGCGAAGCTACAACTTCCTCTGTTGGAGGGGGATTTTCCGAATTTCCAAACAAAAATATAAATAGGCGAATAGCAATAGGTACTACCCTTGCAGCAGTGGGACTTTTCATGTCATCGCGATTAGATTTTGGTGTTTCTCTGAAGGACTTATCTGCTGCAGCGGTGCCTTATGAAGAGGTTTGATTTTCTTAGCTTTTCTACTCAATAGGTATATCATTTTGTAGGGTCTAGGTCTCAGGTAAATCCGTGATTGACAGGTTAGGTTGAAGTTGTGAATTCCATGTATCTAAGGCTAAGCTAACAAGCCAACGACGCCTTGTCTCCTTGGCAAGGAAGAGGCTGCGGGTCCAAAACCATTAGGCCTCTCAGGTTTAAGTCTCGTTAGCCGGGTTTGGTCCGGCTGTATGTTGGACTTTGCCTAGTAACATGTTGGTTTGTTTTGTTTGATTTGTTTCATTAAAGTACCATATGGGATGTAACGGTTGATTCTAATTGTAATCTGTAACTTGCTTGACATAAAGAAGTTGCATTGTTGGATGATGGCCTTCCTTCGTAGACAAGACATTTTTAGAGAGGCCGGGCTAATATAGTTTTTCGTCAATTGACTAGATATGTATTGTAGTGCAGTGCTAAAATCATTTTAAGATTTTAGTTTGTTTTGGTATTATGATAAGGGTTTGAACTTTCGGTCGATTAAGACAGTAGTCGGAGGAGACAAATGTTTGCTGGAATATATGGTTGAAACATGATCTAACACTAAAATCTTTTGTTGGCTGGATTTAAAGGCTCTTTCAAATGGAAAGCCAACTGTTGTAGAGTTCTATGCAGATTGGTGTGAAGTATGCCGGGAATTAGCTCCGGATATTTACAAAGTAGAGCAGCAATACAGGTAACTGCTTCACTTTGTTACTATTCTCAGCCCTTGGGTTTTTTCTTTTTTTCATTTCTTTATGAATAAAATTGTTTTCTGGTTTCTGAATCATTTTCTAGAGATTGAGTTGGTCTCAGTTGTAGATTGATGAATTTGACACATTTGTAATCCCTGTGGAACCCTTCTGTGTTCCTAGTTCACTTCACTTCTTAACACCCAATCACCAATTTCGGTTCAGGGATCGTGTGAATTTTGTAATGCTGAATGTTGACAACACGAAGTGGGAACAAGAACTTGATGAGTTTGGCGTGGAGGGTATTCCGCATTTTGCATTCCTGGACAAAGATGGGAACGAGGAGGGAAACGTTGTAGGCAGACTTCCAAGGAAGTACTTGCAGGAGAACGTGGACGCTCTTGCCCGTGGGGAGGCATCAGTTCCTCATGCTCGTGTGGTGGGACAGTATTCAAGCGCTGAATCGAGGAAGGTGCACCAGGTTGTTGATCCCAGAAGTCATGTGTAGATGTTATCTTGTTTTGAGATTAAATTCCCCAAGTATAAATATACATGTAAAGGTAACCCATTTCCCAACTTAGTTTTATTGTATATCAATCTGCAGCTATGGTTTGAATATAGAAGGGGTAACCCTTTGCTTAGCATGATTAATGTGACCAAATCTTCCACTAAAATTTAAAAAGAGCCAGATGCTCGAACTTAATTAAAATTTAAAATATAATTTGAGTTTTAACTTAATTGCTTCGAATTTTTACAAATGAAAGGGCATCCATCACACCATTAATATACATACACGCATAAGCTCAATTTTGAAGGAATTCTTGACCCTGCTGGTTACTTTTTATTTATTATTTTCTATTATCAAATTTTAAATATTAAAAGGTATTCTATTAAGCATGAAATTACACTTTTGTATATATATTAAATTTTATTCTAACTATAATTTAAATTATTCGATATTTTCTTGTACTATAATGAATCCATGTCAAACACTAAAGTAAAGACAACTATTTAATTTTGAATTACTTTTTTATTGATATTTTAATCATATAAATTAAAACTTAACAAATATATGTTTTGAAATTCACAATCTCAAATTGTGATCTATTGATTGGGTATTTATCATTGTATCAATGAAAATAAAATATTTGAAATTCAATATTTAAATATTTTCATTTAGTTACTAGTTAAAAAATAAATTTCATTATCATTATTAATTATTTTTTTATTGTTATAATATCTTAATTATCAAAGTTGATAACATATTTTAATTACTTTCAATTATTTGGATGATATACATTAACAGCCTCATATAGATAAAAGTATCATGGAGGTTATTATACTAAGAGTTAGATTGTATTTTGCCCTCTCTACTTAAAAAATGAAAAAAAAAAAATGAATCTTTATATGTTAGATCAAAGAGTAAATTGGTCGTTCTATTAAAAATTGTATCTATACTATTAAAAATTGGTTCATATATGTTAGAACGAGATACACACCATTAATAGAAATGAATGGAATTTTTAACATAAAAAATCAGTTTGCATTTTAATCTAATGTATATGGATTAATTTGCCCATTTTTTAGTAAATGAGACAAAATACAATTTGACACTTAATACAGGGATCTTTATGGTATTGTTACCTCATATATATATATTGATTAATGAATTTCTAAAAATAAACAGTAAAAATCATCACACTTATTTTTATTTAAAAAAAATCATAGAAATATAGGTTTTGAACGATTCTAAAAAAGGAATTATACAATAAAAATGCATTAATTATTGTTATATGTTAGAGTGTTAATAGAGTATAGTGACTGTTAAGAGTTGTTAGGAGTTGTTAGGTTGTTATTACTCTGTTGATCAATCTGTTATGCAGTAGTTAGGAGCAATTACCTCTTATTCATGTATAAATAATCAACAGTGCATTAATTCAAAAATAAGATAACTCTAAGAAGTTCTCAGTAAATTCTCTTCTAAACATTCTTATTCTCTATTGAAATAGTATAGCATCTAAGATGGTATCAGTCGCCTAGTACCTAGTGTTAGCTTCAGCTACTGGTTCACGGATCCCTCAACAGATTCTACCTCTGCTGATCCCCCTAGTGTGTCCCTTTCCAATGCACGATTGATTCAAACCTTTCCCCGTCATGATACAGTGAAACTAGACGAGGGAAACTTTGTTCAATGGTAGCATCATGTTCGGCTTATTATAGAAGGATATGAATTACAAGGGTTTCTTGATGGTACATTACCTATTCCATCGAAGTTTGTCGCTGCTTCTGATGGCAGTCTCACTCCGAATCCAAAGGCGTCTTTATTCACTCAACAAGATAAGTTGTTGGCATCTTAGCTGTTATCCACGATTAGCATGTCTTTTTTTATAACTATTAAGTCTGCATGTGACGTATAGAGTACTGCGACTCACCTTTTTACAGCATCTACTGGTGCGAAGGTGTCTCGTATTCGCCATAACCTACATTCTATCAAAAAAGGAGATTTCATAATACAGGAATACATTGCCAAAGTTTAAAGTATTTGTGCGCTACTTGCGGCTTCTGGTGCTACTGTCTCAGAGGCCGAAAAGGTGGAGGTCATCCTTGCTGGCCTCTCACCTGATTTTGATGCGGTACTCACGCTGGCCTTTTTTTCGTTGGAGATGCTACCATTTCAGAGATTAGTTGATATTTTGCTGGAGTTTAAGAGTCGACAAAAGAAAGTGGTGCCAGATGTTTCGATGCTTGCTCACATAGTTGAAGCCCCGTTAGTTGCAGCGATGGTGGACTCCAATCTATGTAGAGTGCGTGGTGGGTGCTCTACGGTTGGTTCGCACGGTGGTTGAGGGTTTCATCCTCGATTTCAATGCCAAATTTGTGGCAGATACGGTCACTTGGTGTAGCAATGTTTCTATCGCGTCAATCGCTACTATACCAGACCAAATGCATCAACCATGGCACGAGTTTCATTTGCTGGTGATGTTCAGGGGTTATTCAGTTCTGTCTATGATCGATCTGCTAGTTCTGGTGGCCATAGGCTGTGTGTTTGTTCCAGAGCAAGGTCTTGGAGGCGCTTCGATGGGAGGCTAGTCACAAGGTTTTGGCTATCAGCGGTCGCATTTTGGGTTCACCATGGACAATTTGATTATTCTAAGTCTCCTTGGGCTGGTCAAAGTTTTGGGCTTGGAAGTGGACCATATAGCGCTGTCTATAAGCCTGTTGGTGGCCCGTCTATTTCGCGCAACCTGTGATATAAATTTCGACCTAGTGTTGGACGTAGACTAGGACGTCATTTGGGCCAGCACAATGCTGGGCCTACGATTAGAGCACATGAGCCGTATGGTGAAGGCAACCATATTGGGCCGAATAGCTTTAGTGGCCAACATAGTGGGTCCGCTAATGTTGTTTCAAATTTTAGGCCGAATTTTCATAGACCTCCAGCTGCTAATTTTGTTGATGTTAACGACTCTATGTCAAGTAATGCTTCTTCAATTTCGTGGCGAACTAAGCCACGAACACGTTTTTCTATTTTTTGACACCTCATAGAGTGTCGGGTTACCTCGAATTCTTGATTTTCATGCGTCTGATTTTTCAAATGTCGCATAGTATGACTCTAACTTTGATAATACTAATTCCTATGTCCCTGCGCAGGTAGGAACGTCATTGTGGTATCCAGATTCCGGGGCCACGCATCATGTCTATCAGAATAAGTTCGGTCTAAATGCTTCCACTCCATACTCAGGTACATCTTCTGTTGTAATGGGGAATGGGGCCCCTACTAAAATTTTGTCGATTGGAAATACTATTCTACCTACAAAGATAAAGTTATTACACCTAACTAATGTTTTGTGCGTTCCGAGCATCTAGAAAAATCTTATATCTGTCTCTTAGTTTGCTACTGACAACAATGTATTTTTTAAATTTCACCCATTGTATTGTATTATTAAGGATATCCAGACACATGAAATTTTGCTGTGGTGGTTTCTATCAGTTTTCGGTCAGTTTGTCCATCTCTTCTGATAATATGTCATCTATTCACAGCGTTGGTCTTCAAGATTATCTTTCTACTGATGACATTTTTACCTTGTGGAATAAAAAAATTGGTCATACTTCTTCTACAATTGTTAAATGTGTGCTTGATAAGTGTGAAGTTGTTTGCAATAAAAGTTGTCTTGATAATATTTTTATTACATGTTAGAAAGAGAGATCACACAAATTGCCGTTTTCACAATCTACTACTGAATATGTAGAATTATTTGAATTGGTTGTTTCTAATTTGTGAAGATTGACATCTGTTGCCTATAAGGCAAACCTGTATTATGTTTTATTTATTGACATGTGTAGTCGATTTACCTAGGTGTATATGATTAAACGTAAGTCTCAAGCAGTTGACTACTTTCTTCAGTTCCAGAAGATGGTTGCCACACAATTTGGAAAGAATATTAAGAAGTTTTAGAGTGACTGGGGTGGTGAGTATTGTATCTTTACGTCAATACTTTCTAGTCATGGGATTCTTTATTGTCTTTCATGCCCCTATATTTTAGAATAAAATGGTGTTATGGAGCCCAAACATAGATACATTGTGGAGATCGGTCTTACACTATTAACCCAGGCTAACCTACCTATGCAGTACTAGGGTTATGCGTTCTGCAGTGTTGTGCACCTTATTAATAGACTGTCTATTGTAGTTCTGAAAAATCAGTCTCCGTATCAGATGCTTTATGGGCATGAGCCTATGTATAATCATCTTAGGGTATTTGGTTGTTGTTTTTCGTACTTACGACCTTTTGGGCAACATAAGTTAGAATTTCGCTCACAACCGTGTACTTTTTTTAGATATAGCTCTCAACATAAGGGATATCATTATCTCACACTAGATGGTAATATGATTATTTCTCGTCATGTTATTTTTGATGAGTGTCAGTTCTTGTTTTCTTTGCCAGGTGTGGATAAGGTTTAACCCACTAAGTGTGTTACCACTCATGTTTTTATAGTTTAGTTATCCTCCTCTCAATCCACTGTAATGGTCAACAGACCGAATGTTCCTTCATCAACAATGCTTTTACCTGATATAAGGTGTGGTTCTATGCAGTCTGATTCAGTTGTTTCACCAACTACATCTAGTCCACTATAGACCATCTTTGTTACTTTATTGTCTGAGTCAGGATCTGATCTAAGAGAGCGTCAGATATTAGTTCCTCACACTGTGGCTCATCTGTTACCTCTTATATCCTCTGATATTCCTCCCGACTCTTCAAAGAATACTCATGCAATAGTAACTCGGTCTAAAGCTAGAATTTTTAAACTCAAAGCTTTGTCCATAGATGCTGTAGATTTCGAGCCTTGCTCTGTTGAGGAAGCTTTTGCTTATAAGGAGTGGAAATTAGCTATTTAAGTTGAGTTTGATGCTTTAATGACTAAATCTACCTGGGAACTGGTTCTTTTACCTTCTGGTTGGAAAGCAATTGGGTGCAAATGGCTTTTTAAGGTAAAAAAGAATCTTGATAGGAGATTGATCGACGAAAGGCAAGATTGGTAGCAAATGGGTGTTCTCAAGTACCTGTGTGTGACTTCAAGGAAACATTTAACTTGGTGGTTAAACCTGCTACTATCCAAACCATCTTATCTATTGCAGTACACAATGATTGGCAACTTCGTCAAGTGGATGTCAATAATGCATTTTTAAATGGAGACTTAACTAACAAAGTATTCATGCAGCAACCTCCAGGCTATGTTCAATATGGTCTAAATGGTGAGAAGTTGGTGTGTCGACTGACAAAGGCATTATATGGTTTACGGCAAGTACCTCGTGCCTGGTTTGACAGATTAAAGCAGTTTCTCATTTCTACTGGTTTTGTCGTATCTAAATTTGATGCTTCTTTATTTATTAAAGTATTAACCAAGTTCACTGTTTATGTTCTGGTCTATGTGGATGACATCATTATTACTGGAAGTTCACCCGATGAAATAAATTATTTTGTTCAGCAGCTACATAACGAATTTGCTTTAAAGGATATGAGCGATCTCCATTATTTTTTGGGGATTGAAGTTAGTTGATCATCTTATAGTACTCTTCACTTGTGTCAACGCAAATACATTCGGGGCATTCTTGAAAGGAGTTTTATGGCTAATACAAAGAGTGTTCATACGCCAATGGTGAGTTCATCTACCTTGCCTAAATATGAGGGTGACCAACTTGCTGACCTTACTGAATATTGAAGTATTGCTAGAGCTCTTCAATTTGTGGTTTCAACTCGGCTGGACATTGCTTATGTTGTAAATCATGTGTGTCAGTTCATGCATACTCCCACTATGGTTCATATGATGGCGTTAAAACATATTTTGAGGTATTTACGTGGCACTTTTTCTCATGGGATGGTTTTTCGACGATCTGATAGACTTTCTTTGGTTGGTTATGTTGATGCCAACTGGGGTCTTGATTTTGATGATCACCGGTCAACTAGTGGGTATTGTGTATACTTTGGTCATACATCTGTTTCCTGGTGTTCTAAAAACCAGTAAGTTGTTTCTCAATCCACAGTAGAAGCTGAATATCGAAGTTTAGCTGCGGCTACTAGTGAGATTGCTTGGCTAGTTCCTCTGTTGACGGAATTAAAAATCAGTTATGTTGATCCTCCTACTATTTGGTGTGACAATTCTAGTGCAATAGCTGTTGCAGCTAATCCGGTCTTACATTCCAATTTCAAACATGTCGAACTTGATTTATTTTTTGTTCGTGAAAATATGGCTAGTGGATCTTTGGTAGTTGGCAAAGTACCAGCTTGTGACCAAGTGGCAGATATTCTCACTAAACCCCTATCTGTATCTAGTTTAACTTGTTTTCGATGTCTACTGCGAGTCGTACCACTTGAAGAAGCTACGTGAATGTTAGAGTGTTAATAGAGTATAGTGACTGTTAAGAGTTGTTAGGAGTTGTTAGGTTGTTATTACTCTGTTGCTCAATCTGTTATGCAATAGTTAAGAGTAGTTACCTCTTATTCATGTATAAATAATCAGCAATGCATTAATTCAAAAATAAGATAACTCTGGAAGTTCTCAGTAAATTCTCTTCTGATAATATGTCGTCTATTCACAGCGTTAGTCTTCAGGATTATCCTTCTGCTAATGACATTTTTACCTTGTGGCATAAAAAACTTGGTCATACTTCTTCTACAATTGTTAAATGTGTGCTTGATAAGTGTCAAGTTGTTTGCAATAAAAGTTGTCTTGATAATAGAAATGAATGGAATTTTTAACATAAAAAATCAGTTTGCATTTTAATCTAATGTATATGGATTAATTTGCCCATTTTTTAGTAAATGAGACAAAATACAATTTGACACTTAATACAGGGATCTTTATGGTATTGTTACCTCATATATATATTGATTAATGAATTTCTAAAAATAAACAGTTAAAATCATCACACTTATTTTTATTTAAAAAAATCATAGAAATAAAGGTTTTGAACGATTCTAAAAAAGGAATTATACAATAAAAATGCATTAATTATTGTTAAATGTTAGAGTGTTAATAGAGTATAGTGACTGTTAAGAGTTGTTAGGAGTTGTTAGGTTGTTATTACTCTGTTGATCAATCTGTTATGCAATAGTTAAGAGCAGTTACCTCTTATTCATGTATAAATAACTAGCAATGCATTAATTCAAAAATAAGATAACTCTAAGAAGTTCTCAGTAAGTTCTCTTCTAAACATTCTTATTCTCTATTGAAATAGTATAGCATCTAAGATGGTATCTGTAGGGCCTAAATTTCGCCCGGGCCCATAAGACCCAAATACAAAATACCCCTAGCCAAAATTAAACCCCCAAAACCACACCCAGCTAAGCTAGCCCAAAAATAACACAGACCCTTAACCTATAAACCTAGCCCACTAACTAAATTACCCAACTACCCTAAAGCCCAAACCAGAGGGCCCAACTAGACCTAAGAGCATAAACCCTAACAGCAACGATCCTTCTCCAGTGCCGCTCCACCCCCTCGCGCACCAAATCACACGTCGTGTGCCATTGTCCACGTCCTCCGCAATCTCCACCCATACATGCAAAGAGGGGCCGAAATCTTAGCGCTAAGCAGTTGTAAGATCCGGCTATATAAAGCCATGAAAAACATTGTAAAGAGGGGAGGGAAAAATACTTACGTATAGATCCGAATACAAAGACACTTTTTTTACATACGAATACGAATACACAAAATTAGTAGAGAGAAATAGCAAATTTCGAATACAAACACACGCATTTGAAATACAAATCATAAACATCAAGCAAAAAGGAAAGTAACGGGGTTCAAAAGAACGAAGGGTATTTTCTATTTCTTTTGTATTTTTATTTTTATTTTTTCCTTTGTTCAAATCTGTTATATACTTTTTATATTTATTTTTTTAAATCCTTTATATATATATTAAAATAAAAAAAGAAATAAAAAAGGAAGAGAAAACCTACTTTTTGGAGTTAAACTTACTTTTTGGAGTTTCGCTGCCGCACGACGACGACGGTGTGGGAGAGTGGCCGGATCTCTAGGCCCGCAGAGAACAAAAAAGGGGCGAAGTGGTTTTTGTTTCTGAAATGAAAGAATAATGAAAAATTTCAAAACAGTTTTGGCTTTTGTACTAAACCCATACGACGTCGTTTTGAAGATTGGGTCAGAGGCCCAAAACGGCGTCGTTTTGGCCTCTGACCCGCGTGTTGACCAGACCCGCTAGGAGGGTCCGCGCGTTTTTGTGAAATGGGATATTTATCCCTTTGGTCCCTCTGCGTTTTCGGTCTTTTAAATTAAGTTTATTTTGCCTTTTAATTTTGCCCCATGATTTTCCTCCTATTTCAATTTGGTCCCGCGTAAGGTGATGCGTTTTGAAGGGTGGGGATATTTACTTTTCCAGTCCCTCCATTTCGTTCGCGCGTTTCAATATGGTCCTTCCTCTTGTTATTTACTTCTGATTTCGCCCCAAAATGTCTGTTTTGAATTCAATTTGGTCTCTCTTCGATTATTTTTTATCTTTTATTATTAAATTGGTTAATTTGAGTCCTATTATTATTATTATTATTATTATTATTATTATTATTATTATTATTAAATAGTATTATTTTTACTAGCATGTAGAGGTGTGCATGGGTCGGGCTGGGCCGGGTTCAACTAAAAATTTAGGCCCATTCATCGGGCTCGGGCAGGCCGGGCCCAAAAAATGGGCCTAAAATTTTGCCCAAGCCCGATCCATATAAAAATGCTAAAATTTGAGCCCCGCCCGGCCCGTCCATATTAATTTTTATATTATTCTATATAATTTTTAAATATATATAATACATCAAAAATACTAAAAAAATCAAAATAAATATTTTCCAACAAATTGAAAATAAATTTTAAAAAAATATGTAGACTTAAATAATATTAAGATAGATGCAACTTAACAAGCAAATACCTCTAAAATAATAACAAAATTAACAAATGCCTTTAAAATAATAACAGAATTAACAATAAAATAAGTTTTATATAATATCCAAATAATAACAACAAAATAGTAGCAACATAATAGTAATATGGTAACAAAATAGGCTGAAAACAACAAGAAAATAACATTAAAAAAAAAGCAGATTTTTTTGTCATTTAGTGAATTCGGGTCGGGCCCGGTCCGGCCAAAAATACCTTACCCGAGGCCCAGCCCATTTTTTAAACGAGCCTTATTTTTTGTCCAAGCCCATTTTTCGAGCCTATATTTTTGCCCAAACCCTCCCACATTTCGGGCGGGCCTTCGGGCCGAGCCATGCCGCCCGGCCCATGCACACCTCTACTAGCATGTTTTTATCATATTTATTATTGCTATTTTCCTTATTAACATATTATTATTTTATCATTAGATTATATTATTTTCGTTACTATACTTGTATTATTTTTTTATTATCTTGACTCTCAAATACTATCATTATTAACTTATTGTTATTCGTATTAATATATTACTATTTTCTTTTTTTCTATTATTAATATGTATTATTATTATTGATGAATTGTTATTTTCTATTTTATTATATCATTAATCTCACACTATATTCATGATTATGGTTACCCTTTTATTTATTTTCTTTCTATTTTATTCTATTTAATATTTTTCTCTCATTTTCTTACTTATTTCCAATTTCTTTTATCTTGTTATTGGAATTTTTATTAATTCTTGTTTATTTATTTATTGTTTTATTAAACTTTCCTTTTTCCTTTGCTTTTGTTTATTTTGCTTGTTGTCGTTATTTAGACTTTTCGCGTCCATTTTATTTCCATTACGCATAAAAATGTTGCGATTTATTTTCACAAATTCGCGTTACATTAATTTTACTCGATACATAATTCTTTTCAAATAAAGGCAATGTTTCGTGTTTGGAAATTCAAGGAATCGTGCCCTGACGTGCTGGGTTTCAGTTTTTCGTTTGACCAAATCACTAAATATCCTTTTAAAACGTCGTCCATGTTTTCTTAAATTAAAAACAAGGCAATGTTTCGTGTTTGGAAGTTCAAGAAATCATGCCCTAACATGCTGGGTTTCGATTTACCGTTTGACCAAATAACCGAATATCTTTTTTTTTCAATGCATAAGTTTTTGGAATCATGAGATGACCTTGGTATCGAGGGGTTGAAATATCGTATCCTAATGTGCTAGATATGCTATTTTATTCATTCGGATCAAGAGAATTTCAATATCCAATTCGAATTATCCGCATATTTTTTTAAAGGAATTGTATTTTAAAATCTTTTCAAATTTTCGACATTAGGACATTAATTAATCAAGTAAGGTACCAATTTTGGGCGTTACGAGGGTGCTAATTCTTCCTCGTACATAACCGACTCCTGAACCCATTTTCTTAAATTTTGCAGACCAAAATTATTATTTTTTTTTGTAAAATAAACGAAATGTTTTATAGGGTGATCCGATCACACCTAAACAAAAGATTGATGGTGACTCCATAAATTTTAAAGTTGATCCCCGTTTTTTCAAATTTAAAAATGGTTTCGACAGCTCGGTGCCTCCACTGGGGACCAATAAGAGAGTCAAGCCGTAAAAATTGATTAATTTATGTCCTTTTGTCGAAAATACAAATTTTGATTTGAAAAATTATGATTCTTTTGTCGTGTTTTATTTAGGTCATATGTTTGTCGTGGTTAGAGTCTTGTAGTATATTCCTGCATCATATTGCATGATCGTTGTGGTCACACCTTTAAGTGTGAGTGAGAAGGTATTTCCTTCGTGAAGTTTTCACCTCTGTGCAGGATAGTGGATCGCTTCCAAGATACATCCGTACCTATGTCTTCGTGAGATTTTCATCTCCGTGCAGCCATAGGAAAATGTATTCCCCTGAACTGAACTCGGTCTATATGAGCCTATAATGGGTGAAGATCGAGGAATCTACTGGTTCAGGTACCCCAACTTTAGAACCAAACCATATATAGAGAGACCTAGGAGCCTACTCTAGGTAGAGCCAGGCCAAACCCTAGTGGTCACCCGGACAGGGGTTCTGTGTTGTTTATTTCTCCTGTGTTAACGTGTTCTCTTTTGTTTTGATTGCATTACAATGCATCATCATAGAAAAGAGGTGTTGATTAATATTCAATTGCTAAATAGAAGAGCTTGTCATAAGAAAACGAATTTCTTAAT